>JAENPR010000091.1:0-1457729 GCA_018135685.1 Themeda triandra | reverse complement strand
GGGGCACACCGACGGCAGTCCCACCGACAGGTACACACACACGGGCACCCCACGCCCCGCAACACCACCCGCCAAGCCGCTGCCGCCTGAAACCAAAAAGAAAAAATCAGAAACAAATCAAAAAATGAAACATCGGGAACAAACCATTTGAAACAAAGTATGGAAACAAAGAATAAGAAAAGACAAAATCTGAAACATAATAGCAACGAAGCCTGAAACACACATGGACAATGAAATTGCCGGTGCCAGGCGTGCCCTGTTGCAAAGGATTCCTCCCTCGTAGGTGAGAAATAAAACTAATCTGAGCATCATGCATGTTCTCCGATCCAATCCAATCATGTCATAGTTCCGGCCAAGAAGTGTTGCAACAGCCATATGATCAAGATGACGGCAGACAGAGAGAGGCATCGCGATGTGAACGTGTCACAGAGCCGGTAGACTCCGCCCTGCCGGTGCCGGACATGCCTGACGTGAAGATAGGAGGTAAGACGTCGGCACGACTTCGGCTGATCACTAGGCGGAGGCGAGTGGAGGACATGTACATGCATGTAACGTAGTATGCCTGATCGTCATGCATACACATGTGTGTGTCTAAGCGAGCAAGAATCATCGATACTCGGCATGTATGTACAAGATGGAAAGCGCAAGTTCCACCTGCAGATTAAAGGTATAATTTAATTTCTCTTCTAGGATGTACTAAATTTGATCATCCTATAATTATAATTTAATTTGTCTTCTCCTATGTGTACTTCAAGTCATATAGTATTGTTTGAAACTTTGGGTGAGAATGATCTTCCAAAAATCATTAGGTGAGATTAAACAAGGGAAAGAATGAGAAAAATTAAAGCAAGGGTCTTTAATTACTCAAAAAAATTCTTCATATATATGTTTATTGGAACTTATAGTTTTTTTCACTTTAATATAATTTGAAACTTCAAGTTTATTAAATTTTAATGACGCTAAAAGAATTATTGGGGACCATGATCCATGGAGTTATAAATAAAGCCTATATGAAAAAACAGAAACATCCACAATTATAAAAGATAACTAAGTAATCCCGTAATATTTATTTTAGTAAATTATCATGACCCCTAAGCTTGGATTCAAATTACCATATGGGGCGTTATGAAAAATAATGTAATATAATATATATAGCTTAATCCATCTCAATTGTTATAACTGTTACAACTAGAATATTTCAAATCTATATATAAATGCTAATATACGCTATTGTAAAAAATAATTCTACATCCATAAGCGCAATATACGCACAAAGCTATATTACACTTCACGGACAAAGGCAATATGTATATATCTATACTTCTAATATAAACAAACCCACTAGCCTAATTATCTTGAACCTCCTTAAGCCACGTCATCAACCAATTAAACCACCATCCATCACCACAATTTTGTTGGTCCACTCACGCTCATGCACGTTGTGTCTCTTCGTGTCCAAAGCTTTGACTCCTGTGGTGCCCAATAAATCTGATGATGAGCATGCCAAATTGTGTCTCTTCATTTTCAGCAGCTCTTCCTCTCCCACCACGGATGATTGGAAGCCTAGCGCAAGTATAATTCTTGCCAAGAATAGGAGAAGTTGTGTCTCTTTATTTTCCTTAATAAGGTTCATATATACTCTCTTATAACCGTTTCAAAAATATTTACTCTCTTTCCAGAAATAGCTATGGTCGTAAAAAAAAGATAGAGAAGCTATCGCTGTTGAGCCCTCCACGGTGCTTACATTTTCAAATTATACATAAAAAATCAACATACTCAATTCCTAAGAACAATAATACGAGAATGATTCCCCGCGGCAACGCGAGAAATTCTCCTAGTTAAGATAATATTCTTTTATATGGCTATCAAGCAGGAAAAATTATCAATTGAAAATCATATAGCAATGACACTTACTCTTACTTACTAAATTTTGCAAGTTGTTGAACATTATATCATATTAATATTAATAGTTTAATTCCAAGGATTCTTTGTTTAACAAAAAATATTAATACAATATAATAAATTTAACATCATGAGAACCATGGTGTATGGTGAAACAACTATTTATGGCATTGCAAGAACTAAGATGATGGCCTAGGACCTTATTTTCTTAAAATAAAATAAAAAATAAAAACATTAAATGAGAGATACAATAAATATTCAAATTTTAAATTAGCAGTGATAAAAACTTCAAAGTCAAAATATAGATTTTTATATTGTCACATAAAGTGAAAAGAATTTATATACTCTAAGTTTATGTTTCAAGTAGACACATATCATGCTAGAAAAAAGATTAATCCTAAAAATTAATAGTCATCAAACGACTAGAAATAAAGATGGATCCTATTTTTTAAAAATAGACCAAAAACAATAAGATTGGTGGACTATAATCATATTATAAACAATAGTTGTTGTATCTAAGTAATTAATAATATCAAAAACAATTTGCAAAAGAATCAAAATTTGTATTGTAGATAAAAAATATTTGTTATGTAAAAAAACCGATGTATATGGATGAAAAGTACCTAAAGTTGAATAATTGATAGATTATCAAAACTAAATATAGACTATAGAGTACCTATTATATAGCTATTATTTTAGACCCCCGAGAATGTAACTCTTAACAAAATAATTGCCATGATTAAATAATCGATCTTAGTTAGATTATTAACTGATCTAATAAAAATTCTGTTGATAGAGAATTGTTCTTAACTAGGTAATACCCGTATGCTGGGTAAACGAAAAAAATTATGCCACATTGTCGACTATGAAGTATGAATGTGTATTGTACTATTATCCAAAACACGATAATTACGCAGCGTGATGTTCGGACCATCAACATTACATAAGTATTCATGAAGGATAGACAATTAAAATATAACTCAAGCAGTCACTGCAATTCATCCTCTCTCAACTAAGCATCTCTCCTGGTCTACCTTACCTCAAAACCATTATTCAACACCGAGGACATTTTCATAATCCCAGCAATAAGCTGCTAACTCATGTTAGAGATAAATTTATGTGAAGCTATTTGTGATCAGATATTGTTCAGACAGTCAAAGAGCTAACCTGATAGGGAAGCAATACTTTAAGCATCAAATCACAACATATACCTTGCCTAATAAGGAATATGAATGATCTTCTACTCTACATTAAACTGATGTGTAAATCCTATATTTTATTGACACATGAATTGCAGCAAACCTAACTATGATTGAGTATGGATAAAAATAACCAAACTGAAGTTAACCCTGATTGAGTATGGATAAAAATAACCTAATTGAGTTTCAGACCTCCTCGCCTTTGAACCTGGTGATCTCGGTAGTTGCTGAAGGAATAAGAAAAAACATACAAGTTGAATAAAAAAGCATAAAAGTTTACGGATTGGTAGCGTTACCATGACGAAAAGCACAAACTGGAAAATATGAGAATAGTGAAAAGCAATTATTGATTTGTAGCAAGCATGAGGTGTTGATGCACATCAATAATATGGCATTATGTATCTATTTTACTACATATATAAGCAGACAATTTTTTGAAATCTTTGAACTATAACAAATATACTTCCTAAAAATCCAATTCAGTTTCTTCATAATTTACTTTCTCAAATTTTCAAATAAGATAAATTGTAGTTCAAAGCAAAGCATAATAAGGTTTTTAGAGGCATTCTGTCTATCATGTGGTGGGCAGGTTAAAAAAAACACATCAATCTTGGCAGAGCAATTTCAGATAGTAGTACAGATCAAACAAAGCAGATTATTGTACGGATCAAACAAAGTAACAGAGATATGGAGAATGGGCACTTCGAACTGATGGGCAGGAGCAGGTACCAACGTCACTGAAGACGGGGTAGTGCAAACGGACTCGGCTTGCACCACTGTTCATGCGCCACCAGTACACGATTATCATTAATCTACACGATCATCGTTAATCAAATCCTGACTCCTAGAAATTGGAATTGACTGGAGTTGAGGGTAGAGCGATTGCTATGATCAGATCTTTGTGTCTGGAATTGATTGGAGTTGAAGGTGGAGCATCAGCAAGCAGATCCGTGTCTTCCAGGCGGCAGCGGCATCATGCCCGGACTGGCGGCGTCGCATACGTATGGCGGCGGCGAGTCTGACGGCAGCGTTGGTGTCCAGCGGTTGGGGCGGCAGAGCGTCCAATGTCGAGGAAGCTTAGCGGGAGCATCCGCCGTCCGGTTTCGTCGAGGCGGTAGCATGCACGAGCAGTTGTCCAGTGCGGAAGGATGGGGTGAGGTGCCGGCGACAGCACAGGTTTAGGCCACGATTGTGACCCTTGCATCTTGACTTTGTCCACGGACACCAGATTTAGGATGCATGCGGTTGACGCGTGGTGGAGGGTTACGAGCGGGGAGGGGATTACCGCCGGGGGACCACGTACCACGTCGCGATATTTTAGTGAGGCGGATTACGGAGGAGGTGAAGCGATTAGCCGTAATCAGGTGATGACATTTGGGGTCTTTTAGCAGTAAAGATATAATGTAATTTTATTAGTTAGTGTCTTTTAATATTGTAACAGCGTGAGAAAGCACGGGTTGATGAACTAGTACATAACAAAGATAATAAAACATCATTAAAAACTACAGTAATGGCGTGCTGGCACTGGCACCCGGCGCTCCAAAAGTACAAGTGGTGTAACCGGTGCTGCGAGTAGCCGACGGTGGATGAACGCTGCTGGATGTCATGGCAGCTGTCACCGCACTACTGCCACCGCCGCCGTAAGCCTGTTCGCCGGCGGCGGCAGTAGCCGGTCCAGTGTTGGAGTCGTGCGACGAAACCAGGGCCATGTCGCCATGGATCTGCAGCCTTTGTTCCGGTGGCTCGTTCATGTGCCCACCCGCCAACGTCAGAGGAAGATCCACGGCGTGCTCCAGGGCACCCATGGCTCGTTCAATGGGCGGCCGCTGGCTCCGTGCCTGCTGCGTGCACCAGAGGCCGACAACGAGCACGCGCTCCATCTGCCGGTCATCACTGGACTCGGACGACGACCTCAGAGCCGCGTTCGCGGCGTCAAGGATCTTTCCCTGGCCATACAGCTCCCACACCCGCTGTCGCAGCGGCTGGCTCACCGGTCCGTGGCCCGTAACCATCTCTAGCAGAACGATGCCGAAGCTATAGACGTCTGACTCCTTGCACCTCTTGCCGGTCTCCATGAACTCCGGCTCGACGTATCCACGTGTTCCCATGACAATGCTCGTCGTTGGCGGGGTAGCGCCATGGTCAACCAGGCGAGCCAGCCCGAAGTCTCCTAGCTTGGCGTTGAGCTCCTCGTCCAGCATTATGTTGCTTGGCTTGATGTCGCCATGAACCACATATTTGGTCCCACTGTGCTCTCCATGAAGATACACAAGTGCCTTCCCAAACCGATAATGATCCTGTACCTGCAACCCATTGATCCATGTTCAGATTCAATATAATGATCAGTAGTTATGTTAGTTATGGCACTATCGCTGTAGCTTAATTTTGCTCTAATTATGTCACATTTCTCTTACTTTAACTATGCTCATGCTTAAAAAAAATTAAAGGCAAAGCGAGCTATCACTTGCAGCAGAAGGAGTAACAACCTTATCTCAATTGGAGGGGAAAACAGAGTTGCAGATTAGAAGGGCAATCATTGAGTTGCAGATGTGAAATACACGTTAAGAGCGTGCTCTCGAAAAAATTGAGTTGCAGATGAAAAGGGCAATCATTGAGGGAGCCTTTTTCTTTTACAGTAGGGCAATGAAATGACTAAAGGGTTTGGCACCTTCTGAGTCATTTCTTTCTTTGTGCTTGTGAGTCTTTGAAATAATAAAGTTATCAATGGCATGGGTTACTTTCCAGGAAGGTGCTGAAATCAAATTTATGATCAATATATTCTCTTTTTTTCTGGTTTGCATCATGAGTTTGGTTTTATGAGCTTTCCGATTTCTACTATTTTACTTGCAACTTGTGTTTGCTTTACTGGCCAGTTAGAAACTTAGAATAGTAAATACTATTCTTCCTTTATCTAAAAAGAATACTATTCTTTTTTTATAGTAAATATTTATTACCTGCACCACGATTCACAAAACTACATGGTGTCAATGTCTAGTTTTACTGAAGTTTGTAAAAAGGGAAACCATAAAATGAGGTTTAATCTCTATGGGTGTCAATATTCTTGAGGATTTCCTTAAGTTGTCTTAAAATTTTGGAATAAACTATATTTGATGACCGATGGAGTAAGCAATATTATGATTACCATACCTGTCTTCCCAACTAAGAGGTGACCTCTCATCAGTAGGGTAGAGATAGTTGTCGAGGCTGCCTCTAGGGATGAGCTCGTAGACAAGGTGGAGGCCATTGCTGCTGTCGCACCACCCAAACAAGCGGACAAGATTCTTGTGCCGTAGCCTGCTAATGATCTCCACTTCCGCCTGAAACTCTCTCCTCCTCCTCAGGGCTTCCTCATCCGTCGTTCCCACGGATATCAGCTTCTTCACCGCAACCTGCCGTCCTCTGTCATCCTCGCCGCGGTAAACTTCGCCGGAACCCCTCTTCCGAGCCTCCGTAGCTCGTCGAATTTGTTGGTGGCCCTCACCAGCTCCCAATATTGGTACCGCCTGGGGCCTGGCTTATCTTCTTCTCCTTTGCGTGCTGCTTCCCGTACCAGCGGGAAGCAGCCAGCTTCAAGGCGCAGGCGATGACAACGATGCCTAGCAGGCTTGGAACGATGACAACCGCAAGCTTTCCGCACGGACACCACGGTGATGCTGCTTGCTACCGGCCGGGCCTTCCGCCGCCGCTCCTCCAACTCCATTGTCATGTGGCCGCGCCGCTGCTGCAGCAGGCGCGTTCACCTTCCTGGCCTCCAGATCGGAGACGAATGACCAGGACAGCAGCTGGTGCAGCTCGAAGAAGTCGCCGGTGGCCGCCGAGAAGCCAACGGCGACGGTGTCGGGGAGGCATTTTGTCAAGTCCACGGTCGTGCTGACGTGGTACGGGTAGGGGGCGCCTTCAATCTGGAGATCCACCGACAGGACCGTCGTGTTATTGTTGTACGTCACCCTTGCTGTCATCGGGAGGCCAGACGACGACAGGGTTATGCTACCACTGCCACTGCCACCCGATGATTCAGGTATGATGACGTCCTTGGACGCCACGGAGACGATGGAGTTGACGTCGATGCCGACGTGGCTGTTGCTCTCCCAGTCTCCGTTGGAGTGGGTGTCGAACTCGACCGCCACGACCCGCTCGTCGCCGGTGGCGGCGCTTGTTGTATTGTCGGCGGGACCGCGCTGAACAGCCCCAGGGTGCCGCCGAAACTGTTGGGGGAGTGGCCGACGGGTAATAGCTGAGGAAGAAGGCCATCCCGTCGCCCGGCCCGTACTTGCTGTCGTTGTGGGCGATGATCTGGAAGGAGAAGTTGGTGGTGAAGCTGGCCACGGCGCCCGTGGAGGGGTCCCACAGCGGCACCGGCTGCGCATACCACACCCGCCCAACGCTGTCGTTGATGCCGGCGTACCTGTCAGCCTTGGTCAGCTCGATCACAGGCTTAGCCCAGTAAGAGTCGTTGCTGTAGTTGAGCTCCGAGGCGTGGTTGCCATTGGCAAAGTCGAAGTTGAAGGAAACTGAGGCAGCATGGGGTAGAACATGGATGAGCAAGATCACCAAGGAGTAGCAGGGGAGAAGGAGGCGCAAGAGGAGACCGGAGGCCATTGCTATGTTGTGTGCGTCAGTTTTGTTTTAAGTTCGTGGGATGGGGGAACAATGGAGTGAATGAATGAATGAACGAATGTGGTGGTTTATATGCTAGTCTACGAGAGTGGAGTACTACTGCTCGATCCACACACTGCTACACAAATGATTTTTGTGAGGTCGTGTTCGTTTATTAGCCGAGGCGGCTGCAAAAATCAACCGTCTTGTAAAATGTTTGATGATTAACGAAGACGGTTGTTTTATTTACGGAGGCACTATAAGACCGCCTTGCAAAATTGATTTATTCTGGCGGTTGGAAAATGCTGGTCTTCAAAAGTGTATTTATGGAGGAGGTTATTTTAAGACAACTGTATTAGGGTTTTGGTACCTCCCTCTCCTCTCCTCTACGGTGGCGGGGCCTGCATGCGTTTAACGGCAGCACATGCACTCTCAACAACGACGGTGGAGTATGCTTCTAGAAGATAGCCGATGTATAAAGCCAATGCATAACTGAAGATACCTCGAGCGAATAAGATTGTTTTTTTTCTTCGACTATATCATTTCTCCATGACCAAAATGACATACAAAAGGTTTTAAAATCCTGCCTAGCTTTAGTTCTAGATTACTGCTAGCCTCTTTGTTGCTTATGTGCACCATTGGTAGAGTAAATTTCCTATTAGAAACGTTTATGAGACCTTGACTCAACTATGCAGGTAGCCGATGGAAGGAGGAGACCTTGACTCGTGCGTCCACCAAGTCAAGTCGCCGGCCCCCACTAGTCTGCTGGCTGAGACAGGTGGTCTTCTCTGAACGCACGCGGACGCGCTTGACGACGCGTAATACTGTCGACGCTAGTGTGAACTGGTACTACTCGACAAAAAAACTGACCCACATTGTAGCTGGTCGTCCAAGATTCCATGTCGAACAAGAAAACGCACGGCAAGTGTTCTGCGGCGACACCGTGACGACTGATTGATCATAAAGTGTTTTTGACGCGTTTTATCGTTTCCATACCTCCTTTGACGACACGGTCTTCGTTTTTCTTCTTTTTTTTAAAAAAAAAAATTAATAATATGTACTAACACAAAAACAAATAATATTCATTCTTCCCTTCTCCGTTCTCCCAACCAGCTTATGATGAGTACTACCTAGAGCTACGAGACTGGCTGCAGACCATTGGCCGTTAATTTCATCCGGCAGGAAGAGACGTGTGGGGTTTTCAGTGGGGAAGCAGTGTGTACTCCAAGAAATTGTATCATTTGGCTTACCAAACACCTAGCTCTCTGGCGCTCCAGTTGCACATCGCGGATTCAATTTTTTATCTGGCTCATCATGGTGGACATGTTGAATACAAAGAAAAGCGTAGAAAAACTTGAACGTTGGGAGCAGTGACGACTCTGCATCCTATGCACCGGAAATTTCATAGGGGACATGGATCACCTATTCTTAGGTCTTGTTTAGTTCCCAGAATTTAGCCCCAAAATTCTACTATGCAAAAAGAAGATTCCCATCACATTAAAATGTCGGGTATTACGTCGTAGAGTACTAAATATAGATGAAATCAAAAACTAATTACACAGTTAGGTTGTACTTTGTGAGACGAACGTTTTGAAACTAATTAATCAATATTTGAACAATTTTTACCAAATACAAACGAAATGCTACAAGTATTGCTACGTGCATTTTGCCAAGTTTGCACACCCCAATTTGGGAACTAAACAAGGCCTTAGCTGTGATTTTGCTAGGAGATGTTGGCATGCAGTGGGCTTTCAGTGGGATGAGTCAATGAACTTCTCCCAAAACTTGAACTAGCCGAGACTCAATCCACCTCGCCTTTTTCACACAGATTGCTCTCATAGAATGATCCGGAATGATGTTGCTCAAAAAAAAAAAAAGAATGATCCGGAATGATAAAGTTTTCAATAGGACTAGTCCTAGTTTTAAGTCTTGGTTTTCCAATTCTAGTTCACGGAGGACATTAGGTCATCCTTACCTACTCAAGGCTTGTTAGGAACACTCACAGGAATTGCACAGGAATTTCACAAGAATTCGTTCATTTTCATAGGAAAAAGTACAAGAACATGAAAGAAGTCGGGCATTCCAAACGGGACCTCAAATACAAATAATATTATTTAAAATTTTATTTTTTTTTCAAATCTACTCCTTTCATTCTAAGCTATCAAACCTTTTGGCTTTTTTTATGTATGTAGCGTTTGCTTTGTATTTAGATTTATACTGTCTTTATACTCAGAATAATTTATCAAAAAACAAAATGACTTATAATTTGGAACATAGATTGTAGAATTCAATATATACTTTTTAGGATGAAAGAGTATGTATATTTATTATTTATACTATATTAGTACTCCGTTCATTCAAAACCATAAGTTATTCTAACTGTTTAGAGAGTACACTGTCAAAAAAACTTTTTAGAGAGTAAAAACTTCTCAAGTTTGACCATAATATGGATAGACAAAAATATAGTTAATACTTAATAAAGTATCTAATAAAATATTTATTTGATATCATAAATATGATTATCATTTATGTCTCCATTTATGACGAAGGGAGAGTATCCAGCTAGCAGTGCTCATGAGGGATATGAGGGACCCGGGGTCGCGCGGCATACAACTTGTGCCTTCGTGGAAACTCATGAGAAACATGCTACAGTAAAAAGATTGATAAAAAAAGAGAAAAAAGAGTCTGAAAAGACCGGTCACTTCTAGGGAGTAGTGAAGCCGCCTCAGGTACAGTAACATTTTCTTGCCTTCCGCTAAAAAGGTGTAAAGTACGCTAGCGGTCCTCAAACTTGCGTTGTTGTGTTATCCCGGTCTCTAAACTCTCAAGACGATCATACATGTCCTTAAACTCTGTTCGGGTGTCAAGATCCAAAACGGGTCTTGATACAGACTAACGGGCTTACTGACACATGAGACCCACATGTCATATCCGTCTTCCACCTCTCTGTCCTCTGCATCTCATGGCGTAGACGTGGGCAGGGGCATGGCGGCAGCGGCAGCGCTGAGCGAGGGCCATGCGGCAGTAGCACCACTGCGTCAGCAGGCGAGCGTGACGCAGCAGCAGACGGTGGCAGACAAGCGGAGGATGGAGAAGGTGGCGTTTGGTCTGCTCGCGGCGTGACGAGCTGTTGTCCCCGGCGAACAACAATGTCGCTTCCCAAACTGTACATGTATCAGGATAAGGAGGTCGAGGAGATGCTAAAACACAACAAAGGTGACAGAGGAAGCGAGAGATGGTGCCGGCATTGCGATGCTTCGCTCCGGCATCCATGGCGTAAATGTTTTGGGGAAAATTAAAATTTGTTGCTTACATTACACTTGATGGTTTGCAACGCGGTCTCGTACAGAGGCTAGCTAACAACTAGCCGCACTCATGTATGTGAGTAATTGGAATGGCAGGCATTGTGGTGCACGAATTTTGTAAAACGGCAAAGGACGAACGCGGTTCTCTGTTTTTTCAGCCTTTATAGCCGAACGGCGTCGAGGCAAGGCCGGGCCTTGGCGACGGCTCGAGTAGGCTCCATGTCATGTTGAGAGCGTCCCCCGGTTGTGCCGCTGCCGCTACCACGCAGGTGTGGCGAGCGTGCCGTGCCGGGACAGTAGACAAGCATGTGCTGCCTGTCGCACCACCGCCGCTGCCACACCGGACTGCGGGCCGCGCCGCTGTCTGCTGCTATGTCGTGCTCGCCCAGCTGACGCTGTGGTGCTGCTGCCGCATGGTCCTCGCCGGCGCCGCCGCCGCCGCCATGCCCCTGCGCCCGTCTACGCCATGAGATGCAGAGGACAGAGAGGTGGAAGAAGGATATGACATGTGGGTCTCATGTGTCAACAGCCCGTTAATCTGTGTCAAGACCCGTTTGGACTATACTGACACCTGACACGTACGATCGTTTTAAGAGTTTAGGGACCAGGATGATACAACAACGCAAGTTTGAGGACCGCTAGCGTACTTTATTCATGTTTAATGGCTCATTATGAGAATTTTCAACTTTGTGGTACCTATTTTTTTTTGACAGGAAACTTTGTGGTACCTTGGAAGGTGGGAAACCAGCCCAAATGGGTAGCCGAAGCTTCCCTTCTCATGGTGTGGCTTGTTTTTCTTATTGTTGGGCTGAGAGAGGGAGCAAATGTGAGATGGTGAGGCTTTAATCTACGAAATCTATCCATTAGAGAGTGAATTGCTGGGGATTTGGAGCCTCCACCAAACTTTGTTAGCTCCCACATCTTGTCTTCATCTTCTAGCAGATTGCATGCTTGTCAGCGCCCATCCCCGCAAGAGGTTTCAATGTAAATCTTGTGTCTAGTTGTGATTCAATATTTCTCTTGCCATATGAGTTGATTGATTTCCATCTTGCATGGTATTGGTGCCATTTGTTTTAGATTGAATTATAGTTCGCTCATGTTAGATGACATATTGTTGTGTTGACACGTGAGGCACATCTGTTATGTGATATGTTGATGATTTAGTGATGGGAATTGAAAGATTGTCTATCTAGTTGTTGGAGGTGCCTTGTGTATAAGTCACATGCTACATTTCAGTTCAAAATGTCAAGAAATCATTCTTAATGTGTTTTTCGAGTCCATGATCTGTGCAAATTCAAAATTTCAAACTTTTTTGAGCATTTCAAACTTTCAAACTTTGTTCAGGAAGTTCCAAACCAAACTTCTGAACATTCAGAACTTTCAAAGAAATCTCCAAAAGTTCCTAATTTTGTCGATCCGTGTATTAAACTTTTAGCTCCCATTTGTTCCTTTGATACCGTCTTTTGCATCGACAATGGATTATCCTCTTTCGTGAACTCATGTATGCTTAGCATCTTCATTCTTTTTTTTTTGTGGTTGTGTAAACTAAAAATAAGACCATAGAAATTTCAACCAATCACAGGGTTGTACATGACTCATGAATTTATCATATCAAAATTTAATAAACTTTGATAGATATGCACATTAGGAAGAAGGTTAAAATATCCTTGTGGGCATGATTTTCTTTCCATCCTCGAGGTTTTTCTGGCCTCTTTTCTATGTGTACTACAACAAAAATGGAGTAATTTACAGCATATGGTTGAAGATCCAGCAACCTCTCTCAAAAGGACTGACATATTCATCTGACAAACATCAATGTATCACCCAGTAGGGTCAACATGTTTATCTGTCCCTGACCGTGGTGATCTTGACCACAACAAAACAAAGTTTCATCCGGACTAATTGCTTACTTCTTGGTTCCTGTTTTACCATTCGGAGTTTTCTTTCCTTCAGCTCCGCTCTTCTTGGCTTGTGTCGGTGAGGGTGCACTCAGCTTTTTCTGTAATGGCGATGACCTTTTTGCAGGATTCACTCTAAAGTAATTAAAAATGAAACAGCATTGTTCAGAATAATGGATCTTAGCATTTGCCAATTACTTTCTAGCACAAATTAGAGTAGATGATTACCTAAGGTCTGAACTTTTTGCACTCTTGAGTTGGGTCTTTCTTGCAGCTGAGCCCCCTCCATTTGTTAAACCTGAAGCTTTTGGGGCACTAGATGGTCTCACACAATCTAGCTCTGACGAGCAATTAGTTGCAACCTCGAAATCATCAGAATCCTCTGTTGCAACAGACCCCGACCAGCTCCACTGCTGTTCAGGGCTGCTTCTTTGGTAGAAGGCTAGATCTTGTGAGCCATCAGGTCCCAACTCTGGCAGGGAATTGCTGCTCCCAAACTGTGAGTGCTCAACCAAATCTCTCAATGCTGAGTCGTTCTGAGCACCATTACAAGTATCAAGCTATGAATATGGATCAATTCAAACTGTGATCAAGGAAAATACCATATCATAAATTTGGCTAAAAAGGAATACCTCTATACTTCCATCTTCCATTGGGTGCCTTGATGCATTACCCGTTCTCATTCTATATATGTCCGGGCTTGATTGAGTGCTTCGTATGCTCTCATGATCCCCATCTTTCCTAGCTAATGCTGCCCTGAGGCAAGCAATCTGCAGTAAGAAAGTAATGAGGTACAATTTCATAGTAGAAGAGATTGTTCACAAGCCCTGTGAACTCAAGAAAGCCATGAAGACGAACCTGTTCTTTGAGCTCTCTGACTTCTCCTCCTTCCTTGTTTGACTTGGCTGCTCCAAGCTCAATAGTGGAAACACGCTCAGCAAACTTCAAAGTACTTATGGACTCACTAACAGCATCTGGTTCTGGAGCTATGTGAATAAACATCAATGTTTTTGCTTGTCCTCCTGCAAAATGGAAACAAAATACTTAAAGCGCATATTTTGGGTACTGACAAGTTGCAAACTAAGGATATGGAGCTTTGGAAGTTACCAAGAGAGTCTTGTAGTAGTTGAGTAAGTTTGCTATTTCTGTAAGGAACATGTGTGCTTTTCTGGGCTAGTGCTGCAATCACATCGCCTAGTGCAGCCAGTGACTTGTTTATGTGCGCTGCCTCCTTCAATCTATCTCCTACCACTTCAGATTTATCAACTCTTTCACTGCCAGCTAGATCCACAAGATGCATGCAACCTCTTAGAACTGTTCCAGATGTTAAATCTCGTCCTTGAACATGAACAGTCACACAGCTGTGATTGGTTTACTCAAACATCAGCTAAAAACACAAGTTCAACATCATGCCTGGAACTTGAGGCACAAATGCAAAAGTAACAAACCTATGGGAGCGACTACTTCGGTCATTCATGGCAGTTGAGCAAACTGCGCGATTCTTTTGGCCGAGATTCATCAAGTCAATTACATCAGAGGTCGTTGCGACTGGAACCACATTTGCATCTGGAACTGCAATGCCGTTTTGAGAATTATTTCGAATTTCCAATGTATATTGGTGTTAAGGAGGTCCAATATCATAAATAAGATATATGTTCAATATATGCTAAAAAGTAGTTAAGATATCTAAGATCAGGATTAATATCAAGCTCAGTAAAAAAGGATATTTTTTGTTTCCACCATTATGAAGGAGATCTCTCACTTGCTCGTTGTAGATCTCCATCATCTGTACAGCAATTTCATAACAAACTGTATTTTTCCTCTGCTCCTGGATACTGAAAAGATCATTTAGTGCTCTGTAGTTTACACCGAGCCCTTCTTCTGTCAAAATTTTGGGACCACTCTGCAGCAGCCAGAAAACAATGTTTTCATATAGCAAAAAAGTATCAATACTCATTTAAAAGTTATAGTTGACAGATCAAGCACCATGGTAAAGGTCTTTCCCGATCCAGTTTGACCATATGCAAATATACAAACATTGAAGCCATCAAGAACAGAACGGACCAAAGGTTGCATGTCTGTGTAGACCTCCTCTGCATTAATTGAAAGACTTTGTTACTTAACTAAAAGAAAAGATCTATTTCCAAAAATAAGAAATTCAGTGGAGCAACTTGTGAGTTTAACCTTGTGTGGCCAAGGGGCCAAAGACACTGTTGAAAGTAAAAGATTTCTTTGCATCTTTTCCATATTTTGATGGCACCATAAGTGTGATGGTTCTATCTTCTATTCCAGCAACACTGCTGGAGGCACTTACTTTTCCAGGTAGGAAAGGTCTCACTCGACAATAAACTCTAATATTTCCTTGTGACAAAGAAGAAAAGAGATTTTTCAGCATGCATGTTGCAAATCATGAAATGAGTATATATAGTCCTCATGTTTCTAGTACATAAGACTGAAAAGTATACCTCTAAGGTCTTGTATTTGGTTGTAAAGCTTGCGGTTTTCCTCAACAACCTTACGGTATCCAGAAGCCGCATTAGAAACAATACGCAAATGATCACCTAATATAAAACAATATGATAATGAACACCAAAACTTTGGAAAAAGGAAGTTTGATGATTACAGATGTAGAAAGTTCAGCACGCAATATACCAAGCTTTTTAAAGTCTTCAGAGTACAGCAGTTTTAACTGCTCCATGCCATACTTCACAGTGGAAATGTTACTTTTCAAATCCTACAGTCAATTTCAATAGTCACAGAGTGATAGTGAAAATAAAACAAGATTCACTGAAGAACACAAACCATTTGAATTTGAAATACCTGGATCTGTTTCTGTTCTTGATCAAAATTTCTCACTGGCTTTGGCATTGGCATATTTTTATGTACATTATTGTTGCTTAGTGGTACAGGTACTGATGTGCTTACATCTTCCATCAGACTCAATGCATTCTGCTCATCTTGGTCCATCTTAATATTTTCAGTGGCCTAGTGAAAAATATTAGTGCACGGACCAATTTCCGCAAGGATAAACAAAATAAAAATTTTGACATGTCTAGATGAATAATTCTATAATACTACTTCCATTCCAAAATGATAGTTTTTGTATTGAGTCATTGAGTCAAAATTTATTTAGCTTTGACCAAATTTAAAGAAAAAATACACTGACATCTACAGTATCAAATTAGTTTCATTAATTGACCATCATAAAATGTCATGATAGTGTATTTATTTGGTATTCTAGCTATTAATGTATTTTCTTTAAATTTGGTCAAAGTTAGAGATTATAGGAGAAAAAAATATAAAACATTTTGGGACGGAGGGAGTAACAAATTAAGAGCATTCTGCTATTGTTGTATTCACAAAAAGTAGATACCTTCTCCAGATCACTGGGCAAAGTATACTCCACTTGTGCAGAGTCCACTCTGGATAATGACTTGCTATCATTATTGGTGTCAAACGGGGAGTCCATTCTCAAAACTGAGTTAGGGTCATTGGTTTCCATAGCGCCCTTCACCTGTTCCACAGTCTATTAGTCCAACAGTGATATGGTTGGTTTAGTCAATTAATAACGCAGTAGGAATTGTGAGGCTGATAAAGAAGTTAATATACCAATTCACTCTGGCTTGCAGTACGGCGCTCAAATTCATTAATTACTTTGCTCAAGAGTGATTCTACAACCTGAAAATTAACAGATTCATTATGAATATTTATTCTCTCAACCACATTGCATAAACACCTAGCTACAAGGTAGGCTCACTGATGGAATTTCTTCTGGTTTCTTATCTGCGAGAACTGTTTGAACAAGCATCCGGATGGAGTCTGGAGTTGTCTACAGCCAAGGAGATGAGTATCACCGCAAATTAAAATGAGAGTTATGTAATGTGAAAGAACTAGGTGATGGATTCTTACTGTTTCAGTGGGTTCTAGAGAAAAATCAAGACCTATTTGCTCCAGTGATATGCCATCTCGGAGCAATTCAGCTGAGTGACTCCTCATCATCACCTTAGTAAAAGGTTCATTATTCTTGCGATTGACATACTTTGCAGACAAAGGCTTTACAATGCCTCCATATTTGAATGGCGATTGTCTTCCCATTTGCTTGGCATCACAAAATAACTTCAGAGCAAGCACACAGTCTACAACTCGAACACCTTGTCCACCCTGAAGTTGATGACAAGTTAAATATAAAATCGGCATGGCTAATATAGATAAATTTAGTTTATAGTTTTTTTACAGCAACACTATTTATTAATCAGGATAATCCACTAAATAGTTCCAGAATTGTGGTGTTAAAAAAATGTGGCAATCATTCAAGGTAAAAGTAAATAAACCAGACAATATTATAACCTTTTCCAGGTCTGACGCCTCAAATGTTGGAAGACCTAAATCTTGCAGGCCAGTGAGGAAATTCCTGACATTCTCAAAGTACTGATATGCGCAGAGACCTGTAGCATCAGTAGAGACAGCAGAATCTGATGGCACCTCCACGACCTAAAATTGTCATACTCAGCATGCAAATCACAGTATAGAAGGAATTCTACATATCTGAAGGAGAGAAATGCAACCTTGGATACCGCACCAGGTTGAATCTTATTGAGTGCATGACAGAGAATAATGCCATTTCTCAGGCCAACACGGAATTCCTCCTCGGAAGGCTCTTCTGCAAGGTCCTTCGCACACACTACCCCGACTATCCTTCGCAACCAGTTGGCTGCCTCATACCTTCTTATTGCTGCATTTCTCATACCAATGGAAGCACTAATTCAAATGACCCTGATTATGCTAAGCTGCTAACAACAAATGGCAATAGGTGTCTACATCCAAAGATACAAAAATAATGACAGTATGCAAAGAAATCTATTACAAGATTGGCGTTGTTTAGAACCTAAATGGAACAGTGGATCAGCAGTCATCACATTCTTAAACAAAAAATGAAGGTACTCTATGCAGGCAGGTTTGCAGGTGTACCCTTACTAAGGCCCCATCTTTGTCATAACAACCAAGATGACAAAATAAGTAACTACCTATAAACTAAAATTAGGTTGTTGGCCATTGCCCTGTTTTATATGGTCAAGAGTGACAAGGAACAAAGGTGCATAGCAAAGAATAAGGAATCATTGCAGCTAAATCTAGCGTTATGAATGCCTAAGGGAGAGTAATCATATAGGAAGCCAGCTAGCTAAAAAATGAGATAAGGACTTCTATTAGAAATTTTATTGCAGGAAGACCATTGCAGGTGCAGGGTGCAGGTTTATTATCCAAAAAAAGGGAACCATTGCAGGTGCAGGGTTATGATTATGAACACAAAACTTACTCCTTCCAACTTGTCACTTCTGTTGTACCATGTCTGATTATATATTATAAAGTATATGAAGCTAAGTCAGCTAAATGTGAGATGAAATTCTAACGGAATCATAATTCGAACTAGCATTATTAATGAGACTAGAGAAAACTTCAAGCACAAAAAGAGGATAAAAACCTATTCCAGCAAGACGATCATGAACGAATCACAAAAAGGAAAGTAAATTCCCGCCAACCATGTATACTCAATATCCTTAACTCAAATTAAATACGTACTTACCATTAAAAGATGCAAATTTCCTGTGCCACCAAAAAACAAAAAAAAAAAAAAAAATTAGAATACACCGCGCGACTCACCAGCTTCCTCCGACTTGCGCCGTGGCAATGTCGATCTTCCTCCGAGACCCAACCGTATCTCCTCCTCCTCCTCCTCCTCCTCCTCCTCCTCCTCCCGAGCCACCGCCGCCGCATCCTCCGCCGTGCTGCCGCATCACGTCCTCGACGACGGCCGCGGCGACCGCCGCCTCCGCTCCGGGCGACGCCATGGGAGGACCCGGACCCGGGACCGCCAAACCCGCGACCCAACCGCCGCCGCGATCTCTGGGAGGAGGGGCGAGGAAGCCGGTGGAGGGGAGCTCGCTTCCTTATTCCTGCGGACGGAATGGTGATGGTGGTGGCGCTCGCGGGGCGGGTGTTTTTGAGGTCGGGGTGGGGAAGAGAGTGGAAATCGGAGGACCTGAAGGGCTGGTTTGCATATATATTTCTTGGAGAATTTAGGGAGACTAAAAATGGGGGTTCTATCATTTGGCCTATTTTCGCCTAGATTCTTGGGAGGAACTGTGGTTGGCTTTCGGCATGTGTTATTTTACTTGGTTTCCTTGCTTCCCATAGAAAATAAATAGCATCAGGTACACTTTTTTTAGATCTCTAATGTTGGTGACATTTTATTTACAATGATGTAGCTAGCCCTTGGTGATTTCAATGTGCAAAATCTATAAAAGATAAATTATTATTAGTGACACAAACGACTATAAATTGTTTTTTTGGCCAAATGTGTTTCTCGAACTACGGAATACTGAGTTGGACAGAAATAAAGAATCAAAGAGGACGTGTGCTTGTAGGAAATTGGTTGTGCAACATCTAATAGAAACTACAAGCAAAATCAGTTATGCAGTAAAACATAGTGAAAAAATTATATGAAGAAATGGTCTTTCAAAACATAGTGAAAAGAATTATATGAAGAAATGGTCTTTCCATAGCTTGCATGATTATGGCACTTACCATGTGTATTTGGCTCCTAGATTGTAACAAATCCAAGTCTCCAAGTGTCTTTTATTTCATTCGTCTAATAAAATTTGTGCCAAAGCTTTTGTCATCCTTTATAAAAAGAAATGAACGGATTTTTGCTGCTAGGAGTTTCGACAAATGTTTTTTTATTGTGCGACTACACACTTGGAGAAAAACATGTTTTTTTTACATTTGCCTGCAAGCTGTTCCAGCAATTGTGAATTAACAAAGTCTTTCTTAGTAATTTAATTAGTATATTATAATTACAACTCAAACAGTAACTGGATACAACTGTGTTGCCCTTACAATTGATTTTTTTAATATGTAAAGGCAATAATCCCAATATCCATATTTCCAGATATATGTTTTTCTAATTAATACCCTAGCTGAGAATTGTATGCATTAGTACAAAACTCACATGTACTCAATTGATTCAAAATAAGTAACAATAAATACCATGTCAAATGTAAAGCACAGTATATTGCAGGTCTATATAACCCATCGTTTAAACACTGATAGGATAACAACCAACAAGCACGGACTGTTGCTCCTACCGTCACAATAACGACTCATAGGTAACAATCAACGATAGTAATTTAGGGATTTCCTAGTTGATGACTTGGGTTTCTATTCTACAAACAATCATTGAAAAGTTATGTTTACAATCAATTCTAACCTGTAAACAATCAACAAGTAATTTCCATGTTTGCAAATTGTGTATGGAACTTATTAACTTCTAAGACAAGTTATATAAGGAGAACAAATTTTATATGCAAAATCATTGCCCTTATCAAGATATAAAAAAACATTATAATTAATAACTTTTTTGTATAAATCTGGTTAAAATTAGAGAAGTTTTACTAAGGATAAAGCCAAGTGTAATGGATGTCCTCCAACTATCACACTGGACAGATTTGGTCCTATTTCTGGTTTTCAAAGGTGTTTTTTGTATTTCATAAAACCAAAAAAATTATGTTTACTACATAAATATTATAAACAATTTATTTAAATCGACAAAATGAAACTAGATTTTCTTGCAAAAATGTTATCTACATGTTTATGATCTGTATCAGAGGCGGAGCTATATTCAACTCAGTGGGTGTAGCCGCACCCACAAAATTTTGAAAAATAGTGATAACACCTAAATTTTCACCATATATGCACCCATATATTCCAAAGTCTTGCACCCACAAAGGTAAACGCACCCCCCCCCCTCTCACATTTGCTCTAGCTCCGCCACTAATCTATATATAGTTATTTGGAACAATTTTGTTTTTTCCTACTGCATTGTTGCTCATAGTTGTTCTCATTATTTATTTATAACCAATAAAATATAAATAACTCTAAAATAGAGCACCAACAAATAGACAATATTTTTAGAAGAACTTTTCTAGTACTAATTGATATTTTTAAGTCTAAATAAATTATTTATTATGGATCTTTAGAGATCAAACAAGAATTTATTATTTTGGGAAATTTAAAAACTACCATTGAAACTAGCTACATGACCAAATTTGTCTGCTTTCATAATCCAGGTCTGAAATCGTATTGAAGTGCAACTTGGAGGTTGGATATTTACTTGCTTGCCTAGACTTTTGGGATAGTTTCTTCCATTTCTTTCTCATTTTTTTTTGGGTTTCTTGAGCTATATTCTTGTATTCTCCGTACTTAAGTCCCTTAATAAATTTCCTTTGGGGGGTTTTGGCCCCTCCCGTTTCATCAAAAAGAATATTTACTTGTTTGACGTGTTTTGGTAGCAAGAGATGATCAAAGTTTTCATGAGTAAAATGAATTTGATGGGCTCATGATGTCCACATTATTTGCAAAACATCAATTGTCTTGAACTCATCATATTGGCTTATCAGCTATGGTATAGTATTTTCTCTCCCAATAATTCAACGAACATTATTTTTCAGCTTGTCTTTTCAGCGAAACAAACACAGATGACCAATAATTCCCAAAGAAAAAAATAATACACTCGAACGGCAGCGTCAGCCGCCGGCAATATTAGCTAAAATTTTCTGAATTCTTTGTCTTTCTCTACTAGTGTCAGCCAGGCTCTCCTGTAGGAAATGGCTCTCTTCAGGCCCATGGAAATAACTATAGACACCATGCACGGCCATGACAGCTTCCTAATAACAAGATACTAAGCAAGTAGCTAGTGACAGTCAAACTCTTTTTTCTGCACGTCACAAAGCAGCATTCTGCACTGCACACCTCTCGTTCCTTCGCCCACCGGCCGGCAATCCGGCATGGTGTTGGCGTTCGTGGCCGCCGCCGGCGGCAGCATGGCGCCGGAGCTGCTGACGACGGCGCGGTTCGCCGGTCAGGTGCTTCGCGGGCGACGGTTCACGCTGTTCGCGTGCCTGCTGATCCTGTCGGCGTCAGGCGCGACGTACGCGTTCGGTATCTACTCCCGTGCACTCAAGTCGGCGCTGGGCTACGACCAGCGGGCCGTCGCCACGCTCGCCTTCTTCAAGGACCTGGGCAGCAACGTGGGCATCCCCGCGGGGCTGCTCAGCGAGGTGGCCCCGCCGTGGGCCGTGCTCGCCGTCGGCGCCGCCATGAACCTCGCGGGCTACCTTATGGTCTACCTCTCCCTCGCCGGCCGGCTCTCTCCTCCGCCGCTCTGGCTCATGTGCGCTTACGTCTGCGCGGGTGCCAACTCGCAAGCGTTCGCCGGCACCGGCGCGCTGGTGACCTGCGTCCGGAACTTCCCCGAGGCACGAGGTGCCGTGCTTGGGTTGCTCAAGGGATACGTCGGCCTCAGCAGCGCGATCCTCGCGCAAATCTACCTCGCGCTCTACGGCGGCGGCGACGCGCGGTCGCTCGTCCTGCTCATTGCCTGGCTCCCCGCCGCCGTCTCCATCGTGTTCCTCGGCACCATCCGCGTCTTTCCTCCGGATCACCGCTGCCGGCCGAAGAGGAGTACGAGCACGAGCACGCGCCGCGGCGGAGACGGAGGCGGTGGCGATGGCGACGTGTTCCTCTGCTTGCTCTACATCTCCGTCGCGCCGCCGCGTACATCCTCGTCATGATCGTCGTGCGAGGCAGGCCAGCTTCTCGCGCGCTGCCTACGCCGCGTCGGCGGCCGGGCTCCTCGTCCCCGCTATTCCTCCCAATGGCCGTCGTCGTCGGGCAGGAGTACCGGATCAAAAAGGATCTTGAGGACGACTCTCCAAGTGACGACGCACCCACCGTGATGGTGACCGTCGTTGAGAAATCCACCGCCACCATGGCAATGGCAGAGCTGGCGAGCACTACTACCGATACGCCACCGGCTTCCTCTTGCTTGGCATCCTTCTTGTGGCACACGTTCAGCCCGCCGGCGCACGACGAGGACTACTCCATCCCTCAGGTGCTGGTGAGCCTGGACATGCTGATTCTATTCATCGCCATCGCCTGCGGCGCCGGCGGCACGCTGACGGCGATCGACAACATGGGGCAGATCGGGCAGTCGCTGGGGTACTGTTGACACTAGATACGCACACGAAAGAATCAAAGAGAAATAATCCGCAAGCGCACGGATATCGGTGAGCACTTCACCCGGGAGATAAGTCCTGAGTATCGTATTTGTTTTTATCCGCTAAGAGAAAACGTGCAATAGACTAACCCGATCTTTACTACTACCCCTGGCTGCTAGTCAAGTGAGAATTAAGCGATATAGAGAGAACTCCTTCGTCGGTCTTCTTCTAACCTATGGCAAGCTTTGAGACTATTGTTCTAAGGGGGTACCTGAGGAAAAGACACCGCAAAGGATGCTAAACCGGACACAAAGGACCTACCTTACCTACCAACGGGAAGTGGATTACAAAGGTAATAAAGGGATTGTCACTTCCCTCACTACTACCACGGTTCCGGCAGAATAGGGAGCATCTACAAGTGAACCTAGCCTAAGCACCACGCTTATGCTAAAGAACGATTACTCTATTCCCAACGCGAAGCGAATAAAGTAAACTTGTAAACCAAAGAACAATAATAACAACGAACTTACTAGTATTAGAAGTTGAATTGCCGAATGATTCTCAAAACCAAGCCTCGGGTTAGGAGACTTGATCCCGCAGTACACTGGAGAGGAGACACCGACGGGGGCTTCCTCCAAATCTACCTCCACTCTATACTCTCTCAATCTCTCTTGATACTAATACCCTATAGAGATAGATCCATTCGAGGGACCCTTCTCTATCTAACTCTCTCTAGATTGAAGTCTTGAATGAATTGGAGAATGAATTAGGGTTTCACCCGGGGGCCGGGGGCTCGCTTATATAGCCCCCTAGGATTAACCACAGCCCTCGGATCAAACCGACCTAAATGGACGATAATTATTGATCTTCAAAGTCGGTGGAGGCGGGATCCGCGAGACTCCACCGATTGGTGGAGCCGGGGAGTCGGCCGACTCCCCTCCCCGGGTCGGCCGACCCGGCCTCTCGCAAAGGGGCCCCGTGCTTCGTGTGTTCCCTTCGGAGTCTTCTAGATTATACTTTTTCACCCGTTCGGTCTTCCTCTCTATGTAAACCCGACATGTGGGCCATCTTGGTTGATTTTCAGCCGTCACCCCGCAGAAATAGATATTCACCAAAACTCGTGGAATTCTGTCGCTGGTAACCCTATATCTATCAAGTATTTATGAATAGGTCCATTTGCATGCTAAGTTGACGGTTAATTTTATGAGTTAACGACCGTCAACAAACTCCCCCACACTTGTCTTTTACTCGTCTCGAGGAAAAGGATGGATTACTTTAAGCATAGCCTCAAACCAAGACATCAACATTAGATTATCCCCGATCATACCTTTATCAAGGGATTCAAAGTGTCTACCATTGAACTTTGGGGAGTTGAAAGATGGAATAGCGCGAAGTAGAGATCCTTCTTCTATCAATCCTGTCACTTGGAGTTTTTATAATATTTTTGCAAAGAAAAACTTAGCTTACCCTTCTCCATCATGTAGCACACTCGAATCACTCTTTATATGTGGTATTTGTAGAACTCACCATTATGTATAGAGCACTCAAATCTCTCAATGTATGTAGTATTTATGGAACTCTCTTGAGGCATGTAAAAGGGTATGCCTCCTATTCTATATAGGCTTATGTGGAGTTTAAGGTATTTCAAGGAATAGCATTTTTACCTGCGTATATTGATTAGTCAAAAACGGGAACCAAGGAGAGGGGGACCTTACTCTAGATCAAGTGTGTGCAAGTGTGTGGAATATTTGGTGGCTAAATTGATGATAATGATGCTCCTTCCCTCTCTTGCACACCCTTCTCTTGAACATTGCTTTGCTTGATCTTTTCTTAAATAGCTCTTTGAGTTTCTTTGAACTTCCTTCTTGGGATCAGAATACTTTGGAGCTCATGGGCTATCTCTTTTCTCTTTCTTCTTCTCTCTTTTTTTTAACATTATTTTTGCATAGCCCATGTCTCACTCTCGGATACAATAACTTTCTTGAACATGATGATGATAATGACAATAATAATCTTCTTTCAACAGCTGGATGATGATAACAATCCTTGGAGCATATAGAAATCCTAGAAAGTGTATGTATCCTCTCCCAAAGTGTAGGAGATGGATGAATGACGGAAAGCATGTTTTTGCGTACTCCATGTGTAGGAGCAAAGAGATATATATGTGGGTGTAAGTGCACTTGATCATATGAGTAAGAGACCCTTCTCTAAGGCTCTAATACCGCCAAGACTATTCTCAACACAAATAAAAAGCTTATGTGCTTGGTCTTTCGAATTTTGTCGACGAGGCTCTATAGGCATTTATAACCACAGAGGAGAAGTATAGCTAACATTTTAAGATTTTTGAAAAGAAATTCTCCAAGCAACTAGACATCAAGAAATCAGGTTCTCATGATCCATGCTATATCACTGTCCTCAACAACTTAAGTAAAAATGGGGTCCCTATAAAATAACGTTCCCAACAGCAACAGGGATTCTCAGGAATTATCATGGTGTGAGTCTATCTTGGGGTCATGATTAAAATAATCTACCTTCTCAGTATATATATCAGGTGATTTAATTCAAAGTGTTCCCCAAACGAATCGGAAAAACGTGATCGGTATAAATTTTGGAACGTAGGGAAGCAAACCTGTCCGTGGACGAAAGCTGGAGCCAAATGGGCCCAGCCCATGGGCGGCCGACCCTGGATGTGGGGCGGCCGACTCTGGCAGGTGGCCCCTCGGGGTCCGCTTCGTCGTGCATGATGTTTACATCGTATGTTCTGAAATATTTTTGCTGGTTCGCTAATCTCCGTTAGTTTCGTTGTCGGTTGTCTCCCCCACACTAGATTCCTGTTATCTTCATTCACAACAAGGTGGAGACAAAAGAGGCAACACATATGCAATAATAAATATAACTAAAAACTTTATTTCATCTTCATTAAGGCCTGGATTACAAGTATTGAAAGGAACTAAGATCGAACTAAACTTTAACTAAGCACTCTTGCGAACTAAAACTTTTAATCTAAGCACACTAGGCCTTTCTGATGCTAAGACAAATCTCATCTAATCAACTCGCTTCTCTAGAGCGTCTAACCTCTTTTCTAACTTATCCGTCCTCTTCTCTTGCGCACGAAGTCTATCTATGAGAGTGACAATGCTACTGCTCTGGACATGTTGGGAGTTTCGCAGAGATGCAATAACGTCACGCTGAGTTTCTAACTCCTTCTCTAAGTCTGCAACGGTCTTGCGACGCTTCCTTGGAGCTTCTGAGGCGGCAAGAGCTGCTTTCGGGGCTTCCTTCGGAGGGACGAACTTCACTTTGCTCGGGTGAGCACGGACTCCCTCAAAATACGAGCGCTCTCCGGTGCTATACTTGGCACAGACGATCTCTCCTTGCTTGTTGGTCTTCACTCCCATAAGCATCTCATTGTGCTTAGGAGGGAGGATCTTGGTGCCTTCTGGGAGCTTCACAATAGGACCCTTTGGTGGAGGTCCATCTAGGAGCAAAGGCTTGGGTGCAGCGATGAATGGTTGGGCGAAGTAGCTATGGCTGTAAACTTGAGGCTTTGGAGGAATAGAGGCTAGGGGTTTTGGCTTGGCAAGAACGATGGCCTTGCTCTCTGGCTCCTCTCTTGGGATGGTGTTGAGATCAATCCCGAAGCGGATCAATCTCCTATCTAAGTTTTGCTCGGCTTCACCATTGCCGCGTAGCAAGCTTGATGCTAGGAGGAGGAGGCTTTAGATGGAATGAGGTTGGCTTGAGGCCGGGCTTCTTTATATAGGGGGATGGAGAGGCATCTAAAGGGTATCTAAAGGGAATCTCCGAAGGAATAACGCGTCAACGTGATCTCAAAAACCCTAATCGGCAAAAATTCCTAAAGGAAGAGTATGGAAGGATCATGAATGCAAAAGCTGGCGGTGAAAGGGGGAGTCCATGGGTCGGCCGACTCTGGCAGGTGGACCCCCCTGCCAGGGCTTTTCGCAACCTAATTAGCATATTTTTGTCGTTCGGAAAAATACCCTGGACCCCGAAAAACGAAAAGTAAAAAGGTCGGGCCCAACTACCTAATTGAGAAAGAAGTTTAATTCATCTATTTCACCTATTTCCTCAATGGGCTCTAAAAATATTTTAAGGCGTTGACCATTTACCTTGAATATCGTACCTTCGTTGTTGCGAAGCGTAACGGCTCCATGCGATGATGAGCTTACTACTTCGAACGGTCCTTCCCATTTGCTTCGAAGCTTTCCTTGCCCGAAGAGTTTGACCCCGGAATTAAAAAGTAATACCTTGTCTCCGGTGTGAACTCCTTGATCTTAATTCTCTTGTCGTGCCATCTTTTTACTCTTTCTTTGTATATCTTGGCATTGTGATAGGCTTTCTCTCTCCATTATTCTAATTCGAGATTTGCATCCTCCTCTTCTCTCCCCGCCGCTTCTAGGTCCATATTCCATTTCTTGATGGCCCAAGAGCTTTGAATTCCAGCTCTACCGGTAAGTGGCAGTCTTTCCATAGACTAGTTGATATGGTGACATCCCAATAGGTGTCTTGTATGCCGTTCGATATGCCCATAGTGCATCGGGAAGTTTGTCCTTCCATGCAGTTCCCATTTCATTCACCGTCTTCTCGAAGAATATTCTTGATCTCGCTTATTTGATGTCTCTGCTTGGCCACTTGTCTGAGGGTGATACGGAGTAGCAACATTATGGCGTACTCCATGCTTCAATAAGTATTGCTCAAAGCGTTTGTCGATGAAATGTGATCCTCCATCACTTATGACTATCCTTGGGACACCGAATCTTGGGAATATTATTTCTTCGAACATCTTGAGCTATCTGCCTTTTTGCATGGCAGAGCTTCGACCCATTTGGACACATAGTCCACTGCTACGAGGATGTATTCACATTTCTTCGACGGTGGAAATGGTCCCATGAAATCAACTCCCCAAACATCAAAGAGCTCAATCTGAAGGTTGTTGATAAGTGGCATGGCATCTCTTGAGTTAATGTTGCCATGTCTTTGACAAGGACCGCATCTCCGAATGAAATCTTTTGTGTCTTCATACATTGTTGGCCGTAAAAAATCCGCATTGCCAAATCTTCGCATGTGTACGGAACACCCCATAATGGCCTCCATATGGTGATGAGTGGCATCTTTCGATGATTTTGATTCCTTCTTCGCTTGGCACACATCTTCTCGAGCGTGCCATCGAGCACACTCGGAAGAGGTAGGGCTCATCCCATATGTGAGTACGACTCTCCCGGATAAGTTTCCTTTTGTTGCCTCCCGGTGGTACGTAACCCGTAACCATAAAATTAACAATATCCGCATACCAGGGGTCGATCTGTTGATTCCGTAGAGCATGTCGTCCCGGAGTGCGTCGTCGATGGGTAGTTCCTGTGGTTTCTCAAACAAAGATTCTAGACAAGTGATCGGCAACAGAGTTTTCTACTCCCTTTTATCTTTTATTTCTAGATCAAATTCTTGGAGTAATAAAATCCATCTTATCAATCGAGGTTTAGCATCTTTCTTAGTGAGCAAATATTTTAAAGCAGCATGATCAGTGTAAACAATTACTTTGGCACCCACTAAGTAGGATCTAAACTTATCAATAGCAAAGACAACAGCTAGGAGCTCTTTTTTAGTGGTAGCATAATTAAGCCGAGGTCCAAATAAAGTTTTGCTAGCGTAAGCTATTGCATGATGTTTCTTATCCTTAGTCTGTCCTAACACTCGCTCCTACAACAGAGTCACTTGCATCACACATAATTTCAAAAGGTAAAGTCCAATCGGGGGGGTTGAATGATTGGAGCAGAGATGAGCGCTTTCTTAAGAATCTCAAATGATTGTAAGCAGGCATCATCAAAGTCAAAAGGAACATCCTTAGCCAATAAGCGGGTAAGAGGTCTAGCGATGAAAGAGAAATCTTTTATGAATCTACGATAAAAACCAGCATGACCAAGGAAACTTCTAATTCCTTTCACATTGATAGGAGGAGGCGCTTGTTCAATAACTTCTATTTTGGCTCTATCTACCTCGATGCCTCTTTCGTACACTAAGTGTCCTAGCACTATTCCTTCTCTAACCATGAAATGACACTTTTCCCAATTAAGGACTAAGTGTTTTTCCTCACATCTTTGCAATACTCGATCTATGTTTTCAAGGCACTCATCAAAAGTTTTTCCATAAACAGAAAAATCATCCATGAAAACTTCCATAATCTTTTCAATCATATCGAAAATATAGACATCATACATCTTTGAAAAGAAGCCGGTGCATTACATAACCCAAAAGACATCCTACGGTAAGCAAAGGTTCCATAAGGGCATGTAAAGGTCATTTTGTTTTGATCATTAGGATGGATAGGGATTTGATGATATCCAATATCCATCAAGGAAGCAAAAGTAAGAATGGTTGGCTAATCGCTCAAGCATCTCATCAATGAAAGGCAAAGGAAAGTGATCTTTTCTTGTTGCCTTATTAAGCTTTCTATAATCTATGCACATTCGCCATCCCGTGACGGTTCTTTGTGGGATTAACTCATTCTTCTCATTTTGGACAACAAATCATGCCTCCCATTTTAGGCACAACTTGGACAAATGGCTGACCCACTCACCGTGTGGCACGGGGTAAATAATCCCGGCGTGCAACAGGTTTTAAAACTTCTTTCTTAACAACTTCCCTCATCGCATTATTGAGCCTACGTTGGGGTTCTCTCGATGGTGGAATATCGGGATCTGTGGGAATGCGATGGGTACAAAGGGCAGGACTAATTCCTTTGAGGTCCCGGAGTGAGTAGCCAAAAGCTTTTTTATGTTTTTCTAGGACAGCCATTAAGCGAAAAGTCTCGCTCCCGAGTGAGAGTGTCACTTATGATGACAGAGTGTCTGGATCATTTCCTAGAAAGGCATATCTAAGACCGGCCGGTAAAGGTTTGAACTCAATAGGAGGCCTAGGTGGTACGGTAAACTCATCTAATGGTTCATTCTCGGAAGGGTCGCTTCTTCTTCTATGAAGAATCTAGCTTCGTCTTCTAATTCTCGGTTTAACTAGGAATTCTAGAGAGGCTGCTCTAAATTCCTCCAACGGATCATAATGTGGATGGGGCTCGGTCCTAGCATTTAAAGAGTGTGAAATGGACATTGCAAACTGGAGTTTCTTGCCTAAACAAATGTTTAGTTTCCCGCCTTTGTCCTTCATAAAGAAGTCTTCTAAATGGTTGTCCTATCAACAGTGGAAATCCCCTATGTCAAAGACATAAAAGCTTAAGTGAACAGGGGTTCCTTCTACTCGGAGTGGTAGGACATGTAGGATTCCTAAACAAGGAAGAATTTGTCTTGAAAGATTTCTTATGAACTTCACTTTTTGGGGTCAATGTCATGTTTCTTTGTAAATATTTTGCTAGTGTGGTAGACATGATATTTATACCCACAACCGGATTGTAGAGAGCGTCTATGCAATCATTGTTAATCATGCAATGAATGGGAAGAGAAGATGAATCCAAACGAATTATTTCAGAGGAAAGCTCTGACTCTTCTAACCACTCATTGCTCATGACAGATACTAACTCTCCTGAGGTTTTTCCGTTGGAATATCCTCATCAATATTGCATGGCTTTATTGGGTGATATTTGCCTTGTGGCTTCTTCACCTTGTGATAGTTGAAGATGTTTCCAAAATCGGAAAACAGATCAGGTTCAATATCTAGCATAAAATTAGGAAGTGGAATGTCTTCCTTGTCTTGCTCAAGACATGGATTAGCTGAGGTTGATGGTGTATCGGGCAAATGTTTGTCTTCAGCTACTTGAGGTTCTACTTCTAGGAGGTAGTCTAATTCACTGGATAGGATTTGGTCTAGGATTGATCTTGCTTTCTCGAGAGATATGCAAGAATGATCCTCCCGAAGTTGTGTCGAGCAATTTTCTACTGTCTCTACTCGGACCTTTATAAAAGTGTTGTAAAAGAATAGGATCTCGTAGACTAAGGTCCGGGCCCGATGCTAAAAGTGTAGTAAAACGATTCCAGGATGAGGCCAAAGATTCTTCGTGTTCTTGCTTAATAGTCGAACCTTGACTCTAAGGTCGACGATTTGGGAGATGGGATAAAAATCTAGGCAAAAGTTGGAGCGTAAGGACCCCCAATCTCCTTGTTGCTTACCTACAGCTTTATCATACCATTGTCTAGCTTTTCCCTTTAACGAGAAAGGAAATAGCTTCCAACGGAGGGTTTTGTCGGACATGCCCTCTATACGAAGACAATCATATGTTTGCTCAAAGTCTCTAATGTGAAGGTAAGGGTTTTCGTCTCCTTCTCCTGAAAAGGATAGGCTTTGGACCAATGCAATCAACCGTGGACTCACCTATAGCTAGGTGTTTGGATAGGTTGTGATGACTCATGTGGCACTAGGCCGGTCTCCGTGGGTGCGAAAATTGAAAGATAGGAATGGAATTTGAATTATCCATAAGGATAGAAGAAAAATAAAATGTACGGAAAAGTAAAGTGAAAGAAAAAGATAAAAGTATAGGTACAAGGTAGAGCAAGATTTAGGTTATCTAAGCAGACCGTCTTTCTCCCCGGAACGGCGCCGTAAATGCTTGTTGACACTAGATACGCACACGAAAGAATCAAAGAGAAATAATCCGCAAGCGCACGGATATCGGTGAGCACTTCACCCGGGAGATAAGTCCCGAGTATCGTATTTGTTTTTATCCGCTAAGAGAAAACGTGCAATAGACTAACCCGATCTTTACTACTACCCCGGGCTGCTAGTCAAGTGAGAATTAAGCGATATAGAGAGAACTCCTTCGTCGCCTTCTTGTAACCTATGGCAAGCTTTGAGACTATTGTTCTAAGGGGGTACCTGAGGAAAAGACACCGCAAAGGATGCTAAACCGGGCACAAAGGACCTACCTTACCTACCAACGGGAAGTGGATTACAAAGGTAATAAAGGGATTGTCACTTCCCTCACTACTACCACGGTTCCGCCGAATTGGGAGCATCTACAAGTGAACCTAGCCTAAGCACCACGCTTATGCTAAAGAACGATTACTCTATTCCCAACGCGAAGCTTTAATAAAGTAAACTTGTAAACCAAAGAACAATAATAACAACGAACTTACTAGTATTAGAAGTTGAATTGCCGAATGATTCTCAAACCAAGCCTCGGGTTAGGAGACTTGATCCCGCAGTACACCGGAGAGGAGACACCGACAGCCGGGCTTCCTCCAAATCTACCTCCACTCTATACTCTCTCAATCTCTCTTGATACTAATACCCTATAGAGATAGATCCATTCGAGGACCCTTCTCTATCTAACTCTCTCTAGATTGAAGTCTTGAATGAATTGGAGAATGAATTAGGGTTTCACCCAGGGCCAGGGCTCGCTTATATAGCCCCCTAGGATTAACCACAGCCCTCGGATCAAACCGACCTAAATGGACGATAATTATTCATCTTCAAAGTCGGTGGAGGCAGGATCCGCGAGACTCCACCTGATTGGTGGAGCTGGGGAGTCGGCCGACTCCCCTCCCCCCGGGCGGCCGACCCTGGCCTCTACCAGGTGGGCCCCAGGCTTCAGGTGTTGCCTTCTGGAGACTTCTAGATTATACTTTTTCACCCGTTCGGTCTTTCTCTCTATGTAAACCCGACATGTGGGCCATCTTGGTTGATTTTCAGCTGTCACCCTGCAGAAATAGATATTCACCAAAACTCGTGGAATTCTGTCAGTGGTAACCCTATATCTATCAAGTATTTATGAATAGGTCCATTTGCATGCTAAGTTGACGGTTAATTTTATGAGTTAACGACCGTCAACAGGTACCCGGTCAAGAGCGTGGACGCCTTCGTCTCGCTCATCAGCGTCTGGAACTACGCCGGCCGCGTCGCCGCCGGGTACACCTCGGAGGCGCTCCTGTCGCGGTATGCGTTCCCGCGGCCGCTCGCGCTCACGCTCGTCCTCCTCGCGTCCTGCGCCGGCCACCTCCTCATCGCCTTCGGCGTGCCCCACGCGCTCTTCGCGGCGTCGGTGCTCGTCGGCTTCCGCTTCGGCGCGCAGATGGCAGCCCGCCGTACGCCGTCATCTCCGAGCTGTTCGGGCTCCGGCGCTACCCCACACTCTACAACCTCGGCGCCGTCGCTAGCCCCGTCGGCGCCTACGTGCTCAACGTGCGCGTCGCCGGCCGGCTCTACGACGCCGAGGCCGCGAGGCGGACGGCGGCGCCGCCGCCGGGGACAAGGCGTGCTTCGGCGTGGAGTGCTTCCGGACGTCGTTCCTCGTCATCACGGCCGCCACGGTCGGCGGCGCGCTGTCGCTGGTGCTCGTTTGGAGGACCAGGGACTTCTACAGGGGTGACATATACACCAAGTTCGGGACGGAGTCGTGGTGGAGTCGCTGGCCGATGGTGGCTCGTCGGCGGCGGGCGGGGCGGCCGAGCCGAGGGCGGTGTGGAGGTAGAGTGAACAGGGTCAACGAGATGACTAGTGTTTGTGTTGACTGGGTCAAAGAGATGACTTGCTCCGCAGAGATCAGTTTCAGTACCTGATTTTTTTTTCAACAAGCACCGACAATGCCACAAATTTTGTTCAAATAGTTGAATTCCGTTTAAAAGACTAGAACCTTTTGCAAAGAAAATATTGCGTTCGGACACGATCAATACATCATCAACTAAATTTTTTGTTAGAGTGAAATTTATCATAGGTTACTCAAGTTGTCTGCGAGTGTTACATAGCTTGTAGGTCAGCCTGGACATTCGGTTAACCGAAACCGATCGGTTCGGTTCCTCGGTTTCTTCGTAAATTCGGTTCCCTAAGAAATGGTAACCGATCGTGTTAACACTGGATTTTGGTAAAGATTGAGAAGATGACAAAGGGCCAGCATGCGGTGAGAAGGGTATTCGGCAAACGCCCGAGCGGTCGGTTAATTCTCGGTGCTTCGACAAATGGTCATGCGGTCGGCTATCTCAGAAGACGGCGATTCCATTCGGGAAGCAAAAGATGGCAAGAAAAGCCGATTGGAGAAAGAAAGCCGTAATAATGAAAGACTCCGAGAAGAATTAGAGTTAGGAGTCGTTTTTTCCAAGTTTTCTTTGGTATTCTTTGTAAATCGTAGTCTTTTAGGACTCATGTTCCGTCCAGGGTATAAATATCGACCCCCCGACCATTGTAAAGGATATACACAATCAAATCAACACAACCGGCCCCGTGCCAAGTTTCGAGTCTTTCGTCGTGTCGTTGAGTTCTTTCGAGAGGAGCCATCAATCCGTCGACCTCCGTAAGTATCGGCAACCTTGCTATCATGTTTAGTATCATGCGGTGGATTTAGATCATGGTGCAAGTAGTCTCGTTTGTTTTGCTTAGTATCATACGGTGGATTTAAGCTTAATGGCGGGAAGTTTTTGCTTATGCCTTGTATCGTGCGGCGGATTAAGCCATAAGTAAAGATAGTTATCGGCTCTATTAGATTCGGCAAAATCTAGTAGATTCATCAAGTTATTATGTGTTGCATTGTCTTTAATGTTTTATATATTTGTAACACTCTTTTGCCCAATCTAGATTGATATACTTCGGCTTTCGATAGAACTATTTTCTCTTAATTCGTGATAGGTAGATCATATGCTTGTATAGCCGAATTAGATCAATCTAGATTGCGACATGTTGTGGATTCATACATGTCAAAGCGTATTAACCGTAATAGAACTAGGTGTCGTGCGCGTATGCAGATTTTATTAGGTTAAATCGTGTTTGCTTGTTTGTTCCTTCTTCATGGACCCCAATTCGGCAAGCTTGCTGAATATGGTTATGCTTACATGAGTAATAAGTATTTACAGATCTGTTTAGATATATGCATGCTTTTAGCTCCTTATTATTAGATTATACCATGCGGTCGATTAATCTGATCGTAAGAAGGGTTTATGAAGGCTAGATGTGCAGCAGATTATTTTGAATTAGCCTATGCATACGTTATTCAAAATGGATTTATATTTACGAGTTACCTGTTTATAATTCATTATGTCTTGATGACGCCATTAGTCTAAAATACAGTTTACATGATATGTGATGATCAATTTTAACTTGTTCAAGTATATTCTTCTCATGCGTATGTATTCGGCAATCAATATCTTTACATGTTTCATCCTTTGTTAGCCGAATAACCTATAAGCGTGCTTGGCTGACAGCTTCTATAGCTGTATGTCGTCGTAAGTGGCTTCAGGGCCGTAAATATGGAACTGTCTGGTCTCACCCGTCACGTTCCAGTTTTGTTCTCACAGTTTTATCCCTTATTGGTTTTCAGGTCAAACCGACTGGCACGTCATCGGATTCCAAACCGTCCGGGCACCCGATTGAAGCCACGCTTTCCGGTTTGCTGTGTAAGGCACAATGCGCCACATTTTGTGTCAACAGATCGGTTCTTCGTAAATCTAGGAACCGATCAAATTCGGATTTGATTTGGTTCCGATTATGACCGAACTAACCGATGTGCTACGAATAAAGAAAGAAAATCACGAATCGTAGATCCATGTTACAGCAGCAAGAAGGACAAACATTCTAAGTTACGGATCAAAAAAGACATCACGAATTCTTGCTTGCCCACGCCCGTGGCCCTGCACGGAGCGCACCATCTTGCCCCCTTGCCTACAGCCTCGCGCCTCGCGCAGCTCGCGCTGCTCGCTGCCACGCTGCTCGTCATCGCATTGCTTGCTGCCGCCTGCCGCTGGATCTCGAGGGTAAGAGTGGGAGAGAGAGGCCGCTCAGGAGTCACCACCGAGGGAGGGGTGACGGGTGACGGGGTGAGGAACTGAAATGAGAGATGGGGCGGCGGGATAGGGCTGAAGGTGTGGGGTGAGAACTAAGAGTGAGATGGCTTATATACATAGGGGTTTTTCGTGGGCTATTGGGCTATACACTGGTTGATGGGCCTCTTTGTCTATCTTGGTTAATTCGGGTATTTCAGTTAACCGAGGGTAAGAACCGAATTGACCCAGTAAATTTCCGTTCCTGAAAAGTTGGAACCGAATTAGGAACCAAAATTTTCGGTTTCGGTTTCGGTTATTCGGTTCGGTTCTCGGTTTTCGGTTTTTCGTGCCCAGAGTGACTTATAGGTCCCCCAAAGTCTTCAAATGCATTTTTAGTTTTCTGAAGTTAGTTCGGGTCACACCAAGATATAGATGGATGTTTACACGATCCAGTAGCTCACGTGGTATTGTTGACTCAACTTTTTCATGGATCTAGTAGATGGGACCCACATGTCGGTGACAAGGCTCAATCTTAGAAAAATCGTATCTTTTTAATGTGACCTCGATAAAGATGATTTCTTTTATAAAAATTATAGCACTCGATGAGATCTATAACTTTCTATGTTTGAGTTTTTTTTCCATTTAAGATCGTAAGCTGGTCAAAAAGTATTATGAAGTTCTCAGCAACATGTTAATCGCGTACAAACTTGTCGCCATAGAAAAATCATCTCTCTTTTTTGTATGGGGCTAGATAGAGATACTTTTTATACGAAAGTTATAGTGCTCGATGAGATCTACAACCCTAAAGTTTTAAATTTTGTCATTTGATGTCATTGAGATGGTCAAAGAAATAAAGTTTTAGCAGCATATTTAATTATGTATCAGTGCTTGTCGCCTTAGAAAAATCATATCTTTCTTGTATGCGGTTGAATAAAGACACTTATATTAAAAATTATAGTACTCGATGAGATCTACAACTTTCAAGTTTTTCTTGATACATTGCGATGAATTTCACTCATTTGTTTACACCTCTAGACAACTTCCGTGATAATGCAGTGGTGTGCGTGGAGCGTGCACAGCATATACATGTCCACCGAAGGTACACCGGCTTGCCGCTCTCACGGGGCTCGCCATCAAGGACGTGGCCGAGGTTGTCTATATGTAGTCCAACCTACTTAAATAAGTCCAGCCACTGCTTGTCATGGGCTTCTGTTGCTCGCTGTAGATAGAGAATTGGTCATTTATGTATTGGATATCTTTGGGGATGTGTGAATGTTGTTTTGGCCCCTAGGGGCATATGCCCCCACATGCATACACCATTGGATGCACATGAGGGATGCCCGTGCAGTAGAAGAGAGACACACACCTCGATGTCCATGGTAATTGTCGCTTGATATATCCCAATGGAGAATTTGACACTCTATCACTCTAGAGTTTGGACATGGCAGTAGCCAAATCAAAAGATGCTAATGAGAGTGCTCTTAACATTCCGATCCGATGACAAACAAGAAGAAAGGTAAGCAATTCACACTTGTGGCTTCCTTGCGAACAAGGTTGGAAGAGAACGAGATTCTAAGCAAACTATGGTTCTAAACAGCTCTTTTCCCATGCTCTTGGTATTCCTATGTTTCAAATACCTGCTCCTATAAAATTCCTGTATTTCTTAATCATATGTTTTCTCACTTCATCTCTTTCCTATTGTCAAAGGTGAAACCGGACTTCACTATTGCGTTCCTCTCGCCGGGATGGTCAAAAAAACATATATGGAATGTTCAATTTGGAGTCCGGATGCGAGAGTTATGCTTTCAGAGAAAATGCCTCAAGTACGGGACTACCGGTCCATAAGACCGATACTACCGGTGGGCGACGGAGTTTTGCGTGAAAATGAACTACCGGTGCTACCGGTCTGAGACCGGTACTACCGGTCCGGGGGCAATACTACCGGTAGTTGGCGGAGGCTTGCGCGAAAATGAACTGCCGGTACCACCGGTCTTAGACCGGTACTATCGGTAAATCAGACCGGTACTTCCGGTAGGGTCCGTTCCGAATCTAACTATCAGACTTCGAACTAATCTGTTTCTAAATCGGTTTTTTGGTAAGTTTTGGACGTGGAAAACTTGGAGATTGGGCCTTAGAGATGTTTCCTACTGGGCAAGACCACCCCCTCTATAAATATGAGAGGATTTGATTCTTCTTTGTTTCACGCAGATTTGTTGTTTCAAGATTCGATTCTTCTTTGTTTCATTTGGATTTTTTGTTTTGTTTCATTATATGTTTCTTTTTTGTTTGATTTGTAATTTTTTACTTTTATTTCAGAGATTTTTGGCGTTCATGTCTAGAGTTCGTGGCGGCCATGGAGGGAGCAGGGGGCCATGCGGCCTCCGGCGGCGGGGGCGGCAGAGAGGAGTGTCGCGCATGCTGCAGGATTCGGGGGCAGAGGGCTGGTGGGGAGTGTGCGAGCGCGTGTGTGTGCATCGTGTTGGCGGTGGGGAGTGTTGAGCATGTGTGCGCGCGCAGGGCGGCGGTGGGCCGGGCCGTCCGAGCGCCAGCGCTTCCCCAATTAATGCAAGGGGAAAGTCCTATTTCCCTCCCTCAAGTATGGACTGTTGGAGGGAGCAACCTCCGCTGGGATCCCCACGTAGCTCCGCGGCCTAGACAAGGGCCAAGACACCTAGCCAGGCAACCGGGCATTGGACTACCATCGCTGACCCAACCATGCTCCCGGCGAAGGTCCACGCTTTCATCCTAACTACTCGCCGAAGGTTCGACGAACCAGCGAAGATGTGGCGAACCATCGCTGGCTCCGGCTGCGATGGTCCTGACCTCCATGACCATCGTTGTCTCAATCTTTCCCTCTCGCAGTAGACGACACCTCGCCGGAGCTCTCCGGCACCTTCGGCTCTTCGAGTTCCGGTGCGGTTGGCGCTAAGGGCCCCGTGCGACCTCCGGCAAAGAAGACAGGGTCGCCACATGGCGGCACGAGGGCTCGACGCGTGGATCAAATCGAGCTTGACACGTGGCGGCACGGGATAGGACATAGAGTGGTTGTAGTAGTTTGATCTTGTACCAAAATAGCCCTGCCAGGTCCCATGCGCAGAGTAAGGGGGATGGGAACCCTAATGTAAAAAGCCCCTAGCCCTTGGCAAGGTATATAAATACCAAGGGCAGGGCATTGTGTAAGAGGGGGTTTTTGTTTTCCTATTTTCCTGAGCTAATTAATGAAAATATTCAGTTGGACCCACTAGTTCATGTTTCCTTAGAGTCTAGGGTTAGCGTCCTCCTCTCTGTGTGGTGAGACCTTCGCCTCCCTCCTCCGGACCCCGGTGATAGAGGAATCTAGAAAAGTGCATATTCGGGGTCAGCAAGGGAAAACTCCTCGGATGCCTCGTATCGGCTAGAGTAATCGAAGCAAACCCAACCAAGATCGATGCCATTCTCACCATGCAACCTCCGACTTCAAGAAAGTTGGCCCAACATCTCACAGGGAGCTTGGCTTCGCTCAGTAGATTCATCTCGCGTTTAGTAGAGCGAGGGTTACCCTTCTTCGAAGTCCTCAAGGGTTGTGAACCGTTCAAATGGGGGCCGGCCCAGCAAGCAGCCTTCGATGACCTCAAGCAGTACCTACTCAAGCTCGCAACCCTCGCCACCAGAACCTGTTGAACCTCTGTTGCTCTACGTCGCCGTCTCACCACACGTAGTCAGCGCCGTGCTGGTCAAAGAGACCCTCGACGAGCACCAGAAGCGACAAATCCCGGTCTACTATGTGTCAGAAGTCCTCGAAGGTCCCAAGAAGCATTACTCCGAGCTGGAGAAGGTTGCATATGCCGTGGTTATGGCAGCCAAGAAACTCAAGCACTATTTCCAATCTCACCCCATCACGCGCACCTTCGCAATTCCCACTCGGACAACATATTCGAAACCCGAGGCGTAGGCGGAATAGCCAAGTGGGCATCTCGCTTAGTGACTACACCATAACCTTCGTGGGCGTACACACAATCAAGTCCCAAGCCCTCGCCGATTTCATCGCCGATTGGACCCCGATCACCACAAGGCGGGAGGTAGAACCTCCATGGACAAAGGCATGTCGATGGGGCCCGGGGAGCACAAGGGGTAGGGATCGCGGCAATTCTAACATCACCCTCCGAATGAAGCTCGAGATATGCGGTAAGGCTCGAGTTCCAAGCACCAATAACTCCGCCGAGTACGGCCGTCCTCCCGCCCTCGCCAAGCTTCGCGCCCTCTCGGCACGGCGCGCGCTTATCCGGACCGACTCCCAAGTGATATCTCGGCCACATTGAGAAAACTTTCAAGGCAAAAGATCCGGAGCTCCGTAAATACCTTTAGCTCGTGCGAAAAACAAACCTTCTTCCCGGGCATCACGACAAAGTCCATCCCTCGCAGGTGAAAACAAAGAAGCCGACGAGCTGGCAAAGGCCGCAGCTCAAGCAGCGCCGCTACCTTCGGACATCTTTTATGAGACCTTCGTGTCGCCCGCAACGGCCAGTCACGTGTCGCAAGTGAAGCTAATCAATGCCATAACCAGCGAAGATTGGAGGGCCCCAATCACAAAGATACATCAAGGGATACTACGAGCCTGAAACGAAGGAAGAGGAGAAAAGAATGATACAACGAGCACGAGGGTATAAGATCGAGGGACAACACTTGTACAAAGCTTCAGTCACAGCTCTGTGGTTAAATTGTGTCACCACTAATGAAGGCATTGCCATACTCAAAGAGATTCATCAAGGCATCCGCGGCTCGCATAATGGACCTCGAGCCTTAGTAGAAAAAGCTTTCAGCAAGGATTCTATTAGCCCACCGCATTGTCCGATGCCTCCTCACTCGGTATGGCATTACGAAGGTTGTCGATGGCAGCCAACCACTCAAACCGACCCGGGGCCCCAACTACAATGATCTCGCCCAACCTGGCCAATGCAGCGATGGGCCATGGACTTAGTCGGGCCTCTTCCAACCGCCCACCCAGTAACCTTCGGTACGCAAAGGGTTGCGTGGAGTACTTCACTAAATGGATCGAAGCCCGCGCTCTCACCACCATCACCTCCGCCACAGTTATTGATATTTCTTAACGTATGCAGAGAATCCGCAAGCGTACGGAAGTACCGTTGTAGCCTTCACCCGGAAGTATTCAGGGTATCATAATTTCCACAGGGAACGGAGGTATTTCTCCTAGCTAATTCATCCAAGGAACAACACAAAGGTAGAGATACAAAGATGATAGAAATGGTTCTCTATAGCTTCTAGGTCTCAAGGTTAGCATCACCATACTTCTACTCGCTTACTTCGAGCACCGGATAACACTTGGTCTGCCAAGTGTTGCCGGCCTACGGCTCTACGCCGCACCCGGACGTGGGGGATACGGGGGACGGACAGGGCTGTCACCACCTGCCACCTACCCCTCAACCGTGGAGTGCGAGGCAACGAAGGTAGCATCAGTCCAGACACCACGTCTACACTGACAACTACTACTCTAGCGTGAATTCAAGGGTTGCCCGTTCCCGGGGCCCTTCTACTAGAGCATCCGCCATAAAGACGAACGACGAACCCGTAAACAAGAGAAGGTCAAGCTCAACCAAACAAAAGACATAAAAGACTATAGGTAACACGAACACTTAATTAGCCAAGATCCCGCTAAGGAGCCAAGTAGTTGCTCGTAGAGGTACAAGCTCGGGAGACACCGAGAAGCCCGGCGCTTCCCGCTCTCGCCCTCACATCTCTCTTTCTAACTCTATAGCTACTAGGGCATAGCCCTTTGGAATGGAGCTCTTGTGGTAGTGGTGCTCTTCTCCCTTTGAATGTTGATGGTGAATGAGGAGGAAAAAGCCCCTTTTATATCTAGAGAGGAGGGGGTCATTGCAAATGTGTCATCCCCACTTGGAAGGTGGCAAACCAACCTCCATACGTCGGTTTGAGATGCAATGAACCTGGACGCACCCCAGAACCGACCTCCCATCGAGTTAATGCACCGACCTGCAAAGGTGGGACCAGTTTGGCGGCCGCGCGGGCGCGCTCGCGCCAACTCCAGGGCCGTTTGGGCTGAAATTTGGTGAGTGGATGGGCCTCGTCGATAGCTTTCCAACGCATATTCGTTTGCCTGAATCGGAGTCCGTATGAGTGAGATATGGCCTGTTTACCGAGGCCCACTCATCCAGCCCGAGATGGAGTTGGACCGGATTTTGGTCTTCCACCTCTTGGGTTTATGTTGGGCTTTTAGGCCCATGTTTGAGACCCAAGATTGTCGGGTAAATGGGCCACCTTCTTATGTATGGTTTTCTTATGTTTCTTGGCCCATTCGTGTGCATTTCCGGAGTTGTCTTCCTGCAGGCGACAATCACCGAAACTCGTGGAATATGTTAGTGCAAAGCCCTATTTGCTAAGTTTGGGTAAATTTTATATCCTCGTTGGCGGTCTAAAATGTGCGATAAGGACCGCCAACAAGATCCCCCACACTTACTCTTTACTCATCCTCGAGTAAAGCTTAGGACTAAGAGGGCTCATCTCTTTGATATAAAACCTGCATACAAGTTATTCCAAGCTTCACCTGCACTTGTGAACTTTTGAATTGTCTACCACATTATCTTGGGCAATTGAATAATGAAAAAACATGGCTTCAAATCCCCTTGCATCGTTTATATCGGACACTTGGGTTTTTTGAATGGTTTTATAAAAAGAAAACATAGCCTTGCTCCTCATATGATTCACTCAATCGCTCAATGTGTATAATAACCTCACCAAAGGCATTTTGAATTTTTGCCTTCTTCCTACCACTAAAAAGCTGAGAGTGGAGTTTTGGGTAGGTATGTAAAGTGGGCATACTTGTATCACATATATTGTAAGGTCAAGGATCGAACCATACGGAGATTAAGCCATACACCTTGATGAGATGTGCAAGTGTGTGGAATGTTTGGTGGTTCCTAATCTTTGTGGTATTTTTGGCTACTCCATGCATCATGATTATCTCTTTATTGAGGGATGTAATTTTTGGGAGAGCATGGGCTATGAGAGGTATGCTAAAATCTATTCTCTTATTTCTTCTCTTTTCTTTTTTTTTCTTCTTCTTTTTTTTCTCTTCCCTTTTTTTCATTTTTTTTCTTTTCTTCTCTTTTTTTTTGTCACCCTTTTTTTTTGAATAATCATAGCCCATAACTCCCTATGAAGAATTATAGAGAGAGATATCATGATGGAATATGTGGAGTAGATTTTTGGTAGCTAAGGAATGCGCAACCCATAGGGTGAGAGTCGGCATTTTTATTTAGTGGACTGGTGCGCAACTCTCAGTGTAAGAGTTGACAGTTTTGGTGGATGGGGTGCATGTTTGTGCGCGACTCTCAGTGTAAGAGTCGGCTTTTTATTTGGTGGGTGCAAGTGAATCTCAATCGTGGGGTGTAAGGTCATAATCTCGCGTCGGTAATAACGATCCGACCGAACTCAATGTATGAACAAGCAGCGTATGAAGGGTTTGTATTATAGATAAATCATATGGCTCTCTGTTGGGTATTTCATAATCATTGAGGAGCATGCTATTGAAATTTTTCTTTTGTAAAAATAAATCCCAAGCTCTTCACAAACAAAACAAGGTTCGATCATCCAAATATATCACACACTCCAATTACTTAGATAACATGGGGTCCCTATGATAACTTGTTCACAAGGCATAGGCATATTAGCAAGGAATAAAGAGTATGCAAATCTTATCAAAGGATAGCACTCGAGAAAAAGTTTTGTCTTCTTAATTTCAACAAACCTTAAACATCAAAACTTTTGAGATGTGAGGATAGAGTTGCACAAACCATCGTTGAAGATGAAGGAGTGTCGTTCTGTTCGCTCGATGTTGTGCATTGTGTTGGGGAGATCTCGAATGCGCGTGTCTGTATTGCTCGAGAGATCTCCCCCACACTTATTCTTCTACCTGCTTTATTTAACAAGAAAACGAAAACAAACAAGTGCTCTACTGGTTGGAAAACCAGGGAGCCAGAATTTTATTGATCAAATAAACTTTTTTTAAACCTTTTTTTTCATTTGCTCATCCAACTCGTAACTCAAAACAAGGTCAAGATTAAGTTGTAAAGTAAAACAGGCCTTGACTTATCTCCCAACTGAAAACTCCCCAATGCTTATAGCAACAACTCGTGCTCATTAACCAAATTTAAACGCCATGCCGAAATTTGATCAAAGAAGGCAATTTTAACCCGAGCACCACGCTTAATTTAAAAGCCTATGGATGGTCATCACGGGCACACCCAAACCGAGCATATGACATAAGTAGAGGAAGCCAGATTTTGTATGTCCATGGAGACAAGTATGAGTGGATAAATTGGTGAACATTACCTTTGCTTTTCCCGAGCGTACTTACCAGTAGCGCATGCTAATGGAAATTTTGGGCTCGCCGCAGCCGCCATGGATTTCAGCTCGAGGTGTGTACCACCCTAGGTCACACACATAGCTAGTATGCATGGACCATGGGTCTTGATGGTAGCAAAGGTCCGCAGAAGGAGAGAACCCTTGCTCTTTCTCTTCTTCTCATTTTTTTAGCAAGGTGAGGCGACATCAACTTGAATTCACCACTTATTATTATTTTTCTCTCTTTTTTACTTCTTTTTCTTTTCTCACTCTCCTTTATTTCTTTTTTTCAATCTTTCTTTTTATTTCTTCTCTCTTTTTTTTGGTGTCTCTTAGTGTGTGTGGAACATGGGCTTCTCACTCACTTGGACTTTTGTGTAAAAGCCAAGTGTAGCGTCAGGATCCCCTTGCGAGTGTGTTCCATTGCCTAAGAGAATCAAGGCTTGTACTGATGTCGCTCCTCGTTTGCAGGTGTTGTATGACCCATTTTCCTCTCAACCTAAGATGGTTAGCAACAAGAATACCCGAGGGTGCATACTACTTGAAAACATGACCTTGCCTTTTTTAACGAAAATCCGGGGTATCTCCCGGCAGTGCTTAAGTTATGGTTTTAAGCTGGACCGTAGGAATTTATCTTGCAGCTCTCAAAGGTGGTGTTGGCCACCACACATTTGGCATAGGTGCTAAAGCTGCAAGGTTGATTCCATTGTGCTGCTACGAGATTTGAAAGTGTATATGATAGCTATCCACAACCATCATCTTAAAAGTTTTGAACTAGTGTTAAGAGGTGGTTGGGATTTCTCATAGGAGCACGTGTTCAGAAGCGGAACAAACTCTAGAGATCCCAAAGGCGAGCATGAAACATGAGCCTCAAAAGAGACCTTAGCATGCTCGTTAGTGGATCCACTCTAGAGTTGTTGCTTGTGCATGTCAATGGCATGGGAGTTTTTCTGTCCTTAAAAGATATAACATGAAGGACGAACATGGACTCTAGACCATTATCAAGAGCAATGTTCTCATGGCCGAGGGACATGTCTTTTGTTTGAGCAAGGGTGAAGGTGGACGTTCCATTTCATAATGATGAAAAGGAAGCTCAAACCTTGCCTGCTTGAACAGTAGCTTTGCTTTGCCTTTGGGTCTCGGGGCAAGAGTTAAGGCTAGCGAAGCTAAGTGCTCAACTTCTCATGAGGGCCCTCTTGAGGTGATTTCTTTTTGCACAAGAGTTTCAAACAGCGACTTATGAGAAGTTTAAGCATCGAGGATGGCATAAATGTGAAGGTCTAAGTGAACCTCGGTTTCGTTCATTTTAAATGGCACGACCCTAACTCAATCCCAAAACACTCAGATGAGCCTTGATGGCTTTTTGAAGAGTTTTTCAGCCGGGACTAGCGGCAATTTCCCAAAAGGGTTTCCGCAAGGAAATGATAAAAGTCCCGATTTTGAGGTTGTGTAGGGTTTCTAAGGGAGTCTCATTTAACGAACAAAATATAGTCGTGGAAGGTGAAAGAATTGAATTGTTTCACTTTCAACAACTATTCTCATGACTGTTCTTTGTTAGAGGAGACTTCCTTAGAAATAAATGCCTCGATTTACGTGCCAAGAAATGCTCGAGGTTCTCGCCATAATCCTCGAATTTTGTAGCGAACTGCAAAGGCTAAAACATTCCTTCCTTTGGTGTTCGTGGTTCGGGTGAGGGCTCAACAATCAAATCTAGCAAGGGCAAAGATTCGATAGATAAGGGCTCCTCAAAGCTTGACATGCCCTTTTATGGAGGGGATAAGGCTCTATGACGGGAGAAGCATGCTTCTCTAGGATGTTAACAAAGATTTTCCTCTACTCCATCATGGTTTTGCGTAAAACGACCCTCCAATGGTCATGTCAAATCATAGGGCAGCATCCATGTCTATTCCCAAAAGAGATGCAAATGAACATCGTTAGGTAAAGACAAGTCTAGGCTGGCATGTGTTAACATTGTAAGCCGCGCCTAGGCTGCACCTATGGGTTCCTTCTCGTTCCGCTTGAAATCGAGGATTGCCCTTAGTAGAGAGTTGATATGGGACATGGGGAAGAACGCAAGATAAAACTTGCCTTTAAGTTCTCCCTAGTCTCCATTCAAACTTCCTACGGCAATAGTGTACCATTGCTTTGCTCCCCTCGTTTGAGAGAGAACGAAAACAACTTCCACATAAGAATTTTGTTGTGTCATGCCGGGAATGCTTAGGCATAAAAACATTTCCTCAAAATCATGCAGATGTCTAGAATGATTTTCATCATCAAGACCGAGAAAGGCTATGCCCGAACCAGGGTTCTCAATCCTAGGTGGAGTTCATAGCCGGATGAAAAAAATAGTTTCTCTCAGAAAGAATTTTGGCTCAAAGAACTCCTCCTTTTGAAGCAAAAAGGTTTGGAATTGGATTTGGCTTCATGGTGGTAGGATCGATAAATGAAGTGTGTTTGGTTCATGAAAAGAAAGATAAATTATTTTCTTTTTATAAAATGATACGAGGGCGAACTAGGTTCGAAGAAAATAGCAACCGTTCCCGGCAACGGCGCGTAAAGCTTGTTGGTATTTCTTAACGTATGCAGAGAATCCGCAAGCGTACGGAACGTACCGTTGTAGCCTTCACCCGGAAGTATTCAGGATATCGTAATTTCCACAGGGAATGGAGGTATTTCTCCTAGCTAATTCGTCCAAGGAACAAAACAAAGGTAGAGATAGAAAGATGATAGAAATGGTTCTCTATAGCTTCAAGGTCTCAAGGTTAGCATCGCCATACTTCTACTTGCTTACTTCGGGCATCGGATAACACTTGGTCTGCCAAGCATTGTCGGCCTACGGCTCTACGCCGCACCCGGACGTGGGGGATACAGAGGACGGACAGGGCTGTCACCACCTGCCGCCTACCCCTCAACCGTGGAGTGCGAGGCAAACGAAGGTAGCATCAGTCCAGACACCACGTCTACACTGACAACTACTACTCTAGCGTGAATTCAAGGGTTGCCCGTTCCCGGGGCCCTTCTACTAGAGCATCCGCCATAAAGACGAATGACGAACCCGTAAACAAGAGAAGGTCAAGCTCAACCAAACAAAAGACATAAAAAGACTATAGGTAACACGAACACTTACTTAGCCAAGATCCCGCTAAGGAGCCAAGTAGTTGCTCGTAGAGGTACAAGCTCGGGGAGACACCGACAAGCCCTGCGCTTCCCCGCTCTCGCCCTCACATCTCTCTTTCTAACTCTATAGCTACTAGGGCATAGCCCTTTGGAATGGAGATCTTGTGGTAGTGGTGCTCTTCTCCCTTTGAATGTTGATGGTGAATGAGGAGGAAAAAGCCCCTTTTATATCTAGAGAGGAGGGGGTCATTGCAAATGTGTCATCCCCACTTGGAAGGTGGCAAACCGACCTCCATACATCGGTTTGAGATGCAATGAACCTGGACGCACCCCAGAACCGACCTCCAATCGAGTTAATGCACCGACCTGCAAAGGTGGGACCAGTTTGGCGGCCGCGCGGGCGCGCTCGCGCCAACTCCAGGGCCCTTTGGGCTGAAATTTGGTGAGTGGATGGGCCTCGTCGATAGCTTTCCAACGCATATTCGTTTGCCTGAATCGGAGTCCGTATGAATGAGATATGGCCTGTTTACCGAGGCCCACTCATCCAGCCCGAGATGGAGTTGGACCGGATTTTGGTCTTCCACCTCTTGGGTTTTTGTTGGGCTTTTAGGCCCATGTTTGAGACCTAAGATTGTCGGGTAAATGGGCCACCTTCTTATTTATGGTTTTCTTATGTTTCTTGGCCCATTCGTGTGCATTTCCGGAGTTGTCTTCCTGCAAGCGACAATCACCGAAACTCGTGGAATATGTTAGTGCAAAGCCCTATTTGCTAAGTTTGGGTAAATTTTATATCCTCGTTGGTGGTCTAAAATGTGCGATAAGGACCGCCAACAACAGTTCAGAAGTTCTTCTGGCAGCAGGTGGTCTGTCGTTTTGGCGTCCCCAGAGATCTGACAGTCGACAACGGGACCCAATTCGACAGCTTCGCATTCAAGGAATTCTGCTTCCAAATTGGCACCAAGATCCACTTTGCCTCAGTCAGACACCCGCGTCCAACGGACTCGTTGAGAGAGCCAATGCGCTTATCCTCCAAGGAATCAAGAAAATGCTCAAAGACAAACCCCTCGGCGAATGGGCCGAAGAGCTCACTCCAATCGTCTGGTCCCACAACACCTTCGACTGTAGAGCCACGGGCATCACCCCCTTCAAACTACTCTACGGAGAAGAAGCAGTCCTGCCAGAGGAGCTTCGCTATGGGTCCCTAAGAGCCACCTCCAACGGTGCGACGCAGGACGAAGCACTCGACAAGGACCTGCTCGAAGAAACAAGGTGCTCTGCCGTGAACAACCTTCACCGATACCAAGCCGAGACCCGTAAATGGAGAGACAAGAAGGTCCAACCTCGCGACCTCCGCGCAGTGACATGGTGCCGATCGAAAAGCAAAATGCGAATATGGCGGGCAAGCTACAAGACAAGTGGCTTGGTCCTTATGTCATCACAAGCTCCGCCAGGCCAGGCTCCTTCCACCTCCAAGACGCCGACGGACACGATCTACCGCACACATGGAACGTCTACGACCTTCGCAAGTACTACCCATAGCGGTACAACCCAACTATGTAACATTTACCTTCGCATTTCCCTTTCACCATCGCACACATAGACTACTCTGCACTCTTTTTCCTTATGTCGGGGCATAAGGTTTTTTGATGAGGCAGGAAAGCTACATGTCATGTAATAAAGATTGATTCCCCAGAGATTTTGCCATGCCAAGTAATGCTGAAACGGGACAGGCCCAACCTCGCCCTCATCGCGGCGTCTCAAAAACAAGGATTGCTTCGGACCGACGATCGACCGCGGTCGAGGGTCACTCCGGCGCAAACCTCCGCAACTCGGGCTAGGGGCTACGCTAAAAGCAAACCCCACCTCTACCCCCGCAGCGGGCGAGGCGCGGAGGTACCAAAATTCAGCAGACCCTCACCACTCGGGCCAGGGGCTGTGCCAAAAGCAAACCCCACCTCGACCCCCACAGGCGAGGCGGCGGAGGTACCAAAATTCAGCGAGACCCCGCCACTCGGGCCAGGGGCTGCACCAAAAGCAAACCCCACCTCGACCCCCGCGAGCGGCGAGGCGCGGAGGTACCAAAGTTCGCCAGACCCCCACCACTCGGGCCAAGGGCCGCGCCAAAAGCAAACCCCACCTCTACCCCCCGCTAGCCGGCGAGGCGCGGAGGTACCAAAATCCCAGCGACCCCCGCCACTCGTGCCGGGGGCTGCGCCAAAAGCAAACCCCACCTCGACCCCGCAGCGGGCGAGGCACCTGAGGTACCAAAGTTCGCAGACCCCGCCACTCGGGCCAGGGGTTGCGCCAAAAACAAACCCCACCTCGACCCCCGCAGCGGGCGAGGCGCGGAGGTACCAAAATTCAGCAGACCCCCGCTACTCGGGCCAGGGGCTGCGCTAAGAAACCCCACCTCGACCCCCGCAGCGGCGCGTGGCACGGAGGTACCAAAATTCAGCAGACCCGCGCCACTCGGGCCAGGGGCTGCGCTAAGAAACCCCACCTCGACCCCACAACGGGCGAGGCGCGGAGGTAACAAAATTCAGCAGACCCGCACCACTCGGGCCAGGGGCTGCGCTAAGAAACCTACGTTACCCCTACCACCACCGCAACCAAGCCTCAATGTAACCAAAGTCATTCTGCCAGACCCAACCCTCCGCTCAGCCCCATGCCACCAACTGAAACTGACAACCAGAAAACCTATACTGCACCCCATTCCTTGCCATGCTTCACCCTACCCTTGCAGCCTTATATCACCCTCCCCAGCCTTCGCCGTACAACCCAATCTTAGAACTAAAGACTCGGGATCACGCCATCGCAACAACAACCATAGTACCACCCAATCCCAACATTCATAACAAGATCATCCTTCCATTACAGCAAACCTGTGCCCAGCACCACTCCTTTCACTTATAAAAGTATAACCAACCTCAACCCCAATCTCCATCACCCAAAGCTCCCTGTCAAACCAATCCACGTGACTCTCAATTGCAACTTAGCATATTAGGAACGAGAAACGACAGGAAGGAGCGCCAAAACTGGTTTACCGGCCGAAGCCACACATTTAGTTGCCTAGGCACCGAGTCCCTTACTGATCGTGCCATCAACCTCCAATAATCCGCGAGAGTAGAGATCCATGCAGCCTTCAACCAAGACCGCTGTGTCCCTCACACCACTTCCTTCCGAAGGTCAGGAGAATACCCTTACCTGCCACTGCTAGATAACCCAAATTCCACGCCTATCCACCAATATCTTGCACCCATGAGCACATGCTTAGAGCTTCTAGAACCCATGATTTTCACATCTAGCTATGAGCTACACCAACTGCGTGGTTGCAATAGGTCAAAGCCAACCCTTTTCTACAACTAGAGTCCTATCTTCTAATCAAGAGGGTATTGTACCCAAGGTCCTATCCTCAACCGGTGAGGGTAATGAACCCAAAGTCCTATCCTCTCGATCAAGTAGGTAATGAACTTTTGGCTACACTTAGGGAATCTTCTAATTTTCCTATAAACTTAGGTTTAGACCTAGCCTTACAAGACCATGTTATTCTTCAACATCTTATTACGGTCTTGATAATATCACCTTTGGAGGAGTTTTCCTTTCTTTATCCTTTAGTGAAGTGAGGTTTGTCCTTATTAGTGGACACACTCCTTGCATTAGCCTCCATGCTAACATCCTAGTGGTAGAGAAGGAATCATTCCCCAAACTAGAAGAGGAAGTTTTAATAGCCACTTTGCAAACATTCCAATCCCATGATTCGGCTATCCATCCCAAACCTGTAGTACTCCAAAATTCTCTAAGGAAAGAAGTAATTCTATCCTTAGAAATTCTTTTTGATGGCGATTTTGGGAGGAGTTTTAACTTCCTGCTTCATAAGAGATCTTTTAGTGCATGCATTATAAATCTTCTCAGGAAGAGATCTCTTAGAAAGCGTCTCAAATCCAATCCCTTTGAAGGACGCTTAGAAAGACTCAAGGATGGCATATCAAGTGATGCCATGGAAGGAGAGCATAGCCATTTAGAAACCACCTTCGTCTTCTCTCCTTTTATGACCACATCAGATATAGAGTATGAACCCATTTTTAAACCCATCTTTGACCCCTATGACTCATTCTATGCTCTTTCTCCTAAACCTCCTGATGATCCTAGAAATCCATCTAGCTATCCCATGCATAGGAATCATCAAAACCATATAGAGGATCGCGAAGAGCAACATCCATGGCTAGAGAGCATTAAAAACCTATGTGCTATTGCCATTGAATGGATGGATAAGGCCTTAGATGAGATCATTTCGAGAGATGATCCAAGGGAATCTTTAGACATTTATGATGAATCACCCTTGAAAGTGGAAGATGATGGAGGCTTCAATGAGCAAAGTAGTTACTTCTTAAACACCCCATCAAGACCTTGCTCATATGAAAAATCTCCTGATTCACTTAGTCTCTCCAACATTGCCCCACACGAGATCTTCAACCTCCTCATGCTCCCTGTTCCTAAAGATATTAAGAGGGTGGTTGTAGACACATATGTTTATCATAAATATTGCAGATCTCTTTGTGTTGAATCTTGAGAGAGTACACATAGATTGGTGTTGGAGGGGGAACCACTTCACCAATTCATATCTTGAAGGTTTTCCAAGGACAAGCTTAGTGTCCTAAAACAAGCACTATTCAGATCATGGCATAACTGTTCACTTTTCTATTGTGTTGTCCTTGTTAAATGAGCATAGAGTTATAATTATGAAAATATTCCTTTGGGTATTCGTGTCTCTAACCTTTCCAGGTTCGAAGCAAAAAGATCAAAGGAACAACAAATGCAAGGTATGTCCAACCAATCATTATGCAACATTGAATTGCATTCATCCAATCTTGATTTCTGCCAAATTCAAGATTGGAGGATATACTTCCATAAATAGATTCCTTGCCATGTTGCTACATTATTTTGGTTGTCCCTACCTTTGGCATGCTCAATTTGCTAAATATCAATCATGCTCTGCCATCACTGTTTGAGTAAATCTCTATAGAGCTCTCATGCTGCCTTTGTTTGCTATAGTATGCTTTGGTTTGGAGGTGCTTCATAATTGCAATATGGGTACTTCTAAAGGCATTTAAATTAAGCGTGGTGCTTAGGTTAAAATGCTTTCCTTGATTGAATTAGACATGGAGTCTAGTTTGGTTATTGAACTAAAATTATGCTGTAGTAGATATTGGTATATTTCGTTGGACTAACCCCTGCAGAAAAAAAAAACTTCCAAATCCAAATTGGGAAAGTCCTGAGATGAACTCACATCAAAGATGAAGCAAGGCATATGATGAACTCCAACAACTTCACACAAAAGACATAGTTCATTCATCATCCAAGAAAGAATTGAAAGAATTTATGGCGTGCCTATTTATGGTGAACCTGCCAAATCACCACTTCAGTGATGGAACAAAGAAGGAGACAAGAGTGCCACAAGACGGATCTATATCAATAGCACTCACCCAAAGGAAGTGGATGAACAAGGCGACAAGCTATGAGCAACCGTGAAGATATTATGGCATTGAGCCCAAAACTCTAGGACAACAATGAGAGGCTGGGTGAAACTCACCTTATTTCGGCCGATCAAAGATTCTTATTGTTCTTGAAGACACCATCTTGCACGTTGGCAGTAAGGACAAGCATGTCATATAGCATGCATCCTTGTGTCAACCAATCACCATCAAGCCCAAGAAGACCATGAACAACTACATTTGCAAGATGATGTCCCTAGGCCATTGGAGATGAAGCCTGCATACAAGTCTCTTCCTTGATCATCAAGATGGATGGTGTATCATTAACTGCAACTCTTCGCCATGCCACTAGAAGACAAAGACCATCAAGGAAGAACTTGAGTCTACATCTCCAATGAACATCAATTAGTCAACCAAGACTCAACAAAAATCAAGAATGGTTGACAAAAGAAGATCATGCAACTGTCTGCATCCTCATATCCTCAATTGGACAGTTTAAAGAAAAGCAGAATGCAAAAGAGAGATCTTTGCTCAACCGACCCATAATCAAGATCCCTCTCAGATAGATGAAGATTTAAGAACAAAAGGGTGGACAGTGTCTAAAGAACATAGAGTTACAACAGACTTCGAGGGATGATTCAACACACACATTTGGCTTCCAAGTGATAAGCAACAACAAGCTTGGGGGAGGAAGGCCGCCGACGCCTCTAATAATGATCCAAGAACACTCTTCCTCTTCTCAAGCCCTCGTCGCTCTAGCACGCTGGTTTGAAATCCCTCCACTCGCAATTACTTCTTCTCTATAAGTTTGATTATTTTCTATAGTTATCATACACACAAATCAAACTTAAGACAAAGTAAAATCAATCTTTAAGAGAAGAAGTGAAGTTGAGTAAATGTTCTATGCTTGAGTAAATGTTCAATGCTGATTAAAATTTTCAACCCTGTTTTTCTGTAGCATAGAATATGACCTTTAGCTCTATGACAACTCTACCCTTGTTATTATATTCCTTCGGGTATATGTTGTCCACTAATCCTCTGCAGTGAAGAAACAATAAGTGGAGCACAAGGTCTAGGTAAAGGACCACTAGAAGCATCAACTCTTCATCACAGGGTGCTCCAGTGATAAAGTTCTGAACCTGCAACATACTCACTGAAAACAAGATGCTGCCAGCTTCACAATTAAAGCTTGACTTCAGATCACTAGACAAGGAAAGAACATAGGTGACGTCTTCCTCATAGTTACCATCTCGGGAGGTGTAGTTCTCAAGGTCTCTACCTTTGAGATCAAATGATGTACCGAAGGAGTGAACATGACAAGAAGTCCTATTCAGAGGGCTTAAAACACCGAACCCTTGCCAAGGAGGTAACTTGGTAGTTATCCATATTTTCCATTTCGGCATTGCACTAGTTTTTCCTTCAGATATTTACTTTTTGCATAATCAATTCTTGTTGCATATTTACTTTACCGCATCTCGCATTAGAAAAGAAAATAATTTTGTCTTGCATTGCATCTAGAAAATGCTAAGCCCCATGTGAATAATTTCGTGGTGCGACAGACCCACAAAAATATCCACCGTGGTGGCATAAAAATAAGTTTTCATCTTAGTTGCATTTTTCTGCCTGCATATCATAAATATAAAATTGTAAAAATATTAAGATCCTGCTAAAAAGATTTTATGTGTTAAGAAAGTTCTAGACATTCAAGGCTTAAAGGGTTATCACTAATGCTTAATCAGTTCCACAAGCTTTGTTGTCTATTTAAGCTTCACAGAACATAAAGGATCAAGAAGAGCTAACAGACAGAAGGATGTCCAGTCTCCTGTCGGAGTGTCCAGGAAGACAAGAACGTATTCACTGCCTGTCAGCCATATCCACAGACTATGTCAACATCCAAATTGGGGGAGAGCATCCCCGTGTATCAAGCTAAGTGTTCCAACTTGTCTATTTATTTATAGAGCTTGCTTTGTTAAAACAACTAAAAAATGCATAACCTTAGAAACCCGTAAAGATTTCCTTATTTATCTTTTCTACTTTGGGGGAGCTTTTATTAACTGTCTTTAAGTAATCCCTGGAATAAGCTCTTATATGGAAATAATGAATAGTTGCTCCGCCATAATTCCTTTCAAGTACATAGTTTTCAACCTTGCACGCTCCCGAGTTTTGGACACAACTGTTTAGATTTGAGATTTGCTCAACCCGAAACTTGTGGGTAGCGAATGCTTGATCTAAGTCTAGGTAGTTGACGGATATGAAATGGGAAGGTTTTGAGCTGCTGTCCATCTTGTTCCTAGAGATGCTAGAGTTCTGAGAATTTATCTTTGAAAATCTTAAAATTTCTACATGATGAGTTCCTGTATGACGAGAGTTCAAAATTCCTACCACAAACATATATTCATGCTTGCTAGATTAGGAAAACCCATCTATTTATATAGATCATATTGTAGGCTTGAGTGTAGTCTTTATAGGCATTGAGTGTGGTTATGCTGTGGACCCATAAGGAACCAGTCATGCAGTTAAAGTCAATACTATGTGCTCCCCATCCATTGATCTATGCTACTTCTGTCCTTAGAAGCATGCACCCATTTTATAAATACTACATTCATTCTGTGCTACTTCTGTCCCTAGAAGTACCGCCTACATATAGATCCACATCCACCACATATTGTGCTATCTCTACCCTGGAGATACGCACCTATGCTGCTCCTACCTTAGGAGTACGCATTCCCCCACATATTGTGCTGTCTCTACCCTGGAGATACGCGCTTATGCTGCTCCTACCCTGGGAGTACGTATCCATCCATCCATCCACAAAATACATACGCCACTCATTTCACTTCATCCAGAAAAGGTTCTACTCCTATCCTGGGAGTGAACGTCTAGAAATAATCATCGCCGTCCCATTTGTCTATATAAAAGCTCCAGTCATTATCATTTCAAGTTATACACTCTCTGTTGCTAAAGTTCGTTTTCAGAGGATTGGTTAGTGTTAAAAAAAGAGAGAAAAGAGAAAAGAAAAAAAAGAAAGAGTAGCCAAGTCCTTCCTTTCAAGAAGTTTCAAGGTTTCCGAATAAAGGGAGTCATTTTATCCCCAAAGGAGCAAGTGTAGAAGTAGATGTTCACCAAGTGATCACCCCTCATAATCATTTCCTTATCATTATCATCTTATTATCTATTCCATTCCCTCATTCACATGCACATATGACTTTATTATTATTTTAGTTCCTATTGGATCCATGGTTTAACCGTGCAATATATGCAAGTGAGTTTGAGTGTCTCCCCACCTATGAGCTCCACATAAGCCTATTAGAAAGTAGGGTGAGAGAGAGAAGGCAACCTCACTATGCCTTAATTCCAAAATACCACATATTCTCGAGAGTAGATAGAAGGCATACACTACACATGCCTTGGTAAGGATCCAGAAATACCACAAATGAGAGACTTGAAAGGGTCATACATGGAATCTCTGAGTTTTATTTGAAAATCTTACAAAAACTCCGGAATAATAGTTGATCAAAGAGCGAGAAACATAGCGCTCGACTTGACCGTTCTGTCTTTCAACTGCTCAAGACCCAAGTGACGGCTACAAGCCCCATGGTGAAAGGTAATATGAGTAAGTTTTGAGTCAGAATAGTTCACTCTAATCCGGAGGAGAGTTCTTGTTTGAACGCATGTGTACTTTTGAGGCGTGAAAGCATTGTAGCAACTCCTGATCCATCACTGAGTTTATCTTTGCTCAGAGACGAGCAAAAGGTAAGCTTGGGGGAGTTGTTGACGGTCGATAAGTGTCAATTTTTACCATCAACTAGACATGAAAAAGGACCTAAATATAATTACCATCTAGATATAGGGCTTACACTAACGGAATTCCATGAGTTTTGGTGAATGTCCTGTTTCACGGGGTGTCGCCTAAAAATACCCAAGGAAGGCCCACATGTCAGGTTTACATAGAGATAATCGGGAACCGGTGAAAATTCTGTAATCTGGAAGGTTCGAGAAGGCTCTAGACTAAACGGGAGCCCGAACAGGCTCGGTGGAGAGTCGGCCGACTCCCCCCCTTGGGCGGCCGACTGCCCACTTCAGCCAATCAGCGTTAGCCTCGCGGATCCCTGTTCCACCGCCTTTGAGGATGAATAATAATCGTCCGTTTAGGTCGGATCGATCCGAGCGCTGCGGTGCATCCTAAGGGGCTATATAAGCAGGCCCCCGGCCCCTGGAGGAGGCATCCCATGAAACCCTAATTCATTATTTCCGAGAGAGGATCAGTGAGAGGTCCCTTGAATGGATCTCCTCCCTAGAGCCTAGCATTCAAGATAGATAGAGAGAGTATAGGGTGGAGGTAGAGTTGGAGGAAGCCCGGCATGTCGGTGTCTCCTCTCCTATTGTACCTGCGGGATCAAGTCTCCTAACCCGAGGCTTGGTTCTAGGATCATTCTCGCAATTCAACTTCGATACTAGTAAGTTCATTGTTATTATTGCTCTTTGGTTTACGAGTTTACTTTGTTCGCTTCCGGTTGGGAATAGAGTAATCGTTCATAGCGTAAGCGTGGTGCTTGGGCTAGGTTCACTCGTAGATGCTCCCTATCCGTCCGGAACCGTGGTAGTAGCGGGGAGATGATGCCCGTCCCTTTGTTACCTTTGTAATCCACTTCCGTCGTGGGTAAGGTAGGTCCAAAAGTGCTAGGTTAAGCATCCTCTCGTGGTGTCTTTTCTTAGGTGCTCCCATACAGTAGTAGTTGCAAAGCTTGCCATAGGTTGGAAGGAGACTCGTGGTAGTAATCCTCTCTATATCGCTCATTACCTTGTCTCGTAGCTCGGGGGTTAAGTATAGACTTGGGTTAGTCGATGCACGTTTTCTCCTAGCGGATAAATAAATAACGATACTCGGAATATCTCCCGGGTGAAGTGCTCACCGATATCCGTGCGCTTGCGGATTATTTCTCTTTGATTCTTTCGTGTGCGTATCTAGTATCAACAACTACTTATTCTGGGGTATGCCCCTCAGTGCTGTAATAAACTGCTGTCATGCTGTCTATGATCATGGTGACATTACTATCCAGAATCTTATATACTCTTATGTTGCTGTCCTATTACATAGGTGTGTTTATGGTTACTTTGCTAGTCAGGATTGCGATATCACCTCTAGAATCTAATCTGTTAATGGCTACACACTCTGAACTGATTAGTTTGACTTAGTCACCTCACTTTTGTCTGGGGTTGTTATGCTACATTTGGGTTGAGTCTTACACCCCTTCTATTCTCGATGGTCAAGCTTTGGGACCATCCTGGACTACACATATATCAAAGGTTTATAAATGAATAGGTCCTAGAGCATTTTATGTTGGAATGTCGTGGGAATCAAGAGGGCGTACAAATGGCCTTTGATCGAAACAAAATAGAGGAGAGTAATTATGAGATCATCTGCTCTCAGGAAACAAAAAAGGAGCATTTTCATCCATCATTCATCAAAAACTTTGCTCCAAGGAAATTTGACAAATTCCTTTTTGTTCCCTCAATTGGTGCCTCAGGAGGCATATTAGTGGCATGGAATGGATCTCTTTTGATGGATCTCTAATTGAAGTTTAGCCTTTTGCAATTATGGTTTGCTTCTCATCAAGAATGGACAACTGTGTGTGGAATTTAGTCAATGTGTATGGGCCATGTGTTGAACCAGCTAGATCAGAATTCATCATTTGGCTAAGAAACTTAGACATCCAAGATGAAGCAAACTGGATGATTCTTGGAGATTTCAATTTTTACAGATCCCTAGAAAATAGAAACAAGAGTGGAGGAAACTATCGATACACAGACTTTCAATGGCATGATTGATTTCCTTGGATTAGTAGAGATTCCTCTCAAGGGAAGGCGATACACATGGAGTAATATGCAGATTGATCCACTCCTGGAACAGCTAGACTGGTTCTTTACCTCAGTGAATTGGACTGCTGATTATCCTGACACCTTGGTCACTCCTCTGGGGAGACCAACCTCTGATCATGTACCTTGCAAAGTGACAATTGGCATAAAAATCCCAAGAGCCAATGTTTTCAGATTTGAGAACTTTTGGACATCTCATAGATCCTTCTACACTGCTGTTCAACAGTCTTGGAACAAGCCAACTTCTAATTGCTCCAATAGTGTGGCTATTCTATCTGCAAAATTCAAAAAATTAAGATATGATCTCAAGCAATGGAGCAAAGGACTGTCAAACCTGAAGCTACTGATTAACAATTGCAACAAGGTTATTCTATACCTAGATACTGTAGAAAATCTTAGGCCTCTATTCAACCCAGAATGGAATCTCAGGCTCATCATCAAAAAGTAGCCTAGTGCCCTCTTGTCCCAACAAACTTAGTACTGGAAGCAAAGGAATACTGTCAACAGAATAAAGTTTGGAGATGAGTGCACCCAATATTTTCACTCCATGGCTACTGTCTCATATAGAAGAAACCTTATAGCCAAAGTGCAAGATGATTATGGAATATCCCTGGTGCAGCATGAGAAGAAAGCAAACCACCTTTGGTGAGCCTTTAAAAATAGAATGGGGGTTTCTGGAGATGCTAGGATGGAGTTTGATCTCAAGAATATGATCTAAATAGTTGATGAAACAAAGTTGGAAGCTATGACAACACCATTCTTGAGAACTGAAATTGATAACATTATCAAGCACATGCTAGGAGATAAAGCTCTTGGGCCAGATGGATTCAATGGGATCTTTATTAAAAAATTCTAGAACCTGATCAGGGAAGATATCTACCAGTTAGTTGAGGACTTTTATGAGGGCAGGGTAGATCTTTCTCCTATCAACACTCCTACCTTGTACTTCTACCAAAAATCAGCACTCCAATCACTGCAAATGACTTTAGGCCCATTTCACTACTAAACTATTGTGTCAAAATGCTGACAAAGCTACTGGCTAAAAGGCTTCAGTCCATAATCTTGGAGTTTATTCATAAAAACCAATATGGTTTCATAAGAACTAGGACCATCCAGGATTGCCTTGGATGGAGTTTTGAGTATTTTCACCACTGCCATCACTCTAGAAGAGAAATTGTCATTGTCAAATTGGATTTTGCCAAGGCTTTTGACACTATGGAACACTCTAGGCTTTGGGGTTCTCTACTAAATGGATTAACTGGATTGCAGCAATTATGTCCTCTAGGTCTGCATCTGTCCTGGTCAATGGGCTTCCAGGAAAAAATTCAATTGTAGAAGAAGAGTGAGGTAGGGAGACCCTTTGTCCCTCCTGCTCTTTGTGCTTGCAGTTGAACTGCTCCAATATGTCATAAATGGATTGAAAGATAAAGGCATCCTTCAACTACCAATACCTTAGCCCAACAATGATTTCCCAATAGTGTAATATGTAGACGATACCCTGATGATAATGCAAGCTGATGCTAGACAACTATTCTGTCTAAAGGCAATTCTGAACACCTTTGCAGAGTCCACTGGTTTAAAGGTTAATTTCAGCAAATCCATGATTGTGCCAGTTAATGTTCCTGATGAGAAAATGAAGATTCTTGCTCGCACTCTGGGATGTCAGATTGGCTCCCTTCCATTCACATATCTTGGTCTGCCCCTGGGAACAACAAAACCAAAGATTGAAGATTTTGCACCCTCAATGGATAAAATGGAAAGAAAACTCACAACCCGCTCTACTCTTCTATCATATTCTGGGACAGTTGAATACATCAACACTGTCATCACACCTACAGTCACCTATGCTATGTGCACCTTTAAGCTTCACAAGGGTGTGATTTAGGACATTGATAGAATCAGAAAACAATGTCTCTGGAGAGGTAACTCAGAAAGGAAAAGAGGTGGTAACCTGGTGGCTTGGCCTCTTGCTCAAAGACCAAAAGTGAAAGGTGGCTTGGGCATCAAGAATCTACTTATCAAGAATGATGCCTTACTCATGAAACAATTACATAAGTTTTATGTTAGAACTGATATCCCCTAGGTGCAAGAACTGTGGTTCAAATACTATGAAGGCAGAGTTCCCCACGCTCAAAGAGAGATGGGCTCCTTCTAGTGGAAGGAGATCTTCAGGCTGAAAGATCTGTATGCATCCATCACTACATGTCAGTTGGGGGATGGCAGTACTATCCTATTTTGGAAAGATAACTGGGCAGGAGATAGTTTGCTGCAACTAATGTCAAACTTAGCCTAATTTGTCAGATTCCCAGATATGTCAATCCAGCAGGTCAATGAAGCATCATGCTTAGAAGATCTTCTGGTAATCCCTACCAATCAGGCGGCTGCAACTCAATTGGAAGATCTCAGAGACCTGATCAGTCAATTCACTATCACACAGGAGCCTGACCATAGAATGTTTTGTTGGAGTAATGACAGATATGTTGCGAATAAGCTCTACAAGATGGCCTTCATCTCAGTACCTGCCCCAACACTTTTTGGACTTGTATGGAAGTCCAAAGTCACCCCCAGGATTAAATTCTTTGCCTGGCTCATCTTGCTGGACCGACTCAACACCAGAGATATGTTGAGAAGGAGGCACTTTAATGTTCAGCCAAATGCTCTTTGTGCCCTCTGCAACAGTGGGGAAATGGAAACCATTGATCATCTGTTCTTCACCTGTCCCTTTGCTAGAAGGTGTTGGAACAAGCTGAATATAAACTGGACATTGGATAACGATATTGGAGACAGAATCTTAAATACAAGAATGCTGGTTGACATGCAATTCTTCATGGAGATCATACTGATTGCATCCTGGGAACTATGGAAGATCAGAAATCAGTGGATATTTGATGGAATCCATCCTACTTATAGTAGATGGCTACAAAACTTCAGAAGTGAAGCGTCTCTTCAAGCTCATAGATTAAATGAATCTGATAGACTTCTTGTTAGTTTGTGGCTAGATAACTTTTAAGGCCCCCCTCTCTTGTCTCTTCAGTTGTACCCTGTTTGTAGCAGTTGCAGCAGCAGCAGTAGCATTTTATTTCTTTTCTGTCAGCAGCCCTCCCCCGTGCCTAGTCTCTGTAAGTCTAGTTCTCTCTTGTACTTCTTTTAGTTGTGTTTAATAAAAGTTTTTGTTATACTGTGCGGAACTCCCCCACGGTTTTTGCGTAAAAAAAAAAAGACCAATGGCCATTGTGAACATCTCAAATCTAGTATACAATGTATATCATTAGCCCTAAGCCATAACTATTAGACTATCTATATAAAGCTCATGAATAGGAAGCAACCCATTACCACCAATTAATATTAGCTCAAAGCCATAACTGCAAATGATGACCAGTACATACCAAATCTACTTGAATATATATATATATATATATATATATATATATATATATATATATATATATATATATATATATATATATATATATATATATATATATATATATATATATATATATATATATATATATATATATATATATATATATATATATATATATATATATATATATATATATATATATATATATATATATATATATATATATATATATATAATAAATTAAATTTGGCTACCATGCAAGCAACAAAATGTATATGTGGGGCAAATGAAACCATATAGCAACTAAATGATATGGTACACCCGATCTATCCCAGTCGATATACATTCATACATACTGCCACCTAATAAGCCCAAACACTAACCATATCAAATACAACACCATACATGGCATGGACCCAAATCAAGGGGAGGAGATGGAGGAGGTACCTTACACTAGTGATTCCCACCGGTTGTAGGCTTGGTTTGGGGAGGAGAAGGGCGGATGTAGCACTGCTAAAAATGATTTTGTGAGACAGGCCAAATGGTTAGAGGAGCTCTAGGAAAATGTCCGTCATCGAAAATCATTTACGTGGGCAGGCGTTCTAAGATGACCGCCTCCAAATATCATTGATTAACAGAGCCGGTCATCACTGGAAGTTCATCTCCGTAAATCGATTTTCGAAGGCAGGCACTTTAAGACGTCCGCCTCCAATAATCGACGATTTTCAAAGGTGGAAGTTCCAAGCGTCCATCTCTTAAAATCGAATTTTGAAGGCGGGTATCTTAAGATGTCCGCCTCTGTAAATAGTTGCATCAAAAAATAATTCATATTCATATGAACTCGGATTAAGACAAACTTTATATCAAAATTGTAGTTTGTAGTTGAAAAGTTTTTGAATTGATACTGTTTAGCATCCCAAAATATTATTTGTATGTTCATAGATTTTGAAATTTAAAATTTAAAAGTTAAACTTATCAAACAGTCTCATGACATGGTGTAGACAAAATTATAGTTCTCAATACAGTCTACAACTTTGTAGTTGAAAAGTTTTTTATTTAAAGTCATTTAAAGTCCTAAATATGTGTTCAAAATTTATAGATTTTGGAATGCAAAATTTAGAATTTCTAAACTACATCGAATGTTCACATAGTTAATAACAAAGTTGTAGTGGCTGACCTAAGATACATATTTGCTATTGATAAGTTTTTTATTTGAAGTTGTTTAGATTTTTAAATTCACATATTTTGAGATTTAAATTTTAAAATTTTTCAAACTATCTTGGATGGAGAAACATAAAATACCAAAGTTGTAGTGCTTGACAAGATTTAAAACTTCGTAGTTAAATGTTGTTTTCATTTGAGTTCATTTCATAGTTAAAATATTCAATACAAGATTACTAAACATTGATGTAAAAGATAGCATATTATATATGGTCACAATTGATAGTGTGGCGTAGTGGTCGAGAGGCACTAGTGCTGAGGTTTCGGGTTCGAATCCCTGAAGTCACATTTTCTTTTTGGGTTTTAGGGTTTTCTAGAGACGATTAATGGAGTCGCGTGTTAAGGCGCCCACCTCCATATATGGCCTTAAAGGAGGCAGACGTGTCAAGGCGCCCGACTCCGTTATTAACGGAGGTAGGAGCCGTGGCCGCCTCCGAAAATGATTTAGGTATTAGTGTAGGCATGAAGGGCGGCGGCTGGCGCCATGGGAGCGAATGAGCTCGGATTTGAGAGTGAGGAAAGAAGAGGAAGATGGCTGGCCGCGTGTGCCTATTTTATACGGGCAAATGACTTGGTGTGACCATGTCATGTCAGAATATATGGCGTGACTCGGTCGTGCGAATTCGTCTGGTGTGACTTCAGTCCATGTTAACTCCACGTACGTGCATGAAATTCTAGGGTTTTCAGTGTGGCACACTGAGTCGCGCCAAAAGCTTTGGTGCGACTAGGTCGGTAAGTCACGCCACGAGGTTTGGCGCGACAAAATGCGCTACTTAAAAAATACTAGTTTTTTAGGGCTAAAAAATCGTGCATGTACTTTTTGCTGGGAAGAAAAAGTGTGTAAGGTGATAATTGACAAAGCTGGTGGCGAACTGCGCAGAAATGCCAACTCCCTCTGATCTACTTGTCGCCCTCACACAGCGCGCGCATCGCTGGCTGGCTGGCTGACCCAACCACCTTCCATGCTAGTGCTGGATAAGGCCGAAGAGGAGGCGCGAGATGCACGCAAGGGATCGGAAAAAGGTCGCGTCTGTGTGAGTGGGACCTTACACCGAGCATAGCTAGCTGTAGCCACTCTAATTAAAGATTGAGACAGTAAAAGAAAATTGTAAAGGAAGGCCCACTAATACAGACAGTGAGTATAGGACGGATTGGTCGAAGAGCAGACGAAAGAGTACGGACATACGTCATTTGATTAGAACCGTCCACTGCGCAATCTTTCTTCGCCTGGTGACTCGTGTTGGCACTGCAGCTCATTGTAACGTTGGAGGTGGTACTGTTCATCCGTCCTTTTCTACTGTTTTCATTCACTGTTCCTCACTTTCTCTCGTACTGTAGACAAGGCCTAATTATATTAATTTTACGGAAAAGTTATTGGACAATTTTTGTCCGTTTTATAGCAGCAGTCTGCGGCCTGTTGCAATTCTTTATTGCTTTCTATATCCCGCTCTGCACTATTTATATTTTCAAAGGGTTAACTTATTCTCCATGTTGTTTCATCTTTTTGGGTTCTCTGTCTGAAGCGGGAGGGAAGGCTTAGCTAGTATACTGGATTCACTACTGGAAACTCAAAATTCCTTGACGGTTTCGAATTTTTTTTACGGTTATTGCATAAACTGTCAGGGTAAATAGATTTACCTTGATGGTTTTCGAAAAACACACAGAAAATTAAATAACCGTTAGGGAAACTTATATTATCTTGACGTTTCTAGAAAACACACAGAAAATTAAATAACCGTCGGGTAATTCCTAATTAACTTGTGAGTGCACATAACCATCAGGGAAATGGCATAAACCGTCAGTGGTAAATGGAATTACCTTGACGGTTTAGTATTTTTTTGACGGTAATTGTAAAAACCGTTAGGGTAATATTAGAATTCAAGAACATGAACAAGTTGTTTTTCTTCATTTTAATCTGCAGTAAAATTTTGTAACTAGTCTTTCTCCTCAAAATAACTTCAAATGATATTTTTTCTAGTTCTTTTTAAAATCACAATCTACCAATTAACAACATTTGTTTGGATACCAATTATTGTTCCTTGGCTTTTTTGGATATGTTTGTTTCATACTTCAAACCTTTTTTTACATAAAATAGCCTACATACATATTGTTGTGTAGAAGTTTCAAAATTTTTGGAACCATTTTTATATTTTCTATAGTCTAAATGAATTTCTACGCGTTTATCATAATGTAATTCCAAATAGAATAGTGGATACCTCCAATAGGATTCCAAGGGCATTATAAAATTTATATTTATCCTCATATGTTTCACTCTAGTCCATAAAAGGAAATGCATGAAAAAATCATTTGTTTTCTAGGGATAATTCCAAAATAACATAAAATAATTGTAATAATTCAAAACTTTGTTACAAAATTCTATAAACTTACACGACATCATGTATTTGGTGTACAATGTTCCATTAAAAATTTCAAATGTTTTCATAAAAGACATGACATACATTACTCACAAATGATATATCTCGTGACACAGTTATAAACTATGCAAGTGATTTGTTCATTTATGAACAACGTATAGTACCAGTTTGTTAAAACAATTTGAAACTTTTATGGCAATCATGTAGACCAGAATTATGGCTCCACAAAAAATCTTAGATTTTTTAGATCAAATTTGGTCATTGTTATATTTTTTGTGTTATAGACTAGTGAAAATATGTTGAATTACCCCTTCAAAACAATATAAATTTTCATCCACCTCTACCAAAATTGGTTGACTAGGACATGTGAGACCCAATATAAAAACTCGGTCTATTTTGGATCATGTTCGATGTAGCCTTAGTTCAACATCTAATTACTTAGTACAATCATGTAGAAATTAATTTAAACTATAGAAAATTCAAACCATCTTGAAAAAATCTAAAACATAGTGTGCCCTTAAACTGTGGCACACACAAGTTTGAGAAAAAGTTTAAGATTCATACAACATCGAAATGGTGTATAAATGTTGATTATTAAACAAGAAACACAAAAAACAATAAATGGAAAACTGATTTGGAAATATACCAATGAAAAAAAAATAAACAGGCCAAGCAGCCGGCTGACCCCTGTGCCGAAATGCCCCTTGGGCTTAGCTTCTCCCAGGCCTGTTTAGTGCGTAGCTCATTTGCAGCCATTGATACTAAAATCGAACGGCCAATCTTCATTCTCGATTGATCAAAACCCGGCTGACACCCAAACCCTAGCTTATTCTTTCCCCTCCCCCTCCAGTCCTCCGCTTTTCACGCACACAGCAGCCAGCTGCCGCGACGACGATGCCGAGTGTGGAGAAGATACGGCGTCACCTCCTGGTCCCACGCCGGTCGGGGCATCATTGTGGCGCCTTCGCCCCCTGCGCTCTCCGCAGCAGCAGCGGCGACGACAGTCTAGGGCGCTTCGTGTCTCTACGGCCACCGGTCTCACCTCCGCCGTCGTGGAGGACTAGAGGTGCGGTGAGGCACCTGCGCGGGCGGAGGTGGCCGGCGAGACGGTGCCCGCTCGTGCAGCAGCCCTGTGCGACCCGCCTGCTCAAGGGTCTGTTCATCCAAGTTTTGTTCCATCTACGGCTAGCAGATCCAGTTTCATCTCATCAACATCCAGCAGATCTGGTGGCAGATGTAGTTCTGCAGCCAAGGTCTGTTCCCTACCAAATTCTGATTTGTTTCTTTTTCTTCCTGTAGTTCGCAGTTTTTTTTTTAATGTCACCAGGGGGGAGGCATTCCCCACCTGAATATATTAATTCCACAGTTGCTCGGCTCAAGGCAAGCCGAGTAGTTCGCAGTTCAGTTCAGTAAGGAGAGCATAGAGTTCAGGTGATTAGCATGACACAAGCTACGTATTTACATGTTCACTAGATTAAAGGTATTACTGGGAAGTTGAGTTTTTTATTCACAATTCCAAATTGGCAATATGATAATCGTCAATTGCTAGCCTGCTATAGGCATATGCCTTGTATGTCTGTACCTCCAGACTCCTAGTTCTGTATACATGAAACTATCATACTGCATTTTATGCAATTATTAGTTACACCTAAATCTGCATGCCTATATGAACAAGCATGGTTGGAATCCCTAGTTCTGTATAGATTTCCCTTTGCATTGATAAGTGAAGTCTTATTTTTGTGGTTGTACTTGTGTGTCTTGCCATTTCAGGAAGGGGAGGCTTGGATGACATAGGTGTTGTTCGTGGCATGCTTGTCTTTTGTTGCCAGGATGAATTATTACACCTATGTTCTTCTGTCTCTGTGGCAGCTGCAGGTAAGAGAATACTGACATTTAGTAACTTCTGTTAATTTTGTAACTTGGATGTGGGAATATGTCAAGAAGAGGACCTAGTAACGTCATTATTACATCTAGTAGTAGTGCAGACATCTTCAAAATGGGCTTATGGTTTGTGAAATATGTCTTTGTATTTTCAGTTTGTCTCAGGCTAATCCACTTGTTGAGTACACTGCACGTCTCTTGTCAGGTTCTATAAGAAAGGGTAAGTTTAGTCTCTCCATCAGCCTCCTATAGCTGTAGCTCTCTACTTTCTCAATGGATATATGCTTATACGTTGGTTTGGTCTGACCTGCTCTCATTTAAACATGTTAGATTCAAATGTTTTTTTGCTGGTCCCCTATATGTGCACATTCTTGCTTATGTTATCTTTAGATTCAACACCTATTGTAGATCAAAATAGCGGGTAAGGCGGATAGTGTTTATAAACATGCTGTTATTACTCCACGTGTGCTTTCCCAGAATCATAGAATCGGCTTTAGTGTTTAAAACTATGTTCTTATCCTGTGTTAAATAAGAACTAAAGATTTTGTCTTCTAGGGCATGTATCACCACTACATTGACAAAGAAGCTTTTTGCAAAGGGCTAAATCTGTAGTTCTCTATTTTTCATGCTAAATCCTAGTTCAAATTTTGAGAATATTTATGTAGGTGACGGCACCTATCAATTATTTAGTCCGAATAACTCTGTTGAGTTGTGCAATGTAAGTAATATTTGGTCTTGTAAAAATTTCAGGTTTTGGAGCTGAACGGCGCACCTAGTGCAAGTATGCTTCCTTGAAAGCACCATGGCCCATGTTGGTAGTGAGTATAGTTTTTTGAGGGAATCGGTAGGGAAGGCCCCTACCTATTTTTTTGCTTTATTGATAAAGATAATATTTACAGGCATTTACAAAATGGTTACAAGGCTTCCGTAGCCCAAAACAAAAAGGTGAAACAAAAACTATAGCCTATTCTCACGCCACAAAGTAAGGGGATCAGAAATACTTTTCTTAGCTTTGATACAAACCAAAGTAAGAGCCTCCTTGAGAGCCAATTTCCAGGAATGAATTGAAGCAGCCTTATTATCAAAGATGATCCCATTTCTAGATTTCCACAAGCACCAGCACCCGAGATGAAAATTTCCCGAAGATCCTGCTACCAAAATCAACTCTTGCCTGAATAACCATGTCCAGAGGCTCAAGAGTTAAGTCCCAATGAATACCAATCGAGTTCCAGCAAGCATAACTAAACTGACACTGAAAGAAAAGGTGTAGGCAGGTCTCTTCGATTCCTTGCTGGCACAGCACACAAGAGTAATCTGGCAGAAATTTGTTTTTCCTTTTGAGAATATTTCTTGTACTAAGCCCTGTCTCCAAACAAAAGCCACATAAAGAATTTTTCCTTGCCTAGGTTACCAGCCTTCCAAAGCCACTTAAATAAGGGAGAAGCCTCCACTGTTCCTTGCAAAGAGTTGTAGGCCTTTTTGGGGGAGAAATCAGTACCCCAGGTATAGCCCCATTTATCCTGTTGGTTTAACTCCCAGGCAATTTCATCCATCATAGTTTCCAGTTGCACCAGTTCATTAGCAGCTTCAGTAGTCATAGGGAGAAAAAAGGATCTCTGGATGTCTTTGTCCAGGAAGAATTTAACAGATGAGTTCTGCTTGATACTGAAAGAGAATAGATGAGGCATACTAGATTCCAGAGGCTCATCAGCCCAATTATCATGCCAAAGGGAGATAGAAGATCCATTTTGAATTTGGCACCTTGCCAGAGGTTTAAATTTTGCAAAAAGTTTCATAATGTCTTTCCACCAAAATGAACCACATGGGTTTCTTTCATTGGGGGGGATGCCATCATTATGATACAATTTGGACCTAGTTAGCTTGACCCAGGGAGTGTCAGCATGGTTGTAAAATTTGTCCAAAAATTTCATTAGGAGAGCACTATTTTGATTCTCAATATTAATAATCCCCAAACCACCTTCCTCTTTCTTCCTGCACATTGGCTCCCAGGCAGCTAAGCATGAACCCCTTCTATTTATATCCCCTTTGCTCCAAATACAATGTTTTCTGAATCTATCAATTTGGTGAATAACTCCAAGAGGTATGACTAGGGAGCACATATAGTAGGTGGGCATAGCTGACAGTACAGAGTTAACCATTATGAGTCTTCCTTGATAGCTCAAAAACTTACTGACACCAGCTAATCTTCTCTCCATTCTAGTCATCAGTGGGGTGAATTCCTGAAAAGTTAGTCTAGAAGTACCAAGAGGCAGTCCAAGATATGTGAAGGGCATTTCACCAACCTGACAGCCAAAGGTCCTGGCAAGATGTTGCATCTTCTCTGCAGTGACATTAATTGGGACTAGGAAGCTTTTCTTAAAGTTAACCTGCAAGCCAGTAGAGTCAGAGAAAGACCTCAGAAGCCCTTTGAGAGTGAAAAGTTGCCTTGCATCTACTTGGAGAATAAGCAATGTGTCATCAGCATATTGAGCTATGGGAAAGAATCTTCATAATCATTTGAAAGGGGATGGTTCAAAAGACCATTTTGCCAGGCTTTGTTTATGATGGATTGGAGGAGGTCAGCTGCCAACACAAAGAGGAGGGGAGAGAGTGGATCACCCTGTCGAACTCCTCTTCTACAAGGGAAGGATTTTCCAGGTATTCCATTCAGTAACACTGAAGAATGGCCAGACTCCAGGATAGATTTATCCAATTTAGCCATCTGATGGGGAAACCCTTATGTTTCATTATTTCCACAATACATTGATGTTCTACTTTATCAAATGTCTTTTCAAAGTCCAATTTCAAAATGAATATCTCCTTCTTAGATTGGTGGCACAGATGTAAAAACTGAAAGGCCCATCCCAAGCAGTCTTGGATGGTTCTCCCTCTAATGAAGCCAAACTGGTTGGGGTGGATAATCTGTATTATAACATCTTGCAGTCTGATAGACAGAAGTTTGGTAAGGCACTTAATTGAGTAGTTCAACAGAGAAATAGGCCTGTAATCATCAACTGACTTAGGGTTATCTTTCTTAGGGATAAGAGCAATATGTGAGTAGTTGATACGGTCGATCGGGCCCGCTTTGAAAGAAATCATTGAAGACCTGAGACAATCAGCCTTTATTATTGGCCAGCACTTTTTGATAAAATATACATTGAATCCATCAGGACCAGGTGCATGGTCTAAAGGTATCATTTTGATTACTCTTTCAAAGTCTTCCTCACTGAAATCATCCGAAAGGCAATTCAAATCATGGTGAGCTAGAAGAGAAGACAGATCATAAGAAATACTAGCATATTCTAAGCCACCCATTCTTTTCTTAAAAAGCTTCCCACAAAATCCCTGCTTTCTGATCATGATTAGTAACCAATACATCACCAGGAATGGCCGACAAGCAATGTTGTTTCTTCTATGAGAAATGGTTGCCATTGCTTGGAAGAAACTTGTATTTTCATCGCCCGATTAACCCATCTAACCGTATTCCTCTGCTTCCAATAAATTCTTTTCCTTTCTAGCAAAGAGACAATATGATTCTTAGTAAGGTTTCGAGTATGACTTCTAGGTCGAGAGATTCCTTTGCTCTTCAAGCCCATCAAGCAGGAGTAGGACCCGGTTGCGGTTGAACAGAAGTTTGTTAAAGTTCAGTAAGCTTTTCCTCCACTGTTTCAGTCCTTGTCTAACTTGCTTGAATATACAGGACAGAGTCTTGGCAGCATTGGCATAAAATGGAGTGCTATTCCAATGGAGGTCTACAATCTTTAGGAAATCTGGATGCTTAGTCCAGAAGTTTTCCATTCTGAAGATGCTAGCTCCTAGGATTGAGGTTCCAAAAGAGATGACAAATGGATAATGATCAGAGATTGGTCTTGAGAGTGCCTGGACAGCAGTATCAGGGTATCTGTGGCTCCAACTAGGTGTGCATAGAACCCAATCAAGTTTGACCAGTAGAGGATCATGCTGCGTATTACTCCATGTAAAAGTCTTACCACTGAAAGGTATATCAACCAGCTCCAGATCAGAGATTAAATCATTAATCAACTCCATGTCACCAGGGTCACCACCTGGTTTATTTCTGTCTGAGATTGATCTATAGAGGTTAAAGTCACCTGCAAGAATCCAGTCTTCAAAGGAGCTGGTGTCAAAATTCATTAGCCATGTAATAAAAGCATGCTTTCTAGTTGAGTGTGAAGGACCATAGATATTGCTAACCACAAAGGAACTATTGTCCAGATTGCTGTAAAATTTAACAGTGATGCGGTAGTTATTAGCCTAAATAACTGAACCTGAGAACATGCTACTGTTCGAAATAGTAACAAGTCCACCAGAAGCACCTATGGAGGGGGAAAAGGCTAGAGCATTCAGATGTCGAGGGCAAAACTTTTTGATGTACATGCTATCAAAAACCTCACGCTTTGTCTCTTGCAGACAGATAATGTTGCAGGAACTTTCATTAATTTTAGCCCTGATGGCATCCCATTTCTCCTATGAATTGATCCCTCTGACATTCCACACTAACACATTGCATTTTCTGTTGTTACTCATTGAAAACAAAGTGATGATAGAGAGTTGTCATGATCCCCTAGGGATTAGACAAGCAGAGAGCAGCAGTAACGAAAGCAAGGTAACTCAAACAGATCATCATATAACCAAAGTAGGTAAACCAGATAACTGAAGGTGCCAACAGGTTCAGAGTACTACCAACCATAGCTGAACATAAACTTAACCAGCACGCAGGCTGGGTCCAGGTTTCAAACTTGAAGTAAATAAAGACACAGCACGCAGGCTGCAAATCACACCAGGATAGGACCAGAGTTTTGACACTAAACAAAGGTAAAGGAGGCCGTGCCAAATAGGTAGGCAGGTAGAACTGACTTCCAAGTAGACTACTTATCGTTGGAATCCTTGGCTAGGATAGCAGCAGAGACATCACTAGGATGAATCTAGAGGAAGCCGATGGCGATGCCTTCCACCACCTCGAGAGGCAGATGAGGAGTTGGCGGGGTTCCTGCTGGCACTGGAATCATCTGCAGAGGCACAGGTTCATCATCAAGCACCCTCACCTTCTTGGTTGGGGTCTTGAAACCCTTCATTTTGAGTGCATTCCTCCTGCTGCGCCTGAGCTGACGTTCATCAACCTGCTCTGGAGCTCTCACAGCCTGTCTCTTCCTCGGCATGAACTGATTGGCACTGATTTCTGCAATGTCATCATCATCCAGTTGCTCAAGCTCAGCCCTCTTGATGGGGGATTCCTGGTCATCATCATCATCAAGTGGGATAATGAGTGAGATCCAAGCCATGGTTAGGAAGTCGCCACAGAAAGCAGGGATTTTCAGGTCAGGATTAATGATAAGCCGATTTAGAAAGGTGAAAATGCAGATACTATGGACCCATGGGATAGGAAGTATTACCTTGATCGGTCCAGGGAGCAGGGGGTTTTACCGGCTGTTTTTTCCTTGGTGTACCTCATGGAAATCATTTCTCCCATCTCTATGAGTCCATACTTTTCCTTCAGAAGCTCAAAGCGTTCTAACTCTTCAGCAGAAGGCAGCTAGGCAGCTCCATGCACAGGCTGATCCACTGATCCCACAACAATGGATTTCACAGCTGGTGGGTCATGAGGCAACAGCTTCTTCTTGCAGGACTGACCCACATCTTCTCCTAATGGCATATACCTGTCAGAGAAAATAGCAGGGCTGGGAGCAGCAGTCTTCTCAGAGTCAACAGGTTCATCAGAAGCTTGTGCATTCCTCTGTGTACCAAACTGGATATTTTCTTGGTCCACTGCCATCCTATTGGAGCCCCCAGCATTTGAGTTGGCTAGGGTGGCATTGGGGTCACCAGGTGGCGCCGGTCCCTCATAGCGATCGACTGGAGAGGGCATCGGGTGCAGAGGACCCACCGTGACAAAAGCTTCCTCATCGGGCATTTCTTGAACATTGCCTTTCCTCAGAAGAAAACAAGGGACAGTCCAGGACTTGGCAATTGTGGGCAAACCAGCGTTAACTTTGATAGAACAGGGAATTTTTCTAGTGTCATTCAGATAAATCTTAGGCACAATGCAAGCATAGCTAATGTCATCCCAACTAACCAGCATACCAAAGGGTCCTCTGGATAAAGCATCATCATGATCAAAGCTTCCCTATCTAGCTGAAAAGATCTAGCATTGACTGCCTCATCATGTTTGACAAAATGTAACTGATACTGACCAAAGTGCAAAATAGGCCCCAGAAATCTCTCTCTATCTAGAGGGTTGTCAAACTTAACAAAAGCTTCACCAACTGGACAGGGGTATACCGCAACATGGGTTTGGTAATTGTCCTGGAGATACCTCTTGAGATCGGCCGCCATTGCATTGAAGTCGATCTTGGCTACAGCAGGGACCATCCTCGCAATCGTCAGGTCCTCATTGAGCAGGTTGTGGCAGTTGGTCACGTACACTTCATACCGCAGCGTCGGGTTGGCTGACGGGTACTCCACCGTGAAGCCCACCGGGACGAACGGCCTCGGGTCGACGGCGAAGTTCGACATCGAGGACTCCGACGGCGGTGGAGTTTGCACTGTAGATTCATTGTGGGAGAGAGGAGCAGGGTTTGCCAAAGAATCAGGAACAGGGGGAGGCGGTGAGCAATTTATGGAGGGCACCTCGGCCGTTCCGTCTTCCCTGGATATGCTAAGTTGACGGGGAAAACATGATGAGGAAATCAACAACGACAGGGTAAATATATTTTTTTGACGGTTTAGCAACTGACAGGGTAAATGTAGTTATATACTGTTGGTTTTACACCTTTGTCGGTAGTCTATATTTTTTGATGGTTTCAACCGTCAAAGAAAGTTTGTTTTCCATGACGGTCTCACATTTCCTTGTTGGTTCTTCACCGTCAACGAATTAAAATGGAATTTCCCCGACGGTTAGCCGTCAGGCAATATACATTTACCCTGTCGAGCCAGCCCTAATGGTTATTCTCTGATGGCGTAAAACCCTGTTGGTTTTACACCTTTGTCGGTAGTCTATATTTTTTGATGGTTTCAACCAATAAAGAAAGTATGTTTTCCCTGATGGACTCACATTTCCTTGTTGGTTCTTCACTGTCAACGAATTAAAATAGAATTTCCCCGATGGTTAGCCGTCGTGCAATATACATTTACATTGACGAGCCAGCCCTAATGGTTATTCTCTCGATGGTGCACCGTTCTATTTCCCTGATGGTGAATTTTGGCTTTCTAGTGATTCTTATTCATAAGAAAATATATGTTTTTCTTAAAAATTGTATAAATAAAAATATGCTTTAAAAAAATTCCAGCTTTTTTATGGGCGAACAACAAGTTGAATGCAAACCATTTTAATTTGTTGCACTTAAAAAGGGTTATAATTAAGAAAATACAATTGTTAGCATAAAAGAGAAGCAAAGAAACAGAAGAATATCACTGCAAAACTAGGATATTGCCATTTCGAGTTCCTCTAAATAAAGCAATAAATTAAATGCTTCGAGACGAAACAGAAATGTTTTGTTTCGCTCCCACTACATTTGGCTCTGGTTCTCCTCATTCCCTGTAGAAACGGAAACGTTTCACTAAGCCAAACATGCCCTTAGTTTCTAAGGACCAAATCCATCAATCGCTGTCCCAATTTGGATTTTGGAAAGAAATATTTTATGGGCAGAGCTTCATCTTGAACCTAGCCATTTTGTCTCCGATCCCTATCCTAGCGTTGGGCATCTGAGATTGCTTGTATTTAGGTGGATCGTGGGGTTTTATCCTCTATTTTTTATTTTCTTCATATGAAAAGCCTCATCTCAAATATTCTACGTTATATCTATGTTTTGGATTTAGGGTTGTAGGTTTTGTCCCTTATATTTTCTATGTTCCCACGGTATGGTTACATCCTTTATATCAAATGTTATTATTAGATATCGCTGCAGAGACTGTAGTAGGGATCAGTAAAGGTTGGTGATTAACCGTAGCACATGGATTGTGATTAGGGATTAATGACCACTGTGACTACTAGTCGCATATGTTTTGTGATTAGGATAGTAGTGCATAGATTACAAATTTTAGTTTCCCTATGCTTCCCCTCATAGTTGGTACCTTGTTGTAATTTAGGGTGTTGCAAGTGTGTGACTATGCTTTCTCCCTAGTTGGTAGCCTTTTGTGATATATGTTTGCTTCAAGGTTGTGACTATGTTTGCCTCAAACCCCAGCTTGGCAGCTTCTTGTTTCCCAGCCACGACAACAATTTTGACAATGGTTTGCCCATTAGTTGGCATCTTGTTGTGTTTAGAGACCACTGCATGGGTTGTATGTCGGCAGCGTTTTGTGATTTAGGTTTGCTTCAAGGGTTGTGATTATGTTTTATCCCCCAACCTGTCGACGAAATATCGGCGATAGTCCGACCAGGGGTATGCCCTGACCGGTAATGGATTGGCGGAAGGCGCACGAGATTGCGAGCAAGACGTAAACAGGGAGCAATCACACGAGGTTTACCCAGGTTCAGGCGGCAAAGATGCGTAAAACCCTAGTCCCGCTCTCTCGTTTCGATTATGATGTGGATGTATGAGTCTCGTGCGTTATGCCGGATTCTCGTCCCCGGCATGGGGGTCCTTGCTCTCCTTATATATCGTGGGGAGCAAGGTTACAGTCGGAACTAGCCTATCTCGGTACTAAGTTTATATACTTTACAAGTCTAAACTTTCCTATCTCAGCTAGGTCTTGTCCTCCTTGTCGGTCTTCGATATTCTTGCCTGTTTTAGGGCAGTCCGACCAAACTCGAGCCGATCGGTCTTGAAGCTTGATGGGCCGGCCTCGGTGATAGCATGTCGGCCCAAACTAGGCCGTGAGGGTATATGGAGTTTATACCTCCACACAACCCCAATTGTAAGCTTACTGTGTTTGTGGCCACTACAAGGATTTTGAGAATGATTTGCCACCCCCACCAGTTGTTAGCTTGCTGTGTTTAGTGGTCCCTTAAAGGATTGACTATGGTTTGAGCCCCTGATTGGAAGCCTTTCATGGTATAGGGACCGTTGCTAGGATTTTGACATTGGTTTGTCTCCGGTTGGCATCTTCTTGATTTTGACAATGGTTTGCCTCAAGTTGACAGCATGTTGTAATTTATGGGTCATTTTAAAGGTTTTGTTTATACATCCATTCTAATTAGTGTTGCAACATCCATACTGATTGGGGTTCACAGCATCTATTCTGATTATGGTCATAGCGTCCATTCTGATTTGGATTGTGGTGTTCTTTCTACCATATGCTCAGGATGCTACTTTTTAAAATTCTCAAATGTGGGTATGATATACTCTTTGCATACTAGTTAGGGTTGATACATTCGTACTGATTAGCGTCGTAGCATCCATACTAATTAGGGGTCATAGAGGGATATTGATTAGTGTTGCAACATCCATACTAATTGGGAGCGCAACAGGCATATAGATTAGGGCCGCAAGAGGCATACGGAATAGGGTTTATGTGGTTTGTCTTACCATCTGCTCAGGTTGATACTTTTTAGAATTATCAACTATGGGCCATGTATACTCTTGCATACTGGTAAGTGTTGCAACATCTATATTGACTAGGGGTCGCAAACACCAATAGTGATAAGGGTTGCAATAGACATACTTGATTAGGGTTATGGTGTTTGCCCTATTATCTGCTCATGTTGCTATTTTTAAGAATTTTTACACATGGGTTAGTGTTGTTTCATCAATTTTGATTTGGGTTGCAACATCTGTGTTGATTATGGCTCAGTAGACATTGATTAGGTATTGAAACCACACCGATTAGGTTTACAATAGGTATAGTGATTTCATGTTTGTTTTAGGGTTGAAAAGGTTGCTGCTTGTGGTTGTGTTTATGATTTGTCCCTCCGAGTTCATAGTTTTTTAGGTGCCCAATAGTTTTAAACCCTTTTCATATTGTGTAATGTCCATTCACTACAAGAAAGGGGAGATATGATGTTTTTTTCATGATGATCGGTCAATTCATCACTAAATCATTTTGTTTTATGATGTTTTTAAGAAGGTAGTACAACTCGGTGAAAAAAATTATGTGTCCATCGCTAAGACCTAGTAGAAATCGTCATAAACTAGAGAAATGTTATATGGTGACGAACTATAAGTTGTGAGAACATGCTAAGGTATGTCGTAAAACTTTTTTGGTTAAAGCTTAATATGAAAGGCACGGCCCAAACTCCAATATGTCCGATGTATTCATTTTTCTTTAATGGGCCACAGGTGAAAGCTCCGGTTTGATTTTGGTAATTAATGACATACCTAGTTGCTAATGGCTTTGCTAAGTGTATGCAGAAGATTTGCAATCTAGGTGAAGATGGAGCTTGGAGATCATGGTGATGGACATAATAGACTTGATGCATGATCAAGCTTCGGAGAGAAAAAGGAAAGGCCCATGGAGATTAAGGCAAAGGTATAGCTTGATAGGGCTTTCTGGTTTGGTGATCGAGACACTATAGAGAGTGTGATCAAATTTAGGATTGATAACCGACTATCAAGAGGGGAATCCACGGTTGACTCGCGGTCCAAAATGCCTCTAGATGTGACTTTGCATGATGCATGAGAGGCTAACATGAGAGCTAACCCTTGCTGATGTTTTCATGAGATGATATGCTAACTCCTGTGCTTGAGAAGTGGTCTACACTGTTGGAGTTGGCACTCGAGGCAATGTGGTTGGACTTGGATCAACGACGGCGCGACGACGACGACCAAACGACGAAGATGTCCCCTGGCGCACTGGCTGGACGCGCCCGGTGGGCTGCGCCGGACGTGGCCTGGTGGGCCGGACGCCACCCAGGGATGGCTGCAGTAGGCCTTCGACGCCGGACACGGGGCCAGGCGGGCCGGACGCGTCCGGCGCATGGTGGTGCTGGGCCGGCTGCTGGGCCGGGCGCTGTGCTGGGCCGGACGCGGGGCATGCGAGTCCGGCGAGCGCCGGAGGCTACCCAGTGGCGGTCTCGGCACCGCGCGAGCGCCAGACGCGGGCGCCGGACATCGGCTGGGAGCGCCGGACGCTCGACCGGACGCGGACGTGGCAGCCGTTTGAACGCCAACGGTCGGCGCACGCGAAGGCGGGACGCGTCCGGCGGTGGAGTAACTGACGCGTCCGGCGCGTGTTGCGCGGTCGCCCGAGGGGATAACGGTTGGATTTTCTCCCTCGCCTATAAATAGAAGGTGGCCGGCCATGGGAGGTCTCTCTTCGCCATTTCTTCTAACCTGAGCATTCTTTGAGTAAGAGAGACTCCTCCCTACTCATCTCTTTGATTCGTTGATCATCCTTGAGTGAGATTGAGTGAGAATCAAGTGCGAGCATTGAGAGTTGCATCTAGAGGCACTTGATCATCGAGTTTGCTGTGGATTCTTATTACTCTTTGGTGATTCCCGTCACCGTAGACGGTTTGGAGCAGCGTGTGGTTGTGAGCTCGACTCGGTGATTGTTCGAGGCCACACCGGTGGATTGTGAGGGTTCTTGGTCCTTCCCCGCGGGGGAGTCACGAAAGGATACTCTAGTGAATTGCGCGTGGCTTGGAGGATCCTAGTCTTGTGTTGGTGGTGCGGCTCCCGGCTACGGTATTTGGCGTTGAGTGCCAATTGATCATGCACACCACCAAGCTAGTGCATCGCCACAACAAGGACTAGCTTGCCGGGAAGCAAGTGAACCTCGGTAAAAAATCTTGTGTCGATTTGTGATTGCCAAGGCTTCACCCTCTTGTGATTGACTATAGCGGATTGGTATTGTTCATCGATGATTGGTCATCTTCCTCTCTACACGACGGTATAACCATCCAATCCTCTCTCTCGCATTTACTTTCCTAGAATTGCTTTGTGGTTCGCTGAGAGCCTTAATTGTGTAGTGCTATCTCGGCCTTCTAGTTGTAAAGTAGAATTGCTTTGTGGTTCCGCCGTGAGGCTTAATTGTGTAGCGCTATCACAGCATTATTGTTGATTGTGTGTTAGTGGAATAGCTCTTGCTAGAATTGTTAGTACGGCTTGCATAGACTAGTCGAGGCTTTAGCTTTGCATATACACCGTCTCGCTATCTAACAAGTTGTTTAGTGAGTTTCGCAAGAATTTTTATTAGGCTATTCACCCCCTCTAGCCATTTAGACCTTACACGTGGTATCGGAGCCGAGGCACCATTTGTTTGAGTTTATTTGAGTGGATTAACATCCTACGGTGAAGCAATGGCTTTGGTTTTGCATATCAACAACACTAAGAGGGCACCAACCTTTGATGGCAATGATTATGCCAAGTGGAAGCTTAAGATGAAGAGTCATCTCAAGTCAATCAATAGAGAGGTGTGGAATGTGACCGAGACCAAGTTTGAGGTTGCCAATGCGGAGACACCCACTCCGGCCAAAGAGAAGAAGCAACAAGCAAATGATGTTGCCGTGAGTGCATTCCATGAAGCCCTTGATGACAAGGCATTCGAGCTCATCAAGAACATTGAGGTGGCTCATGACATTTGGGCCAAGCTAGAAGAAGCTTATGAAGGCACCGAGAGTGTGAAGACCGCAAGAGCTTACATGTTGCAAGAGAAGTTTGCTAGCTTCTCAATGAAGGAGGATGAGAGTGTGCCGGAGATGTTCCATAGGCTCCAAGTCATTGTCAATGAGCTCAAGGCACTTAGGGAAGAAGTCAAGGATCAACAATTCTCAACCAAGTTCATGAGATGCTTGCCCAAGAGATTTGACATGTTGAACACCGTCATGGTGAATACCACAATGAAGGACAAGCGAACTCCAAATCAAGTCCTTCAAGAAGTCATGGCCGATGATGAGTTTAGAGAAGATGATGGGAAGGAAGAGTTGATCAAGAAGAAGAAGAAGGAAAGTGAGAAGAAGGATGATGATCACAAGAAGAGTGTGGCATTCAAGGCCACATCATCCAAGAGCAAGGGCAAGAAGAAGAAAGAGGCATCAAGTGAAGATGAGCCATGCTCTAGCTCAAGTGAAGAAGAAGACATGAATGATCAAATGGCTCTCCTTGTGAAGAAGATGGGAAAGCTCATGAAGAAGAAGGGGTACCGGTCAAGAAAGAGAAGCTCTTCCAAGACAAGTGAACATTCTATGAAGTGCTTCCGGTGCCATAGCAAAGAACATCTCATCACCAAGTGTCCTTATGATAGTGATGATGAGGATGCCGTGAAGAAGGAGGAGAAGAAGCAAAAGAAGAAGGGGGAGAAGAATGACTTCTCCAACAAGAATAAGAAGGGAGAATCACATGTGGCAACATGGGAGAGTGACTCCTCTTCTTCAAGTGATGAAGATGAGGATGACCCCAAGAGCAAGAAGAAGAAGGGGGCACACAAGCATCGCCATTCAAGAGAAGATTTCTCTATTTGGTGCTCCATCGACTTGCTTCATGCCAAGGCCACTAAGGTACAACCTCCCGAAAGTGATGATGAGAGTGATGATGATGAACCTACTAAAGATGAACTCATCACTATGCTTGAGGATTGCAAAGATGGCTTCAAGCTATCTAGGAAGGAATGTAGGGGCTTGCGAAAGGAAAAAGAAAACCTTCAGCAAGAACTTATGGAGTTGAGGGCATCTTATGAGAGTCTAAAGGTAGACCATAAGAAGCTAGATATTGCTCACTCCAAGATTGAAAAAGCTCATTCCTCTCTAGTAGAGAAGCAAGAGAAAGAGCAATCCTGTTGGGGAAGGTACCCTCGATAGGAGCCCCCAGCTCGCCATCGGCCCCGACCTGATGCGCACCACTCCCCTCACACCTTCGCCAAGGCGCCGCGAAGGTACGCAGCACCCCCACCTGTGCTCGGTTCAAGAATCCTCGCCTCCTCTTGTTTTGCAGGCCTCCGCTCAACCCGTGCACAGGCCCCCGTAACAAGGACGCCCAAGACCTTCGCCTAGCTATCCAGCGAAAACCTTCGCACTCCCGCGCCTCGCTCGCCACCACCCGTTTGGAAGGACGACATCATGGTGGGACCCGCCAGCATGGTGCCGATCGTCCAGCTGGTGCCCGTGGCGCCCAAGTACAGTCTGTTGCATCCCAAAACCCTTTTGTAATTAGTACCCCCAACCCCTGGTATGCCTCTATAAATACCAGGGGGCACTGTGCATTTTGGTAGTTGGAATCCCCTGCTTTGTAATTAATGCTACTCTGTGTAACTAAATGAGATGAAGTGACTGGCATTTACTCCAAGTCTCCAACCCCCTCCTCCTAGCCTTAACCTTTGCCCTGGACTTCCCTTCCTTTCTATTCCTGTTTGGCAGTACCCTCGCCTCCCGCCTACTGGTCCCCCAGCTAAGGGTAGGGAGGCAAAAGTCCGTTTTCCAATAGTTGGCGCCGTCTGTGGGGATCGAACATATTAGCCATGGCACCATCCACTCGAGCTAGGGGCGCCGGTGCTGCAGACGTGGCGCCGAGCGCGACAATCAACATACCAGAAGCCACCGCACCAGCTATCGCGAGAGCCGGAGCCCTCGCCACCCAACCCGCAGCCGCCGGAACCTCCGCGCCTCAGCCTGCTGGAACCTCCGTAGCGGCACTCTCCGACCAGAGTGGGGCAATCCCTCACAGCTCCACAGTACAAGAGACCATCATTCATTCGCCCCACCCGTATACCTTTGGCCTGTCCTTTGACCTAACCTCCGTCAGCGAGGGAAACACCGACACGGAAGACCTAGACAGAATCCTGACAAATCTACACGCGCGCATCGAGGCAGGCAGGAGGCAGCTGGAGGACCTCAATAGGCGTAACCGGCAGCTGCCACCGGACACGGGAACCGCGAAGCTATGGACGAACTCCGGAGGATCCAGCCAGCGGTAGCCAATGCGAAGCGGAGGCAAGACGTCGCCACCGAGGCAACCGTTCGGCCACGAGAGCCGGTGGCGCGGAGGTCAAGAATCCGCACTGCCCCACCATAACCAGCCACCCCCGCCACCCCCGCCCCACAACCAGCCACCCCCGCCCCACCCGCACCCGCCCCACCCGAACAATGACCAAGACCCCGAAGCACCCCCGCCTCACCAGAGCCCTCGCATCAACCACCTTTACCCAGCCCATGCCCAAGCTGAGGATTGGCAATAGCAGGCCCTGAGAGCACAACAGAAACCCGTGACATATGACTCCAAGTCTCCCGTCTGCTACGCCCTGCAAACCACTCCCTGGCCACCATCCTTCAACCTCCAACACCTCCCGCGTTATGACGGACGCTCCGACCCTCGCCAGTACCTCATGAGCTATGAAGCCACCATCGCCAAAGCCGGCGGCGACGAGGACACCATGGCCAAAACCTTCGTAATTGTGGCCAGAGAAGTAGCACAGTCTTGGTATAGCAACCTTACCCCGGGCTCCATCAGATGCTGGGACGACCTCCGTGACAAGCTTTGCACAAATTTCAAAGGCTTCGGCAAAGCAAATGTCAAGGCCACAGCCCTCATCAACTGCAGGCAAGGGGCGAACGAGTTACCCCCGGATTGGTGGAGACGGTTCCTCCAAACAAGAAATAGAACCCCCCGCATCATAGACGAGGTCATGATTGTCGCCGCCCTAAGTTGTATCCGCCCCAGAACCTGCTACAGAAAACTATCCAGAAGAGACCCCAAGTCAGCAGCGGAGCTATGTGAAATCATGGAGAAACAGATACGAGTAGAGAACTGTTGGTCAATATTACGCAGCTGCTAGAATTAGATGAATATTCTAGTTCCCCAACAATGGCGCCAAAAATGCTTGTTGGCAGATCTAAGCACAATAGCTAGAACTAAATTAATACGACTGGCATCTGATAGCTAAGCCTACTGCAAACCCGAACTACCACCAGAGAGAGGGTGTCACAATTCCTCTTCCTCACGACCTAAGAATACTAAGCTACGCTATATCCTAGTGACAACGTAAGACCGACCAAGGGTAACTCGCAAGCGCACGTACCGCTAGCACTTCAACCGGTGAGTATTCCGGTGTCGAATTTGTAGTTCACTCACGAGAAGCGGACTAAGACTCTCTAGCAAATGGGTGATGGAAACCCGTGGTGGTTCTACTCAATCTATGCTATTGATATTGATAAATGGGTAGGTGTTGATATGAGTGATAAACTAAAGGTAACTAGTAGGTAGCTAGCTAGGTGGGAGGACAACGAGTGCGTAAGGACTCCTATGTATCTAACTATACTCCTGTGTTCTAATCTAACTAGTGTAACGACTTAACTAAACTAATGCCTAGACAATCGGTGTGATAGGGGAAGTCGGCTGACAAGTAGGAGGGTAACGTTCCGTGAACTAACTCCTATTCCAGCGGACCTTTGTCTTTAATGGGCACCCTACAGCCTATCCCTGACGCAAATAGAGCCAACTGGGGGTCTGCGTTCTGTCACAACCGCCCCTGCTAATATACGTCGGAAAGTGAATGGATATACCAATCAACGATAGGGTGTATCCACTATTAAGCACTAGCCTAAGCACCTCGCCTAATCTAGTCTTAAGGCTCCGGCTACCACGTAAGTAACCTCGGCCCCAGTTGGTAGTGAAACACACACAAAGGATCTAGACACTAAACTAGTTCAAACTCTACACTAATGAGACTAAGACACAACACTACTACACTAGTATAGCAGTGCACTAAGTATATACTTGGAAGTAAAGTACTCAAAGTAAATACTTAATAAAGTAAAGCAAGACTATATTAATATAAGAAAAGTACTTCAAAAGTAAAGGTACAAGAGCTATACCAGATTCTCCGAAGACAACTGAGACCCGAGCTTCGCTCGACTCGACTCTAACTCCCACTCCGGACTAGACTACACTACTCTTGATCTCCCAAGAGAGCTTGAGCTTGAGAACACTATTGTGAACTACTTGGGGACACTTTACAATGAGGGACTAGGGGGTATTTATAGTGGAGGTGGAGTAGGGGTTACTCGGGCCGCCACGTCGCCGATCCGTGTGCTCTCCGTCATGTGCCGTTGGATCAAACCGACCTTCCACCGACTTGAATCAACGTTGCTCGGTGTAGGACACGTGGAGACCATGCAGGAAGGCGGTGGAAGCAAACCGACCTTGAGTGGGGCCCACATGCAGGTCGGCCGACCTAGGGTTGGCTGACCTGTGGGTCCCACTCCCCTTCTAGAAGATCCAGGTGGCAGTGGGAGCAGTGCTAAGGTGTCAGGCCACCAAAGGTGGGTCGGCCGACCTGGCCCTTGGCCCCTGGCCCACGTGGCAGCTTCCTGGTGCTGCCCTGGCTTGTCACGTGTAGTCTTGTCCGAAGTTGGATTCACTTGATATCTTGCTTGGCTCTATGTGGATCCTTGGTCCAATGTACCAATTGTGTGGAATGTTGGATCCAGGATCAGGTTCTCCTGTAGCATGTCAGGGACCCTGCTTGGTGGTCAGATCCTGGTGAGACCAGAATCAGGTCAGTAGACCTGGGTTTTGGTCTCACAGGGCCTATTTCCAGTTTTCCTGCATTTCACAAGCTAAGAGTACAAGTGGAACTTTATTAGTGATAAATATGCTCATGTGATGCTCTTCTTCCTTCTATCGAGGACTGTTGATGGGTTTCTGAGTGTACCAATACTGGTCTTTATTCCCGTCAACAAGATCCCCCAAGCTTAACCTTTGCTCGTCCCGAGCAAACGATCAAAAACTTGGTTCGATTGGATTAGGTATTATTACTAAGTTAATATTTCAATAGTACTAAGTGCACAACAAAGAACTTCTCCTTGAATGGAAACTTTAGCAATGTTAACACACCCATATCACTCTAGCACCCATGGAGCTTATGGCATTAACTCAGTCTTGGGATGTTGGAAGATAGAACAGTGTTGACTAGAGCATCGTCTTTTCTCATTCTTTTAGCAAGTTTCATGCCAGAGGTTTTTGATAAGTTTTCAAAAAGAAGTCTTAATGTTCCTCAAATGGTTTCTCTCAAGTCACTCAAGTGGTGTATGAATCCTCACTAAGGCACATCATGTGTTTGCCTTTCAAAAACATCCTACCTCTAATATGGCTTTATGTGGAGCTTAAGTAGGTATGTCAAGGAATAGCATACTTGCAAGGCATATGTTGTCTTAGTTAAGAAAGAATGAGATCTTGGACCACAGAAGAGACTCATCATACCCTTAGATCAAGATGTAGAATGGAATGGATGAATGTGAATGATGGTAAGGTAATGAGAGAAGGGTGGATGTATGGTGGATGAGGTTGCTCCTTTATTTGGTGCTCTCTCTCTTTCTACTTCTATTGAGACAAGGCTAGCTCTTTCTTCTCTTTTTTTTTCAATAGATGCCTAGCCTTAATGAGATGTGTCTCACCTAACAAATGATAACTGAGAGAGAATTTCTAACTTTGGAGCATGGAGCACCCCATAGGATAAAAATGGTGAAGGTGCGTACTTCCAGTGTAGAAGTAGCACAAGGGTGGTAGTATGGATGATGAAGCGTACTCCCAGTGTAGGAGTAGCATAATGATGGAGGTAAGATGCGTACTCCCAGGGTAGGAGTAGCATGGTTGCGTACTTCCGGATGAGAAGCAGCATATTTGGTGATGTGGATCTTGATCTTAGGGTCACGATAAACCTCTAACAAAGGTTCTACAAGTCTTAACCAAACTCAATGCAAGCAAGTAGCTTATGTAGAAGGCTTTTGGATATATCAAGGTATATATGGCCGTGGTAGGAATTTCAACACCATTGAGGAACAACTAAGTTTTTCATTCATTTTAAAAAGGAAATCTCTGGCAATCATGCGTGCTTAGAACAATAGAGTAGAGCTCCTATCTTAACTATCTCATATCAAGTTCATGGTGGTTAAAGGTGCCAAGTAATTCAGACTTAGAGAAATGCTAAGTTGTAAACAAGCACTAGAGAAACATTAACTAGCAATTTCATCATCATTTCCATAGAGAGACTAGCACACATGAAGCATATAAACAAAAAGGGAAATAAAGCAATTAAATATTTTTTTGGGTTTTTGAATTTTAGATTTTTTTTAAATGCGAGAAGACAATAATTAAAATGCAATAAGATAAGAATTAAATGAGGGGGTTGGAAACATACCTTAGGTGAACTTACCTTAGTGGGGGAGAGGATCTCCCCCAAGCATGTCTCTTGCTCACTGTGGTGGAAACCAGGCGTTCCATTGGTCCTAGCGGTGTTCTTCCTCCGTGTGGATGCCTTGAACCATGTCCAAGTTCTGTTGCATGAATTGCAACATGGCCTGCTGCTCAATGTGAATGTTCTCCACCTCCTGGGTGAGTGCTTCTATCTCGGTCGGCGGCTGACGCCTCCCTCCGCGAGGGCGAGGAGCGTGTGCCCAAGGAGGTGTCCTGGAATGAGGAGGTGCTCCCATGTGGGAAGAGCTCACCTCCTCTTCCTCATTGCGTGCAGCATGAGAGGGACCAGCTTGCTCTTGAGCAGCACGGGCTCGTGCTCTCGTCATTCTGTCCGTCCCTGCAATAGGACAAGGTCTTTCCCTTCTGTCCAAGGTTAGTGATGAGACATTATACAGCCAAAGTCCCTCATTGGGGAGAGAGACTTCGAATGTATCAGTCCCATATGTCATCTTAAGTGCACCTCTTGGATCTCTTTTGATTAGATCAACATGTATAAACATTTCTTCAAGAATAATTGGTCTATCCGCAGGCATAAACTCATAAACATTCCCCTCAAGCAAACCCAAGCTTTCAGCAATTCTAGTCATGAACGAAGTAAAGCCTATGGGTGTTTCTTGAACAACAGAGTTCTCCCAAAAGTGTACTAGCATTTTAACAGGGGCATGTTGGCATTTCTTAGCGTCGCTACCAAGTATGGAGGTTTTAAGTCCATCCCAGGTAATGGCACTAGAAAGCCAATTGGTATAAGTTACGCAAACAGTGAAATCCGCAAGCGCACGGATACCGTTGTAGCTTTCACCCAAGAGTATTCCAGGGTATCGTATTTATCCTCAGGGAAGTAAAGGGTAAAGAAGATGATAATTAACCTTCATACATCCGCTAACTAATATACCAACTAGACTAATGAGGGGGTAAAAGATATAATCGGGGTTTTTGATAAGTGACACACACAGGAGAACCTAGATAAGATAGCAGAGCAGATAGTCTAAGTCGTGAGGTCAACGGGAGAGGTCAAGATTCCTTTTTCCTCCTCCATTACTGTGCTTCTATTCTAGTGCCAGCCAAAGGGTTAACTAAGCAAAGGTCAAACATAGAGGTCACACCAAGGCACTTTGGAGCAGCCGTACCTTTCCGGTTCTCGAAAAGACTGGAAAGGGGTAACCGGGGTCAGGCCGCCAAAGCTCTACGAAAACACCAACCCGAATGTGGTGGAATACAAAGGCCTGATCGGAGCTGTCACCCCCGGGGCTACCACAGCTATCCGTGGGGTTGGGCGCAATCTCAGGTAACTCACTAGCCCAGACACCACGTCTATGCTAACGGCTACTACTCTAATCCGATATCTTCATTAGACTAGAGCACACGGTCGCGCGGAGATCCCATGCCAAAGTGTGAACCAATATACCGACCCAGCTTAGCTAAAGAACTAAGGCAAGACTAGATAAGCAAAATGACAATTCAGTAACGTAGAAGATGAATATATTAAAAGTACTCGAGCCTTACAAAGGACCAAGGCAAGATTTGCCAGACCTCCGAGAGCTCCTTCGAAACTTGCACTACTCTCCCTCTCTCCCAACTAGGCTAATGCTACTACTACATCTTGGAATGTGGTATGAGGAACTCCTTGGTGGTGTGTTCAAATGAGGGGGAGAGAGCCTCCTTTTATAGGTGAGGTGGAGGGGGGTCTTTGGAAATGTTCCATCCTCACATGGAAGAACCAAAACCGACCTCTAGAGGTGGTTTCACACCTTCCTTGTTGGAATCCCCACCGCCATTGCGTTTGGATCATCGTCGTGGGCCATCTGGACAAAGATGGGCCTATTTGGCCACAGGACAGGCGCGCGCGCGCCCAGGGTGGGCCCCTTGGCCCCAAATTTTGCCAGATTCTTGTGGGCCTTTTTATTAGCTTCGAAACGGCGGGTATTTCGTCCAAATCGGAGTCCGGATGCATCCGGGGCGTCCGTTTTAGTAAGGCCTGCTCGTGGAGCCCGAGTTGGAGTTGGACTAGGTTTTGAACCGCCATGTCTTGGGTTCATGTTGGATATTTGTAGCTATGTTCATGGCCCATATACTCTGGTAAGTGGGCTTACTCCATTGGCCCTTGTCAGCAATTTCAATATGGTATTTCTTATATGATCTTGGCCTCTTTTACAATGCAATACCGACATGGCCTCCTGCAAATGAACGGTCACCAAAACTTGTGGAATTTGTTAGTATATAAACCCTATTACTAAGTTTGGTGCTCATTTCATTATAAATTTGGTGGCTAAAAGAATGCAATAAGGAGCGCCAACAGGGCAAACTTGATTTTATTAACCATGACATACATGAGTTGCATCTCTTTAAGACCTATTCTTGATAAATCAGTCCTAGGAAAAAGAGTGATTGCAATCCAAAAGAACATAAACCGCAAGGTTGGATTGTGAATTTGCTTGGGTTTAGGATTGGACCAGTCATTAGACACAGAGATTGATTTCCAAAAGACAACAAGATTAAAATTTGCTAAAGCAACCTCTTCATCTAGTATGCAATCATGATCAAAGCCTAGAGCAACACTCAACTCATTCCAAGACAGGTTATAGTCATTGTTAAACATGCGAAAGCTAACACCCAAAGCATTTGATTTTAATGAGCAAAGGAATTCTTGGGTGAGTAACTCTATGCCACGCTCAGGAGTTTGCCAAAATGAGGACCAGCCAATGGTATTAAAAACTATGGCAAAGTCGGTGCTCATACCTGTTTTGTCGAGGAGTCCTTGGTCGAAGAGTGCGGAGTGCTGGAAACCGCAAGTGCGAAGGATATAGAGCTTTCCTAACTCCTCATGGGTGACCATGAGGTTGTTAGTAGGCTCCATCATCCTGCCAGGGATGATGGCAGGGACAAGATGGTGCACTTGTTCTTCCTCCTCCCTCTCATGACTCCTACTTTCGGATTGGCGAGAGCTCGAGGATGAGCCCTCGTCCTTCTTTTTCCTAGACCTTCGGAAGGGGTTCTTCATCCTAACTACACTAGTGGGCAAACAAGACCAAGCTTTCTACTACACTACTAAGAGAGAAGGGAAAATGTTTTTGGGTTTTTGGGTTTATAACTACTACTACACTAGACTTGAGAAGGCTTGAAACACTAAGAGAGAAGAGAAGGCCAAGTGAGCTCGAGATGATTCTGCTGGTTGTGGTGTGGGATTGAGCTCACATTGGGGTGGTATTTATAGGGGTGAAAGGGCAAGGCCAACCCAGCAAAAGGGCAGGTCGGCCGACCACCCCCTAGGGCCATGTGCTCTTTTGTCTCACTTCAGACAAGGAATCTAGCCTCGTGCTTGCAAAAAGTCAGGAAGATGGGCAGAATCACTGGTCGGCCGATCAGTGATCTGGCACCCCACCACTTTGCACATGTTTTGTCTGGTTGTCTGATAAAGGTGGTGGTGGTCTTGGTCCTAGATTCCTTCTGGTTGATTCGGATTCCTATGTCTAGTGTTTGGTGAAAGAGAAAAGGAAAGGGCAAAAGTGGAGACAAGGATAAATGTTGTCTCCAGGCATGCATTGCTGCTCCCTATGCTTGCTTTAGCTGTTGGGATGTTCCCTAAAGCATTCTCATGCTTAAAGTAGCATCCTAAGCTAAAGTCATGAGCATTGCACCATCTCTCTTCGAATTCTGGCTAGTGGGATGGGCATAGGATCCAAGTGTGTCAGCAGTGGGAGACAGCTAGGTGCCTGGTGGGGCCAAGTCCAGGTCGGCCGACCTGGGCTTCTGAGTCTCAGAGCACCCAGTGCACTCCATTGGATCCCTGCTTCTAGCCAGAGTGACGAGAGAGGTGGTGGACCCCAAAGGTCGAGTCGGTCGACCAGTGCCTTGGTGGCCCCACCAAACTCAACTTTTCTCTAAACACTCTTCTCAAGTTTTATTACCTATATCTAACCTTATTTTATTGAAATCAAAGGTATGCGCTGTGAAAGTAAACATGCAATTGAAAAGGGAAATGCGGAATTGAAATGCATAAAAATAAATATGAGATAACTACGACATACCCGGTCACGGAGGGCTCCGTGTTTTAGGTCCATAGAGCAGGACCTCTCCCCGTCGGGTTCATTCAAGTGGACACCTCGCTTGGTCCCGGAGATGGGAACCGTGAGGGTGTCTCCTTCTTCCGCCATTCTTGCTTGACTTCGGCTCTCGGCTCGGCGGGTTTTTCTTTTGCTTCGGCCTTTTTGGCTGACTTGGCGGTCTTAGTGTTCTTCTGTCGGCGGTGTTTACGACGTGGCTTCTGGGATGCTTGTGCCTGCATGTTAGCTTTAAAACCATTGAAAGGCACACCCACATACCGTCCTTGGACGGACATGTACATCTCGCCATGTTGCATGTAGATGGTCGCGTCCACCGTGTTCAGGAATGGTCATCCCAGGATGAGTGGTACTTCGACGTTGGCTCCCATGTCCAGTACCAGGAAGTCGACAGGGATGTATTCATCTTTAATTTTGAGTAAGATATCCCGTGCCAACCCCTCGGGAAATCGGATGGTTTGGTCCGCCATCGGCAAACGCACATATGTAGGGTGCAACGGGCTCCCTAACAGGTTATCGTAGGTTACCTTGGACATGATGTTGACACTGGATCCAAGGTCGCAGAAAGCGTTGTCGAAGATCTACGGTCCGATCTGGCAAGTGATCATCGGCAAGCCAGGGTCTCCCTTCTTCGGGACAAACGGTGAATCCACCGTCACCCGAATAGAATGAGAATGAGGCTTACTGAACCTCGTAGTTACTAGCCTGACGCCCTCAATAGGGTCCTCAGGCTTTGCCGGAATCTTACCTTGCTCATAAGTGGGACAACTGCTGCTAATTGAGCTAACTGGTTTTCTAGCATTTTATTAAAGCTCAACCGATTTTTCATAGCAGAGTTAAAGCTATCCATTTTCTCACTAAGACTTCCTAAGATCTTGTCATTAGCCATCATTCTTTTATTAAGACCATCATTAATTTTAATTTGACCAAAGACAAGTTCTTTCAAGGAAGGTTGGTTATTGAAAGAATTACCGGAATTATTTAGCCTTGGTAGAAGGGGCGTGAACTCCATTGCGGTTGTTGGGGCCGATTCCCGTTGTTGAAGTGGTTGTTGTTATTGTTGTTGTTGACGAAGTTCACCTCCTCCTGAGTCATGGGGCAGTTGTTGCCCGAATGGTCCTCCTCTCCGCAAACCTCGCACCATGGGTCAGTTCCCACAGCACAGATAGCGGCAGGAGTCTGTATGGCCTCCACTTCCTTGTTAGAGGACGATCCCTCTATCTTCTTCATTAGGAGGTCCATCTTGGCAGAGAGCATGCCCACCTCGCTAAGGGCGTGGACACCTCTCTTCTTGGGCTGAAGGCGCTCTTCGTTCCATCCTTGGTTGACTACCATCTTCTCGATGAGCTCCTTGGCATCCCTGACATTGTGTTGCAAGAATGCCCCTCCAGCGGAAGCATCAAGGTGACTCCAGGCTACGCCAGTCAGCCCATGGTAAAAACCTTGAATAATGAGCCATTCGTCTATCCCGTGATGAGGACAGGCCTGAATGTACTCATTGAGACGTTCCCATGCTACGGGAAATGTCTCATCGGACTTTTGTTGGAAGCTTGAAATCTTCCCGCGCAGGACACTGGTCTTGCCCGCAGGAAAGAACTTCTTGAGGAATGCATTGGCACATCTGTCCCAAGTTGTCACCTCGGTCTTGTTGTTGTAGAACCATTGCTTCGCTTTTCCCAACAATGAGAATGGGAAAAGACGAAGGTGAACGGCATCTGCAGTGACGTCTTTGACCGTGAAGGTGTTGCACACCTCCAGAAAGTGTTGGAGGTGAGCATTGGCGTCCTCATGTGGCTTTCCACAGAATTGATTGGCTTGCACCATGTTGATCAGTGCAGGCTGGAGTTCAAAAGTCGCATCGCCCAAGTTCATGTTCGGGCCCGTAGCGACAAAGTTGGCTGACGGCGACGAGAACTCAGCGATGGTCTTCTGAGCCATGACTGCCTTAACAACCGGTGCGACTTCCTTCCACAAATGGTTCAGCTCGAGATGATTCTCTGAGGAGGGACTAGACTGCGTCTAGCTCTCTTCAGCAACTTCTCAGGATCTTCGATGAAGTTTGATGGCAGACTGAAACCGCTCATGCACTGTCTCAAATGACAACAAGAAAAACAAGACAAGTGAAGGGCAAGCCCCCTAACACTACCAGATACTTAGATTAAGAGCAGACCACGGATTCCAATTTACTAGAGATTCTTAATTCGGCGCTTCCCCGGCAACGGCACCAGAAATGCTTGTTGGTCAATATTACGCAGCTGCTAGAATTAGATGAATATTGTAGTTCCCCGGCAACGGCGCCAGAAATGCTTGTTGGCAGATCTAAGCACAATAGCTAGAACTAAATTAATACGACTGGCGTCTGATAGCTAAGCCTACTGCAAACCCGAACTACCACCAGAGAGAGGGTGTCACAATTCCTCTTCCGGCGACAGCCTAAGAATGCTAAGCTACGCTATATCCTAGTGACAACGTAAGACTGACCAAGGGTAACTCTGCAAGCGCACAGGTACCGCTGTAGCACTTCAACCGGGTGAGTATTCCGGTGTCGAATTTGTAGTTCGCTCACAGGAAGCGGACTAAGACTCTCTAGCAAATGGGTGATGGAAACCCGTGGTGGTTCTACTCAATCTATGCTATTGATATTGATAAATGGGTAGGTGTTGATATGAGTAATAAACTAAAGGTAACTAGTAGGTAGCTAGCTAGGTGGGAGGACAACGAGTGCGTAAGGACTCCTATGTATCTAACTATACTCCTGTGTTCTAATCTAACTAGTGTAACGACTTAACTAAACTAATGCCTAGACAATCGGTGTGATAGGGGAAGTCGGTGACAAATAGGAGGGTAACGTTCCGTGAACTAACTCCTATTCCAAATGGACCTTGTCTTTAATGGGCGCCCTACAGCCTATCCCCGACGCAAATAGAGCCAACCGGGGTCTCGTTCGTCACAACCGCCCGCTAATATACGTCGGAAAGTGAATGGATATACCAATCAACGATAGGGTGTATCCACTATTAAGCACTAGCCTAAGCACCTCGCCTAATCTAGTATTAAGGCTCCGGCTACCACGTAAGTAACCTCGGCCCCAGTTGGTAGTGAAACACACACAAAGGATCTAGACACTAAACTAGATTAATATAGTAAAGTACTCAAAGTAAATACTTAATAAAGTAAAGCAAGACTATATTAATATAAGAAAAGTACTTCGAAAGTAAAGGTACAAGAGCTATACCAGATTCTCCGTAAGACGACTCGAGACCCGAGCTTCGCCGACTCGACTCTAACTCCCACTCCAGACTAGACTACACTACTCTTGATCTCCCAAGAGAGCTTGAGCTTGAGAACACTATTGTGAACTACTTGGGGACACTTTACAATGAGGGACTAGGGGGGTATTTATAGTGGAGGTGGAGTAGGGGTTACTCCAGCGCCACGTCAGCGATCCGTGTGCTCTCCGTCATGTGCCGTTGGATCAAACCGACCTTCCACCGACTTGAATCAACGTTGCTCGGTGTAGGACACGTGGAGACCATGCAGGAAGGCGGTGGAAGCAAACCGACCTTGAGTGGGGCCCACATTCAGGTCGGCCGACCTAGGGTTGGCTGACCTGTGGGTCCCACTCCCCTTCTAGAAGATCCAGGTGGCAGTGGGAGCAGTGCCAAGGTGTCAGGCCACCAAAGGTGGGTCGGCCGACCTGGCCCTTGGCCCCTGGCCCACGTGGCAGCTTCCTGGTGCTGTCCTGGCTTGTCACGTGTAGTCTTATCCGAAGTTGGATTCACTTGATATCTTGCTTGGCTCTATGTGGATCCTTGGTCCAATGTACCAATTGTGTGGAATGTTGATGTGTGGTACATTCGGATCCGTGGATCGTTCTCCCCGTAGCATGTCGTGGACCCCGCTTGGTGGTCGATCCCGGTGAGACCGTAATCGTCGAGACCCGGGTTTTGGTCTCACAGGGCCTATTTCCAGTTTTCCTGCATTTCACAAGCTAAGAGTACAAGTGGAACTTTATTAGTGATAAATATGCTCATGTGATGCTCTTCTTTCTTCTATCGAGGACTGTTGACGGGTTTCTGAGTGTACCAAAACTGGTCTTTATTCCCGTCAACAAGAACGACGACAGAGTAAAAGCCAGAACCTTCGATCCGCCACGCAGTAGTCAGCCGCAAAGCTTTGACAGAAGAGACTTCGACAGAAGGGACCCCTGCTCTGATAACCGCCCCGTAGCCCCCTAGTGAACGTCAATGCAATCGACTCCGCCCCCATGGCGCAGAGGCAAGCAAAATCAGCCAAGGCAACCCCTGCAACAGAGAGACCAAAGACCAAGCAACCCAAGCACCCAAGGCACAAGGGACTATCCCAAGCCATATTGCCATTTCTGCGGTCAGGAAGGCAGCCACTACACCAAGCAATGCATCTACTACCAAAAGGGGCTAGAGCTTCGGGACGCGCACCTCAGCACCCTCGCACCGGCTGGGACAGTTAACCACATGCGCAAGGCAAACCCCCACCCCGCAACCAGCAACACGCCTACCACCAGCCCAACCTAAACCACCCGTAGTACACCCACCAGCACCAATACCCTCGCCAAAACTACCAGAATTACACGGTGACTCATCCTCCGCAGCAACCCCCAATGGAGCAGTACCACAACCTTCCTCCACCACCGCCACTGCCCGCCCTCACAGGCCCCTAGCCCATCAAAGTCGAACCAGCTGGCCATCAACAACCATCAACAACCCCACCTCTACCTTCGGCGTCATACTCGCCATTTCCGGAGGCTCAAACGAGGACCATGGAAACAAGCGGCAGCGCAGGGATCATTACAGGAGAATCCACCAAGTTGTGGTGGACGGCCCACACAGAAATGCTCAGTGGTCCCACATCCCCATCACCTTCGACGGCTCTGACCTAAAGCTAAAAGATTACCCCCACACCGACTCCATGGTCATTGAGACAAACATTGCTGGGTGGACAGTCACCAAGATTCTAGTCGACACAGTCACCAAGATTCTAGTCGACACAGGTAGCTCCGCAGACATCCTATTCACATCAACCTTCGACAACATGCGGCTAGACAGAAAGCAGCTTCAACCTACCGGTGATCCACTATTTGGCTTCAGAGGGCAGCAGATAAAGACCATCGGCAGGATAACCCTTCCAGTTTCCTTCGGTGACAAAAACAACTTCCGCACCGAGCACGTAACCTTCGACGTGGTCGACATGATGTACAATTACAACGTCATATTCGGCAGGGGGGTCACCAACCAGTTCAGCTCAGTCCTACACCCCGGGTACCTATGCATGAAGATGCCCGCCCCTGGAGGAATCATCGCAGTACACGGGGACCAAACCCTCGCCAGAATAGCGAAAAACGCAATAGCACCGGGCCAAAAAAATGTGCACTGCGTCTTCGACAAAGAGGATGGAAAAACAGTGAAGACGCCAGAACCCTCACTGGACGAACAGCCTCAACCTTCGCGCGCCCAACCAGAAGAGGAGACCAAGAGGGTCCCACTTTTGCCAGAAGAGCCTGAAAAGCAAATCATCATCTCCACACTCCTCGACAACAGCACAGAGGAAAACCTGCTATGCTTCCTCCATGAAAACAACGACGTGTTCGCATGGTCTGCGGAGGATCTGCATGGGGTCGACAGAACCATCGTCGAGCACACACTAAACGTCAGAGAAGACGTCCCTCCAGTGAAATAGAAGCTCCGCAAAATGTCAGAAGAAAGAAAACAGGCGACAAAGGAGGAGGTTGACAGACTGCTCAAGGCAAAGGTCATCCACCCCGTCAAGTATTCCACCTGGCTGTCAAATGTGGTACTCGTGCAGAAAAAGAACAAGAAATGGTGGATGTGTGTGGACTTTACCAGCCTCAACAAAGCTTGCCCGAAGGATGGCTTCCCTCTACCCAGGATCAGCACGCTAGTCGACGCGGCCGTAGATTGCGAGCTCATCTCCTTACTGGACTGTTTCTTCGGCTATCACCAGATTTGGATGAAGAAGGAAGATGAGGAAAAGACGAGCTTTATCACACCGTCAGGAACCTATTGCTTCAACAGAATGGCCGAGGGTCTGCGCAACGCCGGTTCAACCTTCGCGCGCATGACTGCGGAGGTTTTCAAAGACAACCCAACCGTGTCAGCCTATGTCGACAACATAGTGGTCCAGAGCAGGGCAAAGGCAGATCACATCAGCGATCACACGTGGACCTTCGACAATTATGAAAAGCCAACCTCAAACTGAACCCGGAGAAGTGTGTTTTTGGCATCAGCAAAGGTAAGATGCTGGGATGCCTGGTGTCTGCGCGAGGAATCGAGGCAAACCCAACCAAAATCGATGCAATCAGAAAGATGGAACCTCCGACCTCAAGGAAACTGGTCCAACGACTGACCGGTCGCCTAGCTTCTCTGAACCGTTTCATCTCTCGATCGGCCGAGCGTGGCTTGCCCTTCTTATATATGCTGAAAGGATCTGAGCCATTCAACTGGGGCCAACCACAGCTGAGAGCCTTCGACGAGCTCAAGGACTTTCTGCAAAAACTCACAACCCTCGCCAGCCCAGTCCAAGGTGAACCCTGCTCCTCTACGTGGCCGCTTCACCCCACGCAGTGAGCGCGGTGCTAGTAAAGGAAACCCTCGATGAGCATCAGAAAAAGCAAACCCAAGTCTACTATGTCTCAGAGATCCTCGAGGGCCCAAAGAAGAACTACACAGAGCTCGAGAAGGTAGCTTACAGTGGTCATGGCAGTGAAGAAACTCAAGCACTACTTCCAGTCGCACCCCATCACAATACCTTCCAACTACCCCCTGGACAACATCTTCAGAAATCCCGAGGCCGTTGGTCGCATAGCAAAATGGGCCACAATTCTGAGTGACCATGTAGTCTACTTCATCGGCCGCAACACGATCAAGTCTCAAGCCCTCGCCGACCTCTTCACCGACTGGACCCCCGACAGCCACAGCCAGCCAGACACGATTGAACCCCCGTGGACTGTGCACACAGACGGGGCCTGGGGAGCCTCCGGCGCAGGAGTCGCCGCCATTCTGACATCACCCTCGGGGATGAAACTTAGATACACCGCCCGCCTAGAATTCCCGTGCACCAACAACTTCACTGAGTATGAAGCCATCACCCTCGCCCTCGCGAAGCTCCGCGCCCTGTCAGCACGAAGAGCTTTAATCAAGACGGATTCACAGGTCATCTCCAGCCACATCAAGAAAAGCTTCAAAGCAAGAGAACCAGAACTACACAAATACCTACAGCTCATACGCAAGACTGAAACCTTCTTCCTTGGAATCACCACAAGTCCATCCCTCGTAGTGAGAACCAAGAGGCAGATGAGCTGGTGAAGGCAGCCGTGCAAAACAACCCCTACCTCCGGATGTCTTCTATGAGATACTCAGGAACCCAGCCACCGAAGCACCCCCAGCACCCCAAAGAACAGTCAACGCCATCCACAGTGAAGATTGGAGAGCCCCAATCATGGCGTACATTAGGGGATACCTAGAACCACAGACCAAGGAAGAGGAGAAGAGAATAGCACAAAGAGCGTGAGGGTACAAGATCGTGGGCGACAACCTATACAAGGCATCAGTAGTCTCACCCTGGCTGAAGTGTGTCAGTTTTAGCGAGGGTATCGAGATTCTGAAGGAGATTCACCAAGGAGCCTACGGCTCCCACAACGGCCCGAGAGCACTCGTCGGCAAGGCATTCAGACAGGGGTTCTACTGGCCCACCGCGTTACACAACACTACCTCCGTCGTCCGCCACTGCGAAGGTTGTCAGTTGCAAGCGAGGCATAGTAACAAGCCAGGAGCTCAAACCACCCTCATTTGCCCCACCTGGCTGTTAACACTGGGTTTTGGTCAACATTGAGAAGATGACAGGTGGACCCAGCACACAGCAAGAAGTGTATTCGGCAAACGACTGAGCGATCGGCTGATTCTCGGCGCTTCGGCAAATGCCCATGCGGTCGGCTATCTCAGAAAGCGGTGATTCCATTCGGGAAGTAGAAGGTGGCTAGTAAAGCCGATCGAAGAAAGGAAAAGTTGTAACAACAAAAGACTCCGAGGAGGATTGGAGCTAGGAGTCGTAGTTTCCAAATTTTGGTTAGTATTCTTTTTAAATCGTAGTCTTGTAGGACTCATGTTTTGTCCGAGGTATAAATATCGACCCCGACCATTGTAATGGATATACACAATCAAATCAATACAACCGGCCCCGTGCCAAGTTTCGAGTCCTTTTTCATCGTGTCGTCGAGTTCTTCGAAAGGAGTCATCGATCCGTCGACTTCCGTAAGTATCGACAACCTTGCTATCATGTCTAGTATCATGCGGTGGATTTAGATCATGGTGCAAGTAGTCTTGTTTGTCTCGACTAGATGGCCGTGCGGCAGGCGTCTGCTTGATGATCAGGAAGTCTTTGCTTATGCTTTGTTTATCTCGACTAGATGGCCGTGCGGCAGGCGTCCGCTTGATAGCTTAGCGAAGCAAGATAGTTATCGGCTCTATTAGATTCGGCAAGGTCTAGTAGATTCGTCAAGTTATCATGTGTTGCATTAATGTTTTATATATTTGTAACACTCTTTTGCCCAATCTAGATTGATACGCTTCGGCTTTTGATAGACATATTTGCTCTTAGTTCATGATAGGTAAATCATATGCTTGTATAGCCGAATTAGATCAATCTTGGTTGCTACATGTTGCGGGTTCATGCACGTTAAAGTGTATTTAACCCTAAGAGAACTAGGTATCGTGCGGCAGATGTAGGTTTTGTTAGGTTTAGATCATGTTAGCTTGTTTGTTCCTTCTTCATGGACCCCGATTCGGCAATCTTGCCGAATATGGTTGCGCTTACACGAGTAATGAGTATTTATAGATCTATTCGAATATATGCATGCTTTTAGCTTCTTATTATTAGATTGTATCATGCGGTGGATTAATCTAGTCGTAAGGAGTGGTGTAGATTCATAGCGAGCGATATCATGCGGTGGATTAACTTGCTTGGGTTTATGCTTGACGGGTTTATGAAGGCTAGACGTGCGGCAGACTAGTTGAATTAGCCTATGCATGCGTTATTTAAATAGATTTATATTTATGAATTACCTTTTAATATTTATCGTGCCTTGATGATGTCATTGGTCTAGAATTTATGTTTCTATATGATATATGATGATCAATTTAGGTTTGTTTCAAACATGTCTTCTCACATGCTTTGGCAGACAGCTTCTATAGCTGTATGTCGTCGTAAGTGGCTTCAGGGCCATAAATATGGAACTGTCTGGTCTCACCCGGCATGTTCCAGTTTTATTCTTACAGTTTTATCCCTTGTTGGTTTTCAGGTCAAACCGACTGGCACGTCTTCGGATTCCAAACCGTCCAGGCACCCGATTGAAGCCACGCTTTTCGGCTTGCTGTGTGTGAGGCGCAGAGGGCCACATTTTGCGCCAACACTGGCCACTCCTGAGATGGGCGATGGATCTGGTCGGCCCAGTGCCAACGGCACCAGGGAACCTTTGCTACACCGTGATCGCGGCTGAATACTTCACCAAGTGGGTGGAAGCAAGGCCACTGGCAACCATTACGTCGTGCTCAGTGCAAAAAATCTTCTGGCAGCAAATTGTCTACCGGTTCGGTGTTCCCAGAAGCCTCACAGTGGACAATGGCACCCAATTTGATAGCTCCACATTCAGAGAATTCTTCTCTCAGATCGGGACAGAACTTTGCTTCGCATCAGTCTGCCACCCTCAGTCCAACGGTCTCGTTGAGCGAGCTAATGGCATCATAGTCGAAGATATCAAAAAGAAGCTTAAAGGAAGACCGAAAGGAAAGTGGGCAGATGAGCTAACCCCTGTCGTCTGGTCGCACAACACCTTCAACTGCAGGGCAATCGGCATCACCCCATTCAAACTGCTATTTGGGGAAGAAGCGGTGTTACCAGAAGAGCTGCGCCACGGGTCCCCAAGAACAACCCTCGCTCAACCAGTTCAAGATGAAGCCCTCGACAAAGACCTCACATTGACTTCATGGAACGATAAGAGACAAATGTCAAATTACAACCACACTTTCTTGAAAACTTGTCAAATGCAAAAATGATCTGTGTAATAAATGTAGATCTTGATGAGTTTAACAATTTTGGTATTCAAAAGTTTTTCATCTCGAGGTCATTTAGTGCTTCAAAAACTACATTTACTGCAGCGGGGGTGTTATGCTTTTACCCGGCTAACGGTAAATCGCGGGTATATATAAACCCAACCGGGGTTGCCAAAATTTCTAAGTCCTTCGCGTCGCCAAAATCAACCCCGAAGGGCTGCCAAAATTTCCCGTGTGCTCCACCACCGTCACAATCGCCGCCGCCGACGTCCTCCTCAACCGCCGGGTCTTGACCAATGCACTTGTCAAGTCTACCTCGAACAAGAAACCCCGTCCCAACCCTAAGGCCAAGAACAAGATCGCCGACCAGCAAGAAGAAGAAGAAGAGCCACAGGATGCTAACCCGCATCACGCCTTCAGGGAACCTGTGAAGAATGTCGCTGCTGTGATCTTCGGTGGCAAAGTGGGGTTGGAGAACACCCGTGACAAGAAGCTTTTAACGCGAGCCATTGTGGGGATGCAAGATCCCGATGGCCTCGTAGCTAATGTCAAGGTTCCAGCTTGGTTTGAGCAGCCCATATCATTCAGCCGTAATGATATGTGGGCACGAATCCCGGATGCCGGCCGCGTCCTGCTGGTCCTTGACCCAGTGGTCGGCGGCGTTCGCTTCGAGAAGGTGCTCGTCGACGATGGCAGTGCTTTGAACATCCTATTCTATCCAGCTTTCAAAGAGCTCGGCATCCCACCAGAAAAGCTGCAACCTTACGACACACCTTTCTGGGGTATCATGCCCGGAAAGCCTTCTTACCCACTTGGGCAGATTACCTTGGATGTCCAGTTCGGTACCAAGCAACACTTCCGCATCGAGCACATTACCTTCATCGTAGCCGACTTCGAGGGGATCTACCATGCTATCCTTGGCCGACTAGGTATTGCCAAATTCATGGTGGTCCCTCACTATGGCTACCTGGTCTTGAAGATGCCAACCGAGCAAGGAACCCTCTCTTTGCGTGGCAACGTGTTCATGGCTCGAGAATGTGAAACGCAGGCCTACGCCGCTGCAGAGTTCCAAGACCTGTCATACGCCCTGAAGCACACCAGTCTGGATGTCGCCGACATAACACCAGCAGAGCTCGAGGTACCTGTTGGGTTTGGTCGACGCCCATCCAACAAGGTCAAGAAGCATAAGAAAGTCCGGCTCTCCAATGATGACCCGTCCAAGGACGTGAAGATTGGGGCCGATCTCCCTCCCAAATAGGAAGACGCACTCATCCAATTCCTTCGGGATAACATCAGCGTGTTTGCGTGGAAACCCTCCGACATGCCTGGTGTTCCCAGGGAAAAGGCCGAGCACTACCTCGATGTCAAGACGACTGCCAAGCCAGTCAAGCAGAAGATGCGCCGGTTTGCCCGCAACCGCAAGGAGATCATTAGGGTAGAAGTAGCTAAGCTCTTAGCCGCAGGCTTTATTAGAGAAGTGTACCACCCGGGCTAGTTAGCCAATCCGGTTCTTGTTCAAAAGAAGAATAAAGAGTGGAGGATGTGCGTTGATTATACAGATCTCAACAAACATTGCCCCAAGCAGGCCTTCAATCTCCCTCGCATCGACGAGGTCGTAGATTCCACGGCAGGTTGCGAGTTGCTATCGTTTCTTGATTGCTACTCCAGCTATCATCAAATAGCTCTTAAAAAGGAGGATCAAGATAAAACCGCCTTTATCACCCCCTTCGGTGCTTTTTGTTATATGACCATGGCATTCGGTCTCAAAAACGCCGGGGCTACCTACCAACGGGCTATCCAGTCCTGCCTGGAGCAAGAAATTGCCAACGATCTAGTCGAGGCATACGTAGACGACGTGGTGGTAAAATCAAGGTAGGCAGAAACCTTGATCGCAAATCTTCAACGCACCTTCGACAAACTCAACGAGTTTCAATGGAAACTTAACCCCAACAAGTGTGTTTTTGGCGTCCCCTCCGGGATCCTGCTCAGCCATCTGGTCAGCCAGGAGGTCATCAAGCCAAATCTCGAGAAGGTTGCCGACGTCTTAAATCTACGACCACCCCGGTGCGTCAAAGACATCCAAAAACTCATAGGGTGCATGGCCGCGCTGAGCAGATACATCTCTCGCATGGGCGAAAAAGGCCTCCCCTTCTTCAAATTACTAAAGGCGAAGGACAAATTTGAGTGGATAGAGGAGGCTGATCAAGCTTTCAAACAGCTTAAAGCATACCTCGCGTCCCCTTCACTCCTAACAGTTCCAAAGCCGGACGAGGAGCTGCTCCTATACATAGCTGCTACGACCAACATGGTCAGCACTGTGCTAGTAGTCGAGCGAGAGGAAGAGGGACACATCTACGGAGTCCAGCGTCCCATCTACTATATCAGCGAGGTGCTTACTGAATCAAAGCAGCGGTACAACCAAGTACAGAAACTTCTGTACGCTTTGCTGATCACCAAGCGTAAACTTCTCCACTATTTCCAAGCGTTCAAAATTACTGTGGTCTCTGACGTACCACTAGGCGATATCCTCCGCAATAGGGATGCCAGTGGATGTATCGTGAAATACGCATTGGAATTGTCAGAGTTCATGATACAGTTTCGCAGTCGACGAACCGTGAAATCACAGGCCTTGCCTGATTTCATCGTGGAGTGGTCAGACATCAGCTTACCCTTAGCGGACTCAGCTGCCGAGTACTGGCAAATGTACTTCGATGGTTCATTGAATATCGACGGTGCTGGGCTGGAGTATACTTTATTTCTCCGTCCAAGGACACAATCAGATACGTTCTGCGTATTCACTTCAGGGCATCCAACAACGTAGCAGAGTATGAAGCTGCTCTGCACGGCCTCCGTATCGCAGTTGAGCTAGGCATCAAACGGCTCCTGGTATATGGGGACTCTGCCTTGGTCGTCAACCAAGTCAACAAAGAGTGGGACATAGTCCACGAAAAGATGGATGCTTACGTCGTAGAAATTCGCAAGCTGGAGAACAAGTTTTATGGTCTGGAATTCATCTACGTACCTCGGGCAAAGAACGTGGGCGCCGATGAGCTGTCAAAGCTAGGGTCTTCCCGAGCCGAGGTACCCCCTGGTGTCTTTGTTCAAGATCTCATAAAACCTTCGATCCCCGATCAGGTTGGCCAGGCTCTCGAGCCTGACCCTATAGCCAATTACTTGGCCGCACTACTAAGCAACGGCAATATTGAGGAGGAAGAAAGTTCCCTTAGCTAGCAGGAAGATGATGAAGGTACGGAGCCAGCCGAGCAGGCGGCACCTCCCGAGCCAGACTGGAGAGAGAGCCCTTTATCAAATACCTGAATGATCACCTTGTTCCGGAGGACAAGATTGCAGCCCAGCAACTGGTCCGCAGAGCCAAGGCTTATGCGATAGTCAATAGCGAGTTGATTCGCTAGGGACCCAAGTCTGTCATTTATCAAAAATGCATCACCCAGAAAGAAGGCATAGAGCTTCTAAAAGCCATCCACGCTGGCACTTGTGGTAACCATGCAGCATCCCGGACGCTGGTCGGCAAAGCCTACCGAGCAGGTTTCTACTGGCCTACAGCCGTCACTGACGCAGAAGATTATGTACGGCGATGTGTAAATTGCCAGATGTTTGCCAAGTAGATCCATGTCCCAGCACATGACTTGCAAACTATTCCTGTTGCTTGGCCTTTCTCATGCTGGGGACTCGACATGATTGGTCCTTTCAAAAAGGCACCCGGTGGTTATACATCAGTCTATGTGCTCATCGATAAGTTTTCCAAGTGGATCGAGTACAAGGCAGTCAAACAAGCCATAGCTGAGAAGGCAGTACAGTTCCTTGACGAGGTCATTGTCGATTATGGATAACTGGCAGTCCACCACGGGGTACCCCACGGTGGTAGAATTTCGGTAAGGGCTAGTTAAGATCCGCGATCTGGATGTTCGAGAAACAAAACGAACCGAGGAGACAAGGTTTACCCAGGTTCAGGCCACTCGGAAGCGTAATACCCTACGTCCTGCTTCTCGTGTTATGCTGTATGATCAAGTATCGGAGTACAATGAACAGGTGCTAAGCTCTCTAGATCTAGGATGCCAGAGAATAGCCTCTGCCTTCTAGGGGGTCCTTGGCCGCTTTATATAGCCGAGCAGCCAAAGATACATGTGAGGTGGTCAGTTACATCAAGTCGTGTCTTAGGAGGACTCTATCTGACCTAACCGACTAAGTCTACTTGCGGGACAAGCATCCTTGTGCGCGATCCATCTCCTGGTCGGTTGCGGACCACGCCTTTGTCTTGCAATCCGACCCACCAGCCTGGTCGGTAATGGGCCGGGTCTTGTCTGGTACGGGCCGCCGTGCCGAGCAGCCCTGGAACTGTCCATGGTGGTATACCAGATTTATACCCCCCACAGCTAGTCCCCGAGCTCCATGTATCTTGAGGGAAGTCCATCATCTTGACCTGTGCCGAGCAGTATAGACGCAGACCACGTTGAGCACCGGCAATGAAGTGCCGAGCACGTAGTACTGACCACACATAGTGCTAACCACGTACAGTGCTGATCACTCATAGTGCCGACCACGTTTAGCCAAGCAGTTTTCTCGAGCAGTCTGTTTCTGACCACTCGTATGTCAGGGAGCTGTTGATCTTTGTCGAAAGATGCATGGTGCTCAGAAAAGAAAAGAAAAAAGAATTTTTCTTTTTATTGTCCTGAGACGTGGGCCCACGTTGACATGTGACAGGAATGTCAAGTCAGTGTGCAACGTAAGCCGTCAAAGCGTCCAGAACTGTTAGAAACAATAGGCCCTAAGTCACCGCGAGGTGACGTGGGCCCACGTAGTCCCTAAGTTCGATGGAAGATAGTGTATGTTCGATTGAACTTTTTAAGGAACAAAGCCCAAAATAATACCTACGGCCCTCTGCTAAGAAACAGAAAGCGGAACAAAAAAATCCCAAGGACCAAAGATATAGGCGTGCATAAAAGGACGTCCGGGGAGCTGTCAGGCGGTCCCGGAAAAAGAATGAGGCCCACGTGCGGCGCTAAGGGAACTGGGCCCTGTAAATTTTACTGGAGCAGTAACATTTAGTCGGCCGCACGTGGATTGTACGGCCCATGTGGCCGCGGCCCACTAGGGTAAAAAATGGGGCGGTCCACATGAGTCAAAGGGGGTCCAACCCTAGAAGTCAAACAGACGTCACCCGATTAGTATAAATAGCAGGCGCCGTCGAGGAGAGACAGTTCCGCATTCATTTTACTTGCTGCGCCCTCTTTCTCGAGCTCTCCATCTACAGCGCTCAGAGAAAACCGCCGCCGCCGCCCATTTCGCCGCCAGATCCATCGCGCAGCAACCACCAGCTGGGGCAACTGACGAGACCCGGTGCCTGCACTTGCGCCGGAGCCGCTGCGTCGCATAGATCTAGCCACCGCCGCTGCTCACCCTGCTAGGGTTTCGCCACCACTGCATCGACCCGCCGCCGTCGGAGAAGATGACGAAGCGGGCGACCAAAAAGAGCGCGAAGGGGGCGGAGCCAATGAGGCGCGGGCCAGAGTGGGTCCAATCCACCTCGTCCCGTGAGTCGCTCCAGGCGCTGGCGGACAATGGGTTCCTGCCGCCGCGGGAGATGGGGGTGTGGAGGGAACCACGCGGCGAGGACGAGCCCATGCCGATGCCGGGTGAGTTCGTTGTCTTCGAGGATTTCGTTCCTCGCGGGTTGGGGCAACCAGTACACTGGTTCCTCCGGGACCTTTGCATATGGTGGTCTATCTCCATATGCAATCTGGACCCCAACTCAATTTTAACCATGTCCATCTTCATCGGGTACTGCGAGATGTTCTTGGGCATCCCCCACTTCAATGCTGTCGCCACTTCTTCGTTCTCCGGAAGAAGGGGTGGAGACCGGGGGTCCCAAGTGGCCGGGGATGTTACATTCGGCTCGGGATGGGATGGCCGCATCCCGGGCCGAGAAGCAAGTTTGCATCTGCTCCCAAAAAATGGAACAGGAGCTGGTTCTATATGAGCCAGGATGTTGCCGTTGGGAGGAAGGTGCCGTGCGACATCCACCAAATCCCGGAGGCCAATCCCAGGTGGGGGGCCGGACCACCTATTGGAGATATCCAGGTGGAGGAGCTTCTGGCGATGATTGATAACCAGAAGGTGAACGGGGCGCTTGTGGCCGGAATGTGGCTAGTCCGTCGCGTTCAACCGTGCAAGGAGAGAACCAACCCGCTGTGGTTGTACAGTGGATTGGAAGATCCAGCACGGGAGACGGACAAGAAAGCCGACGAGAACGATGTTTACCATCTGCTGTCGGTCCTATTTGAGAAGTACAATGTAAATACTTCTCTGCCGACCACCAAGCAGCTGCCCTACCGTCTCAGCAACCCACCACCAGAGGTAACATGACACGAAGTTTAATTTGTGTGCAATGTCGTATTGTGTCTGACCAGTGATATAATGCGGAGCACTTGTATGTATCATGTGTGTAGGGACGAAGCGTCCATTACTTTTTAGCTGTTCCAGTGGAGGACTGGCCAGAGGGCGAGGCCCTTCATGGTCAGCGGCGTCCGGAGAGGACTGCCGACCAGGGTGAGGTCGAGGACCTTAGCCGTGAAGATTATGATGATGATGATATTGTGGTGGGAGCGACCACCAGGGGGCAATGGCGCGCGGTGAGGAAGCGCTCAGCGGCCGTGGAGACCCCCAAGGAGAAGAAGAAAACGGCCAGCCTTGGCACCGGGGGTAAGTTAAACCTCGGCAAGGAGGCCAGTGTCGAGGGCGGCAGCAAGAGGCCGGCCCCCGATAGCCCGGTGTCATCGGATTCTGACGACACCATCACCATAGCAGAGCACCGGCGCAAGCGCCAGGCGTGCTCCGGCGATGGGAGTGGCAGCTCCAAATCGCCCCAACCAGTGCTGCGGCGGTCACCGAGGAACGTCGGGCCGACCCCTGCCCCGCCAAAGCCGAAGCCTGCCGCTGCCCCATCGATACCGGCATCAGGGGCAGCTACCGAGCAGGACACCGAGCAGTCCCCGGGTGGGCAGAGGGTCCCGCCCAAGTCAGTCCCCAAGCCCGGAGCAGGGTCTAGGGGCGTTGCCCCAAGGAGCGGCGGCGTACCCAAGTTTAAGGGCGGTTTTTGCCGGTAAGTAGCTGTGTAATTTCAGTCACAATTGCTTGCTTGAGAATCAGATTGGTGTGCTTATGTGCCAATGTATTTGGTATGTAGTCGGGCGGGCACTGGCCCCACCCAGAGCTCCACTGGGACTACCGCCACACCACCAGCAGCGGCTGCAGCATCGGGTGCGGAGCCCCAGCCTGGTGAAGCGGACGCCACTAGTGCTCCGCCAAATGTGGAGACGCCACGGGCGGAGGAGCGCGTGGAGCAGGAGGCGGTGCCGTCGCCGGAGCCCGTCCGCCACCCCGCCGAGCCGAGTCCGGAGCCGACGCGGGCCACCCCAGGGCCGACAGCGCCGAGGCCAACAGCCCGGCCAGGGGAGCCCGGGCGACCGCTCGGCCAGGGCGTGCGCAGCGCCGCCGAGTCCCCCGTCCACTCCTGTGGAAGAAATCCACAGGGAGCCTCAGGCACCAGCCGCCCCCTTCCTTCCGAATCGTATTATGATTTCGAGGAGGGTGGGGCAGAGGTGGACCTCATATGATGAGGTGCCTGAGGTGGTGATGGAGGAGGGCATCAGGGAGGCCCTGGAGATGCTCACCTCCCGGATCCAGGTATGGTTGTTGCGGCACTGTTCATTAGCAATCGCGCAGCACTCATTCTGATTATTTTGTCATTTACAGACCCTGCAGACCACCAACGCTCAACGTGCGTGAACTATTGAACGGTTCGCGCCAATTGATGAAGAGTGCAGGCATCTGCGGGAGGCGAAAACCACCATGCTGGCGCAGGCGCAGGTCTATGAGACCCGGCTCGCCGAGAAGGAGTCTGCCCGGTTGGCTCTGGAGCAGCAGGTGACCGAACTGGCGGAGGGTCAACAAGGTATGTGACCATATCCTTTAACCGCTGGGTAAAGTTGTGTTGCCAAGAAGATGTTGTAAATTCTGCCTCACCACCGTAGGGCTGGAGGAGAAGGTGGCCGCTCTGACGCAGGCGAATACTGCTCTGTCGGAGCAGTTGAGTGCTGCAGAGGAGCAGGCTAAGGTGGACAGCATGCAAAACGCCGCGCTGACCGGTAAGTAGTGCAATTGATTAATTGCAAGTGTTGTCTGCTATGTACTGGATCGAACAGTACATGCTAACCACCATTGTTGATATAACAGATACCAGGGACCGCCATATGGCACAGTTCCAGTGCCTGCAAGAGACGTGCCGCCGCCTCCGGGAGAAGATTGACGTGATGACCGGGCACATCAAGCCGGTTCTTCGCGCCATTTTTCCTGAGGAGGTGCACCCAGCAGACCCAGTGAGTGAAGCTGTGGCGGTCGCGGACCAGTGCCAGAGGCTGTGGCCTGCTGTGCTCGACTTCGTCTCACGGGCTGATACGTATGCTGTGTCGACGGCGCTGGCAGTGGTCCGCTCGTGGGTGGAGGCGGTTGATCCGGCCACCGTCGTGCTTGGGATCGCGCCGGATCTCACCGATGCTGCCGCCGAGGACCTCCGTACCACCTTCATCCCTGTTTCCGAGCGGCTGGTCGGTGACATGACGCTCATTGAAGACCCTGCAGAGGAGGATGGTGGTCAATAGGGCCGTTGTTTTAAACATGTTATTTAAAACTTGTATATAAGTGGTGCTGAGCACGGGGTGCTCGAAACAAAACTTAAGGCCGTTTTTAGGATGCAGACAAAGTAGGCATACTTAAGCGGGTGATAAGTATTTTGCCGTTTTTAGTTATATCGTTATACATAACTCGGTGCATAATGTTAGCTTTATAAAAAATTTATGTCGACAAATAAGTTTGTATCCTCTCTCGAAGCAATTAGCTCTGTCAAGGTGACAAAGGGACGCACTAGTGAACAGCGCGGTACACCAGGAATCACTAGGTATGATCCTAAGTACCTATTAGAGGGTGCCTGCCGGATCTCCTAGTGCCGTGTAGCACGGGGCTGTAGCACATCGACGGAGGACCGCGATGCAGGACCTTTTCGAATCGTTCTCGGCGAGTAAGATACAAAGTTTTGTGACTTATGCAGGGCGCATGTACGCAAGGTTTTGCAATATTTCAAAGTAAGAAATTGCAACTGGGAAGAAGAGAGACAAAAAGAGGAAAATACATTAATAGAGATATGTCATAAATATAATATACATATCTTTTCACGGGTAGAATCGTATGAGCATCTCTATATGCCAAGAATTTGGCTCTTCGACTCCTTGTAGTGTCTCTAACCGGTATGATGTAGGACGAGTGACGGCCTTGATCCTGTACGGTCCTTCCCACCTTGGTGATAATTTGTGGAGGCCATCCGTCTTTTGTACACGACGGAGTACTTGATCGCCGACCACGAACAAACGTCCTCGGACATTGCGATTATAGTAGCAGCGTACCGTGGCTAAGTATTTTTTGGTCCGGGCACAAGACTCTAGGACCTTTTCTTCCTTAGCTATGACGTCAACCTCTCGGGCTGCGTCGGAGCTATTTTCATCATAGTAGGCTACCCGTGGTGATTGGAAAGCGACCTCGGCTGGTAGGACAGCCTCTGAGCCGTATACCATGAAGTATGGAGAAACCCTCAGATATTACGGCAGGGGGCGAGTACGAAGTCCCTGCGGACCACGCGAGATAACTCCTTGAGCCATCGACCAGGTTTGAGTTTCGTACCAACCTGAAAAACTCGCTTCTTGAGGGCATCGAGGATCATCCCATTGGTGCGTTCCACTTGTCCGTTGGCTCGCGGGTGAGCGATGGAGACATACTTGACCTTGATCAGACTTTCGTCACAATAGTTAAAAAAGGCATCGCTTGTAAATTGTGACCCAAGATCAGTGATTATGGTGCTTGGAACGCCAAATCTGTGGACGACCTCGTCAAGGAATTGGACTGCCTTCTCAGCTGTGGCTTTTTGACTGGTTTGTATTCGATCCACTTCGAGAATTTGTCAATGAGCACAAAGACATTTGTATGATCGCCAGGTGCTGGTTTAAATGGGCCGATCATGTCCAGTCCCCAGCATGAGAAGGGCCAAGCGACCGGGATGGTTTGTAAATCATGTGCTGGGACATGAATCTGCTTGGCGAACATTTGGCAGTTGACACATCGCCGGACGTAGTCTTCAGCGTCAGTAACGGTTGTAGGCCAGTAGAAACCTGCCCGGTAGGCTTTGCCGACCAGTGTCCTGGATGCTGCATGGTTACCGCAAGTGCCCTCGTGGATGGCTTTAAGAAGCGCGATCCCTTCTGGCTGGGTAATGCATTTTTGGAATACAAAGGACTTGGGTGCTTTGCGCATGAGTTCACCGTTGACCATGGCATAGGCCTTGGCTCTACGGATCAGTTGTTGGGCGGCAATTTTGTCCTCCGGGACAAGGTGATCATTCAGGTATTTGATGAAGGGCTCTCTCCAGTCTTGCTGGAGAGGCGTCGTTTGTTCGGCCGACTCTGTACCTTCATCATTCTCCTGCTGGACTAAGAGATCGTTGTTGTTCTCGATGTTGGCGTTACTGAATAGTGTTGCCAAATAGCTGACCATCGCAGTAGACTCTGGTGTATGTTCTGCCTGATCGGGGATCGAGGGCTTTATTAAATCTTGAACGAAAACACCAGGGGGCAACTTGGCACGAGTTGAGCCCAACTTGGAAAGTTCATCGGCTCCTATGTTTTTCTCTCGACGCACATGGATGAATTCCAAACCATAGAACTTATTGGCCATGGTGTATGTTCTCCATAGCGACGGCGATGTTGGCCGTGGGTGTCTCGTGGACGGTTGCGTCATTAGCCCCGTCGAATTTGGGGTTTAAGTTGCGGCACCAGGGACGGCGTCGTGGTCCGGCGCCTCTGTTAGGGCGCGGCTCTGCTCGGGCCTGGTCGGCAACTCACTGCTCAGCACGTCTCGCGTTGCGATCTTCCCTTGCCTGCCTCTGTGATTCTGTTTCGTTTGGAGCAAGGGGTTCAACATTACTTGGCCATGAAGACCGTCCCGCCCGAAGCCGGGGAGGATATTTAGGGAAATCCAGGCGCATCGCCGGGCGTTTCCATCGGTGGTCGGAAGCGACCGAAGTGTCCTCGGTGGCGGGTTACGACCGTGTCCATGGGACGGTCATCTCTTGAAGAGAGTAGTCGGTGCGTTCTTGGGAATATTCCAAATGCGAGCGAGTAGATTTGAGACGGTAGCGTTTGGCCGGGTCGGTGTCCCGTGACACGTTCCCTATTTCTTGAATCTCTACCATCCCGATCACGTGCGCAGGACTCCTCGGGACGATGTCCTCAAGAAGGAGTGCGTCGAAGTGCTGCTGGACATCCCTTGTGTATGATGCCGCCGCATTGTTCAGTCCGAAGGGTAGAGCAGTTGGCTCGTCATGCGGCGGAGCAGGTGGATCTGCTGTACGCGGCTTGCTCGACGGATTCCGGTCCTTTCGGCGTTGTTGCCGGCGAGGTGCTCGGGAGTCACGTCGCGCGTCGATGAACTCGTTCAACCTCGGGAGGGGAGGAACGCTCCCCTTACGATGGATCTGCTCGGTCGGAGTCAGGCGAGGCCTCTGGTTGGGATCTAACCAACGAGAGTTTCCAGTTGGTCCGACGGCCTTGGAAGCAGTCGGTTGAATGACAGGCTGACGGTTGACGACAAGATCTGTGTCGTTGCGACGAACAGAATTTTGCCGACGTGGTCGGACGGGTGTGAAATCGAGAAATCTGGCCCCGCGGATCGGTTCTGCGTGGCTTCGACCGGTTTCGTGATTTCGGCCAACCCGCGACCTTGTCGGTCAATGAGCTCGATCAGATCTGAGTTGTCAATCGGCTTTCTTCGGTAGCGAGAGAGTCGATCTAAGAGTTCTTGAAGATCTGTTGTATCCTTTGTTGCCGAGGGCGATGAGGAATCTTGCGCGGCGGATGCTGTGATCGGCGGCGAAGTGATCGGTGCTGTGACCGGTTGATCAGCGGACAGCTCGGAAGCTGGCTGAGTTGCAGGTGGTGCTGGGACCGTCTGCGTGGCGGGCGGTGCTGAGACCGTTTGCCCTGCGGGTGGTGTTGGAACCGACCCGATTGCTCCCGTGAAGTTGAGGGACGTCGACATCTTGGTGGTCCAAGTGACCGATCCGAAGATGAAGGCGTTGCCGGCCTCGAGATTCATGGAAGCTGGGAAGGAAACCATCTGGATCGTAGTGAGATCAAAACGCCGAACCTCTACCTAGCGCGCCACTGTCGATTACGGATAACCGACAGTCCACCACGGGGTACCCCACGGTGGTAGAATTTGGTAAGGGCTAGTTAAGATCCGCGATCTGGATGTTCGAGAAACAAAACGAACCGAGGAGACAAGGTTTACCCAGGTTCAGGCCGCTCGGAAGCGTAATACCCTACGTCCTGCTTCTCGTGTTATGCTGTATGATCAAGTATCGGAGTACAATGAACGAGGTGCTAAGCTCTCTAGATCTAGGATGCCGAGAGAATAGCCTCGCATACAGGGGGGTCCTTGGCCGCTTTATATAGCCGAGCAGCCAAAGGTACACGTGAGGTGGTCGGTTACATCAAGTCGTGTCCTAGGAGAACTCTATCTGACCTAACCGACTAAGTCTACTTGCGGGACAAGCATCCTTGTGCGCGATCCATCTCCTGGTCGGTTGCGGACCACGCCTTTGTCTTGCAATCCGACCCACCAGCCTGGTCGGTAATGGGCCGGGTCTTGTCTGGTACGGGCCGCCGTGCCGAGCAGCCCTGGAACTGTCCATGGTGGTATACCGGATTTATACCCCCCACAGTCATCCACAGGTTTGGTGTGCCGAACACCATAATCACCGATCTTGGGTCGCAATTTACAAGCGATGCGTTCTTCAACTTTTGTGATGACAGTTGCATCAAAGTCAAGTATGTCTCAATCGCTCACCCAAGAGCCAATGGCCAGGTGGAACGTGCCAACGGGATGATCCTCGACGCGCTCAAGAAACGAGTCTTCCAGGTCAACAAAAAGTTAAAATCTGGTCGCTGGCTCAACAAATTGTCTGCCGTGGTCTGGGGACTCCGTACCTAGCCTAGCCGCAACACTGGAGTTTCACCATATTTTATGGTTTATGGCTCCGAGGCTGTCTTACTAGCTGAAATCGCTTTCAGATCACCACGAGTAGCTTACCACGACGAGACAGTCTCTGATTCAGCCAGAGAAGTTGATGTCATAGCCAAGGAAGAGCAGGTACTGAATTCCTGTGCTCGGACTGACAAGTACTTAGCTACGGTATGTCATTACTATAATCGCAATGTCCGAGGATGATTGTTCGTGGTCAGCGATCTCGTGCTCCGTCGGATACAGAAGACAGATGGCCTCCACAAACTTTCACCAAGGTGGGAAGGACCGTTTAGTATAAAGGCTATTACACGCCCAACATCCTACCGGTTGGAGACACTAGATGGCGTTCAAGAGCCAAATTCATGGCATATAGAGATGCTTATACGTTTTTATCCGTAGATTCAAAGATATGTACCTACCTTTGTGTTATATTTCTCTATTAATGAAATCTTTTTTGTGTTTCCATCTTTCCCAGTTGCAGTTTCTAAACATTGCACAACCTTGTTTACATGCACCCTGCATAAGTCACATTTAAACTTTGTATCTTGCTCGCCGAGAATGATTTGACAAGGCACTGTGTCTCGGTCCTCTGTCGATGTGCTACAGCTCCGCGCTATATGGCACTAGGAGATCCGGCAATCGCTCTCTAAAGGTACTTAGGATCGTACCTAGTGATCCTGGCGTACCGCGCTGTTTACTAGTGCGTCCCTTTGTCGCTGGACAGAGTTGATCACTTCAAGAGTGAGAACAAAACTTATTTGTCGACGTATTTTTCTAAAAACTAACGTTATGCGTCAAGATATGCATAATACAATATGTAATAAAATGACAAAATGCTTTTCACCCGCTTAAGCATGCCTACCTTGTCTGCATCTTAATCGGCCTTAAATTTGTTCTGAGCACCCCGTGCTCGGCACTACTTACACACATGTTTTACCAAAAATAAACATTGTTTCAAACGAGGCCTCACTGACCACCATCTCCGGCTGTAGGATCTTCGATTAGGATCATGTCTTCTACAAGAGCAGCAGCGGCAGGAGCAGAGGAGGACCGAAGTTCTTCAGCAGTGGCTTCGTCGAGCTCCGGCGCAATCCCAAGGGCGACGGTAGCCGGATCCACCTGCTGGAACCGAGAGCGGGCCACGGCAAGAGCGGTTGCCACCGCGTAGCGTCCAGCACTGGTGACGAAGTCTTGTAAAGCAGGCCACAGCCACCGGCACTGGTCTGCGACGATCACAGCACTGCCCACCGGATCTGCGGGATGCGCCTCTTCAGGGAAGATAGCCCTTAGCACTGGCTTAATGTGCTCGGTCATCGCATCAATCTTCCCCTGAAGAGCGGAGCATGTGTTCTCCAGCATCTGGAACTGAGCCATACGCCGGTCCCTCATCTCTACATAATGCATACATATGGTGGTTAGCACATTTTGGTCCGTCCAGTATGTCGCAGACAAACAACGACTCAGCAGTTGGTAAACTTACCGATCAGCTCGGGAATCTGCACGCTGTCTGCCTCGGCTTGTTTGTGTGCAGTATCCAACTACTCCGTCAGAGCAGCCTTCTCCTGCGTCAGCGTAGTGACTCGGCTTTCCAGCCCTAAACAGAGACAGCGTATACATGTAAATCCTTGGACACAACTTTGCCATGAGATCGGAGGTGGTCGGCAACTTACTCTGATTGTCAGCCCCCATCTCTTCCACCTGTCGACGCAGCACCGACATCTCCTCCTCCTGCTTGTCCAGCCAGACCTGGTAGATCGAAGCCTGCGATTCCAGGTTGGCCTTCTCCTCCCGGAGGACCTTGCACTCCTCATCAACAGGCGCGAACCTTTCAATGGTTCGGCCGCGTTGGGAGTTGGTGGATTGCAGGGACTGTGCATAACAGGATTAACACATAGCTGTCAACAAAAAAATCTACAACCATATGGTCAGTTACGTACCCTGATCTGGTTAAGCAGCACGTCCATGGCATCCTTGATGCCCTCCTCAAGAGTGTCATCAGGGATTTCTTCATAAGAAGTGTAGTCCTCCCCCACCTTCCTCGTGATGAGAACACGCTGCTTGAGGAGGTCGGTGAGCGGCGCCCGAGGCTCCCGAGGGATTTCCTCTACTTCCACAGGCGGCGCTGGAGCACTTGGAGCCGTCGGCTGTGGCGCAGGGTGCGGAGGACGGCGAGGAGACTCCGGCCGAGGAGCCGGGATGACCCGTCCCTCCAGCTGCTCGCCCGCCGGCCTCTCCTCAACCTGAGGGGCGGCGCTGGTGGCGTCTGCTTCCCCAAGGCTAGGTCCCCCGCCCGGCGCTGGTGCTGGAGTTGGTGGTGTCACCGCCGTACCCGTGGAGCTCTGGGCTGTGGCTGTGCCCGCACGGCTGCAAATAGCCATCGCACATCAAGATTATGCACTAATTGAAGGAAAAGTAGCAATATATTACACAAATATACTTACCGATGAAAACCTCCTCGAAATTGAGGACCTCCACCACTGCCTTCGGCCCCAGATCTGCCGGTGGACTTGGGGACTGGTCCGGGTGGTGCGCGACGCAGGTCCGGGGACTGCCCAGCACCCTGTGCAGCAGTAGACGCCGGCACCTCCCGGGCGACGGGTGTAGGGCCCAGCGTAGCGGTGGTCGGCGGCGCCCTCCTCGGCGACCTCCGAGGTCTCGGTTGTGGCGGCCTTGACGAGCCACCATCGTCGCCGGCCCGAGCTTGGTGTTTGCGCTGGCGATCTGCCAGCGTCGCGTAGTCCTCAGAGTCGGAGGACCCGGGACTGTCTGGAGCGGCCCTCTTGCTGCCGCCCCCATCTCCACCCTCAGCACCGATGTTCAGCTTGCCTCCGGTGCCGAGGGTGGTCGGCTTCTTCTTTTTGGGGGTAGCGGCGGGCATTGGCTGTTTTCCCACCGTGTGTTGCTGCCCCCTGGTGGTTGCTCCCACCGTGTCATCATCATCTTCATCGGGACTGAGGTCCTCGACCTCGTCCTGGTCAGCAGTCCGTGGCGGACGACGCTGACCTTGCAGGGCCTCACCTTCAGGCCACTGCTCCACTGGGACTGCTGAAAAGAAAAGGTCGCTACGACCCTGATCACAAAATAAATTACAGTCAGAACATTGCAGCTAGATTCATTATGCAATCAGACAGTTTCCAAAACTGAACATAACATGCAATTTACCTCTGGTGGTGGGTGACTAAGCTTGAATGGCAGCGCTCGGTTTTCAGGAAAAGCGGTGCTCTCCTTGTACTTCTCAAATAAGACGGCCAACTTCTGGTGCACCCAATCATGGAGGGCTGTGGGGATATGACCCCCATATACCCTCGCAGCTATCCTTGGGCCTCATCACCGAAGATGGCCCAGTCCAAGACGAAGACGTGCGGCACACGACGTGCACCGCACGGTTTAGTATTAGTACCAAATAGGCTATTCTACTTTTAACTTTGTCCCTTCGGCATATATAAGGAGGGGCAGTGGTCCTTTAGCAGACAACTGGATACGGAGCAGATCTCTACGGTCTCTCTTGTAACCCAAACCTCCGTGGTCTGGGATATCATTGTACTCAGGTACTTGATAATACAGCATAACCCGAGAAGCAGGACGTAGGGTATTACGCTTCCGAGCGGCCCGAACCTGGATAAATCCTTGTCTTGGTTGTTCGTTTTGCTCCTCACATCCAGATCACGGATCTTAACGAAGCCCTTGCCGAAACTCTACTACCGTGGGGCATCCCGTTGTAGACTGCCGGTTAGCCATAATCGACAGTGGCGCGCCAGGCAGGGGGTGGCGCTTTAATCTCAAGGCGAACTAGATGGTTTGTTTCTTCCCTGCTTCCATGGAGTTCGAGGCGGCGCCGACCGCCTGAGTCGTGGAGGCGGTGCAGCCTGCTCTGCACCAGCATCATCGACCACCTCGCCGACAAGTCTACTCTGGTAACTCGTCGGCAGCTTCCTTAGCGGATCGATCTGCATCGATCTGCCGAGGACAGCATCACCATCGTCCAACACCGTCAGCGCAGACGCACGAGCCGTACCGACTACTCAAGCCGCCCAGATCAATCTGGCTGCGGTCCGACCACCACTGAGAAACAAGTGCTGCGATGGCCCTTGCCGTCGGCGCCGCTTCGTTGCACCATGTCGCGACCACACGCCAAAGCCCCGATCGGATTAGACTACATCACATCGAAGTTCATCGGTCTAGGCTTCTTGGCCAGTACATCACGTGACAAGAGCGTAGATCGATCTACGTTCTTCTACAGCAGCTAGCATGCAAGATACGACGTATCAAGCTACACCATCATGCATGCAAGAGGACGGAGAACAAGCAAGGGCTTGACGCTATTTCTTCCATACCATTGATCAAAGCTAAGTCAATATTCCGTATTAATTTTCTAATCTATATATATATGTCCTATATATATGGTGTCTACATATATGGACACCGTTATTTTGCCAGGAATTACATCATTGTTCTACGTCGTCTCGTATTGGTGGCGAGGATCTCAGAACTCCGATTCATTGCTGCCCCGCCACATCTCCACCACGAGGTCAACCTCGTCCGACCAGCTGTCCAAGCTGCTGGACGAGCCATCCGAGTTCGGTACATCTACTCGGCCACGACGACAGCACGTCTCCAAGAACAAGCTAAGTTTTCTTCAAGAATTAATAAAGTTTTTTCTTCGTTCTTTTTCCTGTTACAGTTTTGCATCCGTGCACCAATCTATCATACATGCGCTCTGCATAAGTCACAATTAAACTTTGTTTCCTGCCCGTCGAGAACGGCTTGACAAGGCACTGCGTCTCGGTCCTCTGTAGATGTGCTACAGCTCCGCGCTACACGGCACTTGGAGATCCGGCAGTCACTCTCTAAAGGTACTTAGGATTGTACCTAGTGATCCTGGCGTCCCGCGCTGTTCACTAGTGCATCCCTATGTCACCCGACAGAGTTAGTTTGCTTCGAGGGTGGGGGCAAAACTTAATTGTCGACATAATTTTTTGCAAACCAAGACTTTGCATGTTTCAAAAAGTCATACATGTTTTCATCCGCTTAACATGTCTACCTAAAAATACATCACCATTGATTTTTTGCACATCATATACTACCGATCTTCATGTTTATTTTTCGTACGCTTGGGGACTCGATCGAGGATCATCGTTTAGATGGTCATACCACCTGGCATTCGGACTTCACATCCAACCAGTTGGTCCGATGGCTCGGTGCTATGCACCACACAGCCTCGCCTCCGTCCTCGGCTCGGTGCCACGCACCGTGAAGTCTCGTCTCCGACCGTGCTGCTCGGGGACTCGTCGTCATCGCCTCAGCTCGGTGCTATGCACCACACAGCCTCGCCTCCGTCCTCGGCTCGGTGCCATGCACCGTGAAGTCTCATCTCTGACCGTGCTGCTCGGGGACTCGTCGTCATCGCCTCGGCTCGGTGCTATACACCACACAACCTCGCCTCTGTCCTCGGCTCGGTGCCACGCACCCGTGAAGTCTCGTCTCCGACCGTGCTGCTCGGGGACTCGTCGTCATTGCCTCGGCTCGGTGCTATGCACCACACAGCCTCGCCTCCGTCCTCGGCTCGGTGCCACGCACCGTGAAGTCTCGTCTCCGACCGTGTTGCTCGGGGACTCGTCGTCATCGCCTCGGCTCGGTGCTATACACCACACAGCCTCGCCTCCGTCCTCGGCTCGGTGCCACGAACCCGTGAAGTCTCGTCTCCGACCGTGCTGCTCAGGGACTCGTCGTCATCGCCTCGGCTCGGTGCTATGCACCACACAGCATCGCCTCCGTCTTCGGCTCGGTGCCGCGCACCCATGAAGTCTCGTCTCCGAATGTGCTGCTCGGGGACTCGTCTTCATTGCCTCAGCTCCATATCTGGGGACTCTGCATTCGACTTTCCACCCAGCGGTGTCTACGGACCAGCGGTTCTCGGTGTCCCTCGAGTCGATCGAGCCTGTACTCCGTCCAGGACTTGTCTGGGGACTACGCGTCGACTTGTCACTTGGCGCTGACTATGGAGTAGTTAGTGTTATGTTGAGTTTTTTCTTAAAAGCTCAATACCACATATTCTATCTTCTATCGAGCTTGGGGACTACGTGAGCCCACGTCACCTCATGGTGACTTGGGCCTATCATCTGTTCTTGGTTCGGTAGTCGTACCTCTACGGATTGTTCGTGTTAGCATTCAGTGATACTTCATATCACGTGTTAACGTGGGCCCTCGTCTCAGGATGTGAAAAGTTTTTTCTTTTTTCTTAGAGCATCATGCATCTTTCGACAGATCATCTTCCTTGATAGAAGCGGTGGTCAGCAGCAGACTTACGAACTGCTCGGGATGAAGCTGGTCAGCACTACGTGGTCAGCATCATAGCTGATCGGCACTACGTGGTAAGCATCGTCACTGGTCGGCACCACATGGTTAGCATCTTCGCTGGTCAGCACTACATGGTCAGCATCATAGCTGGTCGGAACTACGTGGTTAGCATCATCACTGGTTGGCACTACGTGGTCAGCGACTTCACTGGTTGGCGTTACTTGGTCTACATCTACACTGCTCGGTACAGGTCAAGACGGTGACTCCCTCAAGATACATGGTGCTCCGGGACTAGGTGTGGGGATATGACCCCCATATACCCTCGTGGCTATCCTTGGGCCTCATCACCGAAGACGGCCCAGTCCAATATGAAGACGTGCGACACACGACGTGCACCGCACGGTTTAGTATTAGTACCAAATAGGCTATTCTACTTATAACTTTGTCCCTTCGGCATATATAAGGAGGGGCAGTGGTCCTTTAGCAGACAACTGGATACGGAGCAGATCTCTACGGTCTCTCTTGTAACCCAAACCTCCGTGGTCTGGGATATCATCGTACTCAGGTACTTGATAATACAGCATAACCCGAGAAGCAGGACGTAGGGTATTACGCTTCCGAGCGGCCCGAACCTGGATAAATCCTTGTCTTGGTTGTTCGTTTTGCTCCTCACATCCAGATCGCGGATCTTAACGAAGCCCTTGCTGAAACTCTACTACCGTGGGGCATCCCGTGGTAGACTGCCGGTTAGCCATAATTGACAGGGGCCTTGTCGGCTATGTCCCGAGCAGGATCTGTTACACCGCTGTATGAGTACAGCAGGTTTGCTCGTTCCTTGCACGGTTGCACTCTCCGAGCCAACCATAGCGCCGCCACCAGTGCTCCGTTCACTGATTTGTTATCAATCAGCTTCAGGAGTTCCTTCACCTGCCCCATATCGTTGGGCACCTCCGACCACCGGGAATTGGCCTCCGAAATCTGGTTGACATCGCAGGGCACCCGCCTCCCAACCACATCCTGGCTCATGTAGAACCAGCGCTTATTCCATCCCTTGGAGGCGGACCCAAATTTGCTACCCATCCAGGAGGCGGCTAGCCCATCTCGGAGACGGATGTAGCAGCCCCCGGTGACCTGGGACCCCCCAGTCTTAACCCCCTTCTTACGGAGAATGAAGAAGTGGCGGAACAAATTAAAGTGGGGGGGGGGGTGCCTAGAAACATTTCACAAAATGCGATAAAAATCGCCACAGTCAAGATAGAGTTGGGGTCCAGTTGCATATAGAAATTCCCCACCATATGCACATCCCGAGGGAATCCGTTCACTGGCTGCCCCAATCCACGAAGGACGAAGTCCTCGAACACGATGAACTCACCAATGTTTGGGCATGGTTTGTCTTCGCCCCGCGGCTCTCTCGAGATGCCCATCTCCGCCGGCGGGAGAAAACCCTCAGCGGCGAAGGCTTGAAGCGACTCTCGGGTGGATGTGGACTGCACCCACTGCGGCCCATGAGCCGGCATCTCCGCCCCCTTCGCCGCCTTCTTGCTCGCCTTCTTCACCATTGTCTCCTCGAGTGCTGGTGGAATGTAGCGGCGGCGGCAACCCTAGATCTAGCGGAACAGGGTGCGCGGCGGCAACCGGATCTGCAGCGACGCTCTCCGAGGCGGCTGCTAGCAGCAGTTGGCACTGAGTTTGCGCGGCGGCGGATTGAGCGGCGGCGGTTTATCCTCTTGTGCGGTGGCGGAAGGTGGAGCGCTCGAGCGAGTGGGCGGTTGCTGTGTTGAGATGAATGAGACGCGGAACCGTCTCCCCTTGGCGGTGCCTGCTATTTATACCATTTGGATGACGTCATTTTGACTTCTAGGGTTGAACACCCTTTGACTCGTGTGAACGCGCCCTTTCACCCTAGTGGGCCGCGGTAAGCTGGGCCGTACGCTCATTTTTCACACGAGCGGCCGACAGTTATTCTATCCTTTCATTGGACATTTAATCAGCCCACTTGTTCGGATCATCACACAAATTCTTCAGCGGTGGTGGGCCACATTTTCTCGACTTGGGGACTGTATACCAGATCCCAGGGAGTCCTTTTTTCCACAACTCAATGGAGCATTTCTGATCTGTTTCCTAAGCAGAAGGCCGTAGGTTCGGAATTTGTTTCGTTGAATTTTTTCTTAAAAGTTCAATATAACATATACTATCTTCCATCGAACTTGGAGACTACGTGAGCCCACGTCACCTCGCGGTGACTTAGGGCCTATTGCTATGTCCTTAATTTCTGGGAGATTCCCTTATGGCTGGTACATGTTGGACATTTCTAATGACACTTCCTGTCATGTGTCAACGTGGGCCCACGTCCTAGGACATGAAAAGAAATTTTCTTTTTCTTTTGAGCATCATGCATCTTTTGACAAATCAATTGCTTTGACGAATCAGTGGTCAGGATACAGACTGTTCGAAGGTGCTCTACAAAATGTGGTCAGTATTCCCACTGATTGGCGTCATAGCTGGTCAGCACTACGTGGTTAGCAACGTCGCTGGTCAGCACTACGTGGTCAGCATCGTCGCTAGTTGGCACTATGTGGTCAGCATCGTCACTGGTTGGCACTACGTGGTCAGCATCGTCGCTGGTTGGCACTACATGGTCGGCATCATCGCTGGTCAGCACTACGTGGTCCAGATAGCGTCTCCCTCAAGATACATGGTGCTCGGGGACTAGCTGTGGGGGTATAAATCCCATATACCCTCATAGACAGTTTCAGGACTGCTCGGCAAGACGGCCCAGACCAGACGAAATCCGGCCCATCACCGACCAGGCTGGTGGGCTGGACGACAAGACAAACCGTGGTCCGCAACCGACCAGGAGGTGGATTGCGCACAAGGATGCTTGGCCTGCAAGTAGACTTAGTCGGTTAGGTAAGATTGAGTCCGTCCAGGACACGACGTAATGTAATCGACCTCTGTACATGTAACCTTGTCCGCTCGACTATATAAAGTGACCAAGGACCCCCTAGAACGCATCTATCTATCTACCTGACACCCGATAGGATCTATTCTCTGGCATCCTAGATCTAGAGAGCTTAGACCCTTATTGTACTCAGATACTCGATAATACAGCATAACCTGAGAAGCAGGACGTAGGGTATTATGCTTCCGAGCGGCCTGAACCTGGATAAACCCTTGTCTTGGTTGTTCGTTTTGCTCCTCACATCCAGATCGCGGATCTTAATGAAGCCCTTGCCGAAACTCTACTACCGTGGGGTATCCCGTGGTAGACTGCCGGTTAGCCGTAATCGACAGTGGGGCTCAGGGGGATGCGCCGGGGGACAAGATGACTCCGGCAAGCCAACAGGGAGGTACAAAGGGGGAACCCAGGATGAAGACACCTCCTTCTGCACCAAGCCAACAGGGAGGTCAAGAGGCGAGCAGAAGCCACTATCCTCCTCCCGAGCCAAGGAAGGATCCAGGCGAGGATGCCACAACGCTGCCGTACTCTACTAAGTTCCCAAGGTATGTTATAGTCCAGCCTAACATACAATTCACCTTTGTACCACACAAAATGATACTAACACTTCTATACCTGCTTAGCTAGGCCTCAAGATGATCCTCATCAACTTTTCCCAGAGGTAGATGACTGTCTTGACCACTACGAGCGTGGGAAGTTCATGATAAGCAAGCAGCAGCTCCTCAACAATGAAAAGTGGCCTACATGGAGGTTCCATCTATGGTACATGGAAGCATAAAAAAAAGGAATGTCAAGTTTCAATGTCAAGATTCTAGTAAAGTACTTCCACTTGCCCGGTGAGGATTTTATTATCCCCATTTACTTCAGAGACATGTATAGGCTTGTAAGTGAATCTTGTCCTTTAGTGGGTTTTGATGAATTGATTGACAACATAATTAAAGGTCTAATGAGTTTGCTAAGTGTTGAACTGGAAATTGAGTATATTGCATATACTTGTGGATTGTGTATTAACAAGTAGGCAAACTTGATGGTATTTCACATAGTGTTGAGTTGAAAGCCAAAGTTGTGTATTGTTGTATTGGAAGATCATGGAAATAGTCTGGTTCAAGCAAAAGACAACAATGCAATGGAATCAATGAAATAGCATATATGTAGTGGGATATAATGGTATCATGTGAAAGCAAATATGTTTGGGAAATGACAAATGAGATATGAGTTGGTGATACTAGTTTGGTCTCTACAATAGCTTGCTTTACATGATCAAGAAGTGTGAGTGTCAAGCCAAGATAAAGAGGATTCAAGGAATTATGAATTGGCTTGACCATATTAATGTTGATCCATATATGTCTCTATGTGAGTCAAACTGAAGCTTGACTGATATCAACATTCATATCTAGAAGATATTCAAGCAAGGATCAAAATATTGAAGAAATGGTTATTCAATGGATGTTTAATATAATGTGACTTGAGAATGGTCTGATAAGGTGAAGATAGCAAGGAAAGGGCTTCGAGGTACTAAGCGAAGGTGAAGGGTAAGCAAGGGCTTGGACTGAGGTACCGTGGGTATGGTGAAGAAGAGAGTACTTGCATTTAGTTGAGGAACTAATCAAGCTATGAGAAGTCATATTGTGTTGAGGATCAGACGATTAGTAGAAGTGACTTGAAGCCACGAAGGTGAACTCATATATATATGGATATGGTTCAAGTCACATGATCAAGGTAAAATGAGAATGAGGAAAACATATTCGTTGGTAGAATCGCCAATTACCAAATGGAGTGGCAGCCAGCTCAAAGGCATTTACATTCTTTTATGTTTTGAATTGAGTTTAGGAAATGCCATACTATTAAGGGGGACTCAAGGACAGTTTGTCAACTGTTGAACCAAATGTTCATATTCTGGAAAACACATTCACATATCATCACCAAAACAGCCACCAAAGCATATCTTCATCGAGATATTTTGGGGGGTGCGCGATGTCACCCTTCAAAGTGACCGTTGGGCCCCGGAGGGTATTTATATCCTTTACGTCGGCCCGGGTCACAAGCTTTTCATCTTTCTCATGATTCTAACCATTATAGATAGCCAAAAGCTCACTCTCTCTCCCTCCATTGTTGCTCCTTCAAACCTCAAGCAAATCCTTGATTCCCACCATCAAAACTTGAGAGAAAAGGCAACAAAACTTGATTGGAGAGTAGATCCACTGATTCCCAAAGTCTAAAAGCATTTGGTCCATGTTTGGCCGGCAATTCTAAGGTTTGTTACTCTTGGAGCTTGCTCCTAGCCGGCTAGGCATCTCCCTTGAGTTGCCAACTCGTGTGGCAACCTTGGGAGGTTTGTAACCTCACTCTGCAGCAAAGAAATCACCCCTCTCTTCAAGTGTTAACTCTCTTGATTTGAGAACAAGGGAAAGCTAGCCTTTGTGGTGAGCTCCATTCTTTTATGGATACCTTAACAACATGGACATAGGCAAGCCTTTTGTGGTGAGCTGAACCACAAGATAAATTACCGTGTCACTTGTGTTCAAGTTTATATTCTTGCAATTCATGTTATTGAGCAGCTGCTACTTAGAGTTTGTGATCAATCTACATTGTTATACTTGATATACTCTGTTTAGCTCTTGATCTGTGTTATATACCTATGCAGCAAGCCTAGAAATTACCTAATCTAAATTTCATTGGTTAGAATTTGAACTGTGGTATATTAGTCTGTATAGGTGCGGCAGTGCCGCCCTAGAAAGTAGCAGTGCTGCCCCTATGTTTTGATTGAGTTTTGAGCTGAGATTTTGCAGGATGGTCTTTAGACATCTCTAGTACATCTTCCCAAAGTTTGAGCTCTATTGGACTCATGACCATAGGGAGGGAGTGCAGGCCTCAAAGGAGTTTGTGCTGAGTTTTGTTTGAGTTAATTTAGTGCAGGCCTATTCACCCCCTCTAGGCCTCCTAGGCGACATCAGAGATCCTACAAGTGGTATCAGAGCTAGGTCTCTCAATTTTGGGCTTAACCACCATGAGAGAATGATGTCGACAAGTGGTGAAGTATCTCTAGAACTCCTACTTTTGGATAGCTCAAACTATGCATCTTGGTCTACTAATGTGCTTAATGTTTTCAAGGCCATAGGTCCTCATATAGAGCAGATTGTAGATGTAAGCATTTCTCCTCCTAATTGTGATTTATACTATCTATCTAGAAAGGAAGAGAAATGCTTACAATACAATGCTCAAGCTACAAATATCTTATTTAGTGCTTTGAGTGAAGATATACTTGCGGCTGTCAAACCACTTGGTGATGCCCATCTCATTTGGACCACGCTTAAAGAAATATATGGTGACTCCCGATGTGATGATAGCAACCTCTCATTGGTGGAACCACTTGAGGAGTGCTCAACTTCACCGATAATTAATGAGCCTCAAGTGATTCTTCCAAGAGGGCTAGGTGATCATGCCACATCCACTTCCTCACCAACATATGACTTAATGAATGGTAATGAAATGGTTGGTCAGAACAATATTCATACATATGGTACTTCTACTTCCTCTAGTTCTTGTGAGACTAACATTTTGAAGGAAGAAGAAGTGTGTGATCGGTGGAGGCCAAATGATGAATCCACCACATCTAGAAGCTCAACTCTCCAAGCCACTTCTCCTATGTGTCACATGGAAAAGGGTAAGGAGGTAAAAAGAAAAGTCAAACCATCTCCTCCTCCTAATGACATTTCTAGTAGTGAACTAAGTGAAAGTTCTAGTGAAGATGAATTGAGAAATGTTGAAGAGTATGCTAAATTATCTAAAAATTTAGATCCTAAAATAAAACTCTTTATCACAAACATTTTAGAGGAGTTAGATAGTGTCAAAGTTGAGCTTGCTGATATGGATAGAGTTCTTGAGAAAACTGAAAAGATATATATTGGCAGCGAGGAAGCTCTTGAATTAGAGAGAAGTGAGGTGGACTCTTTGAGCAAAGCATTAAGCAATGAACAAAGAGAACATGCTCTCACTAAGAAGGCAAATATTGCACTCAATGACAAGTATTGTGTTTTAATGGAAAAGCACAACAAACTTGATGAGCAATATGGTCTTCTTAAGGAGAGCACCCCATAGCCCACTAATACAAAGGACACATCTGCTCGCTCCACTAGCCAAGGTTATGGAAAATATTTTAATCTTGATTTGAATATCTATGCCACTAACCTTGCTAATATGGAGGCCTGCATAGATAGTGGCACAACAGTAGCCCCGAGCAGCACAGCCACCTAAGGGCAGCAGTGCTACTGAGAAGGACGGCAGTGCCGCTCCCCACAGAAAAGGGAAGGCTACCACTTCTGCCCTTGGTCATGTCCAGCTCAAGAAGAAGGTCTTCAAGTCAAAGCAAGAGCCCTAGAAATTAAAGAAGACTCTCATCACTTGCTTTAAGTGCAAGAAAGAGGGTCACCATGTAAGAGATTGCTCTTTGAAGAAAGAAGAGAAGGGAATGAGCGAAGAAGAATATGGCTCATGTTAAGTGCTTCAGCAAGGGACTCAATGCCTCTATGTGTTCCAACAAAGTTGATGACCAAGCCACACTTCCAAAGAACAAGACAAGAAGAAGCAAGAGAAAGTGTTATGGCTGCAAGAAAAAGGGTCATGAAGCTGCATCATGCCCCTAGATGAAGGATGAAAACTTGGCATCATCAAGAAAGAGGCTCATTAGCAAGGTAGCATGCAAAACACAAGAAGATAAGGTTAACAAGAACAAGGTCCATTTATGCTACACTTACAGAGTAAAGGACATCTAAGTAAGGATTATCCCATGGGTAACACTCTTAAGCTCAACTCCTCAATTGATTCAAATTTGCTTAGGAGACCAAAAAATGACACTTGTGCTAGAAAGTTGATTAGTTCACCACATACTAGCACCAAGGCCATTTGGGTGCCTAAATCTCTTGTGACTAACCATAATGGACCCAACATAGTGTGGGTACCAGATTGTGCTTAATGAGTGTTGTAGGTTCTTTAAGGTGATATGAAGCTTCAGGGTGCTTGAGCAAGTTGATTGAAAATATTCACTCAAGCTATCAATCAATTTATATTGTCTTTTCTTATATGATTGACCCAAAGATGAATCAAGGGAAATATCACAAACTTCATATTCACCTTGGTAACTAGTATCTAACCCTTGCTAGCTGTTGACGGTCGTTAAGTATCAATTTTATACCATCAACGCAGCAAGAGAAAGGACTAATATGAGTTCACCTATTAGATATAGGGGTTACACCGACGAATTCCATGAGTTTTGGTGATTGTCTATTTCTCGCGGGGGTTATCGAAAGAGAACCAAAGGAGGCCCACATGTCATGATTACATAGAGATAAAGACCGAACGGGTAAAATTGTATAATCTAGAAGACTCCGGAAGGCGACCCCGAAGGCTGGGCCCCACCTCGCGGCCGCCGGTCGGCCGCCCAAGGGAGTCGGCCGACTCCCACCTCGCCAATGGCGTTGAGTCTCGCGGATCCCGCCTCCACCGCCTTTGAGGATGAATAATTATCGTCCATTTAGGTCGGTTTGATCCGAGGGCTGTGGTTCATCCTAGGCGGCTATATATTCGAGCCCCGGCCCCCGGGCGGAACCCTAATTCATTCTCTCTTCATTCATCGAGAGGATTCGGAGAAGCCCGAGCCACCATCTCAATTAGAGCTCCATAGTTTAGTAGCATAGCTACATAGGAATAGATCTAGAGGGAATCAAGCCTAGCTTGGAGTCCGGATCTGCCGGAGTTCTTGGTAATTCCCTCTACATTCTTGTAATATTCATCATTGTTCGTGATACTATGAGTAGTACTTTATTCTATTCTATTATATCGAGACTTGACTTTGCTCTATTTGATTATGTTCTCAATTATATTGTTCTTAGTTTACTTTGATTATATGTTTAGCATAGTTGGACTAGAATTATGTTTATGCATAGGATCGTATAGCGCTTACTCATTAGATCGATGGGTGAGTGGTAAATATTGTGTAGGCGTGGTGCCTAGACTATATTTATCTGCGATTGCACCCTATATTCCGGATCGTGAGGTAGATCGCGGGAGTGACAGTCCTGTTGAGTCCTTTGTAGCCCTTCTCCCGAGTATAGGTCTAGCAGAACAAACCTACTACATTGAAGTCATTTCTATGTCTCTTGTCTTCTCTGGTAATATCACTATGCATAGATGTAACCTTTTCCCGCCATGATTGCTAGATGTTCTTGCACTAATCATTGTATGCTTTGACTTTATAGTTAGAATAACATAGGATTATACCCTAGATCGTCCTAGTCCATGCTAGTGTTATAAGCTTAGAGTGCTAAGTTGAGATGGCTTATTACTATTATTTTATGTGGCTAAATGCTCTCATTTATCTTATGTCATTTATCATTCATTCCTATATTTTATGTGACACTTACCCCGTATGAGATGATCGATACGGACAAGGTTAAGCTCTCCATTATCGCATGTGCATTGCTCATCACTCATTATCCAGTGCATTCCCTTCCCAGTGGTAAAATTATAAATAACGATACCTGGATTACTCCGGTTAAAATGCTACGATGATATATTACGTGCGCTTGTGGAACCCTCTTTATTTCGGTTGCACTTAATAGACATCAACAAGCATTTTTTGCGCCGTTGTCGGGGAAGGTTGAAAGCCAATGGATAATGAGCAAAGACTTTGCACTAGATAATGTGATTGAGTTGTCTTTGTCATACTAACCCTTCTCTGAGGATTACCCTTGTTTTGTCTACTTGTGTATCTTATGCAGGGTAATCAAGACAATTCTTCCTGATAATTATATTGACGATCCAGAAGCTTTATTCAGGAAGGCCGGAAACGGAGTTGAAGAAGACCAATCAATCATCATCATCAACTCAACTTGGAAGTTTGTCGGAAAGCGAAAGTCGACCTTTCGTTCGAGACTTGACACCAGCGTTTGAAGCCATGGCAAACAAGTCACTCCGCGAGTTCTCGGCTCCCACTACGGACAACATTCGTCTTGGACCATTGCGGACATCGAAGGAGCTTTTGAGCTCAAGCCTGCGCGATCAACATGGTGCAAGCAAGCCGGTTACGTGGGAAGGCCCATGAAGATGCTAGTGCTCATCTCCAACACTTCTGGAGATTTGTAGCACATTCACTATCAAGGATGTCCCCAGATGCTATACTACTTCGCCTCTTCCCATTCTCACTCTTTGGGAGAGCGAAGCAAAGGTTCTATGCCAATAAGGAGAAGAATACTACGTGGGCATTATGTTCCACTAATTTCTTGGCGAAATTCTTCCCCATGGGCAAGACAAATGCTCTTCGCGGGAAGATATCAAGCTTTCAGCAACATCATGATGAGACTGTCCCAGAAGCTTGGGAGCGCTTTCAAGATTACATCCTCGAGTGTCCTCATCATGGCATGGAGAATTGGCCGCTTGCAGACATTCTACCATGGGCTCAAGAACAACGACACGGTGAGACGATGGATGCCGCTGCTGGAGGTGCATTCTTATCACTCACTATTCCTCAGGCCACGGCTCTTGTGGAGAAGATGGCATCCAACCAAGGTTGGAGTGAAGAAAGAACTTCGAGACCCGCAAGAGAGGTGGAGGAATGCAGCAATGAAGGAGGTAGACATGTCCGCAAAATGGATCTGCTAATGAAGAGGCTCGATGAGAGAGCCACATAGAAGAAAGAAGTCATGCATATACATGATGCTCGCATGACATGTGAAGAGTGTGGAGAGGCCGGGCACACAAAAGGGTGCTAACCGCCCCGAGCTGAAGGAGGACGTGAACTACCTCAACAACAACAACAACAATAATTACTATCGTCCTCGCAGAATCAAGGTTGGAATCGGCTGCACAAAGGCCTAACTACTCGGGCAATTATTCGGGCAACTATCAAGTAACAACTCCTCCTACAATAATTACAACCAAACGCCTTTGAGAGAGTTAGTGCTTGAACCAAGGCAAGATGATGGACAATCTGTCCAAGAAGCCGACATCAAATGACAAGGTCCTAGATACACTCACAACAGAATGGATGGCTTTTCCAATGCCATCAAGAGTCACCAAACTTCAACAAGATACTTGAGTCGCAGGTACAACGACTTGTTAACCTTGCTCCCTCCACCGGCCAAGGTAAACCGGCGGACAACCCGAAGAGCTCGAGACTGCAAATCTTGTTGATATATTCAATGTAGAAGATAGCCGGAGTGATCCATCGAAGGGGTCATGGATAGACTCAACTCGCCAATCAAGAAGGGCGATCCGGGAGACCCGTCATTCCGATCTCCATTGGAAGTACTAACTTTAATGAGGCAATCCGTGACTTCGGTGCAAGCATCAACATCATGCCAAGAGTGATATACGAGAAGCTATTCGGATGCCCCTTAACATACACAACTATGTGCTTACAAACTTGCGATCGGTCACTCGTGTCCCTTTGGGAGTACTAGAAGATATATGTACGAGTAGGCAACTCGTATGTTCCAGCCAGACTTCGTGGTAGTGGATACGGCGGTGATGAAAGGTCCCCCGTCATTTTGGGACGACCATTCTTGAACACCGCTGGAGCCATCATGTATGCCAACACGCCAAGATCATCTTCAACATCAAGGGCAAGACGAAACCTTCTTCTTCAAGAACAGAGTCTTTGCAGTTCCCAAAGACACCCTCATCAACAGAAAAGGAGAAGAAGAAGAATCCGGCTAAGAAGAGCAAGAACAAAGATAAGAAGACCAAGAAGACGGAGACGGTGAGGATGGTCACTGCAGTCCACGGGAGCATGACCACTTACTCGAGGTCCCCACGTCGATCAAGAAGGATGACCCGGTGTCCCAACCATTCAATGCTCTATCAACAGAAGCTCTTTCAATAAAGCTATCTGTGACACCGGATCGGGCATCAACATTATGGCCAAGGTAACCTATGAGTATCTATATGGCACTATGCCTTTGGAGCCCACCTATGCACAAACCGGATGGCGTATCGGACATTCCGCTTCGTCGAAGGAGAAGTGAAGGATGTCCTCATCCAGATAGATGACCATTATGTCCCTACCGACTTCCTAGTCATCGATATGGGAGATGACTACAATCCTCCAATCATCCTAGGAAGACCATTCCTGAACACCACCAAAGCTATCATCTATATTGGGACAGGAGAGATTCACTTCCACTTTCCCACTGAGAAGATACGCCGCTACTTCAACAATAATTATATAATTACCGAAGAGCCCAAGAAGAACAGAGCAAGGAGAAGGCAGCGTACCCGTCGCGCGTAACAAGAAGAACATCACTACGTATGGATGGGCTGACTATGAGGGAGAAGTGTCAAGATATGAAGACCGGTACCCTCAAGAAAAAATGTTGCGGAAGAAGAGGAGGTACTACCAACGAAGAGAAACAAGTGGTCCAAGAAGCTTCCTCCTCAAGGTCATCCTCTCCAACAAAGAAGGTGTGGAAGGTAAAAGCGTAGACCGAATCAATTCCTACACAAGAGGCGACATCATCGAGGCGCCGCCCAATGCGCCCCTTGAAAAATGAGCGAACATGACAAGTCCCATTCGGAGGACTTAAAACCACCGAACGCCGCGCCAAGAGGTAACTTGGTATTTATCGCTATTCCCTTTCAAGATTGCATTTTTACCTTAGCATATTTGTTTTCCTATTTGCATCTTAGTTGCATCTTTACTTTTTTTATCTCTACATTAGAAAAGAAAATAAAGATGTTGTGCATTTGCATCCGGAAAAACTTTAAGCCCCATGTGGATAATCATTCACTGTGGTGGCACAAAAATAATTTCTCAAAGATATTTATCTTTCCTTGTCTCGCATTCCTTAAATAATAAAAAGATAAAAATATTTCTTGTGATCCTGTTAGAATGAGTTTTAAGTTAGGGAAGTTCTAGACAACCAAGGCCTAGAGGTTTTATCACTAATGCTTAATCAGTTCCATAAGCTTTGTTGTCTATTTGAGCTTCACAGAACATCAAGGATCATGAAGAGCTAACAGGCAGAAGGACATCCAGTCCCCTGTCGGAGTGCTGCCCGCGACACTTGAACGCTGTCTCCAACAGCAACTATCTACGACACTCCTGGAGAACTAGAACGTCTTCATTGCCTGTCAGCAACATCAGCAGACTATGTCAACATCCAGCTTGGGGGAGGGCATCCCCCGTGTACCAAGCTAAGTGTTTCCAACTTAACTATTTATGCCTTGTTAGAATGTGCTTTGTTAAAACCACTAAAAAAGATGCATAACCATAGAAACCCAGAAAGATTTCCTTATTTATCTTTACTACTTTTGGAGAGCTCTTGCAATTTGTCTTTAAAGTGATCCCTAGAATAAACTCTATATGGAGATGATGAATAGTTGCTCTGCCGTAATTCCTTTCAAGTACCTAGTTTTCAACCTTGCACTCTCTCGAGTTTTGGACACAACTGTTTAGACTTGAGATTTGCTCTGAACCTGAAACTTGTGGGTAGCAAACACTTGATCTAAGTCTAGGTGGTTGACGGGTATGATATGGGAAGGTTTTGAGCTGCTGTCCATCTTGTTCCTAGAGATACTAGAGTTCTGGAGAATTTATCTTTAAAAATATTAAATTCCTGCATGATGAGTTCCTTTATGATGAGAGTTTAAATTCCTACCACGGCCATATATTCATGCTTACTAGATTAGGAAAACCCATCTGTTTATATAGATCACACTGTAGCTTGAGTGTAGTCTTTATAGGCATTGAGTGTGGTTATGCTGTGGACCCATAAGGAATTAGTCATGCGTTAAAGTCAATACTATGTGCTCTCCATCCATTGATCTATGTTACTTCGTCCTCCAAGCATGCACCCATTTTATAACTACTACATTCATTTTTGTGCTACTTCTGTCCCTAGAAGTACCACCCACATATAGATCCATGTCCACCACATATTGTGCTGTCTCTACCCTGGAGATACGCACTTATGCTACTCCTACCCTGGGAGTATGCATCCATCCATCCATCCACATATACATACGCCATTCATTTCACATCATCCAGAAAAGGTTCCACTCCTATCCTGGGAGTGAACATCTAGAAATAATCATCGCCGTTCTATTTGCCTACATAAAAGCTCCAGTCATTATCATTTCAAGTTATACACTCCCCGTTGCTAAAGTTTCATTTCCAGAGGATTGGTTGCTCTATAAAAAAAAGAAAAAAAGAGAAAAGAAGAAAGAAAGAAAAAGAAAGAGTAGCCAAGTCCTTCCATTCAAGAAGTTTCAAGGTTTCCAAATAAAGGGAGTCATGTTATCCTCGAAGGAGCAAGTGTAGAAGTAGATGTTCACCAAGTGATCACCCCTCATAATCATTTCCTTATCGTCATCCTATCATCATCTTATCATCCATTTCCTCATTCACATGCACATATGACTTTATTATTATTTTAGTTCCTATTGGATCCTTGTCTTAACTATGCAATATATGCAAGTGAGTTTGAGTGTCTCCCCACCTATGAGCTCCACATAAGCCTATTAAAAAGTAGGGTGAGAGAGAGAAGGCACTTTCCACTATGCCTTAGTTCCATAAATACCACATATTCGAGAGAAGAGAGAAGGCATACACTACTCATGCCTTAGAAAGGATCCGAAATACCACAAATGAGAGACACGAAAGGTTCATACAAGGAACTCGAGTTTTATTTCAAAACTTTTCAAAAACTCCGGGATAATAGTTGATCAAAGAGCGAGAAACATGGCGCTTGACTTGACCGTTCTATCTTTCAACTACTCAAGACCCAAGTGACGGTTACAAGCCCCATGGTGAAAGGTAATATGAGTGAGTTTTGAGTCGAATAGTTCACTCTAATCCGGAGGAAAGTTCTTGTTTGAACGCATGTGTATTTGTGAGGAATGAAAGCATTGTAGCAACTCCCGATCCATCATCGAGTCTATCTTTGCTCGGGACGAGCAAAAGGTAAGCTTGGGGAGTTTGTTGACGGTCGTTAAGTATCAATTTTATACCGTCAACGCAGCAAGAGAAAGGACTAATATGAGTTCACCTATTAGATATAGGGGTTACACCGATGAAATTCCACGAGTTTTGGTGATTGTCTATTTCTCGAGGGGTTATCGAAAGAGAACCAAAGGAGGCCCACATGTCATGATTACATAGAGATAAAGACCGAACGGGTAAAATTGTATAATCTAGAAGACTCCGGAAGGCGACCCCCGAAGGCCGGGCCCCACTCGGCAGCCCGGCGCCGGCCGCCAAGGGGTGTCGGCCGACTCCCCACCTCGGCCAATGGCGTTGAGTCTCGCGGATCCCGCCTCCACCGCCTTTGAGGATGAATAATTATCGTCCATTTAGGTCGGTTTGATCCGAGGGCCGTGGTTCATCCTAGGGGGCTACATATTCGAGCCCCCGGCCCCGGGTGAAACCCTAATTCATTCTCTCTTCATTCATCTCGAGAGGATTCGAGAAGCCGAGCCACCATCTCAATTAGAGCTCCATAGTTTAGTAGCATAGCTACATAGGAATAGATATAGAGGGAATCAAGCCTAGCTTGGAGTCCGGATCTGTCGGAGTTCTTGGTAATTCCCCTCTACATTCTTGTAATATTCATCATTGTTCGTGATACTATGAGTAGTACTTTATTCTATTCTATTATATCGACTTGACTTTGCTCTATTTGATTATGTTCTCAATTATATTGTTCTTAGTTTACTTTGATTATATGTTTAGCATAGTTGGACTAGAATTATGTTTATGCATAGGATCGTATAGCGCTTACTCATTAGATCGATGGGTGAGTGGTAAATATTGTGTAGGCGTGGTGCCTAGACTGTATTTATCTGCGATTGCACCCTATATTCCGGATCGTGAGGTAGATCGCGGGAGTGACAGTCCTGTTGAGTCCTTTGTAGCCCTTCTCCCGAGTATAGGTCTAGCGTAACAAACCTATTACATTGAAGTCATTGCTATGTCTCTTGTCTTCTCTCGGTAATATCACTATGCATAGATGTAACCTTTTCCCGCCATGATTGCTAGATGTTCTTGCACTAATCATTGTATGCTTTGACTTTATAGTTAGAATAACATAGGATTATACCCTAGATCATCCTAGTCCATGCTAGTGTTATAAGCTTAGAGTGCTAAGTTGAGATGGCTTATTACTATTATTTTATGTGGCTAAATGCTCTCATTTATCTTATGTCATTTATCATTCATTCCTATATTTTATGTGACACTTACCCCGTATGAGATGATCGATACGTAGACAAGGTTAAGCTCTCCATTATCGCATGTGCATTGCTCATCACTCATTATCCAAGTGCATTCCCTTCCCAAAGGGTAAAATTATAAATAACGATACCGGATTACTCCCGGTTAAAATGCTACGATGATATATTCTGTGCGCTTGCGGAACCCTTTTTATTTCAGTTGCACTTAATAGACATCAACACTAGCTAGCCACTTGACTTGTGTAGTCTCTAGTATTTCACACATATGTGTGTGTGTGTGTGAATTACTATGAGTGGCTAGAGTGCTTCAAGTTTAAATGAATCATCTTCCATATGATGCTTTTAGTGGCTCCCTAGTAGAGCAAGGTATTATTTATGTTGTAGGTTATGTGGTATAGAGATAGGAGATCATCAAGCTGCTATTGTATCAAATTCCGCTGACAACTCTGACACAGTAGTAGTACTACTGCAGACCCCTGCTGCAACATGGTAGAGCGGCAGTGCCGCACCTGTGCAGATAGTAGCCGCTGATTTTAGTCCAAGTCATGGATAAAGCCTACAACATGATGATAAGCAAAGTGAAGATGAAAATACCCCCTCACCTGGTCATTTCAAGAAGGGTGGCAGCAACTAAACCTCAAGTGCAATTTAATTCATTTCTTACTCCTTTGTGTCTTGTGTAGCCACTTAGGTAAGAGAAGCACTTAGAGATATTTATTAGCTGATTGGTCATAAAGAATGAAAACTATAATTGGAATTGAATTGATCATCTACACTAAGCAACATAGATCACTTGAGTTTCCTTTGTGGACTTCAAACCAAGAATTTCAAAATGAAGAGGTTCATCCATGCATACTGTGAGTTGGTTTGAGGGATTGGCATCTACTTATTGCAATGGTTGTGAGTATCTCTTGGCATATTTCAATTTGAATATTTATTGCTACCATGACCTAGACATAGAGTGAAATCCCAAAGTTCTTAAATGAATAAAGTGCAATATGAGAAATTCAAACACTTAGAGCACTTATAAAAAAGGGGGTATTCACTCTATGGCTAGAGCTATGAGACTAATTATTTCTCTAAGTGATATATGTAGTCTCACTAAATGAGAATGTGTTTCTCAAGTGGACTGTGCTATCATATGAAAGTCATCAATCTAAAATTATGTGAAGTAAACTCTTTCTAGTTGATTTGGAGTTGATTTGTCTAAGTTAGCCACTCACCATAATATAGATTAAATCTTTCCTTTGGACTTAATTGACCAACCATGCATGTTCAGATTTCCATTCCACTTAAAAGAAGGTGCATGAGGCTTTAAGGGAGATTTAGTCCATGTTATGAGGTTTCTCTATTTAGTAACCCACTTGCTCTCGATACACATAAAGGGTTACTAAATGAGAAACTAGTGCTTGTGCTACTAATGTCCTCTTGTTTTTAAGCTTATTTACAGAAAGTTCACAATAAGAGGTTGTGCTTGCATAAATTGAGTAAGTCACAAGCCTAAAGGTTACTCTTCACCTAAAGCAAGAATCTACAGCTAAAGGCCATACAAATCAAAGTCTGAGTTTGACTTGAATCAAGTTTGAGGTTGAGTTGGATGAGTTATATTGGAAGAATTCACAAGATGACAAGTATTGATAAGAGGTCTGAATGGAAAGTGTATCTTGTAAGTATTCTCAGCCAAGTTTACCTCAAGACTGGACAAGAAGAAGAACAAAATTGTGAATCACCAAATCTATCCAGAAAGTTGGATTTCTAAGTTGACGTCTCTAAGGCATGGATTTCAAGATTAAAAAACTGATGAACTGACCTAAAATTTTGTGATCATGCTATACACATGTAATACTTGTTTCAGTACAATTTTCTTGAAGATTGGTTTTGAAGAAAGTCAGTTGTAAAGTTGGTTTCTATCAGCTTTAGCACCGCAGTTTTCAGTCCTCAGCAGTTTTGGTAGAAAATTCATTTGACTGACCAAATGGTGTCCAAATGAGCTGAAACTTTTATACAAGTTAAAGGACACATATATGCAGCTCTCTACCAAATTCCATGCATATTGAGCTTATGGTTTGATAGATATAAAGTTTTCTTCAAGGATCTGAATTCTAACAAAGTGTAGTTTTAGACCTAGCAGCTGTGGGAGAAAAAATGATTTGGCTGCTCAAATGAAGTCCAAATGGGTTGAAATTTCTATAGAAATTAGAGGACTCATAGATGAAGATCTCTACAAAGTTTCATGTATTTTGGGCTTGTGGTCTGAGAGACATAAATTCTTCTCTAAAGATGACAGAATCTGAAAACTGACTGTATGGACTTGAATTGCATTGTAACAACAAGGTTCAGTTGGCTCTTAAGTTAGTCATGAAGAATCATTTGAAAAAGAGAAGCATCAGTTTCATATGAAGGAGTTTCAATGAAAAATGAGGACTCACACATGGGTCCAAATCAGTTGCACTCAGATTACAAATAGCAGCAGACAATTGCAACTAGTTGGAACAAAAAGCAATCAGCTGTAGATTTTTTAGAAATAGCAGCTGAAATCAATTAAAACTAGATGAAATAGTTGACTTTAGTAGTTACAAGAAGTAGCAATGAGCTGTAATCAGTTGGCACTAGCTAGATTCAATTGGAAACACCTAGAATTAGCTGAAACTATTGGATTGCAATCAGCCAGAAGAAGTTTGAAATCAATTGGAATGTAGTGCAAATCTCTCCCTTAACATCATATTGTTAATGTGCTTAAGTGAACTTTGTGTACTCTTGTATGCACAAATTTAGAGGAAGCTTAGCCTATATCTTGTGAGACTATTGGTTTCTTTCAAGTGCATGATTGTGTAGTCCTACACAGGAAAAAGAAGGATGGATGGTTCCTTTAGATTCTCTAGATGCCTCAATCCTATTAGAGGAACTAAATCTGAATGAGTTGAAGAAAAACAACTCAAGAGTGGGCTTTCATTACTATTTCTCCTCTCTAGAGCTCATCAACGCACTTGATTCATCCTATTGATCTCCCAGGATCTTTTCAACAAAAGTGATAAAATCCTAGTTCACAATTTGCAAATTTCATGAATTTTACCTTTTGCTCTCATGTGAGGTTGCTTCAGGTAAATTAAGAACTAGGAACCTACTATGAATTTTGGACGATCATAAGAGCTCTAATTCACCATAAGCCATCAAGTGAAGAGACCTATGGCCATTTAAATCATGAAATCTCACTTATGATGGTCATATCAATATGGTGATCTACCTACCTTAGTGATGGTATGTTTCCTTGGCATAATTTCAATTGTTGCAAATTTATCATGCCATCACCAAAATATAGAATGAACTCCTCTTGACTCTTAAACTGATTCATGTGCACTTCACAAGTAATTCAAGTACTTGATGCACATATTAAGGGGAAGCCCATTCTATGCCTTGTGTCTTTTTAGAACTAACTTTTTCTTCTAGTGAACTTGTGTAGTCTCTTGCTGAGAATGAGTTTCTCATGAGTATGCTACATTAACTCAATCCAAATCGGTAAAGTTATCTCTCATATTCATTTAGATTGTAATTTTATCTTTTAAGTAGCTACTGTCCATAACATAGCCAAAAGTGCATATGTTCTTGTTTTCCACATATATATGTATGCACTATCAAAAAGGGGGAATTTAGTCTATGTTATGAGGTTTTGCAATTAGTGACTTATATGCTTTCCACATCCAAAGGGTCACTAGTTGTGAAACTCTAGCTTGTGCAATTTAATGCTATCTTTTGCCTTTGTGAGCATCACCTAGGTGACATTGTGAGATATGGGCATTCACTTCAATTGGCATCAACTTGTGAAGACTCCTTCAAATGGTGTCATAATAGTTGGATATTGGTGGGCAATCTTTCCAATTTGGTATATCAAGAAATATGTCTTCATTTGGTATCTCAAAATGACAGCAAGAGCTAGCAATGGACATTCAGTTGAGATCAATCACAAGTTTATGATATCTCCTTGATTATGATGATGATGAGAGATGGGCACAAATAAAACTATTTTGGATAAAGAAGTACTAGTCCCATCAAAGCACTAAATCCAACTATTCAAATCATCATCATGGTGTAGATTGTGAGGCTTAGAACAGAGGTATATCGCTCCATAAACTCTTGTATTACCTTTGTGCATCTAGGCCCTTACATGCTAATGTGAGCATATGTATGCAATATTTTAAGTCACACCATAAGTTTGTTCTTGTGGTGATGATTAGAGAAATCTTTAGATATTTGGTTCATACCTCTTGCGGTGATGGCATGAATTTGTCTTATGTTTTACTATAGTGAGGTATGAGCTAAAATATGCTACTTCTCAAGAATCTTGACTTAAGTTGTTGCATACTTTGTTTTGTAGAAAACTTAGGAGAGAAATCCTATATGCTAATCTTTTACCTATCTCTTGCCCTCACTTGTCTACCATCATTTATTCCCTTTGGTGGAGATACCCTTTTTGGAGATTAATGCTAAAGGGGGAGAAATATTGGGAGAAAGTGAGATTGATATGTGGATTGAAAGGGGTAGAGGAGAGGCATATAAGATTTTTCAAAATTTTTGTGGTGTGTGCCAGGATAGTTTAAATTGATGCTCTTGTTAAGGACATTTATGCTAGTGTGTGATTGTCATGCCTTGAGTGGTGCTTGTTTAACCCGTCTTTCTAGCAGGTGCGGCAGTGCCATCCTCTACTGGCTAGCAACCTTTGAGTGCATGATCTGTCATGAGCATCACGGTTATCATGTTACACCTTGCCCACGGATGCTATGATATAGGATAATTCCCACACTTCATCTTAAATATATGCATTTGGCATTTGAGGCCAAAGTTTGAATTCCTTCGATGCACACATTTAGGGGGACCTCAATATATCTTAGTATTCAAAATCTTAATGGTTATCAATCTCTTGTAAGATTTAATTGTGTTGTCATCGATCACCAAAAAGGGGCATATTGTAAGTGCATCTAGTCCTTTAGTGGGTTTTGGTGAATTGATTAACAATATAATTAAAGGTCTAATGAGTTTGCTAAGTGTTGAACAGGAAATTGAGTATATTGCATATACTTGTGGATTGTGTATTAACAAGTATATCTAGGGTTCAACAAGTAGGCAAACTTGATGGTATTCCACATAATGTTGAGATGAAAGCCAAAGCTGTGTATTGTTGTATTGGAAGATCATGGAAACAATCTGGTTTAAGCAAAAGACAGCAATGCAATGGAATCAATGAAATAGCATATATGTTTGAGAAATGAAAAATGAGATATGAGTTGGTGATATTGGTCTGGTCTCTACAATAGCTTGCTTTACATGATCAAGAAGTGTGAGTGTCAAGCCAAGATAAAGAGGATTCAAGGAATCCTGAATTGGCTTGACCATATTAATGTTGATCCATACATGTCTCTATTGGGTCAAACTAAAGCTTGACTGATATCAACATTCATATCTAGAAGATATTCAAGCATGGATCAAAATATTGAAGAAATGGTTATTCAATAGATGCTTAATATGATGTGACTTGACTATGGCCTGATAAGGAGAAGATAGCAAGGAAAGGGCTTCAAGGTACTAAGCGAAGGTGAAAGGTAAGCAAGGGCTTGGACTGAGGTACCATGGCTATGGTGAAGGAGAGAGTACTTGCATTTTGTTGAGGAACTAATCAAGCTATGAGAAGTCATATTGTGTTGAGGATCAGATGATTAGTGGAAGTGACTTGAAGCCATGAAGGTGAACTCATATATATATGGATATGGTTCAAGTCACATGATCAAGGTAAAATGAGAATGAGGAAAACATATTCATTGGTAGAATCCCCAATTACCAAATTGAGTGGCAGCCAACTCAAAGGCATTTACATTCTTTTATGTTTTGAATTGAATTTAGGAAATACCGTACTATTAAAGGGGACTCAAGGATAGTTGGTCGACTATTGAACCAAATGCTCATATTCTAGAAAACACATTCTCATATCATCCCCGTAACATAGAAATACCGGCATATGCATGGAGTACTAAATATAGATGAAATCAAAAACTAATTGCACAGTTTTGTTGTACTTTGCGAGACGAACATTTTGAGCCTAATTAGTCAAAGTTCGGACAATTTTTACCAAATACAAACGAAATGCTAGCATTCCGCGTGCCCCGATTCGGGCATCTAAACAAGGCCATGCACGCTGGGGAACAGACTCCGCACTCCTCCCACTACAGTCCTTTATTGTTATATACTTTTGTTTTCCTGTCTCAGGCAGCCTTCGATCCTAGCGTCCCTTGTTCCAATCAAACAGCTACTTCTGTGGCGCGGATTTGACGACTATGCCTTCACCTGGGTTTTTGGTTCGAGCTTATTGTACCTTGGACAACGATATCAAAAACATCCTTCGGTTGTCGGCATGTTTCTTCTTCAACGGCTCCACCCACCCACTTTTTACCGACGTTATGCGCGGTCAGTCCATCTGGGTGAACGCGTCTTCGACGCCCCTGCGTATACCCCTCACTGGCAGAATCGTCCTCCGATGTCCCACAGTCGATGCTGCTGTCTATCTTTTCAGGTCACAGAACCGTTATGTATTTTGGTCATCCTCTGAAGACCTTTATATACTTTGACGGCTTTAATAAATAATATATATGTTGTTGTAAAAAAAAAAGAATGCACCAGGGTTGGTTCTTCCTACAGATGCGTCATGTAGAAACAAAATTTGTTTTAATTTTAGGACTCATCATCACTTGGAGCGAAAAAATATTTCATTTTATAATCTTTAGCATGCGTTCCATATATCTTAAACTCCTATAAAGCTAATGCCCACTAACCTATTTCTCTGGCCTATCCTTGCACCACATCATCTGCTTACATCATCCAAACCCCACTTAAGGATTCTCAGTGAACATCTTCGTCATCTCTTGGGCTGCCACCAGCGTATTGGTACCTGATCATAGTGCTGAAAAGAAATACCGCCACCATCCATCCACCAACCCACCAATCCATCGTACCACTAGGCCACCAAGCGTCAAGCATGAAGAGTCTTTTTATCTTCGTGCGAGAAAGCAGAAACTGAAATGGCCTTAGCCTTCCCACACTATATATCTCTCCACGGCTGGCAGATGCGTACAACAGCCATGTAGTGAGCGATGGAGAAGGCCATGCCGGGTCACAGCAGGTGGACGCGTGTGGAGATCCGAGGAGCGGACGGGGCAGCGACTGTAGGAGCAATGGGGTGGCGCCGGCAGCACGCAGGGGCAGCAACGGTAGGAGCAACGGGGCGGCGCCGGCAGCACGCAGCGACAAAACTGGAATAGCAGCGGTGGGGAGGATATGGCGACGACTCAAGAAGCAAGAACCGCAAGTAGGAAGCATTGTTTTTTTTTTTTTTTAATTTAGAGCTGAAGCAGGTGTTCCCTACCTTTAGGTCTGATGGGGTGTTTATACGTTCAGGATGAATTACCTGTGTCTACTGCGCTATCGTCCACCCAATCACCTGGACGAGCCTACACACTCTGATCCTGTAGGCCACCGCTTTAGGTCGGTGGATTTTATTAGTATGGAGTTCTAATATTTTATTTGAAGTGCCTATTTATAACCACTTCGGATTTGTATATGTATATATGTATATGACATTTGACCATTTGATTTCAGTGAGTAAATTTAAATTTATTCTGGATGCCGCACATATACATCTCATTAGATTTCATATATCTATATTCAAAACTCACTTTATGCTTTTGTCACCGTTGATGGTTCATGTGTTTTAAATTCATCGATTCTACTTAAATTTCTTGATCCAATTGTCACGCAAACTCCTACATAACACATAATACTACCAGAAATTGTCGCGGCAACGCGCGAGGTATCATCTAGTTGTTACTAAAATGTGTGACCTTTTATTAGGATTTGTAAAACATTTTGCTAAATTGAACTCTGGAAAATTTTAGTAATTCCTGTAACCGTGATGGATTAGTTCAGCCAGCGGGTAGCATAGCATTGCTAGCAACTCGTACTCCCTTCGTTCCTTAATAAATTAACTTGTGGAGCTGTCCTAATTAGTCAAACTTTTCTAAGTTTGTTGCTTTGATTTTTTTTAGGTTTGATCAAATTTTATAGGAAAAAGAACAGTATTTATGACAGTATATAGTTAGTTAGCTACAATATGAAATATGCAAGCTGTTCGGGCGCGGGCCCATGAAGTAGGCTGCAGGCTTGTCGGGCGCGGGGCGTGGATCAGACCGCTGCTGTGGAAGCGGGTCACGAGTGGGTGGGGTGTCCTGCGCTATCGTAATGGGCGACGGGTTGCGCTATGTCAGCCTCCTACTTCCCCACATGTGTTGCTCAATAAAAGAAGCGACGATGAACAAGTAAAATCATCTCATAAAATGTTTTTACTTATTTTTTAAATATCCCTCTAATCCTAATCCTCATTAAATTTTTCAAAAGCCCAAAAGGAGGCACCATATGATTTGAAAAACAAAATGCATTGGTGGAAGATGGCATAGGTTGAACAGACTTAGATATTAAGATGGTTGTCAAAGTTAAGATTTCACATATCGATATCATAGACCAAAAATATATTCATGTGTCAGTGAGTTGAATTTGAAGAACAAATGACACGGTCATTCAATAAAATCACTAAGTAAAAAAATCAGATATATAGTTTACCATGCAATAAGCTGTACATTCCATTGCAACGCATGTGCACTTTTCCTATGTCTCTACCTCTACCTATACCTAATATTAAAGAGCAAAGTATTTCTTTCGTCTTTTTTTTTTTTCAATTCCCAAACTGCTCTCTCATCCTTTGTATCGCGTATGTGACCTAGATTAATGATCTGTACTGCTCTCTCATCCTTTGTATCGCGTATGTGACCTAGATTAATGATCTGTACTTATACGACTTAGAACAACGAATGATTGTACGGAGTCTGATTGTAAGACATATTGGTTCCGTGGTACGCATGGGCGCGCACACACTGGGTGACAGTTGGCTGGCAGATCAGGGCGCGGAGTCGCTTCCCTGTGCTCCAAGTGTCGCAGCCTCCTTTGCCTTCCGGAGACCACGTCCAGATCCATGATGCATCTGTCATGCATCTGAGGCTTCCTTGTCAACAGCAGCTGGCAGCTGCCTATTTTCGGTGGACCCTATTCATGAAAGTGACATATGTAGGCCTGCACCTATCTTAATTTATTTTGTTCTTTCTCCGGATGTGTCGTGTAGAATGCACCAGATGTGTCGTGTAGAAACAAATTTTGTCTTAATTTTAGGACTCATCGTCACTTGGAGCGAAAAAATATTTTATTTTAGAATCTTTAGCATGCATTCCATACATTGTTACTAAAATGTGTGACCTTTTATTAGGATTTGTAAAACATTTTGCTAAATTGAACTCTGGAAAATTTTAGCAATTCCTGTAACCGTGATGGATTAGTTCAGCTAGCTGGTAGCATAGCATTGCTAGTTACTGGTACTCCCTTCGTTCCTTAATAAACTTGTGGAGCTGTCCTAATTAGTCAAACTTTTCTAAGTTTGTTGCTTTGATTTTTTTTTTAGGTTGGATCAAATTTTATAGGAAAAAGAACAATATTTATGACAGTATATAGTTAGCTACAACATGAAATATGTTATCATACTATATTTTTCTGGCGTTATAGATGTTAGTACTCTTTTGTATAAAATTTTGACTTAAAATAATTCTATAAACTGATTTGTTCCGAGACAGACAAAGGGAGTATGTAGCTTACATTCTACATATGGGTGTATTTGGGAAGACTCTTCCCTAAGGGCTCTTTTTTTTCCACCGAAAAACGGCTCTAAACAGCTTCTCCTACTAAATCGTTTGATAGGCCTCCTCCGGAGAAGGTGGAGCCGGAGAGCCGGAGCCGGAGAGGGCCTACGTTTCACGCAATGCATGCTGCACTTGTGAGTAATTGACAAGGACGGTGCAGTGCGATGAATGCATGTCACCCTCGCACACCGGCCCGCCTGCGCGCTTCGCTCGGGCTGACGCATATCATATCCTGCCTGCTGGACACTGGAGCACTGGACACGCCCGGCGCGAGCGACACGACACGTACGCCGCTGCGGGACCGGAGACGGAGATGCTGCGTGCTGCACAGACACCAAACAGGTCGAGTGAGGGGGACCGCACGTTGAGGTGCACGTGACGCGGGCATCATAAGTCGTAACAAGGCGTTCTAGCTAAGCTGCTGCTTCTGATCTGATAAATTGAAATTAATTGTGATCGATCAGATCGAGCATCCTCATGGTCAAAGCACAAACAGGCATCATAAATGTGAGGGATAAGGTGATTGTGCACACCTACGTACGGGAACGACTTCGTTGTAGCCTTGTAGGATGTGATTGATTAGCCCATTGCTCCTGTTGTTGTCCTACGTGGTTTCAAAATGACAGGTGGTAATTAATTCTCCATAGATATAAGGCCCGCCGCTGCTTATCAATTTTGGTGCTTTTTCTCCTTCTGACGAAAAGTAAAACAACAAGGATATATAAGTTATTTTCTCACAACTGCCGGCCGGACTATCGTCACATAATGCAACTTCAGCGTGGCATCGCATATTACAAATTCGGTGTGGCCGTTGCCGCGCCCGCACCATACAAGAGTTGGCCAGTGCTTTTTGTTGAGCTTGGGGCCAGTGCTATCCCAAGTGGTTTTTGTTGAATTCGGTAAACCACCCCTACCTAATAAGGCAGTACGTTGGTTTTGTTGGGAAATTAGGCACTTTCATGATTGATTTCACAACATAAATCATGATGAAAGCACACACTAACATGTAATTCTCTAACATACTAGTTGAATTCAACAGCATAGCAAACAACATCACATAATAAGCGAACACATCAAAAAGCTAGATCGGACCACGGCACATGTACTTATCATTTGCAGATGAAGTCACCGTGGCTTATGGTGGAGGGGCGATGATGTTGTTGAAGAACATAGGTCAAAGTAGCTGGCGGCAAAGACTACGGTACGTAGCACTGCCTGACTAGGACGTAAGATGGGCCATGGTGAAGATCGTGAACAATCGTGTAAGGCGCTTCCTAAAAACCTTATTCACCTTCTCCCGGTGCAGGATCGTAAGGACCAGTGGTTCCAGAGACCTGCTCTCCTGATCGCCGGTGCACGCAAGAGCTCGGGATGGAGAGACTACGATGGCGGCCAGAAGAGGAAAGAGGCAAAACAGTAACTCGAATAGATGTATTTTGAGAGGAGGCCAATAGGTCATATATATAGGAAAACTGCCGAACCATCTCGTGTTGCGATCGTGACCTAAACCGACTAGATTTCTAACTCACAGACTTGAAGATCAAGTAACTAAAAAATAGAACTGCAAATGAAAGCCGCACTCCTGCAAGGTCATGGGCCAAATTTCGGCGGACCATTCACGTAGCTATTGCACGCCCGCTCCCTTCGCCCTGGCCCGGTGAGGTGAGCGAGCACGTTCATGTGGTGTTCCCTTTTCTTCCCCACACAACTTAGTAGAGTGTTGGGGACTTCCATATTTAGTAGGTGACCCTTCACTTCCACAAGTATGGTGGGATTAAAAGTTCTACCACCTCCTCCACTTGCACACATGAATGAGCTTTTGAGATTTATTTAGAATAATTTGAACATTCATATGGACCAAGCCCATTTATTCCTGCAATACGCCACCAGATCCTAATGTTCCAATTAGAGATTAGTCTGTTTGTGCTACTGTTTAATATACCTAGCGTTTCAGCATAAATTGTTAAGTATAACTTTCGCTTAAAGCTTAAAGTTACACCTATCCACAACTTGAAAATCAAAACTAGTATATGGAAGCTGGTAGTCTACCCCGTGGATAGAGCATATATGTCGTACTCTCTGGTGTCTTCATGAGTTTGCTAGGGACCACTCAGGTCTCATATACTGCTAAGTTTAATAGTCAGACTCATATAGGTGTGTTCCTTCAAGAATGCTCTGCTAGATGGCATCTTTGAGTGTTAAGGCCAACAGAAACACATTAATGAGGTCACTAACCTGCCTTACAGCTGTAAGAGTATTGCATCTTCACTTAGAGCGGGTTAATTATGACTCTCTTTTGTTAACCAATAGCCTGTTTTCTCTGGTCCTAAGTCACTGGATCTCCAATCAAAAAGATTGGGTTACCACTATGGTCATGGGTCTCGTACCCATCTCCGTCGATGCATTTTCTCACCCTCCGAGATAGCCCTTTTATAAAGGGATCTGCTAAGTTTTTGTCTATTTGAATATATAAGCCACAGCTATTGCTTCAATGTTTCTCAATTTCCTGACAGACATTGAATGTCTCTTTACATGTCTTGACGACTTCACATTATCCTTAGCACTATTCACTTTGACAATAACCATTTGGTTGCCATAGTTCGTATGGTTAGCCAGTATCGGCTTCTCAACCATAGGCAAGTCTATCAAGAGCTCACTCAGCCATTATATCTCTCCAGTGGCTGTATCCAAAGTAGTAAGTTTTGCTTCTATGGTTGACTACATAAAGAATGGTCTGTTTGCGTGACCTTCTTGACATTGTGCCACCACCAAGAGTAAACATATATGGCAGATGCCATGAGTATCGCCCTTAGAACAAAAATGGCTAATGAGTTATGTTAAACATGGTCCTTATAGGATTTAGACATCTATGAAAAAAATTTGGCATGCAATATTTAATAATAAACAATGGGACATATGTTATAGGTCAAAAGTGACACACCCTTGAAAAACAAGTGTTTCGGATTTCCATATCAGGTGGGCCGGTTTTGGTTAGTCCAAGTGGAAGTTCGGTTTCCTCATGGGATTGAGTCCTATTTGATTTTTACTTAGGGCAAGATCTCCCCACCCTATATATATGAACAGCCATGGCCGATTGAGGGCATCCAATTGATCAAATATACAAAAATTACAAGTTTTTATCTCTCCGAACCCTAAACACTTTTCCATCCTCAAGTTATGTCCACTCTTCGTCTTTATGGTGGCTTGAGGCATTCTAGGTAGCGTTCCTTATCGTAGAACAGCCCTAGGTGCACCAGCCCTAATGGGGTCCATCTAGGAAGGTGTTTGCATGTTTTCCAACAAGCCTAGGAAAACCGTGTGGTCTACTTTTTAAACTGGGTAGTCCTATTTTTGTGATGTTTGCGGCGAGCTCACTGATTTGCGATTTGCGCATTCTAGTGCATTGGATTGTGGTCACATTTTCCAGCAATAGAAGATAAGAAATTAGTTTCAGGTGCCTGGTTTATCAATCACGATGAGTAAAAAAAACAACATCATCACTCCCACCACTACTCCATATTCTGGGCAACCCATCCCTTCGGTGCAATCGTGAAAGCTGTCTTTTGAAATACATACCTAGAAGTTTTAAAAAATGTTATTGATCCCCATACATAGTGTTTCTGCAGATGTATACTGTCACGGAAGCTGAGATGCGAACTCAGTCTAGAAAAATTCATATAAAATAACAAAATTAAGGTGCATACACATATGGAATTTGTCATTTTCATGTGAATTTTTAGAAAATGATTTTTGCATCCCAACTTTTCAGATAATGCACCTCTATAGATTCACTATGAACATGCATCGTTTCAAAAAAAATTGAAAACTTCAAGGTATGTGTTTTAAGGCATTTTCATGATTGCACAGAAAGGGTGGTGTTTGGACCAAATATTTTGCCAAAAATACATGAGCTGTTAGTTTCGATTGGTCATATGAGGTGTTGAATATATTATGGGCATGGCCCATATAATATTAATAATTCTAATAAACTCTATGGCCCGTATTAAATATTGAGCATTTTGTGGTTTAGTACGATACAGGATTTTGACTTGACATTGACTCAATTATATGGTTGGACGCTATCTACCAATATTGAGAAGTTGAGAAAAGGATGTTGGTATGCCACACGCGCACGCACGCCGCCTGCCGGGCCGACGCCATGGCTGTGGGCTTGGGCGTGCGAGCGGATGGAGGGACCTGCGTGGGCGTGGGCGTGGGTTTGGGCATGCGAGCAGACGGAGGGACCCGTGTTTTGCTAATCACGTCACCTAATTACGGGAGTTTCTTCTATTTTTCCTTATTGGCAAAATGATGACGGGAGTTTCCGTTTGTTTCTTCCTCTATACAACTTATGAATAGGCAAAGAAGATTCAGCCCAAGAGCAGATGTCGATCAACCCAACGCCAAAGAGGGACCTGAATGGGCTTGGGCGTGCGAGCGGACAGAGGGACCCGTGTTTTGCCAATCAAGTCACCTAATTACGGGAGTTTCTTTCATTTTTCCTTATTGGCAAAATGATGATGAGAGTTTCCATCTGTTTCTTCCGCTATACAACTTATGAATAGGCGAAGAAGATCCGCCCCAAGAGCAGACGTCGACCAACCCATCGCCAAAGGAATTGATCAACCAAATGTCAAAGGACTCAACACCCAAAGAATGAAGAAGGAGAAGTTGTGAATGATGAACTTACTACGCCAAAATCAAATCCACAACCCAAGCAGATTTGGAAGAAAAAGGTGACATCATCATCAGAATCACAATCACAAGAGGTGCAACCATCAAGGTCTCTATCTCCAGGACCAAATGATGCATCCGAAGAATAAACAGGACTTCTCCAGTCACGAGTCTTGTTCAGAGGACATAAAACATCAAACCCTCGCCAGGAGGTGAAATCGGTAGTTATCCGTATTTACTTTCCTAGACTGCATAATTATTTTATTTAGCATATTTACTTTCCTTACATCTACATCGCATTTAGAAAATAAAATAAAAAGTTTATTACTGCATTTGCACTAAAAATCTTAAGCGCATGTGAGTAATTTTATGGTGTGAAAAAACCCATAAGAATATTCACTGTGGTGGCATAAAAATAAAAAAATCTATGCATCTAGTTATGTTTCTTTTGTTTTATGAAATGTTTTCTGCAGAGTGCTTATATACAATTGTTTAAAATTCTAATCTAGAAGTGATGCAGAAATAGAAAATCCAAGAACATTGAGATAGAGATTATGCTAAAAATCTACTGGGAAAAATCTAAAAAAAAACTGACTTTTGGACAATTGACTTTTGGACGGCTGACCTATAACTCCTTATTGCTAATCCGTTCTGCGAGTTTTGTTGTCTATTTGAGTTTTGCAGGATTTGAAAGATCGTGAGAAGTAAGCACTGACATGCAGGTGGATGCTCCATCCACGGAGCTGGAGCACCACCATGTTAATTATCAACCACAACCAATGTTCTGTTAGAAGAAGCACATCTCCGCTGGCAAACCCGTTTGGAGAAGGAGCACTTCAACACTAGGCCACAAGATTGAACGACTATGTCAATATCTAGCTTGGGGGAGAGGAACCCCCATGTGTATTGAGATAAGTATTTTTTTCTCGTTATGTACCTTTTCTATTTCGGCTATATATAGTTGCTTAAAAAAGATGCATAACTAAAAACAAAACAAAAATTTATCTTTGTATTAGTTATTTATAGTAGTGACGTTTGATAAAAAATAAAAACAAAATAAAAAAGAGTGTGTATAAAGTTGGCTTTCTGTTCTTAAGAGTTGAATAAAATAAAAGGACCTAAAAATAATCTCTTAAAATAGAAATGATAAATAGCTGCTCATTATAATTCCTTTCAAGAACCTAGTTTTCAGCCATGAATTCTCTCGAGTTTTGGATACGATTGTTTTGATATAAGGATTTATTCTAAACTTGAAACTCATGGGTACCATATGCTTGATCTAAGTCTAGGTAATTGACAGATATGATATAAAAAAGTCTAAGCTGTTGTTTATCTTGTTCCAAGTAAAACTAAAATTCGGAGATTTGTCTTGTAAAAAACTATAAAAATGCTTCATGATGAGTTTCTATGTGACAAATCTTGAATTCCTTTTGGGATTTCTTAGCGTAATTACTAGAAACAGACATAAAGTCTATCCCCGGCAACGGCGCCAGAAATGCTTGTTGGCGTTTCTTAGCGTCATCACTAGAATTAGCAACAACGCCAAGAAACATCGGTTGGTATTCTGTAGCATTCAGAGAACAAGTCCGCAAGCGCACGGAAATACCGTTGTAGCATTTCACCCGGAAGTATTCAGGGTATCATTATTTATATTTTCCCAAAGGAAGGCAGGGTATAAAAGAGTCTAGTAGAGACATGAACAAGATAACATGATTGCATAATAGACCAATGTTCATAACAATGGGCAAATGGGATTTATATTTGGATACATCACACACACACTCAAGCCAATCTCAAGGATAAAGAGAAAAGAAAGAATAAAGAATAACCTAGACTCTGGAGCAGGCATTCCTACATAGCTATGTCAAGACAGCAGATAATCATACGAATACACGCTTGTTGTATAGGGTCAGAGGTCTAAGTTAAGATAGTCTGGTCGCTGTTGATCTACTTCGGGCACCGGATAACACTGGGTCTGCCAAGCGTTGCCGGCCTACGGCTCTACGTCGAACCCGAACGTGGGGGATTACAAGGGACGGACAGGGCTGTCACCACCTGCCGCCTACCACCGCAACCGCGGGGCACGAGGCAAACGAAGGTAGTATCTAGCCTAGACACCACGTCTATGCTATAACTACTACTCTAGCGTGAATTCAAGGCTTACCCGTCCCCGGGGTCCTTCTACTAGAGTATCCGCCACGAGGACGGACGACGAACCCGCAAACCAACATTGACAAAGACTAAGTTAAGAAAGAACTCATCTCCTCAACTTAGCTCTAGATCTAAACATGCAAGTATGATAGGTTAAGCATAAAGTTCTATAATACAAGAATGTAACATAGGAACTATATGCTAGTTCATATCTAAACAACATATCATAAGAACTTTGCTCTAAATCAAGAACATAGCTATATTGATAGAACGAGAACAAGAACATAGAAGGATTTCCCAAAGTATTCATACCAAGCTTCTCCTTCAAGAGATCCTTGCCTCTCTCTTTCAAAGCTCTTGCCAAACTCCTACTACTACATCCTAAAACTACTAAAGATGGTATAAGTGTGGAGGGAGAGAGGCTCTTGTTGTGGTGTGTCTATATGAGAGTGCCTCCTCCCCTCCTTTTATAGCTCAAATAGGATGGTTCGGCGTAGGTAAATTTGGAAACACCCTGAAACCGCCATAGGGAACCGCCATAGCACCTTCCAAACGAAGCTGGGCCCAGGAGGCAGAGGGCTGGGCGCGCCCGCGCCCCAGGCGCGCCAGCACCTGGTTGGCGCCTCCCCCCAACCGCCTTTGGCAGGTCGGTCGTGGAGTGGGCCTAGGCCGCAGTGGTGTTGGGGGTTTGCCCTAGAATGGTTCCGAAGTGGGCTTTCCTCTCTTCCCTTGACTTTACGCTTTTCCAAAAGGCGCATTTCTTTATACAATTCCATGCACTTGGTGTGTATTCCTGCAAAGTTTTACAACTTCCAAGTACATGTGGAATTGGGTTAGTAGCAAAGGTATATGTGTATAAAAATATATAATTCTCCCTTTTCCATCTTAAATTGGTGGTTATAGATCGGAGTTAAGGACCGCCAACAAGATCCCCCAAGCTTACCCCTTGCTCGTCCCGAGCAAGGCTGGGCTTTTGGGTTGTTGATCAGGAGTTGCTACAATGCCGGTCGTATTTCAAATATACCAAGTTTATGAGTAAGTTTTCAATCTATTTGAATAGATCGGCATTTCTATCCACCCTGCTATTATTTTGAGCCAATGGGGCTTTTTAGCCTTCTCGAGTCTTGAGCGATTGCAAGATAGAACAGATTCACGGACTTTGCTTATCATTTATCCCAAGCTCAATCATCTTTCTGGAGGTTTTTTTTGAAAGTTTTTGTAAATGAAAGAGTTAGTTCCTCAAATGATTCTCTCGATCGCTCAAAGTGTATAAGTACCTCACCAAAGGCATTTGGAGGTGTTGCCTTTCTTTCATAACCTACTACTAAGGCTGAGAGTGGAGCTTTGGGTAGGTATGAAAGTGGGCATACTTGAATCACATATATTGCCAAGTCAAAAACCGGACTGACGGAGATACAAGACATACACCTTGATCGAGATGTGCAAGTGTGTGGGATGAAGAAATGATTCCTATTTTTGTGGTATTTTTGGAACTCCATGCATCATGACAATCTCTCTTTATTGGTGGATGATGAATTGAAGGAGTATGGGCTATAAAAAGGAAGTATATAAAAATATTTTTCTTTCTCTTTTTCTTTCTTTTTCTTTTTTTGAATGGGATCTAAGTTTTCTCGTTTGCCTAAATGATGGGACCCTTGTCCTCTTATGCCCCTTAGCAAAATCATATATATAAATTTTTTTCAACTAGGAACATAGCCTATAACTTTATATCTGATAAATGCTGAAATAGAGAGATGTCATGATGGAATGCGTGGAGTACTTTTGGGAACTAAGGGGATGCGCAACCCTCGGGGTAAGGGTTGGCATTTTTATTTGGTGGAATGGTGCGCAATTCTCGGTGTAAGAATTGGCATTTTGGCGAAAAGGGTGCATGTTGTGCGCGACTCTCGGTGTGAGAATCGGCAATTATTTGGTGGGTGCAAGTGAATCTCGATCGTGGGTGCATGACCATAATCTCACATCGGTCACAACAATTTGACTCGACTCAATGATCAAACAAGTAGCATATGACGAGAAGGGTTTTCCTATCTAAATCATGTCATATGGCCTTGGTGGGTATTTTACAATCACCGAGGAACTTTCTATTTTTGATATTTTTTGAAATAAAAACTCCGGATGTCAGGTTTCACTCAGAGCGAAGTCATAGCGGTGACCATGGCACTATATCATATCGAGCAATAACTTAGACAGGATTAAGCATGTGCACCCACTAGAGCAAATTTTTAGGATGGACATTCTAAGCCGATAAACCCAAATTTAGAGAAAACTCAATTATAAACTGGGTATAAACGAAACAAGAGACAGAGTAACCAATCATTTCAACAGGGGTAGAACTACACATTTCTATAACACATATGTATAGAGTGAAATTTATTCTTTCCATCATATCTCATGATCAATTTATTCAAAGAAATGAGATACGAGTTACCTTTTACGGGGGTCCTCCCCCAAGCTAGCTCCCGACTTACCATTAGTTTGGAATGTTGCTAGCTTGTGCATACTATGGCTGATTCTTGGTTCATGGCCTCCTTTGAGCATGCATGGAACCTCCCCTCCCCAAGCTTGTCTTGTAGTGACATCAAGATAACGGGACAAGACACTTGGGGTTGAAAGGTTTATTTTATTATCATTATTATGTTATATCTTTTTTTTTGGTTCACCAAACAAAAGTTCATCTCTGTTGTCATCTCAAAGACTTACCCTTATAAGATTTGTAAAATTCCTGCAGGGGTTAGTCCATATGGTCAACCAAAATCGATACTAATAGCTCAGGTTCAAAGATCAAACGAGACACCATGTCTAATATGATCTAGGTAGGCAACTTAATCTAAGCATGATGTTTAAATTAAAGAGCCTATGGAAGCATGATTTTGCAAACTTCAAACTAAGCACCATGCTTAATTTAAAAGATGCATAACCAACACTTCCAAATCAAAACATATAGCATAGAAATTGGAGGCATGACAAGAGATGTAAGATTCATCCAACAGAGGTGAGACATTGTGAGGTCAACATTGCCTTTGCATACCTGAGTGTTGCTATCGGCAACATGTATGGATGAAACATCGACGCTGTTGCTGCGGTTTGCATGATAGATCTGCCAGTGAACCTCAAGACCAGCCCACATACAGCTTAATGTGTTTGGGCCATGGGCCTTGACAGTTGTAGCAAAGGCTTGGAAGTGGCCCCTTCTTGTTGAAGCGTTGTTGGGTGAAGTCGGGCGGCACTTTGGGATGTATCTTTGAATATGTCGTGCCACCCGCTCTTCCCTCTCCTCCAATATATTTTTTCTTTTTTTTTTTTTGCATATTTTCTTCTTCTTCTTTTTTTTTTGACATCTCTTTTTTTCATTTTTTTCTCTCTTTTTTTTTCAAGCAAGGTAGAGCCAACATCCCCCTTTTTTTTTTTAACCATGACGGCCTTATGGTGAGACTTTCGTCATCCTCCCCCACACTTGGACTTTTGTGTGAAAGTCAAGTGTGCAGAGATTGGATTACCAAAGGCATCAAAGTGTTTATCTGATGTGACTCCTGTGTCTTCACGTATCATATGTCCCTTGTTCTTCTTAATCTTCACCCGAAATGGTTAGTGACCAAGAATACCCGAAGGTGCATACGAACTTGAAAACATTGGCTTGCCTTATTTGTAAGAGAAAAGATTTTTTTATGATAATCCGGGGTATCTCCGGTAGTGCTTACTTTAGGGTCATAAGCTTGACCGCCAAAAACCGGACGAAGTTTGTGGCCAAAAGCTATGATTGGCTTCCATTGATATGGCTCAAGAAATTGTCCCAAACAGTGATCAAACATGTCGTTTAATCAAAGTAGGCAATTTAACCTAAGCTCCATGCTTAGTTTAAAAAGCCTATGAAGATATGATCTTGCAACAACCACACTTCAAACCGAAACATGCTTCATGCAAAACTCGGAATACAAACCAAGTTTTTAATAAATATTAAATTTTTCTTCTAAAAATAGTTTTATAAAATAAAATTACTTATATAAATTTTTTTCTAAAACAAAATATTATAAGGTAACAAAAAAAAAATAGTTTTTGTAAGATAGTTTTATAAAATATTTTTTTGGATAAAGAAAAATTATTTTTTTTTCTGTTATGATCAATGGCTACATCACAAGCAAGCTATCATGAACATGTCCTAATAAATTCTTTTAACCAACGCCTTCCCCGCAGAACTGCGCCGTAAATGCTTGTTGGCATTTCTTAGCGCAATTACTAGAAACAGACATAAAGTCTATCCCCGGCAACGGCGCCTGAAATGCTTATTGGCGTTTCTTAGCATCATCACTAGAATTAGCAACAACGCCAAGAAACACCGGTTGGTATTCTGTAGCATTCACAGAACAAGTCCCCAAGCGCACGGAAATACCGTTGTAGCATTTCACCCGGAAGTATTCAGGGTATCGTTATTTATATTTTTCCAAAGGAAGGCAGGGTATAAAAGAGTCTAGTAGAGACATGAACACGATAACATGATTGCATAATAGACCAATGTTCATAACAATGGGAAAATGGGATTTATATTTGGATACATGACACACACACTCAAGCCAATCTCAAGGATAAAGAGAAACGAAAGAATAAAGAATAAGACTCTGGAGCAGGCATTCCTACATAGCTATGTCAAGACAGCAGATAATCATACGAATACACGCTTGTTATATAGGGCCAGAGGTCTAAGTTAAGATAGTCTGGTCGCTGTTGATCTACTTCGGGCACCGGATAACACTTGGTCTGCCAAGCGTTGCCGGCCTAGGGCTCTACGTCAAACCCGAACGTGGGGAATTACAAGGGACAGACAGGCCGTCACCACCGCCGCCTACCACCTCAACCGTGGGGCACGAGGCAAACGAAGGTAGTATCTAGCCTAGACACCACGTCTATGCTATAACTACTACTCTAGCATGAATTCAAGGCTTACCCGTCCCCGGGGTCCTTCTACTAGAGTATCTGCCACGAGGACAGACGACGAACCCGCAAACCAACATTGACCAAGACTAAGTTAAGAAAGAACTCATCTCCTCAACTTAGCTCTAGATCTAAACATGCAAGTATGATAGGTTAAGCATAAAGTTCTATAAGACAAGAATGTAACATAGGAACTATATGCTAGTTCATATGTAAACAACATATCATAAGAACTTTGCTCTAAATCAAGAACATAGCTATATTGATAGAATGAGAACAAGAACATAGAAGGATTCCCCAAAGTATTCATACCAAGCTTCTCCTTCTAGAGATCCTTGCCTCTCTCTTACAAAGCTCTTGCCAAACTCCTACTACTACATCCTAAAACTACTAAAGATGGTATAAGTGTGGAGGGAGAGAGGCTCTTGTTGTGGTGTGTCTATATGAGAGTGCCTCCTCCCCTCCTTTTATAGCTCAAATAGGACGGTTCGGCGTAGGTAAATTTGGAAACATCCTGAAACCGCCATAGGGAACCGCCATAGCACCTTCCAAATGAAGCTGGGCCCAGGAGGCAGAGGGCTGGGCGCGCCCGCGCCCCAGGCGCGCCCGCGCCTGGTTGGCGTCTCCCCCCAACCGCCTTTGGCAGGTCGGTCGTGGAGTGGTCCTAGGCCGCAGTGGTGTTGGGGGTTTGGCCCCGAATGGTTCCAAAGTGGGCTTTCCTCCCTTCCCTTGACTTTACGCTTTTCCAAAGGGTGCATTTCTTTATACAATTCCATGCACTTGGTGTATATTCCTGCAAAGTGTTACAACTTCCAAGTACATGTGGAATTGGGTTAGCAGTAAAGGTATATGTGTATAAAAATATATAATTCTCCCTTTTCTATCTTAAATTGGCAGTTATAGATTGGAGTTAAGGACCGCCAACAATTCCTACCATAGCTATACATATTATTTAGGCTAGGAAAACTTCCACATATATGCTGCTTGCTTTGCATTGAGTTTTTTCGAGCTTTGTTGACCCTTAGAGACTTGTCAAGCTCTTAAAATCAAGATCACGTTCACTCCACTCACATATGCACTACTCTTACATGTAGGGTAGGCACAAAAACATGCTTTCCATTTAGGTCCACCCAAAAATGTTGTATTCCTATACTAGGAGTAAACACAAAAACATGCTTGATAGGTTTCTTTTCATTCACCAAAAAAATGCTCCATTGTTCTTGTTGCCATCTCTCTAAAGTTTCTATTACAAGAGGAGACATGGGGCTATGCAAAAGTATTAAAAAAATAGACATAAAGATGTCTGAGATATTGAGAATAATGGGTACTTAGATGCCCGCCTGAAAAAAGAGAGAAGAAAGAAAGAATAAAGATAGCCCAAGCTCTTGCAAATATTTCCAAGTTTTAAAAGAGAGATAAGTTTCCAAGGAGCAAAGTAGAATTAGGTTTCTACCATATCCACTATATATATTCACTTCACCATATATATCCACACACATGCACATCTTAATTTGATTGTATGATTTCTTTCTCTGGATCCATTGTTTGACTTTACATCATATGCTTTGCATGGATGTATGCGCTGTCTCCACTCCTATGAGCTCCACATAAGCCTTAGTTATTGGAAGAGAAAGGCATAACATCATTCTTGCCTTGGTGAGGATCCATAAATACCAAATATTTTGAGAGACTTGAGAGTGTCATACGGTGGAAGCTCAGAGTTTTATTTTGAAAACTTATAAAAACTCGAACGAGGTTGAACAAAGAACTAGAGACATAGTACTTGACTTGATCTTTACGTCTTTCAATTACTCAAGATGCAAGTGAAGGCTAAGAAGCCCCATGGTTGAAGGTAATATGGGTAAGTTTGAAAGTCGAGATCGGTTTATTTGAATGCGGAGGAGAATTTTTGTTTGAAAGCATGTGTACTTTTGAGGAGTAAAAGCATTGTAGCGACTTCTAATCCATTGTTAAGTTTAACATTGCTCGGGGACGAGCAAAGGTTAAACTTGGGGGAGTTTGTTGATGGTAAATAACACTCATCATAAACCGTCAATATAACTTGTAAAAATGCATGAAAGTGATCACCAACTTAGGTTTAGGGTTTAAACTAACAAATTCCACTAGCTTTGGCGAATCTATGTTTTCAGTTAGGTTTATTTAGAAAATGAGCAAGGAGGACCCAATTGTTAGATCAAATCACGCTTATCCATGATGAAACCAACTTGGGAAGACTCTAGAACACTCGAGAAGGCAAACCACCATGACCCGACACAAGAGGGCCCAAGAGGCAAACCCCTCATGTCATCCTTCGCTTCGAATGTCAGTTCTCCACCACCTCCAAGGTTCAATCTACGTCGTTGCTCAAGGTCGGTTTGATTGGAGGGCTTAGATATGACGTTGCCATGGATTAATAGGCCCATAGGACTCCTGGTGCCCCCTATATAAGGCCCCCATACCCCCGGAGCATCAAGAATTAATCTCAGTCATCATCATAGAGAGATCAAGATCATCATCAAGAAGAAGAACCTCAGAGCTACACAAATATTCGTAGGCATAGTTAGCTAATTTAGATCTAGAGAGAGGCAAGCCCCTTGCTTGGATTCCTGGTCTTGTCAAGAGCTTGGCTTGGTAAAGCTCTTCATACCCTCTCTTTATCCTCTATTATTCATATGTTTGCTACAATTGCTATGACATTGTTATATATAATATTTATATTCTTAGTTATTCTATTCATAGTCTACTTTGATTCTATGCTTAGTATAGCTAGAATTATCATTATGTTTATGCATATGTTCACAAAGTGCTCATCCTTTAACACGTAGGGAATGAGGGGTCACCAGAGAACTGCCATCCGAAGGTGGGATCGAGAGGCGGCAAGGGGGTACTGCTGCACCCCTGGTGCGCCCGCACCTGGCCCGACCCCTCTGGCCACCGTCTTTGCATGTCAGGCCCATGAGTGGACCTCGACTGAGCCTAGTGGGTGCTTCGACCAAATTATCTAGGTAGATGTCCTTTTTGCTTTTATTCCTTTGTGCATATCTGCTTTACGCCTTGTCAGTATGCACCTTTCAATGTATTTTCCACTGTATTTGTGTTTAAGTCCTGCGAAAGTAGAAATCTCCAAATACAAGCGGAACTTGGTTAATAGTAAGTGCATATGTGCTTAAGTTTGCTCAATTCCTCCTGTTTTGAGTCTTAATTGGCAGTTGGATAAGGACCACCAATAGTTAGGGCATCCAAAGTCTATGCTTTTCACCAGTCCTAAGTGCCATGTGGCAATCTTAGGGTCGATCTCATACATATCGAAGCTCCATCTTAGCATAAGACCAAACTTTAAGCCTAGGACCCACCATAAGGAATACAAAATTCTTGCCGTACCTGCAAAAGGAAGAGCTTAAGCACCACGCTGGAAGGGGCCCCATGATGTCTCGGGCTGGCAGTCAAAGCGCCGCGTCATGCCTGGCAGTAATGGAGGCCAAGCCATCCAGCCGGTGAGTGCAAAGGCACGGGGACAGTGGTTCGGCGGCTTGGAGATCCTACACAAGGGTGATTGGGAACCGGAAAAGGGCAACATCGAGCACCACGGGGAAGAGGCCGGACATGAAGAATTGGTTGTAGGGCTCGTTGGTGGTCCTTACGAGCCAAATCTGACTGCCAAATAACATAGAAAATGAGGAGAACTAACATGCCTTACTCACAGATTTTATTCAAATCTGACCGCCAAATAACATAGAAAAAGAGTAGAACTAACATGCCTTACTCACAGATTTTATTTATATTAACCCATTTCCACATGTATTGGAGAATATGTGTTTTGCAGGACAACATATGAAATAACACCAAAAACGTGCTCGAAGTACAAAAGAAATGCAGCATAACACCATTCGACGCGAGCACAAGGAGATGAGGGCCCACAGATTTTTCAAATCAACCATCCCTAAAAGATCTCATCTTAGGGAAAGCTAAAATTAATGAAAACCTAATGATAAGATTTTGGAAAATATTAATTCAAAAATAGAAGGTTTAACTTCCTCCTTTAAAATCATTTAAGCTTTAATAAAATGTTTGAAACTCGATTAGCTCAAATTGATGCTGCAATTCCTGCAAACAATTCTGGGAACATCCCGGGGCAACCCGTGACTTCATTTGAAGTTGTTAATGCGGTGACCACGACGGGTGGTAAGTCTACTCGTGATCTACCATATCCTAACCATGCAGGAAAAGCCAAAGAGCACAAGGAGGTTGAACCTTCGATGAGATCAACAGGGGTACAACCTCAGGCCACAGGCTTCAAGCTAGCTTGGGGGAGGACCCCCACCTAAGAGATAACATGTATCATGCACTCTCAATCAAAAAAGAGAAATAATAATAATAATAATAATAATAATAATAATAATAATAATAATAATAATAATAATAATAATAATAATAATAATAATAATAATAATAATATAAATTATATAAATAAAATAACATATGATAAAGAGAACAGAATTTACTTTCTTATATGTGCAGTAAGAATGTTTTAGTTCCTCCTTGTTGAAATGATGAATAGTTGTGCTATTCATGTTTCTCTAGTACCTAGTTTACAACTTAATATTCTTCCAAGTTTGAACTCTTTGGCTCATGTGAAACCATCATGAACCTAAAACTTTGTGGGATGCAAGTGCTATAACTAAGTCTAAGTTGTTGTAAGATATGAGATAGCAACATAAGAGCTGCTATAATCTTGTTCCAAATGAGTATGATTATCGGAGTTTTCTTTTAAAAAAATTATAAAAACCTTAATGTTCCTCAATGGTGATAAATTCCTACCAAGGCCATACATAATCTTCCTTGATATAAGCCTTCTACATAAGATACTTGCATTGTGTTGAGTTTTGTCAAGTGTTGTTGACCCTTATTGAGAGATTTATCATGCTCCCAAGATCATGATCACATACACGCCACATATATATGATGCTTCTACACTACAAGTATGTAAAAACATATTTTTTACTTCCACCAAATAAATGCTCCATGTTCTAAAAAAATGATCTCTCTCCGAATACATTCTAGTAGAAGTGACATGGACCATGAAAAGTATAAAAAGAAAAAAATATGGACACATGAAGGTCCAAAGTCTTGAAATAAAAAAAATGTGAGCACATGAAGGCTCATGCATATAAAAAAATGATGATAGACATGTCTCAAGGTAATAAGATAGAGAGAGATCATATCAAATGAAGGAATATTTTTAACATATTACGTTCCACTCAGGTGCACATCTTGATCTAAGAGTATGACACTTCTCTTCTTGGATCCAAGCTTTGACTTTACAATATATGCAAGGTAAGTATGCTACATCTCTATCCTACCCAAAGCTCCACATATGCCATTAGAAGTAGGATAAATATGCCTTGGTGAGGAAACATACACCACATGAGCGACATGAGAGTACCATATGGGGAACTTAAAGTTCCTTTTGAAAAATATGCAAACCCTCCGGTATGAAACTTACGAGGAATGAAAAAAACTATGCTCAAGTCAAGCTGCTCTGTCTTGCCACTGCCTATGACGAAGGAAAAAGCCATAGGCCCCATGAAGAGCTAAGGTAATATGGGTGAGTTTTTCAACATTGCTAAACCTTCCAATCAAAGAAGAGTATGTTTGTTGTACATATGGTACTACTGAAATGTAATCGGCATTGTAGCAACTCCTGATCAACAACCTATATCATAGCTTTTGCTCAAGACGAGCAAAGGGTAAGCTTGGGGGATATCATTGCTGGTCCTTACAGGCCAAATCTGACCATCAAATAAGATAGGAAAAGAGGAGAACTAGCATGCCTTACTCACATATTTTATTTATATTAACCCATTTCCACATGTATTGGAGAATAAGTGTTTTGTAGGACAACATATGAAATAACACCAAAAACATTCGCGAAGTACAAAAGAAATGCAGCGTAACACCATCTGACACGAGCACAAGGGGAAGAGGCCCACAAACCAGTCGCTACTGATAGTATTTAAGCCCAAACCCCCGAGTATCATGACCAAGGCCCACCTTCCAGCTGCCATGTCGAAGACAGGGGCGGGGAGGAGCCACCTAGGGTCGGCCGACCCCAGGGGTTAGCTGACCCCTGGCCGCACTGCCCTCCTCCAGCTTGCGCATCGGCCCTCCTCATTAATGCCCCAAGGTGGTGGCACGGGGGATCCTTGAACATTCCCTGCAAAACTGATGTTTGGAGTAGTATAAGTAAGAGGGAGAGGCCCCCCACATGACAAACCATACTTAGAGCCTCTCTGTGGCAGAACCTCCTAAATCATATGGCCCACATGCATGTATCATTGTCTTAACAGACCTCTGATAGCCATGCATGTGTGCCATAAGACTTTCAAAAGGTCTATCGGGTAGATTCCCGAAACATCCACGATTCTTCGAGCAGGATCAATCATTATAAAGAGACATTGCAGTATTACAACATTTTATTCAAATAATATACATTAGAGTAAAACAGCGGAAGGATTACAATAACATAGGTTTACAAACCATTTGTTTTCAAAACTTACAAACCTTATGTTTAAATATTACAAACCAAAGTAGTAGTGGAGTAGCGGTAGATAACTTATTTACACAACCAGATGATATACCCTGCCCAAGAGCCAAACAACCTATTCGTCATCACTCTCCGCAAAGACTGTCATACAGCAGGATGCAGTGCAACCCTGTTCCTGGGGTTCACCTGCAACAAGGGTTCAACAAACCCTAAGTACAAAAGTACTCAACAAGACTGACCCGACGAAAAAGAGGGGTGAAGACTCAGAAATGCAGGTCAGAGGGACAAGGTAAGGCTTGCAAGACTTCAAGAATTTTTGCAGAAAAGCTTTTTGGAAAACAAGTGTTATTAAGCAACTCTCTTGCACTAGCTCAAGCTGATCAAACAACTCCCATTGAAACATTAACATTAGTTAAGTTGTTACTATGATGATGAGCACCGATCGAGTCTCCTTCTTCGAGAAGCACGGCGATTCGAATCCATTTTTACCCAGCTAGGACCTAGATCACCGATATACCGGAGACTCTGACTCCGCTGCATACCAGATCACATGATATACCGGGACAACAACCACAGCCATATATCAACCACAACACCCAGTGTGTGGATTTTCTAGGGTCTTGATATCACCAGGTCACCATCGAACGGACCTTAGGGCATCAACAGACGGAAACACTATAGAGGGACTCCTTTCCCAATGCAAGTTAGCCATCTGGACTCAATTTATTAACTATCAACATGATTCCATAAATGAAAGCCACTCTCATCTTTTTCATTCTTGAACATTTTGAAAACTTAGCTAATGAGCAGGGCTAAGCATTTCTAAACATTTTCTTAAACAGGTAATAAGGAATACGGAAGTAAGACAGGTAATGCAGTTGGTAGGTTTTCACTCAACTCCTATCCTTTAATGCAACAATACAGAGCTGAAGGATAAAAACTTCATAAAACCAAGGTAAGGGTTTAATGCATCCGGGGCTTGCCTTGGTACTCGGGGTAGACAATCTCTGGCTCTGGATAATCACCACTTGACTCCTGAGTCGGCTCTTCCTTGATCTCTGAGTTGACAACGATAAACTCTCCATTAACGGAACTACTCGACAACATGACATGATTCAACATGATGAAATAGTAAACATGATGCTTGAAAAATGCATAAACAAATTAATAACTTGAGTACAACTTTCCTTCGCGAAAACGTCGCAAACTAACGAGACTTTTAAATTAAATAAATAAGTAGAAATAAATATTAAAACAAATTTTGTCAAAACAATCCCAAAAATTAAACTTAAGCTCCTCAATCTCTAACAAGTCTACAAAATAATTTTCATGATTTTTGAAGCAATAGATAAATAACTAAAAATCAAGGAAGACTCATTTTTCAATTAAAAGAACTAATTTTTAAATATAGCAAAAATACTCAAAATAAATATTTTAAATTTTTTCCTAGCTAAATAATACCATAAAGAACTTCCACAAAAATTTTTAGGATTTTTGGAGCTATGGACAATTTCCTATGAAAATAACAAAATGCTTTACTATTCATCAAAGCATAAAAGAATAAAACAAAAATAAAAGAGAAAGGCGGCCTGGCTGAAACCGGCCCACCGGCCCAGCCGGCCCAACTCGGCCGCGCGCGCACAGGAGCGGGCCAAAGCGGCAGCGTGAGCAGGCCGGCCCAGGGAAGCAGGCAGACCGGCCCACTCGGCCTGGCCGAGGCCTGGCCTAGCGGCATTGCAAAAAGACCCTCGAAGTTTTACCAAATCATAAACTGGTACGTGCCACTATTCACTAAGTCACGCGACTTTGCACCAAGACCCCTAGGGTACGTCAAATTCTCGACGTGAGGTCCTCGCGAGCTCCAACAGAGGATCGGCGGCCCGACCGGCTCGGCCTTGCCGACGGCGAGGCCCCCGGCGGCGCTATGGGGCTCTACGACCTCGGGAAGACACGGCGCGCTCAATGGAGGTACTAAAGCGACGACGGACGCGACGAAGCGGGGACATCTGTGGCGGCGGCGGAACAGCACAGCGGCGGCTCGGCTACAGGACTCATCGGAGCAACTCCGGCGACATTAACGCAAGCAACGGCTGCGGCACGACAACACGAACGCAACTAGCCTATCAATTGACCCCTAGCATCAGCCGACAATGGCATGACTCGTGTGCCGGCGGACGCACATGGAGCGGCGACGGCGACGACCACGTTCCGACCGCGACAGAGCGACTTAGCCCTAATTGACTACACCGGCACAGGCAAGAGATCAAGGCGACCCTGATGCGCATGCTAGAAATGACTGAAAGACGGCGGAGCAGGGTGCTCACCGAGCGCGGGGATGGCGGCACTGAAGGCGGCGCGTGCTCCAGCTGGCAAGGTCGCGTCACGGTGAAATCCTGTGCGTCAAAATGAAAACCAAGGGGAGCATCATACTCCCGAGATCAAGATGGGCTCAGGGTGAAGATGAATTGGAAAATGAACAATGACGATGGCGTACGACGACGGTGAAGTGGCGGTGGCACCGGGCACCGGTCGCGAGGAAGATGACGATGGGAAGGCGCTTCCGGCGACGAGGGGCTGCGTTATCGAGCTCAGCGGTTGCGTGAGAGCGAGGCGGAGCTGGTGGCGCTAGCAATTTGGCAAGAGGTGGCCAGACGACGACGATGGCGCGAAACGGCTCGGAGCAGCAATGGCGGACGGTGAAGATGGCGGGAGAAGAAAGAAGAAAAATGATGATGGCCGACTGCTATTTATAGCCCAAGGGCAACCCATGGGCGGGCGACACGATCACGATTAAGCTTCGAGCTCAAGGGGCGAGCTGGCGGCAGAGGCAGGGCGGCATGGGCGTCATGGCCACGGCGTCGGGAGGAACAGGGAGGGGAGATGAAGGTGATGACGTCGGCGCTACAGACAAATTTAACTTAGCGAAATGATCTCCATTTTCTCAAGATTTTTCATGGCAACTCAAAAATTTCCAAAAACAAAGTCCCACTAATTTTTCATGATCTACAATTTTCTCAAAAGGAGCATTTTCAAATTTTGTCTAGTTTTTGAAATATGAAACCAAATTCCAAAAGGGGACAAAACCCCGGAATATAATTTTTGCAATTACTTTTGATTTTTTAACTAAACTTGAAAATCTCCAAAACTATGAAATGCTCAACTTTTCAAACTGAACATTTTCCCAAAAACAACTTTTCCAAATTTTGAATAGTTTTTGAAATCTAGTTTTAAAACCAAAAGGGGACAAGTGCCGTAAAAGCCGTATTTTCAAAATAATTTAAATTTCTTTTTGAAAACTTGAAAAACTTTGAATAGCAGGTTTGTTGTTCTCATCAAGATGCTCAATAAAGCTTTTTGGACCAATCCCAAATTCTTTACGGATTTTGAATTACACGAAGGGGATAAAACAGGGTTTTCGACAAATTCTACTTTTACAAAGAGCACATTCAACCTATGAATTTAAACTTGTTTTAGTTGATGCACATCAAGGTGAACTTAATCATGAATGCTTTGCGATGCAGTATGACGACATGGTCGGTTTTAGTTAAAATAACACCAGAGGTGTTACACTCTCTCCCTCTCTACTCTTGTACCTTTTACCTTTGTACTTTTAGGAGCCAGGCTAGAGCTTTGTCGGAGATCTTGGACTACTCAGAGTTGTTTGGTACGGTAAATATCATCAGCTCCTTATGGCTTTGATCTCAATCTATCATTGTTATGCTTATTTTTTTTTGTTCATATGCTGTTTGGTTAGCATATGAATCTCTACGCTCGATCAGTTATGCAATGTACGGTTTAGGCTAGTTGATCTAAGCTATGGTGGTGGTTCATCATCTGTTTTGTAACAAATGTTCTAGTAGAGGACTTGAGATGAAGACGGAAGTTCCTGGCCAATGCTAGAGTAGTAATCAGTAGCGTAGATGTGGTGTCTAAGCTTTTGGTTACCTTTGAATATGATTGTGCTCCACGGAAGAGAGGATAGGCGGCAGGTGGTGACAATGCCGTCCGTCCCTTGTAATGCCTCACGTTCGGGTACGGTGTGTGAGTCTAAATTGCCTTACGCGCTTGCTGGTAGACCAGTGCTCGTTTGGTCTCCCCGGGTACCTGGGTGCTTAGAACTAAGTCCTAACCATGTGCTTGTATGATCATCTGCTAATCTTTGCATAGCAACACTTGGATTCTTGTATAGCTGTTCCTGTTTAGTTTCATTTTTATTCTTTATTCTTTATTTTATCCCTGAGATTGGCTTGTGCGTGTCACACTATCCCTATTTTACCGTGGCTTACCCCTGCTATGAACTTTGGTATATTATACTGCTTGTTATCTTGTTCATGTACTTAATAGAGAGTTTTACACTTATGCCTTCCCTTGGGAAAATATAAATCATGATACTCTGAATACTTCCGGGTGAAATGCAACAACGGTATATTCGTACATTTGTGAATTATTTATGTAGACGTTAAGAAATACCAGTAGGCTCGACGTTGTGGCCGATGGTGTCAGGTAGGGGAGCTCTAGCGGCCAGCGCATAAGTGTGATAGCCCGGGGAAGAGGCAGGCGGCGGCATGCTCTTGGCGAAGAAAATAAAAAAATCTGAGCGGTTGAAGAAAACGAAAAGAAGTGCAGGTGTTTGTTTTATTTAGATTAGATATGGACCCATACTTAAGACCACCACTGATTTTATATGCTCCTGATGCCCAATAGATGAAGCTAGGTTTCGAAGGGATTTCTCTATCGGTTGACTGAGACACGTCCTCAGATAATACCGTGGGGCGTTCTTACCCCACCGGTCCAGTTTTGCTTTTAACACATGCGACTAGTTGTAGCGAGGGACCATCCTCAATCTGAGAAGTTATTGCTGGCAGGCAGCCACAGCATTGCAATTATATGCAGCCAGAAGCATTGCACCGCTGTGAAGGTAAACTACCGTGAGCAGGTTTTCCTGTTAGACAAGTAATTCTAATTCAACATACTCAGAAATATATAACTAATTTTTGAAAGTATGATTGGAAATATTTCAGTCGTCATATATATTTCAGTGTAGCATGCTTAGATACTGTTTAAAGTCATTTAGAAAACGGAGAGTAGGCGAAGAACAACATCATATGTAGGGGCAATATTGAAGTCTCTCCCTCTATCTCTCTGCATCCAAAAAGATAAAAAGGTTCTAACGTCTGTTTTGGGCGGATAAATTTGCAGAATAACATTTTGATGGCTCTAACGAACGTCTGTTGTGGATGAAAATGTTATAGAGTACTCCATCTATCCCAAATAAATACTCCCTCCGTCCCATGTTTATTTGTACATTTAGAGTTCAAATTTTTTTCCATATTTAATCGATTGCTCTGAGCGTGGCAGACGCGTGCAGCAACCGGAAGCAACAGAATAGTGCAGCACCCGATGGCATATATTGAAAAAAAAGAAATAAAACGACGATGGGTCTCTGGATTGTTCTCATCCACCTGCGGCCATGCGCCAACCCATGTTCCACAGTGCCGGGCGGCCATGCATGTTTGATTTGGAATTTTTTTTTTCTTTTGCCTGAACACTGCTTGAACTGACAGACTGTGCAGGGGCAAAAGTGTCATTTTGCATCTGTCTTGGTTTGCGTGTCATTATATTGATCATGTAGGGCATGTACAACTTATAGACAGAGGGTTGTCAGTAAGGTTTTTAGAACAGTTAAACAGATAGCTCATACAATAGATAATATCTTTAGCTGTCTGCAAGTTATTTAATACTATGCATGTAGCAATGACCAATCATGAATTCCATTTTGTATATCATTGTGTTGTTATATGATAGAAAACAAAGCAAGCATAAATAAGATGGACATGACTACAATATTTTTAGAACCATCGATATAAAAGATATATTATATATTTTTATATAACAATATAATATAATAGTTTTCATTAATCAAATATAGCATAACATCATGAGTTATCAAGTGCACTGCATAGTGCCTACTTGTACATCACATTGTCTGAACTCTGCATAGCAAAGCAATATACTTGAAATTGAAAATAAGGACAATATATCTGATGCTAGCGAGCTTCTACTGTATACTGAAATCGATGTTTCCGTAGTTGGATTGATCTACTAGCCAGCCCTTGTCTGTTTGCTGCTGTCAGCCAAATTTTCCTCTCAATTCCATAACCCATGTTCTCTATTCTGAAGGATTATGGGTACAAATCTTTTATGGCTTCCCTCAGTATGCTCACATCTCAGTCTTCCTGCAGTGTGCTCACATCCCAGTCTTGCTGCAGAAATATGATACTATCAAATACTACAATGAAGAGGCTCACAAGTAGATGACTGGTATACTGAAGGCACATGCTGCTGCAGCATGTGCCTATTATTATATTTCCTAACAAGTCTATTTTGTTAACAAGGATATGGCAATCAGAACAACAATTATGTGATCTAACTGTAACAGATAACAGACAACAGGTATACTAGTAGTTCGGACCATACATTCAGTCATTCAGAAAACAGATAAATGCAACACATATATATTCAGAACTCTAACAGCAGCATAAATGCAACACATAGTGCACAGCTACATAGCTCATAGTGCAGAATTGAAACAAAACTTGCTGACTCTATAATTACATAATACATAGTTCAGAATTGAAACAAAACTTCCTGACTCTACACCAAAAAGTGCAAAACCCATCCAGATGCTCAACACAACAGTGGATAATCTACCATTGAAAATTAATGCTGAACATCCGTTTAAGCAATCAAAATTATCACCTATTGATGTAAAAGATGCCCAGGCCATCATAAGTGAGGAAAAAACAGTCTCAACTGAGCAGCTTAGGGAGATTACCAAGAAAAGTGAACGAAACGTGCTCAACTAAAATCTAACACCTCACAATAACAGCTGTCTATTTTCATTGTCGCTTGCTGTCTGTCTGCACGTACACTCGCATGCCTATAGATCGTAATCCAAAACCTGACGCCTGATGAGAGCTTTCTCTCTTCTTTTTCTGTCAAGATCTGAATCAAGTTTCATGTGCCATTAAGGAGGCAGATTCATGGATGCCGTGCTGCATGGCCATGGGCCGGCCACAGCCCACAGTTGCATATGCATCCATGAGAGATGAGACATTTCTTTCCAAAGAACAGACAGTGGTGCCACCTCTATTGAGCAATGAACCAACCTCTCATGTTCAACCTACCAATTAACAATTAACAAGGATATGGCAATTTTAATTCATCAACACACACAGCAACAATGTATTTGGAATTAGTGTTCTTACCATGCTGGATCCCAACTTGCTCGATGCCCAAATGAAGGAGACGATGAGGGGAATGGAGCCATCGAAGAAGCCGATGACGCTGGGTCCCAACCCGTGCTTGCCGCTGCAGCTGCATTGACCTTGCCCTTCCGCCCCGCCGCCACCGTGCTTAGGCTATTCCGCCCCAAATCTGCAGATGCGCCGATGTCCTCCATCTCGTGGGTAGGGAAGACAGCCGGGGAGAAGTTAGGATTATATGCTAACAGTGGTGGATTTATCGTGAAAAATACATTTCGCATGCACCCTCAGCTTCCTTCGCGCGAGGACCGTCACTGAATCGGCGTGCTCGTCGACTTGAGTAGTCGGGCCTATACAACGCGCCTCCAACCGCGAGGAAGTCTCAGAGCACGCACGCTAATCGCTTTGCGAGGCGAAAATGAGAGCTTCTCTCCTCATTGAATACAGTGGACCGGGGTTATTTTTGTAAAAGTAGGAAGACATAGATGGGGTATACAGACTCGTTATACATGCCCTAATTTACTTATTTGGATATACAAATATTGATACCATTTTCTATATAACTAGTCAAACCTAAAAAGTTTGACTCCATGACAAGCATAATGTGCGTTTATTTTGGGACTGAGGGGTAACATCTTGAAATTCAAAGGTGCTTTGACATGGCTTTTTTTGATTCAAGTTCTTTGCAACAGAGTAGAGGTAAATTACCTGTGCTCTAACTGGGTTAGGATCATAGGAAGTAGTGTAACCATTCACATCTGCTTGCACTGCTTGCATGGCCCAAATTGGGCACTCCTCATCTCGATTCGTGATCATATGGAACTGACCTTCGCCTCCACTGTAGATGCCTCCGTCACCTCCACTCCATAACCCTGGATGGAACATGCTCGGCGGCGTCTCCATTGTCACCGGCACAGCAACTGCCGGCCCCTGCTGCTGATCAACAGCGTGCGAGAATACTGGGAGCCTGTGCATCTGCGCAGACTGCGATAGCGTTCCCCACTGCTGCTCCATCTTCGACTCTGATACAGCCCTCCTACCGGCCGAGTCCACCAACAAATTAGCAGCTCCGGGCCATGAAAAGTTGGAGCCAACATTCGGGGTGTCCATGCTGGCGAGCCTGTACAATTGTGGCAGGACCGGCGACGCGCTGCTGCTCGCCGTAGCTTGTTGTGGAGTGGGCGCGAGCGCGATAACATTGGTGCTGCACGACGAAGTCATCGCCAGTGCTGCTGATGATGCAGATGAAGCAGTGGCTGCAGCACCGGGCTTGCTGCCCTTGGCTCGGCGGCGTCTGTACGGAGCGCCTACGGGGATGTCGCGGAGGGCGCCGCCGCGCGTCCAGTACCGATGGCAGGTACGGCAAAAGTGGCGCGGTTGCGCGAAGGAGTAGTTGTTGAAGTAGCAAAACTTGGTGCTGGTGGAGTCACAACGCGGGCACCTGAGCCCTGGCTCTGGCCTTGGGATCCTCAGAAGCTTGGAGCGCTCAGACATGGACCTCGGTTGGGCGTTGGCTTGCGCTGCTGGGGCGCTACCATCGCGGCTTCCACCTCCTTCGGAAAGCACCACTGCGGCCATGGTTTGTCCATACTGGGGAAGATTGCCTTCACCAGCAACAACAGCTGATGCAGGAGGAATGTTAATGTTACTAGTAGTAGTTGCCTGCTGCAGCTGCAAAAAAATTTAAGATAATGAAAGATGAATCAAGAGAGCGATTTATATAGTATATTGGAAGATATAAATGATTTAGTTCGTCCACGATATATATCAGCAACGGGAACTATATGTATCTACATAATAGTGGTGCCATACATAAATTACCTGCTGGTTGCTATTCCAGCTTGTGGAAGCTAGGAAGACTGGGGGGAAGATCATATTTGTGAACTTAAGTAATTCTAACAAGCCACTTGTTGTGTGTGTGTGTGTGTGTGTGTGTTTGGGTCACTTGACTCCACGGAGTGATTGATTTATATATCGCAGCTTCGGATGGAATAGAAAAGGAAACGCACTAGCCTGAAAGAGACTTGCATCTTGTCTCTACGCACTATCGGATACAGGCGCTTTGCCGAGTGCCATACTCGACAAAGCTCACATGGCAAAGAATCTGTCTGCAAAGAGCTCCTTGCCGAGTGTTTTTCGGGAAAGTTGGAAACGAAAAAAACCGAAAAAATAGAAAAAAAAATTTAACCCGGGACCGACCATCACGGCATTTTTCGTGCAAAATTCGCGCGCTACGCGGCCGGCGGGATTCAAACCCATGACCTCCCTCTTGCGCGTCTCCCTCTCTAACCACTGCACCACACTGTCTCTTGTGTCTATATTACATTTCGGTTCCCCACATATTGTACTAAACTGAGTCTAAATTGATTGTTTGAGGCCACAAACGAATATTAATGTAAAAATTGTCAACTACAAAGTTTCATAACTTTTAAGATCTACACTTTTCGTTTAGGAAGTTTTTTCATCCGAGGTTGTTTGCAAAATTTAAATTTTAAATTTGAGAAATTCAAACGTAGTTTTGCATGACAAGATGACTTCAAATTAAAAGGTATCAACTATAAAGTTTCATAACCTTTCGAGACTTACAAAGTTTATTCGATTGTTTTTCCATCGAGGTCTTTTGAAAAATTTGAATTTTAAATTTTTCAAATTCGATGCAGTTTTGCATGACAAGATGACTTCAAATCAAAAAGTTGCCAACTATAAAGTTTTATAACTTTTTGAGACCTACAAAGTTTATTTTGGTTGTTTTACCATCCGAGGTCTTTTGAAAAATTCAAATTTTAAAATTTTCAAATTCGATGCAGTTTTGCTTGACAAGATGACTTCAAATCAAAAAGTTGCCTACTACAAAATTCTATAACTTCTCAAGATCTGCAAAGTTTATTTTGATTGTTTGATCATTTATTCATCCGACATGGTGGTTCTAATATTGTTCACAAATCTTATATATCTCTCATGTAGTTTATGAAAATACAAGAGAGATATATAAGATTTGTGAACAAATCTACTTTCACTTTATCATATGAAGAAATGACCAAAACAAAAATTGTATATCTTGATGAGTTATACAATTTTATAGTTGAAAACTTTTTCATTTGAATTAATTTACTGCCTCAAAATATGATTTAAAAATTGTCTTTGCCGAGTGTAAAAAAACACGCAAAGAAGCTTTTTGCCGAGTTTTTTTTTTTCCGAGTGATTTTTACTTAGCACTCGACAAAGAGATTCTTTGCCGAGTGCCCGAAAAAAAACACTCAACAAACCACCAGGCACTCGGCAAAGAGCTGGTTTCCCATAGTGACGTACTGTCTAGCTATGAACTATGTCTGAGTCAAATATAACGATCTATATCTTACTCAAGTCACACCAACTCATTGACCTATTTGTTTTGAGTTGTAGATTGCGAAAGCGGTCTATAGATTATAACAATCCATAAGGGATTTAATAATCTAACAATTGAATTGCCAAAATTTGAGGTGAGAAACTGCTTATTTGTTTCTGCTTGTAATTGTGAAAGATACAGTCCGCATCCCTTAAGCACACATGGCATTAATCTATTTTTAATGGGTGCTATCATGCATATTAACTCATCTACTACACATTGAAGTTTTGTTGGCCTAGTAAGATACAATGAGGAAGCACTCCTCGCAGCGAACTTTTCCCCTTCCCCCTCCCTCGACCTAGGGCTACAGTAGCCCTAGGCGATTTGCAGGCGACCGGGAGGGAACCGGAGTTCCGCCAGCGATTCGGCCCGCCCCTCCCCTCCGGTGGCCCGCCGGGCGCCGGAGGTGGAGGGGGCCGACCCTCGCCGGTCGGATTTGGCTTCCCGCGGCTCGCGACAGTGGCGGCGATGACGACTCCGGTGGTGTCCTCGTCGTGCTCGTGCCCGACGGTCTGAAGCTCTCGGGGATTTGGTCCTCCAAGGCGGTGCGGTCGACGCCGACGGTGTTCGCGCGTCCTCGCGCAGATCTTGGAGGTCGTGGTGTCCAGCTGACGGCGACGAGATGGAAACGGCGCCGGCGCTTTGGAATAAGGTACTCCTGACCTCTTCCCATCTCGACGGCGGTGTCTTAGACGGCGGAGTCGGTGGTCCAGTGAGATATAGGGTTAGGTTAGGTGATAGGTTTTCGGTCTTCTCGAGCTCCTTCTTCTTCTTCAACGACGACGATGTCGTCTCCGGCGGAGGCGGCGGTCACCGGGCCAGCTCCTTTTCCTCCCCCACGTTTGCTCCACCACGACCTATCAGGTATGGCGTGGGTTGTGGCCCGGTTCATGTAGAAAACTCAAGGTTGAGGATCCATGCTGGCATGAAAAGGAACCTGGACTTCGGCAGTTGCAGGCGACGGCGGCGGCGGCAACGGCGGCGACGAGGAAGAATGGAGATGCTGAGAGAACTATCTAGGGTTATTGGTGTAATTCCTAGTTTGTTTAGGGACCTTTCTGTAAACATCCGATGTACTTTGTACTTTTTTAATAGAATGTTCCCTGTCGCCAAAAAAAAAAAGTAAGATACAATGAGATATATAGTTATGTTGCACTAGATATCGCTTGGGCACGAACTGATATTACAATAGGTTGTATCATAGGACATAATCTCTCACAGTATTTACGTCAATTAGTTGTCTTAGATAGATATATCATAGAAAGTAAAATTATGATACTGTAAAATACAGTGGTTGTATCTAATTGATGCCTCACTGATGTGTCAGCTATACTATACTATATACTCCTGCTTCCATTTAGAACACACGTTTTTTACCACTATTTTGCCAAAGTATTGTTGTTGAAAGTCATTTAATATATAATTATTTGAATGTATTTTCTATGCAAATATGCTATTGACATTTTCATGTGGCATTTCAAAGTTTCTAAAATTTGACTAAGCATATCCCTAAAAGTTAACGAATGGGAATATTATACATTATTAGTGGTTGCCGTGGCGTCAGGTGGGAATTGAGGGTGTGATAAAACTAGAAAGGCTCCCACACGTGGCTGCTGGCACCAATACAAAAACGAGATGGTTTTCGATTAAAAAGGAAATAGATATACAAATTTGAGTTGAAGAGTGCACGAACCGTGCGGTAGATGGAAGGCAAGATCACTCCTCCTTTGGTTCATCTATGGAGTATATGTAGCGTGACATCCATGTTTAAATCAATAATTCTAATCACGTTCACAACACTACTGTAGTCAAACAGGTATCCTGTCACATGAACATGTTTGCACTCATACCACATGCTACTAAAAGTTGGAAGGTCATCATCCAAACAACTGATTTAGCCAACCAAACAGATCCTAATTTATGCACTTATACAGTTAAGCCTCCTTTGGTTCATTGGAAAAATGGAGAAAAATGTAAGATTGAAAACCCTATAGGAATTTCTACTGTTCATTACTTTGGTTCATAGGAAGGGGCATCGACTTAGCGGAGGAAACTTTCCTGTGCCTGTCATTTTAGAGGAAGCCTACAGGAAACTTAGCATTCCTCTTAAACATCGTGGTAAAATTCAATGCTGTTGCTAGTTAATGGTGATTCTTGCATGTGGGGCCTAATTGTCGGATGATTATAGAAGAGATTTTAGCCATGTTTGACCAAGTAGCGAAAAAGGACAACTTTATCATCGGTTGGGTATACAAGATATTTTAGCCATGTTTGACCAAGTAGTGAGAAGGGACAACTTTATCGTGGCTTAAAAATTCTCTAGGATTTTTACGTTTTTCTTATGGTCTATCCAAACGATTATTTCTATTATATTTTCCATTTCTATTTTTTTGCAACTGTACTCATACAGAATTCTTATATTTTTCTCTATTCCTCAAATTTCGCATTCGTATGGTTCAAAAGGCCCTTATACAGTTATACTCCAGCTGGACTGGGTCCTCTTCGAGATTAAAAAAGTGACACATCTCAATTATAGAATTGCCTCGTTGACCAGGGCGCTGAGGAGCGGACACGCCCTATGCTACAAGTGCGACCAGCTGCTTTGCCTTCCTGAGACCATGTCCACGTGCATCCACGTGCATCTCAGGCTCTTGGTCTAATAAAGGTAACAACAGCTAACTGTTTTCGATGAACCTCATTTATGAAAGTAATAACATATATATATATGCATGCACCTAGCTAGCCAGCCAAGAGATCAGGGCCGTTTGTTTTCTTTACCTGACTGTGTTGGAGTCTGTGCACGAGCGAGCACCTCGTCGCTCGAGCCAACGGAGCAAGGCCAGGCGAGGCAAACGCGTCTCGAGAACCAAACGGCCCCTTGTGCACCAGGGTGGGTTCTACCTCCAAATGTGTCAAAAGCAAAATTTATCTTAATTCTAGAACTCATCCCTTGGAGTGAAAAATTATTTTATGTTTCGCATGGATTCGGTACCTTATTACTCAAATATGTACTTTTACTTGGATTTTTAAACTTTTTACTAAATTGAACGTTCAAAAATTGTGATGATGCTGAGGCGCACTAACTTTTACATCTTCAATAAAACCTTTCTTGATGTCGGAAAAAACAATGAAATATCCTTGACACGTATATGCGTTGGAAAAATAAAAAAGACATGATACGTAATCTACGACACAGTATCCGGACTTGGAATTAGGCATCACTAGTTTATCATCATGTTCTTAGAAGACAAAAGCATTAGAACTTTGTGTTTAGTACCTATAGCTAAAAAAAAAAAAGTTATCATTGTGCCCTCTTTTTTGTTTATTTTCTAACACAATGTACATATAGATGCTTTGTAATATCTATCCAGTCGTGGTAAACTTACAAATTACTCTATGTTTTATCCATCAATATCCATAGTTTTTCTCTCTCTGCATGGCACCTCCATCTATCCTCAATATGCATATAATTGAAACATTTAGTTATGTTATGATGGCACTTGTTGCAGCTCATGTGTCATGATGTCATAAATATATTTTTTTATTTTCAAAATTTGATCTTATTAATTGTTACATATGGTTTATCCTTGAGATAAATTAAAACTACCTTTTACACAAAACTATTATTTTGCATTTTATTAAAAATAATGATTTTAGACTGTAGACCGCACACTTTATTACTACCATGCTATGAACTGTCATTTAAGTCTGCACCACAATGCTTAAGATTGGTGGCAAAGCTTGAGGTGGGATCTATGAGGGGCCAATTAATTGTTCTAACATTGCTCAAAAGAATATTAATATTTAAGTCTAATAATCATCATTTACTCCAATGAAATCTCAATGACCAGTGAGATGACAGCTACTTTTTGTCCATACTCACCATGCTTAAGATATTGATTTTTTTATCACAAAATTATATATTTAGTAGCATTTTAATAAAAAAGTATACTGCTCAGAATTATACTATCAATTTATATGTCACAATATTTCCATTAAAATGTATGCACAATATGCATGTTTACTCTAAGTTAGTTTTTTTTATACATTCATAGTAAGAAGTAGTTAATTTGGTTTGCTCTCCCATCGAGGAAGCACCGGTCACGAGTTCCAGTGCTGCTCAACTCGTGATTCCCTAATTTTCAGGTTGCCTCTTACGCAGATGTGCCACAATAGTCAAGTGATGTGCCCGCCACAGCTCAGAGTCTGGTGATCTTCGAGTACCTCTCAGCTGCGTCCATGTCTAAGTATGGTTGTAGGGTTGTTTGTATACAGGGTGTGTGTGTGAGGTGTGCGTGTGTAGTGTGGTGGTGTGTGTCTGTATCCGAACAGATACTACGGTTGTACTTAGATGAGAGGCCTCAAAAAAATATAGGAGTAACTTATGGTTATTTAAATATTTTCCATATCAGCAAACGTCGATAATTTACATGTAGATTTGAAGGATAGTTTAGCTTATTTTCAACAATGGTAAAAGTAGTAATTTAGATGCAAATTTAGAGAGGTTAACTTACATTATGTTAATGGATACATGGGTAATTTAGATGTAAATTTATGGGTTATTTTAGATTATGTTCCATAAAATGGATAGATGGTAATTTAGATGTAGATTTAGGGCTTATTATTTTATGATGTTATGAATTTTTCATAACAACATAGATGAGTAATTTTGGAAAGAAAAACGGTCCAATGTTTATTACTATCAATGGTTATTTTAGTCTACTGAATTGATAGCCAAATCTTTCTCATTCTTATGAAATATTCTAAGATTTATTTTTTTAGCTCATCTCATAAGGATTATCGTGGAGTGGCCTCTAATTAGTAATACTAAGATTTTGGGGCCTCCAATTAGCATTTATACTAAGATCTCTTTGCGTGCTGTGGTAAATTAAAAAAGAAAGGTGGAATAGGGCAGGATGCCGCTTTGCCAAAAAATGATGTGATGCAATTGAAAGATGGTGAGAATTCAAGATCAATCGGTTTGTCAGTTGTAGCTTGTGACGAGATTTTCATATAGGACAGGACGAAACCATGATGGATTAGTACAGCTAGCTGGTATAGCATATAGGTAGTTATTGTCACCTATATATCATTTTATATTTCATCACACAATGCATATTGTACTAGCAAATGCATTGCAATGAAACATACAACTTGTGGCGTGGTCACCTGGATGATTGCGGCCCAGAGATTTATTCAGCAATCGTGTCATGCGTTCCAATTTTTAGAATCAGGCGTTGTACTGTGCCTAAACATGCGCTATTCTAACTTTCCTAGACACTAGCTATTCTAACCTGCCTCGACCTCACCTGTCCAGGCGAGGGGCTCGTCAACTGTGGATAAGAGGTGAAATGTTAGGGTTTTTAATTAAGAAAATAGTTGTCCATTCAACTTCCTTAGGGTAAGTTCAGCTGACTCGGCCTATGATGAGTTAACAATGGGTTGATATCAGTCAGTGACCAAATTGGTCTGTCATCGCGCAGTTAGATACATCGTGGCCTATGGTCGCAGCACTAAGCATCTAGTGCCAACCATCTGCAGCTAAGCTGTGGTGCATGGCCAAGGCCTATACTATATATGATGAGTTAACAATGGGTTGATATCAGTCAATGGCCAAATATAATTGGTCTGCCATCGCCGAGTCAGATATATACATCGTGACCTATGGTCGTAGCACTACGCATCTAGCGCCACCATATGCAGCTAAGCGATGGTGCATGGCCAAGGCCCAAGGCCTGCCAGGATTTTGTTATAGGCTGCAAAAAGATGTGCTATTGGCAAGATTAGCGGAGGCTGTATGTGAGTTCATCTACGTGACGTCATATGCTGGTACTTTGGCGTGTTCCTTGTGTCATGGAGTCGTCCAACTGCTGCAGGCGCTAGGGCTGATGAGAAGAAAAGAAGAAAACGTTGGTGAAGAAAACGTTGGTGAAGAAGATGAGCTGGCTGGCTGCTGGACATAATTGCTTGCATCCATACGATGTGATGGCTTGACGAGATTCGCTGTAGCTGAAAAGCCAGTTTTGTCAGCTCCACCTGCTATGTGAGAGAGAGAGAAAGTGTTCAATAGTGTTGCTACAGTTATTTCGAGCTGCTTGGATGTGTACCAAAGGGGGCCTAATTACCTGCATCCGACACTACATGAAAAGCAGTTAGGGCCCGTCTGGAATGGAGGCTTTTCAAAGGAATTTCATAGGAATCAAATCCCTCCATTTAGATGACGGCATAGGGCGTTTGGAACAGAGGATTGCATATTTCCTTTCCGCTGAAAAGGGTTGCCTTCCTTCATAAAACACAGGTAACAAAACATTCAGTCCAAACCTAGTTTTTTGCCAAGCCAGAGATGAGTGGGAGGGAAAGAGGGTAATTAATGGACTGGCCGTGGTGTTCGACGAAGCCGGATTGAAGCCAAAGAAGTCGTTGGAAACTGTCGCTCGCGCCGGCGTGCCATCGTCGCGCTCTAGCCACTCGCGGCGCTACCCTCCATAGAAGTGCAGAACTAGAGGTCATGAGCTTGTCGCGCTCCAGCCGCTCGGCACTAACTTCCTGCTACCTGCTCGGCTACTGATGAGAGAGAGTAGAGAGGAGTAACTATGGGGAGAATGCAGAACTGCTGGGAGAGGATAAGGATGTGATACACCATGCGTGGCTAGTGGATTGAGTCCACGGACCATGGGCCCCACATGTAAGGGAGCTAGAGGAGATTACGCATGTGTTTATTGAATCATCATTTGCTATTATAATGCTTTTACCATTTTTTCAGGTTTTATGATTCATGTGATATAGGTTCGTACATGCTTATATGTTAATAATTGAAATTTGACGTTGTAATGACAAGTATTCATCTCCATTAATCACATCTCATGTTTAGGATTCCTGTGTTATAATTCCTGTATTCCAAACACCCTTATCTATATGTTTTCTGCGTTTTTCCATTCCTCTGTTTTCCTACAACACCTACACCTCATTCTAGTGTTTTATTCTTTTCCTCTGTTTTCCATTTCTTTATTCCAAACAGGCCCTTATTAGAGACGGGCTTTTAGTATTTAGAGAGGCAGGGGGCGTTGTCCATCTCAACATATATTACCTTCGTTCTAAATTATAAGACGTTTTGAGTTTTCAAAACATTATTTTTGCTATGTATCTAGATATAGTGTATATCTAGTACATAGCAAAATCAGTATATCTTGAAAAGACAAAACATCTTATAATTTAGAACGGACATGTTTTACAGAGGCGGGGCAGTGACTGCCTCTATTAAACCAAAAAAAAAAAAACAAAGAAAACCCAACAGCACGAATGCCGCTGCTACTGCAACAAGCACCCCTACAGGTACTGTTCATATGGTGAAGAAAACCAACAGCAACAGCTGCATAGCAGCAGCGAGTACGAGTAGGTCCATATCTGGAAACCATGTGAAAAGACAGACAAGGGATAGAAAAAGATGGTCACGCTCGTACTACATTTGGCCTGGTTTACTTTGAAAAAAAAAAACACGATGAATAGTATCACTTTCGTCTTATTTAATAATTATTGTCCAATCGTGGACCAACTAGGCCAAAAGATTTATCTCATGATTTTCAACTAAACTGTGTAATTAGTTATTTTTTTACCAAATTTAATGCTTACGCAAATGGTTAAAAATTGATGTGATAGAAAAAGAGTGAAAAAACTTGAAATTTGGATGGCATCTAAACAAGGCCCACGATGGACAGACGAACACGGGAATATTTTGAAAATAAAAAACCAAGTAGGAACAAACGCTTCACTTTTTAATATTACTACAGTACGGAGTAGATAGAAAAGAGAGGAAGAGAGAGAGAGCGAGAGAGCGAGCGTGTAATGAGATAATCTAGAAGCAGGGAGGTTGGTGAACTGCGATGGGTCCCTTCCATCGAATCAACACGTCACCCTCGCACACCGGCCCACTTGCCTTTAGTTTCACTAAAACAATATAATATATTTGAAAGCAACCCAAAAACTAGAAAATTAAAATTCTAACATCATTTAAATATTCTAATAAATTCAAATAAATAAAAAATCAAAGTTATTTTTTAACTTCACTGAATTGTTCTAACAAATTCAAATTAAAATAAAAAATGCAAATGCACAAGTAAAATATTCAAATTAATTGGCTAATCACCATGTCTCTGATGCTTTTACTCAATATCTAAAAAAAATATTGATGGCCGGCAATATCAGTGTTTGGCTTATCACGTACTCCCTCCGTCCCAAAATAGATGTCATTCTCGCATCCTGAGAAGTCAACTTTTTAACTTTGACCACTTATATATTAAAAAATATTAATATTTATAATACATAATTAATATCATTAGATAGATTGTTAAATATACTTTGATAATATATTTGTCGGAGATATAAACGTTGCACGTATTTTCTATAAACCTAGTCAAAGTTGATAAAGTTTGACCGGCACACATCCCATAACGCCATCTATTTTAGGACGGAGGGAGTATTTGATATATATTGAAATGCATTCATGATCGAGATTATCCTCATTCGTTCCTATATTTGACACTACCCATGTGGGACTCCGAACTTTAAAAAAAAAATATGAAATGGTCGGAGATCAATGATATCTATATGTATCCGACCCATCTTCACCCCTATTTCGAAGCACGGAAAAAAAAAAAGATGGCTATAGAAACTAACGGCTACTTCATTGGCCTCTTCATAGGTTATTAAGGTCATGATTTAGGCATGACCATATCGGAATATCCTATGAGTATATCATCCTAGACCTGGGCCAACATTGCCTTTGCACCAATTCTTTGATGATTTCATTCTTTGATCATTGGATCATTTAGTGAGTGTATGTCGCTGAAATTCTTTGATGACAATCGGAGCATCCTGTATGGATAACAGCTCCCTTCCACGCTCTGTTTGTAAAAATTTCGATAAATGCTTAGCGTATATCACATATTATCCAAGGTGGAATGCAGATTGGTGCAAAGAGTTAGGGCTCGCAGAGGTGGATCACACGGTGGAGGCGATTCGCAAGGTGGTGAAGGAGGTGATGATCAGAAGGCGGTTAACCTCTAATATGTAATTTTTTAATAAAATATATGCTATGTATGGTACGTGCTCTTAGCAAATGATGGTACATGGTAGTATATGTTAAAATAATAAATTATTTTGCCATTATAAGCTGCTTATTATGTTGATAAAATGATGGTACGTGATGGTACATGTTATAATAATAAATGATTGTGTTGACATGTTTTGAGCAATTGAAGATACGGAGACAAAATTTACTTTAGTGCTAGTTTGATTCTTGTTTTTTTAAGAAATACTGTATTTATTTGTTTAAGATAAAAAATTATGCTCTCCTCATTTCTCGTGATACACGGGTTGCATTAGACAACATACTTGGAACACCTTTTCTCGTTCCCACTATTGTAAAGGTCTTGCCTCCCCTTCATAATTCTTAAAAGGTTCTAGAGGTAGAAAACTTCTTTATACAAAAACTGGCATCAAACAAGTAGGGAATACCATAACAGCACAGGAATCAAGTGACACTAATTTAGAACATAAGATGTTTCATCTTCTAGTTCCTTTCTACTAATCTTCTGGGGATTTTTCAACCAACCGGCCAGGCGATGCTCTGCTCGCTACAACTCTTTCAAGATATGCCTTAAAAAATTTAGGAATATGTGCTAAGTAATCAACTAACAGCTTTTGGTGGAGATCTAGCCCTTCAGATCTAGCAGTAGCCTTCGCTTTTAGTTGTGCCCCAATGGCTGTCACCTGTTTGTGGTATTTTCACCAAAGCATGCCTCACCATCCTTAGCCAAGGCAGCCTGGTTTCGCCACTGCACCATCCTCGGCGCCAGATTCATTTTGGCTCTCTAGTAAGAGAAGCTTTGGGGCCAATAAAAAAAATTCTCATCCCCACTCCCGGCCGGATGTTCTCATCCTTGCCATGGATCTGGCTGCGTCCACTTCGCCAGCATCTTCCATGACTCTGGTAACCCATTTTTCTCCACGTCATCGTTCTCCAAGTGGATCCCCACTTTCTGCCATCTATTCACAAAGTACAAGTTCAGTTTGTATAAAGAGTACACTATGATGGCCGAGACGGGCATTGCTCTTATGCCTTTGAAAACCTTGTTTAGAACCTCGGAGATATTTGTGTTGTTTACACAATACCTCCAACCACCATCATCGAATGCTGCTACCCATTTTTCCTTATTACCCATTTCATTTTGAATCCACACTTTTACTTCACTCTTCATTACTTTTTCTAATGAAACTTGGCTTCTCTTGAAGGTCCTCTCCGCCTTTGAGGCACATAACAACTTAAGCCTTTCGATAACCTCCTTGTTCTTATGTCTTTCCCATGTGTTGGCAGCAAAGTGTTGCATGCACCACCTATGCACGATCGGAAGGTAACCTTCCATGTATTCTTGAACAGCGTAAGGATCCCATGATGCCTGTCGGATATAATGCATATCTTTCGACTTGGCCCAACCACAATCTGGTGCACCAAGTGCATGAACCATGACCAGCTTAAGTTGTTCTTACTCTTAGCCAAGGAGAATGCAAGCGGTACCAGATGGTCGTCACCATCAATGTTAGTGGCCACAAGGAGAACCCCTCTGTACTTCCTATTCTAGAATGGGCCACAAGGAGAACCCCTCTGCACTTCCTAGTCTAGAATGTATCATCAATGCCTAGAATGTATCATCAACGCTTGTCGTAGGCTAGCAATGTTTGAAAGCCTTGACGCATTTGGGGAAGCACCAGAAAACACCCTACAGGACAGGCCTCATGACACCACCATGCTCGTCCTCCTTACCAATTTGACATGCTAGCAATTTCACGCTTGGATTGTAGTGGGCCATTGCTTTCAGAATCCTTGGAACCATTGCATATGCATCCTTCCAATCCCCCACAGCATTGCCATAGCCTCTTTCTTCACCCTACATGCTTTACCTTTTCAGACACGGTAATTGGTGAACCTAGCGATTGATTTGATTAGGGTCAACATATAAAATGCCAAATATTTAGTAGCCAATGTACCTTGCCGTGCAGTGAGAGTGTTCTTGGGAGGGCACTAAACTACCGCATGTGTGTGGCTGATTCACTGTAGTGATCCTCCATTTCTTCACCTCATTAGGAACAGGACATGTCCATATGTCCCAAGTGCAGCACTACTGGCACCGAACTGTGTACCTAGTGGAAGCACACGAGTGGATGGCATTGTAAGGACAGTGGTGCCTAACTAAATAGTCCTTGAGCTAGAGCTTTAGGTCTTCAAGGTTTTCAAATACCATACCCTAATCGACGAACTAGATCTCACTATCGGCTTTCAGATCCAAGGATCTCAGCCTACCCTCATTGAACACATGCTTTGTTAAATGAATGTCCTCGAATAATGGGTCATCCGGAACAATGACATGCACATCTTCCAACGACCACCTCTCCTCCAACCTCAAGGGCAGTATAGCCTTGCCAGTCACGGCCACTCGCCGATGGGTACGCCCACCATTTAAGTTCGTTGGGATGGGCAACGCCTATGTTTCCTCTACAGCTGGTTCCCGATGATTGCTAGTCTCCACCACTCTTTGACATCCACACCACTAATAGTCATGGTTGTCGGCATCGTCATTTGTATCATCAAGCACCCTTGGTTCATCCTCTCTATCTCTTTCCTGCTGCTCAAACATCCCTTCCTCATAGTCATTATTGACTAGAGCCTCGTCATAACCATAACAATCTTGGGCCAACTCACAAATTAATACCCCAGATAGGTCTATGATCAAGTTTGCTACTTCAGGCGATGCACTAGGTACCTCTTGGGCTATTTGCTCAACTAGGTCCTCCTAGGTTACTTGCTCAACTGCCTTGTCTTGGCTTACCTCATCAACATGACCCACATTGGCATCTGCCCTTGCTTCCATGATGGCATTTTCACCCTTAACTCTACTACGTGTGTCCACTATACCTCCACACAATTCACTTGAGACCCCTTGACTAATTCCTTGTAAAACTTCCAATCATCATCTGACTTAAGTGGCATGAGAACATAATGAGCCCGTTTGTCACTAGCATCGAAAAGCAATCTAACTCTAGTGACCACTTCATTGAATATAGGTGGGTTCTCAAATCTAGCAAATTCTTTCTTCATCTTAACAAGTTGACCATCTTCATTTACGGTGCCACCACTAAAAAGTCGAACAACACGATCGAACTAGGATGCCATCTACAACATCAAACTACCAACCACATTCATTAGCTCTAAGGAGTAACAACAAATGCACAAGTAACTAACCGATCAAGACCAATGGCCATTGTGAACATCTCAAATCTAGTATACAATGTATATCATTAGCCCTAAGCCATAACTATTAGACTATCTATATAAAGCTCATGAATAGGAAGCAACCCATTAACACCGATTAACATTAGCTCAAAGCCATAACTGCAAATGACGACCAGTACATACCAAATCTATTTGAATCTTTCCTACTTCTTCATATAATATGTATATATCAAAAAATTAAATTTGGCTACCATGCAAGCAACAAAATGTATATGTGGGGAAAACAAAACCATACAGCAACTAAATGATATGGTACACCCAACGCTACTACAGATCATGCCATCACTGCCCACCCCATCACTGCTAGAAATGGCGCAACCGGCAGTGATGAGTCTTCACTGCCAGTGCCAAGCTTAATGGAGCCTTGACAGACAAGACTTGCATCATTGTGATGGGGCACCGGCAGTGATAGTGCATATCAATGCCGGTCGGTGTCTCGACCCGGTAGTGATGTCTCGTCGATCTATCACTGTCGGTGGAAGCCAAGGATCGGCAGTTTTGTTAAACAACATTGCCGGCTCTTGGCTTGGGCCGGCAGTGATTTCGTGACACCACAAAAAGGCTTGTACCATCCTCTCCTTCCTCCTCACTCCATTCCAAAGAACAGAGGAGCGCGTTGGCCATTTCTCCATTGTTGCGGCTGGTGAAAACCGTGAGCTAGCACTTGAATTTTGAAGAATAGCTTGATCCTTTTGCTTTAAGGTTAGTAACAACCATCCACTCCTTTGATTTTCTTGCTTCATTCTTTGTTTTGATGGCTACATTGCTTGATTCTCATTCTAGTTCTTCCTCTCTCCTAGAGAACAGTGGAGCGCGCGCGAGCCACTTCCTCCATTGTCGCGGCTAGTGAAAACCGTGAGCTAGCTAGCGATCATCTCCATCATCCAAAAAGCTAGGTTGGTGTCTACATATATCATCACCTCATTTGAGATGTTAGCAAAATTCATGGTGTGATCAAGATGATTATTGTTAGTATGTGATGCTCTAATTAGTTCATGTTAGGAGTAGTGTAGATTATTTTGCAACCATCGTTAAGAGCTACATTGGTGTCATTGACCAAGTCTCCAATTTAATTTTGTTATGTGAATAAATTCTAGTTCTTTTTCCATCCTAGAGAACAGAGGAGCGTGCGAGGGCCATTTCCTCCATTGTTGCGGCCGGTGAAAACCGTGAGCTAGCACTTGAATTTTGAAGAATGGCTTGATCCTTTTGCATTAAGGTTAGTAACAACCATCCACTCCTTTGATTTTCATGCTTCATTAGCTTTGTTTTGATATGGCTACATTGCTTGATTCTCATTCTAGTTCTTCCTCCCTCCTAGAGGGCAATTTTGAATTGGACTTTGTGCAAGGCTTCCAAGCACTTTGTGGGGAATCCATCATCTCCATCATCCAAAAAGCTAGGTTGGTGTCTACATATATCATCACCTCATTTGAGATGCTAGCAAAATTCATGGTGTGATCAAGATGATTATTGTTAGTATGTGATGCTTGAATTAGTTCATATTAGGAGTTATGTTGATTACTTTCCAATTTTATTATGAATTGACACATCATTAGGAGCTACATTGGTGTCATTGATCAAGTCTCCAATTTAATTTTTTTATGTAAATAAACTAAGTAGAATAGTGTACAATAATTGTTTCATGTGGAGCTATGGGTTTCAATTTTTATATGGCTAGGGCTACCAATTTCAATTTTTCCATAATTATTGTATAATATTGTTCATGAATCTTATCCACTTTTTATTAATTTCTCGTGCAATTTTATTGAGTAGAGATGGATCGAGAGTGGATGTATAGGTCTCGATTGGACAAGCAATACTTGGATGGCGTCAAAACGTTTATTTGTGCTACTGTAGCTAATGCTAGGGATGGGAAAATGATCTTCTGCCCATGCAAAGATTGAACAAATCACAGGATGATTATGAATCTCCAGACTATCCGATCACACTTACTTATGTGGGGGTTCGTGCCAAACTACAAGATATGGTCTGTGCATGGGGAAGTTGGTGTGAATGTTGTGCAGGGAAACAACGATGATGTGGCCATGCCTGACATACTCCACTACAATGATGTGAATGTTGCACGGGTGATGAGGATCCCAGTGTCAACACGAAACCTGTGACTGCCATTAATGATGTGCTCAGGAATACGCTAGTAGACGGCACCGAGGAAGATGATGGCATTTCTTTGATGCTACGTAATGCAGATACCGGATTTCTTAGTGATATTCAGGTGAAAAAGCTAGAGAAAATGAGAGAAGACGGCAAGATAAAATTGTACAAGGATTGTCCAATGAGAAAATTGTAACTCGTCATCATGTTGTTAGAGTTCAAGTCTACATACGGATTGAGCGATAAAGGCTTCGATGACTTGTTAGGTAAACTAGGGAAAATACTCCCAGCACACAGTGAGCTGCCAGAAAAGACATACCAAGCCAAGCAAATGATCTGCCCGATTGGCCTCGAGGTTGAAAAAATATACGCGTGTTACAATGATTGCATATTGTATCACGGAAACAAACACAAAGACCTGGATAAGTGCCCCCAGTGTGAACATCCACAGTATAAGGAAGGGCCATCAAATGAGGGTACCAAGACGAGAGAAGGCCGCATAAAGGTTGTCTGGTACTTCCCTATAGCTCCATAGATACGTAGGCTATTCGCATGTGCGAAGACAGCCAAGCTACTGTGCTGGCATGGCGAAGAGCGTAAGAAAGACAACATGATGAGGCACCCTGCCGATGGGCATGACAGGAGGAATGTCAATACTTTGTTCTATAAGAACATTGGCGGAGAGGTAAGACACCTTTGGGTTGCATTGAGCTCGGATGGGATGAATCCTTTCGACCAGGTTAGAAGCAATCATAGCACCTGGCCAGTGACACTCTGTATATACAACCTTCTACCTTGGCTCTGTATGAAGTGATCATATATCTAGATGCCACTACTGATCCAAGGCCCAAGACAACCAGGGAATGACATCGACACGTACCTGGAACTAGTTATTGATGACCTAGTGTAGCTGTGGGAAACGGGTGTAAAGGATGTTTGGGACGAGTACAAAAAGGAACATGTCACGATCAAGGTGGTACTTATCGCTACAATCACCGACCTGCCAAGGCAAGGTTCCTTGTCCAAAGAGAAGACAAAAGGCTATTTTCAATGCGTAGAGTGCCTGGATGAAACTGATTCGGTACATCTAAAGAATAACTCAAAAATTATTGTTTTGGGACACCGTAAGTTCCTACCTATGACACATAATATCGTAAGAACAAAAAGGATTTTGATGGGACTGTTGATACACACAGGCCTCCAAACTATCAAGACAGGCATGAGATACTTCGAGAACTTAACAAACTAGACGTTGTCCTTAGGAAGGGAAAAGGGGCAAAAGCAGTGCCTGAAAAGAGCATCTGGAAAGAAATCAGTCTTTTGGAAACTACCTTACTGACCAGTGTTGAGTGTACGCCACTGTCTTGATCCCATGCACATTACTAAAAATGTGTTCTTCAACACGCTTAACACCTTGATGAACACTAAGGGAACACAAAAGGATTCATACGCCACACGCCAGGACATGAAGTTATTGGGAATCATGAAGGAGCTGCATCCTATGGAGCTAGAAAATGGCCAGTTTGAACTTCCAGTTGCGTCATGGACCCTGAGCAAGAAAGAAAGGGATATGTTAATTTTATTCTTCGATGAACTAAAAGTCCCGATGGGCTACTGTGCGAACCCAAAGAGGCTAGTGAACAAGAAAGAACACAAGTTCAACTATGGAACTATGAAGGCCCATGACTGTCATATCATTATGACTCAACTTCTCCCTGCTGCCCTGTGTGGTATCCTACCCACAAAGGTTCACGTCCCAATCATAAAGTTGTGCTCATTCCTCAATGCGATATCGAAAAAGGTCATTGATAGGTCCACGCTAGACAAGCTACAGGTGGACATAGCTGAAGCTCTCATGAGGTTTGAGATGCATTTACCGCCTACTTACTTTGATATCTTAGTGCATCTTCTCATTCATCTTGTTGACCAAATAAAAGCACTTGGCACAATGTTCCTGCATCAGATGTTCCCTTTTGAAAGGTTGATGAAAGTTTTCAGGAGGTATGTTAGGAATAGATTTAGACCAGAAGGGGAAGCTCAAGTAAATCACTACCCTGGTAAATTGCACAAAAAATACAACACAAAAGAGGAAGCTTTGAGGGCCTACCATGATTGGAGGCATGCGAACCTTCTCCATCAGCAGGCATTGGAGATTGAAGAGCAGCCGCCACCGGTGATTCCAGAGCCGCCGGCACGGAAGACTAGAATAGTTGCTCCTAGGTCTTGGAAAGATGCCATGATAGTTTTTAGAAGGTATGTTAGGAACAGATTCAGACCAGAAGGGGGCACCGGTCAAAGTGTCTTTTTTAAAAAATCCAAGATTTGACTTGGTCAAACATAGTCAAACAAGACACTAAATGCTCTCAAATGAAAAACTTTTAAATACAAAGGTGTTAGAACTCATCAAAATCTACATTTGATACATAGTTTATTTTACCATTTGAAAAAGTTTTAGTAAACTCTAGTCACATGTTGGTCAAATGAGGCACTAAATGACCTCAAATGAAAAACTTTTGAATACAAGTGTGTTAGAACTCTTCAAGATCCACATTTGATATATGGGCCATTTTTGCATTTGAGAAAGTGTTAGTAAACACTAGTCACAAAATCTTGAATCTTACATAGACTTTATGAAACTGTATGTGAGACTTGTGGATTTAGAACTACACTACACTTTCCTAACACTTTATCAAATACAAAAATGGCCTATGTATCAAATATAGATCTTGATGAGTGGAACAATCTTGATATTCACGACTTTTGAGTTGAGGCCATCTAGGGTTTCAAAACGGCATGTAGCTATGAAAATTTCAAAATTCAAAATTTGAGTGGTTCAAACTTTGTCAAATAAAAAGTTGGCCATTACATAAAATGTAGACCTTGATGAGTTTGACAAACTTTATATTCATGACTTTTGTAGTTGAGACCATCTAGGGTTCGGTCAAAGTGTCTTTTTTTAAAATCCAAGATTTGACTTGGTCAAACATAGTCAAACGAGACACTAAATGCTCTCGATAAAAAATATTTGAATACAAAGGTGTTAGAACTCATCAAGATCTATATTTGTTACATAGTTCATTTTACCATTTGAAAAAGTTTTAGTAAACTCTAGTCACATGTTTAAAAATCCAAGATGTGACTTGGTCAAACTTAGTCAAATGAGGCACTAAATGATCTCAAATGAAATTTTTTTTAATACAAGGGTGTTAGAACTCATCAAGATCCACATTTGATACATAGGCCATTTTTGTATTTGAGAAAGTGTTAGTAAATACTAGTCACAAAATCTTGAATCTCATATAGACTTTATAAAACTATATGTGAGACTTGTGGATTTAGAACTACACTTTCCTAACACTTTGTCAATGCAAAATGGCCTATGTATCAAATGTAGATCTTGATGAGTGGAACAATCTTGGTATTCATGACTTTTCAAGTTGAGACCATCTAGGGTTTTGAAAACTGACATGTAGCTATGAAAATTTCTAAATTCAAAATTTGAGTGGTTCAAATTTTATCAAATGAAAAGTTGGCCATTACACAAAATGTAGACCTTGATGAGTTTGACAAACTTTGTATTTATGAATTTTATAGTTGAGACCATCTAGGGTTCGGTCAAGTGTCTTTTTTAAAAATTCAAGATTTGACTTGGTCAAACTTGGTCAAACGAGATACTAAATGCTCTCAAATGAAAAACTTTTGAATACAAAAGTGTTAGAACTTATCAAGATCAACATTTGTTGCATAGTTCATTTTGCCATTTCGAAAAGAATTTTTATTTATTCTAATTTTAAATCTTTTTTGAAGAAATATATATCTCTGCCGGCGCGTGAAAGCAACACCGGTAGTGATAGATATCATCACCGCCGGTTTGTGTCTCAATCCGGCGGTGATATTTTTTTTTAAAAAGGAAAAACTTCAAAAAATTTTGCTACTTCCTGCGGCCTGGGCGTGCAAATTTGTAAAGTAAGCTTTCAAATTTGTAAAATAGGTAAATAAACGAAAAATTTGAGACAGCTGGGACTCAAGCGCGGGTCACGGGGGCCAGAGCCCGTGGCCTTAACCGCTGGGATAGAGTGGGGAGTTCAGAAGGTGAGGGGGTATTATTTACTTAACCTATTCTTGCCGCCCCATCTTCACTGCTGGCCCCAGCCACGACCCGGCAGTGATGCGTTTCATTACTGCCGGTGCGGGGTGAGCACTAGCAGTGATAAGTGGCAGTTATATAGGCAGGGCACGCGCGGGGTGAAAATTTTCCAAGTCATTTCAACCCCACGCACACCTACCCCTTTTCCCCCACGCTATGTCCTCGACGCCGGCGACCCCCGCACCACCGTTCGTCGCCGCCAAGCACCACCGCCACCTGTACTAACGCCCTCCATGCCACCTCGTTGCCCCCGTGCACCTCCGCCCCCGTAGCCAGTGAGGAAGCCGCACGCCCATCGCGTTGATGAGAAGCACCCCCGCCGCGCCAACGAGGAGCACCACCACCGCAGAGCTCCGGCTTCCTCTTCTTCGATGAGGGTACTGTCCTCCTCTCCTTGCAGGTCACAAGCATTAGGAGCGCGCGGACGCAGGCGCTCCTAGGTCATGAGGTAAGCTCATCCCTCCCTGCCCCCTAAGTGTTCGACAGAATGCCACTGACGCCATGCTCTATTGCCCTCCACGTCGAAGGCACGCCCACGCCATCGCAGCCACGCCCACGCCATCCTCTGTTGTCCGCAGTGTCGAGGAGCACCACTATCGCCCACCACTTCGAGGAGCACCACCGCCGCCCGTCGCGGTCTCTTCTTCCTCCACGCCGACGTGCTTCACCGTGCTTCATGCAGTAAGCTCCTCCCTCCCTGTAGCACACTACGAAGCACATGTTATAGTGGACTTGATTCTCTATTTTAGGGTTGATTGGTTCTACCTATCCATTATAGAGTTCTTAGGATTAATTTGTAGTTCTTAGAATTGATTGGTAGTTCTTAGATTTATAGAGTAAATATCTCTTTTCACACTTAGCATCTCACACTTGTAGCTCTAATAGTTAATATGTACCATCATAATTGTTAACTATTTTTCCTGAATAAAAGCAAGCAATTGTGGACTGTCTTGTTATTAAGAGAGCACTAAATTGATAATTATGAACATCTCACTAATAAAGCATACTTGTATGTGGTGCAACCATGGCATGGCACATAGTTCATGTTGGTCGTGTGCTTGGGATCTATTGAACTACGGAAGATGCCTATGCTCAAGTACATCGCTACCCTGGTAAAAATACAACATAGAAGAGGAAGCTTTGAGGGCCTACCATGATTGGAGGTGTGCGAACCTTCTCCATCAGTAGGCATTAGAGATTGAAGAGCAACCACCACCGGTGATTCCAGAGCCGCCGGCACCAATGACTAGGATCGTTGCTCCTAGGTTTTGGAAAGATGCCATGCTAGTCTTGGACAAGAAGTACATCCTCAGAGATGAAGAACCAGATTTTACTAGTAAACCAAAGTTGGCCAAGCAGAGGGCCTTCTGGCAGGATTTCAAGGATCGCTATGCAACTGAGGAGTTCCAAGAGCTGAGCACTAAGAATAAGCAGAACTCGTAGAAATCAGATAATCCTCATTATTGCGGCTCTCATGGATATGCCAAACTGCTGCCAGTTATTGAGGCAGAATTTGAGAAGAAGGAAAGGCTTATGGAACAAGGCATTTAGGTTGAGACTGCCAATTGGGAGCCCAGAGCAATAATATACTGTATCATGAGGAAGTGTCGTCATGGTGATGATAGGACCTTTAGTGCCGCAAATCATCCAGATGGCGAAGATGATCCGACCGTCTGCGCCATCGTCTCGAGGATCTCCCAGATAACTGAGGAGGTGAGGCAAGGGACTCGCAAATCTAATAGGGAGAATGACGTGCTCACCCAAGCACTCGGGAACAAGGAGCACCCTGGTCGCACCAGAGGAACTGGCGTTATTAATTGGTTACACGGATTCCCGCATGAGGCTGAAAGTTACTGTTGTTTCGGCCCTTTGGGGTCGCAACCCCTAAAGGACCGAAACCGGAAAGAACTGGAAAACACGGAATTACAATACAGAACAAACAACGCAAACCTTATATACGAAGTCCTCCGGCTAAAACGCACGGAGTCCAGAAGTCCCTTACAACGTCCCCTGAGGGGTCTATTTATAGGAAGTCGTGTTGCATTTTGTACAAGAGTGCCCCTGGCAACCCTAATTTCAACGTACAGGAGCAGCCGACACGGGGCAGACAAGTAAATGGCCCAAGAGCCCACATTTGCCGGTTAACCACCGACCAGGACACATCCAGGCTCTCCTTTCTGCCTGGCCGCCAAATGCGTCCAGACTCGTGCCGAATGCGCGCTCTCTCGCGCTATCAGGGCTTCCTCCTGGCGCCCGTCGACGCCGAATGCGCGTCTTCCCGCGCTATCGGGGCTTTCCGTCCCGGGGCCTGATGTCACACCGAATGCGCGCCTGTTCGCGCTATTGGGGTTTTCGCCTGGCGCCCGTCGGTGCTGAATGCGCGTCCTCCCGCGCTATCGGGGTTTCCTCCTGGCGCCCGTCGACGCCGAATGCGCGTCTTCCCGCGCTATCGGGGCTTTCCGTCCCGGGGCCTGATGTCGACACCGAATGCGCGCCTGCTCGCGCTATCGGGGTTTTCGCCTGGCGCCCGTCGGTGCCGAATGCGCGTCCTCCCGCACTATCGGGGTTTCCGCCTGTACCTGCGCACATCAAACACATGAGGCGCACAAAATCAGGGGGGACGGGGTGGCCAATTTCACTCCTGCCCCCAACAGTAGCCCTCCGGTCTTGCCCGGAATGGGCGGCCCCTTCCGGGCAAGGCCGCCAAAACGCTGACACGCCGAATGTGTTTGTGCCGAAAGTGCAACGCCGCCGAAAAGACGCTAACTCGCTGTTAACACCAGAATTTGGTCAGGAATATGACAGGTGGACCCGCAGACGGCGAGAGGAATTCGGCAAGTGCATATGCGGTCGGCTAATTTCCATGTGTTCGGCAAATGGCCAAGCGGTCGGCAAGCTCGCTTTGTTTGAAGGCGGAGAAAGGAAAAAGGAAGTCGATCGAAAAGGGAAGGAGTCGTGATGATCAAGGACTCCGATTATGGATAGAGTTAGCGTGTCTTTGTCTTTCCAATTTTGGTTAGATAGTTCGTAAGTGCTTAGGACTCATGTTTTGTCCAGGGTATAAATATAAACCCTCGACCATTGTAATAGGGGTTCACAACCAAATCAATACAACCGGCTATGTGCCACCCTTCGAGTCCTTTTAGTCGTGTCGTCGAGTTCTTCGAGAGGGCCAATCGATCCGTCGACCTCCGTAAGTCCCTAAACCTTGTTATCATGTCTAGTATCATGCGGTGGATTTAGATAATGATGCAAGAAGTCTTGTTGCAATGCTTAGTATCATGCGGTGGATTTAAGCATTGAACCAAGAGGGTTCCGTGTTAGTCATGAGTCGTGCGGCGGGCTAAGATTAGCTAGGAGCTAGTTACCAAAGTTTCTCGATTAGGTCATGAGTCGTGCGGCGGGCTAAGATCTAAGCTTAGAGGCTAGTTATCGGCTCTTTTAGATTTGGCATGATCTAATAGATTCATTAAGTTATCATGTGTTGCATGTTTATTTAATGTTTAATTATTTGCAACACTCTTTTGCCCAATTTAGATTGATACTCTTTCGGCTTGTTGATTGTTCATTTCATGCTTATTCAAAATCGAGTAGATCAAACTCATATAGCCGAATTAGATCAATCTAGGTTGTTACGTGTTGCGGGTTCATCCACGTCATATGTAGATAAGCCTTGACAGACCGGGTACCGTGCGGCGGATGCGAGTCTTTGGGTTACTCTAGAGCTAGTCATCCGGTGGACTAGAGATCGGTTTAATCGATAGGTTCCTTTTACATGTCACTTGTTTGTTCCTTCTTCATGGACCCCGATTCGGCAATCTTGCCGATACGGTTATGCTTATACATGTAGCGAGTATCTATGGATCTGTTAGATAATCACGTGCTTTTAGCTCTCCATTGCTAGATTGTATCATGCGGTGGATTGATCTAGTAGTAAGGAGTGGTGTAAATTCATAGTGAGTGGTATCATGCGGTGGATTAGCTTGCTTGAATTTATGCTTGACGGGTTTATGAAGGCTAGACGTGCGGCAGACTAGTTGAAGTAGCCTATGCATGTGTTTGTTTAGTAGATTTATATTTATAAGTTACTTATTCTTAATTATTAAGTGCTTGATGATGCTTTAAACCTGAGAAGTAGTTTGATATGCGTTTCACGATTCAATCTTGTTCAAACATGTCTTCATCTATCGTATTCGGCAATTTCGTTCTGTTTACATCAGTTATGTACTTTAGCCTAATGAACTGCAATTGTTGGCAGATAGCTTCTATAGCTATATGTCGTCGTAAGTGGCTTCAGGGCCGTAAAGATGGAACTGCGTCGGTCTCACCCGGCACGTTCCGGTTATGATCTTCTTGTTTTATCCCTTGTCGATTTTCAGGTCAAATCGATCGGCACGCTCCGGATTCGTACGCCGGGCACCCGATTGAAGCTAGGCTTTCCGGCTTGCTGTGTGTGAGACGCGGGGTGGTCACATTTTGCGTCAACACACTTTTTGGCACGCCCGGTGGGACAACTTCTCAATATAAGATGGGATCGGAAATTGACAACGATCACGTTCGAACGTGACCATGGACGAAGCCGCGAGCAACGCCGGATGGTGGAGCAAGCAATGGAACAATTTCAGCGAAAATGTCGATGTCCTTTTCCAAGAACAAGAGTGGCGAGTGATGATCAAGCAAGCACGCCACGAGTTCTTCTCGCCGGTCGATCGATGTTACGACGAGGAGGAGATGCGAGAGGGTAGTTGGAGCCATCTACAAAGTCAGTAGGAGACACTATGTTGAATCACAACACGGCTTTTACGGGCACCTTCCGCAAAATCATGGCTGAAACTTTTGGTCCGGCAAGCGGTTGACAAACGATTTGAAGCAAGATTTGGAGAGCTTGCTTTGGGCCGGTGTACTTCAACACTCGGCAATCTTCGGGGAAGTCAACTGGAGGAGAAGAGATAATCGGTACAAGCAAAGATGGATCTATTCATGATGGAAAAGAGAAGCCTCCCGTGACCGAGCAGCAAACTCATGGTCGGGTAGCTTTTGGTGCGACAAATGCATATACCTGCATCTCGCTATAAGATTTCTCCGGTAGCAAACAGATTGCGAAGAGTGTCTATGGAGATGGGTATAGTGAATTCACTGATTACGGTGCTCGGATGCTTTGCCGAATCCGGGATACGGGAGTGCATCGAGTGCCTTCTAGGAGACAGGGGAGCAAAAGATGCAAATGATGAGCTCCTAAGCGAAATGGCGATATGATGCGGAATCAATTCGGCCGAAACCAAAGCATCGACATATGCATACAAATCTCCTTTCCCGAATGGTACAATAGGGTAGCTCTTCCACCAAGAGTTAAACCACCAACGGATTTGACCAAATTCTGGGTCGGGATGATACCGAGTACCATTGAACATGTCGGTAGATATCTGATGCAACTTGGAGAAGCTTTGATGAAGCTTGGAGGATCGAGATATTTTCCTATGTCTCGACAGGGCCGGCTTTCACATGGTTTGCATCGCAGGCCAATTCCATTGGTACATGGGCGGAATTGGAGCAAAAGTTCCATTCATACTTTTATACAGGAACCAATGAGAAGAAGATGGTTGATCTGTGGTCTATGAGGATGAAAACTACGAGACACCAATGGAGTATCTCCGCAGATTCGAGAAGCAAAGAACATGTGCTATTCTCGACTATTCTGATGATCGCTTGCACAATTGGTCATTGCGGGCATGCCGCCACGTATTAGAGACAAGCTATTCGGCATGGAGTTTGAAGATCTTGGACAGGCTTGCACAAAAGCGACGACAATGAGCAATCAAGCCCAAGGGTTCGAAAGAGATGCTCGTTTTCGAACAAAGGTCAACCGTTGATATGTATCGAGGGATTTCGGAGGAAGCATCTCGAATATGAAGATGAAGATGAAGTAGGCTGCTGCAGAGTTGACCTGGACAAAAGAGCCTACTTTGGTCATCATCGATGGGTGAAGCGACGAAGGGATCTTATGATTTTGATGTCGATGTAAAAAGAGATAAGCTCTTTTTGTATCGGTCCAAGAAGGACGCGTTAAGCCGCGAAAGGACATCCTATGCTTTGCGCCCCGAGGAGTAAAGGATAAGAAGTACTGTGGATTTCATGATACAAACTCTCATCATATCAATGATTGCCGAGTGTTCGAGTAAAAATTCGAAGGCTATTCAAGATGGACACTTAAGATTTGATGGCAAGATGAAAGTAGACAAGAACCCGTTCCCTCGTAACATGGTCTCTTTCTCCATAGGCATGGTTGATGCCGGTGAGTCCAAGGAAAAGGGAAAGATGAAGGTTCGACATCCGAAAGAGCCAAAGAGATTGGTTCTCATTGACCCTAATCGGCAAGTTACCAAGGAGGAAGTGCAACAAGCGCAGTTCAAGAATAGCCGAACGAGAAGGGTCAAACTTCGATGCGGCTAAGGAAATTGCCGATTACACGCCGATCCGAAGCGCGGGGTTACGGACGACACTTATTGAATAAGTGGCAATGGGAAAAGAAGATGGAGTATGATGAGGAACAGCGGTACATTGAGGAGGAGCGCGGAGTTCATGGCGGAACGTCGGAGATATGAAGCGAGAAGTGCGCCAAAGGGAACAAGAAGAATACAGGAGAGAGCAAGAGCAATCTCATTGGAATTGTTCCTTCTTCGGTTTCTTGTTGGAATGAAGGCTTGAAATTGCTGCCGAAACAATTGCCCCGAATGCGGTGATCAATATTCGGAGTACGGGCAATCTCGAGTCAACCGTCCCGTTCATGATAGACTTGGGATGAAAGTTCCGAAGAACGATCGGCGCCTAAAAATAAACAAGTTTGATGGATATCGGAGGAAAAGATTTGCGGACCAAACATGGGCTCACGGTAGTGTCCATACTACGGAAGAGAGCTCCTACGAGATGGCAAAAAGGTCAATGGTGCCCTCCGGTCTCGCGGAAAAGCCGAAGAGAAGAGTTCGGCGTTTGAGAAATCAAGAGATGAAGCAGAAATAGCCGAAAAGAAGCCGGTATGGCGTCCTAAGAAAAAGGATGGTAGACGGGCCCATCGGCTAATACTAACATGGTGTTCTTCATTCCATTAGAGTTTAAAGCTCCCGAAGACCAAGAGGTGCAAGATGAGGTATATTCGATTTTGATGAGACCGAATGCCGAGACCCGATGGCTCAACTTGTGTTGACTCGGCAAGCAATCTTTGATAAGCCGGTTAAAAATCGTCATCCGAAACCATTGTACTTGAAGGGATATGTCAATGGCAAGCCTTTAACTAAGATGCTTGTTGATGGAGGGGCTGCTATCAATATCATGCCCTATGCTACTTTCGGGAAACTTGGTATGACAAATGAAGATTTGCCGGCAGACGACATGATCCTTAGAGATTTTGTCGGCAATGCTTCGATACTCGTGGAGCAAGACATGTGGAGCGATGATTGGATCCAAGACCTTGATCACTACCTTCTTTGTCATTGATGGCAAGGGGGCATATAGCATGCTTCGGGAAGGGATTGGATCCATGCTAATTGCTTGTATACCCTCAACTATGCATCAAATCCTTATTCGGTGGGTAGGAGATGATGTAGAAGTTGTCCAGCCGATGATTCGGTGAGTGTTGCCACTTCGAGCCTCGCTTATTGGGAGTATGATGGACTAGATTGCCTTTCGGGTAAGGTATGGAAAGAAGGTCCTGTCAATGTGTTCGACAGGGATCAACAAAAATGATCCAAGCGCCGGCTCGACAAGAACTTTTAATGGGCAATCCAATCGATGGCAACAAAGGCAACCGGGTCGTGGTTTCATGTCGGCCGACAAATTAGAAGAAATCAATGTTGGTGATAGCACAAAGTCAAGGCCGATGTATATCGGTGCAAATTTAGACCCGAATATAAATTGAAGTTAATAGAGTTGCTTTGAATGAGTTCAAAGATTGTTTTGCTTGGGATTACACGAGAGATGCCTGGGTTGGATCGATCAATTGTTGAGCATAAGCTTTATAAAACCTGGATTTCGTCCTTTCAAACAACCTCCACGGAAAATCTATAAAGAGGAGGTATTGGCCGATGTAAAGAAAGAGATTGAGAGATTAATTGAAGCAAACTTTATTCGGCCATGCGGGTATGCGAGAATGGATTTCAAATATAGTACTGTCTACAAGAAAAATGGAAAGATGAGGGTATGCATAGATTTCGAGATCTCAACAAAGCTACTCCAATGGATGGATACCCAATGCCGTTGCCGATTTATTAGTGGATGCAGCAGCAGTTATGAAGTTATCGCTTTATGGATGGCAATGCTTTGGCTACAATCAGATTTTCATGGCGTTGAAGATATTGCAAAGACATTCGAGATGTCCTGGTCACATTGGATTGTTTGAGTGGATAGTGATGACATTTGGATTGAAGAATGCTGGTGCAACTTATCGAGAGCCATGAACTATATCTTTCATGAGTTAATCGGCAAGATTGTAGAAATTTATATTGATGATGTAGTAGTCAAATCCGAGAGACCATGAAGGACATTTAGCCGATTTAAGAAAGACTTTGGAGTGCACAAGGAGACATGGCTTAAAGATGAATCCAAACAAGTGTGCTTTTGGAGTCTCTACCGGTGAGTTTTTAGGGTTCTTGATCCACAAAGGAGGGATAGAAGTTGGAAAAAATGAGCATGGAAGCAATAGACAAAGTTGTGCCCCCAACTAACCTTACGAGAATTGCAATCATTGGCTTGGGCAAGGTCAATTTCGTGAGAAGATTCATATCCAATTTATCGAAAGAGTGTTGCCTTTCTCTCCATTGTTGAAGCTCAAGAAAGATCGAAATTTGTGCTGGGGTGACATACAAAGAAAAGGCTTTTGATGAAATCAAGCAATATATGAAGGCACCGCCAATGTTGGTACCTCCACAACTTGAGAAGCCTTTCAAGTCAGTATGTGGCGGCCGATAGCCCGACAATAGGATCGGCCCTTATGCAAGAGTTTGATGGAAAAGAGAGAGTAATAGCTTACCTTAGCCGAAAAACTGTTAGATCCCGAAACAAGGTATTCGGCTATAGAAAAGCTCGTTTGTGTGTTTATTACTCATGCACCAAATTTCGGCACTATTTGTTAAATGCCGAATGTGTGGTTATATCTAGTTTTGATGTAATTAAACACATGTTGTCAATGCCGATTTTAAGTGGGAGAATCGGCAAATGGGTATTAGCACTCGTCGAGTTTAATTTAAAGTATGAGTCGGCAAAAGCGGTGAAAGGACAGGGCAATTGCCGATTTTATTACTCAACATCGTGATTTATCTCGTTGATATGATTAACATTGCCCCATGGGCATTATTTTTTGATGGATCATCATGTGACAAAGGTGGTGGTGCTGGTATTCTTTTGATATCCCCACGTGGAAAGATATTTGAGTTTGCTTTTTCAATTGAATATCCTGTCACTAACAACCAAGCGAGTATGAGGCTTTGCTTAGAGGGCTTCGGTCACTGATAGAACTCAAGGCATTTGTTCTTTGTTGAGGTATTTGGTGATTCCGAATTGGTAATCAATCGGTTGACAGGACAATATGAATGCAAAAATGATGTACCGCAAGGTTACCATGAACAATGTAGGAACTTCGAAAAGTTTTTCGCAGTTACTTTGCATCATATACCCGAGAGAGCACAATGGAGAAGCAAATAAATTAGCTCAAGCCGCTCGGATATCGGGAAAATCATGAAGTCTATACAGCGAAGAAGATGTTTTCAATTCGATCGATAAGTAATGACCGGAGAAGTGACATTATCAACTATCTCGAAAGATCCATCTCAAAGAGTTTCCCGGAGGCTCGTGTATAAGGCATTTAAATTTGTGCTTCTTGATGATCGGTTGTACCACAAGCCTATAGATGGAGTGTTGCTCAAATGCTTGAGCCAAGAAGAAGCTAAGAAGATTATGTTTGAAGTTCATGAAGGAGCTTGTGGTGCACATCGGTCGGCTTACCGAATGAAATGGATAATAAGGAGGACAGGGTACTTTTGGCCGACTATGTTGGAGGATTGCTTTGAATATTACAAAGGGTGTCGAGATTGTCGATATTTGGTAATGTTCGGAGAGCACCTCGCATCCGTTTCCGAATCCGATAATTAAACCTTGGCCGTTCGAGGATGGGGTATAGATTTAATTGGACAGATCAATCCTCCATCTAGCAAAGGACACAAGTTTGTGTTGCTAGCAAAATGATTATTTCACCAAGTGGGTTGAAGCTATCCCTTTGAAAAAGGTCACATCGTAAAATATGATCGCTTTGTCAAGGAACATATAATTCATAGGTTTGGGATTCCACGGACCATTACAACCGATCGGGGACTCGGTTCACTTCTTCGAGTTTTGTGATTTTGCCGAAAACATGGGGATAAGGTCAGTATAATTCTTCTCCTTATTATGCACAAGCCAATGGCCAAGCGAGGCGTCAAATAAGATCATGATCAAGATTATTCGAAGAAAATCGATGAGAAGCCAAGGAGATGGCACTTGGTCCTTAATGAAGCATTGTGGGCTTACCGAATGGCTTGCCATGGGTCCACACAAGCATCTCCATATGAGTTGGTTTATGGACATAATCTTTGTGATGCCTTGGGAGTTGCAATCGGGATCAAGGAGAGTTGAGTTACAAAAGGACTGACGTAAAAAGATTATAAGGATTTGATGATGGATGAGTTAGAAGATTTGCATTTGATTCGTCTTAAGGCTTTGGAGAATATTGAGAAGAATAAAATACGTGTTGCCAAGTACTACAACAAGAGAGTTAAAATTAAGCAATTTGCGTAAGGAGAATTGGTTTGGAAAACAATATTGCCAATTGGTACCAAAGACGGGATATTCGGCAAGTGGTCTCCGAATTGGGAAGGACCTTTTCGGGTTGTCGGTTATGCACTGGCAATGCGTATATATTAAAAACGCTGTTTGGGGAAGAACTCACTAGAGCCATCAATGGCGAGATACCTTAAGAAGTTTTATCCAAGTATCGAAGTTGGATCTTAATTGTGATTATGACATAAGCGTGGTATAGCCGATTGAATAAAATCGCCTTGAGCAAAGGAAAGAAGTTGGAAAGAAATAACCGATAATATTATCGCCTCTAGTGGAAAGATAGCCGATATCGTGTGTATCGTCTTCGTAACAAAAAATAGCCGATACAATTGTATCGCCTTTAGTCGATTTTTAAAAGTATAAGTGAACAGTTTGATCTTATCTCTCACTGATAGGTTTATCGGGAGAAGATAAAGGGAATTGAAGTACTACGCTACAAACCGTCAAGTCATGGAACAGACCGAGATCTAATCGGCTAAAATGATGTCATGCGATTCGGGAGTTTTCGTTTGGGAAGAGCGTTGCGATCGAGTTCTAGCTAAGGGAAAATTTGCAAAGAAGCAAATACAACGACGAATGTCATCACGTACAAGCAAGAACAAGAAGAGGACCAACATTCTTCATTAAAATTTTATTTACAACCCGCGCCAATCCTAGTACAAGCTACTCCTCTTCTTCGTTGAAGAGCTTGTTGAGGACAGACTCGGGGTTGGTGGCGTTGGCCATGGCGTCGGCGTGGGCGTCGTAACCCGCCAGAGGCCCTCGATGTCGTCGACTTCGTGAGGGAGCCCGCCGCGGAAGCCGGTCGGCATCGGAGCGTAGTCGTCCCGGTCCAGACGACATCCCCGCCGGCCGAGGGAGGTGCCAAGGCGCACGCCATGAAGGGCAACCTCGGTCGACCGACCGCACCGCCGAGGCGCTCCACCAGCGTCGCCCCTTGGGCGTTCACGTGGTTGGCCGCCGCCATCGCCGCCACCTTCAAGCGGTCCAGCTCCGTGGTGAGGTCTGCAAAGAAAGAATAAGATTAATCAATGAGCAGATGAATCGGAAGGAACATGGGTTGAAGGCAATTGGCGAAAAGTGAATACGGTGATGGCCTCGCTCATCTCGCGGCGCTTGTCCTCCAACTCCAGGCGAGCGATCCCGAACTTCTTGGTTTCTTCACCAAGAAGCTCCATCGCCTCATCCCGCTCGCGGCGATACGCGCGGCGGCGTAACGGCCGTACGGCGGGATCTCCTCGTCGTTCCTCTCCCATATAGGAACGTACGAAGCCGACCCCGATGAAGCCGAAGCGTGCGGTGCGGAGAAGGAGCAGGAGCCGGCCGGAGCGGGAGCCGGCGCGGGGCGAGGCGTCGAACGCCGCGGCCGGCGCCCGAAGCGCCATTGGCCGGTGCTGATCCTCGCCGTCCTACAAACGAGGTACCGTCAAGATCGGCTAATTTAGAAAAAACACGAGACAAGATGGGGAGATCGTTTCTTCTGCCGCAGACGGCGACCACCACGGCTGCTTCCCTCCGCCGCGTCCACCACAGGAGCAGGAGCGGAAGCGGAAGAGGGAACGTGGGTGCCGGCCCGGGCGACCCGCCTCCGGACATTGGCGATGTAGTCACCGGTGTTCCCAGTAGCCCTGAAACGGATCAAGAAGATGAGCAACCGCAAAGGGGGCAGAGGTTCAGATCGGGTAAAGACTATCGAATAGCACAACTCAAGGGATTGGAGATCTCACCGCCGGCGCCGGTTGCCGCTACCCTCCGCCTCGTCCTGGGCAGGACGCTTATTACGATCTCCGCCGCTCGCCATTGGTGATGGTGGGGGTTTTTGGGCTTGAAGGCAAGGAGGAAGTGGAAGAGATTGAAGAAGATAGCAACCGCTTGTGTTTGATGTGATGATGGTGGGAGCCGACTGGTCCTATTTATGAACGTGGGAGCCGTGGAGACCGTGGGAAAGCCAAGCGACGAGTAGGGTTTCCACGTTTATGGGCCGATGTTGAGTTGGGCCGAGCCCATTACTACTGGCGATTCGGTTACCATACGCTCGGTCGGCTAAATAGCCGATGAAAGTTATTCGGCTAAAGTGAACGCTTGAAGCAAAGCGGCAATAGTTACGTTCGGGCCGATATACGCGTCTATGAGTACAGTTGTAATTGGAAGAGCCGAATGGTAACAAGCAAAAAAAAAAAAAAAAAAAAAGATAAAGATTATCTACTTTTCAAGAGAAAAGAAATTGTTTTCAAGTATGACAAGGCCAAGCCTAAGAGTCTACATCTTCAAGTACAAGCCAAGCATCTATACATTTAAGAAAGAATTGATAACAGCAAGAGCATCAATCTTGATTCGGTTGGCCTCATCAAGAGCTTTTTGGTCCTCTTCTTCGAATCTTGGATATTGGACAGGTTTGCTTTTGATTTGCCGCGTCTCCTTAATGACCGATTGTATTTTGGATTTAGCCGAATCAAGAGATGGCAAACATTTGCGAGCTTAGTTTCATGAGACTGAATATTGGCATTCGGTTGAGCCAATTGAGCTTCAAGTTTGGCTTTTTCTTCTCTCATGACCTGCGGCTACGGTTCTAAGGTGCTCAAGAGATGCTCGCTTGACTTGATGCTAGAATAGAGCTCCTTGGCCTGCTTGTTCCTTGGCCATTTTTCTTTTCTCCGATCAACTTTGGTGGACATATTCTTGTGTGCTCTCTTGATAGCAAAGAAAATGATCATCAAGGTGTGATAAAGCGTCTATGGCGGCCTTGAGATTGGAAGGAAGCTCTTGATCAATAAGCTCGCTATTTCCCTTATTTTGTCCGAGTCTTGGGCCAAAGCAACAATATCCTTTTTCGAAAATGAGATTATATCCTTTAGCTTGGTTTGACTCTCGGATGACAAAAGGTTGGAAGAAACTTCATCGTCTTTGTCCCCAAGATACTCTTCGGCGATAAGGGAAAAGCCGGCTTGAGGGTGAGCAAGTGTCCCGTTGATGAACAAGGAAGGTAATTTAACCGAATGACTCAAGTTGGAAGTAAAAATAATCAAGTGGAGTAAAATAATACCTCCTCGGCAAAAGCCCGATCAATGGCATCCTGGGTAGCATCAAGACTCGAGTGACTAGTGCGCTTCTTTGCTTCGAGATAGCAGTGTCATGGCTTGTTGATGCATCTTGGATTGCCGAAGGAGTTAAATCAGAATCCGGTGAGAGAGATTTTTCTCCGCTACTTCTCCCGATCACTGTTTGTTCATCAACCCGATGAGAGGGAATTTCTTCTCGCTATATCTCCTTGTTCACCTACTTGATCGTCTCGCTCGATGCATATCAAGATCATTGGTGAGCTCATTGTTTGCTTGACCAATGGAGGCTCCAGGAGAGTTGTCCAAGATCACTACCCCGTCGGGACTTTGAGGGTTGGCCTCGCACATGTTGAAAGAAAGTGATAAGTGCAAAACACACTTGCAGATGGAAAATAAAGGATCAAAAACATTCATACCGAGGGAGTGGTTTAGCTTTCTTAGATCTTGTTTTCTTGGGAATTGCAAAGTGTCCTTGATAGGGGAGGAAGAAGTTTTTCTTTTGAGATCTTTCGGGGGAGCACCGTATCGTCGCAGGTATCTTGTTGAACACCGTCGACTTGGAGCATCATGCCCCAAAGCGGCAACGGGGCCGGGTTGCCAATATTGAACCTCTCGGAGGACTTGGAGGAGCAATGTCCTGTTCAAAGGAGATGTTTTAGAAACGAGAACGAGAGATATGAAGTAAAAGGTGGTCAGTGAGTGTGTACCTCATCATCGAAGAAAAATGAAGGCATCAAGACTTGGCATAAAGGGTGAACTTGTGCTCAAGATATGAGAATGCCATTCTTGCCACCGTAGGTTGAAGGAAGAATGAGTAGCTTCAATTATCACCGGAGGATTGGGCTCATATGTTGGAAGCTTGCATCCAAGATTGAAGACTTTGTTGGCCTCGGTTATATTCAAAAAGTGTCTCCTGGGTCTCGATGATGCTCGAGAAATATGGCCTTGGGGGCACCACCAAGTCCAAATTGTCTCGGCAACCATGTTTGGATTATAAAATTCATAAGTTGAGCTTATCAACCGACCATGGTGAAATTCTCGTGGCGAGCACGGGCTTGATGAAAGCATTGAAAATGTCCCTGGAATCATCATCTATGCAGCCCAACTCATAGCCGAATCGCAAGGGAGAGTTAAATTTTCATTCTCCCCGTAGGGAAACCAGATCATGTGGTTGAATCCCTTGTAGAAGATCTTGAAAAGATGACCCAGGTCTAAGTCAATAATGATTGAAGATGCAGCCTCTCCATATGTCCGACAAGATTTGTATCTCGGGGTCTTCACCTTCAAAGATAATTGATTGAAGGAAAGTTCAGATTGTGGAGATCTACGAGAGACAATCCGATGCATGTATAGTTGCAACCACATCCGGAGAAGCCACCATGGTCCATTGACACAGAGATTTCGCCCCGATTCCTCATCCGGACGATAATCCGGTGCATCATGTGGTAGAAAGCTCCCAAAGAGATATTTGCCTAAAGGAATCAGCTTGCACGTAGCCAATTCTTCACCATCACTATGTGATTCGAGTGGGCTCATTGGACTTGCCACGTAAAAATGAATCTGCATAACCACATGTTCATGAATGCCCTATACTCTTTATCGACACGGGGCCGGTTGAAGCATAAGCCTGGACATACTTGGCCCACCTCCTCCCGATTTGATCGCCTTCGTGAGCTGGTGCTTTTGTATTTGAATGGGTATGTTGGCTTGGTAATGTTTAAACCAAATCATCATAAAAATGTCGAGAGAGTGATCGACATTGGGCCATGACCGAAGATGAACGCATTGATGGCGTCGGACCGAAGTGGAAGCAAATGCTATCGAGGGAGTCGTTCCTAGGCATTTCGGCTAAAGAAAGCTCCAGACAATGTTGAATATCTTGGGATTCCCAAAAATCACCGCTCCTGGATGCATCCTACGGTACCAATCACGCCATCCCGTGATTGAAGGAAGGGGCCATGTTTTGAAAGTATTCGGCCATCTTGTTTGGGGGAGAAATCCTAGACTTAAAGGGGATCCTCGTGGTTTCCTTTTCAATAAATTCCCTTGGATTGGGGTCTCCCGCGGACCAAGAAAAAATGATCCAGGACACGCAAGATTGGAGATCAAGATCTCATTCTTCATTTCCTTTAAGAAGAAATTGAAGCAAATGGATCAAAAGGTGCATCCGGAAATTGATTCGAAAGAATTGCCGAATGGGTAAAGCAAGTAGGGTTACCTCTAGAAACTCCTCTTGAGTTCCCGTCGCCATGATGGAGCTGGTTGAAGTCTCGTCGCCATTGAAGTCAACAGCGCAGATCTCAAATGGCGGCTGCGGGTGTTGGCGGTGCCGACCTAGATGAAAGGCGATACAGTCAATTTCGAAATAAAATCCTTTTATCTCGAAATTGAGGGGGCATGTGTTAACACCGAATTTGGTCGAATATGACGGGTGGACCCGCAGACGGCGAGAGAGGAATTCGGCAAGTGCATATGCGGTCGGCTAATTTCCATGTGTTCGGCAAATGGCCAAGCGGTCGGCAACTGCTTTGTTTGAAGGCGGAGAAAGGAAAAAGGAAGCTGATCGAAAAGGGAAGGAGTTGTGATGATCAAGGACTCCGATTATGGATAGAGTTAGCGTGTCTTTGTCTTTCCAATTTTGGTTAGATAGTTCGTAAGTGCTTAGGACTCATGTTTTGTCCAGGGTATAAATATAAACCCTCGACCATTGTAATAGGGGTTCACAACCAAATCAATACAACCGGCTACGTGCCACCCTTCGAGTCCTTTTAGTCGTGTCGTCGAGTTCTTCGAGAGGGCCAATCGATCCGTCGACCTCCGTAAGTCCCGCAACCTTGTTATCATGTCTAGTATCATGCGGTGGATTTAGATAATGATGCAAGAAGTCTTGTTGCAATGCTTAGTATCATGCGGTGGATTTAAGCATTGAACCAAGAGGGTTCTCGTGTTAGTCATGAGTCGTGCGGCGGGCTAAGATTAGCTAGGAGCTAGTTACCAAAGTTTCTCGATTAGGTCATGAGTCGTGCGGCGTTAAGATCTAAGCTTAGAGGCTAGTTATCGGCTCTTTTAGATTTGGCATGATCTAATAGATTCATTAAGTTATCATGTGTTGCATGTTTATTTAATGTTTAATTATTTGCAACACTCTTTTGCCCAATTTAGATTGATACTCTTTCGGCTTGTTGATTGTTCATTTCATGCTTATTCAAAATCGAGTAGATCAAACTCATATAGCCGAATTAGATCAATCTAGGTTGTTACGTGTTGCGGGTTCATCCACGTCATATGTAGATAAGCCTTGACAGGACCGGGTACCGTGCGGCAGATGCAGGTCTTTGGGTTACTCTAGAGCTAGTCATCCGGTGGACTAGAGATCGGTTTAATCTGATAGGTTCCTTTTACATGTCACTTGTTTGTTCCTTCTTCATGGACCCCGATTCGGCAATCTTGCCGATACGGTTATGCTTATACATGTAGCGAGTATCTATGGATCTCGTTAGATAATCACGTGCTTTTAGCTCTCTATTGCTAGATTGTATCATGCGGTGGATTGATCTAGTAGTAAGGAGTGGTGTAAATTCATAGTGAGTGGTATCATGCGGTGGATTAGCTTGCTTGAATTTATGCTTGACGGGTTTATGAAGGCTAGACGTGCGGCGGACTAGTTGAAGTAGCCTATGCATGTGTTTGTTTAGTAGATTTATATTTATAAGTTACTTATTCTTAATTATTAAGTGCTTGATGATGCTTTAAACCCGAGAAGTAGTTTGATATGCGTTTCACGATTCAATCTTGTTCAAACATGTCTTCATCTATCGTATTCGGCAATTTCGTTCGTTTACATCGGTTATGTACTTTAGCCTAATGAACTGCAATTGTTGGCAGATAGCTTCTATAGCTATATGTCGTCGTAAGTGGCTTCAGGGCCGTAAAGATGGAACTGTCTGGTCTCACCCAGCACGTTCCAGTTATGATCTTGCTGTTTTATCCCTTGTCGATTTTCAGGTCAAATCGACTGGCACGCTTCCGGATTCAGACGCCCGGGCACCCGATTGAAGCTAGGCTTTCCGGCTTGCTGTGTGTGAGACGCAGGGTGGTCACATTTTGCGTCAACACTCGCCGAGTATGACCGTGCCGAATGTGCCAGCGCCGCCCCCAGGATGAGGAGACTTTTTTTTTTGCCTCGATTCGCGTGAAACGACGCGTCGGCTCCCCCCACGGCCGCCCCCTGCCTATAAAAGGCAAAGACGCGGGAGGGGGCGGGCACTTTGCCCCTGCGCTCTCGACGCTGACGCATTCGAGGAACGCTTTCGGTCTCCGCATCCGGAACCATCTTCCAGATTCGGTAAGGCGTAAATGTGCAGTTTCGTTTCTTTTTCGTTGGTTGGGTTTCTGGGTTTAGGTTTGGGAGTTTTAGGAAAGGTGAGCTGGTCACTTTCGGCTCTATTGAACGCATTCTCGTTTTTCTTCATAGCTCGGAAGCCTGGGCACCCATTCGGAGCGACCGCCTATGTCCGAAAGCTCCTCATCTGGGGATTCGGCTGGAGCGGCCCACGACACCGCATCCGGGCTTTCTTCTTTTTGCACAGAACTTGCGGCCCAACTCGCCCAATCCGGGGCCGAAAATATGTCGCATGACTCAGGGGCCAGCTTGGGAGAACCCGAACTTGTGAGACCTATTCGAGCTATAGCGCCTGCAATATCGGCGCCCGCGGTTGATTTAACTGCTGGAGAAACTGGCAGCGGTCATGGGAGCGCTGGAGTGGCATATGAAGAAAATGCCGAATCTGCTGACTATGATGGTGCCGAAGGGAGCACAGCGGCCACTGCCCCGGATGGGGGCGAAGGAGTCGAATCTGGCCCGCCCCGGAGAAGCCGCCGGGTCAGGATTGAGGGACACACCGGCATTATTTGCCGATCCAAGATTGACGAGGAGCGACTGAACTCATACCAGCGCAGCGGGCTTCTCAGCGCATTCGAGCGCGAAAGGAGCCGGGCGCCGGGGGATGAAGTGATCCCGGACCCGAAACCGTACGAGGCGGTCGTGTTCCGCGACTTTTTTATAGCCGGATTGAGATTTCCTTTGGTTCCGTTTTTCGGGGCCGTTCTGCGAAAATTCCGTCTGCAGATCCACCATCTCACCCCAAATGCGATCGCCCGGCTCAGCATATATGCCATGGCCATGAAGATGATGGGCCACGAGCCCAGTGTTGCCCATTTCGTGAAGTACCACTGCACCCACTTCCACTCGAAGGTGGGGAAGGTCGATGGGCGGCCCAATATTCGCACCGAATATGGGTCTTACAACTTCGTGCCGGCTCCAGGGCAGGAGCGGAACTGTCTGGTGCCCACCTTCAAAGAAAAATGGGAGGACTGGAACAAGTACTGGTTCTACATTCGCGTTGCCTCGGACGAAGAGGTGGAGGCTGCTCAAAAAGTTAGGCGCCGCCGGGCGAACCCCTTGGTGTCTTTGATGACCGTGATGATTGGAGAGAAACATCCACCTCACGACGATTTCGGTCCACCACCACGCCGCCGCGAAGCGTATGCTTTGACCCCGCCGCGAGATCGCCCGAGACCCGGGCGAAGAGATGATTGCTATGGACGAGTGGCCCTTATGTGATTTGGTGAAGTTCGAGCCTATTCGGGACATTAATGGCTATCGTGCTCCCGACTTCCTTCTGGAGCGCCCGCTCATTTTGATTCTGATGCTTTGCGTACTTGGCCGCTACTGGAAAAAAAGCTACCCGATTGTGCGGGCCATACGGAGAAAGGGAGCACAAGAAAAAGATGCTCCAGCTTGGCAACTCCCCTAGGGAAAACCGTGCCTTGGATTGCATGGGTATCCCCTATTCGGAGAGACCTCCACCGGCTCCTAAAGCGTCCAAGGCCAAGGCCGGTGACAGCGCGGACGAGCCGGAGGCCAGTGCGCCGAGCGGTTCAGTTTCGGGTGCCCCCGTGCCGGCACCTATTCGGCGCGCTCCTCCTTCCGCTCCGATTCGAGCAACTACAACGGCTGCGGCCGAGAAAAGAAAGCGCGCAAAGAAACCGAGAGCGCCCGGAACCAGAGGCCCGCGACGTTCAGGTATGCCGTGAAATGGCTGGACGATTGTGGACTAAGCCGCTAAAACGCAGCGCTAAGTTCTCATTGGATTTCCTGGGGGTCCCGGAACCGCTGCATGCCGAAATGGTAGAGCGAGAGATGCTTTGCGCATTAGGGCATAACTGTTGTATTCATATTTCGGGCGACGTAAACTAATCTGATGGTTTCGGCTTATGCTTTGCAGGACGATACCGGCGGGCCGAGCTCGATGGCCGGGACACGCAAGAAAATTTCTGACCCGTGCCGCCTACCTCCGAAAGCGCACCCAACGCTGAGCTCCCTGGGCGTCAGCTTAAAAAGGCCGGCAGACGCCTCCGGGGGTGCTTTCGCGATGACGAAAAAGCCTAGGGCCGCGGGTGCTCCTGCAGCCGCTGCGGCGCCTGCTTTTATGCCGCCGCCTGCTTCCGCAGAAGTTTCCCGCACCGTTTTGGACCAGAACCCGAATCTGGCTAGGAAACCTGGTAAGTCCCGATTCCACCGCGAGCTCAGTCGCATGACCCCCGAAACCACAGCGTGTGTTCTGTTTGGGCATGGCAGGCTCTCCTTAGAGCGAGCCCCGGACGAATGCAACCACATGCGCGTGTATTCGGGGTGCTCATCTCCTGAAGACACGAGCCCAGACCGCGAAAGGACTTACCAACTTGCTCGTGCTCTAGGGGCGGCTTCGGACGCTCGCTTAATCGCGGGGGTAGACTGCCGCGCAAGCGGCGTGCTGCCGGGCGCAGCGGGTGTCGCTTTCGCGGACCAGTGCAGCACCTCTTTTAGTGCCACCACCACCGAAAGGGATTTGGCCAAGGTGGATCGCCTGGAGCTCCTCTCGGCCATCAACTTCCACGCGATTTCTGTAAGTTGTCGACCCCGAATGGCCTAAGTCTTTTCCTATTTGGGTTGTTTACATTCTCACTCCTTTTTCTCGCGCAGCAATCTGTTATAAGTGCTGCGCTCGCCAAGCAGGATTGCGCCGCGGTCGCTTTCGTTGAGTCTAAACTCACCAAAAGTGAGGCAGAGGTGCGCAGGCTGAAGGAAGAGCTGGCGCAAGCGCGCACCGAGCTTCATAGGGAGAAAGCTGCGCGCGAGGAGGCCGAAGCGGACGCCCGCACCGCCAGGACCGAAAGGAATACCCAGAACCAGCTGCAGCGGTCCGCCCGTCGCCAACAGCTCGATGAACTCAACCAGGCCGCTACTATCTTCGCGCGCCTGGTGGCTGGAGTTGGCGACGAGGTGGTGGTGCCCGCTATCGGGGAGGATACCACGGTGTTCGATTTCGCCAGGTTCCTCCGGATCGGGCTCGCCGCCTTGGAGGGCCAAATGGAGCTCGGACGCCGCTGGGCTGCCCTTGAAACCACCCGTGCGCTGTGCAAGGCGCTGAAGGACGCGGGCTGTCCGCACGCGGCAGCGCTTCCGGCCCCCGATGACATGGACCGCTTCTGGGTCCCGGATAGGGACGCACACGAAGCCGCCGTGAAGTTCTTCAGCGGCTTCTGGAGCGGTGGCGGTCGCAATCTCAGCTTGTTGCGAGCGGCACTGAGCGTGGCGGAGGTAAAAGTTGCCGAATGGCGCTTGTCGTTTATGATGGGTCTGGTTAGGAATCTTTTAGCCAACTTGATCACTTTCGTGTTTCTTTCTTTTAGGGAGATGAGGCGGAAGAGGCCGTTATCCATGACCGGGTTATGGCCTACATTCGGGATAGGGACGAGTGCGAGGCGGCCGCGGCGGGCAACACGCCGTCTTCCAACACGCTGTGGTCCCCGGAGATGGCTCTGGCGCCCGAAGGTACCGCACAGGGCGATCATTCGGGTGCCGCCAACCCCTCCGCGGCGGCGTCCACCGAAGCTGGCGCGCCCCGTCCTCAATCTCCTGCAGACGAAACTGCGACCAACTCTTGATCTATCCGTCTTTTCTTTGTAAACACTTAGCTTTGTCGTATTTGGCCCTGCGTGGCCGTGTTTGTGGCCCTGCGTGGCCGGGGTTCGGGGAACCCTAGTACTGTTTGAACATATTTTGTGGCACCAGGACCGAATGCGGTCAAAATTTAACTATCTGGTCGTTTTCCTGCGCGATTATGTTACCACTTTCGTTCCAGCGGCGTGTTCGGCGGCTCGCCTAGTTACGGAGACTCAGAACGCCGGACCCGCGAATACGGCCTAGAATAATGTTTTGATGGGCGCACCACCATTGTGTGAAACGCCGCGTCCCCCCTTAGTTTAAGAGGTGGTGGGCGCATTCGGTAAAGTTCCTCATTAAGCCCTCCGGCGTTGTGTGGAAACTTAGAGCGCCGCCCCCCGAATTTAAGCGGTGGAGGGCGCATTCGGGAAAATTTCTCGCTAAGCCCTCCAATGTTGTGTGGAGACTTAGAGCGTAGCCCCCGAATTTGAGCGGTGGAGGGCGCATTCGTGAATTTTTTGAGTTAAGCCCTCCCGCGTTGCATGGAGTCTTAGAGCGCCGCCCCCGAATTTGATCGGTGGAGGCGCATTCGTGAAATTTTTGAGTTAAGCCCTCCGGCGTTGCATGGAGTCTTAGAGCGCCGCCCCCGAATTTGATCGGTGGAGGGCGCATTCGTGAAATTTTTGAGTTAAGCCCTCCAGCGTTGCATGGAGTCTTAGAGCGCCCCCCGAATTTGAGCGGTGGAGGGCGCATTCGTGGAATTTTTTGAGTTAAGCCCTCCAGCGTTTGTTTTCACATAAAGTTTGTCATGGTTGTTACAAAGTGCATATGCGCTCTGCACAGCCACTGAATGGATCTCTGTATGGCCCTATTGGCTGAAACTGGGTGAGTTCTATCTCGAAGTGGTAAGACTCGGCTTCCAACACCCGAATAGGCGCGCCTGTGCCCTTTCTCGTTTATGGGCGGGTAGAGCACTAAACCACATCCGTTGACTAGATCCCAGGCCTTATGTTTGCCCCACGCTTGTCAGGGGCTGGAATCCCGAATATGGACTAGTCGCCGTGCGGAGCCGGAACTTCCGGTCATTCTTGGGAATAGGGAGGCGCGCGATTCGCGCATCTCGCTATTGCGCGCTTGCCGCTTTTGCTTAGGCAAACGATTCGACCGGCTGCGCCTAACCGCTTCAAGCTCACAACCGAAACGGGAGGACTAGTACCGACTCCCTCCCGACTCCTCCCGAGTTGAACCCGGCCGTGCCTATTTGCTCGCGCTCACAACCGGAACGGGAGGACGAGTGCCGCTCCTTTCCCCGACTCCCCTCATTCCTACTAACCTTAGTTTTGGAGCGGGATGAGTTTGTTTTGACCGGCATGGTTTTTCATTATGGGGGATGTCATGCATATATAATACTTTTGCTTGGGTCATAGTGCCGTGAAGCACCTTTTTACGTCATAACGCCGTCGTACGTTTGTTAGGTGAGTCATAAATTTAACCCGTCTCAGAGGCTGAATGGCTAGATTATATAATCTGGTCCAAGCTCCTGGTTTTTATCATGGCTGCAAAGACCTTGATTTTTGTTTTACCACGCGCATACCCCGCTTATGTCTTGCTGGAATGGGAGGTTTTGGGATTTGTCGTGTGGTCAGACCAAATGCCGCATTCGCTACCCAGTCCTCACTAACCGCACTGGGTGTACGCTTTCGGCCCTTTTGCCTTCAGTGTATGTCGTATTCGGGTCGAGCACGCTCGATAATGGTGCAGTACAGCGCTCCTTTCGAGAGTCCGAGGGACCCTAATCGCGCACATTCTCGAGGCATTGCTCGATATAGAGGGTGCGTTGTTCTTGATTGTGATATTAAACACCACAGGCACCTTCGATGTAATTATACCGCCAGAATATGATGAATAAGAAGTTTGATCTTGCGGATGAAAATTGCTTGTTTGTAACTTTGCGTTATCATTACCTTCGGGTCTTTATCCCCGAGGCTCCTTTCACACGAGGCATTGTTTGCACTCATTCGGCTTCTTGCCAATTTCGCGATACTTCGCGTTTTTGCCGAGTTCGCTGCGGTGTTTTGTTTCGCGCATTTGGGTTGTTTGGTGCATTCGTGATGCTTCAGCGTTTTGCTGAGTTTACTAGCTATTTTTGGCTTTTGGTTGCTTGCAACCTGACAAAGACTTCTCCGAATAGGGTCAGTGACACATATGGCACTGTCTTTTTCAGATCGGAGAAAACGTTACGCATCCACACTTTAGAGGAAACGTGAACTGAAAAGTATTAAACAGGGGTACATAGGGACGCCTCATTAAAAAACCTCACACCTCCGAAAAGGCTTCCCTGCGAGGAAAAAGAGCGCGCCCCCCGAATTGTGTTCCTGAGAATTAAGAAAAGAAAATTACAACCCTTGTGGGGCAATTTCATGGGTAAAAACGGCGTAGGTTGTCGGCGTTCCAGATGTGGCTGGACTCTGTGCCGTCCTCCTTCACCAGCGTGTAGACTCCTTCTTTTACCATTCTTGCGACGATGTACAGCCCGTACCACGGCGATTGCAATTTGCCTTGCTTGTCGGGTTGCCGAATAAGGACCATATCTCCCGGGTTGATGACCTCGCCTCGACTTTTTTATCTCTCCAAGTCTTTGTTTCCCGATGGTATCCGTCGAGGTTTTCCGCCGCCCGTAGCCTTAGCGAGTCGCCCGTTTCGAGCCGAGTATATCGTTGCTTCGGGGTAGTGGCCATGATCTCGCTTCGAAAAGATTCTAGCCGAACCTCTTCTCGGGGTAATGGCTTCTTCCCGAAGAGAAGTCTCGAAAGGCGTGAAACCGGTTGCGCGCGACTTGGATATATTGTGCCCCCAAACCGTAGCCGTTAACTCCCGAGCCCATCTACCTTTCTTCTCGGTGTTTTCGAGGGTCTTTGATATGGTAGTGAATATGTCACCGTTGACCCGTTCCACCGCGCCATTCAATTCCGGGTGATTTACGAAGCAAACGTCGCTTTGATCCCAGTGTCTTCACGTAAAGTTCTGAACTTGGTGCCGTCGAACCGCTTCCCGTTGTCCACCGTTATGTAGGATGGGACCCCGAATCGCAGATGATTCTCTCGCAAACAAAGTTAACTAAGGTGCCGATGATATTGTCGCCAACGCCTTAGCTTCAACCCATTTGGTGAAGTATTCCAAAGGTGCCACCGCAGTGAATTTCAGATTTCCTGGCGCCGGCGGGAGCGGTCCGACTATGTCGATGCCCCATCTCTGTAGCGGCCAAGTTGGGCATATCGGGGAGGTTAGATTTGCTGGGGCCCTCTGGTATTTTGCGAACTTCTGGCAGCCCTGGCATGACTTCACCAGTCGCTTGGCGTCCTCGATAGCGGTTGGCCAATAAAAGCCTTGTCTCATTGCTTTGTGAGCGATTTCATGCGGACCTCTGTGGGCCCCGCAAGTTCCCGAATGTATATCGTGCAAAAGCTGGACCCCCTCGTTCCGGCTGATGCACTTCAGTAATGGCGCTACGACTCCCTCCTTGTACAGATTCTCCCCGATTATGGAGTATTGCTTGGTTCTGGACTCCATCCTTTGTTGTTGCTTCCGTCTCGGGCTCATAAGTTCCAGAAATGAATGCCCATATCGGTGCTCTCCGGTCGTCACTCGCGATAGCGTGAATTACCGCCGGTCGCTCCTCCTCCATCCGCACCGCCGCGGGCCGTCGGACTTGGTAGAAAACATCGGCGGGCAAGGGAGTGTTCTGGCTGCAGCTTTTGCCGACGCATCTCGCCTCTATGTTGTCCGCCCTTGGAATGTATTGCGGAGTGAAACCAAGGAAATATTTCTCCATTCGCCGAACGGCTTCCGGATACCCGGCCGAGCCGGTTCCTTTGTCTTTGTGTATTCCTTCCGGATGTGCCCCACAATTACTTGTGAATCGACTTGATGACGCATCTGCGGATTCCTAGCGCTCGGAGTTTCGAGACCCAGAACCGCTCGTATTCGGCCGTGTTGTTGGTGGTGCGATACTGTAACCTTGCGGCGTATCGCAGCTTTGGGCCGGTTGGGGGTGTCAATACCACGGATATGCCTGCTCCAGCTGAGCACCACGCTCCATCCGTGTGCACTGTCCATTCTGGTTCCTCGAAACTGAGAGTAATGTTATCCCCACAAGGGGTCCAATCTGCGATGAAGTCCGCTATGACCTGCGATTTGATGGCCAATCTGTGCTCGAAGTCAATGACATATTCATTCAGCTCAGCCGCCCACTTGCCTATCCGCCCTACCGCCTCTGCGTTTCTGAACAGGGCATCTAGGGGCTGAGCAGACAAGACCCGAATGTGGTGAGCCTGAAAATAGTGCTTGAGCTTCCACGACGCCATGACCACCGCATACGCGATTTTCTCCAGCTCGGAATAGTTTGTCTTCGCTGAAGTCAGCGCTTCTGATACAAAGTAGATTGGGAACTGCTGTAACTTCCCCTCGTTCTCTTTTTCTTCCACCAGGACCGCGCTCACCGCGGCGTGGGATGCTGCTACATATAGTAGCAAGATCGCATCTGGTGATGGGCTTGATAATGTTGTGGCCTTTGACAAGTAAGCCTTTAGGTCATCGAATGCTCGCTGCTGATCCGGGCCCCATCCGAAACCTTCTGAATTTTTTAGGATTCAGAAAAATGGAAGTCCCCGTTCCGCGCTTCTGGATATGAACCTCCCTAGAGCGGCGATCCTGCCAGTGAGCTTCTGCACCTGCTTCTTAGTCTCGGGCAGTCTCATGTTTACAATAGCGGCAATCTTGTCCGGGTTAGCTTCTATGCCTGGGCCGATACCGCACATCCCAACATCTTGCCCTTGCTAACCCCGAATATGCATTTTTCCGGGTTTAGCTTCGTGCCGCTTGCTCGAAGGTTCACAAAAGTTTCCTTTAGATCCTCGATGTGTGTGCTTTTTTTATCGCTTTTTATCACTATATCGTCCACGTATGCGACTAGATTTTTCCTCTTTTTTTCGCTCCCTAAAGACCTCGTCGGTCATTCGGGAGAAAGTAGGGCCCGATTGCGCTAGGTCCCCTCGGGCATGCGCTTGTAGCAAAAGGTCCCCCGGAGTGATGAAACTTGTTTTCTCTTGATCCTCTTCGTTCAGCCATATCCGATGGTACACCGAGAAACAATCCAAGAAACTTAACAGCTCGCAACCCGCCGCGATATCGACCGGCTTGTCGATCCGCGGTAGTGGGTATGGGTCTTTAGGGCAATGTTTGTATAGATCTCGTGAAATCCACGCACATGCGCCATTTGCCGCTTTTCTTCTTGACCATTACCACATTGGCTAGCCATTTTGGATACCGCACCGGCTCGATCACATCTCGCGTCCAAAAGCCTTTGCACTTCAAGGGCCGCGTGCCGCTCTTTTCGGATGACATCTTCCTCAATTTTTGCTTCCTTGGCTTTGCCGTTTTACTAACGTTGAGACTTGCCGTGCCAATTCCCCGTCAACCCCTTTGAGGTCTTTAGTGGTCCACGCGAATACGTCCTTGTTCTCGCCCGTAAATGCTAGCAGCTCCGAAGCGTCCCGTTCGGCGTACTTGCCCCGATATGCACACACTGATCCGGGCGGTTCGCCGATAAAGGCACTCTTCTCGTGCCCTCGTCTGGCTCTGCTCTCCGCTCTTTCCGCTCTGGGGCTTCATTAACATTCTCTTTCCTTGCAGGCTTTTTTACCTCGTGCACCATGCTGTATCCCGGTATAGGTTTGCCATCTATCTTTCTGGCTGCGATTTGATCGCCATGCACCGTGATTACCCCGAAAGGGGAGGGCAGCTTCATGCACAGTAACTCGCTTGATTATGATGTCAAACTTGTTTATGATTCCTCTTCCGAAGATTGCCGTATATGGGTATTCCATTTGTACCACATCGAACGATATCTCTTCCGCCCCCAAGCACTTTCTCTCCTTCGCTAAACGCTACAAGGTGAGTGTCTTCTTCCCAAGTGCATCTATTTTCTTTCCACCAAAACCGAATAGGGCATTGCCCGCCCGATCGAGCGATCGCCTATCGAGTTTCATGCTTTGTCGTACGCTCCGGTGAACAAGATGTCCGCCGAACTCCCGTTGTCAATCGAATGTTGTGCAAAGTGTACCCGGCTCGAAAGCAGCTTGCAACGAAAGCGTCATAGTGCGGGTAATCCCGGACCCGATTATCTTCTTCGAAGGTGATGGGCCGAAGCTTCCACGTGGCCCGATTCGTCGGAGCGGGCCGATGATACCGCCAACACGCGCCTTTGATATTCTCTTCGCATTCTCTTGCCGTCGTGCTCTATATTGGAACCTCCAATGATGGCGTATATGTGCCCGTTGGATGGCATCACATTCGCGGGTGCTACAAAGGTGTACGATCTCGCAACTCCTTGGAAGTTTCTTGCTTTGCCGCTTTGCGTTGCCGCCGCTCGTCTATTCTCGGTAGGCGCCGAGGAAGAAGCCACGCCCGATACCGGCATCGGATGCGCAATCATCGGCCGCCGGTATTGTTGGTACTCGCATGCTTGGCGACCCTCCCCAATGTGCATGAACATTTGGGGTGAGGTACGGATTCCCCGGCCGCCCGTGACCGGGAAAGCAGCCATTTGGTGGGGAAAGCGTAGTGTTGTGACGGTGCCGTGTGGAATACGTGCTTTGTGGTTTCGGATTTCCCTATAGCGTCATCTCTTTCCTTCGCTCTTTGGCCTCGCTGCGTGTATTTGCGCCTCTCCGGTGAAATGTCCCTTGTTTTCGCCACACACGCAACAATATGGCATTTTCGGGGCGCCGCCGCTTGCGCCCTCGACCCGTCCGCCTCGTTAGCACGCCCCCGGTTCTACATCGTCCTCCTCCCCGGGTTTCATGAAACCGGCTATCGTTTTGCTTCGGGGTGCGGGGTTGGATGACTCCTCCCGAAGGTTGTTGACATAACCTTGATTCTCGTCCCCACTTCGCCGATTCTCGCTTCGGGTGTTTTGCTTGAGGCCGTTTCTTGACACCTTGTGCTTCGCAGTCTTCCTCCGAAATGGCGAATTTTCTCATCTCATTGAACAACTGCTTTACAGTTTTGGGTACCTCCCTGGTGAACACTTTGGCGCACGGCCCAATTTTGAGGCCTCTGATGGCCGAAGCGATGACCGTTTCGTCAGACACATTCGGGACTTGTGCCCGCATCTGGATGATGCGTTCCAGGTACTTGGCCATTGGCTCGTCATCTGGTTGATACAAAGTGAGTAGATCCATAATGGTTTTCTTGTTGGCTTGGAGCCCCTGAAATGTTGCCAGCAGCTCCTCTTTCGCCTGCCTCCATGACCGAATGGATAAAGGACGCAGGGACATGTACCAATCATGTGCCACATCTTGCATTGCCAGAATCAAAGTCTTGGCCAGTAAGGATTCGTTGCCTCCTGCTGAATATATTGCAGCCTCGTAACTTGATATGAACCTTCTGGGATTGGATTTACCATTAAAGTGCGGGATTTTGGGCTTGTACCCCGGCGGCCATGGGTATTTTTGCAGCTCAGGGGACAGAGGGGACGCCATGTCAACCATATCCGGGGCCCCCTTGCACGAGGCCGAACCCAGATATCCGACCTCGCTCTCGCCGGTTCTTGCTCCAAGCGCCCGAATCTCCCGCCGTAACCTTTCTCGCTTCTCTTGCCGCGTGATCGACCGCTACCCGGGTCGTCGTTATCCCGTTTCTTGCTTCGATGTCTCCTTGCAACCGATCACGGTATGCCTTTAGCTCTTCGATTCTCGGTTGTGTGCTCATCCGCGGCTTTTAATGCTTGGAATTCTGCAAAGATCGCGTCCACCGCATTCGGGGCTCTTTGGGTCCGGCCGCCAATCGCGTCTTCCGCCGCCCCCGTCGACTACGGCTTCCACATTGGGTGGGATCGGCGTTCCGTCACCGCTTCCGACGGCATTTTCTTCGGCGACCGGATCCGGCCGCGGAGGCGTCGGATTCGATGGCGAGGCGCCGCCCGATGCGCGTGGCTTCTGGGAGTACCGGATCCGAGCCGGTTCTTGCCGCCGAAGGAATGATTTCGTCGATGGTCGGCATTTGCTTTCTTGAACTTCTAGCTTTTCCCTTGGGTGGCATGACAAGTCCGGGCGACAACCACGGTGGGCGCCACTGTTGTTTCGGCCCTTTGGGGTCGCACCCCCTAAAGGACCAAAACCGGAAAGAACTGGAAAACACAGAATTACAATACAGAACAAACAACGCAAACCTTATATACGAAGTCCTCCGGCTAAAACGCACGGAGTCCAGAAGTCCCTTACAACGTCCCCTGAGGGGTCTATTTATAGGAAGTCGTGTTGCATTTTGTACAAGAATGCCCCTGGCAACCCTAATTTCAACGTACAGGAGCAAACCGACACGGGCGCGGTAAGTAAATGGCCCAAGGGCCCACATTTGCCGGTTAACCACCGACCAGGACACATCCGGGCTCTCCTTTCTGCCTGGCCGCCAAATGCATCCAGACTCGTGCCAAATGCGCGCTCTCTCGCGCTATCAGGGCTTCCTCCTGGCGCCCGTCGATGCCGAATGCGCGTCTTCCCGCGCTATCGGGGCTTTCCGTCCCAGGGCCTGATGTCACACCGAATGCGCGCCTGCTCGCGCTATCGGGGTTTTCGCCTGGCGCCCGTCGGTGCCGAATGCGCGTCCTCCCGCGCTATCGGGGTTTCCTCCTGGCGCCCGTCGACGCCGAATGCGCGCCTGCTCGCGCTATCGGGGTTTTCGCCTGGCGCCCGTCGGTGCCGAATGCGCGTCCTCCCGCACTATCGGGGTTTCCGCCTGTACCTGCGCACATCAAACACATGAGGCGCACAAAATCAGGGGGGACGGGGTGGCCAATTCCACTCCTGCCCCCAACAGTTACCGGAGCCGCAAAAGGAGTAAAGAGGCACAAGAGGATGAGACGAGGAGGATGATTATCGAGGTGGAAGAAAGATGGAGCTCCAAACTTAATGAGCTCATTGATGCTATAGTCAAGGAAGCTATGGCGTCCCAACAATCACAAGGACCACTAGAACCTACGGGGTTGCAGCAGATACGGGGTCGCAGCAGCTGTGGGTCCACCCCTTTTGGCGCTTCAGATATGGATGTGCCTCATCTGGTGGACAACATCACTGAACCTGTCAATGTCAAGCTGTACATCAAGCAGCAATGGACAAAAGACAAGGTGGTGCTCAGCCAGACCTGGCCTGCGGGAGATGGGAATATTAATGGCAGCCCAATTCCGTAGGGGTACACCAAAGTGACCATTGACACGATACTTGACAAGAAGTACAATGTTGATGGTGGATATGCCCTAAATTTCACATCAAAACACCATCAATATTCTTGGAAATAGAGGAAGATTGACATGACATAGACATATTTTTATCAATAAATGGTTCCACTTGTACCTTGAGTATGTAAATGCAGGAACAAGTAAAACAGGAGAAAATGAGCCTCTAGACACACAAAAAGGGGAGTCGGCCAATGCCTCACTGAAGGGATCCAGGGCCCAACGACGTGGCATGATACATGCGAAGCTCCATCAAGTCATTCTCCACCCTCAGATCACATTTGTGCTTCCTCTCAAGGGTGAGAGATGAGGCTCACATGGATTCAAGGACCCACATGGAAGAACCGAAGCAATCCAAGATGAAACATATGACATCACACATAGGGACAGTAGTGGAAGCAAGCAAGTGGGCCACCCTATCATAGGGGGGGCGGCCGACCCCACTCTGGTGGGCTTAAACCTGGCATTTGCTCCCACCGACTTCAGAAACACTACCGTGGACTAGGGAAGACCCCACCTGTCAGTGTTGGGGTTGGCCGACGATCTTGGTGCATCAAACCAAGGTCAGTTGCCTCCCAACCGACTCCAGGGAGCTACCACGTGGACACCATCTCAAGCGTTGATCAAAGTCGGTTCCAAAGGTGGTTTATCCAAGGGTGGAGGAGTAGGGGGCACACGGATCACTGACGTGGCGATGGAGTAGCCCCCACTCAACCTCCCCTATAAATACATGGCTGCATCCACACTCTCAAGACATGATTCAAGAGTTGATTCAATAGATTATTCATACAAGTGTAGTAGTCTAGTGTGGGAGTTAGAGTTCAGTCAAGCGAAGCTCGAGGTCTTCGGAGTCATCTTCTGGAGAGTCTGGTATTCCTCTTGTATCTTTCTCTTTATATGAATTTGTTTACTTAATACAATATTCTTCTTTTACTTTCCTGAGTATTTACTTAGTGCAATATTATTCTTGCAATAGTGTTGTTGTGCTCTAGTTAGTCTCTTAGTAGTTGCACGCTAGATTATGATCCTGTGATGACTCCTTGGTTGTTATCAACGTCTTTAGCGAGGTGCACTAGTTGGGTCGTATACTCAGTTAGAGTAGTGAGAATTAGTGTAAGCACGGTTCTTAGGCTAAAACTCACCGTTGGAGGCCGCTGGTTTGGACGTACAATAGGAGCGCACTGGCAGGGTGTGACAGGCCCGGCTCGGCATTAGGATTCTCCTCACATACGAGCTAGTTCTTAAAAGGCAGGGCGTGCATAAGTTTGTATTCGCTTGAGTAGGGGTTCTGTCGCCTACTCTCTTGTTTACTCCCAGCAGCCAAGTAGTAAGGTAGCAATCCTAGTTTGTTTCCACTACATGATTAACTTAGAACACAGATGTAGAAGTAGAACCATTGGAGTCCTTTGCTCACTCGTTGTCCTCCCACCTAGCTTTGCTACATTAGTTATCTTCTAGTTATCCTTGAATCATCACCTTCCTCTACTCTTTTCGTTATTTTCTCCTCTACACTAGTTGACACTAGATTGAGATAGGGATCTCTTTCCTATTAATATTTCTAGCTACAGCTTTCCCTTGGGATAAATATAAATACGATATCTTGGAATACTCCTAGGTGAAGTGCTACAGCGGTACATTCTGTGCGCTTGCGGAATTACCCAATAGACTCTGAAGTACCACTCAGGCATTTCTAGTGCCGTTGCTAATATTTAGTAATAGTGCTAAGAAATACCAACAAGCATTTCTGGCGCCGTTGCGGGGAAAGCATAGCCTAGAAATTTTAATTGGATCGAATCCAGAAAAACTATCATCCATTGAGTGTCAATTAGTTGTGGGGGTTTACCCCTTGCCTTTGCTTCTCTATATTGTGAAGCAAGGAAAAGTGTGAGTGAGTTCCAATTCAAGACGATCAGATTATATCTGGATTCACTCAAGGAAGGAGGCTCAGCACCAACGCTCGAACAGTCAATGGCTACATCAATCTCAGACTTCTCATCTCCCTCAGTCGCTCACATAACAAGAGGACCCAGAGTGGAGACAGGCGAAGTCAACTTTGAGATTAAGCCATCACTAATCTTTATGGTGCAAGCCAGTACATTCTGTGGGAGGCCACACGAGGATGCAAATGCACATCTCCAGCACTTTCTGGAGGTGTGTGGCACTATTGCCATCAAAGGGGTCACAACTGACGCCATCCGTCTTCGCTTATTCCCATTCTCTCTGCTTGGGAAAGCAAGGCAATGGTTCTACACTCAGCCCAATGATGTCAATACCAGGAAAAGTGTGCCAGTGCATTCCTCAAGAAATTTTTCCCAATGGGCAAGACAACTGCTTTGAGGGCTAAGATTTCAAGCTTCCAACAACAGGCAGATGAGACTATTCCCGAAGCATGGGAACATCTCCAGGAGTACATTCGAGAGTGTCCACATCATGGAATTAAGGAATGGCTCCTGATTCAAGGTTTTATCTTGGGTTAACTCTAGTAGCCCGTAGTCACCTTGATGCCACTACAAGAGGAGCGTTCATTTCCCTTAATGTAACACAAGCCAAGAACCTCATTGAGAACATCATGACAAATCAAGGATGGAGTGGAAGACATCCTCAACCCAAGAAGAGAGGCATGAATACCATTGCAGAGGTAAATGCCATCTCTCAAAAGATGGAGCTCTTGATGAAGGAATTGGACAAACGAGCCAAGTTCAAGAAGAATCGAGAGACCATCCAACACTATGCCTCAGCACATGCAATTGAAACAAATCAATGGTGTGAGGTGCAACACGCAAGTCATGAAGTCGTCTACACCATCGACCATCTGCGACCTCAGAAAGGAGGAATGACTTCACGCTTCAAGGGCCAAGGTAATAATAGTAAATCTAATTGGCCTTCACTTAAAGATCTTGTCATAAATCAAGCTAAAATTAATGAAGACATTAATAAAAGATTGCTTGCTAACAACAAGACTCTTGAATCATTAACCGTTAAGATGGATTCCCTAGTTTCTTTTGTTAGGGAGCAAATGAACTTTAATAAAACCTTAGAATCTCAAATAGCTCAAGTTGCTTGCCTCTATTCCATCTTCTCGTAAATTCTTGCAATACTTTAAATGCAATGGCCACGAGAGGGGGTAAGACCACTCATGATCCACCATATCCTAACATGACAAGGAAGACTACAAGAAAAGACAGGGAAGATGAGGAAGAAAAAGCTGAAGAAGAAGAGGAACCACCATCCAAGGAAGAAAACACCAAGTTCTATGGAAAGATAGCTCCACATGAATTCTATGATTCCAACATATCACTACGCTTTCCAAAGACGAGGAAAGAAACAATCGATGAGCAGTTTGGAAAATTCGTTGAGGTAATTCGTCAATTATATGTCAATATTCCACTACTTGATGCAATGCAGGTTCCAACCTATGCCAAGTACCTGAGAGACATCCTCAACAACAAACACCCGCTGCCCACCACAGAGGTAATTAAACTGACTGAAGAATGCAGCGCGACAATCTTGAACCAATGCTGGAAAAGAAGAAGGACCCGGGGTGTCCCACCATTGACTGCTCCATCGGGACACAGCACTTCGAGCATGCACTGTGTGACTTGGGAGCAAGCGTCAGTGTCATGCCTAAGGTAGTTTCTGATCAACTAACCCATGCTGTTTTGTCCCCTACATCAATATATTTGTAGCTGGCAGATCAGTCAATTCGCCATCCAGTGGGGGTAGCTGAGAACATCCCCGTTAAGATACACGATTTCTTTGTCCCTGTGGATTTTGTGGTACTTGATATGGAAGTAGACAAGAAGACACCACTCATCCTCAGAAGACCATTTCTCAGCACCGCCAATGCACATATTGATGTCGGAGCCGGAGAGATTGAATTCACCATCAATGGAACCCAAGAGAAATTCAACTTCCAACCCAAAGTCGCACAGTTCTCGCTAATCATGGCAGTGGATTTGGTGACTGTTACTGCCATAACCAGACCAAAGAAAAAGACCAGTCCAAGGCCGCGAGCAAAGAGCAAGAAATTATGGAAGAGGAAGGCGGCACCGCCGGCGACACTTCCAAAGAAAATTTCTTCACCAGCTCAAAATCCTATTATAGGGACCTGAGGGAACGACTCTTCCATCAAGGTAAGTACTCCAACTTTAATTTACGCATTCACTTTGAGTCTTTTACTTTAATTGCTTTTAGCATTTCTTTCTACGTCTGCCATTGTCGAGGTTAGTTAAGCATGGGAACACTAAATTCAACATCCACTCAACTTGCTAAACAATTTTGACACGAGTGGAGCCCATGGTGGGGTCGGCCAACCCCACTCTGGTGCCTCTCACCTGCCACTTTTGTTCCTTCTGAATTCCTTTGCCATGCCTATGTCATATATATCCAAGAAATTTAAAACCATGTCATGAATAGCTACTTAGGTCTACTTGAGCACCTAGATGAAGGTAGCTTGGCAACTTTTCTATTTTTATAAATCAATTCCCAACCATGCTTTGTCATGCTGCCTGTGTGCCACTCCCCAGAAGCTTGGGGGAGGCCACCATGGGGTCGGCCGACCCCTAGGTGGGACCCACCTCCTCCCACCTTCTGGCATGTGTGGTTCCATAGTCATAGGATGAGTGTTGCAAGAAACAAAAGGCAGGAAGCTGTCGACTTGCATTCTAGGAGCTAGAACCTCCCTCTCTTATCCCTTCCATAGTCATAAGATGAAAGGTGTCACCATGAGTAGACTTAGAGAAGAAGAGCAAATCCTTCATGATGAAATCCATCTCTTCTCCCTAATTCCACTCATGCTCTAACCCTTCATTCATTTGGCTAAGCAAGATTAATTCACTTCTAATCAAACCACATAATTGAGAGAGGAATTCTCCCGTGAAGCATCTCATGAGAAAGAGGCCACCATGCCTAGTCACATCGGTGCTGGAAAGAGGTAGAAAGTAGGCCTAGGGTGGGCATAGCGGATTTGATCATCCTCTGCTCCGCTTCCCTTTTGCTTTCTTCCCTCACTCACTCCAAGGAAGGAATCCATGAGCATGTGTCCAAAGAAGGAAAAGAAAAGAGAAAGATGGACATTTTGGTGCTGCCCACGACATGGAATGACCTCCACTCACACACAACTTTAGCACAAAGCAAAATGGAGGCCAGCCAGGGGTCGGCCAACGCCCACATGGTGCACTCTACACCTTCCCTATCTCTCCCATATTATTCTTGGACTCTAAATTTGGGCACATAGCAAAAGGATGGGAATAAGGGGTCGGCCAAAGCCTTCTGGAGGCACCCAGCACCACCACTCTATCCCTCTCCTCATTCCTATGCCCACACTCACTCCTTCACACTCAGAAACACCAGCAAAATTTTGACATCCTCATCCACTCTCTCTCTCTCAAGTACTACACTAAACGAGCAAAGAAGAGGTGAACACCAGTGAGAAGGTTCATCAATTTTTCACTAACCTCTCTTGTCCAAGTGGTATTCATCGTTCTAGTAGGCATGAAGAATCCGCTCAAGGGTGCAACAACCAAGGTGCACGTGGCGTTCAGCAGAAGCTCGTCAAGGTGTTCGCACCACTCCGGAGGTGAACAATCCATGCATGACATGGAGGAGCACGTGTACGGAGAGGATGCGCAACAACATCAACAAGAACTGAATGAAGAAGCTCAACCCCTGAGGATGCAAGACCCGAAAACTGGCCTGTGCTTGAATCCTCGAGAGATGGCCATCCTCAATGAAAACCGCAGCCGTGACTTCGAGCACACCAAGGTACTTGATCCTGGACTCCTCCATAGCACAGGTATGGATGAGGAGTTCTTTGATGTCTTTGGTGCAATAGGATGGGGTGAATTTTGGGACTTTTCTCGAATACCCGTAGCAAGCTTCTACACTAGAATTCATGAGCACCGTAAGAACAACTAAAAATACCATTTATTTTTGCTTGCGTGGTCATGAATTTAATTTTGATTGGAATCAGTTCGCACAATGCCTCGGTCTTATAAATTGCAACACAAATGTTGAGCATGCCATGAACAAATGTTGAGATCACTGAAGAAAACTTTGTTGGGAAATCACAACCACGCACTAGTCACATTTGCCATCCCACACTACGGTTCATGCACAAGTGGATGGGTATTACTTTATTCCCTAGAGATGACATAAGAATAATTTGGGAAATTGATACTAGGATACTATATGCCATGGTTCATAAAATTCGTATAGCACCCGTGAAAGCCATGGTACAGCATTAGATATCTACACCAGCAAGGATAGGCTCATTTGATTTCACATCTATAATCACAAAGTTTTGTAACCACTGCAACATGCTTGATGGTTTCAATAATTACATGACCACTCCTCGAATTGTTTTGAACAAGGAATATTTTATCCAAGCACAGATTATTGCGGGTGGCCCTAACAACACAATTGAATTTAAGTTTCATAACTCACAATCAAGGCTCACCTTGCCATGTCCAGAATTAAAATTGTATGGGGGCCACCCATTAATTCCCGATATTCCTGGAGTTGGAGGGCATAGGAGTTTTGCAGGTCCATTCACACGCGGAAAGGCAAAGGCTACACAGCATCATGCTTCTGATAATGACAGTGATTATGGGGGCTCATCAAGTGCAATGCACACCTCATAGTCTGGACGCAGGTCTGGGGCACACAGTGCCTGGTTTTCTTTTTCCTCTTCACGGGAAGCAAGAACCCGCAGTGAGTGTCATGACATGGAGTTGCTCAATGCCTAATTTGGTGCACTGCGCACTAGCCACGAAGCTATCCACAATAGCACAGGGCAAACCCAACAGCAGCTCCAGGAATTTCGAGAAACTAGTGGTAGGAATTGGGCCAACCTTTATGCACATCATAACAGACCAGTGCCTCCATATATTCCACCACAGCCACCACATCCATACCCACCTTCGTAGTATCCTCCGCAGTATCCTCCGCAGTATCCACCTCAATATCCACTATACCCATATCCACCCCAGTAAGGAACCAGGCAAAAAAGACAAGCTTGGGGGAGATTCTCTCCCCCACTAAGGTAAGTATTCTATCCTAGCGCTTTGCATTTTATTTACTTCATTGCATTTAAAAAATGAAAATTATAAATACCAAAAATATTTCCCTTGTGTATTATATATGTCATGCATGTTTATCTTTCTCTTGGAAATGATGAATAGTTGCTCTGTTAATGTTTCTCTTGTACCTAGTATACAACTTGATATTTCCCTAAGTATGGATCACTTGGCTCACGTAAAAGCACCATGAACTTGAACACTTCTGTGGGTTGCAAGTGCTAAAGCTAAGTCTAAGTTGTTGTGAGACATGAGATAGTAAAACAAGAGCTGCTATAATATTATCCTAAGCATGTATGACTACCGGAGATTTATTCTTAAAAATGATTAAAACCTTAATTATTCCTCAATGGTGATAAAAGTCCTACCAGAGCCATATATATACACACACTACAAGATTTAAAGCCTCCTACTTAAGCTACTTGCTTTGTGTTGAGTCTTGTTAAGTCTTGTTGAATCCGTGTTAAGAGGTTTGTCATACTCCTAAGATCAAGATCGCACGCACGCCACATATATTTTGCTGCTTCTACACTGAAAGTACGTGCAAACATGCTTCCTATCTCATCAAAATAGGTTGCTCCCTGCTCTAAGTGTTAAAATATCTCTCTAATATATACCATTTGTTAGATGAGACACCAAAAAGGGTAGGCAAAATAAAGGACACATGAAAGGTCCTTAGTAGAAAAAAACAGAGCTAGCCATGTCTCAGTAGAAATAAAGAGAGATATTATAAAATAAAGGAGCAACCTAGTCCACCATAATACCATACCTTGCACATCTTGATCTAGGGGTATGACACTTCTCTTCATGGGTCCAAGCCTTAACTCAACAATATATGCAAGGTAAGTATGCTATTCCTTGTCATCCCTACCTTGAGCTCCGCATAAGCCTTTTTAGAAGTAGGATGAACTAGAAGGCAATCTTGCTTGATGCCTCGGTAAGGAATTATACACCATTTGAGCGACATGAGAGTATCATATGAGGAACATTAAGTCTTCTTTTGAAAAATATTGCAAAACCTCCGGTATGAAACTTGCAAAGGATGAGAAAAGTAGTGCTCAAGTTTAGTCAAGTTCTATCTCTCAACCGCCTAAGACAAAGGAAAAGCCAAAGGCCCCATGAAGGACTAAGGCAAAATGGGTGAGTTTTTCATAGCTAAATTTTCCATGCTTAAGTGAAATATTTTGTTGCATACATGGTACTCTTGAAATATGAACATTGTAGCAACTCTTGATCCACCGAGACTAAGTTTAATTATTTGCTCGGAATGAGCAAAGGTTAAGCTTGTGGGATCTTGTTGATGGTGGATACATCCTAAAATTTCACATCAAAACACCGTCAACAGTCTTGGAAAAAGAGGAAGGTTGGCATGACATAGACATATTTTTATCAATAAATGGTTCCACTTGTACCTTGAGTATGTGAATGCAGGAACAAGTAAAAACAGGAGAAAATGAGCCTCTGGACCCACAAAAGGGGCATCGGCCGATGCCTCACTGAAGGGATCCAGGGCCCAACGACGTGGCATGATCCATGTGAAGCTCCATCAAGTCATTCTCGACCCTCGAGATCACATTTGTGCTTCCTCTCAAGGGTGAGAGATGAGGCTCACATGGATTCAAGGGCCCACATGGAAGAACCGAAGCAATCCAAGATGAAACATATGACATGACACGTGGGGACAGCAGTGGAAGCAAGCAGGTGGGCCACCCTATCATAGGGGGGTCGGCCGACCCCCCTATGGTGGGCTTCCACCAGGCATTTGCTCCCACCGACTTCAGAAACACTACCGTGGACTAGGGAAGACCCCACCTGTTAGTGTTGGGGTCGGCCGATGCCCTTGGTGCATCAAAACAGGGTCGGTTGCCTCCTAACCGACTCCAGGGAGCTGCCACGTGGACACCATCTCAAGCGTTGATCAAAGTCGGTTCCAAAGATGGTTTATCCAAAGGGTGGAGGAGTAGGGGGCACACGGATCGCTGACGTGGCGATGGAGTAGCCCCCACTCAACCTCCCCTATAAATACATGGCTGCATCCACACTCTCAAGACATGATTCAAGAGAGTTGATTCAATAGATTATTCATACAAGTGTAGTAGTCTAGTGTGGGAGTTAGAGTTGAGTCGAGCGAAGCTCAGGGTCTCCGGAGTCGTCTTCTGGAGAGTCTGGTATTCCTCTTGTATCTTTCTCTTTATAAGACTTTGTTTACTTAATATAATATTCTTCTTTTACTTTCCCCGATTATTTACTTAGTGCAATATTATTCTTGCAATAGTGTTGTAGTGCTCTAGTTAGTCTCTTAGTAGTTGCACGCTAGATTGTGATCCTGTGATCACTCCTTGGTTGTTATCAACGTCTTTAGCGAGGTGCTTTAGTTGGGTCGTAAACTCGCTTAGAGTAGTGAGAGTTAGTATAAGCGCGGTGCTTAGGCTAAAACTCACCATTGGAGGCCGCTGGTTCGGACGGACAATAGGCACGCACTGGCAGGGAGTGACAGGCCCGGCTCGGCATTAGGATTCTCCTCACGTACGAACTAGTTCTTAAAAGACAGGGCATACATAAGTTTGTATTCGCTTGAGTAGGGGTTCTGTCGCCTACTCTCTCATTTACTCCCAGCAGCCAAGTAGTAAGGTAGCAATCCTAGTTTGTTTCCACTACATGATTAGCTTAGAACATGGAAGTAGAAGTAGAACCATAGGAGTTATTTACTCACTCGTTGTCCTCCCTCCTAGCTTTGCTACATTAGTTATCTTCTAGTTATCCTTGACTCATCACCTTCCTCTACCCTTTTCGTTATTTTCTCCTCTACACTAGTTGACACTAGATTGAGATAGGGATCTCTTTCCTATTAGTATTTCTAGCTACACTTTCCCTTGGGATAAATATAAATACGATACCTTGAAATACTCCCGGGTGAAGTGTGCTTGCGGAATTACCCAATAGACTCAAGTACCACTCGTGCATTTCTAGTGTCGTTGCTAATATTTAGTAATAGTGCTAAGAAATACCAACATACAACAAGATATCCATCGAGTACACCGCACGCAAGAGATGCCAAGACTTGTGCGGAACAAGGGAGTTGTTGTGGCCTGGTGCAAGCATCTCATTAAGCTTGACCATGAGATATCCTCGGATGAAGAGGATGAATGTGACTCCTCGCCCCACAACTCAGCATCTCCGAGCAGAGGACAACCTTAGTTGTCATCACCCCCGAGGACGTCTCCTCCTCCTCCTCCTCTTTAGCATACTCCTCCTCGTCAGCAGACTCCTCCTCCTAGTCAGTAGGCTCCTCCTCCTCCTCCTCCTCCTCATCACTCTGCCTCAGGTGGGTACCCCGCCCCTCCTCCTCCTCCTCCTCATACTGGTCCTTCTTCATCTACCCGGGCAAAATAAACGATTCCCAGTTGCTCTACATCTGGGACTAGAGGACAAGCTTCTCGTCCTCCTGTGACGCAAGCAGCGACAAAGGCACCCTCGTAGTCGTGCAAAAGGTCCTCGGCATCTCTTTCTAATGCTGCCGAAGTGGACCAAGAGAAAAACAAAAGGTCGTTAAGTGGCAGCATTACAAACTCAATGAACAAACCGGTCACTGCCAGTGTATCTAAGGAACAATATGTTCCATTCTTCAATCTAATCGCCTCAATTCCGTTAGCCATTTAGAGGAACAAATATGAAAGGCACCGCCAGAACCAGTACAATAATGAAAGTGCTGACGAAACCATGACTAAACATATGGAACGAATAAACAAGTTGATGGTAGCCAACCCGAACTTCACAGGCAGTACGCTGAGGACATCTATTGGTCGTCATTGGAGACGGCACCATTGGCGTGGAAGTTTCAACTCAGAGAAAACCTGGTTTTCGATGATGAGTACAAATACCTGCCCAAGTCGCTGCTTAGGTTGCACGAATATTACATTGCCCAATATTTGGAGCACGAGGATTTTGCATTTAATGCTATTATCCCCTCGCCGGAAGTTTACTTCTATGTAGAAGAAGAGAAGATCGATGTCGAGTACGAGTGCCTTTTCCAGCTATACTAGGGACAGAACCTCGACATACAGCTCATGTCGCTGTGGACTATGTAAGTACCCTAAACGCATGAAATTCTAAGTAATGCTTTTTGAGACACCATTTGTTAACTTTTGTGGACTTCCCATGTTTTTTATGTAGGTTAATTGCATGCTACTGCACAATAAAGAAGAAATAGCAGCACGTGGGCTTTTTAGACCCTATCCGAGTCAATGCCGAAACCCGCAAAGACCCGCCGGGCCGAGGTGGTAGCACTTTTGAAGCCCATTTTTGAAGAGTTTGTGCAGAAGAAGAAAACCAACATACCGCTAGCCTACAACTTCAAGTATGTGTTCTCGACCTTTGTTTTTATGCTTCTTTTTTTTCAAGCTTATTTATTAATTAAGATTATGTGATTGCAGCGACCATTACGCCTTCATCTCGTATTGATCTTAAAAGAAATGTGATCGAGGTGTGAGATTCTAGGAAAAAACCAACGAGGATCTCGCAGCCACCGGTGGACGTGTCGAATGAGTAAGCGATCCTAAAAACTTATTATTTTTTGATCACACATATGCCTTTCTAATGTTCCTATTATTTTGATCACACATATGCCTTTCTAATGTTCTCCTTTTCACATGTGTTGAATGAGTAAGCGATCCTAATAACTTATTATTCTCTGATCACATATATGCCTTTCTAATGTTTTCCTTTTAACTATTTATTATAATGTTGCATAGAGTTCGAAGATTACATAGAGGTGGGAGGCAGAAACCATTCAGGATTGTTGAAATGACGGGCATCACGTATCTGAAGTAGCCGGCGGCCAACAATCAATGTGGGTTCTATATGATGTGGGCAATGTTTCGCTTCCTCGGCAACACTACGGACGAGCCGGATGACCTTGTGAGTATAATCTCTATTTCATTTTTATCTTTTACTAAATAAAATATATAGCGTATCGATTCCATCTTTGCCTCCATCTATTTGGAACGACAGCGCAGAAAATATAACCACCAAAGGCTAATAGGAATGGAAGTTGTCGGATTCCAAGAGGAGTTGGCGAGCTTCATCTTGAAACAAGTGCTTTCAAAGAAAGGATTATTCTCCATTGCACGAGCCCGGGGAAGTACAAGACTGAGTTTGCGCACAAACTTGATCGACTGTTGTAATTTCTTTTCTTCTTTTATTGAACAAGATGTTGTATATTTGGATGCGTCCACCGAATATTTTGGACGTAACGCGGACGTCGAATTATAATTTTAATTAACAGTATTATAATAATTAAAATAAATAAATACAATAACTAATACAAAAATACATTATTAAATAAAAACTAAATTGATAAAATATTTAATTTATTTATTATTAAAAATTAAAATTAAAATAAATAAATCAAAACCCCACCATGAATCACTGCCGGCTAAAATGAGCTGGCAGTGTTGGCTGCAGCTAGCACTGTTGGCTTGCAACACGAGCGAGCAGTGTTGGCTGCAGATAGCACTGTCGGCTTGCAGCTCGAGCCGGTAGTGTTAGTTCCGGATAACACTGCCGGCTCGTAGTGCGAGCCAGCAGTGTTGCTTCAGATAACACTGTCGGATTATCGTTCGAACCGGCGGTGTTGTGTTCGAGAACACTGCCGGCGGCGTGTGTTACAACTGGCGGTGTTGCTGGTGACATCACTGCCGGTGCTAATGCAACCGGTAGTGATATTAACCTCACATCACTGCCGGTTGCTCATTGCCGGTTCAAATTCCGGCAGTGATGACGGTTAAGCACCGGTAGTGATGAGCTCGACTGCTGTAGTGCAATGTATCCCAATCGATATACATTCATACATACTGCCACCTAATACGCCCAAACACTAACCACGTCAAATTCAACCCCATACATGGCAAGGACCCAAATCAAGGGGAGGAGACGGGGGAGGTTCCTTGCCCGAGTGATTGTCACCGGTTGTAGGCTTGGTTTGGGGAGGGGAAGGGCAGCTGTAGCACTACTACAAAAATGATTTTATGAGACATGCCAAATTATTAACAGAGGCGGGCACACCTAGCGCCCGCGTCCATAAATGGTTAGGGAAGCTCTAGGTAAATGCCCATCTCCGAAAATCATTTACGGAGGCGGGTGTTCTAAGATGACCGCCTCCGAAAATCATCGATTAACGTAGGCGGTCGTCTTAGGACGTTCGTCTCTGTAAATTGATTTTCGAAGGCCAGCATCTTAAGACGTCCGCCTCCGTCAATCGATGATTTTCAAAGGTGGTCATTCTAAGCGTCCATCTCCTAAAATCGAATTTTGAAGGCGGGCGTCTTAAGATATCCGTCTCTCGTAAATAGTTGCATCAAAAACAATAATTCATAACTTTTTTATATGAACTCGAATGAAGACAAACTTTATACCAAAAATTGTAACGCCGCTGTGATCTACAACTTTGTAGTCAAAAATTTTTTGAATTAAAATTGTTTAGCATCCCAAAATATTGTTGTAAGTTCATGGATTTTGAAATTTAAAATTTAAAATTATCAAACAAGTCTTGGATGTTGACATGGTATATACGAAAGTTGTAGTTCTCAATACAGTCTACGACTTCGTAGTTGAAAAGTTTTTTTATTTAAAGTCATTTAAAGTCCTAAATATGCGTTCAAAGTTTATAATTTTGGAATTCAAAATTTAGAATTTCAAAACGACATCGAATGTTCACATAGTCAATAACAAAGTTGTAGTGGCCAACCTGAGATACATATTTGCTGTTGATAAGGTTTTTATTTAAAGTTGTTTAGAGTCTCAAACATTTGTTCTAAATTTACATATCTCGAGATTTAAATTTTTAAATTTTTCTAACTATCTTGGATGGAGAAACATCAAATACCAAAGCTGTAGTGCTTGACAAGATTTAAAACTTTGTAGTTAAAGGTTTTTTTCATTTGAGTTCATTTCGTAGTCAAAATATTCAATACAGATTACTAAATATTGATATAAAAAGATAGCATATTATATATGGTCACAACTAATTATGTGTTGTAGTGGTCGAGAGGCACTAGTGCTGAGGTCTCGAGTTCGAATGCCTGAAATCGCAAATTTTGTGGGTTTTAGGGTTTTGTCGGTGTTTCGTACCCCAGGGGGTATAACACCAACGAGTAAATTTCTATGCGTGCTCCCTAATCCGGATGGTGATGCAAGATGGACACAAGCGTTTATCCTGGTTCAGGCAATGTATGCCCTACGTCCAGCAGAGGGGTGAGATTTGTATTATCTTGCACTGGGTGCTTGTACAGGGGTGAATACAAGCGAGTCCTGAGACCTAGCGAGTGAGTGGAGGCGGAAAAACCCTGCCCTTAGCTAGGCCCTGGCGTTCCCTTTTATAGGCCAAGGGAAGGCTCAGGAGTACAGAATAGATAGGGCTGTCGTGGGCGTGACGTCGAGCTACACGCGCCATGTCAAGTCGTCGTGACTGTAGACGCTCCGTCTGGTCTGGCTCGAGCCTGTAGCAGCGTGGGTATTGATGGCCTGCTCGTCCTCTTTGGTCGTGGGCTGACGTAGTCGAGGTATGGCGCTATCGTAGTCGAGCACGTGCGCCCAGGAACTCTGCTGTATGGCCGTCGAGGTGGGAAAGGCAGGACGCCGTGCGCCCCATGCTTAAGTCGCGTCTGCCATCACTTCTCGAGTGGTTGGAGGCCGTCTCGAGAGGGCAATGGTCCGAGCGATGGGACGAGACGACGTAGTTGGTGGTACGGAGAGTTGGCGATGGTGTTCGAAGAGAGGCGCCGCACGTGGCACAGTGCACGGCATGGCTCCTCAGTGGATCTGAGTCGTCTGACTGGGCGCCCTCGAGTCCCAGGGTCAGCGCTGCCGCAGTCCTTGGACAGCATGCTGTCTCGGTCCTCATGGGTTTTCTGCACGAGAGTTGGCGAAAAGGTGATATCGATAGCTCAGCCTTAGCAGGGCATGGCGCAACAGTAGCTTCTGCCGTCCTTGAATCCGGGGGATGGGCTGTGTAATGATGGATTTGACCAGCGTACACCCTACTATTACGGGCTCTGTAGCCATGGTGTTAGGCGGAGCGGATGGTATGTGATACTGTTCGAGCCCTATAGCCATGCGCGGCTTTGGAGGGGCAATGATTGAGAGCAAATTCGAGCGACCACCCGCTCGAGCGTTCTCCGTCCCGCTCGAGCGGCCGCCTGCTCGTGTGGTTTACGCCCCGCTCGAGCGGTTTGTGTCACCGTCTCGAGCGGCTTGCTCGCTCGAGCGGTTTCCGTACTCTTGTCTCGAGCGGGCGGGCGTCCGCCGCTCGAGTTGGTGGGCTTTGTGGTTAGTGGGCCCGATTTGAATGTCGGCCTAGTTCGAGGAGGGTTGGGATTTCTTCGGCCTAGTTTTCCGGGGGGGGTTAAAGATGAGTTAAGTTGGTTTGTCTATCTCTAACCTATTTGGTTTAGGACCCCCTAATCTAGGTACCCGACAGTAGCCCCCGAGCCCTTGTTTGATTGTGAAGAACTTCAAGCAAGGGATCATGAAGTGGAGTTGAAGTACCTAGACTTAGGGTTACGTCGTCTCGAGGAGCTACTTTGTTCTCTTTCCATGGGGGGCGCGCGAGCGACCCCCGCGGGGGTAGCCCCCGAGGCCCCAGAGGAATGAGGCATTCCTCTGGGGGCTTTGTGATGAACGTCTTTGGGCAAGAGTATCATTAACTGGAGTCGTAGCATCTCGAGGTCAAGAGATTTCTTGTCAACTGTTTGAGCCCCCGAGTATTTCCTGCCCCTCCCGTGTCGAGGGAGGTTGTTCGTGCGACTCGAGCCCCCGAGCCCCGAATGGCTGGGCTGGAGTCGCGATCCAGTTCCTCGCTGGACCTCTTGGATTGGATCCAAGTGGTGAGAGGTCTGACACTACTCGCGACCGAGCGAGCGCCATATCTCCCTGTGAGCTAATAGCGGGCAGTCCAAGTGAGAGCTCGTCTCCTTTCGAGGGGAGACGGCTTTGTGGCCCGGGGGCGCTCTCATTGAAGCTGGGCTCTTAGCTTCCAGAAGACCGGTCCTGTTCGAGGGGGCCGGCGGCTCGAGTGCCTCCCGTCGGCGGGATCTCTTGGATACCTAGTGCCCTGCCTTGGACACGCCATATGGGTTCGAGGGTTCGTTCTCGAGCGGAACCTTTCGAGGGTTCCTTCCCACAGGCGCCCCTAACTCGGGTGCTCGAGGGCGGCTGTTCGAACCCGTTCGTGGGTCAGCCTCCGCTCCCTCGAGACTTACTTGTGGGACCGGGGTCCCTGGGTTTCTTACCGTGTAAGGGACCGTCTTGTCGAGACGTCCCGTCGTTGCGTCTGTTCGAGTCGCATCCGTCCGTTGCAAGTGGCGCGCCTTTTTAGGCGGAAACCGGCGCATCGTGGTGATCGTGGGTTGGCGACGGTTCCGCTTCGTCTCGCGTCGCGTGCACCCTGTAAGTGGAGGTAGGTGGCGGTTTGTCAGGGCATTTAATGTGGTTACCATTTTTCGTCGAGTCCGTCGGGTGCGCGCGGCCGTTGGATGGCGTAATCTGGGCCGTTGGTCGTGGTTTACACGGATCGTCTTGGGCTCTATAAATATGGAGGAGTAGGCTCCCGGTCCTTCTTCCCCGCACTCTTGCCTTCCCTGCCGCTCTTGTTGTCAGTTACGCCCCGCTGTAGATCCAATCCGCCGCCGCCGTCTTCCGCAATCGCCGCCGCCGCCGCCGCCGCCGCCCGTGACCGCCGGCGCCATTCCAGCCTGCGACCGCGCCTGCTCTCTGCGCCGCTGCTCCCCGCGCCACCGTTCCTCACGCTCCGCCGCCGCCGTCGCTCCACCGTCCCACTCCCGTCACCGCCATGGGGAGGTCATCCAAGAAGACGGGCCAGAGCTCTGGCCAGGGTGCTGGTGGAAGGAGCAAGGGCAAAGGCAAAGGCGCCGCCAAGGCTTCCGTGCCGGTGGTAATGGAGGGCGCGCTCCCGTGGCCTCGGTCTTCGGTGACCGAGGGGGTGCTGCTCAACCTAGTTAATGGCGGATTGCTCCCGCCCAATCCGGTGGAGGGGTTACCGGAGTGGCGGGTGCCGGACGACGACCACTTCGAGCCCCGTCCTCCGCCGGGCTACGTCCTGAGCTTCGTCAGGTTCCACCGGCGGGGACTCGGTGCTCGGCCGAGCCGCTTCATGCGGGCGCTCCCCCACCATTTCGGGGTTGAGCTCCAACATTTCAACCCCAATTCCATCTCGCTCACGGCGGCTTACGCCGCCGTGTGTGAGGGGTATTTGGGGATGGCGCCGCAGTGGGATCTGTTTACCCACATCTTCAAGGCGACGCTCTTCACCAAGGCGGTGAAGAACAAGGAGGCCGCCGACGACGACGGGGAAGATGACGACGAGGGGGAGGAGGAGGTGGAGAACGAGGAGGAGAACGAGGAGGAAGAGGAGAAGGCGGTGAAACCAAAGGTCCGCCGCTACGTTCGAGCGGGTTCCTGCTCGCTCGGGCTGAAGAGGAAGGAGTGCTGGCTTTCCGGTACGTGGTCGTCGAACAACGCCAACTGGGACCGGGAGTGGTTCTACCTCCGCAACGAGGGAGGCCTCTTCCCGGAATATACCGGTGCAGTGCTAACCGAGCCCAGCTTTAACTGGGCGCACGGCCAGCCGGCGGCACGCCAGCCCCGCATGAACTCCCTGCTCGACGCCATCTCGAGCCTCCGCAACAAGAGGTCCGGCACGTTCTTCTTCAATATTGCACACGTGGTTGCCGAGTTCCACAGCCGCCGGGTGCTCCCGCTTGCCGAGCGCCCGCTACGGCTCGACCAGATGACGGAGGACGCCGATCCCGCGGCGCTCGAGGCCAGCAGGATGTCGGACACGCCCCTCCCGGTTGCCACAATCGTGGCTCGGGTGCGTGATGCGATCGACGGCGGGAGGAACTTTGGCGAGACCCAAGTCGGCCTCTTCCGCATGCGTCCGGACCACAACCTGCTGGGTTATGTAAGTTTCCTCGAGATCATCTTCTCGTCGTTTCTTTTACTCGAGCCATCCTCATCGAGGCCTGCTCTTTTGTCTAGAACATCAACGACCACGCGGAGTCGAGGCCCCCGGTGAAGGAGGATGCGCCCGACCGTGAGGTAAGACGCCTGAGGGGTGAACGGGGACATGCTGCCATGGTCTCGAGGAGGGAGGAAAAAGCGCAGAAGGCCCGTGCGCTAGAGGAGAAGGAGAAGCGCAAGGCTAGGCGCCGCCGGGAGCGTGAAATACGTCTGTCGGCAGATCCGACTGACTGGAGCCCCAGTCTCGAGTCGACTGACGAGGACGAGGGGGAGGATGACGAGGAGGACGACGAGGCGACCGACAGTGATGACGCCACCGCCGCTCGAGCCCTGACGCCTCCTCGCTCTCGCGTGCAGGAGCCCACTTTGGCGCCAGGCCGCCTGCGTGGCGACTCGTCGCTGGTTCGGGCAGGCCAGCAGGAGGAGTCGTCGAGCCGTGGCGCTCGAGCGCCGTCGCCGGCCCAAACAAGGCAACGTGGCGGGGCGTCTCAACGTTCTAGGCCCCGTGCTCGCTCGCCATCGCCGGCTCAAGCAGGACGGCGAGAGGAGTCGTCCCGCCGTTCTAGCCATGGCGGGCGGGCGCCGTCTCCAACGCGGCGGGAGTCTTCCTCCCGTCACCATTCATCTTCAACGGGCGCGCACACCCGGCAGCAAGAGGCTGCAAATGTGCGCACTTCATCTTCTGCATAGTCCGGCGAGCAGCGCCGGGCTCCCTCTAGCGACCGCCGCGCTGAGCGGACCTCGACCCGCGGGTCCCAGGATCCCGGGAGGGACGCTGTGCCCGAGCCGGCTAAGGAGCCGGCCAGGACGGGGGTGGCCGCCAAGGTCTCGAAGCCCCCGAGCGGCGCAAGCGGTGGGCTCGAGGCTCCCAAGTCCTCGAGGGACTCGAGGGGGGCGACTGAGGCTCGGAAGCCCCCGAGCGCTTCGAGCAAGCTAAGCGGTTCGAGCGGCGCTACTCCGACAAGCTTGATGGCGTCAGCAGTCGCAGTGGGCCAGTAAAAGCCCTGACGGAATGTGTTCCCGACAAGGGTTCTTGGCGCAGCGTGGTGGCCACAAGCCCCCGAGTGCATGTCTCTGAGCAATTTTCTGCCTTCCTCGATCGAGATGCACCGTTGGAGTACGCCAGTCGGGCTCCTGCGGTAGCGCTCCTTATCATCCCCATAAAGGACGTAAGTTTTGGCTCGATGAGCTAGTCGCCTTGCCTCTGTTCAATCCTCTGGCAACTCCCCTCGAATAAGATACTCGAGGAATGGTGCACGCCAGTCAGTAGGTGGGTTCGTAGCCTGGTTGATCTCCATGACTGTTGCCCCCGTCGAGGGGGGTTCGGTCGAGGGAGCAGGTTCAACAGCTAGCCCTGCCCCAGCCCCCGAGTCCCATTTCACAGATGGCTCGTGAAGATCTTTCGAGAAGACATTTGTGGGGAGCGGCGCTCGAGTCGACGCAATCTTGGCTAACTCATCAGCAGCTTCATTGAAGCGTCTCGGGATGTGGTTGAGCTCGAGACCATGGAAGTTGGCTTCCAACTTGCGTACCTCATTGCAGTATGCTTCCATCTTCTCATCATGGCAGCTCGAGGCCTTCATCACTTGATCGATGACTAGCTGCGAGTCACCTCGAGCATCGAGGCGTCGGACCCCAAGCTCGATGGCAATGCGCAACCCGGTAACGAGCGCCTCATACTCTGCCATGTTGTTCGAGGCGGCAAAGTGGATGCGTAGCACGTAGCGTATATGTTCTCCGAGGGGTGAAATGAAGAGCAGGCCCACGCCCGCTCCTGTCTTCATGAGCGACCCGTCGAAGTACATGGTCCATAGCTCGGCTTGGATCTGTACTGGGGGGAGTTGGACATCGGTCCATTCAGCCACAAAGTCGGCCAGTACTTGGGATTTGATAGCCTTTCGTGGGGCGTAAGTGATGGTCTCGCCCATGAGCTCGACCGACCACTTAGCAATTCGACCCACTACTTCCCGGTTCTGAATGATTTCCCCGAGCGGGAATGACGACACCACCGTCACCGGGTGGCTAAGAAAGTAGTGCTGGAGTTTTCGACGTGTGAGCACGATCGCGTAGAGCAGCTTTTGGATGTGAGGGTACCAAGTTTTGGCGTCTGAGAGCACCTCACTGATGAAATACACCGGCCGCTGGACGGGGAGCGCGTGCCCCTCTTCCTGTCTCTCGACCACTATGACTGTGCTGACCACCTGAGTGGTTGCGGCAACATAGAGGAGGAGGGATTCGGCGGGTATGCCGTCTCGGGCTGGTCGAGGCGGCACGAGCACAGGGGGAGACGTGAGCATGCTCTTCAGCTTTGAAAGGGCCTCTTCTGCTTCAGGTGTCCATGCAAAGTGCTCGGATTTTCGAGGAGCCGGTACGGAGGCAAGGCTTTTTCTCCCGGCGCGCAATGAACCGACGAGCGCGGCTAAGCATCCAAGTGATCTTTTGCACCCCTTTCAGGGTCTCGAATCGGCCCCATTCTCATGATGGCCGCGACCTTCTCGGGATTGGCCTCGATGCCGCGGGGGAGACGATATATCCTAACAGCATGCCTCGAGGCACACCAAAGACACACTTCTCGGGATTCAACTTGATGTTTTTGGCCCGGAGGCACCCAAACGTCAACTTGAGGTCCGCGACAAGGTTTTCTACTTTTCGAGTTTTGACAACGATGTCATCGACGTAGGCCTCGACGGTCTCTCCTATGTGTTTCTCGAAGACACGGAGCATACAGCGCTGGTATGTTGCCCCGGCGTTTCGAAGGCCAAAAGGCATCGTGACATAACAATACATGCCCATGGGGGAGATGAATGAAGTCGCGAGCTGGTCGGACTCCTTCATTTTGATTTGATGGTAGCCAGAGTAGGCGTCGAGAAAGGAAAGTACTTCACAACCCGCAGTGGAATCAACGATTTGATCTATTCGAGGTAAAGGAAATGGGACTTTGGGACATGCTTTATTCAAACTAGTGTAATCTACACACATCCTCATTTTCCCATTCTTTTTCTCTACTAATACGGGATTAGCTAACCACTCGGGATGATGTACCTCCTTGATGAATCCGGCTTTCTCGAGCTTCTCGACCTCCTCGCGGATGATCCTGCGCTTCTCCTCGTCGAAGCGGCGCGGCGTTGCTTGACAGTCTCGAACCGGGACGGATCTCCAGGCGTGCTCGCGACATCCCTCGGTATGCCAGGCATGTCCGAGGGACTCCACGCAAACATGTCGGCGTTTGCGCGGAGAAAGTCGACGAGCACTGCTTCCTATTTGCTGTCGAGGGAGGTGCTGATGACCAGCGTCTTCTCCCCCGAGGAGCTTGGGTCGAGCGGGATCTTCTTGGTGTTTTCAGCGGGCTCGAAGTTGCCAGCCTGTCGCTTGGGTGTCGGGGGAGAGGCCTCGGCCGCCATGTGGTCGAGCATCATGGCTAGGTCTTCAGATGTTCCCAGGACGTTTGCCAGTGTTTCCCCATTCTCGACGCACTCCACATCGCAGTGGTAGGCGTGCTCGTATGTGGAGCCAACGGTGATAACTCCGTTTGGTCCCGGCATCTTGAGCTTGAGGTAGGCATAGCTGGGGATCGCCATGAACTTGGTGTAGCACGGCCTGCCTAGGATGGCGTGGTTAGTCCCCTCGAAAGTGGGCACGTCGAAAGTCAAGACCTCTCGACGAAAGTTCGAGCGTGTCCCAAAGACGACGGGGAGGTTGATGCGGCCGATCGTGAGCGCTTTCTTGCCAGGGACCACTCCGTGGAAGCCCCCGGCGCTCGGCTGGAGGTCAGCCCTTGTGAGGCCGAGCAACGTGAGGGTCTCCATGTAGATGATGTTGAGGCTGCTGCCTCCATCCATGAGAACTTTGGTGAAGCGGGCGTTGAGGATGATCGGGGCGACAACGAGAGGGTACGAGCCGGGATTGGTGACGTGGTCTGGATGATCATCACGGTCGAACGTGATGGGAGCATCCGACCAGTCGAGGAATTGAGGCGTGGCGGGCTTCACTGAGAAGACCTCCCTGCGCTCAGCCTTCCGCTCTCGACGTGTCATTTGGGTGGAAGGACCACCGTAGATCATGTAGCACTCAGTGATGGGCGGATACCCATTGTCGCCGTCGTCGTTGGCTTGATCGTCATCACCCTTATCCTTGTCGCCTTTGTCCTTATCAAGGCCAATTTTCTTAAAGTAGCCTCGAAGCATGCGGCAGTCCTCGAGGTTATGCTTGACGGGCTCCTTGTGGTAAGGACAGGGCTGCTTTAGCATCTTGTCGAAGACGCCCCCCTCCGGAGGGGGTCGAGGCTTCTTGCGCTCGGCTGCGGCCACCTCATCTTCCACAACCGCGCGCTTGCCTTGCTGGTTGCCTTTCTTCTTCTTCCCGTTCTTCTTCTGGGCCTTGCTCGAGCCCTCACCGCCTCCCGGGGACGGCGCGGGCTTGTTCCCAGCGCTGCCAAAGAAGGCCCCCACGGCCTCGTCACCGGCAGCGTAGTCGGCGACGACGTCCATGAGCTCGTTCACCGTCTTTGGGCGATTGCGCCCGAGCTCCCGCACGAGCTTTTTGCATGTGGTGCCTGAGACAAACGCCAGGATGACATCGTGGTCTGGGATGTGCGGCAGCTCGGTGCGCAGCTTGGAGAAACGTCGAGCAAAATCCCGTAGGGATTCCGAGGTATTTTGCTTGCAGTTACGGAGATCCCACGAGTTGCCGGGTCGGATGTACGTGCCCTTGAAGTTCCCCTCGAAAATCCGGACCAGGTCGGCCCAGTCGTGGATCTGATGGGGGGGAAGCTCCTCGAGCCACCGTCGAGCGGTGTCAGAGAGAAACAGTGGGAGTTGGCATATGATCGCCTTATCCTCTCGAGCCCCCCCTACCGGAGGCCAACCGGAAGTCGGCCAGCCAGAGCTCTGGCTTGGTCTCCCCGTTGTACTTGACCACGCTCGTGGGGGGTCGAAACGGGTTTGGCAATGGCGTGTTGCGGATGGCTCGACTGAAGACTCGAGGGCCCGGCGGCTCAGGAACCAGCCCGTCCTCGTCGCTGTCGTAGCGCCCCCCTCGATGGGCCCTGTAGCCACGGTCCTCGGCACCCGCAGCCTTGCGTTGTCGGTTGTCGTTGATGTCATGACGCGCATCTTGAGGCACGCGGTTGTCGAGGATGCGATCTCGAACGGGGGCTCTACCACCACGAGGGGGTGCCTCTTGGTGGACGGAACCCTCCCGCTCGTGCCGTGGTTGTTCTGGGGCTGCCTCACGCTGTCTCGAGGCCGAGCTCTCGGCCTGCTGGACGGCCGCAACTTAAAGAAGCCCCTGGATCTCATCTCGCATCCGCAACGCGTGCGGATTTGAGGGCGCCGGCATGTCCCGCAGCAGCATGGCTGCCGCAAGTACATTCTGGCTTGCTCGAGGGAAATGGGCTGGCTCGGGTGGTGCTTCTGGCCGCCCGTCGTTGACGATGCGGTTGAGGACGCCTCGTGCCTTTCCTCGAGCGCCCAGGGCTCGAGGAGGGAGTGGATGGTTCTGCTCAAGCGCGCGCTTAAGCAGCTCCAGATTTGCGCGTTCCTCGTCCATCTTGGCCTCGATCTCTCTGAGCTGGGCCCATTGTGCGGCTCGAACATCGTCTTCAGGTCGCTGGTTATCTTGGGCTTGCGGTGGCGGTCCACGCGGCTCGATCACCTGCAAGGCTCCCACTGCTGATGTTCCGGCCGCTGGCGTCACGTCTGCCCGGTTGGCTGCAGGGGCGACTGCGGCGGTGGCGTCTCTGGTCTCCTCATCCGACGGGACGTCGTCGTTGAGGTGAAAACACTCACGAGCCGGGTCATAGCACCCTGAGTCCGAGTCATCGGAGTCCGGGTTAGCGCTGGACGGCGTCCAGGGCCTCCCCGTGCTCTCCTCCTCGATCCAGCGGCGCATGTTCCCGACCGTGTTGCGGCGTTGTGAGCCCGGCGCTCTGTCAAACCCGCGGCTTACGGATGCCGGCCATACGATCTCCAGGTCCATGGCGGCACGCAGGAGGGGGCCGGGGCTCTCCCCCCGCGGTCCCATGACTGACCGAATCTCGTTGGAGTACGTAGCGGCGGCGTTGGTGAGGCCAAACGGGCGCCTGCGACGGGCTCGATAGAGCTCGTGCGGCAACAGGTTGGGCGGCGTCGGCCGTGCGCGCGCTCGAGGCGCCACGCCGGGCTCTCTCGGCGAGCGCATGGCGAACGTGAAGCCTGGGTCCACGTCACGGACTCCCTGTCCACGTGACACCTCCTGCCGCACACTTGGCACCCCGGTTGGGTGCGTCGTGGTGTCTGGTTGGGAGGGCACACGAGCAGGGTGCTCAAGGTTTTGTGCCTGCTGGCGGTGATGCTGATGCTGGTGGCGTCGGCGACGTGGTGGCGAGCCGTGGTGGCGCGGTCGGCGTGCGGTCCCACCAGCGCGTGGGGGTGTCGAGCGTCCCCCTCCTGGTTCTTCGATCGAGAGTAGAGCCATGTCGTGGCCTGGGCCGAGCGACACGAACTCTAGACTCCCAAACCAGATCACCGTGGCGAACGGAAGCGAGGGAGTGGGAGATGCCATCCGGAAAATGGCGGGAATCGGGCGAAAACACGCAGTACCCCTATCTGGCGCGCCAACTGTCGGTGTTTCGTACCCCAGGGGGTATAACACCAACGAGTAAATTTCTATGCGTGCTCCCTAATCCGGATGGTGATGCAAGATGGACACAAGCGTTTATCCTGGTTCAGGCAATGTATGCCCTACGTCCGGCGGGGGGTGAGATTTGTATTATCTTGCACCGGGTGCTTGTACGGGGTGAATACAAGCGAGTCCTGAGACCTAGCGAGTGAGTGGAGGCGGAAAAACCCTGCCCTAAGCTAGGCCCTGGCGTTCCCTTTTATAGGCCAAGGGAAGGCTCAGGAGTACAGAGTAGATAGGGCTGTCGTGGGCGTGACGTCGAGCTACACGCGCCATGTCAAGTCGTCGTGGATCAGACGCTCCGTCCGGGTCCGGCTCGAGCTCGTAGCGGCGTGGGTATTGATGGCCTGCTCGTCCTCTTTGGTCGTGGGCTGACGTAGTCGAGGTATGGCGCTATCGTAGTCGAGCACGTGCGCCCGGGAACTATGCTGTATGGCCGTCGAGGTGGGAAAGGCAGGACGCCGTGCGCCCCATGCTTAAGTCGCGTCTGCCATCACTTCTCGAGTGGTTGGAGGCCGTCTCGAGAGGGCAATGGTCCGAGCGATGGGACGAGACGACGTAGTTGGTGGTACGGAGAGTTGGCGATGGTGTTCGAAGAGAGGCGCCGCACGTGGCACAGTGCACGGCATGGCTCCTCAGTGGATCTGAGTCGTCTGACTGGGCACCCTCGAGTCCCAGGGTCAGCGCTGCCGCAGTCCTTGGACAGCATGCTGTCTCGGTCCTCATGGGTTTTCTGCACGAGAGTTGGCAAAAAGGTGATATCGATAGCTCAGCCTTAGCAGGGCATGGCGCAACAGTGGCTTCTGCCGTCCTTGAATCCGGGGGATGGGCTGTGTAATGATGGATTTGACCAGCGTACACCCTACTGTTACGGGCTCTGTAGCCATGGTGTTAGGCGGAGCGGATGGTATGTGATACTGTTCGAGCCCTGTAGCCATGTGCGGCTTTGGAGGGGCAATGATTGAGAGCAAATTCGAGCGACCACCCGCTCGAGCGTTCTCCGTCCCGCTCGAGCGGCCGCCTGCTCATGTGGTTTACGCCCCGCTCGAGCGGTTTGTGTCACCGTCTCGAGCGGCTTGCTCGCTCGAGCGGTTTCCGTACTCTTGTCTCGAGCGGGCGGGCGTCCGCCGCTCGAGTTGGTGGGCTTTGTGGTTAGTGGGCCTGATTTGAATGTCGGCCTAGTTCGAGGAGGGTTGGGATTTCTTCAGCCTAGTTTTCCGGGGGGGGGTTAAAGATGAGTTAAGTTGGTTTGTCTATCTCTAACCTATTTGGTTTAGGACCCCCTAATCTAGGTACCCGACAGGTTTTTTTAGAGACCATTAATGGAGTCGGGCGTGTTAAGGCGCCGGCCTCCGTATATGGCATTATCGGAGATGGACGTGTTAAGGCGCCCGACTCTGTTAATGGATTAACGGAGATGGACACGGTTCCCGCCTCTGGAAAGCCTAATTAACGCAGGTGTTGTATTGGAGGCCGGCGCCATGACCACCTCCGAAAATGATTTAGGTAGTAGTGTAGGCTTGAAGGGCGGCGGCTGGCGCCATGGGAGCAAATGAGCTCGGGTTTGAGAGTGAGGGAGGGAGGAAAGAGGAGGAAGATGGCCGGCCGTGCGTGCCTATTTTATACGGGCAAACGACTTGGTGTGACCAGGTCATGCCAAAATATATGGCGTGACTCGGTCATGCGAATTCGTCCGGCTTGACTTCGGTCCATGTTAACTCCACGTACGTGCATGGAATTCCACGGTTTCAGTGTGGCATGAGTCGCGCCACGCGGGTTGGTGCTACAAAATGCGCTACTTGCTGAAAAACTAGCCGCTGGCCGGTGGTTACTAAAAAAAATACTAGTTTTTTAAGGGTTAAAAAAAATTCGTGCATGTACTTTTTGCTGGGAACAGTGTCGGAGGACTTGGTAGGGCAAGGTACGGCGCTCGCCATACCTCAGCTCCGCCGTGTATACTCCTGCAAATCGCTGGCCACCATCCCGATGCTTTGCATTCTAGTTAATTAATATTTATCTGAAAAATGAACACTGCTGGACGCCTGTAGCTGCCGCCCTAGCCCTGCAAGCTGCAAGATGCTACTGCCGCTTCATTAATTATTGTCTGTTCATTAGTACAACTCAATTTACGCTTTTCACTCGCCATACCTCAAATGTATTCTGTCCTCCGCCACTGGCTGGGAAAAAAGTGATCAAGGTGATAATTGACAAAGGTAGGTGGCGAACTGCGACGTGGTAGAAATGCCAACTCCGCATAAGCCTTTTTAGAAGTAGGATGAACTAGAAGGCAATCTTGCTTGATGCCTTGGTAAGGAATTATATACCATTTGAGTGACATGAGAGTACCATATGAGGAACATTAAGTCTTCTTTTGAAAAATATTGCAAAACCTCCGGTATGAAACTTGCAAAGGATGAGAAAAGTAGTGCTCAAGTTTAGCTGTTCTGTCTCTCAACTGCCTAAGACAAAGGAAAAGCCAAAGGCCCCATGAAGGACTAAGGCAAAATGGGTGAGTTTTTCATAGCTAAATTTTCCATGCTTAAGTGAAATATTTTGTTGCATACATGGTACTCTTGAAATATGAACATTGTAGCAACTCTTGATCCACAGAGACTAAGTTTAATTATTTGCTCGGAATGAGCAAAGGTTAAGCTTGTGGGATCTTGTTGATGGTGGATACGTCCTAAAATTTCACATCAAAACACCGTCAACAGTCTTGGAAAAAGAGGAAGGTTGGCATGACATAGACATATTTTTATCAATAAATGGTTCCACTTGTACCTTGAGTATGTGAATGCAGGAACAAGTAAAACAGGAGAAAATGAGCCTCTGGACCCACAAAAAGGGGCATCGGCCGATGCCTCACTGAAGGGATCCAGGGCCCAACGACGTGGCATGATCCATGTGAAGCTCCATCAAGTCATTCTCGACCCTCAGATCACATTTGTGCTTCCTCTCAAGGGTGAGAGATGAGGCTCACATGGATTCAAGGGCCCACATGGAAGAACCGAAGCAATCCAAGATGAAACATATGACATGACACGTGGGGACAGCAGTGGAAGCAAGCAGGTGGGCCACCCTGTCATAGGGGGTCGGCCGTGGGCTTCCACCAGGCATTTGCTCCCACCGACTTCAGAAACACTACCGTGGACTAGGGAAGACCCCACCTGTTAGTGTTGGGGTCGGCCGATGCCCTTGGTGCATCAAAACAGGGTCGGTTGCCTCCTAACCGACTCCAGGGAGCTGCCACGTGGACACCATCTCAAGCGTTGATCAAAGTCGGTTCCAAAGACGGTTTATCCAAAGGGTGGAGGAGTAGGGAGCACACGGATCGCTGACGTGGCGATGGAGTAGCCCCCACTCAACCTCCCCTATAAATACATGGCTGCATCCACACTCTCAAGACATGATTCAAGAGTTGATTCAATAGATTATTCATACAAGTGTAGTAGTCTAGTGTGGGAGTTAGAGTTGAGTCGAGCGAAGCTCAGGGTCTCCGGAGTCGTCTTCTGGAGAGTCTGGTATTCCTCTTGTATCTTTCTCTTTATAAGACTTTGTTTACTTAATATAATATTCTTCTTTTACTTTCCTGAGTATTTACTTAGTGCAATATTATTCTTGCAATAGTGTTGTAGTGCTCTAGTTAGTCTCTTAGTAGTTGCACACTAGATTGTGATCCTGTGATCACTCCTTGGTTGTTATCAACGTCTTTAGCGAGGTGCTTTAGTTGGGTCGTAAACTCAGTTAGAGTAGTGAGAGTTAGTATAAGCGCGGTGCTTAGGCTAAAACTCACCATTGGAGGCCGCTGGTTCGGACGGACAATAGGCACGCACTGGCAGGGAGTGACAGGCCCGGCTCGGCATTAGGATTCTCCTCACGTACGAACTAGTTCTTAAAAGACAGGGCATACATAAGTTTGTATTCGCTTGAGTAGGGGTTCTCGCCTACTCTCTCATTTACTCCCAAAGCCCAAGTAGTAAGGTAGCAATCCTAGTTTGTTTCCACTACATGATTAGCTTAGAACATGGAAGTAGAAGTAGAACCATAGGAGTTATTTACTCACTCGTTGTCCTCCCTCCTAGCTTTGCTACATTAGTTATCTTCTAGTTATCCTTGACTCATCACCTTCCTCTACCCTTTTCATTATTTTCTCCTCTACACTAGTTGACACTAGATTGAGATAGGGATCTCTTTCCTATTAGTATTTCTAGCTACAGCTTTCCCTTGGGATAAATATAAATACGATACCTTGAAATACTCCCGGGTGAAGTGCGCTTGCGGAATTACCCAATAGACTCTGAAGTACCACTCAGGCATTTCTAGTGTCGTTGCTAATATTTAGTAATAGTGCTAAGAAATACCAACATACAACAAGATATCCATCGAGTACACCGCAGCGCAAGAGATGCCAAGACTTGTGCGGAACAAGGGAGTTGTTGTGGCCTGGTGCAAGCATCTCATTAAGCTTGACCATGAGATATCCTCGGATGAAGAGGATGAATGTGACTCCTCGCCCCACAACTCAGCATCTCCGAGCGAGGACAACCTTAGTTGTCATCACCCCCGAGGACGTCTCCTCCTCCTCCTCCTCTTTAGCATACTCCTCCTCGTCAGCAGACTCCTCCTCCTAGTCAGTAGGCTCCTCCTCCTCCTCCTCCTCCTCCTCATCGCTCTGCATCAGGTGGGTACCCCGCCCCTCCTCCTCCTCCTCCTCATACTGGTCCTTCTTCATCTACCCGGGCAAAATAAACGATTCCCGGTTGCTCTACATCTGGGACTAGAGGACAAGCTTCTCGTCCTCCTGTGACACAAGCAGCGACAAAGGCACCCTCGTAGTCGTGCAAAAGGTCCTCGGCATCTCTTTCTAATGCTGCCGAAGTGGACCAAGAGAAAAACAAAAGGTCGTTAAGTGGCAGCATTACAAACTCAATGAACAAACCGGTCACGCCAATGTATCTAAGGAACAATATGTTCCATTCTTCAATCTAATGGCCTCAATTCCGTTAGCCATTCAGAGGCACAAATATGAAAGGCACCGCGTAACCAAGCACAATAATGAAAGTGCTTACGAAACCATGACTGAACATATGGAACAAGTTGATGGCAGCCAACCTGGACTTCACCAGGTAGTACGCTGAGGATATCTATTTGTCGACATTGGAGACGGCACCATTGGCGCAGAAGTTTCAACTCAGAGAAAACCTGGTTTTCGATGATGAGTACAAATATCTGCCCAAGTCGCTGCTTAGGTTGCACGAATATTACATTGCCCAATATTTGGAGCACGAGGATTTTGCATTTAATGCTATTATCCCCTCGCCGGAAGTTTACTTCTATGTAGAAGAAGAGAAGATCGATGTCGAGTACGAGTGCCTTTTCCAGCTATACTAGGGACAGAACCTCGACATACAGCTCATGTCGCTGTGGACTATGTAAGTACCCTAAACGCATGAAATTCTAAGTAATGCTTTTTGAGACACCATTTGTTAACTTTTGTGGACTTCCCATGTTTTTTATGTAGGTTAATTGCATGCTACTGCACAATAAAGAAGAAATAGCAGCACGTGGGCTTTTTAGACCCTATCCGAGTCAATGCCGAAACCTGCAAAGACCTGCCGGCTGAGGTGGTAGCACTTTTGAAGCCCATTTTTGAAGAGTTTGTGCAGAAGAAGAAAACCAACATACTGCTAGCCTACAACTTCAAGTATGTGTTCTCGACCTTTGTTTTTATGCTTCTTTTTTTCAAGATTATTTATTAATTAAGATTATGTGATTGCAGCGACCATTACGCCTTCATCTGTATTGATCTTAAAAGAAATGTGATCGAGGTGTGAGATTCTAGGAAAAAACCAACTGAGGATCTGCAGCCTGGACGTGTCGAATGAGTAAGCGATCCTAAAAACTTATTATTTTTGATCACACATATGCCTTTCTAATGTTCCTATTATTTTGATCACACATATGCCTTTCTAATGTTCTCCTTTTAACATGTGTTGAATGAGTAAGCGATCCTAATAACTTATTATTCTCTGATCACATATATGCCTTTCTAATGTTTTCCTTTTAACTATTTATTATAATGTTGCATAGAGTTCGAAGATTACATAGAGGTGGGAGGCAGAAACCATTCAGGATTGTTGAAATGACGGGCATCACGTATCTGAAGTAGCCGGCGGCCAACAATCAATGTGGGTTCTATATGATGTGGGCAATGTTTCGCTTCCTCAGCAACTCTACGGACGAGCCAGATGACCTTGTGAGTATAATCTCTATTTCATTTTTATCTTTTACTAAATAAAATATATAGCGTACTGATTCCATCTTTGCCTCCATCTATTTTGAACGACAGCGCAGAAAATATAACCACCAAAGGCTAATAGGAATGGAAGTTGTCGGATTCCAAGAGGAGTTGGCGAGCTTCATCTTGAAACAAGTGCTTTCAAAGAAAGGATTATTCTCCATTGCACGAGCCCGGGAAGTACAAGACTGAGTTTGCGCACAAACTTGATCGATCATTGTAATTTCTTTTCTTCTTTTATTGAACAAGATGTTGTATATTTGGATGCGTCCACCGAATATTTTGGACGTAACGCGGACGTCGAATTATAATTTTAATTAACAGTATTATTATAATTAAAATAAATAAATACAATAATTAATACAAAAATAAATTATTAAATAAAAACTAAATTGATAAAATATTTAATTTATTTATTATTAAAAATTAAAATTAAAATAAATAAATCAAAACCCCACCATGAATCACTGCCGGCTAAAATGAGCTAGCAGTGTTGGCTGCAGCTAGCACTGTTGGCTTGCAACACGAGCCAGCAGTGTTGGCTGCAGATAGCACTGTCGGCTTGCAGCTCGAGCCGGTAGTGTTAGTTCCGGATAACACTGCCGGCTCGTAGTGCGAGCCAGCAGTGTTGCTTCAGATAACACTGTCGGATTATCGTTCGAACCGGCAGTGTTGTGTTCAGAGAACACTGCCGGCGGCGTGTGTTACAAACTGGCGGTGTTGCTGGTGACATCACTGCCGGTGCTAATGCAACCGGTAGTGATATTAACCTCAAATCACTGCCGGTTGCTCATTGCCGGTTCAAATTCCGGCAGTGATGACGGTTAAGCACCGGTAGTGATGAGCTCGACTGCTGTAGTGCAATGTATCCCAATCGATATACATTCATACATACTGCCACCTAATACTCCCAAACACTAACCACGTCAAATTCAACACCATACATGGCAAGGACCCAAATCAAGGGGAGGAGACGGGGGAGGTTCCTTGCCCGAGTGATTGTCACCGGTTGTAGGCTTGGTTTGGGGAGGGGAAGGGCAGCTGTAGCACTACTACAAAAATGATTTTATGAGACATGCCAAATTATTAACAGAGGCGGGCACACCTAGCGCCCGCGTCCATAAATGGTTAGGGAAGCTCTAGGTAAATGCCCATCTCCGAAAATCATTTACGGAGGCGGGTGTTCTAAGATGACCGCCTCCGAAAATCATCGATTAACAGAGGCGGTCGTCTTAGGACGTTCGTCTCTGTAAATTGATTTTCGAAGGCCAGCATCTTAAGACGTCCGCCTCCGTCAATTGATGATTTTCAAAGGTGGTCATTCTAAGCGTCCATCTCCTAAAATCGAATTTTGAAGGCGGGCGTCTTAAGATATCCGTCTCTCGTAAATAGTTGCATCAAAAACAATAATTCATAACTTTTTTATATGAACTCGAATGAAGACAAACTTTATACCAAAAATTGTAACGCTCGCTGTGATCTACAACTTTGTAGTCAAAAATTTTTTGAATTAAAATTGTTTAGCATCCCAAAATATTGTTGTAAGTTCATGGATTTTGAAATTTAAAATTTAAAATTATCAAACAGTCTTGGATGTTGACATGGTATATACGAAAGTTGTAGTTCTCAATACAGTCTACGACTTCGTAGTTGAAAAGTTTTTTATTTAAAGTCATTTAAAGTCCTAAATATGCGTTCAAAGTTTATAATTTTGGAATTCAAAATTTAGAATTTCAAAACGACATCGAATGTTCACATAGTCAATAACAAAGTTGTAGTGGCCAACCTGAGATACATATTTGCTGTTGATAAGGTTTTTATTTAAAGTTGTTTAGAGTCTCAAACATTTGTTCTAAATTTACATATCTCGAGATTTAAATTTTAAAATTTTTCAAACTATCTTGGATGGAGAAACATCAAATACCAAAGCTGTAGTGCTTGACAAGATTTAAAACTTTGTAGTTAAAGGTTTTTTTCATTTGAGTTCATTTCGTAGTCAAAATATTCAATACAGGATTACTAAATATTGATATAAAAAGATAGCATATTATATATGGTCACAACTAATTATGTGTTGTAGTGGTCGAGAGGCACTAGTGCTGAGGTCTCGAGTTCGAATACCTGAAATCGCAAATTTTGTGGGTTTTAGGGTTTTTTAGACACCATTAATGGAGTCGGGCGTGTTAAGGCGCCGGCCTCCGTATATGGCATTATCGGAGATGGACGTGTTAAGGCGCCCGACTCTGTTAATGGATTAACGGAGATGGACACGGTTCCCGCCTCTGGAAAGCCTAATTAACGCAGGTGTTGTATTGGAGGCCGGCGCCATGACCACCTCCGAAAATGATTTAGGTAGTAGTGTAGGCGTGAAGGGCGGCGGCTGGCGCCATGGAAGCAAATGAGCTCGGGTTTGAGAGTGAGGGAGGGAGGAAAGAGGAGGAAGATGGCCGGCCGTGCGTGCCTATTTTATACGGCAAACGACTTGGTGTGACCAGGTCATGCCAAAATATATGGCATGACTCGGTCATGCGAATTCGTCCGGCTTGACTTCGGTCCATGTTAACTCCACGTACGTGCATGGAATTCCACGGTTTCAGTGTGGCATGAGTCGCGCCACGCGGGTTGGTGCTACAAAATGCGCTACTTGCTGAAAAACTAGCCGCTGGCCGGTGGTTACTAAAAAAATACTAGTTTTTTAAGGGTTAAAAAAATTCGTGCATGTACCTTTTGCTGGGAACAGTGTCGTAGGGCAAGGTACGGCGCTCGCCATACCTCAGCTCCGCCGTGTATGCTCCTGCAAATTGCTGGCCACCATCCCGATGCTTTGCATTCTAGTTAATTAATATTTATCTGAAAAATGAACACTGTTGGACGCCTCTAGCTGCCGCCCTAGCCCTGCAAGCTGCAAGATATGCTACTGCCGCTTCATTAATTATTGTCTGCTCATTAGTACAACTCGATTTACGCTTTTGACTCGCCATACCTCAAATGTATTCTGTCCTCCGCCACTGGCTGGGAAAAAAGTGATAATTGACAAAGGTAGGTGGCGAACTGCGACGTGGTAGAAATGCCAACTCCCTCTGATCCACTTGTCGCCCTCGCACAGCACGCGCGTCGCTGGCTGGCTGACCCAACCACCTTCCATGCTGGCGCTGGATAGCAAGGCCGAAGAGGAGGCGCGAGATGCACGCAAGGGATCGGAGGTGCTGCGCAAACAGGTCGCGTCTTTGGGGGGGGGGGGGGGGGGGGGGGGGGCGCCATACACCGGGGCTGTAGCAGGTGTGTTAACCAATAAGCTGCTTCTGATTATATAAACTAAACTGGAAAGCGATCTTCTTCTACCTAGTCTATGGAACAAACAAGGAGCATGACGCGGACGTATGGACCCACGTGACGCTCGCACTTTGCGTGTCTCACTGGGTTTTTACCAAATTTATTTTAGATTTATTCATCTTACACACGGATGTTTTATAATAGTAAGAGGTGACGAATGCTAGATCTCTTAGCTTTGTACGTTGCTAGGGGTGTGAGTGGGCGAGCGTGGGCGTGGCGTATGATGCATGCAAATTCAAATACTATAACTTGAAGCAATAAAAAAAACTGTGAACCATGAGCACGTTCACCAATACTGACAGCAGTATACTCCCTCTGTCTCAGAAAAAATACAATTGAAGAACCAGGCACGGAAATCAAGATGAAAGAATGACCAAAATACCCCTACAACTGACGTGCTACACGAACAAAAACTGCTCCATCCGTGGCTAGGTGCCCAAATCCTTCTAGCATCCCCAGACGCATGGAATATTTTTTACACCAGGGCTTTGTTTAGTTTCTCTCAAAATTCCAAATTTTTTTGACTCTCTCCATCACTTCAATCTTTAGACGCATGCATGAAGCACTAAATGTAGGTAAAAAAATAACTAATTACACAGTTTGTTTATAAATCATAATACGAATCTTTTAAGCCTAATTAGTCCATAAGTGGATACTAATTACTAAATACAAACGAAAGTGCTACAACGTCAAAATTGAAAAAATTTGCCATCTAAACGAGGCCCAACTTGTGGCCTTTGATGCCTCCGTACAAACTTACCTGACTGACAGCATGACGTTCTGAATCTGATCACTAGCTCCCTACGATTGCATTCTTTTATGGGAAAATTTTCAAACACTAAGTTGTATTTTTCGCGGGAGAAAGGGACGAGGAGCAGACAAAAGAGTACGGACATAGGTCATTTGATTAGAGGAAAATTTTCAGACTAGAGTCGCATTTTTTCGCGGGAGAAAGGGACGAGGAGCAGACAAAAGGGTACGGACGTACGTCATTTGATTAGAACCGACCACTGCGCAATCTTAGATCGCCAGCTCACTGTAGTGCTGGCGGAAGCGTATTGTAGCGCTGGCGGTGGCAATAGCACTGTTCATCCGTCCTTTCTACTGTTTCTAAGTCACTGTTCATCGCTTTTTACTCTGTTCACCTAAAAAAGTCGGGCACGGCATAGTGACAGGGATTCAGAGCTTTAGGCTTACCTTCGGAGCCTGGTCTGGTAATGCACCGGATTTCACTGTTCTTTCAGCAGCGTGCCACAGGAACAATCATGTGTTGATCTGACTTCACCTGCTCGTATCATTTATGACCTCCGCCTGTGCGTGAATCGTAAGCTCACAGGATTACTCTCTGCGTTTCAAAATGTGTGTTGCTTACGCTTTCTGAGAAACAATTTCAGTTAAATATATATTAAAAAATATTAATATTTATGATATATAATTAGTATCATTAGAAAAATCTTTAAATTTAGTTTTTTAATAATTCTTTTAGGATACAAATATTGTACGTATTTTCTATAAATCGAGTCAAACTTATGGCAAGCACACCAACGACGACAGATATTTTAGAATAGAGAGAGTAGGCACCAAATCATGATGCCGCTGCCGATGACTGATGACATGGTGGGCAACGATCCACAGCTCTCATCCAGGCCTTGTTTAGATGCACCTCAAATTCTAAGTTTTTTCATTCTCTCTCCATCACATCAATTTTTAGACGCATGCATGGAGCATTAAATCTAGGTAAAAAATTACTAATTGCACAGTTTAGTTGTAAATGACGAGATAAATCTTTTAAGCCTAGTTACTCCATGATTGGACACTAATTATCAAATACAAACGAAAATACTGTAATAGCGAAGTTGAAAAAATTTCAGCATCTAAACACGCCGCAAGCGGTTGTAGTACAACGATGGGACGTATGCGCTCGCCACGCGTAGGCGTGGGCGAGCACAGCAAACAGACAGCGCGCTGGCCAAACTTTGCACCGCCGCACGTCGCGCGCCAGACCATCCCCCGGCTCCCACGGGCCGGGCCGTCAAACGGACCTTGCTCTTGCAGGAGTGACCGAAATCTCATCTCTGCAGAGCCGACCCGCCTCCAGCATCCTTCGAAGTCATGCCGCCATGTCTTCTGAGGATCGTGATTCGTGAATTGCTGTTGGCCGACTTGCGCATCCGCCGGCGGCACGAGCTTGCATTGCTGCAGCGACGGACGAGCAGCTCGGCGTAGCAGGCTGGCAGCCCATTTCCCATCGGCCGGCCCAATCCTCACTGCACTTCCGTATCCATAAAAAAATGTGCTAGGTGAAAGTATCTGAAATTTATTCATACGACTAATGATTAATTATATTAATTTTACGGAAAAGCTAATGTAACTTCGGTTGTTTCATGTCCTCCCGTCAGGCCAATTTCTGTCCGTTTGATCACGTCATTGTTTCATAGCAACAGCCTGATTCCACCGGCCGCTTGGTCCGTTGCTATTCTTTATTGTTTTCTATATCTGACAATTGAGCTCGCTCTCCACTGTTTATATTTTCAAAACGTGAACTTATTCTCCATATTGTTTCATCCTTTTGGTGTCTCTGTCTGAAGCAGGAGGAAAGGCTTGGCTGAGTATACTGGATTCTAATTCGTAAGAAAATATATGTTTTTCTTAAAATCATATAAATAAAAATATGCTTTAAATTATTCCAAGCTTTTTTGTGGGTGAACAACAAGTTAAATACAAACCATTTTAACATGTCGCATTTAAAAGGGGTTATATTTAAAAAATACAATTATTAGCACAAAAAGAGAAGCAAAGAAACAGAAGAAAATCACTGCAAAACTAGGATATTGTCGTTTCGAGTTCCAGTGAAGAAAGCAATAAACGCTTCGAGGCAAAACAGAAACGTTTTGTTTAGCTCCTACTACGTTTGGCTCTGGTTCTCCTCATTCCCAGCAGAAACGGAAACGTTTCACTTAGCCAAACAGGCCCTTAGTTTCTAAGGACCAAATCCATCAATCACTGTCCCAATTTGGATTTTGGAAAGGAACATTTTATGGGCAGAGCTTCATCTTGAACCTGGCCATTTTGTCTCCGATCCCTATCCTGACGTTGGGCACCTGAGATTGCTTATATTTAGGTGCAGTGTGGGGTTTTATCCTCTATTTTTTATTTTATTCATATGTAAAGCTCCATCTCAAATATTCTATGTTATATCTATGTTTTGTATTTAGGGCCGTAGGGTTTGTCCCTTATATTTTTCTATGTTCCCACGGCACGGTTACAGCCTTTATATCAAAAGTTATGATTAGAGATTGCATCAGGGACTGTATAGGGATCAGTAAAGGTTGTGATTAAGCGTCGCACATGGATTGTGATTAGGGATTAATAACCATTGTGACTAGTAGTCGCATATGTTTTGTGATTAGGATAGTAGTGCATAGATTACAAATTTTAGTTTCCTCTATGCTTCCCCACATAGTTGGGAGCTTGTTGTAATTTAGGGTTCACTACCCCAGCCAAGTTTTCTCCTGTCAGCTGGGAACACTCCCTACGGCTGCGCGTCCTCCGTCAGAAGCGCGGACGCATCCCCGACGTTGCCGTTGTACCGTGCCGAAAAGTCTCTCCCGTCGGTGCCTTCTGTCATGGAGAAGTTTTCGGGCCTCTCGCGCGCTGCTGACCTAGATAAAAGTGATTTGCGCAGGGGAGTCAAGCCAATTATTTCGCTGCTGTGCCCTTGACCCAGTCTAATAGGCTTCAACGCCATCTCTATCCTCAAAAAATCTCCCAACCCTATCCACTCCACCCCGCCTCCTCTCCAGATCCAGTCCGTTCCTGTTGGTATGGACTCTTGCCTCCCTACCTTCGCCGAGGCTCGGAAGAAGGAGGCGAAGGTCTCACCACACAGAGAGGGAGAGATCAGCCCTCCATTCTAAGGAAATGGGGCCTCATGGGTCCAGTTGTACATTTTGCATTAATTGGTCCAGAAGGATGGAAAGTCTCTCCCCTTTACACAGTGCTCTGCCCTTGGTATTTATAGACCTTGCCAAGGGCCAGGGGCTGTTTACATTAGGGTTTTCATCTCTATTACACTGCAGGTGGGCCCCAGCGGGGTCATTTTGGTACAAGACTGCTCTAAAGGCTGCAGCTCTTTGTCCTATCCCGCGCCGCCACGTGTCGAGCCTTGATTTGGTCCACGTGTCGAGCTCTCAGGCCGCCTCGTGGCGACTCCTTGCGCTGCCCCCGGAGGTCGCCCTAGGTCCTTAACACCAATCGCGCCAGAACGCCGCGCCGAAGGTGTTAAGGAGTCGCGCTGGGGTGTCGACTACCTGCAGAAGGAATGAGTGAAACAAAGGCGGCCGCGAAGGTTCGAGCACCATACCTTCGCGAGCTCGTCGCACCTTCGCCGATTGGCTAAGATAAAAGCGTGGACCTTTGCCGATGGCATGGTCAATCCAGCGAAGGTTATTTAAAATTCGGATGCCTAGCTGTGTGTCTTGGCCCTTGTCTAGGCCGCGGAGCTACGTCGGGGTCCCGCGGAGGTTGCTCCCCCAATAGTAGCCCCTCGATGGTTCGGCCCGGGCCGCGGGGGTCGGAGCAACGCCCTTGAAAATGGGGAGCTCGGCCCTGAGTATATTGCCCAGGGCCGTCCTCCGCAGCGACGCCCGGTAGTTGCTCACGGCCCGTGTTAGCTGGGCTTGGCTGGGAGTTAGGAGCCTGGATTTTGCAGATGGGCCGGAGTGGGCTTTGCCGCTATTCCGGGGACAAGACAGTTAGGGTTTTGCGCGGCGTGCTGCGCGCCGTTCGATCGCGATCTCCTCGGGATCTGCGGCGCCCGTTACCGCGGTGACCCCCCCCCCCGCCTATAAATAGTTGGGGTGGGTGAAAGCGAGATTTTTTACCTGCCCTTGCGCCCTTGCCATTAGAGATTCTTTTGCCCTAGTTCGTTGGAGCGCGGAGGTTCTTGGTTCTAGTGGAGGTGTACCTGGGGAACTAGAAACTGGTGGATAACCTTGTGGACACTGAGGCGAAGCTCATTGAGGCCGTTCTTCTCGCCCGAGCCTCGCGGCAGCAAGTTGTGAGGTAGGAGGAGAAGTCGCAGAAGAGGTTGGAGGAGTTGGAGAGGAAGAACCAGGAGCTCAGTCGCCGGAACCAAGATCTTCTTGCGGATGCGGCTGCCTATGAGAGCCATGTGGCGAAGCTCCGGGAGACCTCCAAGAAGGCTGCTGAAGATTGCGATAAGGCGGTAACCCGGAGCTTGGCCCTGAGGCAGGAGATGCGGACTCTTAGAGTGGATCTGGAGAACGCTAAGAAGAGAATAGAGGAGGCCGAAGGTCGTGAGGATTCCTTGAAGAGACGGGCCAAAGGGGCTGAAGAGCGGGAGGCGGACATGCTTCGGCAGATGGTGGCGCGTTTGGCGGAGGTGAAGCAGGTCTTTGACGCTCTGCTGGCACATGCTGGCGGAGATGCCACGAGCGAGTTGCCTGCGGAGCCGAGTGTCGATGGGTATCTTGAGTGGCTGTCTGCGGAGCTGAACTTGATGGCCCCGTTTTTTGATCAATTGATGGAGGCGGGGGTGTACTGCGGGGGTCTTGCGACGGCATGCGCTCTTAAGAGCGCCGGCAGCAGGCATGCTCGGAAGATAATGGCGCCGGACTTCCGCTATCCCACCGTCGAGGAGGTCCGGGGGTCAAGGAGCGATCTTGTCATTGCTGCCGTGGGTGCCTTTGCCTACAGCAAGTTCGCCGGAGCCGGCGGGGCGAAGCTGGCCTATGAGGTGGTCGCCGAGGCTTCCACGAAGGTAAGACATTGGAAATTTCTGCCAAGGTTTCGGTGTTTGGAGTGTAATAGTTTTGGACTGGTTATAACGGGAATCCTTTGACCTTCGCAGGGCAATGCTGGGGATGAACTCATCAGTGTGACGCAACCGGTGGAGGAAGGAAACGTGACGACGACCACCGGGACGACTGGCGACAGGCGATGGTGGTTCGGTGCCGGGATCCGCGGATGAACAGGTTCGTCGCGATTCCGATGGGCAGGCTTGAGATGGAGTTTGCTGGTGCCCATTTCTTTTGCTGAGGTTTCGAGGGAGTTTTATTTGAGCAGTTTAGTTCTGGAACGTGTGCCAACAACTTTGAATTCTGGGATGCTTGTAAACGGTTTGATTTTATAGATTGTTGGTTGGTTGCCTGAGATTGTCTTGGTTTTTAAAGGGGTGTTTTGTGTTTGTGCGGTGATTTGGTTTTGCGCGCGAAGGTGGGCAAAGTTGATGGGTGTTAGCCGTGTGCCTTCGCTGCGCAGGTTGAGGTGGAGCCTGTGCCTACGTGTTTAGTGTGATCCCGCGATGATGAATCGGCGGGATTTTTTCATGTCGGGGACAGTTGGTATAATTTGAAGTGCGAAATCCTCGGGCAAGTTTTGATGAAATCTAGTGGCGGAAGTTGGCGAAGCATGACCGGACGGTTCGGGAGTCCGGTCATTTACGCGGCTGACGCGATCTAACGGACAAGCAAGCTTGGCGTTTTTTGTTCGACTCCGCTGCGGGTGAAGGCGATGGTGATGAGGAGGAGGACTTGAATTATTTGTCTGGCGAAGGTACATCGAGCAATCCCAGGGGCGGTGGGGGCGAGGGTCTGCGTATTCCGAAGCCTGAGCCGTTGGAATTGGAGCCACGCGACCTTCGGCGCTGCTTCCGTTCGAGGGTGTTGGAGGGCGAGCTTCCACTTGTTTGTAAGAGTTGCCGAGGGTGTTGGGGGGCTCCGATTCTTATTGAAGATAGTGATGAAGAAGAGGGTGTGGGGTTTTGTTCTATTTCTGGGGTTATAGTTATTAGTGATAGTGATGAAGAGGAACATCATGGTCTTCGCGATCCCCGCAAAATTATGGTGACGGATGTTGGGGAGTTTGTGGCGATGGTAGCTGGGGAGTTGGTCGATTCGGTACTAGAAGACATTGTGTGGTCGGAGGCCATTGAAGTTGCTCGGCCGCGTTCCCGTCGGAAACGTGGCCGAGAGTTGTATTATTGCTTTCGCCCTCGCGATTGATGTAAAAAGGTGAAATGTGTATGCTTGAAAGGCTGTCTTTGTTTGAACTCCGGTCACGTTATTGTGTTTCGGCTCGAAGGTGTTGCGGCGCAACGACGCCCAACTTTTCAAAAGCGAGGCTCACGATATTAATCAAAGATAGTTGAGCACAGCGACACCCGACTTTTCAAAAGCGAGGCTCGCGATAGTAATCGAAGGTAGTAGAGCACAGCGGCGCCCGACTTTTCAAAAGCGAGGCTCATGATATTAATCGGAGGTAGTGAAGTGCAGCGACGCCCAACATTTCAAAAGAGAGACTCGTGGTATTAATCGGATGTAGTAAAGCACAGCGACGCCCAACTTTTCAAAAGCGAGGCTCGTGGTATTAATCGGATGTAGTCCAGCGACGCCCAAATTTTCAAAAGCGAGGCTCCCGATATTAATCGGAGGTAGTGAAGCGCAGCGACGCCCAACTTTTCAAAAGTGAGACTCGTGGTATTAATCGGATGTAGTAAAGCACAGCGACGCCCAACTTTTCAAAAGCAAGGCTCGCGATATTAATCGGAGGTAGTGAAGCGTGGCGATGCCCAACTTTTTAAAAGCGAGACTCGTGGTATTAATCGGATGTAGTAAAGCGCAGCGATGCCCAACTTTTCAAAAGCGAGGCTCGCGATATTAATCGGAGGTAGTGAAGCGTAGCGACGCCCGACTTGTGCTCGGTTGATACAGGATCTTTTGCGCTAACTGTAAGCGGAGCTTAGGCTACATGCGGTTACATGGCACCAGTTTGGCCTTTGGAACAACAATTCCCTTGGCTGTGTTAAGTCTTTCACAGGGGAGGTTCCGATTGATGATGGACCTTGGTTGCTAGGATTTTTTTCGATGGCTGTAGAGCAGCGAAGCTTGGTTGCTTCTCGGAGGCCGGCAGTAGTTTGAGATTCGCGCTCGAATTTTGGTTCAAGCGGTGCTATTTCTGGTTCCCCGGTGGTAGTTTGTGGTGCTGCTAGTGTCAAGTTGTGGCCTTGCAAGTGACTGTATAAAGCTGCTGGGCTGTTTGGCGAAGGTGGCTGTTGGCGGGTGCGTGCAAGCAATGGCAGGTAAGGGTATTGCGCTTCATGCTCCTGACTTCGGAGGGGAGTGGTGCGAGGGACGCAGCAGTCTTGGTTGAAGGCTGTATGGGTCTCTACTCTTGCTGGTTATCGGAGGTTGATGGTGCGATCAGTAAGGGACCCGGTGACTAGGCAACTGAAAAGGTAGCTTCAGCCGGTGGACCAGTTTTGGCGCTCCTTCCTGACGTCTCTCATTCCTAAGATATTGCAAATGAAGGCCGTGTGAATTGGTTTGACAGGGGACTTTGGGTGATGGTCATTGGGGTTGAGGTTGGCTATACTTTTATAAGTCAAAGGAGTGGCGTTGGGCTCTGGTTTGCTGTAATGGAAAAATGATCTTGTCATGAATGCTGAGATTAGGAGGTACTACGGTTGTTGTCGTAAGGACTGTGTGATCCTGAGTCTTTAATTCTAGGATTGGGCTGTACGACAAAGGCTGGGGAAAAGGGTGATATAAGGCTACAAGGGTGGGGTGAAGCCTGGCGAGGTATGGGGTGTAGTACGGCTTTACTGGTTGTGAGTTTCGGTTGGTGACATAGGGCTGAGCGGAGGTTTGGGTCTGGCGGAAAGGCTTTGGTTACATTGAGGCTTGGTTACGGTGGTGGCTGGGATAGCATAGATTTCTTAGCGCAGCCCCTGGCCCGAGTGGCGGGGGTCTGCTGACTTTTTGTACCTCCGCTCCTCACCCGCTGCGGGGGTCGAGGTGGAGTTTGCTTTTGGGGCAGCCCCTGGCCCGAGTGGCGGGGTCTACTAATTTTTGTACCTCCGCTCCTCGCCCGCTGCGGGGGTCGAGGTGGAGTTTGCTTTTGGGGCAGCCCCTGGCCCGAGTGGCGGGGGACTGCTGACTTTTTGTACCTCCGCTCCTCGCCCGCTGTAGGGGTCGAGGTGGAGTTTGCTTTTGGGGCAGCTCCTGGCCCAAGTGGCGGGGGTCTGCTAATTTTTTGTACCTCCGCTCCTCGCCCGCTGCGGGGGTCGAGGTGGAGTTTGCTTTTGGGGCAGCCCCTGGCCCGAGTGGTGGGGGTCTGCTGATTTTTGTACGTCTGCTCCTCGCCCGCTGCGGGGGTCGAGGTGGAGTTTGCTTTTGGGGCAGCCCCTGGCCCGAGTGGCAGGGGTCTGCTGATTTTTGTACCTCCGCTCCTCGCCCGCTGCGGGGGTCGAGGTGGAGTTTGCTTTTGGGGCAGCCCCTGGCCCGAGTGGCGGGGGTTTGCTGATTTTTGTACCTCCGCTCCTCGCCCGCTGCGGGGGTCGAGGTGGAGTTTGCTTTTGGGGCAGCCCCTGGCCCGAGTGGCGGGGGTCTACTGATTTTTGTACCTCCGCTCCTCACCCGCTGCGGGGGTCGAGGTGGAGTTTGCTTTTGGGGCAGCCCCTGGCCCGAGTGGCGGGGGTCTGCTGATTTTTGTACCTCCGCTCCTCGCCCGCTGCGGGGGTCGAGGTGGAGTTTGCTTTTGGGGCAGCCCCTGGCCCGAGTGGCGGGGGTCTGCTGACTTTTGTACCTCTGCTCCTCGCCCGCTGCGAGGGTCGAGGTGGAGTTTGCTTTTGGGGCAGCCCCTGGCCCGAGTGGTGGAGGTTTGCGCCGGAGTGACCCTCGACCGCGGTCGATCGTCGGTCCGGGGCAATCCTTGTTTTTGAGGCGACTGCTGATGAGGACGAGGTTGGGCCTAGTCCGTTTCAGCGTTACTTGATACGACGAAGCTTCTGGGCAATCAATCTTTATTACATGACATGTAGTTTTCCCGCCTCATCAAAAAACCTTATGCCCCGATATAAGGAAAAAGAGTGCGAGTAGTCTATGGTGAAAGGGAAATGCGAAGGTAAATGTTACATAGTTGGGTTGTACCGCTACGGGTAGTACTTGTGGAGGTCGTCGACGTTCCATGTGTGCGGTAGATCGTGCCCGTCGGCGTCTTGGAGATGGAAGGAGCCAGGCCTGATGGAGCCTGTGATGACGTAAGGTCCGCCATCTTCGCGTTTTGCTTTCTGATCAGCACCATGTCGCCTGCGCGAAGGTCGCGAGGCCGGACCTTCTTGTCTCTCCATTTTTGGGTCTCGGCTTGGTATCGACGAAGGTTGTTCACAGCGGAACACCTTGTTTCTTCGAGAAGGTCCTTGTCAAGTGCTTCGTCCTACGTCGAGCCGTCGGAGGTGGCTCTGGGGGACCCATGGCGAAGCTCTTCTGGGAGGACGGCTTCTTCTCCGTAGAGTAGTTTGAATTGGGTGATGCCCATGGCTCTGCAGTCGGAGGTGTTGTGCGACTAGACGACTGGAGTGGGCTCTTCGGCCCATTTGCCAAGGGGCTTGTCTTTGAGCTTTTTCTTGATTCCTTGGAGGATAAGTGCGTTAGCTCTCTCGACGAGTCCGTTGGAATGTGGGTGTCTGACTGAGGCGAAGTGGATCTTGGTGTCGATTTGGAAGCAGAATTCCTTGAATGCGAAGCTGTCGAACTGTGTCCCATTGTCAACTGTCAGATCTCTGGGAACGCCAAAACGACAGACTACCTGCTGCCAGAAGAACTTCTAAACTGTGGCGGAGGTGATGGTAGCGAGAGCGCGGACTTCGGACCATTTAGTAAAGTACTCCACAGCGACCACTGCGTAGCGATGGTTACCGGGGGCGGTTGGAAGAGGCCCGACTAAGTCCATGGCCCATCGCTGCATTGGCCAGGTCGGGCAGATCATTGTAGTTGGGGCCCCGGGTTTGTTTGAGTGGTTGGCTGCCATCTTACAACCTTCGCAACGCCGTACCAGTGAGGAGGCATCGGACAATGCGGTGGGCCAGTAGAATCCTTGCCTGAAAGCTTTTCCTACTAAAGCTCGAGGTCCATTGTGTGAGCCGCAGATGCCCTGATGAATTTCTCTGAGTATGGCGATGCCTTCGCAGGCGGTGACACACTTTAACCATGGGGCTGTGATTGAAGCTTTGTATAGGTGCTGACCCTCGATCTTGTGCCCTCGCGCCCGTTGAATCATTCTTTTCTCCTCTTCCTTGGTTTCGGGCTCGTAGTACCCCTTGATATATGCCGTGATTGGGGCCCTCCAATCTTCGCTGGTTATGGCATTGATTAGCCTTACTTGCGACGCACAACTGGCGGTTGCAGGTGACGCGAGGGTCTCATAAAAGACGTCCGGAGGTAACGGGCACTGCTTGAGTCGCGGCCTTTGCCAGCTCGTTGGCTTCTTTGTTTTCGTTGCGAGGGATGGACTTTGTTGTGATGCCCAGGAAGAAGGTTTCCGTTTTTCGGACAAGGTGCAGGTATTTCTGGAGCTCTGGGTCTTTGGCCTTGAAAGTTTTCTCAATGTGGCCGGCTATGACTTGGGAGTCGGTCCGGATGAGCGCGCGCCACACTGAGAGGGCGCGAAGCTTGGCGAGGGCCAAGAGGACAGCTTCGTACTCCGCAGAGTTGTTGGTGCACTGGAATTCGAGCCTCGTGGCGTATCTGAGCTCCATTCCAGATGGTGATGTTAAGATTGCCGCGATTCCTGCCCCCTGTGCTCCCCAGGCTCCATCGACATGTACTGTCCACGGAGGTTCCACCTCTTCTGCCTTGCTGTGGGTGTCAGGGGTCCAATCAGCAATGAAATCCGTGAGGGCTTGGGACTTGATTGTGTGTCTTCCCACGAAGGTTATGGTGTAGTCGCTGAGGTGAGACGCCCATTTGGCCATTCTGCCTACTGCCTCCGGGTTTCTGAATATGTTGTCCAGTGGGAACTGCGAAGGTACTGTGATGGGGTGAGATTGGAATTAGTGCTTGAGTTTCTTGGTGGCCATGACCACGGCGTATGCAACCTTCTCTAACTGGGAGTAATGCTTCTTGGGACCTTCGAGGACTTCTGACACGTAGTAGATCGGGATTTGCCACTTCTGGTGCTCCTCGGAGGTCTCTTTGACCAGGACAGCGCTGACTGCGTGAGGTGAGGTGGCAACATAGAGCAACAGGGGTTCAGCGGGTTCTGGACTAGCGAGGGTTGCGATCTTGAGTAGGTACTGTTTGAGGTCGTCGAAGGCTGCTTGCTGGGCGGGCCCCATTTGAATGGATCGCAGCCCTTGAGGACTTCGAAGAAGGGTAGCGCTCGCTCTGCTGAACGTGAGATGAACCTGCTGAGCGAAGCCAAGTGCCCTGTGAGCTGTTGGGTCGACTTTCTTGAGGCCGGAGGTTGCATTGAGAGGATAGCATCGATCTTGGTTGGGTTTGCTTCGATTCCTCTAGCTGACACAAGGCAACCGAGGAGTTTCCCCTTGCTGACCCCGAATATGCACTTTTCTGGATTTAGCTTGAGCTTCGCCCTCTTGAGCTTGTCGAAGGTTCTTGAGAGGTCGGTGATATGGTCGGCTTTTAGTTTGCTCGGGAATATGATGTCGTCGACGTGATGGATCATCCTTGAAGACCTCCGCTGTCATGCGAGCGAAGGTTGGTCCTGCGTTGCGAAGACCTTCGGCCATCCTCCGGAAACAAAAGGTGCCATCAGGAGTGATGAAGCTGGTCTTCTCTTGGTCCTCTTTCTTCATCCAGATCTGGTGATACCCGGAGAAGTAATCAAGCAGAGACAGGAGTTCGCAGCCCGCGGCTGCGTCGACGAGGGTGCTTATTCTGGGCAAGGGAAAACAATCTTTCGGGCATGCCTTGTTGAGGCTGGTGAAATCGACGCACATGCACCATTTTAGGTTTTTCTTTTGAAGTAGCACCACATTGGACAGCCAGCTTGGGTACCTGACCCGGCGGATGACCTCCGCCTTGGCGGCCTGTTTTCTTTCTTATGACATCTTGCGGAGCTTCTGCTTTACCATGGGTAGTCTTTTCTGACATTCAAGCAGTGCTCGACAAGTCCTCTGTCTACACCGGTGAGGTCGAGGCGGACCAAGCGAAAGCTTCGCTGTTGTCGCGAAGGAACTGAATGAGCTGTGCTTCGAGTTCGGGGTCGAGCAAAGCTGAGATAATGACCTTTCTGTCTGGGTTATCTAGGGAATAGCTGTATTTTCTTCGTTTCCTCCTCTGGTTGGGCATGTGAAGGTAGCCATGCTGCATCGACCTTCGGCTCTGCTTCGCGCTGTTCTCTGCGGTCTTCTTCTTTCTTTTTTCTCTCTTCTTTTTCTTGAAGGCAGTGGACATTCTTTTGCCCTGGGGTTGCTGTCTGCTCCGCTACTCTGGCCGTGTTCTGATCCCCGTACACGGCGACGATGCCCCCGGGGGCCGGTAGCTTCATGCAGAGGTATCCGGGGTGAATGGCCGCATTGAACTGATTGATGGTGCCTCTCCCAAAAATGGCGTTGTAGTTATAGGGAATGTCTACTACGTCGAATGTTATATGCTCAGTTCGAGCTATGGTTTTGTCGCCGAAGGACACGGGGAGGGTGACTTTTCCAATTGCCCTGATTTGCCGCCCTCCGAATCTGAACAATGGGTGTCCCGCCGGCTGTAGCTGGTTTTTGTCTATCTTCATGCCGTCGAAGGTGGTTGCAAACAAGATGTTGGTGGAGCTGCGTTGTCTACGAGAATCTTTGTTACTGTCCAGCCTGCGATGTTCGTCTCAATGACCATCACGTCTATGTGCGGGTATTGCTTGAGCTTGAGGTCTGAACCGTCGAAGGTGAGGGGAACGTGGGACCAATGGGCGTTTCTGTGCGGGCCTTCGCTGGCCAGATGGTTGACCAGGTAGAAGTGCTCCCTTCGCTGCCTTTTGTTTCCGTGGTCTTCATTTGATCCGCCGGAGATGGCCATGATGACTCCGTATGTGGCAGTTGTGTTGTTGATCGCCGTTTGGGCCCCCCGTGCTTCGGCCTCGACTTTGATTGGTTGCGGAGGTGGTAAGGCTGGTAGTGGTGGTGGGGGGGGGTAGAGCTTGGGCTTTGGCTGGTTGATGGAGTGCTTGAGGCTGCGGGTAGTGCTGCTGCTCTTGGCGATGGTAATACTGTTGTTGCTGGTTTTGGCCGTATTGGTACTGGGCGAAGCTTGGCTGGGGGTAGTATGCTGGCTGGTGGTTGGCCCGGTGGTTGGGGTTGTAACCCTGGTTACGGTTGCGAGGGTTCGGGGCGCCTCTGCGAGTGTGGTTAACCGTGCCCATCGGGGGCGTTGTAGAGGTTTGGCCATCCCTGAACTCGAGTCCCTTGGCGAACCAGGTGCACTGCCTGGTGTAGTGATCGCTACCTTGCCTACAAAAATGGCAGTAGTGATGCTACGGGATTTGCTGCCTCTGCTGGCCTGGGCCGGCTGGCCTTCTGTCGGCTTGGGGCGAAGGTTGTCTGGGATGAAAGGGGTTTTGCCTGGATTGCTGCTCGTTGTTGTTGTCTATGGCGTTGACGTTGCCCGGGTCGATGCGAGGGTAGTCGCTGCGGGGTTGGGGTTGCGGTCCCTCTGCTGGCATTGTGGAGGTTGGCGCGATGGTTGGAACGACTGAGATTTGATGCGGTCGTTGTTGTCTGCCCTGATTTGTTTTTCCATGATATCATACAGCTCCGCGATGGTTTTGGGTTCCCTTCTGGATAGCTTGGCCGAGCATATGGGCCCGACTGGATGCAGCTGATCGCGGCCAGCACCATGACCTCGTCCGTGACGCCCGAAGTGCGGCTTTTGGCGTTGACAAACCTCTTCCACCAGTCCTGTAGCGGTTCGTCGAATCTTTGCTTGCAATTGAGGAGTGCGGATGCTTTGGCGGCTGACTTGCTGACGCCCTTGAAGTTGGTGCATATTTTCTTGCGAAGGTCGTCCCAGCACCGTATAGATCCTGGCCGAAGGTTGCTGTACCAGGTCTGGGCGATGTACCTGGCTACTATCACAAAAGCCTTGGCCATGGTGTCGTCATCGCCCCAGGCTGCTGAGACTGCGGCTTCGTAGGACATGAGGTACTGGCGTGGCTCGGTGGTGCCGTCATAGCGAGGCAAGTGTTGCAGGGCAAATCCTTGAGGCCACTCGACGGTCTGGAGGTCATATGAGAGAGGAGACTTGGAGTCATAATGAGGTAGCCGCGGTGCACCCCTCGGCTCCGGAGGTTGATCGTGTTCGGCCCCGCCCGCTGCTGCTGGGTACAGTACGTTGGCACGAAGGTGTGGCTCTGGGTGTGGTGGGCGGGGGTTTTGCTACTACTGCTGCTGCTGATGCTGTTGCATCAACGGAGGTTGCGCGGCTTGAGGGTGGACTGGGGGAGCCTGGTCCCTGGGGTCCCTCGTCTCGGCCTCTCTGATGCTTTGCTCGATGCAGCGAAGCTCCGCTTCTGCTTCTTCTATTTTGCGCCTGATCGTCGCAGCTCGGGTCTCTTTGTTGAGTTGTTCCAGTTGCCTCTTGCCTACAGAGATGCTCTCGTAGAGTTGTTCAAGGTGCCTGGCCAGTCGATCCTCTTCTGAGGCTTCGCTATCGGTGATGGATCCACCGCCGCCATCGCCGCCGGAGGTGTGAGGGTGTGGCTGGACGATCAATTCTTGGACGATCGAGGTTCGCGGTCGACCTCCGGGCTGGTCTGTGTGGGCCTCGGCTGCCTGGTCCGCGGATTGCCCCGGCAGAGGTCCACTCGGTGGAGGTGCTGGCGGAAAGGTACCTCTGTCAGCGGAGGTCATGTCTGCATGGGCTTGCTCCGGCGAGGAAAGTTCACTGATGTTAGGGGCATGGCTTTATCGCTGTTGTTCGATCCCCACGGACGGCGCCAACTATTGGTTTGGACTCTTGCCTCCCTACCTTCGCCGAGGCTCGGAGGAAGGAGGCGAAGGTCTCACCACACAGAGAGGAGAGATCAGCCCTCCATTCTAAGGAAATGGGGCCTCATGGGTCCAGTTGTACATTTTGCATTAATTGGTCCAGAAGGATGGAAAGTGTCTCCCCTTTACACAGTGCCCTGCCCTTGGTTTTTATAGACCTTGCCAAGCGCCAGGGGCTCTTTACATTAGGGTTTTCATCTCCAGTACACTGCAGGTGGGCCCCAGCGGGGTCATTTTGGTACAAGACTACTCTAAAGGCTGCAGCTCTTTGTCCTATCCCGCGCCGCCATGTGCCGAGCCTTGATTTGGTCCACGTGTCGAGCTCTCAGGCCGCCTCGTGGCGACTCCTTGCGCTGCCGCCCAGAGGTCGCCCTAGGTCCTTAACACCAATCGCGCCAGAATGCCGCGCCGAAGGTGTTAAGGAGTCGCGCTGGGGTGTCGACTACCTGCAGAAGGAACGAGTGAAACAAAGGCGGCCGCGAAGGTTCGAGCACCATACCTTCGCGGGCTCGTCACACCTTCGCCGATTGGCTAAGATAAAAGCGTGGACCTTCGCCGATGGCATGGTCAATCCGGCGAAGGTTATTTTAAATTCGGATGCCTGGCTGTGTGTCTTGGCCCTTGTCTAGGCCGCGGAGCTACGTAGGGGGTCCCAGCGGAGGTTGCTCCCCCAACAGTTCCCTAGGCGCCCACGAGCTAGGGGCCGTGTGCATCCACGCGCCGCTGTGCGCCCCCAGCCACAGCAGCCGCCCGCCGCCTGCCGCGACTCCCGCTGCGACGCCACCGGCACCCGACGTGACGCCACTGCCAGCCACCACCGCCGCCGGCTGCAGTGCCTGCACGCAGCCACCACCAACCCCTCCTGTCACCCCGAGCCACCACGGTTTCGTCCCATATGACGCTGCCGGTCGTCCCTCAACAACTGCCAACAGCGCTGCCGCACACCGACCTGAAGGGCAGCAGCCTTGTAACAACCCGTGGCTGCCTGTGAGATCAACCCGACGACGTGAGCAAATCATAGAGGAGATCGGAGGATAAGATCTCGGTACCGAGGAGGAAGAACACCTTTCTGACCCATTTGCACTTCTAGAATATATTTTCTCTGTTCTTCTCTGTTTTCTCCCTCTCCCCTTTATGGCTATTGTAGGTAACCTGCCAGCCCACCAGAAGGCCCAGCGCCTATGATATCCGAGCCCATATATTCTATATTACTGGGTATGACATTACCGCCCCCATGAAACATTGCTTGTCCCCAAGCAATGGCTGGAATGAAGTAGTCATGGCACATTCAAACATCCTGAACAATGCATCCTCTCAAGGTCATACTTGCTCACAGCAGTAGCTTGGTGACTAGAATGATCACTGTGTTGAAATGTTTGGAGGCCAACAATTGAAAACCGAGCTAAACACCAGGGACTGGCATCATTTGGATTCCATGGGTATGTGATGAAACACTGCAGTCATATCATCATTTCCTGGGCTAAATGCACTTCGTCGCCTCAATGGGGGCCTTTCATCGATCACATACTGAGCACCACCTATTCCTTGCTCTTCATCAAAGATAACCAAGTGATGGCAATCAAAGTTCATCTCATTCCTTGCAGAACACAGCACCACTCCAAACTCCAAGTACTGTGATGAGTCACTAGCCTGAAGGGTCATACTGTCGACATCTTGCTCAGCATCTGGGATCCTATTGTGTCCATCAAAATTCTCCACATTCTGATATTGCTTATAAAGATGAGGTGGGGTGCTGACATGTGTAAGCACACCCAAGGCTAGTTGTTGTAAGAGACCATATTTGTCCATGTGAGATTGCATCTCGGAGTCCCACACAACTTTGTAATGCATTTTAGCAAACACCTCACTATTATCAAGAAAAACCTGCAATTTCTTGCACTTGTTCAATCCATACACTTCCGGCTTGTCCAGATCGGCACATATACTGCTCATGGCTGCAATTGTAGACACTACTTCCTCCTGATATTCATGGCCATGCAGCAAGCCATCATTCCAAATCACGTCTGTACAAGTCATTGCATGAAACATCACATGTGAGGCTCCCTGTGATGTCACAGGATCTACAGACTCAACTTTCTTCTCGCCGCCAAAGTAATCTCCATTTTGAGGCGAGTATTGCAGTAAACCGTGATGAGTGCCAATAGCTGCAGGCATTTCACCCCACACAACCTGTCCAAAAATTTCAACCAACACCTCAGCGGCATCACCATTAAACGCACCCACTGTCGTGAAGACAGCTTGCTCTGATGTGTTGCGGCCATGTCATTGGGAAATATTTCTTCGGACAATACATGTGTAGGTCCTTTGGATACCGCAGTAACCCCAGCCACAACCTGCTCAACTAGTTGCTGTGTGTCCTCCTCTTGACTCGTCCTTTCAGTGAGAACTTTATAAGCATCATTTGTTTTTTGCCTTATCTCAATGACATCTGTCTCACTGAACGCACATGCTGAAACCTGAGAACCTGCTGCACCTTCACGTTTCACAAGATACACATCTGTCAAAATGGCCTCTACGTTGTCTATTTGTGCAGTCATGTCTTGCTTCACGGATTCAAAATCACTAAAAAGACCAGACCATCTGTTTGCCTGGTGAGATAGGTATGCAGATCATCTTCTTACCATTCCCACACTCTCCACCTAGAGCTAGTTGTTGCAGTAATCCATCATGTGAATCAAGGTCATGAAACAATTCCTCATCCCAGGCCACAACCTTGCTAGGAAAATCATCAAATTCTTGGTCTGCAGCATTCATATATTGGTTGAGAAGACATGAGGTGCTGACAGGGGTAAGCACCACACTGGCATTAAGCTTGGCCGTGTGATTTGTTTTCTCGTCATCCACACTCAAGCTTAAGTGTTGCAACAGGCTTTCATGTGTGCCAGTGTCAGATAGCATCTCCTCATCCCATCTACCCTCAAGAGCCATATCATTGAACAACATATCTGCAGTATCGATGTCACTATCATGAGTGAGCAAATCATTGCTGACAAGATCAATTGTTGTTTTTGTGTCCGCAACCAAGCACTCGTCAAACCCAGCTTCGTTATCCCACACCACATCCAAATGAGGCATTTGATCGAACACCAGAAGTGTTTGGATGACTAAAGCTGCTGCCACCAAAGGAGCCTCCCCACCAATCGCCACCACGCTTCGGCTGCGCCCTCACAAATCCGACCGAGAAGGCTTCTGGACAATGCTGCCAAATGCCACCGGAGCCGTCGTACTGTGCCGCGACACAACACAAGCTCCGCAAGTCACAAAGTCACTGCCACCAACGCCGGAATCCTCGAATGATGTGGTCTACCACCGCCTTACGCTGCCGGATTCCACTCGAAGTACTCCACCGCCGCACACCACCAGTCAGCCCGCGCCGGATCGAAGGAGCTGCTGCACCGGATCGGGGAGATCCGCCGCCGCCGCTGCGGATCCAGCCGAAGAAGAAGCAGATAACTAGCGTTGGAGCAGGAGCAGATGCTGCCCACCACCCATGCTGAGGAAAGTTGTCTCTGAAACCACTGTAACAACCCATGGCCGCTGGTGAGATCAACCCGACGACATGAGCAAGAGGAGATGGGTGGATAAGATCTTGGTACCGAGGAGGAAGAACACCTTCCTAACCCATTTGTGCTTTTGGAATATATTTTCTCTATTCATCTCTGTTTTCTCCCTCTCCCTTTTATGGCTACTGATAGGTAACCTGCCAGCCCACCAAAAGACCCAAAGCCTATGAGACTATCCGCACTCGTGGTACTCTAAATCCATCCTTTAAAAGGAATATTATGTCCTGGTCATTAAGATCCTCTTCTCTATATCACTTTCTCCTGCACTCATCCATCATCTATATCTCTACTCTAAATCACATGGGCCCACACGTCAGTTCTATTTTTTATTTTCTTCCCCTCACCACGTCACCCGACACCTCCCTCACATCCTCCCTCCCCACTCTCTCTCTCTCTCTCTCTCTCTCTCTCACCCGGCGGCGCTTTGACTGCCGTTTATCACTCGCGGCGAGCTCCTCTGGCCGAACAGCCACCACCATGGGACTCCTCGTGGCGGCGCGAACATAGAGAGGTAGGGGATGGGGCCATGGCCCACCGGCGCGAGCTCGCCGGCGCTCATGGCGTGCGGCGGCGGCGCCGCCGTCTCCGGCCACGGCGGGGCCGGGCGAGGCGTGCGAGGCCGCCCGCGACCGCGACCCCGCCCATGGTGGAGGTGCGCCCGCAACCGCGACCCCCGCCTCCTCCTCCTCCTCGCCGCCGTGCAGCTCTGGCTCCTTGCTCTGCGAGCGCGCCCTGTCTCCGCGGCCTCCCTGCTCCCCGCTCCGGCTCTGCGAGTGCGCCCTGTCTCCGCTCCACCGACGGGCGGATCTGGCGCTACCGTCCGCCTGGCCGAGGAGGAGCGCGAGCACGGCGGGTGCGGAGCGACCGGCGCGAGTGGGCGGCACGGCCGGGTCGAGCAGGGTGGGCGCGCGGCAGCGGGCGAGCGGACCAGCCAAGGCGAGGAGAAGACGAGGACGAGTAGGGTCGGAGAGGACGACGCCCGGGCCCCGCCTGACGCATACCGGAACCTCCATACCTCCGCCACAGTCACTGGATGTGAGCCCGTCCGCAACCTTAGCGGACGGTTTATAGGTCCCCGGTGCAGCTGTTTTTACTGGAAATGGGTCCTGCAGTACGCGATAGTGTACGCCGCTGCGGAAGGTCTGATATCTAAGCCCATATATCCTATAGTACTGGGTATGACAAGCCCCCTCCACCTCTCTACGGTACTCTATCTTTTCTTTTCTGATTGCAATTTAGATTTTTTTCCCCATCTTCAGATCCTCAATCAGTTTTGCGTCTTGTAGTTTCTTCATGCCCTTATTGATTGATGCGCTATTCTGCATTGATTTTACCTGTTGTAGGGGCTTCTTTGTTGTTGCAGCACCTTACGAGCCGGAGCAACTCTAGCTTCTGAACCACCAACTCTGGCAGAACAATTTGGCTCTCACTGACAGCAAGGTCAGACCACAACCACCATGTAGCATATATATTCTTGATCTGGGCTAGACTAGCTGTGGTGAATTTAACTGCTATCTGCTTGCTACCTGATGTGATCCTTGCACCAATATTGCACTATCAAAGCTTGGTTGTAGTAACGACCTGAAGATTTTGCTTCCAATTCTTTCAAAGCTTGCATCTATATCTGCTTTTGATTGATGTCCATTGACTATTTTTGCTGCTCTATATATACATATTATGTCACCTGCAAATGAATTTTGCTGCTCTATTTTGCATAAATTTAGTGATGTCCGGAGATGCAACATGTTATTTGACAGGAGATGCAGTCCTTCAATGTCACACCTGGTTTTAAGGACAAAATCAAATGTACACTATATGTGAGCCTAGGAAGTTAAATCTCACATATAGCTACAAATTAAGGCAATATCAAGAGACAAATGCTTAATATATAGCGTCCTTAGTATACAAGACATAACCTTAGATAGCAAACAGCGAAAAGGTCACTCCGATCTTCAGGTGAAAACTCCAATTCCACAGGGACAACTGACTGGTTGATCCCAAGCCTAACTTCTCCAACTAGCAATCTGATAGCCCTCCTGAGGTGTGGGGGAAACAGCAAGAGTGAGTCCATGTCGAACTCAACAAATATAACATGGGGTTCATGAGGCTCAAAAGGTTGACATGGTTTATTGCGGTTATCTTTTAATGAGTCATAGTTCTAAGCAATTGAGTAGCAACAAGTGTATCATAAGCCCATAAACACATGATCAGGTAAACATGAATAATATGTAGCAAAAACAATAATCACAATTGAGCATCCTTATCATCCATTCCATGTCCATCATCTGTTCCATAAGGAGTCCATCTTTTCTGTAAGAGTGCCAAGGCCGCTCGTGTCTGTGAGCACGGCTAATATATCAGTTTATTAAACTCTGCATAGAGGTGTACACTTCCACTGTGAGTCATGATTTACCCTTTCGCCCGAGGTGATCAGCCTCTTAGCCCACTACCAAGAAAAGCCGGCAGGGTTCACTATGAAGCTTTTCAAAGGTTCGTCTAGCAAGTTAGGGACGCTAGGTTTCAATGTCCTGCAAATGTAGGCAAATGTAGGCAAATGTAGACCCCTCTTCCTAATGGCGCAACGACTGCAGCCTATACTCATTAGGATAGAAGCTACATTACACCCAACCCGGAACACCCCCCTTTTGTGCCTTTCGGTAACCTCTAACAAGGTAGAAAAGGTCCTCATACTTAACTAAAGCTAGAGCCATGTAGCCCTCACAGTTATACTGTTAGTCCCGGTAACCACTTACAGATGAATCCTTAAGGAGAGGAATCTAGAGCATCTCAAAAACTATGCTCTAGCCTCATGTTGTTAAAAAGCATCCTTTAGTGTTTGTTGCGTATACCATTAGTCAAGTTACAAGATCATGGTCTTTAATTGGGCGCTAGCATCATACTACCCAATGCATAATCCCACAGGTGACAAGCTAAGGTACAAGATATCAACATCTAGGTAATTCCTTTGTGGCAATGAAGGTAGACACATGCAGTATGAATTTAGTGATTAAAATGAATAGGTAACAAAGATGATCCTATGCTATAATTGCCTTAAACTTGCTCAAACTTCCTCATACTCTGCTTCTGGTCATCACCTTCTGATCTTCAACGTTTACAAGCAGTTCTCATTCTACTCGTAGCAGGCACCACGCACAAGCAAACATGCAAGTAAACAAATAAAGCAATTAAGAACAGACACCAAGCAAAAAGAGACGCTTAAAAAGAGCGCACTGAAGACACGGGTTGATGCTATAGACTCGAGAGCGCAGGGACATCGGAAAACGGAGCTATCATTGAAAAGGACACAACTATCAAGATGTTTGCAACATAACAGAAAGAGACTTATATGCTTGATTTTTTTAGTTCATGGAACAAGGTGGTAGACATTTCAGTGAAATACCCTAAAGTTGAATTAACCAATTTATATTGAATTATAAAAGCTAGAGTTAAACCTTAGTCATATTTTATTTACAAAAGATTATATATCATTTAAGCCATTTAAACAGGTGTAGTTTAGAAATATAGAACATATGAAAGCGTTAATCGAACCATTATATGTTCTGAGGTTGAACTAAGCATATCATAAATGAAAAGGCATTTATATTGATATTAATCATATTAGCATTTATTTATGAAAAGCCAAATTATAAACCTAAGTTGTTTTTAATTAGAAAGCCATTGAATAATCATTAATCAAATTAATATGTATCTTTTAAAGTTCAAAGGACTGAAACTTGTTCAACGTTGCTACTAACACATCGCTTACATTGGCACGATCGCAACACAACGAGAACGGAGTTTAAAAACCCTACGTTGATTTAATTAGAAAACTATTAAATAAATATTAATCAGTTTACATATACATCAATCAATAAATTCATAATTGAGTGACATGATAAACATTGGTACTACTGTGTAGAGCGCGTCGAGACAAATCTAACGCAACTTGAATGGGGCAAAACGGAGTTAAAATGAAGATTTTATAAGCATTTGAAATCTAGTGGCAAAACTGTAAATACTGAAAACAAAATTTGGATTTGTTAAAATGGAAACTACGCTTTCCATGGGAGAAAACGCAAATAGCTTTCCGTGGTTTAACACGGGAAAATTTGAGCCCTTTAGCAAAATTGCCACCGAAGGGGTATGTTCTAATCTAGCGCGTTGATCTGAGAGCCGACGGCTGATATTGGATGGGAGGGTGAGAGAGTTGGGCACCGGCCAGAACAGAACCTGGTGCGGCCGCGCCGTTGCCACCGTCGGCGAAGCTCACCGGCGCGAGTTTGATATACGAGCTACGGTGAACGAAACACGAAAATAACCGGTGCTCTGTGTTCAGGCGCTCAAGGCGCACTCTACGGAGGGGATCTCGGTGGCGGGGAGTCACTGAGAAGGAGATTGAGGCAGTGGCGGCGGCAGCGGTGGGTGTGGGCACTGTGGGGCGGGAGAGGACAGAGGACGGACGGGGAGAGGACAGAGGACGGACGGCATCTGCGGTGTGGAGCTCGGGCGATCTTTAAATGAGGAGGCAAAGGGAGGAGCCTGGTCGCGAAGCTTGGGAGCCGGCCGTCAATGGCGGAGGCACTGACGCATCAAGGGCAGGGCAAGGTTTGAGCGCGGTCAGCTCTGCGCGTTCGCGCAGGCGGCTAGGTCACGTGGGCGAGCTACGTCCGCGGCGGGAGCTCGGTCACGCGGCTGCCCTATCTTGGCGGCAAGGAGCGGACGACAACGGCGTTATCCGGCTGCTGCGGAAGGAGGTGGAAGGAGGATCGATAAGTGGGCCTTGTCGGTCAGCTACAGGAGAGAGGAAGAGTGAAGCGGGCCTGTTTCCAGTGCGGCTGCTCGGTTTCTGGGCCGACGGAGCTAGCTGAGGAGCTAGTTTCGGCCCGAGAAGAGAGGAGGGCAGGTCGCTGCTGCGTGGTAGTGGGCCGAGGCCCAGGTTGGAGAGAACGGCGAGGCGGGGAGCAGCTGGGCTAGCTTGGGCCAGAGAAAGAGAGAGGGGAAATGAGAGGCCTTTTCCTTTCCTTTTTTGATTTATTTTATAAATTCATTTGTAAATCAAATTCCAAAGCTTTTTTAAGTCAAATTAATTTTAAATTATTTTAAAATATTTATGATTTTTGAACTAAATATTTTGTTTGCTTTCACAATAAATTTTTAATTACTTTATTTCTTTTATAAATATAGCAAAATTGATTCGAACCTAGATCAAATTTTAATAAATTATTTTTTACCCAATAAATTATGCAAGCGGCATGAATGCAGCAAACAAATAAAAATTAATTATAAAGTTTTTACAAAATCATATTGTGCGCAGTTTAAATTACTAAAACCCTAATTAACTCTTGGGAATTTTAGAAAAGTGACAAAATCCTAAATTTTATTAAGTGAAAATTATTCACAACCCAAAATTGAAATTTTGGGGTGTGACATTCAATCATCGGACGGATAGGTGACCAAGATCAAGTGATGTCTCACATGATGTCGAGAGTCAACCCCCTGCAGGAAAGAGGATAAGGGGCCGCAATCTCCCACAAATAAAAAGAGTAAAAGTAAGAAACCTGTTTGGTGCGGCAAAAATTTTCTCCTCACTTTCCCCTCCACCGTGCGATCACTGGTTTTAGGAAAGTTTTTTTTTTTCGGAGGAAATCACGCTCCCATGTATTTGGGGGTTAGCACCCTCCCTCTCCATTTTTGCATGGTCCCATGCGTCTCTGAACCAGAGATTTAGGAAGGGAAGGGAAGAAACGAGAGATGACAGATTTTAGAAAGGGAATGGAAGAGTGATTTTTGGATGCCGCACTACTGCTCGCCGAACCCTGCGTCCGTGCTGCCGCCATCGCGTCATCCCCTCTCTGACCTCGCCTCGCTTCCTTCTCAAGCTCGGACACGACGTCGCCAGCGCCACCACCGATGTTGTCAAGAGGCGGACTACCAGAGTACTGATAGGCGCGACCATGACCGCACGAGGAGCATGGGCCTGAACGCAACCCTGGTGGCGTCACCGCCCGCGGCCAGTCGTTTGGCGCTCGCCATCCTCTCGCCGCCCAGTGCCGAGAGGGAGCGAAGGACAGAGCCGGCATCCCTGTGGCGGATCCAACAAGCGCCTTTGTGGCTCTGCTGCTCCGTGAGGCCTCTTCAATTACATGTCGTCACTTCTGACGTCCAGGTCCGATCCCTAATCCCCAATCATCTCTCTTCAAACGTCCAGGTCTAATAAATTGTCACCTCTGGTTTTGCAGGTGTGGTAATTGCATAGCATCATATAGGGGAAGTCACGAATCGATGGAGTAAATGATTAGAATTGCCACTACCTGGCGCTCTCCCGGGCTGAGAAACCGCAGGCTGGGCTGGCCCGGCCGTCCGCCGCATTCCCCTTCCGTTTCACGGTCAGACCCCATGGCCATCCATCTCGCACCCCTCTCCTCTCACTCTCCAATGACAACTGCCTCGAGTCTCACCCCGCTCTCGCTCTCCGACGACTGGTGGGCCACCGCCGCCGGTGCTGCCCTACGCCAGGTGCCGAGGCAGGTCCTCGTCAGTCTATTCGCCGGCGACGAGCACCCACCCACCAGGGGGTTTGACCGATAGTTGACCAAGAGGGGAGTGGCGACGGAAGGCGGACTAACTTCGCCGGCAAGTTCGCCGTCGATGATCGAGTACGGCGGCACAAAAGTAGGAGATCGTGATCAGGCAACGATGGCGAATCTCCTGAAAGAGGTATCATCTCGATTCCTACTCTGTGCGCTGAGATCTCGGCTCTTTTGGGTGCATGGGCGGTGAGGCAAAGTCGCCTCGGTTCCCTATTTGGGGATTTGCTCGGATGTGTTAGACTATGGATCGCCGAAGGTTTACGATGGCTTTTCCTGTAGGGCTGAGCTCTTTGAAGGCTCAGAGCTGGGGTAATCCCAACCGGTGCGGCGACCATGGAAGCGCTCCTGGAGGACAGAGGTCTCCCACATCAGCGTGGGAGAAACGAAAGAGAGATGAAGAGGCAATCAAGAAGGCTCTGTTCAAAGAGGTGATCCATGGAGAGGTGGTAGATAGGGAGCTTGAGGAGGCGGCTGAGGTGTTGGACCGTGCCATTGCTAGGATCCTGAGCTCAGGGATTGAATGGGAAGTGGGGACAAGTAGGATGGGCCTGGTGGGCCAAATGGGCCACGACCTGTAGAATAGCCATGCCTAGCCCAACATGGGGGATCCCTATGTGATCTATTCGGCCACTCATATCGACCCCCTCCCCAAAAGCAGCCATGGCGATGGTGCTGGGTTCCAAGAACTAGGGCGGCGACTGAGGGATTCCCGGCGAAGAGGGAGGAAATCCAGAAGTATGGCGGTCAAGCTAAGAGGGTTGCTCCAGCAGAGGTAAAGCTAATCGACTCCCGTTCTTTTGCTAAAGTTGTGGCCATGGAGTGGTGTGGCAACGGCAAGGGGGAGGCAACCAGAAGGGCTTCACGCCTCGTGATGACTGGCGAGGCAGGGAGGAGTTTCACCGGGGAGATTGGAACCGGCAGAACAACTTTCGTGGAAATGAAATCCGAGCGAGTCAGGGGAGAGGACCGGCGGGTGGAAGAGGTGATTCCAGGGGATACAAAAGAAGAGCTGAGTATGATGAGCATTACAGAAGAGGTGAGGATGATCTTAGGTACAAGCTGATGAAGGATCCAGACTACAGAGGTGGTAATGTTTGGAAAAATTAGGATCATGCTGATCTGTGTTTTCGCTGTGGAGAAGGAGGGCATCCCAGATCTCAGTGCCCCAACAAGCCACTCTGTTACCACTATCAGGGGAAAGGACACACGGCACCTAATTGCCCATACAAAGAGGGGAGAGGCCTAAAGCTTTGTACTCATGGGATTCCTGGGAAGCTGTTCTACAGCTTGAGGGTGCTTATTGTAGAGGAGGATGCTGCTAAGAGCCCTATAACAGCGGTGATGATAGTGTTGGATAGAGTTGGTAGTACACACAATGTTGAAATCATTACAACAGAGCTGCAATACCTGGTGAAGTCTGAATGGGATTGGCAGGTGAAGAAGATTGGTTAGAAGGATTATAAGTTTGTGGTGCCCACAGCTCAAGACCTGGATGACTTGACCAAGTTTCCAGGATTTAAAGGAAAGATATCAGGTCTTTGGCTTATTGTTGAACCTTCAGATCTAACGGTAGGTTGTATTGATGTGCTCTCTGAGGTTTGGGTGCTAGTTTGGGGTGTGCCACAGTGGGCTAGGACTGAGTTTGTTGCTGGAGAAGTGTCATACCTTATTGGTGATTTCATAGAGGTGGATAAGAACTCCCTGGCTGGACTGGGTCCAATTAGAGTGAAAGTCTCCTCTATGGATCCTGATGCTATAAAAGGTTCTGACAAAGTCTATTTCAATGGGAGGGGATTCTTCATTAGCTAGAATAGGGAGACTAAGAAGAACCAGAAGAAAACTTTCCCACTAGACAAATTTGACGGCAAAGATGATGACGAGGAAGAATCTTGGGATGAGATGGATGAGGACAAAGCTGAGCATGATGATCTAGCGCATCTATTTGACTGTAAGGAGAAGCCAGAATCTAGCAAGCAAGGGGAATATAAAGGCAAGCAAAGAAATGACTATGCTGGGGAAGAAAAGCAATCTGATGTGGAAGTTAGTTCTCAGGAGAAGACAGCAGGCCTATCTCAGACCGAGGAGGTTGATACAGGCTCAAAAGTAAATGCTCAGGAAATCACAACTGATATGTCCCAAACTGTGGAGGTAGAGGTGATCTCTAAAGTTACTATTCTTAATGAAAATGTTGCTTTGGAGTCACAAGAGGTGATACTTACCGAAAGTCCCTTGCAGGGGTTGGGCAATGATAACTCTATGGAGGAAAAAAGCTTGAATCCAAGTGAAGAGGAGCCTTTTAAGGTGGTCCACTCCAAGAAGCAGAGGATGATGAAACATCTTGAGGTGTCTAAAGGGACTTCTTCTAGGGTGACTGGTACTGGCACCCCCATCCCTCTTAGGGCTAAGAGGAGGGCTGCCATGAAAGATAGCCAAGGTACAAATTCCAACCCTTTCTGTGTTCTTCAAAATATAGATAACTCTATACTTAGTTCACTAGCTGTAGATTGTGGTATTGTTTTGGGGGAATCTGAAGAGGAGGTGGACCTTAGTATTGATTTGATCAAGGCTAAGGAATTGGCCCAGGCCACTTTGGCTATAGCTGAGAAGAAAAAGCAAAAATAGGTGGACACAGAAGAGGTGTTGGTAACTGATGAAACCATGGAAGACGATAATGATGAACACATGAACCTCATTCATGAGTTTGAAGAGGTGGGAGACAAGAATAAAAGAAGTAAGAAAAAAGAGGTGGTAAGGGCTGAAGAGGAGGTACTACCCCCATTAGTTCCCAAATGAATGTCCTATTTTGGAACATAAGGGGTTTGGGGAGCAGAGGTCGTAGAGCTTAGTAAAGAAAATCATCCAAGATCAGCGAGTTCGAGGTGTTTGTATTAGTGAGACAATTAAGCAGAATTTTACTAACAGAGAATTGAATGCTCTTGGTGGTGTTGTTGACATGAGGTAGTTCTGGGAACTAGCCACAGGTCACTCTGGCGTCCTGCTTACAGGGGTAGACCAAGATGTGGTAGTGGTGGATAAGGTAGAAAGTTGTAGACATTTTCTTTCTTTGACCCTTAAACAAAAAGAGGATAGTTTTAGCTAGAGACTGATTAGTGTCTATGGCCCAGTTCAAGATAATCTAAAACAAGGCTTTCTAGATGATCTAGAAGCATGTATTAGAGGTGCTGACATCCCAAACTTGGTTGGAGAGGATTTTAATCTGTTTAGAAGAGTAGAGGAGAAATCCACTGGAAATGTTAATTTTGGTCTAATAGATGCTTTTAACTCCTTTGTGTATAATATCAGTTTTAGAGAGATTCATAGAGGTGGAGGTCAATATAACTGGACTAATAAGCAACTGTCACCTGTTATGGTAACTTTGGATAGGGTGTTTATGAATCAGAGCTGGGAAGATCATTTTCCCTAGTCACTGCCTACTCATTAACTAGGATTGGTTCTTATCATAATCCATTGGTGGTGGAGGTGAATGTTGAAAGAAGGATCAGCACAAGAATTTTTAGATTTGAGGTAGCCTGGTTGAAACTGGAGGGCTTTGTGGAATGGGTGAGATCCAAGTGGCCAGAGGTCTATGGTAGCAACAGCAATAATGTATGGAGGTGTATATCTACAAATCTGAGGAAGAGTCTAAGAGGTTGGAGTAAGAATTGGGGTAGTGATGTAAGGAAAAGAAAACAAGAGTTGTTGTTGCTCATACAAAACTTGGACAATAAAGATGATGAAGTGGGACTCAATGACACTGAATGGAGGCAGAGATATGAGTTGGAAGATGATTTGATTTGGATATATGGCATGGAGGAGGTGATGTGGCAAGTTAGAGGTGGGGAAAGATGGCTCCTAGAAGGAGATGCTAACACAGCATATTTCCATGGGATAGCTAATGGCAGGAAGAGGAAGTGCTTAATTAAATTCCTAGAAGATGGAGACAGGGTAATCTCAGAAAAACAGGAACTGTAGAAACACATCACTATTTTTACAAGCAATTGTTTGGGAGTGAGCCTGAGACTAGATTGAGCATCAACTCAAACCTATGGGATATGCATGGAAGGATCAATGAGGAAGAGAACATGGAATTAACTAAACCTTTTACTATGAATGAATTAGAAGAGGTGGTAAAGGAACTAAAGGATGGAGCTACTCGTGGACCTGATGGATTTTCTGCTCCTTTCTTCAAGACATTTTGGCCTGAGCTTAAATTCCACATCCTTGGCTTGTTGCATGAACTCAGTGAGGGGAGCTTAGATCTTTTTAGATTGAATTATGGAATTATCACCCTCATTCCTAAGATTAAAGGTGCTGCCAATATTAGGCAATTTAGACCTATTTGTCTTCTCAATGTCATATATAAAATCATTACTAAGACCTTGACCTTGAGATTGAACAAAGTTGCTGGGAGGTGATTAGCCAAAATCAAATAGCTTTAATACCAGGCAGGAATATCCTTGATGGATGTGTGGTGATACGTGAGGTCTTGCATGAGGTGGCTAAGAATAAGGATAGTTGTATTGTGCTCAAGTTGGACTTTGAAAAGGCCTATGATAAGGTCAGATGGAAATCCTTGGAAGAGGTGATGAGCAAAAAAGGATTCAGCTTACAGTGGAGAGAGTGGATTATGAAAGCAGTCTGTGGGGGAGACTAGCTGTTAACTTGAATGGAGAGATTGGGGAATATTTTAGAAGCTACAAAGGCTTGAGGCAGGGGGTCCTCTCCGTCCCCTTGCTTTTCAACCTAGTGGCTGATGCATTATCCTCTATCTTAAATAGAGCATCAGAGAAAGGAGTTATAAGAGGTGTTACACCAAATTTGGTGCAAGGAGGTCTAACTCATCTGCAATATGCAGATGACACAGTACTGTTCATTGAAAATTCCCCACAAAACATTACTAATCTGAAATTTCTACTTTTTTGCTATGAAGAGGTGTCAGCCATGAAAATTAACTACAACAAATCTGAAGTTTTTACCTTAGGAATGGGTGAGGAGGAATTTCTGTTGGTTGCTGATGCTTTTAATTGTAAAAGAGGGAGCTTTCCTATGACTTATTTGGGATTGCCCATCAGTTATAAGAGGTTGTCTAAACAGGAGCTTAGCGGTGCAGCTGGAAAGGTGGAGAAGAGATTGGATATATGGAAATGTAATCCATTATCTCATGGGGGAAGATCCATCCTGATTAATTCTAGTCTAACTAGTATACCTATGTACAGTATGGGATTTTATTTGCTACATGAAGGGACCCATAAGAAGATGGATACACTGAGAAGCAGGTTCTTTTGGGAAGGTGTGGGCAACAAAAAGAAATATCACATGATTAAGTGGGAGGCACTAGCTACTCCAAAGGATTTTGGAGGATTAGGATTTATTGGTACTAAAGCTATGAATATGTCACTGTTAGACAAGTGGATCTTCAAGTTGGACAGTGGAGAGGAGAGCTTGGCAGTAGAGGTGCTGAAAAGAAAGTATTTGAAAAATAGGAGTTTTAGTCAAGTATCTATTAGAGGTGCCTCACAATTTTGGCAAGGTTTGAATAAGGCTAAAGAATGGTATGAAAGAGGTGTGAAATGGAAGATTGGCAATGGAGAAAGAGTTAGGTTTTGGCATGATGTATGGGTGGGTGAATGCCCTTTCAAATTTATGTTCCATAGGCTATTTAGGATATGCAGAAATACTGACTGGTCTGTGGCAGATGGCAAGGAGGTGGATTGGAACTTTGAGTATAAAGGAGGTTTGGCGAACAGGAAATGATGGAGTGGCAAACCATGCAGATGATACTGCAGGTTGTGTTGACTGAGAGAGAGGACACTGCAGTGTGGGGTTTAAATAGCTCAGGGAAGTTCTCTGCAAAATCCTTATACAGATTGATCAAAAACCCTGGTGTGACAGACAGCAAGATGATGAGGTTGTGGAAAACTAAACTGCCACTGAAAATTAAGATCTTCCTTTGGATGTTATGGCATGACAGGATCCTGACAGGAGAACAGTTGCAGATAAGAAAAGGAAAAGGGTCTGAGCAATGCAAATACTGTGAAAAGCTTGAAACATGTGGGCACCTGTTTTTCACATGTAACATAGCCCAGGTGATCTGGGTGTGGGTGAGTGTAAGTCTGAGATGGCCGGGTAGGCCTGTTTCGGTGATGTCCTTTGAGGACATTGTTGAGTTGGGAGAGGGGAGAAGGAGAGATGTTATTTCACTTGCTTTAATTGCTAGTATTTGCTAGAGCTTGTGGAAGACTAGGAATAGATGGGTGTTTGATAATATGTTGCCTAATTCACCAAAAACTATTGTGTGTATGATTCTGGGATTCTTGACACAGTGGAAGAAGATTATGAAGAAGGCGGACAGACTGAGTATGGAGGACGTGATCGCGAAGCTGAAGATGGGGCTAAGCGGATGGTAACCCAAGACGCCTGAAGACTTGGTCGATCTGCTGAAAATGACGGGAGCTTTGGGTCAAGAATGGAGATGAAGGGAGTGCGACTGGAAGCAAATCACCAATGGATTTAAAATGCGAGCAGTCCTTTTTAAACTTCTGTTATCTTTGTAATCGCTTAGACCGGTCTGTTGGTGTTTTTGCATTTCGTTTAAACTCTAAGGATGCTTGTTAAGCTGGTATCCCCAGCGTTCTCTGGCTGCTTTCAATATAAGCAGGACGTAAGTCTTTAGTCTAAAAAGAAGAAGTGCCACTACCTGTGATTGGAGAGATCAGGACAAACTGTTTTAGGCCGAATTACTCGGCAAATGAGAGGAGGTTTCTTCCGATGGAACCGTTGGAGCCTCACGCGCTCCCCTCCTCCGCTCGTCCGCCCTCCCCCAAAAAACCACCGAATCCTCCAAGTTCCTCCCTCAATCCCACCTCAATCCTCCATCCAAAGGCAGATCCGCCCCTACCTCGTGCTGATCTATCGTTCGATGGGCCTTGCTCTGGCAAGGGCGGAGCTTCCCCTCCGGAGGACGCCGGCGGCCATGGCCGGGGGCCTTCGTCGCCCGGCCCCGTCCCGACCTCGGGCGAGGTGGCCTCGCCCAAGACGGAGCGGCGCAGGCCGGTTGTCGTCGAGGTTGCTTGTGGAAGGCGGTGACGAGGACGAGGATGAAGACGTCGGCAGCGCGGGCGGCCCGCCTTCCCGGAAAGCCCGTTCGCCGGTGATGCGGGGTCGCCGGTGGCCGCGACCCTCGCCCCCACGCTCGCCGGCGCGCGCGCCGGCGGGAGGGCTGCCGTGGGCTCGGGCGAGCTTGTGGGAACCGCCACACGGGCGTGCTCGCGTAGTGGCGCCCCGCCGGGCTCGGGGTGCGCCGCCGAGCTTCCGCCCGTGCCCCCATCGCCGCCTCCTCGCCGCGCCGCGGTGCGCGCGAAGCCGTCCTCGTTGTGGAGGCTCCCGCCCCCATGCCGTCGCCACCGCCGACCCCGGCCCGCCGCCGAGCCACGCCGCGCCGGCGGCCATCCCAATCCTCACCGTCGACGCGCAGCCGGTAAGCTTCTCCCCCGACGCCCTCCCCCTACGTCCCTGCTCGGGCGGCGGCTCGAAGCTCGAGCGGCCGGGTCGATGGTGGCCCTGCGGACTGCAGCGACGACGAGGACGAACCAGCGCCGCCGCCGCCGGCGTTCTCCACCCGTCGGAGCCTACCTCACGCCGGTGTTGGCCGCCCTGGTCTTGAGGTCCGGGGGACCTCGGCCAGGGTCGCCGAGCCCGCCTACGGGATGCCCCGGGCGCCGCCGGCCTCCTCCGACTTTGGGCCACCGTCTCCCACCGGCTCCGGGGGGGAACGACGCTCCTCCGCCCCAGTACGCGAGGATGCGGAGGCGCCCGCGGGTGCCCAGGCTCGGGGTGTCGAGGTGCGGGGCCCCTCCACCCTGGCCGAGAGGCGCGGCCGGGCTGCTGCTCCTGCGCCCTCCCCGTCGGTGCTGCTCCGGGTTGCTTCCGCCGCCGTGTCCTCCGCTGCCCGGCCCAGGAGGTGGCGACGGCCCAGGGGGCAGCGCCGCGAGAAGGAGACCCCTATCGCTGCCCTCCGGCCTCGGAGCCACGGCTGGTTCGCCGCCGGCTCGGCCCCCATCGCCGCGCCGCCATGGGGCCGCCGATTTTTCGGGCGGCGGGCGCCCACTTGAGGCTCGGCCCCGACCCACAGCCTCGGCTGACGGCACACCCTGCCGCGCCCCCGCCCTGAACGCCGCCCGGTCCATTCGCGACTTGGCCCCGCATCGTCGTCGCGCTACGCGTCGGATGCCGATGGCTGGCAGCGGGTGCTTCCCCAGCGACCGCTGCGGGGGGCTGCCCAGGCTGCTTCGGCCGATGGTCGATGGCGCGCAGGCCAACCAGGGGGTTCGGCGCTCGCACGGCGATGTCCGGTCCCGCAGGGGTTAGAGGGCCGCTGCTTCAACTGTCTCGACCGTGGACATTTCGCTGCTCAGTGCCGCTCCTTGTCGCGCTGCCGTCGTTGCCGACGCGCTGGCTATCGGGCCAGGGCTTGCCCAAGGGTTCGCACATCGCCAGGTGTGCCTAGACCATCGACGGCGCGTGGCCAAGGCCGGGCGCCACCCAGTGCTTGTGTCCCACCTCGTCGTTTCCAACGGCCGTCCAAGCCGTCCTCGCCGCCGCTGCCGCCACAACCGCCTTCTCCACCTCCGATGGACGACTTCCGTCTCGGGGTGGAGTCTCCTGTTGTCAACACGAGCGTCGTCAAGGCCGGCGCCATGTCTTCCCAGGCGCCTGGTGAGGTTTGCCCCTGGCTCTTGTTGCGCTCGCTTTCACGCTGGGTGTCTCTCTAGGTGCCGCGCGGCACGGAGGCGCTTCTTGCAATTCTGTGCAGGGAGGAGGAGTGCAAGCGCAGGCAGGGATCCAGGAGCCTGTGCCTACCGAGGGGGCTCGGGACGTCGACCCCGTGTCAATGGAGGTGGGGTTGAGCCAGGAAATGCCCTTCGGCAGTGTTCCTGGCCTGACGCCGTGCAACGACGATGACGCACCTCCGGACCCGGTCACGGAGGACGTCGCTCCGGCCACGCCGCGCCCCACCGTATGCCCCGGCCAGCCCGCTCTGCCGCTCCCGGTGGACCCGGTGGCGCCAGGTGGCGAGGCGGCTCCGGTCGGTGGGGCAGCGGGTGTGGAGGCCTTCTCGTCTGACCGGGACCTGGTAGCCTCGGCTCAGGGGCCCGGGAACGGGGACGTCCTGTCCACGCGTTCTCCGGCTGCCGTTGGAGGTCGTTCGATTCAGGAAGAGATTGAGGAAGCTGTGTGCCTCCCGATGCGCACGCCTGTGCTTCAGACGAAGCCGCGTCTACGCCATGCATGCACCCCGGTCACTTTTCAGTCGCTGCGGCGGAGCGGCAGGATCGCGAAGCAGCCGCGCGCCGCCAACGCGACGAGGCAGGCGCAGATCTTACTCCTCAAGAAGCTGGGAGAGCCGGTGGTAGAGAATGCTGTTGATGCAGAGTTAGAATGCAAATTTAAGAAGGCATTCCGTGGTGACCTCACCGAGACGAAGAAACGCGTCATGCAGATTGTTCTCGCTGGGGAGTTGGACTTGTCGGCCATGGACCTTGACACGGCCGGCCCTGGAGGAGGAGCTAGGCTTTACTTAGGCCGGGCAGCCTGATGTGTTCAGTCTGAGTCGCAGTATTTGGCCATATGTAGCCTTCTCGCAATCCAGTAGTTAGGGGCTGGGTTTCGGCAACTATGGGTTACCGTCCCCAGTGTTTGTAATCATTTTAAAAAACTCTATTCTGCTTAATGCGAAATGCGCCGAAAGGTGTTGTTTAAAAAAAAAAGGACAAACTGTTTTATAAGTCTCACTACTGAACTTCCGAGATGGAAAGAAATTGAGCAAATCTCCTATTTCTTTTAATTCTATAATTTTCCTACTCTGAAAATCTGCTATTTTCAGACTGATGATTTGTGAATTGTTATACTTCCATGTGTGATTATTATCAGTGCTTTGACATGATCGAGCTATCTTCGTTTTCTTTAACTTGTGCAGACTGCAGACAAAGACGTATCTTCTAAACTTTTCTGCTTTGATATAGAGGTACAACGTAATTGAATAATTAAGTTTGTATAAAATTTAATACCTGGCAATCTGTCCTCTAGATCAACAATCATAGTCTTGAGTATTTGGAAGGTGTGTTTTAAACATAATTTTCTTTTGGGAGTACTCAAGGATTTGTTCCATCTGGTAGCACGCCAACTTCCTTAGATGTTTTCAGTAAAATACTTGGGACTGAATTTATTTTTCACTATGTTTGGAGTGTAATGGGTTTCGCTCTAAACGGGTATGCAAATTGCAGTTTGACTCTACTGTGCTAAGTTGCTTAACGTGGTCACATGATGTATTTCTACAGTAGTACAGTAAGGTTAGTTTGTATGGTAAACAATCAACTAAGTTGGAATCATCTAAAAAGAGTGTACAAACAGAGCAGGCATGCTCACATGATTAATCCTACTATGACTTCAGACATTAATGACTGGCTCAGTTTGGAAATATGCAGATCATTTTTTTTTTCTGAAACTGCAGTTGCAGAGGCGCAGTGGTATGTGGTTGTGGCATTGCGGATATGATGTTTATTCATCAAAGAAGAGCAGGTTTGATCAAAGTACTTGAGGATTAATCCCTATTGGTTTTCAAAAAATACTAGAACATGAAGATACACACCTACTTCTTTTGGAAGAAACTCTATAAGGATCTGTGATCATGTACCGCACAATTTTAAACGTATGTGTCAGCAGATCATGAAGATACAGGGTCACATGTAGTCCGCCATCTTATTTGATTTGATTGATCTGGTTAAATGTTCATTGATCAGGTTAACTGCACCGTTCTCATTTGATCTGGTTACTAAATTTCTATTAACTCTGTGTGATTGTCTTAGGGCTGTTAGCAGCGCATTGACTTGAGATCTCCGGATTACAGTTTCTTATCTGCAGAAGGTTCTTCATACTGCGAAGGGAAATGTTCAGTGGCAAAATAAGTGTATTTATGTATCAAATGCCTTACTGTTTTATTGGCCTGTTCTGATTATCTTTTTATAATTAAGATATGTATAAAATTTCAGGCTTTTGGAAATGATCTTTCCTTTGATGGCTAAAAGGACGTGATGACGAAAAGTGAAGATGAGACAAGATTTGAGGAATAAGCCTTGAGTGAAGAATGCATAAATAGACATGTTTATTTGACAGTATATATGTACTGTGCACTATAGTTAGATGGTTCCGACTTAGTTGACTGTAGTCACAAAATATGTATGGGCATCGTATAATTATTGTTTATTAATGAAAGAACCTTTTCAACAGATGTGATGATGTGTGTTCATCTAAGTGTATTGCTAATACGTGACAGTTATTCTGCCCCGTAAGTAACAATCTAATATTATGAATATAAAAAAACTTACGGATGCCTTAAGTATATCATTTCAAATTCAGCTATTAATAGAACGAATCACACTTTTACCACTAAACCATACCTGCTACATGTGGATTATGATACCAATGCTACCCTTTGTCAAGGGTAGCCATTCGAGAAGGAGGCTAATTCCACCTTATCGAATCAAAGGAGAAAGTTCTAGCCAAAGGGAAAGCTAGATTCTTACTGTCTATGTCACTGAGCGCGGATGTTTAGGTGGAGACCAAGGGCCAAATCTCTCATCATCAGGTCTAGCCAAGAAAACGGACATAATAGGGCAGCCGAAAGAAAAGGGAGTTCCGAGAGAGAAATCCGCTCATTTACACACAAAAGGCGAGAAAACCATAGATCTTGAAACTTAACTAAGCAATGCAAAGGCACTGTTCTTATAGAGAGAAAGGCGCTTTCCCATCTTCTTAACCCGAAATGAAATGGCTGAGGAGAAGAAGGTTCCTTTTGGGGGGTATCCCCGGGAAGAGGATTAGAGCATGTGGCTACGAACCACGGTGTCAGGGGTTCGAATCCCTACTCGCCCACAGCCTTCCAAAGGGGGAAGAACCTTTACTTTCTCCCTAGCCATCGACTACCCGGAAAGGGTAGAAGAATAGGACCTATTCTGGGACATACAATGCATTACAAACGTATGATCATTACCCTTCAACCGGGTTATTCTATTGCACTTCTAGATAGAGAAACGAACTAAAGGAGAATACTTAATAATACAACGAAACATTTATACAAAACACCTATCCCGAGCACACGCATGGGAACCATAGACAGGCAAGTGAAAATTCAATCCATGAAATAAATTGATCCATGGACGGCACCATTGTGGTAAAGGTCGTAATGCCAGAGGAATCATTACCACATGGCATAGATGGGGAGGTCATAAGTGCCTATACCGTAAAATTGATTTTCGATGGAATCAAAAAGACATATCTGGTAGAATCGTAACCATAGAATATGACCTTAATCAAAATGCATACATTTGTCTCATACACTATGGGGATAATATTGCTTATTGTAGCTAGCAACACATACAAGTGTTGGTACCATTTGGAGTTTTTCGTTGCTACCTTGCAACACTTATATGACCATGTTACCAACGCATATCTATCCATTGGTATAGACCCTAGAAACACATATTTGGACTTTTAGCAACATATATATGTGTTGCAAAAGGGGTGTCATTTTATATATTTTAACCGCATCACGGTAAGGTCTATACAGTAGAGTTACTGAGTCTATGACATCATGCTCTCCGTGATTGTATTAATTTCACGAACATGGTTTTTTGATTAAATATTACTTTAACATCGGTATTTAATTTTACAATGTTATCTTGTCGTGCGATCTATGTGTTTTAAGTACAAAGGTTTGCTATCCCATAACAACGCACGGGCATGAACTACAAGAAGAGATGATGATGGCGATGAATGCAAGGCCCGTGGTGGTCCGGCCTCGTCACAGGCCCGGCATAGTGCGCTGCCGGCGTTGATGTATGCCAAGCAAACTCTTGGATTTAACATGCAAGTACATGGACGCAGTGAATGCACATATTCCTAGATGGAATGAAAATATCTTGAAATGGAAATGCATTCGTGAAAAAAAATATTACAGATGACATAGATGGGTAACTAACTCAAAGTCATGGTCGCTTATAATAATAATACCTATGATTTAACTATTTCTAGACATTACTAATGGTGAATCTTGCCCCAACCGCTCAAGTGGACTCCTTATTCTGCACTATATGTTGACGTGAAATGGACCTAAAGCCACAAATATTTGTACAGAGTATAAGATACTTTGTTTTAAGGTTTTATGAGATTTTTCAAGACAAATTATTGCCCATGTGATAGGCATTAATATTTGTATATGTATTCATATGTATAGGATGGTATGGAGATACATCGGAACTTATTCGTGGATTTGTTGGTGCATGAAATAAATGAATATTGGAGACATCTTCCTAAAGATATAAAACATTATCTTAGGCGAATCATGGAAAAATCTATACAAGTAGAGTTTATGAGCCTACGACACCATGATCTATGTGATCATGTTAATTTCAGAAACTTTCCTTGTTTAGATTAAATGCCACTTTAATGTTGTTATTTAATTTCACAATATTATTTTTTTATCGTGCGATCCATATGTTTTTATACAAAAGTTTGCTAACCCGTAGCAATGCACGGGCACGATACTAGTAGACCACATAAGCCTTGCAGTGGCCATAATACCTGAGTGTGACAAGTACGTGCATGCTGATTTTTTTCTCTTAGTGTGAAGAGTACATGCAATGCAAGCCTGAATGGAGAAGCCTGGGAGACCCTTTGTAAGTATTGATGCTCTACTGAATACTCAAAGAAAAGGAGTCTTGGGCAAGAATCTTGAAAAAAAAAATCCTAATGGTGCTTAAAATAGGGGTGGTTCTAGGCCACTAGTTGAGACAACAATATCTGGTAATCTCCTTTATCACCATCCATTTCTGAATAACATTGAAATTTTCAGCATTAACATTGGTCACTTCTTTTTTGCTTTGAAGTAAGCTAAGCATGGACCTGGGAAGATTACATTGATTATGTATCTTCACCTGCAGCTCATTATTAACAAAGTACAAATAGCGATACCACCTGACCTGTTTCAGGAAGAAGAAAATGATATGGTAAGATTAACATTATCTTCACCTGCAGCTGCTTGTGCAGCAACTGCCATCATACTTGTTCTCGTGCAGCTTCTTGTGTACCTGCTGCTTCAGAAATAAGAAATTTATTATTTCTGTTCTATAATCAACACATGTTCTGGGATTTGCTTATGTTCTTGGTCTCAGCTGCCATCATACTTGTTCTCCTGGTGCATATATATTTATATTTGGAGCATCTGAATAGCTCTTCTGCTACTGCGCTGGACAAGTCATTAAAGTCGTGCTTTAGCTGCATTTTATAATGTAATGTACATATTGTCTTTATTTTAGAAAGCAGAAAGCTAGCCAAATTACAAGGTGAAATATTGATTATTCTCAACATTAGTGAGAAAAGGCTAGCATATTCTGATTGACATTGTTTTCCACTTGTAATGTCTGGTTTCAGTAAGGTCAGGCTTCTTGATCTTTAGCATACTCTCACATATACCTTTAAGTGAACCCATGGTAGCTTTAACTGTGTATGCCTTTCTTGCTTGAGATTTAAGCTGCAATTAGTTCAATCTACAGTACATTATAGGAGGTAAACTGCACTGCAACTGAGGGCATGTGTGTGTTGCTGCTAGTAAGTCCTACATGTGTTTTTTTTTTTTTTTTTTTTTTTGGTGCCAGGGACCAATGGAGAAGTATAAGCTATATGCTGCTTTGCATCGTTTCAGATTCACCAAAGGAATATCATACATCCTCTCCAGTGAATGAAACAGCAGCTGCCCCCTCCTATTTTATTTATTCAAAGTGATTCAATGGTTGTAAATAGATGCATTGCTTGCCTAGGATTGGTGTCAACAGTAGGCTCTTTTATTTATTTTATTTATGCTTGCCTCCTAGAATGATCCTATTTATTTGTTTTGGTTGTGCAGAAGTGGGTGCATACGCTAGGTTGCTACTTGTAGACTTCCTGGGTCAAGGAATGTCGATTTTTTTGCTATCTTGTGCAGAAGTGGCTGCATACTGTCATGAGATAGCAGCTAGCTACCTGTAGTTGTGTTGGGAGATAGATATCACCTAGTTGTGAGTTAGCACTTTTAACTTGGCCTCCCTTTTAGGTACCTAACTAGAAGGTTGACTAGGAGGCACTAATTATACAGCTTTGAATTCATGAACTTGAATGATGTTCTAAGATTATTGAAGACAATATTTATTACTTCAGTGTGGATGAATGGTCACAGCAGTTGCAGTAATATTGTTTTCTAATGGCTAATTAGTTGCTGTGAACAGTGGTTTTATGATGTCTAAATAATCAGTGATTTTGGAAAGCTAATTGATTGGAAACTTTTCCCCGACGGAGGCAAACCATCGGAATCATCTCAGGCCCGACAGTAGGGCAACCGACGGAAAGCTATTTCATGCCTAACGGTGAACCGTCAGGGAAAGTTTAAAATTTCCCTGACAGTTTAGTAGCCGACACGAAAAGTGAAAACTATCCCCGACGGTTCCGACAGTTTTCCTGATGGCATGCTTAACAACCGACGCTATAGACCTTTCCTGACGGTCTCAGCCATCAGGAAATGGTCCGTGACGGTTGTCCATCAGGGAAACTTGACTTTCCATGTTGTTTCTTTCCTGACGGCTTATCCCTGACGGTAACCGTCACGGATGCCCTTTGCTGACAGTATTCGTAGCCATCAGGAAAAAACTTGGCTGGGCTAGTGGTTGCTGACTATGCTTTCTCCCCTAGTTGGCAGCCTTTTGTGATATATATTTGCTTCAAGGTTGTGACTATGGTATGCCTCAAACCCCAGTTGGCAGCTTGTTGTGTCTCCGAGCCACGGCAATAATTTTGACAATGGTTTGCCCATCAGTTGGCATCTTGTTGTGTTTAGAGACCACTGCATGGGTTGTATGTTCGTAGCGTTTTGTGATTTAGGTTTGCTTCAAGGGTTGTGATTATGGTTTATCCCCCAACCCTAGTTTGTAGCTTACTGTGTTTGTGGCCACTACAAGGATTTTGAGAACAATTTGCCACCCCCACCCAGTTGTCAGCTTGTTGTGTTTAGTGGTCGCTTAAAGGATTGTAACTATGGTTTGAGCCCCTGATTGGAAGCCTTTCATGGTATGGGGACCGTTGCCAGGATTTTGACATTGGTTTGTCCTCCATGTTGGCATCTTCTTGTTTTTGGAGCCAATGCAAGGATTTTGACAATGGTTTGCCCCAAGTTGACAGCATGTTATAATTTATGGGTCATTTTAAAGGTTTTGTCTATACTTCCATTCTGATTAGTGTTGCAACATCCATACTGATTAGGGTTCACAACATCTATTCTGATTACGGTTGTAGCATCCATTCTGATTTGGGTTATGGGGTTCTTTCTACCATATGCTCAAGATGCTACTTTTTAAGATACTCAAATATGGGTATGCTATGCTCTATGCATACTAGTTAGGGTAGCTACATTCGTACTGATTAGCGTCGTAGCATCCATACTAATTAGGGGTCATAGAGGGATATTGATTAGTGTTGCAACATCCATACTAATTGGGATTGCAGCAGGCATATTGATTAGGGCCGCAAGAGGTATATGGATTAGGGTTTTTGTGGTTTGTCTTACCGTCTACTCAGGTTGATACTTTTTAGAATTATCAACTATGGGTCACGTATACTCTTGCATACAGGTAAGGGTTGCAGCATCCATATTGACTAGCGGTCACAACACCCATAGTGATAAGGGTTGCAAAAGACATACTTGATTAGGGTTATGGTGTTTGCCCTGTCATCTGCTCATGTTGCTACTTTTAAGAATTTTTAGACATGGGTTAGTGTTGTGCCATCAATTTTGATTAGGGTTGCAACATCCATGTTGATTATGGCTCAGTAGACATACTGATTAGGTATTGAAACCATACTGAATAGGGTTACAGTAGGTATATTTATTTCGTGTTTGTTTTAGGGTTGTAGGGTTTTTTTGGGTTGCTGCTTGTGGTTATGTTTATGATTTGTCCCTCCTAGTTCATAGGTTTTTAGGTGCCCAATAGTTTTAACCCTTTTTCATATTGTGTAATGTCCATTCACTACAAGAAATTTGGGGAGATATGATGATTTTTTCATGACGATGGGTCAATTCATCACTGAAGTCATTTTGTTTTATGACGTTTTTAAGAACGTAGTATGACTCTGAAAAAAATTATGTGCCTATCGCTAAGACCTAGTAGAAATCATCATAAACTAGAGAAATATTATATGGTGACGAACTATAAGTTGTCAGACATGCTAAGGTTTGTCATAAAACTTTTTTTGTTTAGATCTTAATATGAAAAGCATGGCGCAAACGTCAATATGTCCGCTGTCATACTTTTTTTTTCACTTTTCTTTAATGGGCCACGGCCCATGTACGTGGTCTAGTTGTTTAATCAATACAGCTATTTTTCTAAAATAAAAAAATAGAGCCCAATCGAGAATGGAACTTAGCACCTCTTATTGAATTTTAATCAATCTTGTTATTTTTCCAGAATAAAAAATAGAGCCCAATCAAGAATCCAATTTAGCACCTCTTACAAGAAACCCAGACGCGGCTTTGCCGTGCCCTACTAAATCGTCCAGTTATTGGTTGGCACCATCCTCCATCACTGATATGCTAAATGTAATCAAAAGTTAATCAAAACCCATCTGAGTTTTGAGTAACAGTGCAAATTTCTCAGAGTTAATGACTGTGTTGAAGGTGAAGAATAGGCAAAAGCAGTACAAAATTTTAACATGCGACATTAGTTTGTTGCAGAATAACCAGGTAAAAGTTTAGTGCAACAGCATTGTTCCTACAAATAATTTTGTGTGAGTCACTGTCTGCTTATTTTAAGCACGTCCAATGGCATTGGAAGATTCCCAATGAACATCAGCATTCTACTAGCAGCCAATAAATTTGTTTATCTTCCTGTGACATATAAATAAATAGAGATTTGGTATTGAATTAATATACTTCACATGGAATTAGTGGAGCTCACTAGTACTTTCAGATTATGAAACCAATGGTAAAAGCAGCACATAAAACACTAAACTTTCACATGAGAGTAAGGAAAGGATATCATCTTTTGTGTAATGCTCTCAATTCTGATCTATTTATGGATTTTCACTTATAGCATGTTCATACCATAGTGCCACCTCACAGCTTTGGATAAGCAGTCTCAACACAATAAAGTTTGTCCTGTCCTCTCTCATGTTCTGCTTTTGGTGTTGCATCCTGTGATGATGGTTCCCCTTTGCTCTTCATTGTCAAAAAATAATAAACAACAGATCTCAATGGGGGAAAGGAACCCCTCCCTCGCGTCGCCTTCCCGGGGGCGACTCGAGGGCGCCACCCCTCCACCGTTCCTCCACCCCCTTCTCGCAGCCGGCGTGTCCGCCGCCGCGCTTTCCTCGCCGCCGCCGGCGGATAGCGGGGAGGGCCCAACAAAGCACCTCCCCGCCCCCTCCTCCTCCCCGTTTGACCCCCGTGCTCCCCCTCCCCCTCCCCGCCTCCTCTCGTCCTCTCGGGCAACGGCCGCCGTTCGGCGGAGGGCGGATCCGGGCCTCTGCGGGTGGGGTGGCCGTGCTAGCCATGGCGGCCGGGGATCGAGCGGCGGCGGCGCCCTAGGGTTTCCTCCTGCTCTGGCGACCCCCTCATCCCCTATCCGGCGAGCGGATCCAGCCCCCCTTTGACTAGATCCGGGCCTCCCGCGGCCAGGGTGGCGGCCCCGGCCGGCGGCGGGCCGGAATCGAGCGGCGGTAGCGCCCGCTAGGGTTCCCCTCCGGCGGCCCCCCTCGTATCCTCTCTGGTGGCCTACCCCCTGCCTGGCGACTTCTTCTCCTGCGCGCCGTTCCGGCCCGGCCTTGAGGTCAGGGGACTTCGGCCGGGGCCGGGGGGGCACCTTGCCGCAGGTGGGGGCTGGGCGGCCGGGTGGGCCAGCACATGGCGCCAACTTCCTCTCCGGTGCCCGTCCTCCCCACCGGGGTGGTGGGTCGATGGACGGGCCGCACCGATGCGCGCTGCCCCAACTCCCCTGTGACGACCGCCGCGTCTCTTCAGCGGACGACTGGGCTCTTCCTCCCCACCAGCGGTGGTGGGTTGATGGACGCCCCCTCAGGCGACGGCAAGGGTGAAAACCAATTCTCCTTGGGCTTGCGCCCGGAGCGGCGACGGTGGCATTCCTCATCATCACCATCCCGAAGGCGTCGTCGGCTTTCCGTTCGTCTCGAGGCGACCGTCGGGCTCGGGAATGAAGGTTCCGGTGGGTTACCTCTAGCAGTTGGCGTCCGGGGACGTCATTTCCTTCTCGAAGGCTCCCTTGAGGCCGCCACGAGCTTCCGCTTCGCCATCCGCCCCGGAGCTTCATGTTCTTTGACGCCGTCGACACGTTCGTTCACTAGGGTAGTGTCTTGTCGCGTGAGCTTTGCTCCGCCTTCGCTCTGGCTTGAGCTCGAATGTTGACGCTCTGTGTTGGCACCGTCGTTGTGGTCTTCGCTCTGACCACCAATGTTGTGCCTGGCCGCTCTTGAGTCTCGCCATTGCGTCCGTGTTGTTTGGGTTGGCGGGGAGGCCCTCTGTTTCTTGCTTTTGTGTTTGTTTTCGTTCGTGTCCGTGTCGTGTGCGGCCACTCTCTCTGTGGTCATGTTTGTTGTACTCGCCGGTCTCGGCTTCTTCTACTTAATATAAAAGACACGTGAAGTCGTGTTTGAGAAAAATAGATCTCAATGGAAATGAGCTGCAGATAAATAAAAATAAAAAATGAATCATTTTTATCAAAAAAAAATCATGGATGAACAATAAATTGCACGATGGTGCGAAATAGCACACTGCATAAAGATTATATTATAATTACGAAAAATAACTAAACAGAACATGATGAAGGATTAGATTTTCCAAAGCAATTACATTGTTTTCCAGAATTGCCCACTTGGGCTATCACGGTAATGCTTTCATCTGATTGAGGAAGCAATTAGAAATGCACATCGCAAAAAATGCCACACTTTGTACAATGGTGGAATTGCCATATTGGGATTACTTTTGAGTTACGTGGCACTGCTATATGACATTTTGCTGTACAATAGTCAGAAATTTAGACTACCACTAAGCCAGGTTTCAATCCGAATGAGAAATTAGGAAGATAGAAAAGGAACATCCCAGGCTGCTAGAACCTGTACCTTCATTGGCTTCTTGGAGGCACCTACAAATTTTATTACATACAGAACTATGATTTACTTTTGTCGTCGTTTTTAGCAGGGTAGTGTAGGAAGTCAGCAGCTCTCAATTCCTTGTAAACATTACTTTTGCTTTTTAACTTAATGAAACGGCAGAACACCTGCTATATTCGCTCAAAAAATTGGATAGAAGTATTGCCGTTCTCAGATAAAAAGTGCTGCACAGAAGAGGCACATTACAACTGCTTTGAGCATTACGTTTTACCCATGAGATTTGTTCAGTTTGGATAGTACCTGCGACATCTTCTTGGAGCTCACCGCTTATGTAAGCCATGGCCTTTGCAGGTTTCTGAACCTCTATGAGATCTGGCGAGTTGCAGACCAGTAAACAATATATATATATATATATATATATATATATATATATATATATATATATATATATATATATATATATATATATATATATATATATATATATATATATATATATATATATATATATATATATATATATATATATATATATATATACTAGCTAAGTGCCCGTATAATTTTACGGGTATATATACATGGAACCCCATGACATACAACCACACGGGTCAATAAACATATGTAAAATCTCATTAAATACAATAAATAGTGGAATTGGTTCAATATTAAGCAATCTAATAATTTCTTTTTTTGTAGGAAGCCATTTGGCGCACTTTATTGATCTTCAAGAATAATTACATCGTTCACCAAACCTTTTTAAAATAAAATAAATCAGGGGGTTCAACCCAAATACAAGATGACTTTGGTCTAATTGCTACCCTAGCTATTTGATTTTGTTAAATATCATCTGCAATCTAATAAGCATGTAGATTTTAATTAAATTTACTAACTCCCACAAATAGTAGAACATATTGTTGATGGAAAACAATATAGAATGTCTTGCATATCAACAGTAAAGATATAAGGTTTTCTACATGCTACATCACAAAAATAAGCCCTACATATATATTAGTAAAGGTGTCATACGATAACTTGATAACTTATTCAGTGAAGACGTGGCCAATTCAATAGCAACACAAGCAAAGTGAAGTCCTTGATTATTTCATCCCTGCATATTAGTAGAGATGTCAATAGGGTGTACATCAACCATCAATTTCTTTACTGGGATGTATAGATAAGCCACTCTATTTAACAACTTACATGGGTGCCTCATGCCAAAAGAATGTAAATAATAATCTATGCAACATTGATGTTTCAGCGGTTCTAGAGTCCATTGGATCTGGTCTTCAGGAACCATCAAGCATGTAATAGATCAGAGCTGCCTCAGAGGTGCAGACATCAACCATGTCAAAAATCTAACCATGTTTCAAGAGAGAACTTTATGTTGCAGTAGTAGAACAGGTCTTCGAGACTTGTACCAAGAACATCAATGATGATGATATTGCAATCCCCCTCCACAAAACCATTTCAAATGAGGAATTCCAGTTCCAGCTGAAGTTTGGAAAAGAAATAAATTAAATAAGTGAACACATTTGAAACAAGCTGAAACATCAATGTCTATGACCACTCGCACAGCTAATAATTTCATAGCAGCACCTTAACACGAAAGGGATGTCGTTGTAATACCGGTCACAACGAGGGTCGCCACCAGATTCCAGAATCACAATGTTGAGGCCGTCAGTGGACCAACGTGGTTGTAGCTAGTGTCCTCCCTGTAGCACAATAACAAAACAGAACAAAACGAACAAGACATTAGTCGTAGATACAAAGGAACTCAACTTCCTGAAAAGGGATTTCAGACTTCAGTAGCAGCTCATGGACTGCTGCATCTTTGGATAAAAACACATGAGCATCCTTTAAAATAGACTACAGTGGCTAGCCATGGGCAGGGCTACGGTGGTACAGAGTATGCTTTTGGTTCCTGGTTCCACTAATTCAGAGCTAATGATTGAATTAGAGATAAAGCTTGTTGCACTAATACTGATGCTAAATGAGGAACTGTACCCTACTAATTATTGGACCTTGAGGCTGCCAGATAAGGAAAAGAATATTGGTTAGTTCCATAAAAGCAAAGGCAAAGGATTATATGGCTATAGTTGCATAAAAGCAAAGGAGGAGCTGAAGATCATATAATTGAACAATCTATATCACTATCCTAAAACAAACTTTTAATTTGAGGTGAGTCCTGAAACAAACTGAATTCAGTACAGAGTTATGTTCTGTCTAATCACTAATATCTACGGTTTGGGCCATCCATATATGTATCGATTTGCTTGTATAGTTTTCAATAGGTAGCTATATAAAACTTGGAGCTTTGAAGGTTGAACATTTCTGAAACCTGCACAAAACCATTCTAGCAGTGGATTTAATCTGAGGGGAAATATGGAGGATTTTTTCAACTCACAACTACTGTGGTTTATAGCTGCAGTGGAAATATAGGCAGAGGTTCTATTTCTCATAGAGAACGATTACTGACATATAATTAATTTATGGGACATGAAGCAATGATCCTTTCCCAAACAAAATACTGCAGCGACCTGACAATACCCATCTTTTTAACGAAAAGAACATGAATTCATTGACAGGAAGGTACATGAAGCTTGTATACACATACAAGAAACGTACATGGTATGACAGACCAGTGAAGATGCAACCATGCCTTGAAATCCCTCTAACAGACAGTTGTTGTAATTTATTGACATTCACAGCTTTTGAAGTCCTCTGCTATAGCTGCCAGCAGCCTGTAACGCAAGTAACAGGAACGTGCGCCACATCGGATCGAGAGGGAGGGAGAGACAGAGGATAGTTTGGCGCATGGCGCGTCGTCTTTGTCGCAATGACAGGGACGACCGAGAGGTCAGAACTCAGAAGAGGGTGATGGTTGTGCGGTGTGTTGGGAGACCTCTAGAGAAGAAGTTTGAATGGGTAAATATAGACTATTTGAATCACAAGATACTGCAGTGCTGAATGGCATGCAATGCATAAAAGGGTTCAGTAGCCGACACGTATGCTTTTTTTCTAACCATGTATTTCAAAACAAAAGAAAGATTAAAGCACAAAATACTGACCTTGCTACTCTGATTTCACTGTTTTGCAACCTAGGGCAGATGTACCTGCACATGAATATCATCTCTTAGTAAATGTACTACAAGCTCATACTGGCTCAAGGAGTTAGCCCTCAGGAAATGTAATGACAGAATATTTGAAATGAGCTATCCCATTAGATTACAGAAACACATGTACGCATTGAATCCGTGTTTAGAAAAAAATAGCCCAAGAATGTCCATCTATTTTTTGAAAGGGTATGTCCATTTAAATTTCAACATCAGTACTTGCGAAACTACAGATTATATAGACACTTTCAGAGTTACACAGCAAAATTTATGCCACCAAATAAATGTGTGAATCGAAGTGTTGTACACATCTCCAAAAACAGAAAGCGGATATTGTAGGTGCTCTGTGTCTTGTCTAACTAAATTAGAGTGAGGCCACGTCAATCATGTTCAGCTACGAGTTTGAACCTGAAAGGTGAGTCTGAAGCTTAGATTGTATTTTTGAAGAAAGTTTATCTGTTGGTAGGTGTAATGTGCAGATCAAGAATAATTACAGTGAGTTCATCCTGATAATGAGATAACCACAAATATAACTTGTTTCAGTTATTGAGCCACTAAAACTAAACACAACAAAACCTTGATTAAAAAGCTTGTCATAACCTGGTCTATACAGTAGAGATGAACACTGGATTTAATTTATAATCTATATACCACTTCTATTTTCAATATCAGAAAGTTTAGAAAGAACAACGCAAGTTTTACAGGTAGCATTTGTATTCAGGAGTTTCCAATTTTGTAAGCTAACCTAATCAGTAGCGACTTCTTCATTCCAACCTGATCTGAAACTATTTGATCTAGGCTAACACCAAAGGAGTGAAGGGAGCCATTTTGGAGAGGAGATTCCCCAACTGCTATTATTTTGTTGCTAAGAAACAGAGTTGTTTATGTTATAAGACTTGTTTGGTTTTTTTCCTGAATAACAACAATGAACAGAAGTACTAATCGAAATTCTGAATAGGATAATGAAAGTAGTAGCAAAATTCTCCAAAGGTGCAATAATGTGAATAACTGGCATTTTAGTCTAAATGCCTTTCGTCAGCTTCATTATGTCTTCTTTTCCCAAAGCACTCAAGTACATCATGATGAAAGAACAAGGATTAGATAATTTGCAACCATACTACTGCATCATCACTTGCTACTTAAATTGTTGATCCAAACTAAACTACAGCATTATGTCCATGATAAAAAAAAAACAAACTGAATGTACGGAGTACGGATGTTCAGTAAACTCATATTAGGATTCTCTCCAAAAATTGATCTACTGAATGTCTGAAACATTGACATGGTACTACTGTAGTTTTCTGATCTTACTGACGGTAACCAATAGCTTGCGTCAACCGTCAAGTTTCTGATGCTTATTGCAGAGATTGTGCAGATCATATTTTTAGTAGAGGGACTCCCTCTTTATTCTTTTTACCTTGAAGCTAATATGTTGGCCAAGATTGAGATGCACACACCTTCGTTTCTGGTTGGTCAGAAATCTCGGACCATATTGTTTCAGTGGTTCAGGACAAGTATAGCTCAGGATTGTGGGCTGTCAAGGCAAAGCTTATAGTTATTCTGACATCACTGATAGAAGTAAATATAAAAAAGTCAATCCTATTAGGACTTCAAATGCATGTCTATATGAATGAATTAATTGGCTAATTACCTTGTATACATACTGCTCCCTGGTGACGAGACCAACAATTTCCTTCTTAAATTTAGTCTCAAGAATCTGAATGCAACAGCAATTATCGTTAACTTAGTGAAATTCAAGAGTATACACGAACTATAGTGAAGAGGGGTATACATGGTGTAGAAGTGTGGAAAAGGTACTCGACAGTGAATACTGAACCGTACAGGGTAAACTAAACAAAACACAAATCTCGTGCTGAGTTTGCTAAATCACAATCGAGTTAACTATCCAGCAAAAACTACAGGCGATTACAAGAGAAAAATACACGAATCCTGAACGACAGTGGTGGCAAGTGAGTCAGTGTCATTTTCCCCTCGCTCGTAGCTTGGCTGGCAATTAACACATCGACAGGATTAAAGGATTTGGTAGCGAGACGGACAGGAGGGGATGAAGGGGAAGCGCGCGTCCGTAATGGCGATTACCTCGGAGGTGCTGGAGCCGAACTGGAGGAGGCCGGGCTGCCCGTCCGTAGACTTGTTCTTGGGCTCCCCGATCTTGCGGCGCTCCGCCTTGCACTGCTTCTCCAGCCATCGGATCTTCACCGCGTCCTGCGCCGTCCACACGGTCGGAGAGGCGAAGGAACCGCTCCTTGTTGGACGGCGGCGCCGGGCCGGCAAGCTCCCCGTCAGAGATCGACGGGAGGTCGCGGGGGACGAAGCGCGCCCACACGGCGGCGGCGTCACGGAAGGCGCGGGAGACCGCGGGGAGCTCGAGCGGCGAGGCGACAACCGGCGACCTGGCCGCGACGGAGTGGAGCGCCGGCACCGATGCGTGGGCGTGGGCGGGAGCAGCAGGCATAGCCGGAGCCGGGGTCCGGGGTGAGCGTCTCCGCGCACCCGTCGTCGTCGATGGAGGTTGGAGGTAGGCCCGGCGGACGGGGGCGAGTGGGCGGTTCGCGGACGTCGGAGCAGGAGCGAGGTGGATTATGGAAAGGGGGCGATTATTACGGGGACGGGGGAGGGGGTTACGGTGCGGGTGATTACGGGAGGCAGGCCGATTAGCGTGGCTACGATATCATTTGGTTCCTTTATAATATATATATATATATATATATATATATATATATATATATATATATATATATATATATATATATATATATATATATATATATATATATATATATATATATATATATATATAGAGGGAAATCAAGGGAATACAACAGCAATACTGTTGCACCAGAAATTGGTACAGAACGCAGCAAGCCGGAAGGATCCTAGCCCGGAGCATGCATTGCAGATCTGCTAGCTTCAACAATCGACCAGCCAGCGTCGAGACCCAAGGCGTGCTAGTTAATTTGACTTGCAATTGACAAGAAAGATGAAACGGATCAGTAATCAAAAGGTGGAACGTGCCGGCTGTTATTCCAGACAGTTCCAATGTGTGGCCAAATAGCCGATTCTAGAGGCTATCGACTAAAGAGTCGATATCCGCATGCTCATGAGATGAAAACAGAGTGAATAAGCATGATCAGCAATTCCACAGGCGAGAATAGTTTAAAATCGGCTTAACATGTGAGTAAAATTGACGAAGTACAGAGTCGATAACTGTATAATTGGCTAAAGGGATAGACATGGAAACAAGTGAAATCGACTAAATTGCCGATTCAGGTATAAAAGAGTCACAACATGCAGTACTCAACCAGTAAACAAGAGCAGATTTATAAACCCATCAAATCCTCTCTATTATCCCTAACAGTGGCGGTCGATTGGTATCGATACAGCCATAATAAAGATAGCAGATTAAACTATCAAGATAAACAGATCTATTCACGTTTAACATAATTGTAAAGCATGCCATGATCATTAAAGCACAGACAGATTGACTAAACAACCGATTGTAGATATAGCACGCAGCCAAGGGACATATCTAACTGTAAGCAGAGCATTGTTAGCTTCAAGTTTCCAACCGTGCTAACAGTTGGGGCCGGTCAAGCCGATACAGCCATAATAACAGTTCTAGATTAACAAGCATAATTACGTGTAAACATATTTTGACCACATGCTATCTTCGATCAAGATTGAAATAAAATGGCGAATAAGACCGGATCCAGTACTACAGATTTGGACATCAGCGCCGCCATCATCAGTGCCGGATTTTAGAAAACCGGCACTGATAGTGCTTCCAGGCACATCAGTGTCGGTTCGTAACTAGAACCGGCACGGATGTGGTAGTGGTAGGTTAGAACCGGCACTGATGTGCCTACAAGCATATCAATGGCGGTTCGTAACACGAACCGGCACGGATAATTGGTCATCAGTGTCGGTTCGTAACACGAACCGCCACTGATAATGGGTCATAAATTGTATTTAAAAAATGATAACTCCAAATAACATTCTGAAACATCAAATGATCTCGGTTGAAGAAGTCATGTACATAAAAGTTGTACAACTCATCAAGATGTATAATTCTTATTATGGTCATTTTTTCATATGACAAAGTGAAAGTAACATTGTTCATAAAATTTACATATCTCTCATAGTTTAGGGAACTCTATGGAACCATATAAGTGATATGTAAATTTTGTGAACAACGATACTATCACTTCATCGGATGAACAAATGATCTAAATCACAGTTGTAGATATTGAATAGTTATGGAATTTTGAAGTTGGCAACCTTTTGTTTTGAAATTATCTTGTCATGGAATAGCACGTCGAATTGTCAAAAATTTAAAATTTAAATTTTTCAAACGACCTCGGATGGAAAAATAACCGAAACAAAAGTTGTTTGAAAAGTTATGAAATATTGTAGTTGGCAACTTTTTGATTTGAAATCATCTTGTCATGGAATAGTACGTCTGAATTGTCAAAAATTTGAAATTCAAATTTTGCAAAAGACCTCGAGATGGAGAAACTATCTAAATGAAAAGTGTAGGTCTCGAAAAATTATGCAACTTTGTATTTGACAAACTTTCGATTTGAATTTGTTTAGGGCCTCAAATAATCAATTTACACTCGCATTAGTATAATATGTGGGGAACCAAAATAGAATATAGACACAAGTGACTAAGTGGTGCAGTGGTAGAGGAGGAGACACGTGAGGGGGAGGTCACAGGTTCGAAACCCACCAGCCACGAAGCAAAAGAACTCACTAATGTCAAGCCCACATCAGTGCTGGTACTGCTTGTGCCGGTTCAAGATCCGACACTAATGACGGGTTTTGAACCGGCACTGATATGTAAATCTGGGGTAGTGATCCATCGTCAAAGCTGGATTGAAGCAATTTAAAGCAAACAAGACGATAGATTTAGAAGATATAATGCCGATCCACTTCAATCTTAATCGGGCAAGGGTGATTTTGCTATCAATAGTAAAAGAACTAAAAACAGCAAGATCGATAACTAGCAAATCTACTAAAACAGCAAGCAAAAACTTATACTAATCTTAATAGAAAACCGGGTAACTAATACTTATCAATATTTGTCCGAGGTTGGTCAAGCCAATACAGCCTTACAAATATTGATAAAAATCGATAACTAGCTTTACCGGGGGGATAAAAATCGATAACTAGCCTTACAAATAAAGAGATGAAGAGGTTGACCCTTGTTTGATTTGATTGTGTGTGTTATTTACAATAGTCGGGGTTTTGATATTTATACCCAAGGCTAGAATATGAGTTCTATTCAAACCCGACTCGACATAAATTGACATGAAAGAAAATTTCTAACCTATGATACCTCGGACTCTGTTTTTCTTTATTCTAGAATCCATCATCCTTTACCTTTATGGTTATCTCCCGGATCAATCTGTTGGCACCACCATCCTTTTAGTTGATTCCGATTCTGATTCCGTTTAGTTGATTTTTCAAATTGTGGCCTTCTAACAACTTCCTCAAAATTTCTAAGCCTCAGAGCACCAATCCATAATCTGGTGCAAACATGTGCCCCACAATTATGGGATAAAAATATTTTATCCTGAAATTCTCTTTGCACCTACCCACTTTTTAATTCACCGGGTGTCTCCTCGTTTCCAGGGCCAGATATTATAAAATACCATCAACAGTGTTATCTCTATCAGTTGGGCCGCCTCATCTTCTTCTACAGAAATCATGCCGACTACCATAGCTGAATCCGAACCCTTGTTCGCAATTCCACTTGTGCTTGAGCCAGTGATCCTCCGAACTCATCCAAAGCTTTGTTTAATGGCGACCATCAATCACGTTCCTGAGGTTTGCATTTCAACTCGTCTTACTACTCTTGCTCATCTACATCGGCCGCTTCAAGATTTGTCTTCTTTTCCCTTTCTCAGAATTTGAAGGATGAAATCATGATTCCGCTGGAAGATGCTGATGATACCTACTTCCTAGGCCCTGTGGGTGACCCTGATCCAATGGACTTTATTAATTCAGAGACTCTGCGCCTTCCTTTTAAGTGATTTTTGGTGAATGCTTTTGGATGGGAAAAAGCTTTTAGGGCCTGGCCTCGCATGGTCATGGGATGGAAGAATTAGCTTTGTCGAATACTGGGCGAGAAACTTGCTAACTGGGAATCCAGAAATTTGAGCCAATGCATCATCCTTTCTTTGTCTCCTATGAAAAAGAATGAATCTCTTTTGAGCTCAACTTCTTATTTCTGGTCTGATGCCGCCAATGCTTTCCTCTTTGGTCAACTATCAAAAGAATGGATATAATTGGTCACCAATAAAGACTTTAGGGTTTAAACTAACAACTTTCATAAGTTTTGGTGAATCTGTGAAATTTGTAGGGGATATTCAGAAAACTATCAAGGTGGACCTACATGACAGCGATAAACATCAAATTATGTGACAAAACTGACGTGGGAAGACTCTAGAAGACACCAAAAAGCAACCCCCGACACGTACCCCGAAGGGACTCCAGGAGGGGGCAGCCGCCCTCCCCTATATCCGGCCGCCCTCTCACTATGGGCCCCACCTGCCAGCTTCTAGATTCCTCCTCCACTGACCTATCTTGATACATCTACACCGTTCCTTAAGTCAGTTTGATCCAAGGGCTCACGTTGCATCCTCAGGACTATATAACCAAACCCCAGGCCTCCTCCTGGCAGTGAATCAATTCAATCATCAAGTCATCAGAAGCCCTAGTTCATCCTTAGAGCTTCTCTAGTTTAGACATTAGCTAGTTAGAATAGATCTAGAGGGAGGCAAGCAAATCTTCGCTTGGATTCCTGACTTCGTCAAGAGCATGTGCGGTATAATTCTTGTATCCCTCTCTTTTGTATCTCCATCATTGTATGCTTAGGTACAATCGTATGATATTTCATATGACATTCATCTTGTTCTTGTTTATGTTTTCAGTTATAATGTTTTGTGTCTACTTTGATTATATGTTTAGTATAGTTAAGTTATTATCATGTTTATGCATAAGTTCGTATAGCATTCACTCCAATGTACACAGGGTGGGTGGTAAAGATCATGTAGGCATGGTGTTTAGATATACTGCGTTTAAATTCTATATTCTGGGTCATGTGGTAGATCGCAGATGTGACAATCTCGTTGAGTCCTTTGTAGTCCACTCCCCGAATATAGGTCAAAGAAGTAGGGCCCGGCTACGAAGTTAGTGCGAGGTTTCTGTACTCAAGCTTTCTTAAGTAATGCCCCTTATGCATAGATGTAATGATAGTTTAGAGATGATTACTACATAATTACACTAATCAAGTATTCATGAATTATAATTAGAGGCTACATAGGAGTTATTCTCTAATATTCTAATCTGACACAGCTAATGTTCTAGATAGGAGTGCTTTGAGTGATTTATCTTATTGATCAATGCTTATATTATATATATCTTTTATTATGTGACTTACCCCTGTTATGAGTAGAGTGAGTGAGTATGGTTTATTTTCTCCATCAATGTCATAGTTATCAATATATGTCCAAAGCTACACTTTTCCTGTGGTTAATGTATAAATATGATACCTAGATTACTCCCGATGAAATGCTACAATGGTATATTTATCTGTCCGCTTGCATAATTCTTTTCATTCATCATTATATTCTAGTCACATGAAATAGTTCATCTATTTAAACATCTTTAGTACCATCATTAGGGATGACAACCTAGTACTAATGCTAGAGATGTAAAGAATAAGTAAGTGACTACTGTAACAAGTGACAAGTTAATGCATAATCATTTCTAGTATTGTTGCTATGGATAGTTTATTCTGTTCTTAGTAGTGATGCAAGGAAATGCCAACAAGCATTTCTAGCGCCGTTGCCGGAGAAGGTAGATAGCACACGAAGTATTGATAAACTTATAATTAATTGATGTGATCGAAATAACCATTAACCTCTGCTCAAACAGACTTACCCTTGTTTTATCAACTTGTGTATCTTATGCAAGGTAATGTATGATTGGTTTTGACCTTCTGACAAACTTCGTTGAGGATCCAGAAGCATTACTCATGAAAACAAAAGCAAAACTTAAGAGAGTACCAGTTCTACAGTCGGAAGAAGATCGATAAGGTGAGACTTGACAGCAGATTTTGAAGCCATGGCTAACAAGATGCTGGGAACAAGACCTGAAACATGATGAATCCGTACTAGACCTGAAACTGATGCTGGGAACAATGGATTTGAGCTCAAGCCTGCGCTCATCAACATGGTACAAGCTAGCCAATTTAGTGGGAAGGCTCATGAAGATGCAAGTGCACATCTTGAACACTTTCTAGAGATTTGCAGAACCTTCACTATCAAAGGAGTAAACAAAGATACTATTCTGCTCCGTATTTTCCCATTTTTGCTATTAGGAAAGGCAAAACAATGTTTCTACGCCTATAAAGATAAGAACACTAGATGGGAGATCTGCTGCACTGCCTTTCTATCCAAGTTCTTTCTCATAGGCAAGACCAATACTCTACGTGGGAAAATCTCAAGTTTTCAGCAACAACATGATGAATCCTTCTCTGAGGCATGGGACCGCTTTCAAGACAACATATTGGAATGTCTGTTGGCATTTCTTAGCGTGATTGCTAGAATTGTTATATCCTAGCAACCACACCAAGAAACGCCATGTGATAGATGAGAATCTTTTAGAGATATTATCCGCAAGCACATGGATCGATCGTTGTAGCTTTTCACCCGGAAGTATTCAGGGTATCGTTATTTATATTTTCCCAAAGGAAGGCATGGTATAAAATACCTCTAGCATGAATATGGTTATAACTTCACATCATTGAAGTACGACCTTAGTACTATGCAGGGGTAAGATAAATGGTTTTTCAAGATAGTGGACACACACTTGGCCAATCTCAAGGATAAAAGAGAAATAAAGAATATAAAGAATAAGTCTACGCAGAGCAGGTAGGTCACATATAGCTATGTAAAGAGCAGCTAAGTCACAAGCCATACAAGCTTAGAAACAGGTCAGAGCCTAGGGCAATAGGGAGACCCCCGCAGCTGGTCTGCCAGCCGATAGAGGCATTTATGAACTCCTACATGACATATGAATATGGGGGATTATGGAGGACGAACAGGGCTGTCACCTCCTACCGTCTACCCCTCAACCATGGCATGCCATCATATTCGAAGGTCCCCTCGTATCCGGACACCACGTCCACATACTAAGGAACTACCTATGTCCCCCGCGGACTCCCACCCTACGGATGGACGAGCAAGAACATAGGCAAACCTGAAAGAACATTGATCTCTCACCCCATTCTCATCGATATTCCTAAACTCATAAAACCTATGAACCATGAAGAACATGTTATGAGATGATCATATAAACTTTGGTCTAGTTCATGATCATCGAATATAACATGATCTAGACTATACTCTAGTTCTAATTCAAGACTATATATATAAAATGAGAGCATGAATAAGGAAGAACTCTTCATAGTATATTACCAAGAGTAGCACTTCTTCCTAGGAGACAAGCTCTCCTTGGTAGCTCAACCTTGCGCCAAAGTATACTAAGTGACTAATCTAGAGAACAAGTGTGAGAGAGAGAGAGGCTCAAATGGGGTGTGTGTGTGTTGTGGGGGGTGCTCCTATTCTCCTTTTATAGGTGGTGGAAGGTGGTTCCATGGCAGAATGGTAAAATCCCCGGTGCCATCACCTTCCTTGCAGGGGCACAAACCGACCTGCAGAGGATCGCCTTGGATGGAAGGGGGGAGGGTGCGCGCGCCCCCCAGGCACGCCCGCACCTAGGTGTCACCTTCCCTTGACCGACCTTGGCAGATCGGTTTTTGGATGGGCCTGGGCCTCCACCGTGCTGGGGAATTTGTCCAGATACGTCCCGAAGTGGACTTCTTCTCTTCCCCTTGGATTTACGCTTTGCCGGAAAGCGTATTCTTGTATAAAATTCCCATGTACTTGGTGTATTTCCTATAAAAATAATATTTCTCCAAGTACAAGTGGAATCATGTTAGTAGCAAAGGTGTACTTATATAAAAATATATAATTCTACCTTTTTTGACCTTAAGTTGGCGGTGTAAATTCGTCGATAAGGACCGCCAACAGATAGGACAATCACTGGTTGGCACGCAGGCCATTACAATAATGTTTGACAATATCTATATGGCTCTAGCCCATATTGTCATCCTCATGAAGTGCAAGCCATGAATTAATTATATACATGCATCACATATGTAACATCTCGGCCCAGGGCTTAACAGGATTAATAGGATACTCATACCAATAAGTTGCAACTTCTTTTCGGAGCCCATCTCCTAAAAACTACAAAGTTAAGCGTGCTTAGCCTGGAGCGATGGGTGACCGACCGGGAAGTTCTTCCTGGGTGCACATGAGTGAGGACAAAGTGCGCGGAAAGACTAGTGTTGGTCTGTGAGGTCAGTCTATGTCCGGTAAAAGCGGCCAGATGTAAGCAGGCCCGGCCTTGGAGGGGCGGAACGTTACAAATGGTATCGGAGCCGACCCTTGCGATTTCACGGGCGCGTGTGTCAGTTGCGCAGACATGGTGCGCATGGCTGGTGTGCTGCTGCTTGCTGTTTGCAGGCCGAGTGGGCTGTTGGGCCGGTTGGCTTGCTGAGCTGCTTGGCCAACGTGGGCCGAGGTGGAGAGAAGAGAGTGTGGGCTTGGCTTGCTGGTAAGAGAAAAGAAAGAGAGGAGAGAGTAGCAGGCCGACATGGGCCGGTTGCTGGCGTCTGTTTCCACTGTGGCCCAAGAAAGGCGGGGTGAGTTAGCGGGCCGGAGTCTCTCGGTTGAGCCGGGCCGGGCCGGGCCATTTGTCTTGCGTGGGCAGGAAAGAATAGGAGAGAGGTAGCAGTTCGGGCCGTGGCTCATGGGCCGAAATGGCTTTTCAATTACCAGCTTTTCCTCTATGCTTTTCTATTTTCTATCTTATATATTTAGTCACCTAAGCCATAGTTAACTAGTTAACTAGGGTTTAGCTATTTAAGCCAAAAGTCATGGTGGTCATAGGTTATAGTTTGGGGTCTACTCCCTAATATAACGGTATTTAACTAATAGGCTTTAGTTTGAATATAACTAGGTTCTTATAGTTATCCTAGGTGGATTAGTAGGATAAATATTTATTAATAACTTTAATAAATATTTGTTTGATTTGATTCACATCACAAAAATCCAAGAACCTCCAAATCACACATATGAACCAAGGTGCAAAAGATGTATGATCATGTGTTCTTAATTAAGGTTATGAGATGCAAAGCTTGAACACATTATGTGGGTTCTCTAGTGCATGAGCTAAGGTAGTTCACTACATGCTATCCAACATTGCATGGTGTATATGACATAGGTAGACTATGTCATATATCTTAGTAATTCATTTATTGCCTAAATCCTAGTGTTAACACTAAGGTACTAGTTAGGTTAGTTTGGTTATCCGGTTAATAGTTGTTAACTAGATTCTTTATACCTTAATTTAGTTTGCTAATCATGTTCACTATATGTCCGACAAGCTAGGTAGGTTATCTCACCAAGTGGGTTAGTGAAGGTTGTTCGATTAGAGTAGCTAAGTAGCTAGTTACTTAAGTGTGGGTGGCTTCTATTACTGTGTCATAAGGTCGGCATGATTTCAACTACTCTAAACGGCTATGGTCAAGTAGTGGGTTACTCGGTGTTGGTAGTTGCCATTAGTTACTATTTTGCAATAGGCCGACACTAGTAGGATTTGGGTTTAGGATCATGATCTAGGATCTACTACTGGGGCATACCATAGTTAATGGCTGGTCATAGGTCTTACTAGTAAGTATATGAAGTTATTATAGGAGCTTACCCATATATAATATAAAGGAATGCAACCCTATGCCAGGTCATGGTATTAGGGTGTATGGGTTATATTCAAGATCCTAATCACATGTGGCTTAAGGGAACATTAAGACACATGTGATGATGTTATATTGTAGTGCTTAGCAACTAAATATAAGTACAATTAGGTAGGGTTTTCTACATGACAAGCAACAAACATGGGTTTGTTTAGGAAAAAATTTTATAGTTGGGACTTTTTTGTGTTGGTGAATATTTCGGGCTGTTACAGTCCTACCCCCTTATCGGAATCTCGTCCTCGAGATTTAAGGTGTGGAGTACTACTCGAAGTGTGGTAACGCGAAGTCTACTCCGAATCTGACTTGTTCATCATAGCTCGATGTAGTTGCTTCATTGAATTGTAGGCGTGAGTGGTGAAGTCTTGATCTCCCTGTCCAAATCCTTGATAGCGTGTAAGGAGATTTAGAGCAGTGCAGATGCACTAGGTAGATCTTAGGGTTTCGAAAGGGACACTTGACGATAGTTGAGTTGTAGCTGTAGGAGGTTCCAACACAGGGTTAGCGATGAGAGGGTCCCGGATTATTTCAGACTATATTAGGTCTCTCTAGTTGAAGTGGTGTGCTTTAGGCTCCTGATTTCGATCCAGGGTCTAGTGGGTTATGGGTTTACCACACTTCCACTGCGCTACTTTGATAAGAGTAGATAACCTCCTTGTCTTCCGTCTGGGTAGGCATTCTTCAAACTGAGATGATCATCTAGGCCTAAGGGTATAGTGAGGTGGGGTCAACTGAGACGGGGTTTGTTGAAAGATAGGGCTATTCCTAACCTACATCTCTAAGGCTTATTGGGCGAAGTGCAAGAAGAACAATTGATATTAAAAAGGTAAATTGATGATAAAAGGGTTAACTTGTATTCATGGTAAACCATATTCTGGTATAATATGGGGGGAAATCATACATGAACATGAGGTACTAGATAAGACATCATTGAAGTCTTAGCTTGAATTGTAGATCATACATTCCCCATATCAGGGGGCACTATATGCTGTCAGGTGGTTAAGCTGAAAGCGAGCGGCTTGAGTAGCACTTCAAATCTTCTTGGCTGAACCTTGAACTAACTTGAACTGGATCTCAGCTGGTGGAGTGTTGTAGTCCCTCGGGCAGTTGATGACTCTGTGACCTGGTTTACCACAACCAAAACAAGTGATAGGCTCACTGCTTGTAGTGGTTGGCACAACGTCCTTTTGGTTGCCAGATCTCGGTGTAGAGCGGTTCGGTGTAGGCTCTCTAGATGTGGATCGAGTATGAGTATGGCGAGTCTATGTAGAATGGTTTTGAGCAAGGTGATCCTAAGTGAAATGGTCCTGAGTAGGGTGAGAGTTGTCGGTGGTGTAGGTTTCGTAGCGAGTGCGGTCCGTCGAAGGTGCATCTTCATGGCGCCTCTTGTGATCAGAATAGCGGAATGATTCCTTTAGTTTGCGCTTCTTTTCCTTGTATTCCTTGATAGCTTCCATGCGGTCTTTCTCGATCTGGATGCATCAGTCGATCAAGTCACGTAGGGTGTAACTCTTGACACCACTAAGGCTCAACTTGATCTTTGAGTTCAGTCCTTTCCTATAGTAGTAGATCTTTTCCATCTCATCTTTCTTGACTGAAGGGGGTGCATAGCGTAGCAAGTTAGTGAAGCATGTTGTGTACTCGCATATCTTGTCCTTGCCCATTCTAATGTTGCGGAACTCTTTAGTCTTGGCTTTGAAGACTCCTTCGGGGATGTGGTGCTCAATGAAAGCTTCCACAAACTCTTCCCAGGAGATGTTGGCAGGGTTCTGGTGTGCGTCACAGTAGCTATCCCACCAATCGCGTGGAGCACCTGTGAGCTGGTGAGTGGCGATTGTAATACGCTCCTCCTCATCAGTGCACTTTATCATGGCAAGCTTCTTCTCAATCTCCCTGAGCCAGTCATCGGCTGCGAGAGGTTCAGGGCTAGTTTCGTCATAGGTAGGTGGCTTGAGCTTCATGAATCCCTCCAATTTCCACTGAAAGTTGTTCTAGTGATCTCCATTTTAGTGGTTCACTTCATCAACTAGTGCTGCCAGAAGCTGGGTTTGCTGGGCCATCACTTCAGCTAGGAGTGGTGGTTGATTGTCTCCTCTAGCAGCATCACCAGTGGGTGGTGGCGGAGGTGGAGGAAGATCTCTCCCGATAGGGGCTCCATCAGGCGAACCACAACCAATGGGGTTACCATGCTGCAGAGAAGGGGTGCGAGGTTCCGCACGTCCTCCATGGTGACCACGTCCATGTCTACGACCAAGTGCTCGACCACGGATGATCGGTGTAGGGGAAAGAGCACAGTGTTTCCTCCGGCGTTCGGAGCGACGGGTCGTCATCTGGATGCAACGGTCCCAAGGATTAGTGCAAGTGGTATGACTTATTAGCAATTTTAATGTAATAATAAAGCAGTTTAAGCAATTTAAAACATTTTAAGCTAGTCCTACACTCAATCAAAGATGCAAGAAGAACCATAAAATGCGATAAAATTCAAGCACTCATTACATTGGGTTTAATTACAAGGTGATTTCCTTGATGGCTACACCAAAAGATTCGCGAGAAAACGTGCTACACGTAGGTAGTTCATGATGGTAGACATCCTACTCTACTTATGGTATGACTTGTAGCCAAATGGGGTTCATCTTCATTATCATCTACCTACCCACTTATCAGGATGGTTCTTGCTTGTAGAGTTGGACTAGTGGAGCAAGGAACTTTCTTCTACTTATTCCCTTAGTCACTTGGGTTTAGGTGTGTTCGGCTTCATCCCACTACCCTATGGCACACTTGGATGCGTCGAGGGCACGGGTAATAGACGTTAGGAGGCCATGCTCAAGAAGTTTGTAAGCATCTTATGTCACAAATTGAAAAGTTGCATGTGCGGTAAACCGCACAGTAGTAAAGATAGTGGCTTCCGACACACGAACAGTTTAGACCTTCGATGCGGCACCTCTTCACTTGGGGGAACCTGTAGAGTCACCATGTAGTAGACTTCGGCTCCTCTAGGCACTACCCATTTGTGGTACGTCTGTTGTTACTTGTCTTCAGGGACTCCTAGCTCTTGAAGCACTTCTTGTAGGATTTGGCGTATCCATCATGGTACTCCAGGTAGAACGACATGCTCTTAAAGGTCATCATCTTCATAAGGGACCAAGAACTTGGTTAGCAAGTCCATTGTAAGAGGAAAGCCATGCACAAAATGGTGCAAGGTCGGAAATATAACCGAAAGAAGGGTTGGCTCATCCTATTCTATCATCCAAACCTGAGGGTCCTGTCCTAGGGTCAAGCATGGAGCTGATACCAACTGAAACATCCTCAATTTTTCCCACGAAGGGAAAATTCATAGAATGATATACAACAGTCGATGATCAATTCCATACATCGAATTATAAATCTAAAGAGTACAAAGAGAAGGGTTTACAATAATAATTACATCGCCACAAGGTGAAATCAAAGTATCTCTAACATCCAGAACAGCTTGAGAAGGCGAAAGTAACGCGGAAGCAACCCAAACTCCAACTTGAGCGTAGGCACGAGACCTTCTAATCCATTCGACAACTCTAAGAAACAGGAAATCTGCACACCGCCAGATGTGTATAGGCCATGGTCAGCACCGATGAGCTTTAGTGGAAAAGAGAAAATAAAGGGATCTGGCGATCCTATAGTTTGGGTGTGGCTCAGTCACGTGCTCGTGGGTGTGTGCGTGTCCAGAGGCCGGCGGTGGCCTCGGCCTACGCATCCTGGCACAGACGCCATGACCGGGCAAGTAGCAAGGTCGGGGTTGGAAGAGCAGGGCATGGCGGCGGCTTACCTAGCACTTAGGCGAAGCAGAAGGGGTGGCGTGGTGTAGGGTGTTGGTGCGGTGTAGCCGGAAGCAGAGCAGAACCGGGGTGGCGTTGTTGTCGTGGTACGGCGTCTTCTTCTCTAATTCCGGTGAGGTGGCCTTCCTCTCCGGTGCTGGCTTCCTCCTCTCCCCTTCCTCCTCTACCTACTTCTTCTCCTCGGTATGGTTGCTGGATGGCCACCAAGTGGCGGCGTGGGGTTAGGGAAACCCTAGAGCTCCGGGGTACTTATAGGCCGCGGCAATGGCTTGCAGCCGGCGTGAACGGTGATGGCGGCCATGGCTTGATCAGGTGGTGATAGGAGCTTCGGCTGTCACTGTCATCCACGCGGTGGGGTCCGTCGGTCAGTGAGCTCCTTCAATTCGCATCCTTGGCATCGAAGGCAACAGTGAGGCGCGGTACGGTCTCGGCGCGCTCGGTTTCGGATTTGTGCGCGCGGAGCAGAGGGTCACGTGATGGTCATGATCGTGTCAGAGCTTGTCGGGCAGGTGACTTCCATCGAGCGGTCTCGCGAAGGTGGTTCACGTGGGGACGGTCCGGATGGGAGATTCCCCGCGCCCCCAGCCGTTGCGTTGTCGGGCGTGATCGAGAAAAGGAGGGGAGCAGATGGCTTATGACTGGGGGGCCCATTCATCATTGGCTTCAAGAGAGGGGGCAACCACACGTGGTGTGCTGCTGCTTGCTGTTTGCAGGCCGAGTGGCCGTTGGGCCGGTTGGCTTGCTGAGCTGCTTGGCCAACGTGGGCCGAGGTGGAGAGAAGAGAATGTGGGCTTGGCTTGCTGGTAAGAGAAAAGAAAGAGAGGAGAGAGTAGCAGGCCGACATGGGCCTGTTGCTGGCGTCTGTTTCCACTGTGGCCCAAGAAAGGCGGGGTGAGTTAGCGGGCCAGGTCTGCTGGTTGAGCTGGGCCGGCTGGGCCATTTGTCTTGCGTGGGCAGGAAAGAATAGGAGAGAGGTAGCAGTTCGGGCCAGGCTCATGGGCCGAAATGGCTTTTCAATTACCAGCTTTTCCTCTATGCTTTTCTATTTTCTATCTTATATATTTAGTCACCTAAGCCATAGCTAACTAGTTAACTAGGGTTTAGCTATTTAAGCCAAAAGTCATGGTGGTCATAGGTTATAGTTTGGGGTCTACTCCCCAATATAACGGTATTTAACTAATAGGCTTTAGTTTGAATATAACTAGGTTCTTATAGTTATCCTAGGTGGATTAGTAGGATAAATATTTATTAATAACTTTAATAAATATTTGTTTGATTTGATTCACATCACAAAAATCCAAGAACCTCCAAATCACACATATGAACCAAGGTGCAAAAGATGTATGATCATGTGTTCTTAATTAAGGTTATGAGATGCAAAGCTTGAACACATTATGTGGGTTCTCTAGTGCATGAGCTAAGGTAGTTCACTACATGCTATCCAACATTGCATGGTGTATATGACATAGGTAGACTATGTCATATATCTTAGTAATTCATTTATTGCCTAAATCCTAGTGTTAGCACTAAGGTACTAGTTAGGTTAGTTTGGTTATCAGGTTAATAGTTGTTAACTAGATTCTTTATACCTTAATTTAGTTTGCTAATCATGTTCACTATATGTCCGACAAGCTAGGTAGGTTATCTCACCAAGTGGGTTAGTGAAGATTGTTCGATTAGAGTAGCTAAGTAGCTAGCTACTTAAGTGTGGGTGGCTTCTATTACTGTGTCATAGGGTCGGCATGATTTCAACTACTCTAAATGGCTATGGTCAAGTAGTGGGTTACTCGGTGTTGGTAGTTGCCATTAGTTACTATTTTGCAATAGGCCGACACTAGTAGGATTTCATTAGGGGTTTAGGATCATGATCTAGGATCTACTACTGGGGCATACCATAGTTAATGGCTGGTCATAGGTCTTACTAGTAAGTATATGAAGTTATTATAGGAGCTTACCCATATATAATATAAAGGAATGCAACCCTATGCCAGGTCATGGTATTAGGGTGTATGGGTTATATTGAAGATCCTAATCACATGTGGCTTAAGGGAACATTAAGACACATGTGATGATGTTATATTGTAGTACTTAGCAACTAAATATAAGTACAATTAGGTAGGGTTTTACATGACAAGCAACAAACATGGGTTTGTTTTAAAAAAATTTATAGTTGGGATTTTTGTGTTGGTGAATTTTTCGGGCTATTACAACATACACATAAGGGCTATACCAGTCATGAATTCCTATAAAACAGAGTTAACCGATTCCGATGTCTAATCTTAAATTGCGAAAAACTCTATCTTCCAAGCCATTTTTCACAAATCTAATTTTGCCAAACCACGCTGGCAGCATGGAGAGTCGAATCTAAAAATATTTTTCTACAATTTTGGTTTAAGAATCATCTCAATTTGAGTTATGGATCAAAAGTTATGGCTGTTTTACCGAACAACATTCTTCTCGGCAACCCGGCGCCCAGTGGCCGATCCAATCTGCCACCGCCGTGCATCTCATATGCTCAGCACTTGACCTAGGGTTCAATTCGATCAATCTTATTGATCTCCAACTTGCCATGACAAGATTTGCATGTATCACTTAACTCGGATGGCGGAATTCCGACCGGTATGAGTAGATCATTACAAGACCAACGCAGTAAGAACATGAACCAAGATCAGAGACTCATCTGCAACCGCGCATATAACCATATGCACACACCAGAACCTATAATGAGGCAGTAACCACTCTGATACCCCTGAAGGGTTATGAGGATGCTACGCTAGCCAGAAAACAAAATTTTCGACCTCGTGAACCAGGATCTACTGCTAGTTACAGGTTACAGAATTACCACTAGACTCGCAGGTGCAGCGGAAGTGACTCGATGTAGTCGAACGTGTCGCAGCAGTGTAGTGTAGTTGCGTGGTCGTCCGTCCATCAATCCCTCTCGTGCGGTTCGTCCTTATGCTCCAGATGCAGCACCTCTGTGGTGTCCCACACGTATGGGGAAGAAGCGTTGCACCTCCGGACTGCTAGATCCGCGAGGAGCGAAGGCGTGAGCATGGAGAGGGTGATGGTGGCTGCCAAAAGGCATGGATCAATCTGGCCACACCCCTCCCCTTGTTTATATAGGTGTCCCTAATGTGCTCCCGAGTTGGAGGCCCATTAGTAACCTAATCCTTGTCCAACTCGCGTCCAACCCAAATTTGGCTTCCAGCCGCTTAAGTGTGCGACCCTATGGGTTCACGCACACATAGACATGGCCTGAGTACACCTACTTGCCCAATAGTTGATAGTAGCCTCTAGCAAGACGTGACAATTCCTATGCATACGCAAAGATCATATCAGACAAACCACCACAACCCACATACATGTTATTCCCTTGCCACATGATTTTTGGTCCAACTCGTGGGTTAACACTTAACCCAAGCACGACCATACATTTGTTAATCCAATCACTCGAGTGATCCAGTGATATCTCTCTCACAAAGAGAGGCACAAATTCCATCTTGATTGTCTATGTCTCACAGCATGTTTTCCAACAAACCCAAAGACTACCTTTATAACTACCCAGTTACGGAGTAGCATTTGACAATCCCTAAGTAGGTCGTTTCACATCTTGAGTACATAGACAATCTCAAGTCTAAGGACATAACGTACATGATATGTAAAGAGATAACAATAAGAACATCTCATGTCGGGTCAGTCCAGCCTACATGTCATACATGTTCCCACATTATTAGTTTGACATCTCTATGTCTATGACTTGTGAAACATAGTCATCAACTAATAATGTGCTGATTTAATATTCATGTGCATCATTACACAAACTCCGATCAGGGACAACATTAGAATAACCATACAAGTAAAAGAGTTTCATAAACAATTTACATAATTGCCAATCGATACAACTTATCTTTAATCGATATTCAATGAACATATAATATATCATGGATACAATTAGAATATCATCATCTCTATGATTACCTCTAGGGCATACTCTCAACACAAGAGACTTGACGAACAAGTCCCCAAGAAGAAAGATGTCATGCTCATCAATGATTCTTGCATGACTTGTGAAGAGTGTAGAAATACTAGGCATTCAGGTAATAATTGCCTAGACCTTCAAGAGGATGTCAACTACATCAACAACAACAACAACAACTATTGTCCTCAATAGAATCAAGGATGGAATAAGCAACAGAGGCCGCCATACCAAGGTAACTCTGAAGTCAATACTTACAAAAATTTAATCAGCCACCCTTGAGACATTTAATTTCTAATCAAGCTAGAAGTATGGATCAAATGACTACAAAGATAATTTCTAATGATAAGATTCTTGAAAACATAAGTACTAGAATGGATAGCTTTGCCTCTGCTATTAAAAACCACCATAGCTTTAATAAAATGATAGAATCACAAATAGATCTGCTGCCAGCTGCTGTTCCTCCATCCGAGAAAGGTAAGATTCCAGGCTAGCCGAAAGAATTAGAAACCGCAAATCTTGTCGATATATTCGATGCAGCTATTGCTGGTCACTATTGCATATTTGGAACCACCAATTATAGTCCAAAATAGAAGAAATGAACAATCTTTCAACACATATGCATATACTTTGACCTAGTTCCACTTGTTTCTCGAGAAAACATGTTTTCCAGGGCAAACATTGGAAACAAGAAAAAATGCACAAAATGAAGAAGAAATAACAGTGCAGAATTTGTATTCCAGAAATGCATGATCAAGGAGAAATAAAGAAAGCCTACTTCAATAACAAATGTAGGCCATTCACCACCATGGATATGGCCCAAGCCCATCAAACAACCGACCAGAGAGGGACAGTGGCAAGTAGGGCCAGCCAGGGTGCACCCGCATCCCGAGTGCGCCCGCACTACCACCACCTCTCGGGCCTATCTTCATCAGGCGGTTGCATGGTGGCTTACAGAGGCTATTTTCACTAGTTACCATGTTTACCTACACCGATACCAACCTGAAGAGTGTATAAATATAGGGGAGAGCTCTCCTCAGTTCATCAACACACCACACAAGAGCCATTCTCCCTCTCCATTTGTATTCTTTTTACTATTCTTGGTATTAGGATCTTGGCAAGGCTTGTGATTGGAGATCAAAAACATCTTGAAGATACTTTATATGATCAATAGAATATTCTTTAGGTTGATCCATGTCATGATCATCATCTTCTTCTTATTCTTTACTTATCAATATAGTTATGCTTATGAACTAGATTATAATTCTTATGATATGATCTCTGCATATGAACTGGCATATAGTTTTCATGTTATGATCACATCGTATAGAACTTTATGCTTAATCTATCATACATACATGTTTAGACCTAAAGCTTAGTTGAGGTGATGAGTTCTACTTTAATCTAGTCTTGGTCGTTGTTGGTTTGCAGGTTCGTCGTCCATCCTTGTGGTGGATGCTCTAGTAGAAGGACGAGGGACGGATAAGCCTTGATATCACACCAGAATAGTAGTTGACAACATAGACGTGGTGTCTAGGCTTAATCTATCATACATACATGCTTAATCTATCATACATACATGTTATGATCACATGCAGTATGGTTGAGGGGTAGGTGGCAGGTGGTGACAGCCCTGTCCGTCCTTTGTATTCCCCCACGCGGCTGTTCGGCGTAGAGTTGTAGGTCGGGATCGGCTGGCTGACCAGCTGTGCTCTGGTGCCCGAAGTAAGTCAATGTGACCAAGGGTATCTTAACTTAGAATCTCTAACCCTATAAAAAGCATGTATGTGTATGATAATCTACTATCTTAACATAGCTATTTAGGATATGTCTGCTCCAGTTTAGGTTTATTCTTTTATTCTTTATTCTTTCTTTTATCTTTATCATTGACATTGGCTTGAGTGTGTGTCACACTATCCAATATTTATCTTGGCTTAGCCCCTGTTATGAACATTGGTCTATTTTGCACTCATGTTATCTTGTCCATGTCCCTATTAGATACTTTTACACCATGCCTTCCTTTTTGAAAATATAAATAATGATACCCTGAATACTTCTAGGTGAAATGGTACAATGGAATTTATGTGCGCTTGCGGACTTAGTCTGTAAACATTACAGAATACCAACCGGCATTTTTGGTGATATTGCCATGGAATTTGCAATCCTGGTGACGACACTAAGAAACGCCAACAAGCATTTCTGGCACCGTTGTTGGGGAAGACACTGGTTAAAAGAATTTAGTAGGATATGTTCATGATGATATGCATGTATAGTAGCCATTGTTCATGTAGGAAAATTATGTTTGTTTTCGTCCTCTTGTTATGGATGAAAACAAGATAGTGTATGAAAGTCTTGCCAACAGACTATAAACGTTGAGCCCATGGAAGTCTTACCAATGGACTATAAATGTTGAGCCCTTGCCGAAGGTAACTTGGTAGTTATCCTCTATATATAAATAAAATATAAGTAAAGTCTACTAAATGCAAATAAATACTTATGTTAAAATCTTGGTTTGTCGTCAAAGTTCTGCATGAAGCATGTTTCGGTTTGAAGTATGGTTGATGCATCATCATATTTTCATAGGCTTTTTAAATTAAGCATGGAGCTTAGGTTAAATCACCTACATTGTTTAAACGACATGTCTAATCATTGTTCTAAAACTTCTAAGTGTAGACTTTGAATAATAAAACTGAGCCAAAAAAACTTATGATAGGGCAAGCTAAAATGAATGAAATCTAATAATAAAACTTGCCTAAATCTATGGAAAATGCATAAAAATGATAAAAGGTTTAACGTCCTCCCTTAATAATAATTAAGCTTAATTTTTGAAAAACCAACTAGCTCAAATTGCTGCTTCCTGCATATGATTTCTAGTGAGGTAATCACGAGGGATGGTAAGTCCACTCGTGATCTACCGCATCCTAACCATGCAGGAAAGACTAGAAAGCATGGGGGTAAAATTTCGATCCTTAGGCTTTGAGCTGGCATGGAGGAGCCCCCACAAGGTAAACGTGTATCTTGCACTCTCACCCATTTCCGTTACCTTGCATAAAAATGATAAAAAAAGAAAGAGTAGAAAAATAATATTAATAAATTAATTAAAAACTATGGTTCTCTCGTTCACCATTCATTGTTTTTGCCTTTGTTGGATGAATCATATCTATCTTTTCATGCTTCCTTTCTCTATGCCAGTATGTTTTGGTTTGTGAGTGTGGTCAAACATCTTTTAAATTAAGCATGGTGCTTAGTTTGAAGTTTGGATGTAAGATCATACTACTATAGGCTTTTTAATTTAAGCATGGTGCTTATATTATTGTGCCTACTTTGATCAAATTAGACATGGTGTGTAGTTTGATCTTTGAACCGAAGCTACTAAAGTAGATTTTGGTCAATCATATGGACTAACCTCTGCAAGAATTTATCAACTTCACAAGGGTAAGTCTTTGAGATGACAATGGAGACAAAAACTTGATTGGTGAACCTTGATTAAAAAAGGGATGACAATAATAATAATAATAATAATAATAATAATAATAATAATAATAATAATAATAATAATAATAATAATAATAATAATAATAATAATAATAATAATAATAATAATAATAATAATAAACCTTTCGACCCCAAGTTTGGTTGTCCTATTATCTCGATGTCACCATAAGGCAAGCTTGGGGGAGGATCCTCCTAGCATGCTCAAATGAGGCCAAAACCACAAATCAGGCCATAGTATGCACAGCTAGCAGCATTCCCAGCTAAATCATGGAAGGTAACTCAGGAGCTAGCTTGGGGGAGGATTCCCACAAAGGTAACTTGTATCTCATTTTTTTAGTTATTTTCCTATCTTATAAAATGATGGGATGTGATAAAAAATAATGATAATAAATATTTATTCCACTCCACATATGTGTAGTAAGGCTGTTTAGCTTCTCCTTATTGAAATGATGAATAGTTGTTCTGTCTTATATTTCTACCATGCCTAGTTTATAGCTTAGCTTTCCCGAAGATTTGAGTTTATTGGCTAAAAGTGTCTCATCCTGAAAACTTGGAATTTGTGGATTGCGAATGCACGATCTAGTCTAAGTGGTTGTGAGTTGCGATATGGCAGAACATAATTTGCTATGACATTGTTCTAAGAGAAAATTGACATCCGGAGTTTTTATTTTCAAAGTACTAAAATCAAAAGTTCCTGAATGATTTATATTTCCTACTAAAGCCATATGACATGTTCCACCAATAAAAAAACCTTGGTCATATGCTACTTGTTATCATGTTCAGCTTTGTTAAATCATTGTGACCCTTGTTGAAGATTCTCATCATGCACCCATGATCAAGACTCACATACACCCACATATAAAATGCTAACTCTTACACTGAGAGTTACGCAAAAACATGCTTTTTTGCCCACTAAATAAAAACTCCACCATTTGTGCCATGACCCTCTCTTTCTCTAAAAACTCTTCTTTTGCCAAAAAAAAAAGTATTGGCTATCTAAAAAAAGAGCATGAAAAAAAAAATCCATGCCGAGGGGCATGATAGAAAAAAATCCATGCTAAAAAGAATGAGACAAAAAAACAAAGAGAAGAAAGAGAAGAAGAAGAAAAAAGGAGATAGCCCATATTTTCAAAACCAAAGTAAAAGAGAGAGAGGCATGACAAAGGAGTTTAAAAATAAAATTAGTCCAAATTCCACACACTTGTACGTTTTGATCAAAGTGTATGGCTTGCATCTCCTTGAGGTCCGGTTTTTGACTTAGCAATACTATATGATGCAAGTATGCCTCGTTTTCATACCTACCCACAAACTGCACAAAAGCCATTAGAAGTAGGATGAAAAGGAAGGCAATATCAAAAGCCTTTGGTGAGGGTCATACACATTGAGCGATTGAGAGAATCATTTTGAGGAACTAGACTTTGTTTTACAAAACTATCAAAACCTTCGGAAAGAAAGTTGATCAAGGAACGAATGATAAGTGATTCTATGAAACCATTCCTTCTTGCAACCGCCGAATAATTGGTGAAAGCTATAAGCCCGACAGGAAACAAGGAAGAAGGGTGGATAAAATGCCGATTTATTTGAATCAAGGAAGAAAACTTCATTATAAGCATGGCACCTTGGAAACATAATCGGTATAGTAGCAACTCCTGATCAACAACTAAGTACTTAGCTATTTACATGGGACGAGCAAAGGTTAAGCTTGGGGGATTTGGTGGCGGTCACTATTGCATATTTAAAACCGCCAATTATAGTCCAAAATACACATATACTTTGACCTAGTTCCACTTATTTCTCGAGAAAACAAGTTTTGCGGGGCAAACACTAGAAACAAGCGAGAATGCACAAAACGAAGAGGAAAGCGCAGTGCAGAATGCGTATTCCAGAAATGCGCGATCAAGGAGAAATAGGGAAAGCCCACTTCAACAACAAATTTGGGCCATTCACCACCATAGATGTGGCCCAAGCCCATCAAACAACCGACCAGAGAAGGATGGTGGCGAGTGGGGCCAGCCAGGGTGCGCCCGAACCCCGGGTGCGCCCACACCCCTACCATCGCCTCTCGGGCCTATCTTCATCAGGCGGTTGCATGGCGGCTTGCAGAGGCGGTTTTCGCTGGTTACCATGTTTACCTACACCAAAACCGAACTGAAGAGTGTATAAATAGAGGGGAAGAGCTCTCCTCATTTCATCAACACACCACATAAGAGCCATTCTCCCTCTTCACTTGTATTGTTTTTACTATTCTTAGTATTAGGAGCTTGGCAAGGCTTGTAATGGAGATCAAAAACATCTCGGAGATACTTGGTATGATCAATAGAATATTCTTCATGTTGATCCATGTCATGATCATCATCTTGTTCTTGTTCTTTACTTATCAATATAGCTATGCTTATGAAATAGGGTATAGTTCTTATGATATGATCTCTGCATATGAACTAGCATATAGTTTTCATGTTATGACCACATCATATAGAACTTTATGCTTAATCTATCATACATGTTTAGACCTAGAGCTAAGTTGAGGTGATGAGTTCTACTTTAATTTAGTCTTGGTCATTGTTGGTTTGCGGGTTCGTCGACCTTCCCAGTGGCGGATGCTCTAGTAGAAGGAACCCGGGGACGGGTAAGCCTTGATATCACACTCGAGTAGTAGTCGACAGCATAGACATGGTGTCTAGGCTCGAGGCTACCTTCGTTTGCCTCGTGCGGTATGGTTGAGAGGTAGGCAGCAGGTGGTGACAATCCTGACCGTCCTTTGTAAGCTAATAGTAGAGCCATAGGCTGGGATCGGCTGGTAGACCAACTGTGCTCCGGTGCCTGAAGTAAGCTAATAGTGACCAAGGCTATCTTAATTTAGAATCTCTAACCCCACAAAAAGCATGTATGTGTATGATAATCTGCACTCTTAACATAGCTATTTAGGATATGCCTGCTCCAGTTTAGGTTTATTCTTTTATTCTTTCTTTTATCTTTATCATTGAGATTGGCTTGAGTGTGTGTCACACTATCCAATATTTATCTTGGCTTAACCCTGTTATGAACATTGGTCTATTATGCAGCATGTTATCTTGTCCATGTCCCTATCAGATACTTTTATACCATGCCTTCCTTTGGAAAAATATAAATAATGATACCCTGAACACTTCTGGGTGAGATGCTACAATGGTATTTCTGTGCGCTTGCGGACTTATTCTATAAACATTACAGAATACCAACCAGTGTTTCTGGTGACATTGCCACGGACTTTACAATCCTAGTGATGACGCAAAGAAACGCCAACAGCTGGTTGGTGCTATAGAGATCAACCATCATCAGGATGGATTGATGACTCTATGCCCGCTAAGAAAGGAGATACTGGAAGACCCGTCATCCCGATAGCTATTGGACCTCACTGTTTCCAAGAAGCTATCTGTGACTTTGGAGAAACTATCAACATTGTGCCCAAGGTAATTTATGAAAAGATTCTTGGAGATACATTGTTGTACATAACCATATGTTAGCAGCTTGCAGATCAGACACTTGTCTACCCGACGGGCATCCTAGAAGACGTATGTGTACGAGTGGGACAGTCATATGTTTCAGCAGACTTTGTGGTGATTGAGACTGGAGGAGATGTAAGAGCACCAATCATTTTGGGCTGATCGTTCTTGAGCACTGCAAAAGCCATCATCTATATGCAGATAGTGCCAAGATCTGTTTCACCATCAATGACAGAAAAGAAAAGTTCTCGTTCAAGAACCGTACCTTGCAATGTCCTGCTCACCCACAGACACCGTACATATATGAAGATAATGTACGTGCTGAGAAGAAGAATACTCGAAGAAGAAGAAAGAACAAGGTTAACCACTATCCACATGAGACGGTAAAGATGATCAACACAATTCATACAGGATACGACCACCTCCTAGAGTCTCCGCATCTTATCAGGCAAGACGATCAGGGAGGTGGTCATTATTGTATAAATTTAACTACCAAAATATATTAAAAAATTACAAATACAATGTATTTGAGCAGTATAGGTCTTTTATCTAACAAGTTCCACAAGTTTTAGTGCTCGGAGTTGTTTTGCAGGATATATTCAAAATACATGTTAAAAAGATATTAAATAGTATGCATACAGCTTGTCGAAAATCGAGTATAAAATAAATTCGAATTTTGTATCACTGCAAAATATTCTCGAACAAAGTTTTAGAGCACCCCACTGCAAAGAGCCCGTCGAGCCGATCGAAACAGACATATTACTTACCATTTTTCGAGCTTGGATGGAAAAGATATGGAATTCTCAAATTTAAAAGAGATGTTCACATCATCCACACGTCAACACTCCTCAAAAAGTCGACGATGCGGCAGCTGCTGTTTTGCTCGTTATCCACACAATTGTGGCAGGGACAGTTGGGCCTCGGTGGACTCCATACGGCCTAGGCCACCAACCGACGGGTCAGGAGCCTAGCAGGCTAGCACCGTGCAAGCCGCAGCCACCCAGTCTCGGCCCTCCACGAGCAGCGGCAGCACGTACTGGCGCATGCAGCAGGAACACAGAGACATGCACTTGCCGACTTAGCAGCTGGGTCCGTTGCTCCTCATGCAGCCCACACACGAGCAGGCGGACGCAGCTCTGGTGCTCCTTGTACACGCCCGCGGCCAGGCAGCAAATGCAGCGTGCATTCGCCCGCGCAGGACCGAACCAGCCCGGGACAGACAGCAGCCCAGGCCCAGCATCGTGCAGCAGCACAACCGCGTGCCCAAGCGCTAAGGCGCAGGCAGCCCAGCAACGCAGGGTCAAGAGCACGAGACAACAGGCCGGGGTCTGGACGCGTCTACGTGCAACACACTAGTATTAGTACCGTACTGATTAGCTATGTTGTTTTTCACCTGTGACAATTAATCTATAAATAGAGCCCCTCTCCCTCACTTGTAACACACACCACTAAGGAGCAACACCACAATATTCCAAGATATAGTAGTACTAGCTTAGTTGGGAGTTAGGCAGAGATGCTCTAGTTCTGGAAGAGCCCTTGGAGTTCTGTGTATCGGTCCTACGTAAGACTCGAGTATTTCATATTTATCTTCTCTATTTATTGAAATATCTTTCCTGGTTATCTAGTCATACCTTAGTTGTTTAGCTAAGTATGGTTGGCATAGTGTATGATACCTTGGCATGGGATCTCCGTTCGACCGAATGCTCTAGTTATAAATTGTGACTAGAGTAGTAATCGAAAGTGTGGGCGTGGTGTCTAGACTATCGGTTACCTGAGGTTGCGCCCAACTCTCCGGATAGTTGTGGTAGCCCCGGAGGTGACAGCTCCGATCAAGCCTTTGTATTCCACCATGTTAGGGTTATTGTTTTGTAGAGCTTTTGGCAGCCTGACCCTGATCACCCCTTTCCAGTCTTTTCGAGGATCGGAAAGGAACTGCTGCTCCGAAGTGCCACGGTGTGATTGCTATGTTTGACCTATGTTTAGTTAACCCCTATGATATAAACTAGAATAAAACCACGGTAATGGAGAAGTAAATAGGAACCTTGACCTCTCCCGTTGTCCTCCCAGCTTTGCTTGCTGCTCTTCTACCATTTTATGGAGTTCTCCTGTGTGTCATTTATCTAAGACTCTAATCATATCTTTTACCCACACATTAGTCTAGCCTAGCAAATACATGATGGTTAATCATCATCTTCTTTAACCATTGCTATCTTGAGGATAAATATGATACCCTAGAATACCCATGGGTGAAAGCTACTAGGGTATCCGTTCGCTTGCGGATTTATCTTTGTGCGTTAACAAATACCAACAAGTTTTCTGGTGCCATTGCCGGGATCGCAGACCTGGTAATGACACTAAGAATTGCCAACAGGGAGATCTCTCATGCATAACTACCACATATTCGAGATGTCCCCAACACGTTGCACAACATCAAGCTATCCATCATGCAGAAGGACATGACAAACGGTTTAAGAGAGAGTCGGCTAAACTTCAAGTCCAGCCAAACCACTCATGATTCACATAACTCCTCCATCTTCAAACGATAGTTTGTGCAACTCTCTCCCTCAATCTCCATACAATCTTGAATTTACTAAACATAATTCTGATCAATAAACATGAACTCAATGAACCAATTGTGCCTCCATGCAATATTTTCTCAACCACACTTCAAATTAAAATTTAAAAAGTGACATGTTCATAACTTCTTTAAGATAGAAGCTTGCACAAAGTTTGTTCCATATACATGTATTTATGCTAGTTAGAAAATTTTCTAATAGGGCAATCATGTTGACTAAGTTGTTGTGAGGTGTGATATAGTTCGGCTTAGAAATCCTACCATTTCTATTCAAAGCACCGGGAGAATTTGTTTTGATAAAAATATTATAAAATCATAGTATCACATATTCCTCATTGGTGAGCAAATTCCAACCAAAGCCAAATATAACATCTTGCAAGTTTGAAACCTTCTACATAAGGTACTTGGTAAGTCCGGTCAAGTCTTGTTGACCATTGTTGAGAGATTTATCATTTTATCATGCTCCCTAGATCATGATCATGTACACCCACATAAACATGCTGCTCCTACACCGGCAGTACGCAAAAACATGCCTCCATCCATAAAAAATTCTGCTCCTACATTGGGAGTAGGAAAAAAATGTTTGTTAGGCAAATACTCCATGTTCTGAAAAGATGATGATCTCTCTCTACATATGTTGTTTAGAAGAAGAGACATGGGCTATACAAAATATTTAAAAAATAAAGGGACACATGAAGGTCCCAAAGAAAAAAAAAATATTGGACACATGAAGGTCCAAAAGTATTAAACAAAAGATGAGTACATGAAAACTCATGTATTAAAAAAAGAAAAGAAAGATAGCCATGTCTCAAAATAATAAGTTATAAAGAGATGTCATATCCACAAAAGGAGTATGGTTTTAGTTCACCATTTTCCACACACATGCACATCTTGATCTAAGGGTATGACACTTCTTCCTTGGATCCTCGATTTGACTTTACAATATATGCAATACAAGTATGCTACTTTGTTTATCCCTACCTAAAAGCTCCACATAAACCTTTTTAGAAAGTAGGAGAGAACAAAAGAAGGCAAAACATCGCTATGTCTTGGTGAGGAAATAGACACCATCAAGTGATTTGAGAGTGCCATTTGAGGAGTATAAAGTGAACTATGCTTTTGTTTGAGAAAACATTCAAAACTCCAAGTTGCTAAGATGCGAAGTTAGGAAGATTACTTAGTTTTGAGAACTGTTCCACTTTTCAACAATCCAAGGAAATATGTTAGCCAGCGCCACATATCCCACTTGCGTAAAAGAATGCGTTGGAACAACTTTCGTGTATAGCTGTATATCTTGGGATGTTATGTTCATGATTACTTTTATCTCAAAGCTTTCCTCGAGGACAAGCAATGAGCTAAGTGTGGGGGCTTGTTGGCAGTCCTTAACTCCCATATTTAACTGCCAATTCTGACATAGAAACTGCTAAAATAAATACCAAACAAGATATAAGGCTTATGACTAATCAATTCCACGAGTTTTGGTGTTTATTCATCCGCAGGAGGGTATTTATGGAATTATGCATAAAAGGGCTAAAAATATGCCAAAAAGCAAAGATTGAATGCCATTATACACAGGCCCAACAAGAAGGCCAAGTTTCTAGGAGAATCGGGGCTTGGTTATATGGAGTGAAAAAGGCCAAACCTACCTCAAAACATCTCAACTCTATGAGTAATCACCAAAAGCCCACTCAAGAAGTCTAATGGGGGCCACCAACTGAAGATGGGCCGATTTGGCGCCAACCAGGGTGCGCCCGCACCCCGGATGCTCCCGCACCACCGCTGGCGTGTCTTGACCCCATCTTTCATGTGCCGCCTTCAATCGACGTTGCAAAGGTGGTTACATAGGTGACTGGCCTGGTTCAACGCTTCTTGAGGTTGGTTTGGGGTCGTTTTGCACCTTCCATGAGGGGATGAACTATTTTCCAATGACCCCTCTCATCTCCACCTATAAAAGGAGGCTCCCTCCTCCTCATTTGATAACAACACATCAAGGATAAAGAGCTACTCCACATTTGAGCAACATTCCTAGGGGCTTAGGCCCTAGCCAGCTATAGAGTTGAGTTGTGGAAGAGATGTGAGGGAGAGTTCGGGGGAAGTGCTAGACTTGTCGGTGTCTCCCCCGCTTCTACCTCGGCGAGCACTTGTACCTCGACAGAATATTCGCTAAATAAGTGTTCGTGGTTCTTGTTCTTACTTGTTTGCAGGTTCGTCGTTCGTCCCCATGGCGGATGCTCTAGTAGAGGGCTCCTGATAAAGATGGAACACCCTGTACGATGATAGAGTGGTAGTCGATAGCGTAGACATGGTGTCTAGGCTAGAGGCTACCTTCATTTGCCTCGTATCCCACAGTTGAGGGGTAGGCGGCAGGTAGTGACAGCCCTGTTCACCTCTTGTAATCCCCAACGTACGACGTAGAGCTACAGGCTAGCATCACTTGGCTGTCCAGGTGCGATCCGATGCCCGAAGTGAGCAAGTAGGAGTGGAGTTTATCTATCCTTAGAATGAAAAACCATAAGAATCCTTCTCTATCCTCTACCAACTCTATCCTTGTGTTGTCCTTGGACTAAAAGAATACCTCCGTTCCTCGTGGAAATATGATACCCTGAATACTTCCGGGTAAAATGCTACAATGGTAATTTCATGTGCTTGCGGATTATTTCTGTTTGCGTTAAAAAATACCAACACACGTCATCCATTTTCGTTCCTCGTCGAGCAAGGCAAACAACTATTGTGGTTAGAAGAATCCCTGTGATCTTGCTTGGGTCTTTTAAGCATCGGTATGAAGTTATTTTCGTGTTCGAAAGGGCAAGTGTGCGGACATTTCCCCTTGATAATTTTGCCTATGCCAAGGGGCCTACACCATGATTGTTCGACACTTTTACCAATTCATAAGGCGAGCATACTCTTCATAGGCACCTCGTTTTCTCACGCCAGACCCTGCCTTCATGTTTTAGCCGAGATGGGTTCAATCTTCAAATATTTCCATTTATCGGCTCTTCTGAGACTGAGCTTCCTTCAATCCTCAAGCTGTATCTGTAAGAGATAAGCCAAAGCGGGTGTAATGGCTTTTTGCAACAAAATCCACCAAGATTTGGTGATCGGACGTGAGGCTCCAAAAATTTGTTTTGTGATTTCCGTGTTCCATGCATCGTCCTCTAAACCTCTTGGGGTGATGGTTTATTTCCCGCAACTGAGCTTATTTCCTTTATTCTCCAAGATTTCCAAATCCTCCCAGAGCTGTAAATATGGGCCTAAGGGTTGCAATGAGGAGGCATGCTCCCCTGCATTCCTACTTTGCATGATTTTTCTCCTTATCTTTGATTAGATCAACAAAGCTTCTTCTTCTTCTTGCAATGGAAAACGGCAAGTGTCCCGATGACGATCTCCCAATCGAGTTGGAGATACTCCTTCAATGCCCCTGTAGGTCCGCTTCCAAGATGTGACTCCTAACACGCATCAGGCTGCGCCGATGGTTCTGCCTTTGTCCTCCCCTAACGAGGTTATTCGTTGTCTCCTCCAAGAGAGGGACGAGTTTCGGGTTCTATATTCCGATGCAAACTGTGACCTCAATCACATTCATATGCATCTTAATCAGATGCAAGATGTGCTCACTTCTTCTGAAAACAGAGCCAACTCCCTCCAGACGAAGTTGACCGCCTCTATTTCCCGTTTTGAAGGTAAAATATCTTTTGGATAGCTCTTTTTCAAGATTTCAATCTAATAGGCCTCTAAAGAATTCTTCTTTGTACCTCATCAGCTTTCCTATCATAATATAAGAGTCTCCAGTGCTCTGCACTTCTTGCTACTTAGGCGGTAAATGCTCGAGGTGTTGTATTGGCGAGTCATCTGCAAGATATTCCAGAGCGCGCCTGAGAGATCACACTTCACGGTGTTTGCCATGGAGCTGCCGTTGTGCTTGCTTTAGCACAAGTGCATTCTGGATATGAACTCCATCGTCTTCCCCATGGCTTCCCAGCCATGGATGATCACATCAACCATGGCGGGTTGATTGAGGATTTCACCAATGCTGCAAATTCCATAGCCTATACTTCTTCGATCGGAGAGATCGTGAACAAGGTCTTTATCAGCCCTTAGATTGTAATAGGGAGTTATCATTAAATGCCAATAAACTTTGGATTTGTCTCATACTATGATTGTTTTATTTTTTTTTCTCTAATAGCGATGCATATCTCATCAACTTTTGCCCCCGGGCTAAATTTTTGTTCTAAAGGTGATACTTGAAGTATCAGCTATTACAACTGAGTGCTATTAAGAATATAATTGTGCCTGACAATCTAACCCATACGTCAGCCATGACTTCTTTGATTTTGCTTTACATTCTTTGGCTAACATATGGTTTAACCCATTTATAAAAATAAACTCTCAGAGCTGATCGCTTGAATTGGCTGTTGGCCTTCATCGTTGATCCTGATGAAGCCTCCATTCCAAACTCTTCTAGAGAAGCACTCGTAATTATCCAATCTCCTTCGTGCTGGATCGGCTACTACTATATCCATAATAGCATCAGCTTGAACTAGCTTGATGTCATCTCCTTGCCACTGGATGAGACATTGATGCATGGTTGATGGCACACAACAATTGGCGTGAATGTAAATTGTTTGATCCTTTGCCACAAAATGACAAAGAAAGTAGTCAGCAAGGTCTTACTTCCAATTGTCAATTCAACGTTTACTTCCACCTGTGGGGGTATAAACCCCACATACCTGCATAAACAGTTTCCAGGGCTGCTCGGCAAGACCGCCCAGACCAGATGAGGTCCAGCCCATTACCGACTAGGCTGGTAGGCAGAACAACGAGACGGAGTACAGTCCATCAATGCTACGATGATGGGCTAGATGATAAGACGAAGCCATGGTCCGCAACCGACCAGGAGGTGGACTGCGCGCAAGGATACTTGGCCTGCAAGTAGACTTAGTCGGTTAGGTTAGATTGAGTCCTCCAGGGACACGACATAATGTAACCGACCTCTGGACATGTAACCTGGTCCGCCCAACTATATAAGGTGGACAAGGACCCCCTAGAACACATCTGTTCCAATCCCTGCTCTAGCATCCTAGATCTAGAGTGCTTAGCCCTTCATTGTACTCAGGTACTTGATAATACAGCATCAACCGAGAAGCAGGACGTAGGGTATTACGCTTTCGAGCAGCCTGAACCTGGATAAACCCTTGTCTTGGTCGTTTGTCTTGCTCCTCACATCTGGTTCGTGGATCGTTACGTGCCCTTACCGAAAATCTACTACCGTGGGGCATCCCGTGGTACATTGCCGGTTAGCCTTAATCGACAGCGGCACGCCAGGTAGGGGATGGTGTTTTGATCTCAAGGCAAACTAGATGGTTTCCTTCCCCGCTTCCATGGATTTTGAGGCCGGCTACATCTTCACGATCGGGTCGATCACCTGGACCACCGGCGTGTCGATGCACCTCGTGTTCACGGGAGCAACCAGGCCAGTCCTAGCACTGCCTGTATCGCAGCCGGCCCCAGAGCCGTCCGCTGCACAATCGGTCGCAGCGTCGCCCTCCTTGCCACCGGTCCCAGCACCGATCACGCAAGACAACGCGCTGCCCTCGGCAGCCATGGAAAGGACAACTGATACGGCCCCTCAAAGTCGGCTTCCCCGCTACCAGAGGAGGCCGGTCAGCAATTCAAATTTGATCGAGCTGATCGATCGGCAAGGCCGTGGTCTGGTCGAGATTATGGATCTGGTCGAGACTGCCCGTCAACAGCTCCACCAGGAACAAGATTTCTCTGACTTTATCCCTGTCCGATCTCGCCGGCATAACCATGCCCGCCGGACACGTGGTGCAGATCCAGATCTCCTAGCAGCTCACGGGCCGGCCGCATCCCCGAGCACCCGTAGGATGGCTGGTCCAATCAACGGTTCCCGTTGGTTAGATCCCAACTTGAATCATCCTCGGACGCCTGCCCCAGGAGGATCACCTACTACCTTCCATGGAAGGTCCCCTGGAGTCGCTTGACAAGAAGGAACATCTGGACGCAACCACCGATCACCTCGTTTTGACTTAACTCCGAGCAGAGCACGAGTTCCACCTCTCACAAGGTTGGATGAGTTCATCGAGGAAGGACGGCGACACCGTTCTCCCCGACAACGACGAGGCAGAGAAGTCCAAGCACCGCCCATAGGTCCATCTGCTCCACCGCATGGTGACCGGGTAGTCCTCCCCTTCGGGTTGGACAACGTGGCCACAACTCATGTAAGGAGCGTTCAGCAGCGTGATGATGGGCTCCTAGTCGTGAACTCTGTCCCCCGGGACCCAACGCACGTGGTCGGCATGGTGGTAATCCGAGAATTAGTCCCCATGCCTCAGGACACCGATCCAACCACCCCCACTATGTCGGATCTGCTCGCTCAATTGGAACATTCACCTGTGGTCTCCTTCGGCAACACCGACTGCCTCCTCTCAGACAAAGAGGAGCTCAGGAACACAGATCAAGATCTTACCAGCAAGACTACTCTGCCAACTGTCGAGCACCAATCAGGCATTGATGACAACGCGCTTGGTTTCCCCATACGTCCTCCGGGATTCGATGGGACGATCTTCATGGTCAGCAACAACGAGCCTCCTGTGCAGAATGAGATAGATCAACAGAAGCAGCAGAGAGAAGCGCACAACGCAGATCGGGACCGGCATCGTGCCGTTGAGCTCGCCCAAGGTGGAGGGGGAGCTATAGGGCCGTGACACCGACCATGGCGCCGTAACCTCGGCAACGAGTTCGATGTGGTCGGCAACGCGCCCGTCCACGAAACTCCCACGGCCAACATCGCTGTGGCCATGGAGAAGCTGAAGCAATTGCCCTCGAACACGCCTGGAATCGACGAGATCCGTGAGTTCTTGGCTGTTGCCGAAGACCAGGTCAATCAGCTTCACTCCATGGGTTCCATGGCCTCCTCATACCGATCTCATCGCCCTCGACGCAATCGTGACCGACGTGATCAGTGGTCTAAGAGCGGGGGCGACAACTCCTCAAACAACGGGAGACGCATCCCTGCACACGAATGCTTATGCTACGAGGACGAAGAGAATTATGGGCATGACGACGACCTTGTCGAGTACCGTGACGATGCTCCAAGACGCAACCGTCGTCGCCCCAATCGCCAGCGCAGAAACCCCCAAGGCCAACGCGAGGAGGAAGTGATCCAGCCCAAATGCCGGGATCTCCATGATCACATCGATGAGCGGTATCGTGCCCGCAGGAATCACGGCGGCATCCCACCATTCTCTGAGGAACTCAAAGCCGTCATATGGCCGAAGAACTTCCGCACTTCTGAGATCAAGACATACGATGGCAAGGCAGATCCCGAGCACTGGATCATGCTTTACGAGGTCACCGTCCGAGCAGCTAGTGGCGACGAGTACATCATGGCAAATTACCTCCCGGTGGTGCTAGGCAATACGGTCACTTCGTGGCTGCTCCACCAACGTCCCGGATCCATCCACAGCTGGGCGCAGCTCCATCAGATTTTCGTCAACCACTTCAAGCCCACCTGTGTTCAGCCCGGGACCAAGTATGCTTTAAAACAAATTCAGCTTCACTCAAGGGAGTCCTTGCAGTAGTACATTCGGCACTCCTCGGAGGCCTGGAATCGGGTGATCGACATCTCTCCAGAGACGGCCATCGAGGCCTTCATCAACGGCCTAGTCCAACAACGGGGCCACGACCTACAGAAGGCACTACTCCTCAGGCAGCCAAAAACTATGGAGGACCTCTTCACCATCGCACATGACTACGCGCTCGTAGACGACGGTTTGAACCAAGGCGGAGACGGCCCTTCACACCACAACTATCGCCGAGATGATGACTTCGATGAAGAAAGCGATGCTGACCAACCACCACGTCGGCAGTCTGATTGTCGTGGCGGCCAACGCTTCAACCGAGGCTCCGGCCCCTAGACGCCGAGCGCACCTTCAGACGTCATGGCCAGGACAATTACGGTGGTGGAAAACGCAACCGTAGCCATAACGACGATTCTGTCAATGCGGTACAGGGACAGAAGCTGGTCCACGACGAAGTCCTAGAGAAGATCCTTGCCTAGGACTGTCCTTGACATCCGGGCAAGGGCCATACCATGGGTGAGTGTCGGGTCTTGACCGATGCACTCGTCAAATCTACCGCAAACAAGAAGCCTCGGCTCAACCCCAAGGCTAAGAACAAGACCGCCGACCAGCAGGAAGATGAAGAAGAACCACAAGATGCCAACCCACGCCATGCATTCAGGGAACCTATGAAGAATGTCGCTACTGTGATCTTCGGCGGTAAGGTAGGGTTAGAGAACACCCGTGACAAGAAGCTGTTGACACGAGCCATCGTGGCGATGCAAGATCCCAATGGCCTCGTAGCTGATGTTAAGTTTCCAGCCTGGTCCGAACAACCCATATCGTTCGGCCACAACGATATGTGGGCACGAATTCCGGACGTTGGTCGCTTCCCGCTGGTCCTTGACCTGGTGATCAACAGTGTTCGTTTTGAAAAAGTACTCGTCGACGGTGGCAGTGCCCTGAACAACCTGTTCTACCCAGCCTTCAAGAAGCTCGGCATCCCACTAGAAAAGTTGAAACCCTACGATACACCTTTCTGGGGTATCATGCTCGGGAAGCCCTCGTACCCACTCGGGCAGGTTACTTTGGACGTCCAGTTCGGCACCAAGCAACACTTCGACACCGAACACATCACTTTCATCGTGGCTGACTTCAAGGGGATTTACCATGCCATCCTTGGCCGACCAGGTATCGCCAAGTTCATGGCCATCCCTCACTATGGCTAGTTAGTCCTGAAGATGCCTACCGAGCAGGGAACCCTCTCCCTACACGGCAATGTGTTCATGGCTCGAGAGTGCGAAACCCAGGCCTACGCTGCTGCAGAGTTCCAGGACCTGTCATACACCCTGGAGCACACCAGTTTGGATGTCGAGAACATACCACCAGTAGAACTTGAGGTACCTGTTGGTTCGGGTCGGCGTCCATCCAACAAGGTCAAGCAGCATAAGGTGGTCCGGCTCTCTACCGACGACCCGTCCAAGGTCATGAAGATTGGAGCCGATCTTCCTCCCAAATAGGAAGACGCGCTCATCCAGTTCCTTCAGGAAAACATCAGCATGTTCGCGTGAAAACCCTCCGACATGCCCGGTGTTCCCAGGGAAAGGCCGAGCACTACCTCGACATCAAGACGACTGCCAAGCCAATCAAGCAGAAGATGCGTCGGTTCGCCCACGACTGCAAGGAAATCATTAGGATAGAAGTAGCTAAGCTCTTAGAAGCAGGCTTTATTAGAGAAGTGTATCACCTGGAGTGGTTAGCCAATCCGGTTCTTGTTCAAAAGAAGAATAAAGAATGGAGGATGTGCGTTGATTATACAGATCTCAACAATCACTGCCCCAAGCAGGCCTTTAATCTCCCTCGCATCGATGAGGTTGTAGATTCCACTACAGGTTGCGAGTTGCTCTCGTTTCTTGATTGTTACTCCGGCTATCATCAAATAGACCTTAAAAAGGAGGACCAAGATAAAACCGCCTTTATCACCCCTTTGGTGCTTTTTGTTACACGACCATGGCGTTCAATCTTAAAAACACCGGGTCTACCTACCAACGGGCTATCCAGTCTTGCCTTGAGCAAGAAATTTTCGACGATCTTGTTGAGGCGTATGTAGATGACGTGGTGATAAAGTCCAGACAAGTAGCTACCTTAGTCGAAAACCTTCAGCGTACGTTCGACAAACTCAACGAGTTTCAATGGAAACTTAACCCTAACAAGTGCATTCTTGGTGTCCCTTCCAGGATCCTGCTTGGCCACCTGGTCAGCCAGGAGGGCATCAAGCCAAATCCTGAGAAGGTCAGTGACGCTCTAAACTTACGTCCACCCCGGTGTGTCAAAGATATCCAAAAACTCACAGGGTGCATGGCCGCGTTGAGCAGATACATCTCACGCATGGGTGAAAAAGGCCTCCCCTTCTTCAAATTACTAAAAGCAAAGGACAAGTTTGAATGGACAGAGGAAGCTGATCAAGCTTTCAAACAGCCTAAAGCATACCTCGCGTCTCCCTCACTCCTAACGGTTCCAAAGCCGAACGAGGAGTTGCTCCAATACATAGCTGCTACGACCAACGTGGTCAGCACCATGCTAGTAGTCGAGCGAGAGGAAGCGGGGCATGTCTACGGCATCCAGCGCCCCATCTACTACATCAGCGAAGTGCTTACCGAATCAAAGCAGCGGTACAACCAAGTACAGAAACTTTTATACGCACTTCTAATCACCAAGCATAAGCTCCTCCACTATTTTCAAGCCTTCAAAATTACAGTGGTCTCCAACGTACCACTCGGCGATATCCTTCACAACAGGGATGCCAGTGGACGCATCGTGAAATATGCATTGGAATTATCGGAGTTCACACTGCACTTTCGTAGTCGTCGAACCGTGAAGTCACAGGCCCTGTCTAGTTTCATTGTGGAGTGGTCGGACATTAGCTTACCCTTAGCAGATTCAACTGCCGAGTACTGGCAAATGTACTTCGATGGCTCCTTGAATATTGATGGTGCTGGGGCTGGAGTATACTTCATCTCTCCTTCCAAGGACACAATTCAATACGTTTTGCGTATTCATTTTAGGGCATCTAACAATGTGGTAGAATACGAAGCTGCTCTGCACGGCCTTCGTATCATAGTCGAGCTAGGTATTAAGCGGCTCCTGGTATACGGGATTCTACTTAGGTTGTCAACCAGGTCAACAAAGAGTGGGATGTGGTTCATGAGAAGATGGATGCTTATGTTGCAGAAATACACAAGCTTGAGAACAAGTTCTATGGTCTGGAGTTCATCCACGTAACTCGGGCAAAAAATGTGGGGGCTGATGAGCTGTCAAAACTAGGCTCAACCCGTGCCGAGGTACCCCCCGATGTTTTCGTTCAAGGTCTTATAAAGCCTTCGATCCCCAATCAAGCTGATCAGGCACCCGAGCCTGACCCCGTGGCCAACTACTTGGCCGCACTGCTCAGTAATGATAAAGTCGAGGAGGAAAGTTCCCTCAGCCAGCAGGAAGATGATGAAGGTACGGAGCCAGCCAAGCAGGCCGTGCCTCCCAGCCTAGACTGGAGAGAGCCCTTCATCAAATATCTGAATGATCACCTTGTTCTAGAGGACAAAATTGTAGCCCAGCAACTGGTCCGCAGAGCCAAAGCTTACGCTATAGTCAATGGCGAGCTGATACGCAAGGGACCCAAGTCCGTTGTTTACCAAAAATGCGTTACCCAGAAAGAGGGCATAGAGCTTTTAAAAGCCATCCATGCTGGTACGTGTGGCAACCATGCAGCATCTCGGGCACTGGTCGGCAAAGCCTACCGAGCAGGTTTTTACTGGCCTACAGCCGTCACTGACGCAGAAGATTATGTATGGCGGTGCGTAAATTGCCAGATGTTCGCCAAGCAGATTGGTCCTTTTAAAAAGGCACCCGGCGGCTATACATCTATCTATGTGCTCATCGATAAATTTTCCAAGTGGATCGATTACAAGGCAGTCAAGCAAGCCACAGCTGAGAAGGCAGTGCAATTTCTAGATGAGGTCATTCACAGATTTGGGGTGCCGAACACCATCATCACCGATCTTGGATCACAGTTCACAAGCGATGCTTTCTTCAACTTTTGTGATGATAGTTGCATCAAGGTCAAATATGTGTCAATCGCCCACCCAAGAGCCAACGGTCAGGTGGAGCATGCCAATGGGATGATCCTCGATGCCCTCAAGAAACGGGTCTACCAGGTGGACAAAAAGCTCAAACCTGGTCGGTGGCTCATGAAATTGCCTGCTATGGTCTGGGGACTGTGCACCCAGCCTAGTCGTAACACAGGAGTATCACCATACTTTTTGGTTTATGGCTCCGAGGCTGTCCTACCAGCCGAAATCGCTTTCGGGTCACCACGAGTAGCTTACCATGATGAGGCAGTTTCTGATTCAGCCAGAGAGATCGACGTCATAGCTAAGGAAGAGCAAGCACTAGATTCGTGTGCTCGGACAACGAAGTACTTAGCTGGAGTACGCCACTACGACAACTCAATATTCGAGGACGGTTGTTCGTGGTCAGCGATTTCGTGCTCCATCAGATACAAAAGATAGATGGCCTGCACAAACTTTCACCAAGGTGGGAAGGTCCGTTCAGAATAAAGGCTATTACACGCCCAACATCCTATCGGCTGGAGACACTAGATGGTGTTGAAGAGTCAAATTCCTGGCATATAGAGATGCTTATACATTTCTACCCATAGAATCAAAGATATGTACCTCATTCTTATATTATATTTCTCTATTAACAAAGTCTCTTTGTGTTTCCCTGTTTCCCAGTTGCAGTTTCTTTTTCATGAATATTGCACAATCTTTCATACATGCACCCTGCATAAGTCACACCTAAACTTTGTAACTTTGCATCTCGGTGTGCTATAGCTCTGCGCTATACGGCACTAGGAGATCCAGCAGTCGCTCTCTAAAGGAACTTAGGATCATACCTAGTGATCCTGGCGTACCGCGCTATTCACTAGTGCGTCCCTTTGTCACTGGACAGAGTTAATCGCTTCAAGAGTAGGGACAAAACTTAGCTGTCGACATATTTTTTCTAAATCTAATGTTATGCACCACCATATGCATAATATCAACAAAAAACAAAATGGCAAAATGCTTTTCGCCCGCTTAAGCATGCCTACTCTGTCTGCATCTTGACATGGCCTTAAGTTTTTTTCGAGCACCCCATGCTCGGCACAACTTATGGACAACTATTTTTTACACAAATAATATTTAAAAGGCCCTACTGACCACCATCACTGGCTGCAGGATCTTCTATTAGGATCATATCTTCAACCAGAGCAGCAGCGGGAGGAGCAGAGGAGGCCCGAAGTTTTTTGGCAGCGGTTTCGTTTAGCTACGGCATGATCCCGAGGGCAACGGTGGCAGGATCCACCTACTGAAACCAAGAGCGGACCACAGCCAGGGCGGTGGCCACTGCGTAACCTCCAGCCCTAGAGACGAAGTCCTGCAGAGTAGTCCACAGTCGCCGGCACTGGTCAGCCACGAGAACAGTGTTGCCCACCGGGTCCGCCGGGTGCGTCTCCTCAGGGAAGATGGCCCTCAGCACTGGCTTAATGTGCTTGGTCATCGTGTTGATCTTCCTCTGAAGTGTGGCGCAGGAGTTTTCCAGCATTTGAAACTGGGCCACACGCCGGTCCCTCGTCTCTACACGAACAAACACATGGTGGTTAGTGGATTCTGGTCAATCCATTATGTGGCAGACAACTAGCAACTCCAAAATTGCTAATCTTATCGGTCAGCTTGGCAATCTGCACGCTGTCCGCTTCGGCCTGCTTCTGACCAGCATCCAACTGCCCTAGGAGAACATATTTCTCCTGTGTCAGCGTAGTGACTTGGTGGCCCAGCCCTATTACAAACAAAGTACATACACATGAGTACTTGGTCACAGCTCTTGTCAAAGATTGGAGTGGTCGGTAACTTACTCTGTTTGCCTGCCCCCATATCCTGCACCTGTTGGCGCAGCGCCGTGCTCTCCTCCTCCTACTCCGCCAGCCGGGCTTGATAAATTTGCGCCTGGGCCTCCATGTTGGCCTTCTCCTCCCGGAGGACTTCACACTCCACAGCGGTCGGCGCGAACCATTCAATGGTCCGGCCGCATTGGGAGCTGGTGGCTTGCAGGGACTGAGCACCCCAAGTCAAAACACTACATTATATATGTATTTACAGTACATAGTCATCCACATACCTTGATCCGGTCAAGCAGCACCTCCACAGCATCCTTGATGCCCTCTTCGAGGTCATCATCGGGGATTTCTTCATATGTGGTGAAATCATTTTCCCCTAACTTCCTCGTGATGTGGATGCGCTGCTTGGGGAGGTTGGCGCGCGGCATTCAGGGCTCCCGGGGGATCTCCTCAACCTCTTCAGCCAGTGGCAGAGCACTTGGAGCTATTGGCTATGGCGCAGGGCATCGAGGACGGCAGGTAGGTTCTGGCTATGGAGCTAGAATTATCCGCCTCTCCACCTGCACGCCCACCGGCCTCTCCTCGGCTTGGGTGGCCGCACTAGTGGCGTCCGCCTCTCCAAGCCCAGGCTCCCCGCCTGACGGTGCTGGTGCAGGAGCCGGCGGTGGAGTCGCCGCCGTGCTTGTGGAACTTTGAGCAGGGGCTGTGCCTGCACGGCTGCAAGTAGCCACCGCATATCCGGGTCACACAATGACTATATGAACACAAGCAACAACATATTTACACACTTGTACTTACCGGTGAAAGCCTCCTTGGAACTGAGGACCTCCTCCGCTGCCCGGGGCCCCTCCTCCGGTCCCTGACTTGCTATCAGGCTAGGGGACTGCTCTGGTTGAATGCGGCACGGGTCCGGGGACTGCCCAGCACCTTGCTCGGCAGCCGCGTGAGGCGCCGGTGCCTCCGGCGTGATGGCAGGTGTCAGCCTCGGGTGAGGTGGCTTTGACGACCCACCTTCGTCGCCGGCCCTGGCCTGCGCTTACGTTGGCGCTCGGCCAATGTTGTGTAGTCCTTGGAGTCCGAGGACCCGGGACTGTCAGGGGCTGCCCTCTTGCTGCCACCTCCACCCTCATCATCGAGGTTCAACTTACCTTCGGTGCCTAGGGTGGTCGGTTTCTTCTTCTTCTTTTTAGGGGTCGCGGCGGACATCGGGCGTTTCCTCACCGTGTGTCGCTGCCCCCTGGTGGTCGGTCCCACCACATCATCATCATCATCTTCATCAGGATTGAGGTCCTCTACCTCGCCCTAGTCAGCGGTCCGTTTCGGATGACGGTGACCCTGCGGGGCCTCACCTTCTGGCCACTGCTCAACAGGTACTAACGAAAAGAAAATATTGCGATCCTGTCCGAGCAATGATTGATAGTTAGAACATAGAAATATTTATACTATGTACTCAAGTAGTCTACAAGACAAACACAGTATGGGAATTACCTCTGGTGGTGGGTTGCTAAGCTTGTATGGCAGTGCTCTGTCCTCAGGAAAAGAAGTGTTTTCATTATACTTCTCGAGCAGAGCAGCCAGCTTCTGGTTTACCCAGTTCCGAGATGCCTTGGTGGCTATTTCCCGAGCAGGATCTGACAACCCGCTTTATGAATACAGTGGGTTCAATTGCTCCATGCACAGCTGCACTCTCCGGGTCAACCAGAGTGCAGACACAAGTGCTCTGTTCACTGACTTGTTGTCAATCAGCTTCAGGAGGTCCTTCACTTGCCCCATCTCATTAGCATTGGGCATCTCTGACCACCGGGAGTTGGCTTCTAGGATCTGATTGACATCACAGGGCACGCGCCTCCCGACCATGTCTTGGCTCATATAGAACCAGCACTTGTTCCATCCCTTGGAGGCGGATCCGTATTTGCTGCCCAACCAGGAGGCGGCTAGTCCGTCCTGGAGCCAGATGTAGCAACCCCCGGCAACCTGGGACCTCCCTAGTTTCCTTCTTCCGCAGCACGAAGAAGTAGCAGAATAGGTTGAAGTGGGGGGAATGCCCAGGAACATTTCACAAAAAGCTATAAAAATCACAACGGAGAGAATGGAATTGGGGTCCAGGTTGCAGATGGAAATCTTCCACCAAATGCATAAATCCTGAAGGAACCCATTCACGGGTAGCCCCAATCCATGAGGCACGAAGTCCTCGAACACAACAAACTCACCTTCATTAGGGCGAGGTTCATCCTCACCCCACGGCTCTCGCCAGACGGCCAGCTCTGCCGGCGGCAGGAAGCCCTCATCGGCGAGCGCCTGCAGCGACCCTTGAGTGGACTCCGACTGGACCCACTGCGGACCGCGGGTCGACGTCTTGGCCCCCTTCGTCGCCTTCTTGGTCCCCTTCCTTGCCATGGCCTCCTGAGCGGAAGACGATGCAGCGGAGAGTGGCGCTGGTAGTTACCCTAGATCCGCCCGATGGGGGCGTGCGGTGAGTATCTGTGGCGGTGCTCCTCACCGTGGCCGGAATGTCGGTACAAGAGCCGAGTCAGAGCAACGGCAGTTGCATGGCGGTGGTTTTCTCTTGCGGCGGTGACACAGAGCGGAGAGCTCGAGGGCAGTGGGAGGTTGGTACGAGGAAATGAATGAGACGCGGAACCGTCTTCACCCGGCGGCGGCTATTTATACCGTTCGGGTCAGGTCGCTTTGACTTCTAGGGTTGGACCCCCTCTGACTCGTGTGAACGCGCACTTTAACCCTAGTGGGCCGCAGTAAAATGGGCTTTACTTCATCCCGCTCATTTTTGCCCATGGGTCCGACGGTTATTTTCATTTCTCACTTGATTTTTTCTAGGTATATCAAGGCCCGTTTCTCAGAGCTGTTTGGACACATTTCTTCGACATTGGTGGGCCACATTTGTTAACTTGGGGACTGCACGTCAGTTCCCGGGTAGACATTTTTTCCACAACACGGTTTCCTGACAAAGTGATGGAGCATTCTTGATCTGCTCGGGACCTGTTCCATTGCTTACAGCAAGTTGGATTTTTCCTAAAAAGTTCAATATAACATATACTATCTTCCATCAAACTTGGGGACTAAGTGGGCCCACGTCACCTCATGGTGACTTAGGGCCTATTATTTTGTCCTTAATTTCTGGACGTTACCCGTATGGCTGGTTCATGTTAAACATTCCAGTGACACCGCCTGTCACGTATTAATGTGGGCCCACGTCTCAGGACGTGAAAAGAATTTTTCTTTTTCTTAAAGAGCATCATGCATCTTTCGACAGATCACCTACCCTAACAAAAGCGGTGGTCAGGAGGCGGACTATTCGGTGTTCCGCACCACGTGCTCAGCAACTTCACTGGTGGGCATTGCGTGCTCAGCGACTTCACTGGTTAGCATTACGTGGTCAATGACTTCACTGTTTGGTGTCACTTGGTCTGCATCTACACTGCTCAATACAGTCAAGACGGTGAATCCCTCAAGATACATGGTGCTCAGGGACTAGCTGTGGGGGTATAAACCCCATATACCCGCATAGACAGTTTCCAGGGCTGCTCGGTAAGACGGCCCAGACCAGACAAGGTCTGGCCCATTACCGACTAGGCTGGTGGGCAGAACAACGAGACGGAGTATAGTCCATCAAAGCTACGATGATGGGCTAGACGATAAGACGAAGTCGTGGTCCGTAACCGACCAGGAGGTGGACTGCGCGCAAGGATACTTGGCCTGCAAGTAGACTTAGTCGGTTATGTTAGATTGAGTCCTCTAGGGACACGACATAATGTAACCGACCTCTGGACATGTAACCTAGTCCGCTCAACTATATAAGGTGGACAAGGACCCCCTAGAACGCATCTGTCCCAATCCCTGCTCTAGCATCCTAGATCTAGAGCGCTTAGCCCTTCATTGTACTCAGGTACTTGATAATACAGCATCAACCGAGAAGCAGGACGTAGGGTATTACGCTTCTGAGTGGCCTGAACCTAGATAAACCCTTGTCTTGGTCGTTTGTCTTGCTTCTCACATCTGGTTCACGGATCGTAATGTGGCCTTACCAAAAATCTACTATCGTGGGGCATCCCATGGTAGACTGCCGGTTAGCCTTAATCGACACCACCCCGAGTGTCGGGTGCGTTGCCACTGAAGTCCTTGAGCATCATATCAGTCTGAATCAAATCTTTAGGGTGTTGGTGGTCCTTATTGCATACTATTAACCGCCAACTTGACATGGAAACAATCGCCAAACTTTGTAATAGGGTTTATATACTAACAACTTCCACAAGTTTTGGTGCAACTCTTTGTTTTGCAGGTTGTTATTGAAAACATTTGAAACATGGGCCAATTATAAAGAAATTATTTATAAAAATACAAAGTGGAATTTGGCCCAAGGCAAAACAAGGAGCAAACTGGACCTTCGGAACTCGCAATAGCAAAATCCACCGAAGCACCTCGGCCCAGGCCCATCCACCAATCGACCACCTGAAGGCAGTCGGGGACGGCGTTGCCTGGGGGCGATCACCCCCAGGGGGGCGATTGCCCCCGCCAGGTGTCACTTCGTGATACGCCCGCTCGTGTCGGTACATTCAATGCCTAGGAGGACGGTGCGCGAGTGGATTCCGGAATATTCCCTTCGGAACCGCCTATCTCAAGCTATAAAAGGAGGGGAGAGCTCACACTCACACACACATTCTACTACCCTCTAGAAGAGCTCTACACTTTTACTCTATACTCTTGAGCTTCCATTTCCATATCCTTGGAGGAGTAGTGGTGTCCCTCTAGGTGCTAGTGCCTAGTTGTATAAGTTAGAAAAGAGGAAGAGAGAGGAGGGAAGAGCGGAGGCGGAGCCGGTTTTGTCGGGTTCTCCTCCAGTTTGTACCTCTACGGAGCCAACTCCTTCATGAGTAATATCTGCATTCTTTCCTTTGCAATTCCTTAGTGATCTATTTACTTAAAGTTCAATGCTTACTTGCTTGCTTACGGGATCTCCGCTCGACCGAGTGCTCTAGTCCAAGGTACCGGATTAGAGTAGTAGCCTCTAGCATAGACGTGGTGTCTGGGCTAGGGAGTTACCTAAGTTTGCGCCCAACCCCATGAATAGTTGTGGTAGCCCTGGGGGTGACAGCTCCGACAGGGCCTTTGTATTCCATCACATTCGGGTTGGTGTTCTCGTAGAGCTTTTGGCTGCCTGACCCCGGTTACGTCTTCCCAGTCTTTTCGAGAACCGGAAAGGAACAGCTGCTCCAAAGTGAGTGAGTATAGTAAGCCGAGACTTTCGTTATCTGGTGACCTTAGGCTGAGCTTAGAAAACCCTCTCGCCCTACAAAAACATCCTTCTACCTTCTTCTCCTGGACGCTCTTGTTTCACTCTAGTACACTTCTGTTCCCTGAGGATAAATACGATACCCTGGAATACTCTTGGGTGAAAGCTACAATGGTATCCGTGAGCTTGCGGATTTATCTGCTTATGCTAAGAAATACCAACAAGCTTTCTGGCGCCGTTGCCGGGGAATGGTAGCTATTCTAGAATCAAACCAAGTTGTCCGTGTATCCTTTTTATTTTTCTTTAAACAAAAATATATCAACCACCACCCACCACATGGATTTCACTCCTATCTATAAATTCTTTGCTCCAAAGGGCGACTTGTTGGAGCCTCCACAATCATCACACCCTATTCTTGCAGATAGCTATGAGCTTCGCCCTACTCTAATAGCTAAGGTTTGGGAGCGATCCTTCTCTAGATTAGCAGACGAAGATCCATACACCCACCTTAGGGAATTTGAACATTTGTGTTCTTGTCGAGCTATTGCTGGCATGACACAAGAGACCATTAAATGGAAACTGTTTCCGTTCTCCCTTATGGGAAGAGCGAAAAAATGGTATGTTCATTCCGTAGGAGGCGTAAATGGAAATTAGGATGAACTTTGAGACAAATTTTGTCTTGTATTCTTCCCTCTTTTTCGAATCGCTTGATCTTAGAATAGAAGTCCTTACATTCAAACAAAAAGTGAAGGAGATGCTAGGAGCAGCTTGGGCTAGATTCATATGCCTTACCAACTCTGGTCCAAACCTTTCCTTTCCTGACCATGTCCTACAGTATCATTTTTATCATGGTCCGAACAAGGATGATGCTCTGCATCTCGACATAGCTTCAGGAGGGTCATTCTCACATAAATTCATTAGTGAAGGAAAAGCTATCCTTGAGAGAATCCTTGAAAACACTGCTTACACTAGCGTTTTTGACGAATTCCCCGAAGAAGAAGTCGAGATAAACCCCGACCAATAAGAGGAGGCACTAGCAACCGAATCCAAAACTCCTTCAAATCCCTCCCATGATCCGGTTGTTATAGAACCTCCTATTAAGGGAATACGCCACACTCCAGAGGATGATGAACCTCATCCTTCTTCATTTCCCTTTGAATTCGAGGAAGATCTCTTTGAAGATTTTGGAAATGCCTCGAATTTACCTATGCAAGTGAGACCTCTAGTGCAATCTGCACCGACTGAGGATGATGGCCAACACAATGAGCCCTTCCTTGTAGAACATATCAAAGGACTCTCGGCCATCATGAGTCATGAATGGTTGGTAGAAATGGAGCTATCCACTGAGGTAGTCTGAATCATTTTCCCATCTGATATTCTACCTTGCATCCTTAAGGGAACCATCTTAGAGGCTCACTATTGCCCGATCGTTGGGATGAATATCATGTCAAAAGCTTTGGCTGAGACACTTTGTCCCAACGGGTCGTTGATCCCTTCTCGTAGACTCTTAAAGATTCCTTCGGGAGTTATTCTTGAGAGTAAAGGGATCATGAGGTCTATTCCCTTGCGCGTAAGAGATTCTGAGTTTCGTCTAGATTTTCACATCTATGACATCTCATATACGTCCCTCTTGGTCGGTTTACCCCTAGGGACACTTTTCCAAGGAAGACCAAAAAAGGGTCTTTTGAACTTGAAATTGGGAAGTTCGCCTATTGCCGTGTCACTTGCATGATCACACAATGCAATAGTAGAACCCAAACCCAAACAAGACCCTATTGAGGATGTCTTGATGGCTTCTCAAGAAGAAGTGGTTCAACCAGCTTTCGATGTTGAAAACTTTATTCAAGAAGAGGAAGAGTTGGCAGAACCTATTGAACTAGACCATAACGAAAAGCCACCAAAACCCTCAATTGAGCTTAAGCCCCTTCCTTCTGGCTTAAAATATGTCTTTCTAAATGACAATTGTAAAACTCCTGTCATCATTAGCGACAAGCTTTCCCAAGAGGAAACCCGCAACTTGTCAATGTCCTAGAAAGACATAAGTTGGCCATAGGCTACTCACTCAAAGACCTCAAGGCGATTGACCCCAATTCTCTGCACTCATAGAATCCCTATCGATCCCAATTCTTCACCATCTAGGGAACCCCAGCGGAGACTTAATAACGCTATGCAGGAGGTTGTTAAGAAAGAGGTCCTCAAACTTTTTGACGCTGGGATCATCTATCCCGTACCACATAGCGAGTGGGTTAGCCCGGTTCAGGTCATGCCGAAGAAAGGAGGAATGACAGTCGTTAGGAATGAAAAGAATGAACTCATTCCTCAACGAACTGTCACGGGGTGGCAGATGTGTATTGACTACCGGAAACTCAATAAGGCCACTAAGAAGGACCATTTCCCATTCTCGTTCATTGACGAAATGTTAGAACGCCTCGCGAACCATTCCTTCTTTTGTTTCCTTGATGGTTATTCCAGGTATCATCAAATCTTGATCCAACCCGATGACCAAAGTAAGACTACGTTCACATGCCCGTATGGAACTTACGCATACCGACGTATGTTTCGGATTATGCAATGCTCCAGCATCTTTCCAACGGTGCATGATGTCCATTTTCTCTAACATGATCGAGAAAATCATGGAAGTGTTCATGGACGATTTTACCGTCTATGGCAAAACTTTCATAGATTGTTTGGAGAACTTAGACAAAGTCTTACAACGGTGTGTAGAAAAGGACTTAGTCCTCAACTGGGAAAAATACCATTTTATGGTCCAGGAGGGCATAGTCCTAGGACACAAGGTGTCCACTCATGGGATAGAGGTGGGCAAAGCAAAAATTGAGGTCATAGAACAACTTCCACCTCCCACGAATGTGAAGGGCATTCGTAGCTTTTTAGGCCATGCAGGGTTCTATAGGCGATTCGTCAAAGACTTTTCTCAAATCACTAGACCCATGACCAACCTTCTAGCTAAAGATGCACCTTTCGTCTTTAACAATGAGTGCCATGAAGCCTTTCAAATCTTGAAAAAGGCACTCATTTCAGCTCCAATCATTCAGCCACCTGATTGGAAGTTTCCCTTTGAAATCATGTGTGATGCTAGCGACTTTGCGGTTGGTGCCATTTTGGGCCAAACAAAGGATAAAAAGCATCATGCTATATGCTACGCTAGCAAAACCCTATCTGGGGCACAGCTGAATTACACCACAACTGAGAAAGTGTTGTTGGCTGTGGTCTTTGCAATAGATAAGTTTAGGTCTTACTTAGTGGGGGCAAAGGTAATTGTTTATACAGACCATGCTGCTCTCAAATACCTCCTCACTAAGAAAGACACTAAACCCAGGCTAATCCGATGGATTCTCCTACTCCAAGAGTTTGACATAGAAATAAGAGATAAGAAAGGGGTAGAAAACTCGGTAGCCGATCACTTGTCTAGGCTTCGTTATAGGGATACAGATGAGTTACGCATTAATGATTATCTTAGGGACGACACACTCCTAAAGGTAACGCACTCGGACCCGTGGTACGCAAATATTGTCAACTATATAGTTGCAGGATATGTTCCACCAGGGGAGGACAGGAAGAAACTCAAGCAGCAAATTTGCTCTCACCTGTGGGATGACCCATCCCTCTTCCCGAGTTCGTGTTGATGGCTTGCTAAGAAGATGTGTCCCAATGGTTGAAGCCACAAAGATCATGGAAAGATGTCATGTAGCAGAATATGAGGGGCACTACGGAGCATTCCGGACACATGCTAAGATCTGGCAAAGCGGTTTCTTCTGGCCAACAATGTACCAAGATACAAAATAATTTGTCAGAAGATGTGCCAGATGCCAGAAACATGGAAACATCAACGCTCGTGATGCAATGCCGCTCATGAACAACCTCCAAGTGGAGTTGTTTGATGTCTGGGGGATAGACTTCATAGGACCGCTCCCCAAGTCTGGAGATGCTGAGTACATCTTGATCGCAGTGGACTATGTGTCCAAATGGGTAGAAGCAATACCCTACTTATCTGCAGACTCTAAGCACTCCAAAAAGATGTTCCATGAAGTGATATTCCCAAGGTTTGGAACACCTCGACTGGTCATAAGTGACGGAGGGTCACACTTCATTGATAAGTCCTTTGAGAAGTTCCTAGCCAAATATGGAGTCAAACACAATGTTGCAACTCCATACCATCCCCAGACAAATGGTCAAGCTAAAACATCCAACAAGCAGATCAAGAACATTCTGCAAAAGACCGTAGATGAGATGGGGAAGAAATGGAAGTGCCAGCTGTTTGATGCACTATGGGCATATCGAACATCCTACAAGACACCCCAAGGCATGTCACCATACCAGCTAGTATATGGAAAAACATGCCATCTACCTGTGGAGTTAGAGTTTAAGGCACATTGGGCCATCAGGAAATGGAACATGGATCTCCACCAGGCTGGCAAGAAGAGACAAATACAAATATCTAAGCTAGAGGAATGGAGGGAAAAGGCCTACCACAACTCCAAGATCTATAAAGAAAGAACAAAGAGATGGCATGACAAAAGAACCAAGCACAAAGAGTTCACACCTGGAGATAAGGTCCTGATGTTCAACTCAAGGGTGAAACTCTTTGGTCATGGAAAACTTCGGAGTAAATGGGAAGGGCCATTCAAAGTAATTGAAACCTCGCCACATGGTGCCATCACACTCCAAGATGACAACAGTAATACATTTAAGGTCAATGGCCAACGTTTAAAAGTTTTCCTTGAACCTCAAATAGAAGAGGTTAATGTCATTGAATTCTTGCGATTCAATGATTCAATCTAAAAAAATCAACCTTGATTAAAAAAAGTTTACAATAAAGGTTTCTTTTATTCTAATAAACTTTAGACTCTCGGTGTCTCCCACCGAGAAGAGTCCTTGTTATTTTCACAAGTTCTTATTTTTTAATAAAAGCCGGATATAGCTCCAAAGAAGTGTGGGGGTGTGCAACACTCCCATCAAAAAAAAGGGAGAAGAAGGAAGCACCAAGCCACATCATGAACTGGTGGAGGAGTCTGTACACAACTTGGTTTGATCACTTTATCCCCACCTGTTCATTTTCATGCTCCTCAATCTATCATGAGTTTCCCATTTGGATTCAATTTTTTTGAAAGTAAATGTGATTATAGCTTTTTGAGAATGAACTGCATAATTGTTAGACCTTACATATCCTTCATGCTTGTGGGAAAAATATCTTATAGGAAAAATATTTTGACTAAGTTGTTGTGAAGTGAGATATGGTTTCGGCATAGTTTTCCTACCTTTTCTATCGAAGTACATGGAGAGTTTTCTTTTTGATAAAATGCCAAAAAATCATAGTTTCACATACTCCTCAATGGTTAAAGTTCCTACCAAGGCCATATGACATGCTTGCAAACAAAACCCTTTGTCATATGCTGCTCGTTTGATCATTGAGCTTCGTCAAATTGTTTGTGACCGATGTGAGACTATAGTCATGCACCCACGATTGAGATTCACTTGCACCCACCAATTAAACTACCAACTCTTACCCTGAGAGTTGCGCACAAACATGCACCCCTTTCGTCCACCAAAAATGCCAACTCTTACACTGAGAGTTGCGCACCAGTCCACCAAATAAAAATGCCAACTCTTACCCTGAGAGTTACGCATTCCTTAGCCACCAAAAAAAAATTTTACTCCACGTATTCCATCATGACATCTCTCTCCATTCCAAGTTTTTCATATTCCAAAAAAGAGAAGCTATGGGCTATGCTAAAAAAAAGAGTGAGAAGAAGAAAAAAAAAGAGATAGAGAAAAAAAAGAAGGCGAAAGGAAAAAAGAGAGAAAGAGAGGAAGGAAGAAGAGGAAAAAACATAAATATTAGCAATGCCTTTGATAGCCCATACTCTCCCAAAAAATTTCATCCACTAATAAAGAGAGCGTCCTGATGCATGGAGTATCCAAAAATACTCAAAATTAGGAACCACCCTTTATTCCACACACTTGCACATCTCAATCAAGGTGTATGCCTTGTGTCTGCATAGGGTTAGGTTTTTGACGAAGCAATATATGTGATGCAAGTATGCCCACTTTCATACCTGCCCAAAAACTCCACTCACAGCTTTAGTGATAGGTCATGAAAGAAGGCAACCTCAAAATGCCTTTGGTGAGGTAATCATACACTTTGAGCGACTCGAGAGTACCATTTGAGTACATGTGAACTATGCTTTATTTGAAAAATCTTATAAAAACTCCAAGTCATTGAGATATGAAAATGGGATGAGATGGCTATGTTTCAGAGCTGTTCCACTTCTCAACCGCTCAAGGAAATTTGTTAGCCACTCCACATATCCCACAGGTATGAGGTATGTTTTGGAATGACCTTTGTGCTAGTTCCATATCTTGAGTAGTTATGTTCATCTCTACTTTATCCTAACCTTTGCTCAGGACGAGCAAAGATCCAAGTGTGGGGGAACTTGTTGGCGGTCCTTATTGCATACTGTTAACCGCCAACTTGACATGGAAACAATCGCCAAACTTAGTAATAGGGTTTATATACTAACAACTTCCACAAGTTTTGGTGCAACACTTTGTTTTGCAGGTTGTTAATGAAAACATTTGAAACATGGGCCAATTATAAAGAAATTATTTATAAAAATACAAAGTGGAATTTGGCCCAAGGAAAAACAAGGAGCAAGCTGGACCTTCGGAACGCGCAACAGCAAAATCCACCGAAGCACCTCGGCCCAGGCCCATCCACCAACCGATCACCCGAAGGCGGTCGGGGGACGGCGTTGCCTAGGGGCGATCAGGGAGGGCGATCGCCCCCGCCAGGTGTCGCTTCATGATACGCCCGCTCGTGTCGGTACATTCAATGCCCAGGAGGACGGTGCGCGGGTGGATTCCGGAATATTCCCTTCGGAACCGCCTATCTCAAGCTATAAAAGGAGGGGAGAGCTCACACTCACACACACATTCCACTACCCTCTAGAAGAGCTCTACACTTTTACTCTATACTCTTGAGCTTCCATTTCCATATCCTTGGAGAAGTAGTGGTGTCCCTCTAGGTGCTAGTGCCTAGTTGTATAAGTTAGAAAAGAGGAAGAGAGAGGAGGGAAGAGCGGAGGCGGAGCCGGTTTGTCGGGTTCTCCTCCAGTTTGTACCTCTACGGAGCCGATTCCTTCATGAGTAATATCTGCATTCTTTTCTTTGCAATTCCTTAGTGATCTATTTACTTAAAGCTCAGTGCTTACTTGCTTGCTTATGGGATCTCTGCTCGACCGAGTGCTCTAGTCCAAGGTACCAGGTTAGAGTAGTAGCCTCTAGCATAGACGTGGTGTCTGGGCTAGGGAGTTACCTAAGTTTGTGCCCAACCCCATGGATAGTTGTGGTAGCCCCGGGGGTGACAGCTCTGACAAGGCCTTTGTATTCCATCACGTTCGGGTTGGTGTTCTCGTAGAGCTTTTGGCTGCCTGACCCCAGTTATGTCTTCCCAGTCTTTTTGAGAACCGGAAAGGAACAGCTGCTCCGAGGTGAGTGAGTATAGTAAGCCAATACTTTAGTTATCTGGTGACCTTAGGCTGAGCTTAGAAAACCCTCTCGCCCTACAAAAACATCCTTCTACCTTCTTCTCCTGGACGTTCTTGTTTCACTCTAGTACACTTCCGTTCCCTAAGGATAAATATGATACCCTGGAATACTCTTGGGTGAAAGCTACAACGGTATCCGTGCGCTTGCGGATTTATCTGCTTACGCTAAGATATACCAACACAGGGCCCTTCTTGAGTTTGCAAAAAGTAGTATAGGGCATCAGAATGTTAGCAGCACCTTCGTCAACTAGCATTCTGGACACTGTCTTCCCATCAACAAATCCTTTCATATATACAAAGCCTTCAAGTGTCGATATTTCTCGGGCTTGTCAAACATAGTCGATTGTGATTGTAGGATGAACTGAGCTGCTTCCTCGTCGTAGTCTTCTTCATCAATCTACAATCACCAGATTAGAAGGGGCTCTGAATTTTGTAGGCAACATGATTACCATTTGAAAATCAGCCAATGGTTTACCTTTATTGGTTGTTTGCTCAGTGTGCCACACTCGAGCTCTATTATCCCTCTGTTCCTTTTTGTGTTCTATTTCTCTGCTCCTTAGGAACTGTACCCTTCTTTTTGACTCCTCAATCCATTTGGGCACCATTGGTCTAAACATACTCTTTTTCTTCAGTCTCTACACGATCCACCAAGCTCTGATCAATAATTCTCTTACTGAGCCGTGAGGCCCTGGGCTGGCAGCCACAGTGCCACGTCTTGGTCGGCGGCATCGGAGGCCAAGCCATCCGGCCGGTGAGCACAAAGGCGCGGGACGGAGATCCTGCGCATGGGAGGTGGCTAGAACCGGAGAATGGGCGACGTTGACCAACTATGGGGAAGAGGCTGGACATGAAGGAAGTGGCTGCAGGGGCTCGACGTTGTGGCCAACGGTCTAGCAGCCAGCGCATAGGTGTGATAGGCAGATAGCCGGGGAAGAGGCAGGCGGTGGCGTGCACTTGGCGAAGAAAAGAAAAAATCTGAGCGGTTGAAGAAAACGAAGAGAAGTGCCTATGTTTATGTTATTTAGACTAGTAAAAATGCCCGCGCGTTGCAACGGGAGTAGGTCAAAGATATCGAAAATCATATTAAATATAGTAGACTGAACCAAGCCAAAGTAAGTTAGCTCGAAAGCATATTTAGCAAACCAATGCCTTAAGCCACTCGGCCATACCTCCATCAAGTTGCTGATCGGAATTGAATCAATTTGGTTTCCCAAAGATCCACTGCGAGAAATACTCGATTGATCTATGGATCTCCGAAGTGTCCAAGCGAGACGAGACCCCATCCAAACCAAATCCGCCACTGGTTGGGCATGGTCACTTACTTATATATACATATAGATAGATTAGGGTTGGACATGCTTAAAAGGAAGAATCAAATACACTAAGTTAAATGGTGAGAAAAATGTTCAGAAAAAAATGGTCGGAAATATTCAAACTTAATTTTGGAGAAGACTTAATTTATATGTATTACTTATTTTAATAGTACATAAACAAAACTTTGATAAAATATGAAATTATAAGCACTGAAAATAAATTAAATCCAAGACTTAATTATTAGCTTATTTTGGCACGAACTTAAAAACAGAAAGGCCGTTTATAGCATTTCGGCCTGCAGAATGACCGCAAGGGCCTTAAGCCCGGTTACGTGAGCCTAGGCCGTGCAACAGTGCTAGGCCATGTAGCTCTGCCGGCCTCGTAAGGCATGGCTCAACCTGACCGACGGCCGAGGACACGCCTATGGTTGTCGCTCACAATGTGAAGACCGGAAAGGCAATGGCGCCGACGAGCTCCTCTCGCCAGAACCATGTATGGCTGAAGCTTGAGTGCGCGGCTCTATTGAGCGGTGCTTGTTGGGGCCCTAAAGGCGCTACTCCCTGCAAACGCGTGACGGTGGGTCAACATGTTCTTCGACGACTCCTAGGCGCACATGAGGAGGAACGATGTCAAGCTAGTGCACAAGACAATGAGGCTACTCGAGGATTCGGGGATCCTCATGCGCACTCGTGTGACTAAGACGATGACGTTCACAACAGGTTTCTATGTCATCCTATCAAGGATTGGTGCGATCGTTGATGCTCTTAATTTCTACGTGGCAACCCTCATCGAACAATATCTATTTTTAATAGACAACAACCAATAGTTCATGTGCCTATAATACTATATTTATTATTTATATTTATAAGAAAAACAAAATATCTAACATAATCACAATAATAAAATATAAAATATCAAAAATATCTAACATAATCACAATAATAAAATATATAATACATAATATAAACAAAAGTGTCACTTGATCTAACGGGGGAAGGTGGAAAGGTGAACACTTTGGAGGCTGGGGTGAGAAGGTTGACGCCGTTGAATCAGAATGGAAAAAAGACCTTAACGGATACGGAAAACAAATATAAAAAAACAGAAACAAGAGGATTAACAAAAAAAATAGAATCTGATGGAGATCGGAAATGGATGAAAAAACACACCGAAAATTTTGCCAATTTATTATTAGGTATAGATATAGACATAGATTAGATATGGACCCATACTGAAGACTTCCATGTGCCAAATCACTGTACCCTTAAGACCACCACTGGTTTTATATGCTCGTGATGCCCAATAGGTGAAGTCAGGTTTCGAAGGTTTTCTGGATCAGTTGACTGAAACTCTTCCTCAGATAATACCGCTCCAGTTTTGCTTTTAACACATGCGACTATTGGTAGCGAGAGGGACCATCCTCAATCTGAGAAGTTAATGCTGCAAGGCAGCCACAGCATTGCAATTATATGCAGCCAGAAGCATTGCACCGCTGTGAAGGAAAACTAGCGTGAGCAGGTTTTCCTCTGCAGTCTTGACCGTTAGAGAAGTAATTCTAATTCAACATACTCAGATATAACTAATTTTTGAAGTATGATTGGAAATATTTCAGTCGTCATATATATTTCAGGGTAGCATGCTTACATACATACTGTTTAAAGTTATTTAGAAAACAGAGAGTCAGGGAAGAACAACATCATATATGGGGGCAATATTGAAGTCTCTCTCTCTCTCTCAAAAAGATAAAAAGGTTCTAATGTCTGTTTTTGGCGGAAAAATTTGCAGAATGACGTTTTGATGGCTCTGACAAATGTCTGTTATGGATGGAAATGTTACAGAGTACTCCCTATGTCCTAAAATAAGTACACATTTCATTTATCGAGAAGTCAAACATTTTTAAGTTTGACTAAATATATACACAAATGTACTAATATTTATGATGTATAATAAGCATCATTATATTGATCATGTAATATATACTTTTATAAGGGCATGTACAATCCACAGATATATTACAATGGTTTTTGGAATGTGAACACTGACAGCTCATACAATGGACTCTCTCTTTGGCTATCTACAAGTTATTTAATACTGTGCATGTAGCCGTGATCAATCGTGAATTCCATTTTGTATATTATTGTATTGCTATATGATAGAAAACAACGCACTTATAAATAAGATGGACTAGATTACAATATTTTTTTAGAACCATCGATATAAAAGATATATTATATATATTTATATATAATAATATAATATAATAGTTTTCATTAATCGTACGAGTTGTCAAGTGTACTGCATAGTGCATACTTGTACATTATTGTCTGAACTCTGCATAGCAAAGCAATATACTTGAAATTGAAAATCAGGACAATAGATCTATCTGCTAGCCAGCTTCTACTGTATTCTGAAATCGATGTTTCAGTAGTTGGATTGATCTGCTAGCCAGCACTTGTCTGTATGCTGCTATCAGCCAAATTTCCCTCTTAATTCCATAACCCATGTTCTCCATTCCGAAGGATTATAGGCACCAATCTTTTATGGCTTCCTGCAGTATGTTCACATGTCACATCTCAGTCTTGCTGCAGCAATATGATACTATCAAATACTACAATGAAGATGCTCACAAGTAGATGACTGGCATACTGAACAATCTTGCTGCAGCAGCATGTGCCTATTATTTCCTAACAAGTCTATTTTGTTAACAAGGATATGGCAACAAATTTTCTGAACTACAATTATGTGATCTCTATTTTCAGAACTGTAACAGATAACAGATAACAGGTATAATAGTAGTTCAGACCATACATTCAGTCATTCAGAGAACAGATAAATGCAACATATATATTTTCAGAACTGAAGAACTGTAACAGATAAATGCAACACATATTTTAAGAATTGTAACAGCATCAGAATTGTAACAGATAAATGCAACACATATATTTTCAGAACTCTAACAGCAGCATAAATGCAACACATAGTGCACAGTTACATAGCTCATAGTGCAGAACTGAAACAAAACTTCCTGACTCTATAGTTACATAACACAGTGAAGAATTGAAACAAATCTTCCTGTGCAAAACCCATCCAGATGCCCAACACACAAGTGGATAATCTACAATTGAAACCTAATGCTGAACATCCATTTCAGCAATGAAAATTATCAACTATTGATGTAGAAGATGCCCAGGCCAACATAAGTGAGGAAAAGACAGTCTCAACTGAGCAGCTTATGGAGATTATCAAGAAAAGTGAACGAAATGTGCTCAACTAAAATCTAACACCTCACAATCACAGCTGTCTATTTTCAGTGTCGCTTGCTGCCTGTCTGCAGACACGCATGCCTACAGATCATAATCCAAAACCTGAAATTCTAATTTTCCGTAGCTATAAAATTTATTTATCACTGAAATTCTAATTTTCACTAGCCTACCTACATGAAAGTGTGATACTCTATTATATCAATACTATTATGTGCTAGTTCTTGATGTTAAATGCTTTAGAGACAAGAAATTAGGTATTTTTTGTTTTATTTTTGACCAAGAAATTTTCCGATAAACCCGTTTATCGGTGACCTCCGGTATTTTATTTTTTTTGGTACTGATAAAGTGAACCCTCCCTGATGCCTGATTAGAGCTTTCTCTCTTTTTTTTTCTATCAAGATCTGAATCAAGTTTCATGTGCCATTAAGGAGGCAGCATCCAAGCATGCCGTGCTACATGGCCAAGGGCCAGCCACGGCTCACAGTTGCAGATGCATCCATGAGAGATGAGACATTTCTTTGCAATGAACGGACAGTGGTGCCACCTCTATTGAGCAATAACCAACTTCTCGTGTTCAACATACCAATTACCAATTAACAAGGATGTGGCAATTTTAATTCAACAACACACACAGCAACAATATATTCGGAATTAGTGTTCTTACCACGTTGGATCCCAACTTGCTGGATGCCCAAATGAAGGGGACGATGGGGGGAATGGAGCCATCGAAGCAGCCGATGATGCTGGGGCCCAACACACAGCCGTGCTAGATGCAGCCATCGAAGAAGCCGATGCCACCACCGCGCCGTTGAAGCGCCGAAAAGGGAAGAAGGCTGACAACGGCTGGATCCGCTACCAACGGGGAAGACGGCTGCCGATGATCTGGATCCATGGCTAACAGGGAAGAGGGCCGCTGCCGAGCTGGATCCATGGCCATCGAAGTAAGTCGATGCCGCTGCAGCTGCCTTGACCTTGCCCTTCCGCCCCGCCGCCGCCGTGCCCAGGCTATTCTGCCCCAAATCTGCAGATGCACCAATGTCCTCCATCTAGTAGGTTGGGAAGACAGCCAGGGAGAAGTTAGGATTATATACTAACAGTGGTGGATTTGGCGTGAAAAATCCATTTTGCATGCGCCCTCAGCTTCCACCGTGTGCACCCGCACTGAATCGGCGCGCTCGTCGACTCGAGTAGTCGGGCCTATAGAATGCGCCCCCAACCACAAGGAAGTCTCGGAGCACGAGCTCATTGTCGCCTCGTGAGGCGATGAGGAGAGCTTCTCTCATTGAATACAGCGGAGCGGGGTTGTTTTTGTAAAAATAGCAAGACATAGACGGGATATACAGACGCGTTGTACATGGCCTAATAAACTTATTTGGAGATACTATATAACTAGTCAGACTTAAAAGAGTTTGACTCCACGAGAAGCGTAATGTGCATTTATTTTAGGATAGAGGCAGGGTTTTTTTCGGTGAAATTTCGCTGAAATATCCAAAATTTCGCTTTTATCGATGAGTGCCGAAATGAAAAATAAATACCGGTATGCCATTATTTTTTGTTTTTAAACGCAAAAATTAATTATTTTTTAAAAAAAGAAAATGCTACAGTGACCACCGAAATTACCGAAATTTCGCATTTATCGGCAAGAGCCGAAATTTGTTTTCTACCGAAAAAAACCCTGGGACTAACATCTTGAAATTTAAAGGCGCTTTGCGATGGCTTTTTTCGATTCAAGTTCTTTGGAACAGAGTAGAGGTTAATTACCTGTGGTATAACTGGGATAGGATCATAGGAAATAGTGTTGCCATTCACATCTGCTTGCATGGCCCAAATTGGGCACTCCTCATCTCGATTCGTGATCATATGGAACTGACCTTCGCCTCTACTGTAGATGCCTCCGTCGCCTCCACTCCATAACCCTGGACGGAACATGCTTGGCGGCGTCGCCATTGTCCCCGGCACAGCAACTGCCGGCCCCTGCTGGTGATCAATAGCATGTAAGAATACTGGGAGCCTGTGCATCTGTGAAGACTGCGATAGCGTTCCCCACTGGTGTTCCGTATTCGACTCCGTTATAGCCTTCCCACCGGCCGAGTCCACCAACATATTAGCAGCCCCGGGCCATGAAATGTTGGAGCCAACATTCGGGATGTCCATGCTGGCGAGCCCGTACAACTGCGGCAGCACCGGCGATGCACTGCTGCTCGCCGTAGCTTGTTGTGGAGTCGGCGCGACGATATTGGTGGTGCACGACGAAGTCATCGCTAGTGCTGCTGATGATGCCGATGCAGCAGTGGCTGCAGCACTGGGCTTGCTGCCCTTGGCTCGGCGGCGTCTGTACGGAGCACCAACGGGGATGTCACGGAGGGCACCGCCGTGCGTCCAGTAGCGATGGCAGCTACGGCAGAAGTGGCGCGGTTGCGCGAAGGAATAGTTGTTGAAGTAGCAAAACTTGGTGCTGGTGGAGTCACAGCGCGGGCACTTGAGCCCCGGCTCTGGCTTTGGGATCCTCAGCAGCTTGGAGCGCTCAGACATGGACCTTGGTTGGGCGTTGGCTTGCGCTTCTGGGGCGCTACCATCGCGGCTTCCACCTCCTTCGGAAAGAGCCTCTACGGCCATGGCTTGTCCATACTGGAGAAGATTGCCTTCACCAGAAACAACAGCTGATGCAGGAGGAATATTAATGTCACTAGTAGTTGCCTGCTGCAGCTGCAAAGAAATTTAAGATAATGAAACATGAATCAAGAGAGCGATTTATATAGTATATATATTCCAAGATATAAATGATTTAGTTCATCTACGATATATATGATATATCAGCAATCGAACCATCTATCTAATGTGAAACTAACTTTTGCTTGCAATGGGAACTAAATCTTGAGATACAGAATAATAATTTGTTAGAATTATAAATATCTACATATATATATTTTTTAAAGGACAAAAGACCATACATATAGAACTACACGTATCTACATAATAGTGGTGCCATACATAAATTACCTGCTGGTTGCTATTCCAGCTTGCGGAAGCTAGGAAGACTGGGGGGAAGGTCATATTTGTGAACTTAAGTAACTCTAACAAGCCACTTGTGTGTGTGTGTGTGTGTTTTGGGTCACTTGACTCCACGGAGTGATTGATTTATATATCGCAGCTTCGGATGGAATAGAAATGGAAACGCACTAGACTAAAAGAGACTTGCATCTTGTCTATACGCACTACCGGACAGAGGCACTTTGCCGAGTGCCATACTCGGCAAAGCTCACACGACAAAGAATCTGTCTGCAAAGAGCTCTTTGCCGAGTGTTTTTCGGCAAAGTTGGAAACGAAAAAAGCCGAAAAAATAGAAAAAAATTAACCCGGGACCGACCGTCACGGTATTTTTTTGTGCAAAATTCGCGCGCTACGCGGCCGGCGGGGTTCAAACCCGTGACCTCTCTCTCGCGCGTCTCACCCTCTAACCACTGCACCACATTATCTCTTGTGTCTATATTACATTTCGGTTCCCCAAGTATTGTTTGTGGAAACTAGGAAGACTGGGGGGAAGATCATATTTGTGAACTTAAGTAACTCTAACTAGCCAGTTGTTGTTGTTATTGTGTGTGTGTGTGTGTGTGTTTGGGTCACTTGACGCCACGGAGTGATTGATTTATATATAGCAGCTTCAGAGGGAACAGAAATGGAATCGCACTAGACTGAAGGAGACTTGCATCTTCTCTCTACTCTCTAGCTATGATCTATTTCTTAGTCAAATCCAATGATCTATATCTTACTCAAGTCACACCGACTCATAGACCTATTTGTTCCGGGTTGTAGATTGCAAAAGCGGTCTATAGATTATAACAATACATAAGCTCGGGGAGCAGATTCTTAGATTTAATAATCTAACAATTGAATTGCCAAAATTTGAGGTGAGAAACCGCTTATTTGTTTCAGCTTGTATTTGTGAAAGATACAATCCACATCCCTTAAGCACACATGGCATTTTCTATTTTTAATGGGTGGTATCATGCATATTAACTCATCTACTACACACTGAAGTTTTGCTGGCCTAGTATGATACAATGAGATAGAACATATATAGTTATCTTGCCCAAGATATCGCTTGGGCACGAACTGATCTTAATTACATTAGGTTGTATCATAGGACATAATCTCTCACAGTATATACGACGATTAGTTGTCTTAGATATATCATAGAAAGTAAAATTATGATACTGCAAATTACAGTGGTTCTATCTAATTGATGCCGCACTGATGTGTCAGCTATAGAAATACAATACTATACTATATACTCTTACTTCCATTTAGAACATTGATTTGGTCTACAACACACGTTTTTCAACAACAATATTGCCAAAATATTGTTGTTGAAAGTCATTTAATATGTAATTATTTGAAAGTATTTACAATGCAAAATATTCTATTGACATTTCCATGTGGCACTTCAAAGCTTCTAAAATTTGACTAAGCATATCCCTAAAGTTAACAAATGGGAATATTATACATTATTAGTGGTTGCCGTGGCGTCAGGTGGGAATTGAGAGCGTGATAAAACTAGAACAGCCCCCACACGTGGCTGCTGGCACCAATACAAAAACGAGATGGTTTTTTATTAAAAAGAAAATTGATATACAAATTTGAGTTCAACAGAGCACGGACCTTGGTAGTTGGAACTCAAGATCACTCCTCCTACTTACCAGTGGAGCTAAACTCACTTCCTGCCGATGTGAATCAAACAATGCAGCAAGCTTTATCCTTATTTGGCGCATTGGTCATCTTTGGAGCATGTAGCGTGACATCCATGTTTAAATCAATAATTGTAATCGCGTTCACAACGAACACTACTATATTCAATCAGGTATCCTGTCACATGAACACGTTTGCACTCATACCAAATGCTTCTAAAAGTTGGAAGGTCATCACCCATCCAATTGATTTAGCCAACCAAACAGATCCTAATTTATACACATACAGTTAAGCCTCCTTTGGTTCATAGAAAAAATGGAGAAAACATAGGATTGAAAACCCTATAGAAATTTCTACTGTTTATTACTTTGGTTCATAAAAAAAAAAATGACCCACAGGGGATAAGACACCCCTGGGCATTTTGCTTAAGAAGGAAGGGGCATCGGAGTAGCATAGAAAATTTTCCTGAGCCTGTCATTTTAGAGGAAAACTGCAGGAAACATAGCATTCCTCTCAAACATCTTGGTAAAATTCGTGTGCACGAAGAACTAGAAACTCAATGCGGTTGCTAGTTAATTGTGGTTCTTGCAGGCGGGGCCCAATTGTCGGTTGGTTATATAAGAGATTTTAGCCATGTTCGACCAAGTAGTGAAAAGGGACAACTTCATCGTGGCTTAAAAATTGTTTAGGATTTCTACGTTTTTCTTATGGTCTATCCAAACGATCATTTCCTAAATTTTTTTATATTTTTCATTTCTCTATTTTGCAACCGTATTCATACCGAATTCTTATATTTCATTCCTCAATTTTTGCACTCGTCTGGTTTAAAAGGCCCTTATACTTCAGCTGCATTGGGTCTTCTCCAAGGGGGAAAAACAAAAAAAAAAAGACACATCTCATTATATACAGTACGTCAACAACCGTAGTGTTGGGTAGGATGGCTGACAAGTCCTAGTAGACCCGGGCGGTGAGGAGCGGGCACGCTTCCTTATGCTACAAGTGTGGCCACCTACTTTGCCTTCCTGTTTTTTTTTTTCAAAAAAAAAAAAAAGACCATGTCCACGCGACCAACTCAGGCTCCTTGGTCTAACAAAGGCAACAGCAGCTGGTACTGTTTTGAAGGGCCTAATTTATGAATCTGACATATATGCATGCACGTTATGCTGCTTTGCCAAAAAAGAAAAATGATGTGATGTAATTGAAAGATGGTGAGAATTCAAGATCAATCGGTTTGTCAATTGCCGATTGCGGCGAGGTTTTCTTATAGGATAGCACAAAACCATGATGGATTAGTACAGCTAGGTGGTATAGCATAATAGGTAGTTACTATTACCTATCATTTTATATTTCATCACACAGTGCATGTTGTACTTTATGCTTATGCTGGACTAGCAAATGCGCCGATGCGTTGCAAGAAAACGTACAACTTGAGCAAGTGTCTAGCTAAATTAGAATAGCGCATGTTCAGACACAGTACATAGTCTGATTCTGAAAATTGAAACACATGATGTGATTGCCGAATAAATCTCCAGCCACACTTGTCCCGGTGACTGCGCCACAAGTTGTACGTTTTCTTGAAATGCATGGGCACATTTGCTAGTCCAGTATAAATTACCACATGCAATGTGTGACGAAATATAAAATGAGAGGTAATAGTAACTACCTATTATGCTATACCACCTAGCTGCACTAATCCGTCATGGTTTCATGCTATCGTTTAAGAAAACCTCGTTGCAATCAACAACTGACAAACTAATTGATCTTGATTTCTCACCATCTTTCAATTACATCACATCATTTTTTGGCAAAGCAGCATCCTACCCTCTTCCACCTTTCTTTTTCAGTTTGCCACAGCACGCAAAGGAATCTTAGTATAAATACTAATTGGAGGCCACTCCATGTTACTCCTTCTGAGATGAGCTAAAAAATAATTCTTAGAATATCTCATAAAAATTAGAAAAAGATCAAAATTCATTCCAATTGTTCTAATAGAATAAACACCAATATATACTGGGCCAACAAATCTTGATATTGAAACTGCCACAGACGTCATGCTATTCCGGGAACCTCGGCTACTACTGAAATATAAGTTATTAGTTGTAAATGCGAGCACACATGTTAAAACGAGTGCCTTAAAAATGTACATGTTTTGTATCACAAGAAACCTAAACGGCTAAACAAATGGGCTATGCTTGATTAGAAATCTTCGTTTTTGCACAAAACTTACATACGAGCAATCCCTTTTCTACTGCATTAATTTCCCAAATCTAAAACCATCTGGGCCTAGCTATCAAAGAACAAACACTTCTTTTATCATTTTGCAAAAGCATGACTCCTTATGATGTCAATTTCACATAGCATATCTCTATGGCCACAAGTCATTCACACAAGTTATATGTGGACCACATGCTTATATGTGTCGGATGGTCGGCATAGAATACCACAGGTCACGGAAGTTTTGGACATATAATTAGTTGTAGTTATACGAAAGTCATCCTAAAATATTGTTAGTTCATTGCTCAACAATTTATTGCAAATATTTGGGTTACAATATTTCACCCCATAGCCATCCTCGCCTCCATCTCCTGCCGCAGCCTCCTCTCTTCTTCCAGCTGCGCGTACAATATTTCACCACATTGTTACAATGCAAAGTTAAGGTATGCAAAGCATAAGAATATTTCACCCCATTCCTCAGCTCCATCTCCTGCCACCTGGGCTATGAACACGGGCCTGTTCAGAGGTACTCCGGCTCGGCTCTGATGGGCTCTTCTCTGCTCCTTTCTCCCTTCCTTCTCCTGCAAAAAATGAACAAAATAGTGTAAATTGAAATTTTGGCAGCACCTCCCCAGCACGGTGAGGTTTCCAAAACCTGCAAGAACCAACGGCACGATGGCCGACAACCACATATATATCAAGGGAAGTCATGCAGTTTAATTATCAATCCTATGACTACTACTACGACTATTAACACTACTACCACTACTCCCACTACTCCCACTACTACCACTACCACCGCCACCACCGCACCACCACCGCCACCACCACCACCAACACCGCCACCAACACCGCCACCACCACCCCCCCCGCCACCGCCGCCACCACCGTCGCTGCCGCCACGGCCAGCACATGCACAGCAGGATGGGAATGGAAGGGAAGGGGAAGGAAAGGGAAGGTAGGGCATACCAGGTGGGTCGGCGGGGACGGGCGCGCCGGGGGGGCGGGGCACCGAGGAGGGGGCGTGGACGCCCGTCGAGCTCCGGGCGGGCAGCGGGGACGTCGGGGCCACCGTGTCGAGCTCTGGGGCAGCGGCGCGGTGCGGGCGCGCGGCGGCGACGTGGGGGTGCATGGCCGCGGTGGCACGGCGCGGCGCGGGGGCGGCGATGCGTGTGTGTTGCGTGTGTGGCGAATGGGCTAGGCTGAGCGATGTTTATTCCCCTTCTTTGCCGAGTGCCCATGACCCGGCACTCGGCAAAGATTTAATTTTCTTAAAAAAATTTGCCGAGTGCCATCGTGAACTAGCACTCGGCAAAGGATTTTTTTAAAAAAATTATTTATCCCTTTGCCAAGTGCCTGAGTAAAGACACTCGGCAAAGCATGTTTTTAAAAAATTTCTATAATTATCAAACAGATCCAAAAAATTAGCAAAATTTCACATGAAGCAATCTCTGCTGTCTATTGCCTATACAAAAGGTTTTGAAGTGAAACTGCAACTCGGCTGTTGCTTTGACTCCAAATCTTGCGGGATCCTTCTCAACTCTATGAATTTTCTTCGGAGATGCTTCGTTTTGAAAGCATCGTATGTGACAACTTGTGTGAAACTTTTTCAAATTTTTACCACAGCCTCCACGTATGATATCATGTCATCTTGACAAATTTCATTATTTCCAGACTTCATTTGCTTTTTATAGAATTTAAAAACAATTCGCCCACAAGTTCGTGGTCATGTTTCGTGAATAAGATGTTCGAAATTTCTCGTTTGTTCCTAGATACGGCCTCACATTAGACTCAATAACATGAATATCATTTTTCCATTCATTTAATTCCATTATTTGAATCAATTACAGTTCAAATTTGACTTATCCCAAAAAATTCTATTAAATAAAAAAATTAACGAAATATAGCAAACGGAAGAAATGTATCAAATTTTAACATGGAGTACCAGGCACTGTATGAGTGTATGAGGAGAGAAGAAAAATTTTGGAGGGCAGAAGGCAAAAAAAAAATTGCTGAGTGTCAACGCTTGACATTCAGCAAAGAGCTCGTCTTTGCCGAGTGTCGACATGTGGCACTTGGCAAAGGGTCTCTTTGCTGAGTGTCAGCAGTGGACACTCGGCAAAGCACCAACGGCCCCTAACGGCCATAACCTGCCGTTGGTGCTTTGCCGAATGTCCACTGCCGGCACTCGGCAAAGTGCCCCTTTGCCGAGTGCCGAGTGCCACACGACGACAGCTCTTTGCCGAGTGTCGAGCGTTGACACTCGGCAAAGGGGCTCTTTGCCGAGTGCCGTCTCTTTGTCGAGTGTTTTCTTTAGGCATCCGGCAAAGGGGCTGTTTGCTAAGTGCCCGACAGAATACACTCGGCAAAGAGTCGGGCACTCGGCAAAGAGGGCGTTTCCGGTAGTGTTAGCATGTTGTGGGCTGATTCAGATAAGGGCCATGTCAAATAAGAAAGCAAACCCCAATGTTTTAGGCAACATAACAAACTACAGCACAGGTATGAGCACGGCCGCGGCTGTTATGGAATTACTTACGATAATTTTATAACCTTCTTTGTCTCAAATATTACTTCAGTAATAACCTTCTCAGTTTTAAAAATCAGATGGAGCACCTGTGAATGAGGCCGAGCGAAAGAAGGAAGAGAGGAATAGAAAACAGTGAGAATACCGAGCAAGATAAAGGCTAATGAAACCACCGATAAGATTGGGAAAGGATATTAGAATTATGATCTACCTGAGCTAAATGATACAGGTAATATTTTTAGCATTAATATTTTTCTAAAAAATATCTTATTGTATGGTAAAATGCTTAATTCTAATAGTATATGTGGATGTCAATACACAGTGCCTTACTGATAAGATTGGCTATATCTCAGAATAGAATCCAAAATTTCCCTTTTAACTATTTTATATTTATTTACTTATTTCATGATCCTTTTCTTGCGCCAAGCAGATGAATTTAACAATGACATGTGAACAAAATGAATAAATGTGCATCATGCTGCGGTTTATTGTACCTGAATATACAACCCCTTCTATTTTGTCTAATATTCTTGTAGTCGAAAGTGCTGCTTGCAGATATTAACTGTTCACTTCACAATGGTTTATCTTTGCAATTCTACTGAGTCATATATTATTGTTGCACTTAAAACTTCGATGACAAATATTGCTTTCCACTTGCATATCAGGTGCCTACATTGCTAGAACTTCTACAAAAATATTTTTTGGGGAGATCAGAGGAGAGCGAAATTAGAAAAGTTGATGTGTCAAGGTTGAGCTGGGTTCACGAGCAGGTGACCTCAAACATATGCTTATTGATCTCCTGGATGAAATTGAACACTTGACATATTGAGTGATAACATGGATTGCTAAAGATACATATGTAATTTATCATTGTAACTCAGAATATTTCTGGAGATCATGACTATTGTATTTATCTTGGTAAATCTTGCATCTTGACCTGGATACTTGATACGCCAATCGGTGACATATTGTCCTATCAATCAAAGTGTGTATTAGCATGACAATTTTTTGTGCTAATTCTGAAAGAATATTTTTCTGAAGCAGTGAAAGAATAACAAGTTGTTTCTCTCTTACAGTTTGGTCCGGCTCAGCAGTCTTTTTAGTTCATTCCTAACTCATCTCTGGAGGCTTCATGCTGCATGTCCTTAAAAATTCAGTCATAAACAGTCGACGAGAAAGATTAACTTGGTTCTTTCATGCACCTCTTTCATCAACCGTGGCGTTAGCACGGGCATTATACTAGTACACATACAGTTAAGCCTCCTTTGGTTCATAGAAAAAAATAGAGAAAACATAAGATTGAAAACCTTATAGAAATTTCTACTGTTTATTACTTTGGTTTAAAAAAAAAAATTCAACCCGCGGGGGTAAGACAACCTCCGGCCATTTTCTTAAGAAGGAAGGGGCATCAGAGTAGCATAGAAAAATTTCCTGTGCCTGTCATTTTAGTGGACAACCGCAGGAAACTTGGCATTCCTCTCAAACATCTTGGTAAAATTCATGTGCATGAATAACGAGAAACTCAATGCGGTTGCTAGTTAATTGTCGTTCTTGCATGTGGGGCCCAATTGTCGGTTGGTTATATAAGAGATTTTAGCCATGTTCGACCAAGTAGTGAAAATGGACAACTTTATCGTGGCTTAAAAATTCTTTAGGATTTCTACGTTTTTCTTATGGTCTATCCAAACGATCATTTCCTAGAACTTTGTATATTTTTCATTTCTCTATTTCACAACTGTATTCATACCGAATTCTTATATTTATTCTATTCCTCAATTTTTGCATTCGTATGGTTCAAAAGCCCTTATACTCCAGCTGCACTGGGTCTTCTCCAAGAAAAAAAAAAGACACATCTCAATTATATACAGTACGCCAACAGCCCTAGTGTTGGGTAGGGTGGCTGACAACTCCTAGTAGACCCGGGCGGTGGGGAGCTGGCACGCTTCCTTATGCTACAAGTGTGGCCACCTGCTTCGCCTTCCTGCTTTTTTTTTTCAAAAAAAAAAAAAAGACCATGTCCACGCGCCCAACTCAGACTCCTTGGTCTAATAAAGGCAACAGCAGCTGGTACATAATCTGACATATATGTATGGACCTTATGCTGCTTTGCAAAAAAAAATGATGTGATGTAATTGAAAGATGGTGAGAATTGAAGATCAATCGGTTTGTCAGTTGTCCATTGCGACGAGGTTTTCTTATAGGATAGCACGAAATCATGATGGATTAGTACTGGTGGTATATAGCATAATATGTTGTTACTATTACCTATCATTTTATATTTCATCACACAGTGCATGTTGTACTTTATGCTTATGCTGGACTAGCAAATGTGCCGATGCATTGCAAGGAAACGTACAACTTGAGCAAGTGTCTAGCCAAATTAGAATAGCGCATGTTCAGACACAGTACAAAGACTGATTCTAAAAATAGGAACACATGATGTGATTGCCGAAAAATATCCGGGCTGCAATCGTCCCGGTGACCGCGCCACAAGTTGTATGTTTCCTTGCAATCCGTGGGCACATTTGCTAGTCCAGCATAAAGTACCACATGCAATGTGTGACGAAATATAAAATGAGAGGTAATAGTAGCTACCTATTATGCTATACCACCTAGCTGTACTAATCCATCATGGTTTCGTGCTATCGTATAAGAAAACCCCGTTGCAATCGACAATTGACAAACTAATTGATGTTGAATTCTCACCATCTTTCAATTACATCACATCATTTTTTGGCAGAGCAGCATCCTGCCCTATTCCACCTTTCTTTTTCAGTTTACCACAGCACGCAAAGGACCACCTAGCTGTACAAATCCATCATGGTTTCATGCTATCGTATAAGAAAACCCCGTTGCAATTGACAACTGACAAACTAATTGATCTTGAATTCTCACCATCTTTCAATTACATCACATCATTTTTTGGCAGAGCAGCATCCTGCCCTATTCCACCTTTCTTTTTCAGTTTACCACAGCACCCAAAGGAATCTTAGTATAAATACTAATTGGAGACCACTCCATGTTAATCTTTATGAGATGAGAAAAAAATAATAATTCTTAGAATATCTCATAAGAATTAGAAAAAGATCAAAATTCATTCTAGTTATTCTAATAGAATAAACACCAATAGATACTGGGCCAACATTGAAACTGCCACAGACGTCATGCTATCCCGGGAACCTCGGCTACTACTGAAATATAAGTTATTAGTTGTAAATGCCAGCACACATGTTAAAACCAGTGCCTTAAAATGTACATGTTCTGTGTCACAAGAAACCTAAACGGCCCAACAAATGGGCTATGCTTGATTAGAAATCTTCGTTTTTGCACAAAACTTATATACGAGCAATCCCTTTTCTACAGCATTAATTTCCGAAATCTAAAACTTTTTGCGCCAAGCTATCAAAGAACAAACACTTCTTTCACCATTTTGCAAAAGTATGACTCCTTATGATGTCAATTTCACATAGCATATCTCTATGCCCACAAGTCGTTCTCATAAGTTATATATTTTTTTTTAGATAACGGATATAAATATCCGGCCTCTACATAGGGATGTACACAGTCAATTATTACAGAGTCTCGAAACAAAATGAAAGAGCAAACCATGGTCTTTAACATTGACCAGGATACTAGAGCAAACTGTATAAATGTTTCCATCCTTTATTTGAAATCTCTAAGGCAATAATCTCCAACTTTTTGCTTATCACCGAAAGGATGGCTTTATCTTGCTCATCACGCTGCAGCGGGGCCCAGAAGCGTAGCCAGAATGCTCCCCTGAAAATAACCTGCATAATAGAGTTAGTTTTGAGTTTGTTAAAAATAACATCATTCCGGCATCGCCAGATAGCCCAGCATATGGCAGCCACCCCAACCCAGATCAAACTTCTCAGCCTCTTATTTTGATTATGAAGCCATGTACCAAACATATGGTTAATAGATCTCGGTTGGGTTAAATTAGTAGCAAAGAAAATAATCCTCCAAATTGTTTTGGTTAAAGGTCAATCGATGAATAAGTGTTGGATAGTCTCATTCATGTTGCAGCAGATACATTTCCGATTCCCTTTGCAGTTTCTCCTTGCGAGGTTGTCGTTGGTTAGAACAACTCCCTTTTGAAGAAACCAAAGAAAAATTTTGATCTTTAGAGGAATTTTCAGTTTCCAGAGTTTCTTATGAAGAAAAGGTGGGTGTGTATCAATAAGATGGAGATACAAGGAGCGGACTGAAAATAACCCAGATGTGGTTAGGTTCCATTTAAAATAGTCCGAACCATCCACCAATCCAACATTAGAAATCTGTGATACTAATTTTAGCCATTCTAAAAGTTTATTATCCACCAGAGCCCTTCGGAAAGAGATATTTAGGGGACTAGTTGACATCACTTTAGATACAGTTGCATGGCGATCACGCACTATATTATAAAGAGAATGGTAAGTAACTTTTAGAGGCTTGTCTCCTACCCATGTATCATCCCAGAACCTCGTCTTGGTCCCATCTTTAATAATAAAGGAACCTTTAGCCAGTACCTCATCTTTTATTCGCATAAGGCCTCTCCAAAAATGAGAATCATTGGGTTTAGCTGTCACTTGAGTAAGGGTTTTCGATCTTAGGTATTTGTTTGTTAAGAGGGTCTGCCAGGTGCCTTAGTGTTTAGTAGATTTATCAACCACTTTGCCAATAAGCACTTATTCTGTAGTTGTAAATCCAAAATACCTAGACCTCCTTGGTCCTTCAGACGACATAAGATGTCCCATCTAGCAAGTCTATATTTATGTTTATCTATAGAACCTTGCCAGATGAATCTTGATCTAAAATGATCAAGATTCTTTAGTACTCCTTTAGGAATCTCGAAAAAGGACATCATAAACATGGGTAGACTGCTTAAGACAGAGTTAAGTAGCACTAATCTTCCCCCGTAAGATAGGTTTTTCACTTTCCAGCAAGATAATTTTTGCTGAAAACGTTCTTCAACCTTTCTCCACTCAGAGTTCAGGAGCTGTCTATGGTGCATTGGGATCCCTAGATATCGGAAGGGATATTCCCCTATGTTACACCCGAAGAGACTAGTATAATAAGATTCCATCTCTTTCGCTGCCCCATAACAAAAAATTTCACTCTTGTGGAAATTGATCTTAAGCCCAGATAGTTGCTCAAAAGCACTAGTGAAAGTTTCAAATTTTTTGCTTGTTCTGTGTCGTGGTCCATAAATATAATGGTGTCATCTACATATAGTAGAATAGATAGACCATCATCTATAAGGTGGGGAACTACCCCTCTTATTTGACCATCGGCTTTTGCTCTATTAATAAGAAGAGCTAGCATATAAGCAACGATGTTAAATAAGACATAGGGTCTCGTTGTCTGAGGCCGCGTTTGGTTTGGAAGTATGGGCCAATATCGTCATTGACTTTGATTCCCACACTTCTACCAGTGACCATGCTCTGAACCCACCTACACCACATGGGGGAGAAACCTTTCATATGAAAGGTTTGCTGTAAGAAAGGCCATTTTACTTTATCATATGCCTTTTCGAAGTCTATTTTGATAATGACCCCATCTCTTTTTTTGGTATGTAATTCATGGATAGTTTCGTGTAAAATTACTACTCCTTCCATGATGTTCCTGCCCAGCATGAAGGCAGTCTGCGTTGGGCTAACTACTGTTTTAGCCACCAAATTCATCCTATTTGTGCCCACTTCCGGTGAAAATTTTGAAACTCACATTGAGGACACAGATTGGTCTATAGTGCTGAATTTTGGTAGCATTATGAATTTTTGGGATTAGAGTAATGATTCCAAAATTCAAGCTATAGAGATCAAGAGCTTCCCTATGGAGGTCTGCAAAGAGGCGAAGAAGGTCCTCTTTGGTAATTCCCCAGAACACCTGATAGAACTCTGCAGGGAATCCATCCGGGCCTAGAGCTTTATTATGCTCCATTTGGAAAACTGCATCCCTCACCTCAGATTCGGTGAACGGGCTAATTAGAATATCATTTTCTTCCGGGGATACTTGTGGAATATCTAAGATGTGATCTTCCACTAGTGTGATCTCAGAAAGTTTAGATTGCCCAAAGAGGTTCTTATAATAATTTGTAATGTGGCTTTTGAGGCACTCGTCTCCAATTATCGCACCTTGATCATTCTCAAGTTTATAGATGTGTTGTTTACGGTGTCTCCCATTGGCCACAAGATGGAAAAAATGGGTGTTAGCATCACCCTCCAGCAGCGTTTTAACTTTGGCACGCTCATACCATTTTAGTTCCTCTTCTCTCAGAAGGGTAACTAACCTCTCTTTTAGATAGTTTTTGAGATTAATTTCTTGATCAGATAGTTGACTGATCTCAGCTTTCTTATCAATATTTTCTAAAAGAGCTAGCAGAGTCTTTTTTTCTTTTCTGTAAGACCCCGTAGTGTGTTTTGCCCAGCCTCTTAGATATTGTCTGAGCCTTCGGATCTTGCCCTGCCATCGTTCCAACGAGGTTACCCCAGAGCATGGAGATTGCCAGTTATTTGCAACAATTTCATAAAATCCGTCTCTTATCAACCATCCTCTTTCGAATTTAAAAGGACGATTATGGGTCTGGTGGGTCGAAGATCCCGTGTTAAGCACAAGAGGAGTATGATCGGAAATATTCCTGTCTCTAGGTTCAACTGTCGACAGTGGGAAATGATTTTCCCATTCAGTGCTGAACAGGATCCTATCTAACTTTTCAAAGGTTGGATTATCCCCTGGCCCCGCCCAAGTATATTGACAGCCTGACATCACAATCTCCTTAAGATCCAAAGATTCTATCACAGCATTAAAAAGATTAGGCCATTTAGAGTCGAAAACCCCTGAGCTCTTGTCCTCTGGATTTCTCATAATATTGAAATCCCCCCTATTATATAAGGAAGAGTTTCCTAAGAACAAGTATTGGCAAGTTCGACAAGGAAGGCACTCTTATTTTGGATTTGAGCTGGCCCATATACTGTATAAAGAATAAATTTGAAGTCATTTGATTTGTATCTAAGGGTGAATTTTGTATAAAAATCTCCCTCATCTATGGCTCCAATGTCAAAAACACTCAGGTCGACACCTAGAAGCATGCCCCTAGACCTACCATGGGATGCCATGGTGTGCCAAATAAAATCATGTCCAGCACAAAGATTTTTAAGGACATGATCCGGGAAAGAATCCCGTCCGGTCTCGGAGAGAGCGATAAAATTAATTTGCTCTTCCTTAACTAATTCAGCCAAGAATCTATGTTTAGCCAAGTCCACAAGACCTCTGCTATTCCAGAAGACTCCCTTCATTTTAGAATAATTTTAGAGGGGGCATTTGGTTTTTGGGGAAGTTTGCCTTTGCCAGTATTTTTGGCGTTATTATATTTTTTTCTTCTGACGGAGCGGAGAGAGATCTATGATTTGATCATTCTCCGTGTCTAGCATGTTTTCATTTAGATTGCCACAAGCATGGCTGAGAACTGCCTCGAGTTGGTCTTCCTGCTCATCAATACTGTGCAGGCTAGAGTAAAAAGATTTAGGAATACTCTTCTTTTGATTAGCCATTAAAACTAACCTGTCTACCTCAATGTTTTTTAAGATAACAACATCTGAGGAATCTAGGTTGATGCCTACCACTACGTGAGTGATGCTCTGTAGGGGCGGCTGCCCCCATGCTCTGTAGGGGCGGTTGGGGAAGCCGCCCCTATGGCACCGCGCTTACAGTGCCCCGCACTGTAGGGCATTTTTACAAAAAATCCAAAAAAAACTCGAAAATAATAGCAAAAAAAATTTTTAAATCCGGGAAGGGCCCCCACCAGTCAACCACCATGCCTCTCTATTCACACCATATTTTTTCGAGCATTTTTCAGACTATGCATCACCCGGGATTTGAACCCAAGACCTCATGCTCGCGCGGTTCTTCCCTCTACCACTGCACTACACCATCACATGTGTCTCTATATAGTTTTAGTTCCCCACATATTGTACCCAACCAAAAGTAATTTGCTTATTTAAGGCCCTAAATGATATCAAATCAAAAAGTCGTCAACTACAAACTTTCATATCTTTTCGAGATTTACACTTTCTGTTTAGAAAGTTTTTTCATCCGAGGTCATTTATAAAATTTGAATTTCAAATTTGAGAAACTAAAACGTAGGTTTCGCATGACTAGATGAAGTCAAATAAAAAAGTTTTCAACTACAAAGTTTCATAACTTTTTGAGATGTACAAACTTCATATAGAAAGTTTTTCCATCCGACGTCATTTATAAAATTTGAATTTTAAATTTGAGAAACTAAAACGTAGGTTTCGCATGACTAGATGAAGTCAAATAAAAAAAGTTGTCAACTACAAAGTTTCATAACTTTTTGAGATGTACAAACTTCATATACAAAGTTTTTCCATCCAACATCGTTTACAAAATTTAAAATTTTTTAAACCCGCTTATACAACTACGACCACTATAGGGCGGCTCAATCACCAGCCGCCCTACGGTGGTCACCTTTGTAAGGGCGGCTGGTGATTGAGCCGCCCCTACAGTGACACGACACGGGCGGGGCGGCTCAATCACCAGCCGCCCTTACAGTGAAAGGGAAAGCGCTCCCTTAGTGCTTTTTTCACGTAGTGTACCCTACCAAGATTTGAAATAACTTTTTCATCTGGGAAGCTAGTAAACGAATTACTTGGGAATTCGAGGTTCTTCTTTGCCGTCAACCATTCGGCCTTGCGTAGGGTGGGCACGTCCGCCAACGCCTTGTTCCTGATGCTCCGGCGTAACACCTTGTTAGGTGCTGCCAGTACTGGTAGTGTAGTGGCATCCGGTGAGCGAGGCAGTGTAGTGGCTTTGGTTGGTGTAGCAGAGGCGTCGGCGGCAAGCGGCGATATCCGGAGACTGCCATCTGCAGCCACCTCCTCAGACCCACATGCATATATGTGTCGCTAACAGATGGGTCGGCATAGAATATCACAAGTCTCGGAAGCTTTGGACATATAATTAGTTATATACGGAAGTCAGCCTAAAATATTTAGTTCATTGCTCAACAATTTAATGCAAATATTTAGAATTTTGTCAAATTAACTTTCTTTTAATTTGGGGCGGTGATGAGGCAAATCTGAGTCAAATGTCACTTTACCACATAGTGCTTACAAATAAATCTGTTCTCAAATCTATATTCTTGGATGAGGGGGGACGATAGATCAAAATCGCTAACATTATTTTTCCAAATTCCCATGCGCCCATCAAGCGCCATATATATCACACTTATCGCACATTGTAGCCAATCACCATGCATTATATTAAGCCTCTAGGAAAAGATTGAACCATCAGCTCTTAGCTTCAAAAGCCAACAGGTTAACTAGATACTGTTGGCTATCCTTCACTAAATGGCCAACAGTTATTAGGACGCGGTCATATATTGTTTAAACATCATGTTTTACTACCATTTACCATGGGTCAAAGCAAGATGGTCGAGAAATGCTTTGCCCTGTCGGCCATTTGATACAGTCCCAGATGGGTTAACATTACTACAGATTCAAGGATCACTGCCGCATACATCAGTGCTGGAAGCTATGGCACTGGCAGTGATAAGCGTTCTAATGTTCAAAATCGGCCAAACGATTGAGCTAGCTGAAGATCCGGCACTGAAGGTCCATATCACTACCGGTTGGTATTACCAACCGGCAGTGAATGTATCAGTGCCGGTTGGTAACACAACCCGGCACTGATCCTCTGTTTCTAGTGCCGGCTTGTGTTACCCCCCGGCATGGCTCTGTTATCAGTGCCGGGTTGTATTACAAGCCGGCACTGATCATATTATCAGTGCCGGGTCATATTACAACCCGGCACTGATATGCCTACCTTCACAAAAAAAAAAAGAGAGAAAAAACATATATAATATTTCTTATATAAAATTTCATTACATATGCCTACTTTCAAAAAAATAGAGAAAAAACATATATAATATTTCTTATATAAAATTTCATTACATATATTTCTTAAAAATAAATACTAATAAAATTATTTCACCGATGGCGTTCGACGTCGCGCTCGCCGCCGCGATCACCACCGCGCCCTCGCCACCGTCTGCTTGGCCTCGAGCACATTGCGCAGGACGGCGGCCTCCTCCTCGTGCCAGCCTAACGGCGGGCCCCCACCGCCGCCACCGTCGCCACTGCCTTGACGGTCTCGCGGGCCATCTGCTCCGCATGCAGCACTTTGCGGAGCATGGCGGCCTTCTCCTTGGCCCCGAAGCGGGCCGCCCGCTCCACCTGCACCGCCTCGTGGAGCTCGGTGGCCTCCACCTCCGCTGCCCTGCGCCAGCCCCGCTCCTGGGCGAGCTGCGCATGCATGTGGAGGATCTTGTTCTCCGGCGTGCGCAGGTGGCGGCCGGTGGAGGACGGAAAGTTAGGGTTCACCCACCGCCGGCCCCTACGGCCCGCTCCTTCATCGCCACCGCGGCCACCACCGGACTCCATCGTCAACGAGAAGTAGAAGAAGAGAGAAGGGTGGATCGGAAGAATAGTAGTTGTGAACAAAGTGGAGGCCGCGGCAGAGTTTATAAAGGCCATCGCCCAGGGGAGTCAAGGCCACCGCCGCCTCATCGGCTCCCCATGGCGAATGGGCTACCACCGCCATCAAAACGGTTCTCGGTTTCCCAGCCGGCTCTTGTTAAGAACCGGCAGTGATGAGGGGGCGGGAAGAATGGGTTAAGTAAAATAAACTCCCCCATTTTTCCAAACTCCCCTCTTTACCCCAGCGGCGAAGGCCGCGCGCTCTGGCTCCTGCGACCCGCGCTCGAGTCCTAGCTGGGCAAGCATTATTGCTTATTTTTCTATTTTTTAAGTTTTTTATATCTATATCACCGCCGGTTCTTGTTACAAGCCGGCAGTGATATATATTTTTTTAAAAAAAAATCTTTAAAATTTGAATAAATAGAAAGCATGGCACTGCTGCCACCTACCACACCACCAACTTGCCTATATATATGGCACACATCCAGGGTGCATATGCCTGGCTTCTTGTGTTCGTTTTTCCACTTTCCATCTTGGTTAGTTCTCCAGCTTGCTAGTTTCTGCAAACATGGCCTCTCTGTCGGAGAAAGCCCTCCACATACTGATATCCTCAAGCTTCGTAGTAGTCACCAAAATGGTGCACAGTTAGATGCTAGAAGAATTCTACTGAAGAGCTATGCTAGATGTTAGTGTCTCCAGCGAGGGGAAGAGCGTAATCCTTCAAAGGTGCACTCTTTGCAATTTCCTCCTGGGGTCTTGATGTTGCTACTATGAGGTGACAGCAGAAGATTGGGCTTGTAAGTCCGACGATTGCGCTTGCAAGTCCATGGAATCTCCATGATCGGTGAAGCCATGAAGATTTCTCTATCGCCACGACAGCTACCGAACCACCAACACCAAGGGGAGGCCATGCACGCGCTCAGGCATGAGTTCTTTGCATCGCCTCCTTGATCATCTCAACGGGCATAGCTCACCACCTCGATCCTTGTTTGTCCATAGCAGGATGCTATAAGAATCCTACTGAGGTGGTCAAATTATAATGCATTGATTCACATGGATGATAACATTGACAGCTAAGAAAATAGGTCTTTGTTATCGTATATGTAATTTTAGTACTAGGTCTTTATTATCGTATATGTAATTTGTTTCAATTATCTTGTTTGTCTTCTATCTCTGTACTCTTTTTAAATAATGATTTCATTGTTGTTGAAAGCTTATTTCCCACAGTCTAAATATTTTTCATATATATATTATGGTCTAAAATTAAATTGAAATTATAAAAAATATATAAACAAACTATCTTAAAAATGCGAGCATTAATTCAAGTTTTAAAATTATAATGTTTTGATACATATGTGTTAACACCGAATTTGGTCGGGGATATGACAAAGGTGGGCCTACGAGCAGCGAGAGAGAGCGATTCGGCAAATGCATATGCGGTCGGCTAATTTCCGTATGTTCGGCAAATGATCAAGCGGTCGGTAACGGCTTCGTTTGAAGGCAAAAGAAGGAAAGAGGAAGCGACCGACTTAAAGGGAAGGAGTCGTGATAGTCAAGGACTCGATTATGGTTAGAGTTAGCATATTTGTATCTTTCCAATTTTGTTTAGACAGTTCGTAAATGCTTAGGACTCGTGTTCTGTAAGGGTTCACAACCAATTCAATACAACCGGCTACGTGCCACCCTTCGAGTCCTTTAGTCGTGTCGTCGAGTTTTTCGAGAGGGCCAATCGATCCGTCGACCTCCGTAAGTCCCGGCAACCTTGCTATCATGTCTAGTATCGTGCGGCGAATTTAGATTATGATGCAAGTAGTCTCATCCGTTTTGCTTAGTATCGTGCGGCGGATTTAAGCTTAATGATGGGAAGTTTTTGCTTGTGCCTTGTATCGTGCGGCGGATTAAGACATGAGTAAAGATAGTTATCGGCTCTCTTAGATTTGGCAAGATCTAATAGATTCATTAAGTTATCACGTGTTGCATGTTTTATCTAATGTTTATTTATTTGCAACACTCTTTTGCCCAATCTAGATTGATACTCTTTTCGGCTTTTGATCATACTCTCATGCTTATTCAATGTCAAGTAGATCAATTTCATATAGCCGAATTAGATCGATCTAGATTGTTACATGTTGCGGGTTCATTCACGTTTGATGTAGATAAGCCTTGACAGGACCGGGTACCGTGCGGCAGATGCAGGTCTTTGGGTTACTCTAGAGCTAGTCATCCGGTGGACTAGAGATCGGTTTAATCTGATAGGTTTCTTTTACATATTACTTGTCTGTTCCTTCTTCATGGACCCCGATTCGGCAATCTTGCCGATACGGTTATGCTTATACATGTAACAAGTATTTATAGATCTGTTAGGTAATTACGTGCTTTTAGCTCTTTATTGTTAGATTGTATCATGCGGTGGATTGATCTGGTAGTAAGGAGTGGTGTAAATTCATAGCGAGTGGTATCATGTGGTGGATTAGCTCGCTTGGGTTTATGCTCGACGGGTTTATAAAGGCTAGACGTGCGGCAGACTAGTTGGAGTAGCCTATGCATGTGTTGTTTAGTAGATTTATATTTATAAGTTACTTATCCTTAGTTATTAAGTGCTTGATGATGCTTTAAACCTGAGATGTAGTTTGATATGCTTTGATGATTTAATCTTGTTTCAAACATGTCTTCGTTTACACGCATTCGGCAGTTCAGTTTTATTCATGTCATTCATGTTACATTAGCCGAATGAATTGCAAACTTGTTGGCAGATAGCTTCTATAGCTATGTGTCATCGTAAGTGGCTTCAGGGTCGTAAAGATGGAACTGTCTGGTTTCACCCAGCACGTTCCAGTTATGATCTTACCGTTTTATCCCTTGTCGACTTTGAGGTCAAATCGACTGGCACGCTTTCGGATTCTGACACCCGGGCACCCGATTGAAACTAGGCTTTCCGGCTTGCTGTGTGTGAGACACAGTGCGCCACATTTTGTGTCAACAATATGGATGGTAACATTGACCAGCACGAAAATAGGTCTTTGTTATGGTATATGTGCCACTAGGTGCATGCATGTCTGTGGCCATTAGCTGCATGCATGCCTTACTTCATGCATGCATTGCTGCAGCAATGCATAAAAAGCATACATGTCAGGTTAATCAGTGCCCTGTCAAAGTAGAAACCGGCACTGATGTTGCTCATCAATGCCGACTTTTGTTACAAACTGACACTGATGTTGTGCTTCAGTGCTGGTTTGCAATTAGAACCGGCATTGATGATTCATCATAGCGTGCTTCCCTATGCACAAAGAAAAATATAATAATAAAAATAATTATCAGAAATACACCATATTAATTTTGGGGCCATAATTTAGGTGTACAAGATTGGCAAAAAAATTTTAAATAATTTCGACGTAGTCGGAGTCTACATGTTTCACAAAGGTATACGAAACCTTTCATCGAACCATGACTATCCACTTAGGTTCATTAGGTTTCTGTGGTTCATATACATTTCGGTGTCAGATTGGTCTCAAACCTTTTCTCTAGATTGCACATGCCACACATAAAGCATGTACCAAGTTTAGGATTTTTCTGGATTGTTTTGTTGCTTTTTCCAGTTTAATTGAATTTCCCCGCGAATTTACCTAGCAATTATAGTTTGACCTGAGGCCACCCCTGAAAAGATCCGGAATGGTGCCAAACTTTTCCAAAAGGTCTCATGTGCCCTAGGAGACATGTCTTTGTGGATGTTGGTGCAAAATTCTAGTTTTTCAATATGTAATTCATCATAGCGTGCTTCCTTATGCACAAAGAAAAATGTAATAATAAAAATAAGTACCAGAAATACACCCTATCTAGTTTGGGGCCATAATTTAGGTGTACAAGATTGGCAAAAAAATTCAAACCATTTCGACGTAGTCGGAGTCGATATGTTTCACAAAGGTATACGAAACCTTTCATCGAACCATGACTATCCACTTAGGTTCATTAGGTTTCTGCGCTTCATATACATTACGGCGTCAGATTGATCTCAAACCTTTTCTCTAGATTGCACATGCCACACATAAAGCATGTACCAAGTTTGGGATTTTCTGGATTGTTTTGTTGGTTTTTTCAGTTCAATTGAATTTCCGTGCGAATTTACATAGCAATTATAGTTTGAACTGAGGCCACCCCCGAAAAAATCTAGAATGGTGCCAATTTCCAAAAGGTCTCATGTGCCCTAGGAGAAATGTCTTTGTGGAAGTTGGTGCAAAATTCTAGTTTTTTCAATATGTAATTCATCATAGCATGCTTCCCTATGCACAAAGAAAAATATAATAATAAAAATAATTACTAGAAATACACCATATCAAGTTTGGGGCCATAATTTAGGTGTACAAGATTGACAAAAAATTTCAAACCATTTCGACGTAGTCAGAGTCTACATGTTTCATAAAGGTATACGAAACCTTTCATCGAACCATCACTATCCACTTAGTTCATTAGGTTTCTGTGGTTCATATACATTCCGGTGTCGGATTGGTCTCAAACCATTTCTCTAGATTGCACATGCCACACATAAAGCATGTACCAAGTTTAGGATTTTTCTGGATTGTTTTGTTGCTTTTTCTAGGTTAATTGAATTTCCATGTGAATTTACCTAGCAATTATAGTTTGAACTGAGGCCACCATCGAAAAGATCCGGAATGGTGCCAAACTTTTTCAAAAGGTCTCATGTGCCCTAGGAGACATGTCTTTATGGATGTTGGTGCAAAATTCTAGTTTTTCAATATGTAATTCATCATAGCATGCTTCCCTATGCACAAAGAAAAATGTAATAATAAAAATAATTACTAGAAATACACCATATCAAGTTTGGGGCCATAATTTAGGTGTACAAGATTGGCAAAAAAATTTCAAACTATTTTGACATAGTCGGAGTCTACATGTTTCACAAAGGTATATGAAACCTTTCATCGAACCATGACTATCCACTTAGGTTCATTAGGTTTCTGTGGTTCATATACATTCCGGCGTCAGATTGGTCTCAAAACTTTTCTCTAGATTGCACATGCCACACATGAAGCATGTACCAAGTTTGGGATTTTTCTGGATTGTTTTGTTGCTTTTTCAAGTTTAATTGAATTTCTGCCCGAATTTACCTTGCAATTATAGTTTGAACTGAGGCCACCCCTGAAAAGATCCAGAATGGTGCCAAACTTTTCCAAAAGGTCTCATGTGCCCCAGAAGACATGTCTTTATGGATATTGGTGTAAAATTCTAGTTTTTTCAATATGTAATTCATCATAGCGTGCTTCCCTATGCACAAAGAAAAATATAATAATAAAAATAATTACTAAAAATACACCATATCAAGTTTGGGGCCATAATTTAGGTGTACAAGATTGGCAAAAAAATTTCAAACCATTTCAACGTAGAAATATACAAGTTTCCTATTTATCGGTGCTATAAAAGGGGTTTATTGCAAACCAACAAATATGGACGTTATCACTGCCGGTTTTTTGATAAAATCCGGCAGTGATGACGCGGATCGCTGTCGGTTGGAGTTATAGACCGACAGTGATGTTATTTAAATTCAAAATAATAGAATAAAAAAATTGGAAACCAGGAATCGAACCTGGACTTCAGGGTACATAGTGTACTGCCGTAACCGCTGCGCTAGTAGTAGGATATCGATAGAATTCCATTATACATCGTACTTAACCACTCACGTATATTTCTGAAAAGAACTAAAAAAAGAAAAAAAAATTGAGAACACAACGATTCGAACCTGGATCTCGGGGGCCAAAGGGGCGTGCCTTAACCGCTGTGCTAGTATTAGAATATCAACAACTTAACCTTTCAACCATGGGCCTGTCCCAATTACGTCTCAGGCTCATCAGTGTCGGGTGGGATAATGACCTGGCACTGATAAGGCACATCAGTGCCGGGTGGGATAACGACCCGGCACTGATAAGGCACATCAGTGCTAGGTTGTATTGAGAACCGACACTGATAAGCCTTGGTATATAAGGCCAGCACGCGGGGACGGGAAATTTCCCCAATCTTTCAGTCCGTGTGCGCTTTGTTTGAACATTCCACCCGCGACGCCGACGTCCGCTGCCTCCACCGCCGCCGCCGACCGCCGCTTCCATGACCTCCTCTTCCTCCGTGGCGACGACCGTGCCTCGCTGTGCACCTCCGCGACAGTAAGGCACCCGCCCAATGCCGTCGACCACACCACTTTGCTCGACGCCAGGGTCCTCCACGCCACGCCACCGCCACTGGACGCCTGCCCACCATCTCTGGTGCTCTCCGGCCATCTCAGGTGAGGCCTCAAAAGAGCTCAACGGGTCACTCAATGGCAAGCTTCACACCAGCGAACTCAAGAGCGCAGGCCAGGGGACGCCATCGTTCACGGTGAGCGCACCCCTGGAACGCCCCTAAGGTGTTCGACGTTTTGCCAATGTGGAGCGCAAAGTGACCTGTCTGTGGTTTTGTGTGTAGTGTGGCTGCCATCGTCTTCCTGGCGCAGAGTGCTATCGTCTTCCTCATCCACGACGCCGGCCGTGCCCCTCCTCCTCCTCAGCCTAGAGCAAGGTGAGCAAAATGTTAAGGGCACACCCTCTATTTGCTGTTTTGCTCTGCAGATGCTAGCAGTGCTGCTACTGCTGTTGTTTCTATTCAAGGCACATGTAATTTTTGTGGCCATAATTTGTTCACACATATGCTAGGAAAGTCCTTTTAATTTACTAGTTGGTTATCTAAAATATTGCTCATTGATAAATGAAGAAGTCTGAATCAAAATTTGGTACTTCTTACTCCTACTCACTACCAAACTATATGAAATTTGAATGCCATATATAGTAGCCAATTGTCAAGTCCATCGCTACCCAGGGAATTCTCACAAGTATCCAATCCTCTATGTCCACAGCCATGAATACACGTTGCTAGACGTCCCGTCGCCCAATTGGCAGGAGGCCACAAACATCACAGGGGAACGCTGGGATGGGTTCCCCGAATACTCCGGCAAACCAAGCACAGCAAGCTCCTAACCAGAACGATGGGATGGCAGCCCCTGGCATGGGAACCCCGCAAACTCCGACAGTTGCAGGAGAGCAATTTAGCCCCTCCGAATGTTTCAATATTCCGCATACTCCGGTGAACGAAGTAGAGGTATATAACTTAGTTCTTAATAAATAAGTAAAGCTAACATGCTAATTAAGTAAGTTTGGGAGTCTAAATTCAGGCGTTCACACCTATAGCGCACTGTGCCTTGTCATCAAAAGATAATAAAACTGTGGCTTGTGTTGTGTCTTTTTGCATAGTGTCAAAGTCCAAGAGCAACAATGTGCCGGATGGCGAGGGTACCAGCACCGATACCAGGAGGCCCAGGACAAAGCGAGGAGCCACCTTGCTTCCTACTGGCAAAAATGCACACAATGTCATTGACTTTTTGACCAAACAGGGGAGCCATTGGGCCCGCTTAAATCAGTGATAAAATGGAAGAATATCATGGGGATCCTTGTTAGGGACTACATCCCTATTAAGTACAGACATGGGCTGGGAATGAGCAAACAGATGAATGCAAGGTCCCGGAAGAAGAGAAGGAGAATGTGGAAGTCCTTGAAACCATATTTCACTTTCCCACGTGAAACTAATATGGAGCAAGTCTAGAACAAAGCCTACCAAAACATGGGATAATGTTTAGGACTTTCAAGTGAGACTTGACCAAGAAGTATATCAAGACTGATACGAAGCCAGATTGGCGAAAAGCAGAATATGTCAAGCAGCAACCATTTTGGGAGGAGTTCAAGCAATATAAGCACACCGAGGAGGCACGAGAAATGAGCGAGAAAAATACGGTGAACTCTCATAAATCGAGTAATCCTCATCATCTTGGCTCGCGTGGCTACCCCGGTAAGCTTGCAGAGTTTGATAAGGACTTTGATAAGTGCCAACAACAAGGGATTGAGCCAGAGACCGTCTCTTGGGAACCTAGATCCATGTATTACAGCATGGCTAGGGGGCATGTCATGGCCCAGACGGGACCCTTTCGACCCAAAACAATCCAAAATTGCGTGCTAACAGCGCTAGTTCAGCATTGACTGATGAGATCATCCAGAACTTGACAGTAGCACACCGGGAGGTTCAAGCAGGGGTCTGCATTTCGGACAGGGAGAATGATGTGCTCACCCAAGTACTAGGTAACAAGGAGCACCCGGGCCGCACGAGAGGAGTCGGTAATTATCCTTGGTCTGTAGCATTCGACGATGACCAGGACACCTATCGTAAACGCGCAAGGGGAAAATAGCAAAGATGCTTAGAGCAAGAGAGGTAGTTCAAGGAGATGGAGGACAATTTGAGATCTCGAGTTGATATAATGGTCGCTACAGAAGTAGAACGATGATTGTCGGTCGAAAGGGGACGACAAGCTCCTCCTCTTCTACCTCCTCCTACAGTGAACGAAGAAAATGCTAATCCAAGCCCACTGGTCATGGGTCGTAGTAGCTGCGGCTCGACCCCTATGGATGACTTGGAGGTGAATGCGCCTCATCCAATGGATGACATCACTGGACCAGTTAGTGTCAGGTTGTACGTCCGCAAGATGTGGACAACGGACAAAGTGGCTACCGGGCAGGCCTGGCATACCAGAGACGGGAACATTGATGGTCGACCCATTCCACAAGGCTATGCCCATGTCAGTATTAACACTATACTTGAGAGGAAGTATGGCCGGATAATGATTGAGCACCCCATATCGGCAGTTAAGCCATATCTTGGTCAGCACAAGGGAGCTCATGTGGCCTGGCGCAAGCGCTTCATCAAACTTGATCACCAGGCCTCCTCGGATGAAGATGACGATGCTGAGTGGTCACCGGTGGGGGACAGAGATGACTCTCATACTTCTTCACCTCATCAGCATGCAGCCCGCTCTCCCTCACCTCGGAGAGAGAATTCTCATGTTGCACCCTCACCGCCACCGCCACAGTTGCCTCCTCCTGCTGTTGCATCGCCATCCCGGCAGTCGCCACCTCCACTGCCACCGCCACAGTCACCTCCCCACCAGAACAGCATCCGACTCAGAGCACCTCGCATTCACAATCTCCTTCCCAAAAGGCTCCAGCAAAAAAATCTCAAAGTTGTGGTAGATCAAGCAGAGGTGCTAAGAAGAACCCTAACAGCCAGCAGGGAACATCGTCTGCCTCGGTGCAGAATAAGAATAACAAACGGAAGAGGCCGTTGGATGATGCGACGCAGCACATAAAGGGCTCTGGTTGGCACAGTGTTCACTGCGAGCAAAAGTGCGGTTTTTGGTTCTAGCAGATTGCCGATTTTACCAAGTGGATAAAAGTCAAGGACATCGAGCGGCAGGACATTCACCCTCTCAATACACAAAGGGTCCGCGAGCAGTTATAGGAAAGGAAGCGGGAGATAAATAGGCTGCTGGAACTTAATGAGAACTATGACCTTGACATGGCTGAGATGGAATTTGAGACAGCGGAAGTCGTTTACAAGTTCCGACTTGGGGAGCCTATGATGAAAAAAGATAGTGAAATGAGAGACATGTCTACAAACATGCGTCAGCTCCATGAATATTACGCTTTCAACACAGTATGCAGGGCATACGATTGCTTCGATGTCATTATAGTCCCCAATGTGCCATGGTTGTGCAACTCCAATGAGTTACGGTATACGGTCTTGTATGAGGATTTATTCCAGCTCTACCAAAGGTGCGACCTCGACAGTCAAATGCTGATGTTGTGGACACTGTACGTACCCTATACCTGGTTCATTATAATATTGTCTTCACATTGTAACACATATATGTAATTCTCATGTTCATGGTTTTGTAGGTGGATTGCATGTTTCTGTGATAGGAACAAATTATTTCATATTGGATTCCTAGATCCATTGCAGGTCAACTACAAAGGCTGCACCGGAATCCACAGATATACGGTTGTAGGGACGGTAGCCCAGGTGGAGGAGGCTATGACTGGTTTCTTGAAACTTGGCAAAACCAATATTCTGCTAGCCTACAACACTGGGTATGTTCTAGCTTCCATTTTTTATTAATAGTGTATCTTTTACTGTTGTTATACGAACTTGATCAACTTGGACATTTGTGTGTTTGATTTGCAGGGGACATTTCATTTTCGTGAATATAAAGCCTCACAAATCACGTATCGAGGTTTGGGTCTCCAAGAATGGACCACTTGAGATGGTCGATCCCCGATGCCAAATACTCGATACGTAAGTTATTAATTAACCTGACAGCATATTATTTTTAATTAATCTCATATATAATATATATATCATGTATCTATTCTAATATTTTGTATTTTAAACTTTATATGCATATATTGATAGGGTCAAAGAAAAACTGCTGCCCTCGACGGCCCCATTCAAGGCCTACCGTATGAAGCTGCCGACTCTGGAGCAACCGCAGGCGAACAACGAATGCGGGTTCTACATAATGTGGGCCATGTATCGTTTCATCGGTGGGAGTACCCCAACGTCAGATAAACTGGTGTGTATGCTTCCCTTCTTATGTATTATCTAATTTAGGGTCTCCTTTCTCATTTAATTTGTGCGGTTTTGACATATGCATCTTGCTGCAACTACAGCGCAAGGAGGAGAAGGTCGGCTTTCTGCCGGAACCCGAGATCAGAGGATTCCAAGACACACTAGCAGGCTTCATCATGGATGAGGTGGTCTCGGAGAAAGGGATATTCTCGATCATAAGGGGCACTACTCCAGAAGCCAAGGCGGCGGCAGTACGGAACAAAGAGAGATTGATCCCAGCAAAGAAGGTGTAACGCCTCAGCTAAAACTACAACCGGGGACTACCCTCACCATAGAACCAAACTCACGAAATCTAAAGATTAAATAAAAATTTCGGCAGCATATCCCCTAAAAATTGGACATCCTGGACATAAATCACAATGATAAATCATAATTCAGCATAGACATAAATATTAAGCATTACAGCCCAACCCAAGTAGAAGAGGACTATTCCCAACCACAACGACCATCTCCGGCAATCCAGCATTTACACGGTATTAACTTAACAATCATGGTGGCAAACTTATGTGGACAATTGAAATATTTGTATGACAAAAATTATGTGTTCACGAAGGTGCTACTCCCAATTATTCCCATGCATGTCGCAATCATTTGGTACCTAAAAACCAAATAAACACAAGAGTGAGTAAAAACACTCAGCAAGTACATTATGAACCGAAAGAACGATCGACTGAGGAGAAATTCATGAATGAAATATTGGAACTCTAGATAAATAGTAGTTTCCGTCTGAAACGGACAACACTAAATACACCTTAGCATTTACGGTAAAGCCGAGTAAGTGGGGCCAGCACTTACTCACAGGAACCTGAATATAAGAACCAAATTGCACCTCCGGATTAACTGGCACCGAAATTGAATGTAAATAAACACTTAACTTGAATTTCATGGAACAGGAACTTGAATATATACAGGAACTATATAACACTTGAAACATTTAAATACAAGGGAATAACTCAAATAAAAGGCATAAGCACAAACAAAAGTCCATCATGCACTTGCCTTAGCGACGCAACGAGCGCTCCAAGAAACGGCTTAGGTCCTGCCAGCTGATTCGCCGGCACCTGAACAATTATTGTTTGCACGATCTCAAAAACAACCCAAAACAAACCTACTAATCCAAAAGTACAGAAAGTGTGTGTGTCTATATTTACTACAACAACCAGAAGATATAAGTTATTCAAATATATTTTTAATTTAAGATTTAGGAAATACTGATGCTATGACTTACAAATGTATTTACTACTTAATTTTTTTTCTTCTATTCCACCTATCGACTACAACGTGGCCAGCAGCATAGTAATATAAGAATCTACGTCAGGTCTACGATGATCAGAAAACACATTGGCTCGATAAGCCCCACAGGCCTGAATGTTTCTAGAGATAAACAAAAACTCCTAGATTGATCGGCTATGTGTATACAAGTATATACAATTTGTTTTAGCCTAACTATCTAACACATCCCGATCCACATGTATCTGATCTCTTCACTAGAGTTGTCAAATCTAATTGGAACACGACCCCTTGATCTGTTGCCGTATAGGAACAGATCATACTATGACTAGTACCCAACCAATCGAGTCTAACTCAGAAGATGAATAAGTATATATCTATATACGGCAGATTGGGACAGCAGGAATTAGATCATGAATTCCTTTACCTTCTCCGTTGGCTAACCCCTTGCCTCCTCCCTTGTTGTACGGGACACCAGCAATGGCCACGCCCTACGGGAGCAGCATCACTCAAACGATTTCACAAGGGCAGATCAGGTGGCCATGGATGCCCCCCAACAACAGGTAAGACAGAGAGGAGATGACGACCACAGTACCCCAAACTGCAGTGGACGAACGCCTCAGGTCTGGGTTCCAGTAGTGGTGGCGGCGTGGAAGAGAAAGACGGGAGGGGTAGCGGCGCTGGAATAGATCACGAGATGAGAGGAGGCACGGCAAACAGGGACTCGGTCTCCTTTTTCTAAATTTAGGAAAAATAACTAAGCTATATCAAATGACCCATATTCAACCGATCCGCTAAAATCCGTATGTCAACCAAATGAAATAAGTTAGTAGTCGACTGGCTTTGTCTCGACGACCTCTACGCAACCACGGTCTCCGATCTTCGATATGACTTATAGTTCGAAAAGTCAATTTTCCTCTTAACCACCAAGTCAACCTATTATTATTTTTTTCTTTTTAATTAAATTCAGGGTATTACATTCTCCCCTCCTTCAACAGAATTCGTCCTCGAATTCTTTATTTTGACTACTTTTTGAAAGGAATAGACATAACAAATAAGAAATTTAGCTACTCAGCAAATGAGAAGAACTCCGGGTATTTCTCCCGCATTCGCGACTCGAGCTCCCAAGTCGCTTCTCGTTCTGTCTGGTTAGTCCAAAGAATCTTCAATTGCTTGAGTGTCTTTCCTCGCAATACCTTCTCCGACTCCTCTAGAATTCTTACTGGACGTGCCTCAAAGGTCAAGTCTTCTTCAATGGTTTCTGGTTCCAAGGTCATATGTTGTTCTAGATCTATTTTCTCAGCATGGAAACATGAAATACATTATGCACACCATTCATGGAATTGGGTAGCTCCAACCTGTAAGTCAGCTTCCCAATGCATTCCACTATTGGAAAAGGACCGATATATCTTGGGCTAAGCTTTCCTTTAACCCCAAATCTCACTATACCTTTATTAGGAGAAACCTTCAAAAGTACTTCATCCTAACTTTTCTGCCTACTCTGCGCTGCTAGCATATGTTGCCTAATTTCAGCAACACGCTCAGTCGTCCTTAGGACCCAATCTGGTCCTAGAACTACCTTTTCACCCGGTGCTTCCCAATAAACTGGTGACCTGCACTTCCTTCCATACATGGCCTCAAAGGGTGCACACTTAATGCTAGCATGGTAACTATTATTGTAGACAAACTCTACAAGAGGCAAATGATCCTCCCAACTTCCTTTCCATGAAAGAACACATGACCTTAACATATCCTCCAAAGTCTGAATTGTACGCTCGGATTGACCATCTGTTTGAGGGTGGAAAGCAGTGCTAAGTATCACACCAGTCCCCAAGGCACTTTGCAAACTGTCCCAGAACTTGGAAGTAAACTTAGCGTCTCTATCAGAATAATGGTTTTCGGCATCCCGTGAAGTCTCACAATTTCACGCATATAGATTGGAGCTAAGTCGCTTGCTGTATTTGTATTACGGTAAGGAATAAAGTGAGCTACCTTGCTCAAGCGATCCACAACAACCCAAATAGCATCCTTCCCTTTAGGAGTACGTGGTAAACCTACCACAAAATCCATGGCAATGTCCTCCCATGGCCACACAGGAACCTCTAATGATTGTAGCTTTCCAGCCGAACGCTTATGTTCAGCTTTAACTCGCTGGCATACCCCACATGATGCCACATATTTTGCCACATCCACTTTCATCCTCTTCCACCAATAATTTTTCTTCAAATCCTGATACATCTTATTTTCACCAGGGTGCATGGTGTATCGAGTGCAATGCGCCTCTCGAAGAATCTCATCCTTTACTTGAGCCTTCTGTGGCACACAAAGGCGTCCACGAAACCGAATGGCTCCTGCAGCATCCATGCTAAAATTTCCAACTCTACCTTCACTAATGCGCTTCTTAACACCTTGCAATAACCGATCATGTTGTTGTGCCTCCAACACTCTCCCTGGTAAGGCAGATTCAAGGATAACCCTCGTTTCCATCTCTACCACACCCACATAACAATAAGCTATATCCATCCTCTAGAATTAAGCTATCAAATAATTCAATGTAGCAGGAGTAGCCTTTCGACTCAAAGCATCAGCTACAACATTGGCTATACCTACAACATTGGCTTTACCTGGAGTATACTGGATGGTAATGTCATAATCCTTGATTAGCTCTAGCCACCTTCTTTGCCTTAGATTTAAGTCCTTCTGAGTAAAAATATAATTCAAACTCTTATGGTCAGTGAAGATATCACAAGGCTTACCATAAAGGTAATGCCTCCACATCTTCAAAGCAAACACAACTGCAGCAAGCTCTAGATCATGAGTAGGGTAGTTTTGTTCATGTGTTCTCAATTGCCTTGATGCATATGCAATCACCTTCCCCTCCTGCATAAGGACACACCCAAGTCCTACTCAAGAAGCATCCGAATAAACTGTGAAGCGCTTACCCGGCTCGGGCAGGGTGAGAATAGGGGCTGCGACTAACTTCTCCTTCAATATTTGGAAGCGACGCTCACATTCATTAGTCCATTGAAATTTTGCATTCTTATGAGTGAGCATAGATAAAGGTTTAGCAATTATAGAGAAATCCTTCACAAACCTTCGATAGTAAACCAGCCACGCCTAAGAAACTTCTCACCTCCTTGACACTAGATGGTCTCTCCCAATCTACCACATCAGAAACCTTGCTTGGATCAATGCAGATACCTTTATCTTTAATAACATGCCCTAAGAAACCAACTTCTGAAAGCCAGAACTCACATTTCTTCAACTTGGCATAAAACTTGTTCTCTCACAAAGTTTGAAGAACCATCCTCAAATGTTGCTCGTGCTCTTCATTTGTCTTAGAGAAGATGAGTATGTCATCAATGAACACCACAACAAACTGATCAAATTTGCATAGCATGTTGTTCATTGTTTCCATAAAGTATGGAGGGGCATTTGTTAATCCAAAAGACATAACTTTGAACTCATAGTGTCCATACATGGTCGCAAATGCCGTCTTCTCAATATCCTCCTCTCTTACTGGAATCTGATTGTACCCAGATTGTAGATCGATCTTAGAAAACACCTTAGCACCTTTAAGTCAATCAAACAACTCATCAATGCGAGGCAATGGGTACTTGTTCTTGATGGTTACCGCATTCAAGCCACGATAATCCACACATATACGCCAACTCCCATCCTTCTTAGTAAAAAGAACTGGAGCTCTCCAAAGAGACACACTACGGTGAATCAATTTCTTGGACAACAGATCATCCAATTGTTTCCTCAACTCTTCTTGAAATGGATAGGATAATCGATATGGTGCTATGGAAATAGGCCTTGTGACAGGTATAAGGTCAATCCGGAACTCCACCTCACGCTTGGGTGGCATCCCAGGAAGCTCATCTAGAAAAACATCAGGGTAATCTCGAACGATAGGGATTTCATCGATCATGATGGATTTGGTTGGCTTCTCAGCTAAAGTCCAAAGGAATCTAGTCTTCAAATGTCGGCGACCAGGAAATAAGCTTGCCAACACAAATAGAGAATGTGAGGGAGCACTTGCTTGAAATGTTATTTTTCGACCGGAGGGAGCCTCTAAAGAAATTGTCTTCCAGAAACAAGATATAATGGCCTGATATCGATGCAACCAATCCATGCCAAGGATCACATCAAAATTTGGTAGAGGAATCACCATCAAATTAGCAACAAAATCATCCCCATCTATGGATACCACACAACCCGGACAAATCACTGAGCTAGATATCAGTCCTCCTGGCGAACTCACACGAACAGACAGAGAAATTTCTTGACTAGATAAGTTGGCCCTTTTTACAAAATCCAACAAAACAAATGAAAAAGTAGCGTCAGAATCAAATAATACTAGAGCATCATGTGAATCAACTGTAAGAACACCTGTGACCACATCTGGACGACCAAGAGAAGAAGAGGTAGGCATGGTGTAGACTATAGCATGATTCATAGCACCAGAACCTGCCCCCATCTGTGGCGGTGGGACAGTAGGTGGTGCAGGCAACTGAAGTGGAGCATAAGATGCAGTCAACTAAGGTGGTGCATATGGAGCATTCAACTGAGGAGGAGCATATGAAGCATTCAACTGAGAAGGAGCCTGTGGAATAGGTAGCTAGGGAGGAGGCCGGTAGTAACCTGAAGGCATATACTGTTGTGGATACTGCTGATAAGAACCTGAAGGGGCAGCCAATTGAAGGAACTGAGCCATGAGAGCTAGGTGCAGACATTGGTGAAGAACTAGACTTCTGCCATTTGATAATAGAATCTGGGTTCTTCCTGCAGACAATAGACATGTGTCCCTTCTTACCACACGTGTGACAAGCTCCAGAAAAACCACACCCTGAAGAATGGTGGGACTTCCCACACTTGAAGCAAATCAAACCCTGCCCAGGAACTAGGCGCATGAATTGAGATCCAGAAGGGCGTGAAGCTGAAGAGGATTGTCCCCCTGACTGCTTTGGTTTTGATGACTGAGACTGCTGATAGTGCTGGTTTGACTTGAATTTCTTGCATGGGGGTCGCTGAGAGGAGTCCCCACCCTCTTGATGGTCCCTCTTTTGGTCTCCACCTGTTGCATTCCCATTACCATAATGATTTTGCTGGAGTGTAGTAAGCTGAATCTTAGATTCCATTCCCCTAGCTTCCTCCACTGCTGCAAGGTATGTGGTTGGTGGATTCCTCCCCATCACTTCTCTATATCATGCATTAAGCCCCCTGAAAAACTTTCTAGCTTTCTCACGCTCATCACTAGCCACAGCAGGCACAAAACAAACAATGTTGCTAAAGTCCCTCTCATACTCATCCACTGTCTTACTTCCTTGTTGGATATAATTCAATGCATCACTCATCCTATCCCTAAATGATTCTGAATAGTACTTAGCTTTAAATTGCTGAAGAAAAACTTCCGAAGTGATAGCACCACGAGATTCAGGCCATGCTTCAGAAACACCACTCCACCAAATATCTGCTAGGCCTGTCAACTGGTTTGGCACAAAGAAAACCTTCTCCTCTGAGGTCAACCTACACCCAGTCATGACCTTCTCTACCTTGCGAAGCTAGTCTGCAGCATCTGTTGGAGTCCCTGATCCATCAAACTTATCAACTTTGAGAGATGTCCACTTGGTGAATGTCATCCTCTTAATAGACGGAGCAACAGGAACTTCACCACCACCACCACTAGGAGTAGCTGCAGCAGACTCAACTACAGTTTCTTCATCTTCTTGATTCTCATTAACAACAGGTTCATGGTCTTCTTGGTCATTTCGGCCACGACCTCGACCACGAGCACAACCCCAACCACCACCATGACCTCTACCACGAGCACGATTAGCTATACAGGCACTCCTTTTCAGTGGCATGGCTATAATTCACCAAAACAAAACACAATCAACAACATAATATCAAATTCACCTAACAAATACAAAGAAAAACAATGGAAGCGCAAATGCAATGCAACCCATGCAACCCATCCTATAGTGCCAAAAGTGTGTCAATTTTTTTATAATCTATTTCAATTTTTTAATAAACTAACCAAAGCTCTCTGATACCAAATGTAACGCCCTGGCTAAAACTACAACCGGGGGCTACCCTCACCATAGAACCAAACTCACGAAGTCTAAAGATTAAATAAAAATTTCGGCAGCATATCCCCTAAAAATTGGACATCCGGGACATAAATCACAATGATAAATCATAATTCAGCATAGACATAAATATTAAGCATTACATCCCAACCCAAGTAGAACAGGACTATTCCCAACCACAACGACCATCTCCGGCAATCCAGCATTTACACGGTATTAACTTAACAATTATGGTGGCAAACTTATGTGGACAATTGAAATATTTGTATGACAAAAATTATGTGTTCATGAAGGTGATACTCCCAATTATTCCCATGCATGTCGCAATCATTTGGTACCTAAAAACCAAATAAACACAAGAGTGAGTAAAAACACTCAGCAAGTACATTATGAACCGAAAGAACGATCGACTGAGGAGAAATTCATGAATGAAATATTGGAACTCTAGACAAATAGTAGTTTCCGTCTGAAACGGACAACACCTGAGCACTCCTTAGCATTTACTGGTAAAGCCGAGTAAGTGGGGCCAGCACTTACTCATAGGTACCTGAATATAAGAACCAAATTGCACCACCGGATTAACCGGCACCGGAATTGAATGTAAATAAACACTTAACTTGAATTTCATGAAACAGGAACTTGAATATATATAGGAACTATATAACACTTGAAACATTTAAATACAAGGGAATAACTCAAATAAAAGGCATAAGCACAAACAAAAGTCCATCATGCACTTGCCTTAGCGACACAACGAGCGCTCTAAGAAACGGCTTAGGTCCTGCCTGCTGATTCGCCGGCACCTGAACAATTGTTGTTTGCACGATCTCAAAAACAGCCCAAAACAAACCTACTAATCCAAAAGTACAGAAAGTGTGTGTGTGTGTGTGTCTATATTTACTGCAACAACCAGAAGGTATAAGTTATTCAAATATATTTTTAATTTAAGATTTAGGAAATACTGATGCTATGACTTACAAATCTATTTAGTACTTATTTTTTTTTCTTCTATTCCACCTATCGACTACAACATGGCCAGTGGCAGAGTATTATAAGAATCTACGTCAGGTCTACGATGATCAGAAAAAACCTTGGCTCGATAAGCCCCATAGGCCTGAATGTTTCTAGAGATAAACAAAAAACTCCTAGATTGATCGGCTATGTGTATACAAGTATATACAATTTGTTTTAGCCTAACTATCTAACACATCCCGATCCACATGTATCTGATCTCTTCACTAGAGTTGTCAAATCTAATTGGAACACGACCCCTTGATCTGTTGCCGTATAGGAACAGATCATACTATGACTAGTACCCAACCAATCGAGTCTAACTCAGAAGATGAATAAGTATATATCTATATACTTAAGATTGGGACAGCAGGAATTAGATCATGAATTCCTTTACCTTCTCCGTTGGCTAACCCCTTGCCTCCTCCCTTGTTGTACGTGACACCAGCAATGGCCACGCCCTACAGGAGCAGCATCACTCAAACGATTTCACAAGGGCAGATCAGGTGGCCATGGATGCGCCCCCAACAACAGGTAAGACAGAGATGGGATGATGACCACAGTACCCCAAACTGCAGTGGACGAACGCCTCAGGTCTGGGATCCAGTAGGGGCGGCAGCGTGGAAGAGAAAGACGGGAGGGGTAGCGGCGATGGAATAGATCACGAGATGAGAGGAGGCACGGCAAACAGGGACTCGGTCTCCTTTTTCTAAATTTAGGAAAAATAACTAAGCTATATCAAATGGCCTATATTCAACCGATCCGCTAAAATCCGTATGTCAACCAAATGAAACAAGTTAGTAGTCGACTGGCTTTGTCTCGACGACCTCTACGCAACCACGGTCTCCGATCTTCGATACGACTTATAGTTCGAAAAGTCAATTTTCCTCTTCCTTGACCACCAAGTCAACCTATTATTATTTTTTTCTTTTTAATTAAATTCAGGGTGTTACAGAAGGCAGTGTAAGAAGAATGACTGTCGTAATGTAAATACTTTGGTTTCATCGTAACCGTGACACTTGTAATGTAAATACTATGGTTTCATCGTAATGGTGAAACTTATAATGTTTTTAATAGTATGAGAAGTACGATTAGATTATAAACTGCAATTGGTTCCCAAAAATTAATTAAAAAATACGTAAAATAACAATTTTATAATTTGCTAATGATAAATAGGAAAAAACGTATCACTGCCAGATTTGAAACGCACCGGCAGTGTTCTTTCAACAGAACACTGCCGGTTGGGTTTACCACACGGCAGTGTTAGTTCAAAGAACACTGCCGGTTTGTAGACCAACCTGGCCGTGTTAGTTCGAATGAACAGTGTTGCGGACAACATCGCTGCCGGTTGCTATCATTAACCGGCAGTGAAGGATATGTAGAACACTGCCGGGTGGTTATACGACCCGGCAGTGTTCTTGGGCATCAGTGCCGGGTCAAAAGACCCGACACTAATGTTGCCCCCCACATCAGTGCCGACATGGTAGTGCCGGTTCAGAATCCGGCAGCGTTGGGGGGTCTGGAACCGGCACTGATCCTTTAATCTGGGGTAGTGTAACATCTAACGGTTGGCAATATATTGTACTATCGGCCATTGGATAGAAAACATGACAGTTCAACTTTTAACTATCGGCAACATGTCAACCGTTGGCCATTTACAATCTCCCCGACTACCCGTTGGCCATCGTAATTTCATGTTGGCATAGCTTGTGTTTCTAGTAGTCTGAGTTCGTCTATGTGACTTCATATGCTCAAGTTGTACGTTTCCTTGCAATGCATAGGCACATTTGCTAGTCCAGCATAAAGTACAACATGCATTGTGTGATGAAATATAAAACGATAGGTAATATTTATTACCTATTATGATATACCACCAATTAGTATTCATACTAAGATTCCTTTGCGTCCTGTGGTAAACTAAAAAAATAAAGGTAGAATAGGGCAGGATGCTGCTTTGCCAAAAAATAATGTGATGTAATTGAAAGATGGTGAGAATTCAAGATCAATCGGTTTGTCAGTTGTCGATTGTGACGAGGTTTTCTTATAGGATAGCACGAAACCATGATGGATTAGTACAGCTAGGTGGTATAGCATAATAGGTAGTTACTATTATGTAACACCCTCGGTGTTACGCACTAAACAACTTAGCTAAATCATGTCATGAGCATCATGTTTATGTGATAATGCATGTGATGAAGTGTGTGGATAAATTTCTTGTAATCTAAAATGACTAAAAAAACATTAAATGAAAGTTGATTCAATAGCTCTTATATATCAAGTAAGGTTCAAGACCAATTTTTATTGAGCCAAAATATTATAGAACATACATGTGACACTTAAATAAAGTTTCAAGTATGAACTTTGTAGATGACAATGCAACTCTTTCTGTAGAAAAATAAAATTGTTAGCTAGTATTTTTAATAGCTTGGAAATTGAACATGAAATCAAATCCAGCTTAAAGACAGAAAAATTATTAAGTTCAAGAACAGTTTGATAGCACCAAGTTGCGAATTAATTCTGAAAATTTTAGTTAAAGGGTGGTCTCATGTTTATGCCTTGGACGATAGCCCAATGTACCCCCTTTGGTGTGGCGTAGGTGGTTGAGCTTCAGTTGCATCGAGCTAGCCTTGGCAGGCGCTTTAAAATTCATGCACGCATATCACTTCAGGTTGCCTGGCTTTGAGTGCACGGTCACCGTGACCCAGCACTCACTGTGGTCTCACTCAGCTGGGCCACACGCATGGGTGGCCGCCTGCTGGGGGCCAGGGCCGTTCCCGGCCTGGCTGCCTCTGGCTGCTGCCACGGGGAGCTGCTGCCGCTTGCCTAGCTGCGCTGCGCTGCGGGCCGCTTCGCTGCTGCTCCGCTGTCCCTGCCGCTCTGCTGCATTGCTGCTGCTGCTGGTGCCACGCCGTGCTGTTGCTCGTCTCCTCACTGTGTGCACACTACCTCAGAAAAAAAATTTCCTGATGGCCAGAACTGTCATGGAAAGTGGTAGAAACCATCAGGGAAGACTATTCCAGACGGTGACCGTCAGGGATGAGCCGTCAGTGATCGACTGTCAGGGAAAGTAAACCTTACCTTACGGAAAACCATCAGTGATCATTTCCTAACGGTCACTGCCGTCAGGAAAGATCTACCATGTCGGTTTTTTCTTCACCATCAGCTAAACTATTCCCTATCAGTGCGAAACTGTTAGGGAAGGTTCAAACTTTCCCTGTCGGGTTACAAACCGTCAGGGAATGTATAAACTTTCCCTGTCACTTACCTACCGTCAGGGAAGGTTCAACCTTTCTCCGTCAGTGAGTCACCGTCAGGGAAAGCTCTTTTAAATATGTAGTACTTTTAAATACGTAGTACTTTCTAATATGTATATCATTGTGCTATTTAAATCACATCTGATCATTTTAACCACACACCAGGGAGCATTAAATGTTACACTCAAGTACCATACATACAATTTCCACATCCAAGTTCATACATTAGATAGTTCATTCAGCGGTCAATAAATCTCAAGCTACATTCTAAAGGCCATGCAAAATAACGCATAGCCAAGTTACAATGGTTCATGCTACTAACATATAGGAAACAGAAGTTTAGTAATTACTACTTCCTCCATGTCCTTAGACACCAATACAGAGAAGCTGCTAGACATCATTCATCTCCATGCCCTACAGCCAAATAAAGAAAAATATAATGATTCATGAGAAATCTTGTTAAATATGCAGTAAAACAATATAGCTGATTGCTCGTCCAACGTCTCTGAATTAACATTGACCATAGAGAGCACTATAAGCAGAGAGGGAAGAAGGGAACCTACAGCGATAGTCAATGTTATTGCATTCAGATCCAAATTTAAAGCATGTGAGGGCACAAGAACTAATCTTAGTATGCACAATCATATATATTTAATGTTTCGTATAGCATAAATCAGCAGGTTAACACAAGCAGCAGGTAACATATATTTAGTATGGACTACATGCAAATGTTAACACAATTTATTAACCGATATCTAGGTAATAAGGCACAGCTCAGTAAGGACAAATGGACTGCATGTTTTTTCACCAAATCAGTGAAAAATGCAGCTGCCAAATACAAATTCGGTGCCTATTGTTCAAATTCAGTGTTCTAGCGCTTCTACAGATGGGTAAATAATTTGCCTAAAACAATATAAAAGCACTTGTTTATTTGCAAACAAATAAGGCAGACTACATCTTACCCTCAATGATGCAGAGTCCTTTATTTGCAAACAAACATTTAGATAAGTTGTCTTCTAGTAGGATCAGTGCCAAGAATATTGAGTTGGAAAAATCGGAGTTTCTATAATTTGCAGATACAAGCAAGAAGAGCCGGGGATGGGAGAGTATAGGGTAATGCTCACCACCCTTGCTGCACCACGCGCTATCAGTGCAGACCTCTGCGCTCCACACCGCATCCTGAAGCTGCCATGCTGCCGCAGCACATCTAGGAGCTGCCCACCAACCTGCCCTGTACTGCACATCTGGACCCTGCAACACTAATTGTTATTGTTCCACATCTGCAAATTTGTTTCAAACAATTCTTTTATAGACCAGTTAAACAGCTAGTAGTGATAAGTGAAAATATTCTTGAACAAAGAGTATGCAGACACACACCCTTGCTTGTATGCACACAAGAACATGCCCCAACTCTTAAATCAAGTGGGCTAAATTCGTGCACTTAAATTTAAGAACACAGAGGAATAGATGACTTAAATCCGCTTCAAACTCAAGATGGCTTGTATCAGAGCAAACACAGGGTTCTTAGCATGATAGATTAAACAAGCAGCTTTGTTGCCTAAACATCAAGGGGCCAAAAGGACAAAACTTGAAAGGGTCTGATAGAACATGGAAGTGCCTAGGCATGCTTCGTCTTATCATCAAATAGACTGCATGTCAGTTCAACAAATGAGTGAAAAATGCAGCTGCCCAAAACAAAATTCAGTGATTATTTTTCAATTCCAGTGTTCTAGTACTTCAATGGAAGGGTAAATCAATTGCCTAAAATAATCTAAAAACAGTTTTCTCCTTCAAAGGGTAAATAAATTCCCTACAAAATAAAAAAAAAACATTCAGATCTCGTAGGCTCGTGTGTCCATGATGTGGATCTGCCAGACCTTGACCCTCTCTTCCATGGCTGGGTACACATACCTATTGCAGATCCACCATGCCTCAGACCTGTGCAGGGAGGATTAGGGCCTCGCGTGATGCCGCCACACCATTGACCTGGGCAGGAAGAAGGGGCTCGTGCAGCACCGCGACGCCATGGATCTTCACGGGGAGGAGGAGTTCACCTCGTTGGATCTTAGGGTTGCGATGGCAAAGGCAACCCTGCCTACCATGGCCCTAAGTGGGAAGGAAAGGGAGAAGCCGTGAGAGAGAGAGAGAGGAAGGGAAGGTAGAAGCCATGAGAGAGAGGACCTCATCTTACCGGATCCAAGGATGCGCGGCAGTGGCATCCTTGCCGGCACCATGCTCGCCGGCGTCTGCCGAGAGAAAGAGAAGAGAGAGAAAAAGAAAAGAAATTTGGGGATTGGCCGATGGGGAGAAGTAGGGTAGGTGAGGTGAAAGGATAAGGTCCTGAAATTTTTTCACTCGCGCGCTCGGCGACTTCTGTTGGCACCCTTCGTATTGCCCCCTCACTTATGCGTGGGCCATTGCCGAGCACTGGAGCGCGCAGTTTGGTTTTCGAGTGCGGAGGCAGCATTCCTGATAGTGTAGACTACTTTCTACCGCGGTTCGGCTCAAACGTCAGGGACGGGACAGCACCCCTAATGGGAGGTTCACAGCCGAGGGGACTAGTCCTGGCCGTGGGGAAAGAAAGGATCTGGGGTAGTGGGATGAGGGTTTGCCCCTCCCTTGCTGCCCGTGCCGTCGCCTTGCCATTTATGGCCCTGCCGCCACACCGACCATGCTCGGACGTAGACGCGTGTGTGTTGTCCTTAGCATCTGCGTGCATGTCGCCCTGGTCACATTGGCCGCATCCCACCAAGACGAGGTCGCATCGAGCTCCAGCCTCTTCCCCCTTTTATCTCTCTCACCATGGCCGACTGAGCCGCGGCATTAAATACGACAGGGATTGGTCACCTCGGGTTGGTTCACCGCACCTCTCATTCCGTCATGAAAGCACCTAGCTGTCCGACCCCACCCCACATTGAATCAAGCCGGCCAAAGCTCCAATTTGGAGTATTTCCCAGCAGCGGTCACCTTAGGGCAGGGACTGGTTTAGGCCCCAGGGCCTCAACTCCACAAGGCCTTAGCACCCAATACATTTGCATCAATAGCTTCGCCCTGACCTCCTCTCCGCCCTGCGCACACCGCCGAACCCCTACCACTTTTCAGTGCTGCTGACGCGTCCGCGCCTCCACGTAGCACCGCCACACCGCCCAATCATGCGTGGCCAGACTCGCTCAAGTAGTTTCAAGCCGAGCCGTCACCATGGCCAGGTCCGCGGTAAGACCTTGATGCTCACACGCTAGCTAGTTAGGTTAGTAGCTGCTCTGGTCCGCAGGAATGGTTGCGCCACCATCGTAGATGGTCGCACAACACCGCAGCTTACTCTAGTGCATCCCGCCGCCTGAGTCGCCGTGTAGTCTAGGCACTTAGGCTGTAGAAGCAGGCCGGCCCACTAGATGGGCCTGCGTGAGTCCCAGTTGGCCGATGTAGCTGCGCAGTGCCGATCGATGTCACACCGGCCAGCGCGAGGTTGCCAGGGACCTCTGCATTGTGAAGATGAGTTAGTTTGGGGGCCTTCTTGCATAAGCACAGACTGTGGGGATAGGGCGCATAATGATCATGTGATATCATTTAAGTGCGGGGGTCCTTCTGCGAAAGCAACAGCCCTCACGGGCTCCCCCACCGTGGGATGCCTCGTCCGTGCTGTAGTGGGCTGTGTTGGGCCGATTGCCATTTCTCTTTTTCGTCTAAATCATTAGTGTTTCATAATTTAGATTCTGAGTTGATCTTTGGTAATTAATATAAAATCATGTGGATATCCAAAAATTATGAATTTAGATTCTGAGTTGATCTTTGGTAATTAATATAAAATCATGTGGATATCCAAAAATTATGAAACTAATTTTGTTAGATTCCTAAAATTGTGATCTATCTGTTAGTATAAGTAGTTCATACACATCTGTGTTAGTACTAAGGGCTATTAAATCATTTGGAAGTGCTTAATATCAAGTTAATTATTGTATGAATTTTTGTGGCAAATCAGTGATAGCTTTAGCTCTTAAATTTTTATAGTAGCTTCATTGTATTATTATGTGCATTCTGTAATTTTTGTAGCCACAACATAAACTCTTGCTAAGATAAATAAATATGCATTAAAACTAATATGAATAAGAGCATGATATTGACTTATAAGTTAAGCACTTGTATGGTGAGCTTGATACCTTGCTTGATGAAGATAATAGTTAACTTATTGTCTTAGTCATTAGAGCTAGCTTAGTAACTTAACACATGTGTACTTACTTTAAGAGTTGCTATTGCCTAAATACTGAATTGCTGCATCATCATCATTGCATCCATATAGAGAATGAGTTGGCGGAGATCATGACCGCTGGCGATTAGGAGTTCGAGGAGATCGTCGAGGTGTACGTGGAGGAGATTCTTGTGCATGAGGAGGTCCCAGAACCGCCACTGACTGACTCAGCTAACACCTTGCCTACCCAAGGCAAGCCCCAGTGTATAACCCTTATTTTTGATAATCACTATATATATGTGTTGTGAACTTTATGTTGCAGGGATTTTTATGGAAACCGCATGCATGCATATATATATATATACACACACACACACACACACATACACATATATATACATATGTATATACATATATATATACATATATATATATAGTTATGATATATATTACCCTGGGTACTGATTAATAATCAGTCCCCGAGCCCAAATCACCCAGCCCGAGCGACGGGCGCTCCACGCGCCAGGTCCCCTGCTCCACGTCGGACCCGGACCGACCATGGGTGCTCACCCACGAGCTGGAGCTCCTATGCCGCTCCGAAGCTGGCCCACCCACCCACGATTCATTAGCGGTTTCTATTCCCCACCCCATCCGCTCGGTCTCCTGGCGCCGCCGTCTCGGCTAGGGCAGCTGCGGCGGTGCCCCAGCAGCGGCGCCCTCCATGGCCACCGGCGGCGGCGGCCCCTTTCCGTAGCGTCCCTTCTCCAATGCTGTAGCAGCCCCACACCGGTGGCCGCGACGCTCCCCGCATCCCGATCTACGCCGGCGCGACCCCCTGCCTTTCATCCGGTGGCGGCGGCGCCCTCAGCCCCTTCCCGACCGCGTCCCCGGTGGCTGGAACGGCGGCGCTTCCTCCCTCCGCTTCATCTCCCACAGGCGGCGGCCAAGCAGAGGCCTTGGGGTGCGACGTCGGCGGCGCTCACTTCCTCGGTAGTGTGGGTGCCTGGCCGGCCTGAGGGGCGGCGTGGGCTCCTGAACTCCTGTTCGATCCGCCCTGCGCTGTCCATTGGCGGTCCTTCCTCCCCGGCAACAGCACCCTCCTCTCCGGCGGCAGAACCCACCTCCTTCACCTGCACGGGCAGCTTCTTCCCAGTTCCCATACCTGATCTGATTCGTGGCGCTGGGAGTTGGGTGGAGAAGACATCACTTGATCTGATCCGTGGCGGCGCATATGACTGATCTGGTGGTGGATTCTCCATCCGGCGGCAGCTATGATGTAGCTGGTACCCACGCAACTGCAGCAGGTTTGTGCTATTTAGTTACAAGCTTTTCTGTGGTTATTTATTGCACATTTTGCTTCTGCTATTTATTTTAGGTTCACAGAAACCAAAGCTTTCTGAAGCAGAGAGGCGTGCCATTCAGGAGGCTTGACGTGCTGCCAAAGCTGCTGCCAAGGGGGCAGGTAGTTGACCTGCTTTCATTCCTTGTGTTGTCTCAGTTATAAGAACTCAACATATTTTCAAAGGGTTGTAAGAACTCTTAACCCACAGACCATCTTATCAATGAAATTTGAAGTGAAACTAAGCAAGTCTTATACATGAAAAAAGGAAGTAGTTTCATTTTAGATAGATGGAGTGGCCACTGTCGCATAATGTTAATGACGGATATAGATAACACCAATGTCGTGATGTCGATATGCATAAGCTGTGTGCAGGGGGTTGGCTGTGACATCCTAGGTAGTTTACTTGCAACTATTTATAAGGCCACTAAAAATAAAGAATGTTGCATTATTCATCAGCACAAACCACCAGCCAGTTGCAAGAGATTTTTCCAATAGGTTATGTCAGAAATAGCTACATTTCAGTGATTTAGGTCCTTGTATCTTTTGTGAAAATGGAATCATTACTCTGTCAGGCTTCTAAAAAAACGAGCAGCACTGTAAAAATAGGAGATGTTATAAATAAATCTGAACTTACGTTTGTGACGCAAATATAATAGTTAGCCTTCAATAATTTAGCACTACATTTCCTTTCCGATCTCCCCAATTTTGATTTATCTTGTTCTTTCTTGCTTCAGGGTCTGGACTACGGCTCCTTTCTTTTTCTCTATGCAATGCCGAATATCTAGAAGCCATTTCTGTGTATGCCTGTGGTGTTAGGGCCTTCAGCGGTGGACTGGTTGTTGTTTGGCATAACAAGTTTCTGAAACATTGGTGTGTAATCTATATGCGACCTGTGTTCTTGTTGTATAGAAGATTTTTCCTTTTTTCCTTATTGGTACAATTTGTGGTACCCTAATGGTACTTATGACAGATTTAAACTTACCTTCTGTTTTCACTTTTTATGCTCAGTTTTTGGATGCGCGGTGTCCGGTTGCGGGGCTGACACTTCTTGGTTGGACACATATCTCAACGCCAAGCTTGCCTTTCGGATGGAGTCCTCCGGTCCGTCAGGTACCCTATACCCACATTAATCCCATTCTCGTGCATATTGTTTTGATGTTCTATTATTGCATATCAAGCAGTAAAGTTTTATCACATTGGTTTCACTATTAGGTTCCAATATACGGCATAGTGAGAAAATTGGATTCTACACAATCTAAAGATAATAGTTGCAAAATTTTGTACTTATGCATAGTTGTACTGTTGGGAAGTGGGAATGCCATCTTTTAAATATAAATCCCCAAAACAGGAGGACATAGTATGATAGTAATGTTAGTAGTGTTTAGTAATTGACTAATTGGTGGATCAATATCAATGGTATGATCACCATGCCATTGAGCAGGCCACGAGGGGTCTGAACTTGCTAATCATCCTTTTGGGGTCTGAACTTGCTAATCTGCCATTAAAATCAATTTATGATCTCCTCCCCTGGGTAATTCTATATTTTTCCTTGTTGCATGAAATGAGCCTAGAGGTTGTTTACCTCACTAGATATAGCTTAATTGTATCTATCATTCACAGATTAATGCAAGGGATCTTTTTTGCCTGATATTTTTCTTACCAGTTCAGTGTTGCATTTTTCTCATTTTTTATTTTCAGTTAACATTTGTGTGACCTGTTCACCTGCCTTGTTCTCTAATCTTCTTTTGCTTTTTCAATCTAATGAGCTGCTAGCGTGAACATATTGTTGTTATCTCCTTATTCTCGTTTTATTTTCTCGTGCTTTCTAATTTTAGAATAAAGAACTGTAGATACAATAGTTTTTTGCTCTTTAATCTGTAATCCAGTTCACTAATCTTTCTAAAATACTAAGTAAGAATCTCAGAGCTGAAGATATATCATAATTATCTCCCGCAGCATAAAATAAAAAATATTTTCTCCTTCAATTTACATGTACATAGGAAAATAAAAACAATATTAAAGCTCGTATCCAAATTGAGTACAAGAAAATTTAGAAAATTATAGCAAATATGAAGCTAGTTAACTAAGCATTTGCAACAATTTTGAGCTTAGCAGAAATTGGATGACTCATACATGATGTCACTTTTATATGAATACATTTGAGCTAAAACCTTATATTAATATACATTAAGAATTAGCCTTCACAATTTCACATATATCAAATGTAAAAAAAATATCTCCATGTCCATGCTTATCCAATATACATCTTAATATTCAGAAATATTAGCGGACCTTAGTGTCCAGAGCTCCATGCGGAGCTGCCTGCTTGGACAGGCTGCAGTCCCTGCTAAGTAGCCACTAAGCATGCACTATTTAGAACTAGGTGAAGTCAAGAGGAGCTTATCCTTGCCTGTTATACGGTCATTATTATCCCTTGCTTGTGCATCTGTGCTGTTTTCTTGCGTGCAAGCCAGGAGTTGAGGTGAAATAGTTTTCTTTGGTAGTCAGCCTAGTTTTGCCCTTTTTTTATGCTTGAGTTTTTACCTAGTCATCATTGTACTCCATGGGATGGTGTCTATATTTGTGGTTTAGCAAATGAACTTCTATGTTTAGAATAAATTTGGGCACAATTATTTGTGGATCGAACTCCCGAATCAATGTGGTTTGAAAATTGAATTTATATGGTTAAGAATACATATGGTCACATTACCAGTGTGTATCCAAGACTAGTAATATGACCATATGTATTCCAAATGTTCTGGAACTCTGGACATGAAGAAAAAATATGGTTCAGAATGCTCATTGCATCTATAATTCTTGTGGATAACTTACGTTGTAAAATTCTGCAGCAAATCAAGGGCATTGCAGGTCCATCATATAATACTCCTTGGTCGATGTACAGTTTTAATTGCCAATTAGCATGTATGTCTGTGCCACTTTTTCATAAACCAATTACCAGCATGTATCCTCACAGCCTAGCGCTTAGGTAGGACCCAAATTAGTTGATTCGTGATGTATCTTAGTTCTTAGTATAACAATACTGAGCCATGTTGAACTGCCTAGTGCTTATCAAATTATTTTCTATCAAATTGATTTATGCAATTTGATTATAGGCCGTACCAATGGTTCCTGCCTGGTTTGGCACCGATGAGCTCGCTGCACTTGGTTTGGCGCCGATGAGCTCGCTGCACTTGATTATCAAATTATATTTCTTGCCTCGCCTCCATCGTGGGTCCACCCAGCACCATGGTCCTCCCCTCACCCCATCAGGCAAGAAATATAAGCATAGCACAAATCTAATACTTCATTATGCTTTGTTGCATGCATTCATTACTTTTTTGGCGGGGCCTGACTATTTCATCTGCTCTCTGTTCTATTCTTCACTATCACTTCTGCGGTCTGAGGACACTAGGAGCTAATGGGATTGTGGTGTGGCTCATGTCCATGCCGTTGCTGGCCTGGTGCTGCCCACATCCTTGTCTTGAATTTGGCACAAAGGTGAAACATTGCTCCTTTTGCTAATTCGTAATTTGTTCAACTACAGAATTACAATAAAACTTACATATTACATATTTACTCACTTTTATGTTTTGGCACTAACTTTAAACATGATTTTTGTGCTTCTAAAATTGTACTATGATTTAGCATGAACTTCATGTGTTTGCAAGCTCATATTTTACTTGGCTTGGCAGGAAATCTGCAAGTAGAGAACTCTAACCTGGGAAGACCAAGTGCACTGCCGAGGTCAGTTCCACTACACAACAAGTGTGATGTATCTTTATAAACCTGTGTTTTTCTAGTAATGACGCTTATTATGCCTATGCACACTTGCAGAATCAACATTGACAGACCACTTAGCTTTCAAAGATGAAAACTCATTACAAAAGGGTCTTGACAGAATGCAAGCAAAGAAAATAATATGACACGCCTTGAAACAGAAGCTAATAGCAAATAAATTAGCATTGCAATCATGCAGATCCACTTCCAAACTTATGATTTCTTTAGAATTTTCACTCATGCAGATCCAATTAATCTGTACCTTCCAACCTTGCTCTGCTGGACTGACAGTTGAGTTGAGAACAGCCCAGGAAATGTCATTTTTCTATGCGGTGATATCTTTACTTCTAAATCATATTTTTAAATGTTCCATTATGAATGGGCATGGCACAGGGAAAAGTACAAAATGAGCAGTTATTATTTATTGCGCTTTCGGTGTAAGGTGAACACATATAGCTGTTGGTGGGTGGTGCCTCCCAGCTTTAGTTAATTAAAATAATAAGTGATTAGAAAGAAGATTGGGTCTTGAGAAATAAAATAATGGAGGTTTATGGTTCTCATTTTGTTCCAGGATTCTTTATGGATCTCTATGATTTCAACTAATGGAGGTTTATGGTTCACTATACTTGTTCTTCTGCGCAGGTTTGAAGTGATGTTGCAGTAGTCAGCTGGAGCCCCCCAACGTGCCATGAAGCTCCCAACCCCTGTTGACTCTGTTTTGAAAATGGTATGCATAGCAGAGACACTGCACAGGTTCAAAGTGAGTGATCTGCTGCGCGGAAGTGTTTTAGGAGTTTCTGACAATAACCTCATGTGGCCTTTGAGATAAGGTACTACTAGTATCAATGTATATATCCATGTTGTTCTGAAAGTCCACTAAATAATAAAGTGATTTAAGACCAAAATCAATTTGGTAAGGCTGAACTTTACCAACTGTGTATTACCTGTTTTTTAGATAACAATGTTCCTAGAGCAACACCAAATTTCAGAACTTTGCCAACTGTGTAGCCATCTTAATCTTTTCCTGTTAATCAAGATTTGTCCCGAAGGTAAGTAATGTAAAACCTATCCTGCAAACAGAAGTCCACAGGCTTAGTTGCCGGTACATATCTTCAGCTAGCTATAATGTAATAAGTATCTGACTTACAACATCCTCAACTAAAAATGTGATAAGTGAATCACACCCTAGTAATGACAAGATATGCATGTGTTACTCTCAACAAAGTTATGAATCATTCCTAATAGTAATATTTTTATCCTGTATGTTTCTCTTCAGTCTCTGGCCTCCTACACAAGCACATATTTTTATTTGTTATAGAATAAATCTAATATTTCTCTTTTGGTGCCTCAAACATAGGAGGTGCACAAGCTGACGACATGAACCTTGCATGGACAGTGGTGTTCTACCTACTATCTATAATTCTATAGATGGTTTACTTTGTTCTCTTGAAACTATAGATGGTTTACATTGATTGTTACGCTGTACAACATTGAGCGATCATTTGCATGGCGTCCTTTTTTTGGCAAAATGTTCTGCTAGTACATTTTCCCAACACTTGGTTCAGAAGCAAGGAAATACTGCTGCTTACTCATTCCTCCAAGGAAAAAAAGCCTCGGAACTGGTGCATATGTGGTATATTTGTCATATCTATGAATTGACTTGTAGAAAGGATAAGATTTTGGCATTGTAATATGGTTTTAATAAACATACGGATGTCTAGTGGTTGAAAAAGATGTAATTAAAATAATATTTATCATTTTGGTCGCTTAGATTCAACTTAAAAAGTTCCATATTATCATGTGAAACCATAAGTTCTCAATTATTGAAACCATACAAAGTTGAACAAAACACGTGCGATGTGACTAAAAAAACCGGGTAACCAATACAAATGCTTCGGGTCAAAAAAGAAATATCCAAAAGAAAAAGAAAACCAACAGAAGAAAAAAATATATAAATCGCCTGTGAAACGAAACCAGATGCGAAAACAAGTTTATATGAAAAAATGAGAAAAGATAAAAGAAAGACGGTCAACAGAGGTGTAAATAGGCTGCGAAACGACACCAGTTGCAAAAAAGTTTACGTGAAAAAAATGAGAAAAGAAAAAAGAAAGATGGTCAACAGGGGTGTACGGACCGTGGAAACCGGTGGGCAGCGGACTGCGGGAGCGCTTGCGTGCAGCAAGCGGGGGTAGGGGTCGGGTACTGATTATTAATCAGCCCCCTGGACTGTTTAGCGCTTCCATATATATATATATATATATATATATATATATATATATATATATATATTATATATATATATATATACACACACACATATATATATACACACATATATATATATATACACACATATATACACACATATATACACATATATATACACATATATATATACATATATATATATATATATATGATATGTTTTCTGTACTCTTAAGAGTATGTACTCCTATCTCTATATCTCTAGATTTAGAGTGTATATGACCGAATGAAGTGTACATACACGAAGTATATGGTCATACTAGAGTACCCAGGGTGTTATATATATGTCAAATATGCATGCATACATTGGGTATAAGGTCATACATATTTTATATAGTACAGTAGTGGTATTTTAGTAATATATCAAAAAATATATGTTCCTTTGAAATTTTTTAGCGTAGAAAGACATAGAGTACCTTAAAATGAGTATATAAACATACTCAAACCGATAAACAAGTATTGACACATATCTAGTATGGTTTATTAGAGATGGGAGTACATACTCGTAAGAGTATAATGGAATTTCCCTATAGGACAGGTTTTCTGTACTCTTAAGAGTATGTACTGCTATCTCTATATCTCTAGATTTAGAGTGTATATGACTGAATGAAATGTACATACATGAAGTATATGGTCATACTAGAGTACCCAGGGTGTTATATATGTCAAGTATGCATGCATACATTGGGTATATGGTCATATATATTTTATATAGTACAGTAGTGGCATTTTAGTAATATATCAAAAAATATATGTTCCTTTGAAATTTTTTAGCGTAGAAAGACATAGAGTACCTTAAAATGAGTATATAAACATACTCAAACCGATAAACAAGTATTGACACATATCTAGTATGGTTTATTAGAGATGGGAGTACATACTCGTAAGAGTATAATGGAATTTCCCTATAGGACAGGTTTTCTGCACTCTTAAGAGCATGTACTCCTATCTCTATATCTCTAGATTTAGAGTGTATATGACCGAATGAAGCGTACATACACGAAGTATATGGTCATACTAGAGTACCCAGGGTGTTATATATGTCAAGTATGCATGCATACATTGGGTATATGGTCATACATATTTTATATAGTACAGTAGTGGCATTTTAGTAATATATCAAAAAATATATGTTCCTTTGAAATTTTTTAGCGTAGAAAGACATAGAGTACCTTAAAATGAGTATATAAACATACTCAAACCGATAAACAAGTGCAAGATTAAGTATATAGACACACACACACACACCCACCCACCCTGTGAGTCCTACTAGTGCAAGATTAAGTAGCTGCTATGCTTAGGCCTTTCAGTAGCATGGGTAACTTGCCGTTACTCACAAGTAGGTAAAGTTGTTATCACTCTCATGATAAAATGATGGAAAAGGAAATGGTGACCGAGCAGGGATATGGTATGGGTTCTGGTGGGTGTAATAAGTTATGTTCCGTGACCATGGGGCTTATCTTGGTTACACTGTTTTCCTTGTCCATGTCGGTAAAGACCGCCCATTGCTATGGTTGGTACTCAGGTCAAAGACTTATTATCCTGAGCACATTCTTGCTTATGGGAGCGGGAAGACTTGTTTCTCTCTTGTCATCGTTTCCGGCTCTTTTCGAACCGACTGATTGGAGGTGGGGATAGGTGGATGTCTAAGTACCATATTGAGACTGAGTTTCAAGTATGGGGGCTTGGAGTCCAGGTTTGGACAGGGACCTGGACCCCTTGACAGGAGTGGAAAGGGTTGGTCTTGCTTGTGCCTGGGGTACAAGCGAGGTGTGTGCTTTGGGGTACCAAGCTGGGATACATTGATTCACGAACCGCCATTTTCTAGAGATGGTATGACTTGGCTATGGTCTAGCACTGTCGAAGAATTGGAATATGGAAGATGGAAAATGGTTCTGATTGCTCAACTTTTGCTTGAAAATTTCTTAGTAATGCTTTCGGCAAAATAAATAAAACAGTAAGCCATACAACCTATCATATCCTTGAGAGTCAGAAAATTATCCCCACTAGTCGGGTAAGTCCTGCGAGTACATGGTGTACTCAAGGTTTACTTTACCCTTGTTACAGGTGCAACTTGAGGAGTAGCCCTTGTGTGGAGGATTCTTCTAGTGGGCACAGACGAACCCTTATATCATTTCCGCTAGCAGTTTATTTTATTTCCACTATTTAATTATTGCACTTTGAACCCTGGTATTGTAATAAATAAATTTCTAAGACTCTGTATTATATGAAATGGACTAAGTATTGTAAGCTCGTACTCATTATTAGATCCAGGTTGTAAAACGTGGATTGTTTCAAGTTCTCCTTTGGGTGTGCTCGACAAAATTGTTTGATTTAGTCCACTTTGAGGTACTTAGTGTCTAGAGGAAGACCAGTACTTCCAGAGCAAATTATTTCATGCGGTTCTACCACAATGGTATCAGCTCCAATAATGAGTCTGCGAGCTTAAGAATTCTTTTCAAAACCAAAAAATTTGACCAACAAAAACTTTGCGAAAAATAGGATGTGGTAAATTTACGTAAATCAGTATAAGCCCTAGCAATATGGTCTATCTAGGATAGTGGCACTGGTTTTATCTAATTAAATTCATGCATGTACACTAACTTACGCTCTATAAGACATCGTTAGCATACAGAAAGTGAATGTACGATGTGCCTAAAATTTTATACCAATGCTGCTATATTTCGGTGAGAGAACGAATAGATCGATGCATGCATCATGAAAAAAAGAGAAATTTTGCTTAAGCTAAACCCTCTTCATGTATAATTTTTAGTAGGTATTTGATAGGATAATAAATAAAAAGAAATGCTTAACTTTTAATGAAAATTCTTAACTCATCGTGCCTTACCATATCTCTAAGTCTGTTGTTCCTAATCTGAAGGCCTTGTCCCTAATGGTTGGTTCCTATCTGTTTCTAGATGAACCTGAGGTCGTCCAAACGCAGTACCAGTGCTGGGGCAGGCCATGACCTTGGTGAAGGTCATGGCAAAAATGGTCATGGCAATGATAACAACAATGCCAACGGGGAGAGCCATGAGGCCCCACTCCTTGCTCCTCCTCCGCCACCACCACCGATGACCCATGTAGAGATAATGGCCAACATGCTAGTTGCTCGTCGCAACTCAGCGTGTGCCTTGGAGATGCCACCATAGGCTATTGGTGGCTTCGCCCATGGAGGCCCCGGGGCAATGTCGGGAATAGGGGTGGTGCCCGTGGTCTCGAGAGGCCCTATTCCTATCAGACTTCTTGGGGACACACCCTCCCACATTCACACCGACTGCTAAGCCTTTGGACGCAGAGCATTGGCTTTGTATCATGGAGCAGAAGTTTCTGCTGCTCATTGTGACTGACGAGTAGAAGGTGTGCTTTGTCGCACAGTAGCTTCTAGGATCTGCTAGTGCTTGGTGGGATACTTTCAATGGCATACAGCCTGTGGACCACCATGTGACTTGGCAGAGTTTACCATTGCTTTCTGTCAGCACTATATTCTGGAGCTGAAATAGGGGAATATGACTATGATAGACTATGTGAACAAGTTCAACATCTTGTACAGTATGCTGGGCCTCATGTGGACACTAATGAGAAGAAGATGGACCACTTCTATCATGGTCTCTCTTGTATTTTGCAAGAGAAGCTTTACACTAGAGGCTACCAGACTTTTACTGCAATGATGATGCTACGATTGCCATGGAGGGACTTCAGCATGACTCTCAGGCTGAGTGGAAGGCAAGAGGGTGATCTCTGGGTTTATAGTCGCCCACAGCCTCAGAAGGTACAGGTTGTGAGGCGGGTGTCTATCACTGTACAGGTGGACAGCCATCTCACCATGTAACACCCTAAAATTTGCATTTCTTCAAATAGAACTAAATTAATTTATTTCCACAATTTGAAAATGGATTTGAAAATCAGAAATACAAAAACAAGAGAAAGGATTTCTCCATCCCTCTCTCTCGTTTTTGACCTTCTGGCCCAGCAGCCACCCTTCTCCTCCCCTTTCTCGATCTGCTGGCCCAACCAACCGACCCGGCCCATCTCTCCCTTCCCTTCTCTCCCCACCGCAGGCCCAGCACTCCTTCCTGTGGTCCAATTGGAAAGGCCCACGTGGGCGTTTTTCCCCTCCCCCTTTTCTTCTCACCAAGGCTAGCCCACAACAAGCAGCATCAGTAGCGGTCCACACCCATCTCCCTCTCCCTTTCTCTCACTGCAGCCGGGACCCACTCGCTAGCAGCCACCGACAAGTAGGGCCCGCCTGTCGGCGCTTCACCCTACCTCCAGCCGGCCTCCCCTCCGCCATTGCCGCGCAACCCGTGACCATGCAAGCTACAGCACACTGAGCCCTCTCCGTGCCCGTGCAGCCCGCAGCCGTCTGTGACCGAGCGTGGTCCGCATCGACCCGCTCCGCACGCTCACTCTCCCACGCACCGAGCACCTTCGCCATTGTCGGCATGAGGCCAGGCTCGTGACTTGGCCCCTTCACTCCCCCTCCTCTACCATTTTAGTAACCCACGACCTCACGGACTCTCCTGACACCACGCCACTCCTCCCCGTGTTCCCTCTCACATTCCAACACCTCAGACCACAGTCGCCACCGCCATTGGCGAACATGAAGTTGAGCTCTCGATCTCCCTCCATGTCTCACCTCTGGACTTGATTCTTCCTCCGTTGGGCTCGCAGCAGCACGATGAGGACTTGACTCCACTCTATGGCATCAATCCATGCCTGCAGCAACGACTTTGCCACACTCGTCGGAGTTTGCCGTCGCCACCGTTCGCATCCTCACGTCGCCTCTCTTCTCCGTGACGAGAGCAACGACGAGAACCGCACCATCAACTTCGCGGGGAGCTCCTCTCCCTCTAGCGCCCCTTCCCGTGTCTTCCTGCTCTACCGTGCCGATCTCTTGTATGCCGGCGATGCGCCGCCGCCCAAACCCGCCGTCCGGTGACCCTTTCCCCCAACCTTTTTCAGCCGTCCGATCTGGATCGGGCGAACCAAAATAGAATGTACCCCTTCGCTGTGAATTTTGTTAAAGAACCCCTACCTTTCACCCTTTTTCTACCCACAGTCCCTCTGGCCGGTGTAAAATTAGTTTTGATTTATTTTAATTCGTAAATAGTTCACGATAATTATAGTTTTGCCACTGCATTCAACTGCCTATAAAATCTTTGTTTTAACTCCGATTTGAACCGTTCAAGTTTCATTAGATTCATAATCTCGTAATCTACATGTTAGTGCCATAGTTCGTATTGTTTTTATTTTTTAAATTTTGAGCTTATAATTAATTTATTATTTCTCTATAGGAAAACTTGATAAATCCATAACTTATCCGTCATAGCCCCATTTTTAGTGATTTTTATGTCTTTGTGATAGTAGTAATACATAGATCAATTTTATAAACTTTTTGCTCTATTTTCTCTCTATTGGTATACTATTCTAGTTATAGTTCTTGTTTGCTTCATGCATGATTGCCTATGGGTGCTTGTATGTTGATGTTTTATCGAGTATAGATGGTGAGCAGTACTTCGGTGATCTTTTGCAATACTTTGATGACTAGTAGTACCAGCAGGAGTTTGAGAATCAAGGCAAGTATAGCATGGGATCTTCCTTGTTGTCCTATTTACATTAAACATTAAATTGTGTCCACCTTGTTACCTTTTTAAGGATTTCCTAGCAATTGATTACCAAATACCTTGTCACCATGGGATTATGCATATGGGTAGTATTTTTTCTAGTGCTGAACCTTTAGCCATGATCTTGTAACTTGAGTAATGTAATATGCAATAAACACTAAAAGATGATTTTTGCAACCTGTTAAAGGGTGAGAAGAGCTCTAGCTTGCTAGATGTTCTTGACCATCCATAAGGACTTATCCTTTTGCAAAAGCCAGGACAAACTATACAACTATGAGGGCTACATGGCTCTGGCTTTAGTTGTTTAAAATACCTTTTCTAGCTTGTTAGAGGTTACCCGAAAGGGCACAAAAGGGGTTTGCCGAATCGGGTATATCGTGGCTCCTGTCCCTATGTGTATAGGCTGCGCATCGTTGTGCCATTTGGGAAGCAGGATTCTATACCTATTTTCCATTGAAACCTAGCAGCCCTAACTTGTTAGACGAACTTTTAAATGACTTTATATGATTTTTGGTGTTTTGGGAGTAATTAACCCATGCATTTGGAAATCATAACTCACAGTGAAAGTGTACAACCTCTGCAGAGTGTAAAACTGTTATAACAAGCCATGCCCGTGAATGCGGGCAGCCCGTAAAACTAATGGAATAGATGAACACTTTTGGATTATGATAATTGTTTAATTATGTTGTTTATGCGCTATTCATTATTCATGTTCACTTGATCATGTGGTTCTAGGAACACTACCACCTTGTTGCTATTAATTGCTAAACATGACATACACCTAAAAGCTAAATGCAGTCTACCTAGTGTTAGCCTTTTGAGCCTGATGAACCCCATGTTATATTTGTTGAGTATGACATGTACTTACGCTTGCTTTATATTTCAATATTTGGAAAATCCCGGATGGGTAACAGATCAAGGTTGGAATGTGGATTACCATGAAGAATATTAGGCTTGATGTCCACCAGTCGACATCCCTATAGAGTTAGGGATCTCATGGAGAGTAATTATCTAGTTCTTCTGCTTCATTTATATACTTGATACATTTGAATTGGATTGTTATTCGATATGTAATAAGGACCATTGATGATACTTTATAATTTGTCAACTTGTGTGTGTGACTAATCTTGGGGCACACATAAGATCAATTTTATCCTTAAAATTGGGTGTGACAGATTGGTATCATAGTCGTATTGACTGTAGGATGCAAGCCTAGTAGAAACTGGTCGTTCTAAGGTTTAGAAGTTGCTACAAAAGTCCTTGTTCTACAAACCCTGATATTTTCTTCTATATCTTTAACTTACCCCTGCTACTCATCTTCCCCTTGTTGCTTATTTCAAATCTTGATCTCACCTTGCCTTAATATGCTTTTAGGAATCCTCTCTTACCACCTTCTTGCGTAATTAGAAGAGGAGTTTTAGGATCTTTACCCTTAAAATGAAGAGGAATGGTAGTTACCGCAACTTGAGTCTATGATTGGATAGTGCACCTTTATTGCTTTGTTGAATTGTTATTATTAATATGCTTGATTTGGATCTTTGAATGGTTAAAATGACTTTGTAGACTTTGTCTATAATTTCATTTAGATATAGGCTTGAGACATAAGGACTAATGAACAGATCGTTGGGTAGATTTTTCTCACCTATGCTGCAGGCTATTTTTCAGAGCAGACTGCATTCTTTGTTATATCCCCAAATAGACGTGCAGAAGTCATGAAAATTTTCTGCTTTACTCTATATCTTTATCTAAGTGACCTTTGACTTGGGAATGTCTAAACCTTGAACATTTGTTTTGGAAAACAGATGCCTAGGGGCAGAGGCAGAGACAGAGGCAATGCTGAAGGCAATAACCCACCACCACCAATGACACCAGAGCAGCTTATGTCGACACAGGCACAGTTGATGAAAACCATGATGCAGTTTATGTAGACTATGCAAGCTGGAGGACCACCACTTGCTCAACCACCGAGAGATAAGTGAAGAGAGTTCTTGCATGGTCATCCCCCAGTGTTTTCTCATGTCACTAATCCAATGGAGGCAGATGACTGGCTACACACCATGGAGAAAGCTTAACATTGCACAATGCGATGATCAATAGAAGGTGTTGTATGCTTCTGAGTAGCTACAGGGAGCTGCTAAAAGGTCCCTTGTTTGGTTTTGATAATTGAGTGACAACTTAGGAGGACTAATGATGTGATCATGAGAATACATAGGGGTTTAGTCCACAGGTGAATGTGAGATGAAGGAGCTTCATTGCATATATGACATGACATGGAGTCATGTGACCAAATGGTGAAGATCGAGATGAGGCTTGGCTCGAGACCAGAGGATGTGTGAAGGACAAGTCAAGGCAGTGGAGCGATGGACCTAGAGATGGTGAAGCTCAGGCAAGACTTGGTTCTGATGGACCATGAGATGGTGAAGAGCAAGTGAGATCAAGATCGATGGACCAAGAAGGTTGCATGATGATATGAAGTGGATCATATCATCTTGAGGTCATGTCGGTGCATGTGTTGCATTGGCACGTCGGTGGAAGATGATGGAAATGGAAATGCACAAGGCAAAGGTATGACTTAGGGCATTTCATTTCACCGGTCATGAGGTGTGTAGAGAAGTTGATGACCGGATTTAGGATTGATAGCCGTACTATCAAGAGGGGCAAACTTGTTTGCACATCGGTCATCTAGTGCCACTTGAGTGATCTAACATTGCGACATGATAGGATCGAGTGGCGTTGCGAGAACAAGAGAAAAATCCTTTGAAAATGATTGTGAAAATGCTAACACACATGCACTTGGTGATGTACACTTGGTGGTGTTGGCACATTTGCAAAGGTGGTGGTGTTTGCAGGGTTGAGATGGGTTTGGGTCCTTCTCTCAGGAAAAATGGAGCTTATTTTCTATTGCGCCGGATGCAAAATCTTGGTGAAAACATGCTAACTCTGGAGTACAAGTTGGTATCTTGTTGGTTAGCATGTTGGTGCAAAGGTTGAAGAGAAAGCGAAGGCGTGGCGACATTTCTATGCCTCGGATGCCGCGTCGGACGCTGGCTATTGCAGCATCGGACGGTGGCTCGAGCGTCCGGCGAGTTCGGACACCCGGCGGCTCGGCCAGGTCCACTGAGACGGACACGTCCGGAGGACTTGCGCCGGACGCGGTATGGTCGGGTGCCTGCGTCCGATGTCGTGGTGCTGGGCTTCGCGTGCGCATCGCTGTTTGTGAGTGTCGGACGCTGGGTGCATCCGGCGGAGGATGCAGCGCGCGTCCGGCGGTCTGGCGGCTTGGAGGAGCTTCTGGACCGCGTCCGTCGCTAGTTGGCGCGTCCGACGGTCGGCGTAGGATGCGTCCGACGCGTTGAGTGCTGGTGTGATCGAGAGATAGCCGTTGGCGCGCAACGGTCACCTTTGAACGCCAGTGACACGTGGCAGAAGATGGAGCGTCGGACGCTGAGAGCCGTGTCCGATGGGTGGCATCGGCCGCGTCCGACGCCCCCGACTTGGGCTACTCGAGCACCTAATGGCTAGTTAGCCCATTGGGGCTATAAATAGAGACCTTGGCCGGCCTTGGCCGGTTGCTGAGCACACTAGAGCCTTAGTGGCTTGTGTTGTGGTGCTTGGAGAGCCCTCTACTCACTTGTGCTTGATAGAGATCATCCGATCGAGTGAGTGAGCAATTCTAGTGTGTTGCATTGAGAGATTTGCATCAAGTGGCACTAGGTGATCGTGTTGCAAGCCGGTGTGCTTGTTACTCTTGGAGGTCGCCACCTCCTAGACGGCTTGGTGGCAAGAGACTTCATCGAAGCACGCAAGGAGATTGTGCGGTGCTCCGGAGGAGGATTTGTGAGGGGTTCTTAAGCCTTCCCCGCGTCTGCGCGAATTGGCTACTCTAGTTGAGCGTGGCTTGGAGGATCCCGGTCTTGTGTTGATTGGAGTTGGGGCTCCCCGGTGGGGTTTTTGGCAGTGAGTCAAATTGAGCGGCCATCTCATCACCAAGTCGGTGCATCGCCACAACTGGACGTAGCTTGGTGGCGACCAAGTGAACCAGAGGAAAAATCGTGTGTCGATTTATTGTTTGTGAGGCATCGACCTCCTTGTGCTTGTTGCAGGTGGTTGGTTTCTATGCCCGATGATTGGCCATCACCGTGTCATCTTGTGTCCACTCTTCACGGTGGTTTGCATCCCCTATCGCTCAAGCTTGTATTTACATTCTTACATTCCTACTTGGCTTGAGTAGTTGCTCTTGTGCACTTTTGCTTGTGTAGCTAGTTGAGCACCCTCTTGCTTGTGTAGCTAGAAGTAGAGTAAGTGTTTTGCTTAGCTTATGTAGTTAAGTAATTTGCGCTCTTGGGTTCGGCTTGTGTAGCCTTGTCCTTGAGCATCTAGTGAGCTTAGGTGTGGCTTTGTGCTTTTGCTCATTAGATTTGTGTAGGTGCTCCTCGGTTCGCCAAAGTACTAGATGCTTAGGTTTGTGTGACCTTGCAAGCTAGAATTGATTAGGAGAGCAGTAGCTAGTTTAGCACCTTGCTTCTTGTTTAGGTTCTTTAACAAGGTACTACTAGAGTTTTAGTTAGTGGGGTGTAGTCTTGGCTAGACCGATAGTTTTATTTCCGCATTTGTTTCGGTTAGCCGGTGCATAAGTTTTTAGGAAGGACTATTCACCCCTCCTCTAGTCCATCTCGACCCTACAGCTGCTCATCCTTAGTGGGAATCTTATCAGCCATCACATCCCAATAATGCTCCTGCCATCACCTGGGAAGACTTTGTGAAGGATTTCAAAGCAGATCACATTCCAGATGGTTTGAATGAGCTCAAGCAGGAAGAATTCAGGCCTCTCAGAATGGGTTCCATGACTATCAGCGAGTATCATGATAGGTTCTCCCAGTTATCTCATTATGCTCCTAATGAGGTGAAAGAGGATGCAGATAAGCAACGTCTATTTCTCAAGGGTATCTACTATGATCTCAGGCCACAGTTGGCTGGCAACACATAACCCAATTTCCAAGCTTTGGTGAATCTTGCTATTATGCTAAACAATATGCGCAAGGAGAATGATAGGAAGAGGAGGATGTATGGACAGACCTCTAGAAGCAACACACGTCAACATCCTAATCCATAGCAAGGTTGTCAGCAGAGGAATAGGGACCAGTCAGTCAGTGGAACCGTGGTCAGTTTCCTCAGCGTCCTTAGCACCAGCAGGGCAGCAGCAGAATGGGAATCAGCACCCATACTTCCAGTAGCATCCATCTAACCAGCAGTAGGGTGGTTAGCAGACACCACACCTAGGGAACTCCAATGCTACTCCTATGGAAACTAGTGCTCCGAACACACCAAAAAGATGTTTCCATTGTGGGAAAGTGGGGCACATGTCTTACCACTGCACGGAGAAGCCAAATTAGCAAATCCCTCAGAGGTAGAATAGCTACCAAAAGCCATCTTCGAGCACTAGAAGAGTGAACCATGTGTCCACTGATACATCTCAGGAGGCACCAGAGGTTATGTTGGGTACATTCAACATCAACTCTATCCCTGCTACAATTCTTTTTTGATTCTAGAGCTTCGCATTCTTTTATTTCTCAAGCATTTGTTAGAGTGCATAGCATACCTTTAGTTGCCATGAAGAACCAAATGCTAGTGAATTCACCAGGGGGAACTATACTAGCTTCTTATTGTTGCCCCTCAGCAAGTATTTCTTTAAGGGGGTAGACTTTGCAATCAGTCCTATTGTGTTGAGAACATCTGGCCTTGATATGATTTTGGGTATGGATTGGATGAAGCAACACCGGGCTGTGATTCAGTGTCAGGAGAAAGTCATGGTTCTGACGACACCAAAGGGAGATCGAGTCAGCATTGATGTAGTAGTGCAAGCACCACCAATAGCCATAGTGAACCAGATGAATGATGGTGCCAATCCTCAAGACCGTGTAGTGGATGAGTTTCCAGATGTTTTCCCCGATGACTTGCCAAGTATGCCACCTGACCGTGACATTGAGCTTATTATTGAGTTATTACCTGGCACTACACCTATAGCTAAGCGTCCATATAGAATGGGCGTTAATGAATTAGAGGAACTTAAGAAACAGTTGAAGGAGTTGTAGGATAAAGGCTTTATATGCCTCAGTTCATCTCCCTAGGGTGCACCTGTGATTTTTGTTGATAAGAAGGATGGAACCCAATGGATGTGTATAGATTATCATTCTCTTAATGAAGTCACTATCAAGAACAAGTATCGACTGCCTAGAATTGATGACTTGTTTGATTAGTTGAGAGGTGCTTGTGTATTTTCAAAGATTGATCTACGCTCTGGTTATCATCAGTTGAAGATTCAGAATTCAGATATACCAAAGGCAGCATTCACCACGAGGTATGGGTTGTATGAGTACACAGTTATGTCATTTGGTTTGACCAGTGCACCTGCCTACTTTATGTACATGATGAATAAGGTGTTCATGGAGTATCTTGATAAGTTTGTTGTGGTATTCATTGATGACATCTTGGTATTCTCCAAGATAAAAGAAGAACATGTTGAACATCTAAAGTTGGTTTTGTAGAAGCTTAGAGAGCATAAGTTGTATGCCTAGCAGAGTAAGTGTGAGTTCTGGTTAAAGGAAGTCTCTTTTCTTGGCCATGTTGTTTCTAATGGTGGAATAGCAGTGGATCCAGGCAAGGTAAAGGATGTGCTAAATTGGAAGCCACCTACTGATGTGAGTGAGATCCATAACTCTCTTGGTTTAGCTGGTTACTATAGAAGGTTCATTGAAGGGTTCTCGAAGCTTGCTAAACCCATGACATCTCTATTCGAGAAGAATGCCAAGTTTGTGTGGTCTTAGTGTCAAGCTAGCTTTGAGGAGTTGAATAATAGATTGACTACAGCCCTAGTGTTCATATTGCCAGATTTAAACAAGAAGTTCTCTATCTATTGTGATCCACGAAAAAAATTGCGCGCTATCAAAAATAGCGCTGGCTGATTCTGGCCGCTATTTTCCGCTATTGCTCCGCTATAGCGCCGCTATAGCTCCGCTATAGCAACAGCTATACGCCGTAGCGGTCGCGCTATGGCGCCGCTATTGCGCCGCTATAGCGCCACTATAGCCCGCTATTTAAATGCAGCCCACACCAGATTAAAAAATAAAAATATAAAACTAAAATCTCACAAGTGACAAGTAACTCACAAGTCACAACCCATGATCTAATAGTCTATTTATTACAATCCAAATTCAAAAGCGGAAAAAATTGTATTGGGCTCGAGTTTGGGCTGCAGTTCGGGCACAATTTCAGCCCAAATGTCAATTCAGCCTTAGCGGAAAAGTAGCGGCGCTATAGCGCTATTTTCAAATAGCGGCGCTATAGCGGAAAATAGCGGAGATAGCGCTGATAGCGGAAAAATGAGTGATATCGTCGCGGCGTTCTAAATATCCTGCTATAGCGGCGCTATAGAGGAAAAATAGCCCGCTATTTTTTTCGTGGATTGTGATGCATCTCATCAAGGATTGGGATGTGTTCTTATGCAAGAAGGTAGAGTTGTTGCATATGCATCAAGGAAGTTGAGGAAGCATGAGTTGAACTATCCTACTCATGACTTAGAACTAGCAGCTGTGGTTCATGCTTTGAAGATCTAGAGACACTATCTGATTGGCCATAAGTGTGATATTTATACTAATCACAAGAGTTTGAAGTACATCTTCACTCAGACAGATCTAAACTTGAGACAACATTGTTGGTTGGAATTGATCAAGGATTATGATCTAGAAGTGCATTATCATCCTAGAAAAGCAAATGTCGTGGCTGATGCACTTAGTCAGAAGAGATATGCCAATGAGCTTCAGATGACACCTGTACCTGATGAGCTATGTGCAGAATTTAAGCACCTAAACCTTGGTATTGTTGCTAATGCTATAGAGATAGAAGTGAAACGTATGCTAGAGCAAGAGATATGAAAGGGTCAGTTAGAGGATGAGAAACTAAAGGAGACAGCAGAGAATGTAGTGATTGGAAATGTGTAACACCCCTAGTGTTAAGCAAGAAGGAGGTAAGAGAGGATTCCTAAAAGCATATTAAGGCAAGGTGATATCAAGATTTGAAACAAGCAACAAGGGGAAGATGAGTAGCAGGGGTAAGGTAAAGATATAGAAGATAATATCAGGGTTTCTAGAACAAGGACTTTTGTGGCAACTTCTAAACCTTAGAATGACCAGTTTCTACTAGGCTTACGTCCTATAGTCAATACGACTCTAATACCAATCTGTCACACCCAATTTTAAGGATAAAATTGGTTGCATAAATCTTATGTGTGCCCCAAGATCAATCACACACATAAGCTGACAAATTATAAAGTATCATCACCAGTTCTTGTTACATATCGAATAACAATCCAATTCAAATGTATCAAGTATATAGATGAAGCAGAAGAACTAGACAACTACTCTCCATGAGATCCTCTAACTCTATAGGGATGTCAACTGGTGGACATCAAGCCTAATATTCTTCGCGGTAATCATCATTCCAACCTTGATCTGTTACCCATCTGGGATTTTCTAAATATTGAAATATAAAGCAAGCGTAAGTACATGTCATACTCAACAAATATAACATGGGGTTCATCAGGCTCAAAAGGCAAACACCACATGGTGCCAAGAAGTTTTTGAAAGAGTATGGGATGCCTTCTTTGCTATGGTGAATTCTGCACTCTGTGGGCTATCCCATGGGTAAAGAGCCTCGCTACCAATGGAGTAAAGAGCTAGAGAGCCAGCGCCCGAGTTTTCTTCCTGTTGAAGTTGTGATTCCCACCAAGAGTGGAGATGTGACACTTTGGTGTGGTCATCGGTTCATTGCTCAAGGTAGGAACCCTCAGGAATGTGCGAATATGGTCGCATACAAGGCCCTGAGGGATCTGCTTAAAAGATGTCCAGATGAGGTTGCTCATGCCACTATAGGTGTGTTTCCTCAGGGTGACCCATACCATGTTGTGTGGTGTTAGCTTAGTAAGACTACACTTGTAGGTGGTGCAGCTAAGGCTGAGAACAGCAATGGCCCTGCTAGTAGTGCCATGTTTGCTATGATGAAGAGCTATTCTTGCCTAGAGAATGCGTTAGAATCCCTTAATCATGAGTTCATTTATGTCACCTCTAAGAAGTGAGAGATAAATAAAGTATATGAGGAGGAAGTAAAAAGGGTGACCATGTTGCTTGAGCAGATGACACTTTCCAAGGATCAGGCCATCTAGAGAGAAAATGCTGCTGTTCATGAGACCTTTGTAGCGCAAAGTCAGTTTCTAGAATTGCTTAACTACTAGTAGCATGTACTCGGCCAGTGGCAGCAGGCCTTTGGTACAGTTATGCAACAACGGAATGAAGCCTGCAATGAGGAATATCGCCTGAGGGAATAGGTGATCGTGTTGGAAGTCATCAATGGTGCTTTACAAGGAGAATCACAATGGGTCTACGATCAGCTTCACCACAATCCTCCTGGAGCTGCTGAGGAAGGACCTCAGATAGTGCCTAACATTGATGGTGCTAATGCTGAAAATGCAGGTGGTGCTGAGAACATGGACTAGGACCATGAGGAGTAGGCCTGGTGATAGGTCTCTAGTTGGATTAGTGCTTTCTTTTGTTAGCATTTATGTAATGGCATGTAATCCTAAGTAGTTGGTCCAATGTTATGTTGGTTGGTGAACTTGGTTGAAGTGATGTGCTACACGGGATGAGCACACAAGAACAAGTACTATGTGCCTTTTACTTGGTGAACTAGAACTACTTCACTGTTCAAATTTGTGTTCGATCTCATCCCTGTAAATTCGCTTTTATCTTCTCAGTCTATGATGATATGTCAACATTGGTTTCTTGTTGTCACATGCCTAGACCACTTTTTAAGTGAATATTGCTATTAATTGTCCCCGGTGAAAGACATGACCTTAGTGTATGTGTTATATGCCATGTTCGTTCCAAAATATACCCTTGCTATCCTTAATTTTGAAATACATGCTAATTCATTTATCTTGTCTTGTGCACAAAGCTTAGCTGTGCAAGATATCCATATATAACTCCATCACTTAGTGGACTATTTGTTGATCGTAGTCTGGTAATGTCGTTTCGATTAACAACTTTTACAGTGCCACGATGGAACCTAGAACCATCCCTATGGACCGGCCGGCACATGGTTAGATATCTAGGAGAATGCACTAGTATTGTGATTCTTGATCATGACCCATTATCTTAACTACGCCAATGCAATGTTTTTGTCCTGCAACCCCCTTGAACATTTGCTTATTCATCTCCACCCAATACAATCCACTAGCACTCAATTGGGTTATCAGAAGCTCGATAGTATTGTGTTTGATGGTGGTGATTCTTCGTCACCTCTTCAGTGATGGATTGTCGCCTCGTGAATCCTTCCCAATTTGATGACACATACATATATCGACGCTCTCTCGAATGTTACTATCAGACTCTCGTTAGGATGGTTTCCTTGGTATTAGCCGTACATGAAACAAGACATTGATAGTAGCTTAACTCTGTGTTGGCTCAAAATGTGACCGCCTGCACCTCACACACAGCAAGCCAAAAAGCGTGCCTTCAATCGGGTGCCCGGACGGTTTGGAATCCGAAGACGTGCCAGTCGGTTTGACCTGAAAGCCAACAAGGGATAAAACTGTGAGATCATAAAGTTGGAACATGCCGGGTGAGACCAGGCAGTTCCAAATTTACGGCCCTGAAGCCACTTACGACGACATACAGCTATAGAAGCTGTCTGCCAAAGCATGTTCACAGATCATTCGGCAATATGAAGTAAGAAGCATAAAACGTTGATTACCGAATGCATATGTATGGGAAGACATGTTTGAACAAGCCTAAATTGATCATCATATAACATGTAAAAACATAAATTCTAGATCAATGACATCAATCAAGGCATGATAAATAGTTAAACAGGTAATTCGTAGATGTAAATCTATTTAAATAATGCATGCATAGGCTAATCCAACTAGTCTGCCGCACGTCTAGTCTTCATAAACCCGTCGAGCATAAACCCAAGCAAGTTAATCCACCGCATGATACCGCTCGCTATGAATCTACACCACCTCTTACAACCAGATTAATCCACCGCATGACACAATCTAATAATAAGAGGCTAAAAGCATGCATATATCCAAACAGATCTATAAATACTTGTTACTCGTGTGAGCACAACCATATTCGTCAAGATTGCCAAATTGGGGTCCATGAAGAAGGAACCAACAAGCTAACATGATCTCAACCTAACAAAACCTGCATCTGCCGCATGATACCTAGTTCTCTTAGGGTTAAATACACCTTAACGTGAAAGAACCCGCAACATGTAACAATCTAGATTGATCTAATTCGGCTATACGAGCGTATGATCAAAAGCCAAAACGTATCAATCTAGATTGGGCAAAAGAGTGTTACAAATATATAAAACATTAAAAACAATGTAACACATGGTCACTTGATGAATCTACTACATCTTGCCGAATCTAATAGAGGCGATAACTATCTTGCTTCGCTAAGCTATCAAGCGGACGCCTGCCGCACGGCCATCTAGTCGAGATAAACAAAGCATAAGCAAAGACTTCCTGATTGTCAAGCAGACGCCTGTCGCACGGCCATCCAGTCGAGACAAACAAGACTACTTGCACCATGATCTAAATCCACCGCATGATACTAGACATGGTAGCAAGGTTGTCGGTACTTACGGAGGTCGACGGATCGATGACTCCTCTCGAAGAACTCGACAACACGACGAAAAAGGGACTCGAAACTTGGCACGGGGCCGGTTGTATTAATTTTGATTGTGTATATCCTTTACAATGACTGGGGGTTTATATTTATACCCTGAGTAGAACACGAGTTCTAAAAGACTATGATATACAAAACAAAATTTGGAAACTACGACTCTTAGCTCTAATTCCCTTCGGAGTTCCATATCATTACGTCTTCTCCCGTTTGAGTCATCTTTTCATGCCATCTTCTCTTTCCCGAATGGAATCACCGCTTTCTGGAATAGCCGACCGCATGGGCATTTGCCGAAGCACCAAGAATTAGCTGACCACTCAGTCGTTTGCCGAATACCCTCCTTGCCATGTGCTGGGCCCACCTGTCATCTTCTCAATGCTGACCAAAATCCAGTGTTAACACATGCCCCTTCAATTTCGGGATAAAAGTGATTTTATTCTAAAATTGACCACAAGTCCTTTTCACCTAGGTCAACATTGCTCACAGTCGCAGCCGCCGCTCAAGAAATCCGTACTGTTTCAACTCACTCCGCTCCTTCAATGGTGACCCAGGAGGAAATTCCAGAGGTAACCCTACTTTTTTCGCACATTCGGTAACTTCCAAACCGATTCTTGGCTTCTTTTTTTGATTTAGTTCTTCCCTGTTCTTTTCTGAAGGAGTACAAGGATCAGATTTTGATTCCTTATGTTGCAAATCCTGACTCTTACTTTCTCGGCCCGATGGGAGACCCCAATCCGATGGAATTCATCAAGAAGGAGACTTTGAGGATCCCATTTAAATCCGGAATTGCTCCGCCGAGCAGATGGCCGAGCACCTTCAAGACCCGGCCGCTCCCCTCAATCTCGGGATGGCGGAATTGGTACCGTAGGATGCTAGCCAAGAACAGACCTGTGGGAATCCCAAGATATCCATCACTGCTTAGAATTATCCTTAGCCAAAATGCTTAGGAATGAATCTCTCCTAATAGCAGCTTCTCACTTTTGGTCTGATGCTGCTAATGCCTTTATTTTCAGCCATGGTCCAATGTCTATCACATTAGCCGATGTGTTCATAATGACTGGTTTGAATGTGATAGAACTAGTATACCCCTTCAAGTACAAGGGTAACAGCAACCAGAAGGCAGTTAAATCAGGAGGTGGATGGACAAAATATATTCAGACCTACATGTCATCTGGTGTCGTAGCTGAGAAGGAATACAGAGCCTTCATGAATATGTGGTTGTGCAGATTTTTCTTTTGCATCAAATCCAATGAACCAACTCTGAATCACATGGTAATGGCTGAAGATTTGGCTTTAGGTACTCTAATTCCCCTGGGCAACTATCTCTTAGGGGCTGTTTACCATATGATGCACCAAATCTCTATTCAGATGCGCCAGCATGGAGAGATACACTGTGTTAATGGCCCTTGGTGGCTGGTTCAAATGTGGCTGCAACTGTATATGCATCAGATAGTTTCTGTGGATCTTCATGGCCTAGGTTTTCCTTTAGTTAACTATGCTGAAGATGATGAAGCAACAGAAAAAGCTTGCCAAACATATGGTGAAGCAGCATCATCCATCATTATTGACATGGATATTGGCCATCTTTTCAAGCTTTTCTTCAAAGGTTTTGGCAATGTGATCTGGCTTCCTTATAGGGAAAATGAGAATTTAACTCTGCCCTGCAAGTTCAGTTATGAGTCTGGCTGCTCAGATCAAGTATCCACAGGGATCTTTAATTCTTTCATCAAACCTTGCACTCTTCCAGCAGAATTTCATCATGGAAGGTTATTGCATCCCACCTATGAGTTTTACAACCCAAACATGACAGCCAGACAATTGGGATGTGGCCAGTTGCCCCCAAGACTGTTCTTCTCCAACATTACAAGGCCCAGGGAGAAAATAGGAGAAATCATAGAAGCCAGCAAAGTCTTTGAGCTTGGATGGGATCTGCCAGCATATGAGCCTTCTCCACTTGGTTTGATAGAGGCTGCCCATCCTCTATTTGACTCCTGGAGGCAAGAATGGCATGCTCACATCTTCCATGTGCCAGTGCATCCTCTATGCCAAGATTTGCAACCCAATTTTGCTTCTGACAGTGAGGTAATTTTCCTTGTGATCATGATCTTTTGCTTCTGAATCCTCTTGTCATTTTGAATACCTTGTCTTCTACAGGATATTGAACCTCCCCTTCCTTCAGAGGTCCAATATTATCAAGCTGGACCCATCCCTGCTCTAGGATTCAATGCTCCAACTCTGGTAGCTTTTATGAAGATCCCTGCATCTGTGGACTCAGCACCCTTAAAGGAGTATAGAAGGAAAGCTCCTGTTGATCCAAGCAACAACACTACACCCACCAAAAAACCAAGGTCCAAGAAAGCCAAACCACAATCCAAGGTATGAATCTCTTCAATCTTTATCTGGCAATGATCTTGATTCCCCTATATTCATTATCCTTGTCACAGCCACAGGCTAATCCCCAAAGACCAGCCAACATAACAACCATGGTAGACTCCCCTGAGGGTCCTGCAGAACATCATGAAGCTATTGGCCAAACTGGTATTTACCTCCAATTCATCACTTTCCTTTTTCTCTGTCCTAATTTACCCACTGCATTTATCTTTCATCACCTTCTATTTAGATGATCCCATAGAAGAAGCAGTAGAGGGACATTCTACTCATCAGGCTCCAAGTCCTCCTTTAGATACATAGAATTCCCAAGCAGGCCCAGATACAACTCATCCTGATGAAGCTCTCATACAAGAGGTAGTAACTTGCTCCTTAATCATTCTGTAGAAGACTGGCTCATTCGGCTAAAAGCTCCCCTTCTTTTGTTTCAAAAGGTCAATAGTCAGCCGATAGCCAGCTACTCTCTCATTGTTGAAGAATTTATTGGAGAGAGAGGTGAAGAAGTTTCATCACAGCAGCATTTGTCAGCAGAGAACCAAGCTCGGTTGAGGAACATAATTCTTCTTCTTAATAAAGACATCACCACCTTGGTTCAAGATGCAGAGTAGATAAGGGACATCATTGAGCTAATTGATCAAGAGATTCCTCCCACTCTTAGAGCTTCCTTGGAATCTATAGCTCATCTTGATGATCACTTTGCCACAGTCAGGAGAGCAAGCAAAAGTATAACTGCTAGAGCCACCTTGCAGAATGACAGACTGACGAAAGGGCAACAGGTCAAGGAACTGTATTCTGAGTTTTAGTCATCTAAACACTCCCTGGAAACTCTGGAGCCTGAACTGCAAGTCATGAAGGAAGAGAAGACCAAATTGGAAGCTCAGTTGGCTCAGCTAAATGCCAAAATTCAATCTCATGAAGCCAAAGTTGCCGATCTGTCGAGCTCCATAGAGGCAGTCAAGGCAAAGATAACATCTATTATCAAAGAGAACTAGCAGATCGAGACCAGGCTCGCCAAAATCCAAAGCTCCAAAGAGGATGACCAGAAGGTGCTTGATGATGTTAGCCGAATCAGGATCGATGCCAAATCAGGACCGATGCCATGGATCTAATTAATCTTTTCCTAAATGAGTAAATCATCGGCTTGCAACTAGATGCAGTACTTCATTCTCTCGAACAATTTGTACCTTTGAATGCCTGTACCTTTTTTCTTTTCGTTAAAAGAAAAGCTTTACCTCTTCACTCTTAATTCAGCCGAATACCTTCGACTTACCGATTGAAACCGAATTTTTCCTGAGGCAACAAGTTTTAAAATCTTGCTCAGTTTAGCCGAATCATTGATTTCCCGATCTTAACCGAATCTTCTTCGAGGTAATGGCTCCCAACTTAGCTGAGTCCGGCCCGGTCCAGTAATGGCCCAAGAGTGTGAAAACCCTATTTCGTCGCTTGGCTTTCCCGGGGTGTGCTCTTAGTATCCATAAATACGACCCCACTCCGCCTTTCATCATCACCTCCAATCGAGCAGTTTCCATCGCCGTCTCTTCAACTCTCCGCCCAAACCAAAGTAGAGATCAACCTAACCTTTTGCCTTCCGATGGCGGACGACAACCGCAGCAAGCGCCCTGCTGAGGAGGAGGCGGAAGGAAGCCATGCGCGGAACTGTCGGCAACATAGGTGAGAATCGGTTTCTTACCCCCTTGTGGTTATTTTCTCGTTCATTTTTCTAATCTTGATTCTTCTCTTCATCTTTCCAGAGGAGTGGGGATCACCGGAGGATACTATCTTCTTCCTCCGGCAACGGCAGCCCAAACGGGCACCTCTAACCGGCCTGCTCCTATCGCTGGTCCGTCGAGCCCTGCCGATTCTGGCGGTTCGTACCACTCCAATCCTTGGGGCCAGCAGAATCAGAAAGCCCTCGGTATGCTCATGCCGATGCGCTTCTGTATCTCCGGGAGAGGGACGAGGCCCGGAAGGAGCTGGAGGTCGTCTCCAAGAAGTACGACATTGAGCAAGCCGAATGGGAGGACCAGAGGAAGCAGCTCTGCGACGCCATCACCAGTTTGATATTTCTGTTTAGATTTCTTCATCTCGATTTCATCTGCTTGCAGACTTACTTTGTTTTTTCGTTCAGCACTGCAGAGGTCGATCGGCTGAAGGAGGCGGCGAACGAGGTCGCCGACAAGGTGAACGCCCGTGGGGAGAAGGCCGAAGCACGCCTTATTACTGTGCACGGCCGTGTTGATCAGGCCGTCATCCAAGGTGTGCACCTTGGCATCTCCCTCGGGCTGGCGGCAATGACGCCTACTCCTTCCTGCCGGTCGGGTTCCCTGGTGGACGCCCAGACGAGATCGACGATATCGACGAGCGTCTGGAGGTCTATGAGGCCCATGCTACTGCCCTCGCTGACTCTACCAACCCCCAATCTGTCCTCAACAGACTATTCGGTGATAATGATGATGAGTAGTTTGTATTAGGACAGATCGGTGTAAATAAACTATCTTTTGAAGAATGCTTGTTCGTGTCTCTCGATTTGTCTTCAGCAGAATTTTGATTGAGATATTTTTTTCCGAAGGATAGCTTCCCGAATGTGTGACGCCACGTTAGCCGATTAGATCTCGATTTGGCGTTGCGACTGTCATGTCATGTCATTCGGCATTTCATTTACTGCACTTCACCTTTCTCTTCTCCCGATAAACCTACCAGTGAAAAAAAATTGCTGATGCCACCTCAATAATGTATAGATATTTTTGTACGAAAGGCGACACAAACTGTATCGGCTATTTTGTGCTAGAGGCGATATGAACCATATCGGCTATTTTTAGGCTAAAGGCGATTTTTCCTTCATCGGCTATTCATATTTAAACTCTGATCTCCTTCATGAACCAACTTCAACAATGGGATAATATTTTTTAAGAAATCTTCCATTGATAGCTCTAGTAAACTCCTCTTCGAACAAGGTCTTCAATATATATGCATTGCCAGGCACACATTTTATTACCCGAAAATGTCCTTCCCAGTTTGGGGACCATTTACCGAATGTTCTATCTTTTGTCCCAATCGGCAATATAGTTTTCCAAACTAAGTCTCCTTCTGCAAATTGCTTCACTCTAACCTTCTTGTTATAATATTTGGCAACACGCATCTTGTTCTTCTCAATATTCTCCAATGCTTTGAGACAAATTAAATGCAAATCTTCCAATTCATCCATCATCAGATTCTTATAGTCCTTTTCAGCCAAATTCTTCGGCAACATAACTCGTCTTGAACCTGACTGTAATTCCCATGGTAATACAGCATGATGCCCATAAACCAACTCATAACGAGATGCCTGAGTAGACCCATGACAAGCCATTCGATAAGCCCATAATGCTTCATTGAGGACCAAATGCCATCTTCTTGGCCTTTCATTAATTTTCTTCTGGATGATTTTAATCATAATCTTATTTGATGCCTTTGCTTGACCATTGGCTTGTGCATAATATGGAGAAGAATTTAATAACTTTATTCCCATGTCTTCGGCAAAATTGCAAAATTCTGAAGAAGTAAACTGAGTTCCTTGATCAGTTGTTATAGTCTGAGGGATCCCAAACCTGTGAATTATATGCTCCTTAACAAAGCTGATCATGTTCTCTGACGTAACCTTCTTTAAAGGGATAGCTTCAACCCACTTAGTAAAATAATCTATGGCTAGGAGTACAAACTTATGCCCCTTGCTAGAAGGAGGATTAATCTGTCCAATCAAATCTATACCCCATCCTTTGAATGGCCAAGGTTTGATTATGGGGTTCATAGCAGATGCTGGAACCTTTTGAATATTGCCGAATCTTTGACAATCATGACACCATTTGTAATATTCAAAACAATCCTCCAACATAGTCGGTCAAAAGTAACCAATTCTTCTAATTATCCACTTCATCCGATAAGCCGACTGGTGTGCACCACATAAACCCCCATGAACTTCAAACATAACCTTTCTGGCCTCTTCTTGACTCAAACATTTGAGCAACACTCCATCGATAGATTTGTAGTACAGTTGATCCTCAAGAAGTACAAATTTGAGGGCTTTGTACCTGAGCTTTCGGGAAACTTTTTGAGATGGATCCTTTAGATAATTGGTAATATCGTACCTTCAATCACCATCTGCTTGATCAGCATTGCAAACACCTTCTTCTATAGCGAAAATTTCTAGATTCTCGCGATATCCAGAAGCAGTTTGTGCCAATTTATTTGCTTCTTCATTGTGTTCTCTAGGGATATGATGCAAGGTTACTACCAGAAAACTTTTCAAGAGTTCTTGGCATTCTTCATAATATTCTCTTAATATGTCATTCTTGCATTCATACTGACCAGTCAATTGATTAATCACCAGCTCAGAATCCCCAAAGATCTCAACAGCAATGGCTTTTACCTCTATTAGAAGCCGAAGCCCTCTAAGGAGCACTTCATATTCCGCCTGATTATTAGTAACATGAAATTCAATAGGAAATGCGTACTCAAAAGTTACTCCTTGTGGGGAAATTAAGAGAATACCAGCACCACCACCTTTGCTACAAGATGAACCATCAAAGAATAAAGCCCAAGGTGCAATGCTTATCGCATCAACAAAAAGATCCCGGTGCTGAGTAATAAAATCGGCAATAATTTGCCCTTTCACCGCTTTTGCCGACTCATATTTCAAATCAAATTCTGATAATGCTAAAATCCATTTGCCAATCCATCCATTCAAGATTGGCATTGATAACATATGTTTGATTACATCAAAACTAGAAACCACCACGCATTCGGCATTTAACAAATAGTGCCGAAACTTGGTACATGAGTAATATAAACACACACAAAGTTTTTCTGTAGCCGAATACCTTGTTTCTGGGTCCAGCAGGTTTCGGCTAAGATAAGCTATTACTCTTTCTTTTCCCCCAAATTCTTGTATAAGGGCCGATCCTATTGTCAGGCTATCGGCCACCACATACAACTTAAAAGGCTTGTCAAGTTGTGGAGGTACCAGTACGGGTGGTGCCTTCATATACTATTTTATTTCATCAAAAGCCTTTTGTTGTATGTCACCCCATACAAATTTCTGATCCTTCTTGAGCTTCAAAAGTGGAGAAAAAGGCAAAACTCTTTCTGAAAAATTAGATATGAACCTCCTCACAAAATTGATCTTGCCCAGCAATGACTGCAATTGTGTGAGATTAGTTGGAGGTACAACCTTGTCTATTGCTTCCATGCTCTTTTTTCCAACCTCAATCCCTCTTTTATGAACTAAAAATCCCAAAAACTCACCAGCCAAAGGCACACTTGTTTGGATTCATCTTCAAGCCATGCTTTCTTGTACACTCCAGAGTTTTCCTCAAATCGGCTAAATGTCCTTCAAGGTTCCAAGACTTGACCACCACATCATCAATGTAAATTTCCACAATTTTGCCGATCAACTCATGGAAGATATAATTCGTAGCTCTTTGATAAGTTGCACCGGCATTCTTTAACCCAAATGTCATGATTATCCACTCAAACAAACCAATATGACCTGGACATCTGAAGGCTGTTTTTGAGATATCTTCTATTGCCATGAAAATTTGATTATAGCTAGCGTTCCCATCCATGAAACTGATGATCTCATAGCCTGCTGCTGCATCCACTAGCAAATTGGCAACTGGCATCGGGTATCCATCCATAGGAGTAGCCTTGTTAAGATCTTTAAAATCTATGCAGACCCTCATTTTACCATTCTTCTTGTATACTGGTACTATATTTGAAATCCACTCTGCATACCTGCATGGCCGAATGAAGTTTGCTTCTATTAATCTTTCAACTTCCTTCTTCACATCGGCCAATACCTCTTCCTTGTAGATCCTTCGTGGAGGTTGTTTATAGGGATGATATCCAGGTTTAATAGGTAATCGATGCTCAACAATAGAATGATCCAATCCAGGCATCTCTGTGTAATCCCAAGCAAAACAATCTTTGAATTCTTTCAACAGTTCTACCAACTTCGATTTGTACTCTGGGTCTAAATTTGCACTAATATACATCGGCCTTGTCTTAGAACTATCACCAACATCTATTTCTTCCAACTTGTCGGCCGACATAAAACCACGACCCAGTTTTCCTTTGTTGCCATCGACTGGATTACTCATTAGAAATTGTTGTGAGAGCCGATTGCTTGGATCGGCTGTTGATCCCTGTTGAAAACATTCATAGGACCTTCTTCCTATTCTTTACCAGAGAAACAGTCAAAGCCATCATATTCTCAGTAAGCAGGCTCTGAAGCGGCAACACTTACCGAATCATCAGCATGAACAACCTCAATGTCATCTCCAATCCACTGAATAAGAATTTGGTGCATGGTTGAGGGGATGCAGCAATTGGCATGTATCCAATCTCTTCCTAGAAGCAGACTATATGCCCCCTTGCCATCTATGACAAAGAATGTAGTTATCAGAGTCTTTGAGCCAATCATCAACTCAACATGCATAGCCCCACGAGTGTCAGAGGGGTTGCCAGCAAAATCCCTGAGAATCATGTCCATCTTCAGCAGGTCCTAACTTGTCATCCCAAGCTTTCTGAAGGTTGTATATGGCATGATATTGATAGCAGCTCCTCCATCAACAAACATCTTGGTCAGAGGATTGCCATTGACATATCCCTTCAAATAAAGTGGCTTCAAGTGATGATGCTTGGCCGGCTTGTCAAAAACTGCTCGCTGTGTCAATACAAGCTGTGCCATTAAATCTTGATATTCACTTTCATCAAAATCAGAGTACACCTCTTCTTGGACATCTTTCCTTTCGGGAGCTATAAACTCTGATGGGAGGAAGAAAGCCATGCAAGCGTCAGCCCGAAGGACCATATTTGCTTCTTTTAGGGTGCCATATTTGCTTCTTTTCGGCAGCTGATTGTTTCAGTTCCTAATTCCTTAAGCGTTGAACTCTCCTCTTCTGATTTTTCCTCAGACATGGAGGACACCACTATCCTCTTTGCCACACGTACTCATAAGAATCTTCTTCTTCATCATGCAGCCTATTATGAGTCCAACCTTGATCTGCAAATCTCTTCTTTTGCTGATTCTCAAAACCATCTATTTTAAAGTGCCGATCGTCCTCGGAAAAATGTGTTCCAAGCCTTTCATGAATGGGATGGCGGTTGGCTCGAGACTGCCTATACTCTGAGTATTGGATACTGCACTCAGGACAATTGTTTCTTGCAGGCAGCTTCAAACCTTCATTCCAGCAATGCTTATAGAATGAACAACCCCAATGAGACTGCTCCTGTTCTCTCATGTATGCTTCTTGTTCCTTTCGGTACATTTCTCCTTCATACCTTCGGCATTCTTCCATAAACCTTTGCTTTCTGTAGTACCCTCTCTCTTGCTCTCCCTGCCATTTATTCAGCAAGATGCGTGATGTGACTCTAGGCCTGAAAGTTTCTCCCCTTTCGGTTCGGCTACCCTGGAACTGAACCTGCTGCTGCAGCTCTTCACTAGAGACTTGCCGATCAGGATCAACTGCACCACTTTTCTTTGCTCTGTCAGAAGTCAGCACCTTCATCTTGCCTTTTCCCTTGGGATCATCTGCAGAGATCATGTTCACAGAGAAAGAAATCATATTTTGTGGAAAATGTTGATCATCAACTTTCATCTTGCTGTCGAATCTCAGGTGTCCCTCTTGAATAGCTTTCTAGATCCGCACTCTGAACACTCAACAATCATTGATGGAGTGAGAGGTAGTGTTATGGTAGCCACAATACTTCTTGTCTTTTACTCCTTCAGGACGCAACATGGGATGTCCTTCCGACAACTTGATGCGACCTTCCTTCACCAACAATGCAAAGAGCTTATCTGCCTTAGTAACATCAAAATCATAAGCTCCCTTTTGTTGCCTCAACCAACGTTGATTAACTTGAGTAGGCTCCTTTGCCCAATTCAACTCAGCTGCAGCTATCTCATCTTCATCAACATACTCAGTTGCTTCTTCCAGAAAGCCTTGATACACCTCATTGGTGGCATTGTTCTTACGACTCTCTTGAACCCCCGAGCTTGACTACTCATCTTCATCAAACTCCATGCTCGAATAGTTTCTCTCGATATTCGGCAACATGCCTCGCTATAACCATTCCCGGTAACCGATCATCCGGTATACTCAGGGAATAGCACAGATTCTTGGTCTCCCTGAACCTTCGAAGATATTCCAGTGGTGTCTCATTTGTTCTCATCCTCATAGTCATCAGATCAACCATCTTCTTCTCATTGGTACCCGTGTAAAAATACGAATGAAACTTCTGCTCCAGATCGACCCATGTACCAATGGAATGAGCTGGTAAAGATGTGAACCAAGTGAAGGCAGGTCCTGTGAGTGACAGAGGAAAATACCGAATCCTCCAAGCTTCATCTGCAGCAGCTTCTCCAAGCTGCATCAAGTATCGACTGATGTGCTCTACAGTGCTGGTATCATCTTGACCAGAAAACTTGGTCAAATCTGTTGGAGGCTTCACCCTAGGAGGAAGTGCCACTCTGTTGTACCACTCTGGATAAGGAGATTGGTATGAATAGGATTGTTTCTTGGGCTTCAAGCCGAACTGATTCTGCATCATATCGGCCATCCTGTGCACCAACATGTCAACACTTGAATCTTGAGCTCCTTGCATCTGTCCTCCAGAAGGCAATCCTGAAGCACTCTTGTATCCTGGATTCGACATAGCATTGAGAGCATTGTAATCAGTAAACTCCTGATACCCATCTCCATACATGCTCTTTTGCAACCTATTTGCTACTGAAGACACTCTGAAGGCTGATGATGGCACTTCTCCTGCTATACCAAATGTAACCTGGCCATAGGTAGGATGTGGTTGTTTCTCATTAGGAACCGGTCCACCTTGGTTTGAGGCAGATGTTGCTCCCCCTCCAGCAGGCTTTTCTTGATGCTTAGGTACATTGAAAAGCGTTGATCCGCTGATTGGACCAGCATTTTCTTCAAAGTATTTATCGGCCGCTGGACCGAAAGTACTGACCATGATTGCCCGAAAGGTATTAAGGAAAGCTGTATGATGGTTTGTCATGGTTTCTCCCATGGCCTTGTAAATCAGTGCTGCCATCTTATGAGCATCCTCTTCTTCAGTGTAATCAGTTTGATGTGGAAGAAGAACCCTTGGCAGTGACTGCTTCTGAATTATCTTGTTGCTCTTGTTCTTGGAAAAGGACATCAAACACTTTTGTTGGAATTGCTCACATGCCTGCTGCACCAACTCCCTGAAGTTTTCTGGCAACTCTTCCATGGTCACGTCCAGAACGTGATGATTGCTGATGTCAGCCATCTTGAACTAAAGTGGGTCCCACTGGGCATGCCAAAAAGTGTGTTGGCGCAAAATGTGACCGCCTGCGCCTCACACACAGCAAGCCGAAAAGCATGGCTTCAATCGGGTGCCCGGACGGTTTGGAATCCGAAGACGTGCCAGTCGGTTTGACCTGAAAGCCGACAAGGAATAAAACTGTGAGATCAAAAAGCTAGAACATGCCGGGTGAGACCAGGCAGTTTCAAATTTACGGCCCTGAGGCCACTTACAACAACATACAGCTATAGAAGTTGTCTGCCAAAGCATGTTCACAGATCATTCGGCAAATATGAAGTAAGAATCATAAAACGTTGATTACCGAATGCATATGTATGAGAAGACATGTTTGAACAAGCCTAAATTGATCATCATATAACATATAAAACATAAATTCTAGATCAATGACATCAATCAAGGCATGATAAATATTTAAACAGGTAATTTGTAGATGTAAATCTATTTAAATAACGCATGCATAGGCTAATCCAACTAGTCTGCCGCACGTCTAGTCTTCATAAACCCGTCGAGCATAAACCCAAGCAAGTTAATCCACCGCATGATACCGCTCGCTATGAATCTACACCACCTCTTACAACCAGATTAATCCACCGCATGATACAATCTAATAATAAGAGGCTAAAAGCATGCATATATCCAAATAGATCTATAAATACTCGTTACTCGTGTGAGCACAACCATATTCAGCAAGATTGCCAAATTGGGGTCCATGAAGTAGGAACCAACAAGCTAACATGATCTAAACCTAATAAAACCTGCATCTGCCGCACGATACCTAGTTCTCTTAGGGTTAAATACACCTTAACGTGAAAGAACCCGCAACATGTAACAATCTAGATTGATCTAATTCGGCTATACGAGCGTATGATCAAAAGCCAAAACATATCAATCTAGATGGGCAAAAGAGTGTTACAAATATATAAAACATTAAAAACAATGTAACACATGGTAACTTGATGAATCTACTAGATCTTGCCGAATCTAATAGAGCCGATAACTATCTTGCTTCGCTAAGCTATCAAGCGGACGCCTGCCGCACGGCCATCTAGTCCAGATAAACAAAGCATAAGCAAAGACTTCCTGATTGTCAAGCAGACGCCTGCTGCACGGCCATCCAGTCAAGACAAACAAGACTACTTGCACCATGATCTAAATCCACCGCATGATACTAGACATGGTAGCAAGGTTGCCGGTACTTACGGAGGTCGACGGATCGATGACTCCTCTCGAAGAACTCGACGACACGACAAAAAAGGGACTCGAAACTTGGCACGGGGCCGGTTGTATTGATTTTGATTGTGTATATCCTTTACAATGACCGGGGGTTTATATTTATACCCCGAGTAGAACACGAGTTCTAAAAGACTACGATATACTAAACAAAATTTGGAAACTACGACTCTTAGCTCTAATTCCCTTCAGAGTTCTATATCATTATGTCTTCTCCTGTTTGAGTCGTCTTTTCATGCCATCTTCTCTTTCCCGAATGGAATCACCACTTTCTGGAATAGCTGACCGCATGGGCATTTGCCGAAGCACCAAGAATTAGCCGACCGCTCAGTCGTTTGTCGAATACCCTCCTTGCCGTGTGCTGGGCCCACCTGTCATATTCTCAATGCTAACCAAAATCCAGTGTTAACACTCTGTGTTGTAAAATTTTCAACCATTGTTTTTGCTAGTCCGTGTGATATTGACTGACTTCGATTTTTGGGAGAATTACACATAACTATGCTGAGTTTCCCGGTAAGCCTTGTATCTAGGAAAGGATACGGTAGGTATGAGATGTATCCGAGTATATGTTATACCGAATTCATTCAGTTGACCTTTTCTTGTTGTCTCATAGCCTTGCAACTATCCTTGTCTATCTCACTTTTGTCTTGCACATAATGCCTATTTGTGCAAAAACCCTCTGTATCATGTGGAATTGCATCTCATGTGTAAGGACAATAATGGCACCTTGAATAATAACTGATGGTGCCGCGATGAAACCGAGAGCCTCCTGTGGCCGCGGACACCTGGTTGTGCTACTCGGTACGCGCGGGTATCGTGGTTGTTAACCACAGCCCAGTATAGGAATTACATCGATGTGTCATTTTTTTATGACCCTACCTTGACTTTCTTTTGATATTCGTTAACCAATCAGTGATGGCTTATTGATAATAAAGTTTTCTCCTGAAGTGCGACAGAAGTCAACTCGAATAGAATAGGTTGCTAACATTAACATTACTCAGGCTACAAGAGATGGTAGACAATGGACTCTGCCGAGTGTTACTCCTAGAATCGCACTATCTCTTGCCGAATATGTGTCTCTCTCTATGGTTTTAATGGAGATACACTGTGCATGTGTTGGATGAGCCTCGGACGAACATCGAGCTAAGTGAGAGCCTTTGGACTGGGGTATGATTAAGACTAGTTGAATTCTCATTAATGTCTAGTCATTCTATTTACTCATTTCTGAAGTGCTCTGCCAGTGTGAATGTTGAAGTAATTGAGGGCATCTAAATTAAGTTAATTGGATTATGGGTGTTTGTCTGATCAGTGGAATGATTCTCTATTCCATGATACTTCTCTGAAAGGACTTAGAACTCCTCTACATCCATTAGATCTTCTAATGCCATATGGAGTAGAGTCAATGAAGGAAATTCTTCAAACAAAAACCGGTTGAGACAGTCTCAAGAATTGTCCTGACTAATGTCACTACTTTGTGCATACATCTTAGTAGTGTTTGACCATCATTCCTTCCCTAATACAAGATTCTAATGTGTCTTGCTTTTAAGGCACTAGGTCCCCTATACGGACTAGATGTTGGCAACACTTGTTGGGATTGCACTGGATTGTATCAAATCATCCATACGCCGAATTCGAATGTTGTTGACGGGATATAAGACCCATTTTGGTATATTCAGAAATCTTTCAACAGTCCTCGATGGAAGAAAGATAAGCATCACATGAGCATATTTATCACTAATAAAGTTCCACTTGTACTCTTAGCTTGTGAAATGCAGGGAAGATGGAAATGAGCCCTGTGGGACCCAAAACCTTGGTCGACCGACCTGGGTTTGGACCCACCAGGAGCTGGCCTCCCAGCATGACCCCTGTTATGCTCCTGGAAGTCCTTCTCAACCTCTGGATCCAAGAATGCTACCTCTGAACATTCCAAACATTTGGCACATTGGTCCAAGGATTCACATAGAAGCAAGCAAAGGATCAAGTGAACCCAACTTCAGACAAGACTACACGTGACAGGTGGGGACAATACCAGGAAGCTGTAGGTGGGTCGGGCACCCCAGTGCCAGGTCGGCCGACTTGGCCCTGGTGGCCTGCCACCTGGACAATGCTCTCAAGGCCAACTGGACCTTCTAGAAGGGGAGTGGGACACACGGTCAGCCAACACCTGGTCAGCCGACCTATACGTGGGGCCCTCCCATGGTCGGTTTGCTTCCACCGACTTCCTGCATGGCCTTCACGTGTCTCCCCATCTCAATCATCCATTCAAGGCGGTGGGAAGGTCGGTTTGATCCAACGGCAAGGAAGCAACGTCACATGGATCCCTGACGTGGCGATGGAGTAGCCCCTACTCCATCTCCCACTATAAATAGCCCCCTAGGCCTTCATCCCCAAGTGTCCCCAATTGTATCCACAAGCCATTTGCTCAAGTTCTCTTGGGAGATCAAGTGTAGTGTAGTCTAGTCTAGAAAGGGAGTTAGAGTCGAGTCGAGCGAAGCTCGAGTCTCCGGAGTCGTCTTCTGGAGAGTCTGGTATAGCTCTTGTACCTTTTCTCTTGTATTACTTTCTTTATATTAATATAGCCTTCCTTTACTTTACTAAGTCTTTACTTTAAGTACTTACTTTGAGTATTTACTTAGAGCACTACTATACTAGTGTAGTAGTGTTGTGTCTTAGTCTTTGTAGTGTAGTGTCTTAGTTAGTTTAGTGTCTACAACCACTTGTGTGTGTTTCACTACCAATCAGGGCTGAGGCTACCCACATAGTAGCTAAGGTCATAAGACTAGTGTAGGTGAGGTGCTTAGGCTAGTGCTTATTAGCGGATGCAACCTTACCTTGATTGGTTTACCATTCAACATTCTGACGTATAATAGCTGGCGGCGGTGAGTGTGACAGACCTGCGCTTCCTAGTAGGTTCTATTTGCGTCGGGTTTGGTTTGTAGGGTGCCCCGTAAGCCAAGGGTCCGCTTGAGTAGGAGTTTTATCTCCTATTTGTAAGTCGACTTCCCCTATCACACAGGTTCGTTTAGGCATTAGTCTAGTTGAGTCATACATTATTAGGATTAGAACACAGAAATAGAGTTAGATACATAGGAGTCCATACTCACTCGTTGTCTTCCCACCTAGATAGCTACCTACCAATTACCCTTAGTTCATCACGTTTATCCATCATAACTTATCCCCTTCGTCAACACTGATAACTTAGATTGAGTAGAACCACCACGGATATCCATCCACCCATTTATTAGAGAGTCCTAGTCCACTTTCCTGTGAGTGAACTACAAATTACGACACCACGGACACTCACCCGGTTGAAGTGCTACAGCGGTACCTGTGCGCTTGCAAAGTTACCCTTGGCACATCTTGCGTCATCACTAGAGTCTAGCCTTGCTTAGCATTCCTAGGCTGTTGCCTGAGGAGGAACTGTGACGCCCTCTCTCTGGTAATAGTTCAGTCTTGCAGTAAGCATTGCTACCAGGCGCCACTCGTGATTATCTTTACTCTAGTTGGTGTGCGTTAAGATTTGCCAACAAGCATTTCTGGCGCCGTTGTCGGGGAAAAGCGCCGCATTAGGAATCTCTAGTAATTTGGAATCCATGGTCTACTCTTAATCTAAGTATCCGTAGTGTTAGGGGCTTATCATTCACTTGTCTTGTTTTTCTTGTTATCATTTTTTTAGACAGTGCATGAATGGTTTCAAATTGCCGTCAAATTTCATTGAAGATCCTGAGCAGTTGCTAAAGAGAGCTGGACGCCGTCTAGTTCCCCCTCAGAGGTTCATTTCGGAACCTGAACCATTTGTGGAAGGAAGTCCCACAGCAGTTGTTGAGGCAGTCATGGCTCAGAAGACCATCATTGAGTTCTCGTCCCCGTCAGCTGACTTTGTCGCTACGGGTTCGAACGTGAACTTGGGCGACGCGACCTTTGAACTCAAGCCTGCACTGATCAACATGGTGCAAGCCAATCAATTCTATGGGAAGCCACATGAGGATGCCAATGCCCACCTTCAACACTTTCTAGAGGTGTGCAACACTTTCACGGTCAAGAACATCACAGTGGATGCCATTCGTCTTCGTCTTTTCTCGTTCTCGCTATTGGGAAAAGTGAAGCAATGGTTCTACAACAACAAGAGTGAAGTGACGACCTGGGACAAGTGTGCCAATGCCTTCCTCAAGAAGTTCTTTCCAGCAGGCAAGACCAGTGTCTTGCGTGGAAAGATTTCAAGCTTCCAATAGAAGTCCGACGAGACGATTCCCGAAGCATGGGAATGTCTTAATGAGTACATTCAGGCCTGTCCTCATCACGGGATAGATGAATGGCTCATCATTCATGGTTTCTACCACGGGCTGACCGGCATAGCTCGTAGTCACCTTGATGCTTCCGCTGGAGGGGCATTCTTGCAACACAATGTCAAGGATGCCAAGGAGCTCATTGAGAAAATGGTTATCATCCAAGGTTGGAATGAAGAGCGCCTTCGACCAAAAAGAGAGGTGTCCACGCCCTTAATGAGGTGGACATGCTCTCAGCTAAGATGGACCTCCTGATGAAGAAGATAGAGGAGTCTTCCTCTAAAAAGGAAGTTGAGGCCATCCAGACCCACGCCACTATCCGTCTTTGGGCACTGACCCATGGTACGAGGTATGCGGAGAAGAGGATCATTCGGGCAACAATTGCCCCACGACCCGGAGGAGGTGAACTTCATCAATAACAACAACTTCAACAACGGGAATCGGCCCCAAAGAACAACAATGGAGTTCACGCCCTTTCTACCAAGACCAAAGTATGGGTTACAATAATAATTCGGTAATTCTTTTGGTAACCAACCTTCCCTTAAAGAACTTGTCTTTGGTCAAATTAAAATAAATGATGGTCTTACTAAAAGGATGATGGCTAATGACAAGATCTTAGAGAGTCTTAGTGAAAAGATGGATAACTTTAACTCCGCTATGAAAAATCAATTGAGATTTAATAAAATGTTAGAAACCCGCTTAGCTCAATTAGCGTAGCTGTCCCAGCCTTTGAGCAAGGTAAGATTCCAGCAAAGCCTGAGGATCCTGTTGAGGGTGTCAGGCTGGTAACTACGAGATTCGGTAAGCCTCAGCCTCATTCTGTTCGGGTCACGATGGATTCACCGTTTATCCCAAAGAAGGGAGATCCTAGCATGCCAACTATCACCTGCTAGATTGGACCACAAATCTTCGTCAATGCCTTCTGCAACCTTGGATCCAGTGTCAATATCATCTCCAAGGTAACTTATGATAACCTGTTAGGGGGCCCTTTGCACCCCACATATGTGCGTTTGCAGATGGCAGATCAAACCATCCGGTTTCCCGAGGGGTTGGCACGGGACATCTTACTCAGAATCAAAGATGAGTATGTCCCTGTCGACTTCTAGTACTGGACATGGGAGCCAACGTCGACATCCCGCTCATCCTGGGATGACCATTCCTGAACACGATGGACGCCACCATCTACATGGGGGCTGCCCAGATGTATATGTCGATCCAAGGGCGGTACGTAAGTGTGCCTTTCAATGGTTTTAAAGCTAACATGCAGGAACTGGCACCCCAGAAACCTCGTTGCCAACACCGCCGAAGGAAGAACACTAAGACTGCTAACTCGGCCAAAAAGGCCGAAATGAAAGAAGAACCCGCCGAGCCACAAGCCGAAGTCAAGCAAGTATGGCGGAAGAAGGAGACACCTTCACGGTCCCCATCTCCGGGACTGACCGAGGCATCCACGGAATAAACCCGATGGAGAGGTCCTGCTCTATAGACCTAAAACACGGAGCCCTCCGCTGACCAGGTATGTCAGTAGTTATCTCATATTTATTTCATGCATTTCAATTCTGCATTTCCCTTTCAATTGCAAGTTTACTTTCACAACTACATATTTTATTTCGACAAAATAAGTTAGACATAGGTAATAAAACTTGAGAAGAGTGATTAGAGAAAAGTTGAGTGGTGGGGCCACCATGGCCGGGCCGACCGACTTACTTGCCATAGGGGTCCACTACCTCTCCTTCACTCGGCTAGAAGCGGGGATCCAAGGAGTAGCATTGGATGCCACAGGGCTCACAAGCCCAGTCGGCCGACTGGACTTGGTGCCACCAGCACCCCGCCGCTCCCAATGATGACACACAAGGATCCTATGCCCATCACACTAGCCGAATTTGAGGAGAGATGGTCCATTGCTCATGACTTTAGCCTTGGATGCTACTTTAAGCATGTTGGATGCTTTAGGGAGCATGCCAACAAAGCAAGCATAGGAGAGCATTGCATGCTAAAGTGTCCCCATGGTCCATGGGAATCACTTTCATTCTTGTCTCCACTTTTGCTTTCTCCTTTTCTCTTTCACCAAACACTAGACTTAGGAATCCGAAGCAACCAAGCAAAGATCTCAGGACCAGGGACCACCACCACCTTTACCGGACAACCCAACACAACATGACCAAAATGGTGGGGGCAAAATCCTTGATCAGTCGACCAAGGTATTGGTCCAAATTTTGTGACTTTTTGCAAGAACGAGGCTAGATTCGTTGTCCAAAGTGAGAGCATGCTTCAGAGGGGACAGGGCCAGGTCAGCCGACCTGCCTTTGGGGTGGCCATGCCTTGCCCTTTCACCCCTATAAATAGCACTCCAATGTGAGCTCAATCCCACACCACAACCACGCGAGAATCATCTCGAGCTCACTTGGCCTTCTCTCTTGTCTTAGTGTTTCAAGCCTTCTCAAGCTTAGTGTAGTAGTAGCTATAACCAAAAACCCAAAAATATTTCCCTTTCTTTAGTAGTAGTAGTCATAAACCCAAAAACCCCAAAAACATTTCCCTTCTCATAGTAGTGTAGTAGGAAGCTTGGTCTTGTTTGTTCACTTGTGTAGCTAGGATGAAGAATCCCTTCTGAAGGTCTAGCAAGAAGAGGGGCGAGGGCTCATCCTCGAGCTCTCACCACTCGGGAAGTAGGAGCCATGAGAGGGAGGAAGAAGAACAAGTGCATCACCTTCCTCTTGCCATCATTCCTAGCAGGATGATGGAGCCTCTTAACAACCTCATGGTCACCCATGAGGAGTTAGGGAAGCTCTACACCCTTCGCACGTGCGGCTTCCAAAGACACCGCTCTCTTTGATCAACAACTCCTCGACCAATCGGTATGAGCACCAACTTTGCCAATGTTTTCCATACCATTGGTTGGGCTTCATTTTGGTAGTTTCCTGAACGCGGTATAGTTTTGCTCACCCAAAAATTCCTGTGCACACTAAAATCAACCAATGAAGGAATTAGCTTTCACATGTTTAATACGGATTACAATTTGTCTTGGAGTGAATTGAGCATTACTCTAGGCTTTGATCATGATTGCGAATTAGATGAAGATGATGCTCTATCAGATTTTAACTTTGCTAAATTTTGGGAATTAATTTCGGCTCTAAAGATTGTTCTAGTCCTAAACCCCAACACATACATAATAGAACCTTGAGGTTCATTTATTATTGGGTTGAAGTCACTCTTTTCCTTGGCACTAGCTTACAAACCATAGGCAATAATGAGTTGCAAATCCTTTATACCATGGTTAATCAAATCAAGTTTGCACCGTTAAAATGCTAGTACATTTTTGGGAGGCCTCCATTGCTCAAGAGAAACCCATAGGATTTACTTCATTTATAACTAGAATTGCTGAAACCATGGGTTTGCTTGAGGGAAATGAAGTTGAGTACATCACGATGATAGATCTATTATAAATGAAAACATGCTTACACGAGTTGGCCTACTCAAAAGAGGCCCAAGAGGTGGACTTAAAATGATTTATGAGGATTATGCATTCGAAGTCTCTCTCCCCAACGAGAGACTTTGGTTGTATATGGTATCAACACTAACCATGAGCATGGATAGAAGGGAAGAGCACAATTTGTTGTAGGGAGGTACAAGATAATGAGAGCATGAGACTGTGCTGCTCAAGGGCAAGCTGGCTCTTCTCATGCTGTACACAATGAGGAGGAGGAGGTGAGCTCCACACACATGGGGGCACCTTCTCACTCCAGGACACCTTCAGAGGCACACACCCCTCACCCTCATGGTAGAGGAAGGTGCCAGCCACCGTCTGAGATCGAGGCGCTCACCCAGGAGGTGGAGAACATCAACATCGGGCAGCAGGCCACATTGCAACTCATGCAACAAAACTTGGAAATGGCCCAAGGCCTCCAAACGGAGGACCAGTACCACTGGGACCAGTGGTGGGCATGGCAGCCACCACAGTGAGCAAGAGAGAAGCTTGGGGAGATCATCTCCCCCACTAAGGTATGTTTTCAACCCCTCTTATTTAATTTTTGTCTTATTGCATTTTAGTTATTGTTTTCTCGCATCTAAAAAAATTCAAAAATCCAAAAATATTTATTTGCTTTATTTCCCTTTTGTATATATGCTTCATGTGTGCTAGTCTTCCTTTGGAAGTGATGATGAAATTGCTAGTTAATATTTTTCTAGTGGTTGTTTACAACTTAGCACTTCTCTAAGTTTGGATTACTTGGCACTTTTAACCATCATAAACTTGATCACTCGGTGGGTTGCAAGTGCTAAAACAAAGTCTAAGTTGTTGTGAGACATGATATAGTTGAGATAAGAGGCCTATACTATTGTTCTAAGCACACATGATTGCCGGAGAATTTATTTTGAAAATGAATGAAAACTTAATTGTTCCTCAATGGTGTTGAATTTCCTACCACGACCATATACACTTTGCATATCAAAAGCCTTCTACATAAGCTACTCGCTTGCATTGAGTTTGGTTAAGTCTTGTAGAACTGTGTTAGAGGTTTGTCATGCCCCTAAGATCAAACTCCACATACCACCAAATATGCTGCTTCTAATCTAAAAGTACGCAACCATGCTACTCCTACCACGGGAGCACGCATCTCCATCCATACCATCATTCTTGTGCTGCCTTTGCCACACCGAAGTACGCACCTCCATATCCACCTTCTCCATCATGTAGGTTGCTCCATGTTCCAATGTTAGAAATCCTCTCTTGAGTTATCAATTGTTAGGTGAGACACTCCCCAAAAAGGCTAGGCATCTACTCCTTAGATAGATCCTTTACCCAAAAAAAAGAGCTAGCCTTGTCTCAATAGAAGTAGAAAGAGAGATAGAATCAAATAAAGGAGCAACCTCATCCACCATACATCTACCTTTCCTCCATTCATCTCATTTTACATCTTGATCTGGGAGTATGACAAGTCTCTTCTGTGGTCCAAGTTTCTTAACTAGACAACATATGCATTGCGAGTATGCTATTCCTTGCCATACCTACTTGAGCTCCACATAAAGCCTTATTAGAGGTAGGATGTTTTAAAAGGCAAACACATGATGTGCCTTGGTGAGGATTCATACACCACTTGAGCGACTTGAGAGAAACCATATGAGGAACATTAAGACTTCTTTTGAAAAACATATCAAAAACCACTGGCATGAAACTTGCTAAAGAATGAGAAGAGTAGATGCTCTAGTCAAAGCTGTTCTGCCTTCCAACATCCCAAGACTAAGTTAATGCCATAAGCCCCATGAGTGCTATAGTAATATTGGTGTGTTAGCATTGCTAATTTTCCATTCAAGGAGAAGTTCTTTGTTGTGCACTTAATACTATTGAGATGTTAACTTAGTGATAATACCTGATCCAATCGAACCAAGTTTTGATCGTTTGCTCGGGATGAGCAAAGGTTAAGCTTGGGGGATCTTGTTGACCGGATATAAGACCCATTTTGGTATACTCAGAAACCCATCAACAGTCCTCGATGGAAGGAAGATAAGCATCACATGAGCATATTTATCACTAATAAAGTTCCACTTGTACTCTTAGCTTGTGAAATGCAGGGAAGATGGAAATGAGCCCTGTGGGACCCAAAACCTTGGTCGACCGAACTGGGTTTGGACCCACCAAGAGCTGGCCTCCTAGCATGACCCATGTTATGCTCCTGGAAGTCCTTCTCAACCTCTGGATCCAAGAATGCTACCTCTAAACATTCCAAACATTTGGCACATTGGTCCAAGGATTCACATAGAAGCAAGCAAAGGATCAAGTGAACCCAACTTCGGACAAGACTACACGTGACAGGTGGGGACAGCACCAGGAAGCTGCAGGTGGGCCAGGCACCCCAGTGCCAGCTCGGCCGACCTGGCCCTGGTGACCTGCCACCTGGACAATGCTCCAAAAGCCACCTGGACCTTCTAGAAGGGGAGTGGGACCCACAGGTCAGCCAACACCTGGTCGGCCGACCTGTAGGTGGGGCCCTCCCAAGGTCAGTTTGCTTCCACTGACTTCCTGCATGGCCTCCACGTGTCCTCCCATCTCAATCGTCCATTCAAGGCGGTGGGAAGGTCGGTTTGATCCAACAGCAAGGAAGCAGCGTCTCACGGATCACTGATGTGGCGATGGAGTAGCCCCTACTCCACCTCCCACTATAAATACCCCCTAGGCCTTCATCAGCAAGTGTCCCCAATTGTATCCACAAGCATTTGCTCAAGTTCTCTTGGGAGATCAAGTGTAGTGTAGTCTAGTCTAGAGTGGGAGTTAGAGTTGAGTCGAGCAAAGCTCGGGTCTCCGGAGTCGTCTTCTGGAGAGTCTGGTATAGCTCTTGTACCTTTTCTCTTGTATTACTTTCTTTATATTAATATAGTCTTCCTTTACTTTACTAAGTCTTTACTTTAAGTACTTACTTTGAGTATTTACTTAGTGCACTCCTATACTAGTGTAGTAGTGTTGTGTCTTAGTCTTTGTAGTGTAGTGTCTTAGTTTAGTGTCTACAGCCACTTGTGTGTGTTTCACTACCAACAGGGGCTGAGGCGACCCACGTAGTAGCTAAGGTCATAAGACTAGTGTAGGCGAGGTGCTTAGGCTAGTGCTTATTAGTGGATGCAACCTTACCTTGATTGGTTTACCATTCAACATTCGACATATAATAGGCTGGCGGCGGTGAGTCGCAAATCATTGTGAAAAATAGGATGGTTATGGTTCTATGTTGTTGATCTTTGGTATACTCAACTTTGAAGGATAGGATAGCATTGTTTGCTCATACAGAGTTGGATTAGTACGGGTCTAATTTAGTGATGTCGGATCCTACTTAAAAGTGGCAACAAGATGGACCCCCCACTCATAAAGCCTATCCCACTTTACGGGAGGATTAGACCTTGGGCAAGGTCATCTCTTATATCTCATACTCATCTATGCTTTTATTGGATTTGATGAAGGACCAGGCACTATTTTTAACTAAGTGTGCGTTGTAAAACAACACTTTATTTTTGCTTCCGCGGTTGGTTTTCAACTTGGCAATGTAATAACTATTTTCGCAACTCCGATGTAATCAATTACTTGTGAACTTTTGTATTACTATGAACGGTTTATGTTGAACTTAATTCGGTCTCCGGCGTATTGTGGAAATTTTGAAATCCTTCGTGGTTTCACGGACTACGGGTTGATATAAGCGTCATGTGCTAATTAGGTTGCTTGGCGACATCATTAGTACATTATGTTTATATTAATTGGTCGGTTCCGTTACAAGCGTCCCCGCGGGGTAGCCCCGAGGCCCCGGAGGAATGAGGCATTCCTCGGGGGCTTTGAGATGAACGGTTTTGCGTAAGGGTATTATTAACTTGGAGTTGTAGCGGCTCGGCGGGAGATTTAATTACTCTTCGAGCCTCCGTGTATTTTACTGTTCCTCCCGTGTCGAGGGAGGTTGTTTATGTGACTCGAGCCCCGAGCCTCGAATGGCCGGGCCGGAGTCGTGATTCGATTCCTCGCCGGATCTCTTGGATCGAGATCCAAGTGGTGAGAGGTCCGACGCTACTCGCGACCAGAGCGAGCGCCATACCTCCCCGTGAGCCGATGGCGGGTAGTCCAAGTGAGAGCTCGCCTCCTTTCGAGGGGAGACGGCCGTGGCCGGGCGCTCTCATTAGAGGCGGGCGCTTAGTTTCCGAGAGGACCGGCCCCGTTCGAGGGGACCGGGCGGCTCGAGTGCCTCCCGTCGACGGGATCTCTTGGATACCTAGTGCCCCGCCTTGGACACGCCATCTGGGTTCGAGGGTTCGTTCTCGAGCGGAACCTTTCGAGGGTTCCTTCCCATAGGCACCCCTAACTCGGGTGCTCGAGGGCGGCTGTTCGAACCCGTCCCGTGGCCGACCTCCGCTCCCTCGAGACTTACTTGTGGGACCGGGGTCCCCGGGTTTCTGCCGTGTAAGGGACCGTCTGTCGAGACGTCCCGTCATTGCGCCCGTTCGGCGCATCCGTCCGTTGCAAGCGGCGCGCCTTTTTAGCGGAAACCGGGCGTATCGTGGTGATCGTGGCTTGGCGGCGACGGTTCCGCTGTCTCGCGACGCGTGCGCCCCCGTGTAAGTGGAGGTAGGTGACGGTTTGTCGGGGCAATAAATGCGGTTACCGTTTTTCGTCGAGTCCGCCGGGCGCGCGGCCGTTGGATGGCGTAATCTAGGCCGTTGGATGCGATTCACGCGGATCGGCTTGGGCTCTATAAATATGGAGGAGTAGGCTCCGGTTCTTCTTCCCGCATTCTCGCCCTTCTCGCGCTCACGCCGCGGTTGCGCCACAGCGTATTCAATGCTACCACCGTCATACGCAATCGCCGCCCGCCGCCCCACGACCGCCCGGCGCCGCTCTAGCCACGATCGTGTCGCTTTCGCGCCGCCGTTCCCGCGCCACCGTTCCTCGTGCTCCGCCGCCGTCGTTGCTCCACCATCCCGTTCCGTCACCGACATGAGGAGGTCGATCGGGCCAAATCGGGACGAGCTCCGGCCGGTGCGGTGGCAAGAGCAAGGGCAAAGGCGGGAGCGCCGCCAAGCCTCCCACGCCGGTGGTGATGGTGGAGGCGCTTCCGTGGCCTCGGTCCACGGTGACCGAGGCGATGTTGATCAACTTGGTCAATGGCGGATTGCTTCCGCCCAATCCGGCGGAGGACTCCGGAGTGGCGGAGTCTTCAGACGACGACCACCTCGAGCCCAATCCCCCGCCGGGCTACATCCTCGAGCTTTATCGGGTTCCACCGGCGGGGACTTGGCGCGGCCGAGCCGCTTTATGCGGGCGCTCCCCACCATTTCGGGGTTGAGCTCCGGCTTCAACCCCAACTCCATCTCGCTCGTGGCTACTTACGCCGCCGTGTGTGAGGAGTATCGGGAATGGCACCGCGGTGGGACTGTTCACCCACATCTTCAAGGCGACGCTCTTCACCAAGGCGGTGAAGGACAAGGAGGCCGCCGACGACGCACGGTGATGACGGTGACGACGGTGACGAGGAGGAGGAAGAGGAGAACGAGGAAGAGGAGGAGAAGAAGATGAAGCCAAAGGTCCGCCGCTACGTTCGAGCGGGTTCCTGCTCGATCGGGCTGAAGAGGAAGGAGTGCTGGCTATCCGGCGCGTGGACGTCGAACAACGCCGGCTGGGACTGAGAATGGTTCTACCTCCGCAACGAGGAGGGCCTCTTCCCGGAATACACCGGCGCCGTGCTAACCGCGCCCGGTTTCAACTGGACGCACGGCAAGCCGCAGGCGCGCCAGCCCCGCATGGACCCCCTGCTCAACGCCATTTCGAGCATCCGCCACCGGAGGTCCGGCAACCTCTTCTTCAACATTGCGCACGTCGTTGCCGAGTTCCACAGCCGCCGGGTGCTCCCGCTCGCCGAGCGCCCGCTGCGGCTCGACCAAATGACGGAGGACGCCGACCCTGCGGCGCTCGCGGCTAGCAGGATGTCGGACGCGCCCCTCCCGGTTGCCATGATCGTGGCTCGGGTGCGCGACGCGATCGATGGCGGGAGGAACTTCGGCGGAACCAAGTCGGCCTCTTCCGCATGCGTCCGGCCTTCAACTGCTTGGGCTTCGTGAGTTTTTCGAGATCCCTTTTCGTCGTTTCTTTTACTCGGCGATCCTTATCGAGGCTGTTCTTTTTCCCAAAATATCAACGACCACGCGGAGTCGGCCCCGGTGAAGGAGGACGCGCCGACCGCGAGGTAAGACGCCCGAGGGGGCGAACGAGAACACGCCGCCGTGGTCTCGAGGAGGGAGGAAAAGGCGCGAAAGCCCGTGCGCTAGAGGAGAAGGAGAAGCGTAAGGCTAGGGCGCCGCCGGCGCGTGAAATACGTCGGCGGCGGACCCGACCGGCCCCAGGCTCTAGCCTCGAGTCGACCGATGAGGACGAGGGCGATGACAACGGGAAGACGACGGGCGACCGGCGGCGATCGCGCCACCGCCACCGAGCCACGACGCCTCCTCGCTCTCGCGTGCGGGGAGCTAGCTTTGGCGCCGAGACCCACAAGCGACGACTCGTCGGCGGTTCGGAGCAAGCCGGCGGGAGGAGTCGTCGAGCCGCGGCGCTCGAGCGCCGTGCCGGCCCAGGCAAGGCAGCGGGGCGTCTCAACGCTCCAGCCACCGCGCTCGCTCGCCGTCGCCGGCTCAAGTAGGGCGGCGAGAGGAGTCGCCCCGCCGCTCTAGCCATGGCGGGCGGGCGCCATCTCCGACGCGGCGGGACTTTTCCTCCCGCCACCATTCATCTTCAACGGGCGCGCACACCGGCGACGCCAGGGGGCGCAAATGTGCGCACTTCAACTGCGCGGCCGGCGAGCAACGCCGGCTCCTTCCCGCGACCGCCGGGCGAGCGGACCTCGACCCGCGGGACCCGGGATCCCGTAAGGGACGCCGTGCCGAGCCGGCCAAGGAGTCGACGAGAACGGCGGCCGCCAAGGTGTCGAGCCCGGCGGCACCGGTGGTGGGCTCGAGGCCCCCAAGTCTTCGAGGACTTAAGCGCTGAGGCTCTGAAGCCCCGAGCGCTTCGAGCAAGCCGGGTGGCTCGAGCGGTGCTACCTCGACCGCAGGGTAAGTCTTCCGAAATCGACCTATCCCTTATTGCACTATTTCGTTCGCGTGTGAGTATTTTGTCACAATGGATTTTTGTTTTCTCTTTCTTCCCGGGACTAAGCGTCCCCGCGGGACGTTACCGTCCCTCCCCCCCATCTTTGCCTACTAAGAGGCGAGGACCACGGGAGGTCGAGCGGCACCCCGTCGATGCCGGGTGGAGTGACTCTTCCTCTTACTCCGGTTTGGTTAGAGCGGGCCAAGGATGCACTTAGGCGTGGCGGTGATGGCAGTGCCGTCCGTGCGGAGTGCCGGGCGGGGGATGAGGACGCCACCACCACCACGGCCTCGGCGCCCTCCCGCTCGAGACCTCGGCGGTCGTCGGGCGCGCCCTGGCGACCAAGGGCGATGGCGCAGGCCGGGGGCCTCTATTCCGGCGACGGGGGCTGGATCGGGCGGCTGACCATCACGCTCGAAGACCCGAGTCCGAGCTCGGCGCCAAGTCCTCTGGCCAATCGGCCGCGCCCGAGGAGGGAGGGGGGAGGGAGAAGGAGGAGGAGAAAACGCCGGCGGCCACCGATCGGCCGGCGGAGGATGTGGAGATGCGCGGGAGGCGGACGGGCGCCGAGCCTCGGCCGGGCCGAGCCCCAACCCTCCCTCGGGATATGGAGGTCGACTCCTCTCGGGCTGGGCAAAGGTCGAGGACGGGGAGGCCCAAGGCCGCCGCTCGAGAGGCGCTCGAGGAGCGCCCCGCCGTCACGCAAGGGAGGAGAAGGCGGAGGAGCCGGAGGAGCGGCGGCGGGGCCCGGTGGTCTTTGCCGCCGCCATGACGACGAAGAGTACCCGCCGCAAAGCGGGAGCGGCGAAACGGCGGTGGAGCGAGCGAGCGGAGCCCGGTGGTGCTCCCTACGTCACCCAGGGTGGCGATGAGCGCCCGGGACGTCGAGCGAGAGCTCCATCCCAGTGCCCGTACCGGCGCCGCCCCGCAGCCTCTCCCGGCTGTTGGGGACTGGTGCCCCACCCGTGCCCGACTCGGAGACGGGCGAGGTGAGGTTCGAGTCATGACCGACGCCGACCGGTGGGAGGCCCAAAGGAAGGCGACGGCGGCGGCCATCGTTGACACCACATGCGGTCGGTCGGCCTTGGTCCCACCGAGCCCGGCGACGTCTCTATCGAGGAGCGGAGGCGGATTGAGCGCGGCGCTCGCCCAAGGCGTCCTCCTCCTGGTCGGCCGCAACGCCCACCTACTGGCCGAGCGGGTGGTGACGGCGGACGTCGACTGGAGCGGTGAGGAGACTCCACTCCTCCATTGACAAGGAGATGCGGGAGGAGTTCCCTCTTTGGGAGAGGTGCCGCCGCCGTGCTCTCCGACCCCTTGACCACGAGGCGCCCCGATCGTGATGAATGATCGAAGGAGCTTGAGGCGCACGTGGAGGCCGAGGAGCGCCGGCAATGGCTCGAAAGCGCCTTGAAGAGGCTTTGTCGCTCGTCTCGGAGGACATGCCCCGGCTTCTCTCTGTGAGTACTTTAGTTGCCCTCCTTTTTAGTTTGTCGTGATCTATGATCTAACGCTTCCCTTTCATGGTTCAGACGACGCAGAGTCGCTCCTATGCCAAATCCGTGCATATCCGTGCCACGCAAGAGCGAGCACGAGATCCGGCGGTACGTGCGGATGGGGCAAGACGGCGAGGGCGGCGGCACCGCTTGCTCGGCTCCTCGAGATGCCAATGCCGCCATACTGGACGCCGCCAAGGAGGACGCCAAGAAGGCTCATGATGAGCTTGCTCGAGTGGCGCGAGGCCGAGGTGGCACGGCGGGGAGGCGGACGAAAGCTTGCCCGAGCCGCGCGGGAGGCCGAGACCGCTCGTCGAGTACCGCGGTACCGCACGAAGTTTTCGAGCAGCTCAAGAAGGACGCGGCTACGGCGCTGCGGGGCTACAAGGCCAAATGCCGGGACATGGAGCAGCTCCCGGAAGGACAAAGCCGGCGTCGAGGCCTATGTGAAGGAGCTCCGGCAACGGTCACCCGGAGGCTGCCGAGAAGGAGGCTTTCTCGAGGGAGTGCGCTCGAGGCGGAGGAAAGAGCGGGCGACGGTTTCCGGGCGGAGGCGGTCAACCTCCGTCAAGAGATGACGGAGAAGGACCTCGCCATCCGGGCGCCGGCAAAGCTTATGAGGAGCTAACGCGTGGAGAAACGCGACATCGAGCGCGCCCTCCGGAGAAAGAGGCGAGCTTGCGCGGGCGCTTGAACGCGAGCAAGGGCTCTCGACCCGCTACTTGACCGTAAGCTCGAGTCCTTTTTCGTGCGTGATTCATACGTGTTGCTCGAGCACTTGATTGAGTACTCCGATTCTTGTCGTCCTTTTCAGGTTTGGAGGCGGACTGGTGGACGCGCGTGAGTACGCAAAGTCAACCCACGCCTGGGCGGGCGACGTGCTCTCAGCCAAGGCCCACATCACCGGCGCCATCGACACCCTTAGCGCCAACTGGGGATTCCCGTCGGTGGTGGACGTCGAGGGGCCGGATGCTGGCCAGAGCTATGCTAGCCGGGTCCGTGAGTTCGGCGCCTCTCTGCGGGGTCGTATCCAGGAAGCCCTTGTCTTTCTTTGGCGGGACGATGGCCATCTTCTACTCGGGTTTAGCATCTCGAGGAGGACGCCGGGCAGGATGGAGGCCGTTGCGAGCGGCTTCACCTATGCCGAGGTGAGCAAGGAGGGGCCAACCCCGAATCGAGTAGCTCAAGGTCGAGGGGCGAGGCCGGGCGCCGTCTTGGAGCGATCTGCTGCGAGAAGTCCTCCCGCTGATGTGGAGTAGTTTTTAGCCGGCCACGAAGGAAATGCGGGCAACAAGGCCCTTGTAAGAATCAAAATATTCTGGTCGTGGAATGGCCTAAGCGGCCTAAAATCTTGATGCTTGTAATTTAAACCGTTATGCTCTAGTTTTTCTTTGCGCTTGATATCATCTTCCACTTCCCCGCCTTTACTTTGTTTCAGGCTAAGTGTTGGCGGCGTGCTCGAACCACTTCGAGAGGGGATGAGTTAGGTGCCGTAGCTCGGAGCGTGGGAAGCCTTGTGCTCGATCGTCCTGACTCGGTGAGCTCGAGGTGACGCAACCACTTAGCTTACTGGCTCCGAGGCGAGGAGGGGAAAGATTACATCGAGCGTTGTTTTCGGAAAAACTAGGTGCGTTTTTCGAGGACTCCGGGGGACCCCCTGTCTAGCCCTCGAGGGGGCTTGACTTTGTGAAAACAAAGTCGAGCCCACCTTATGTACGAACAAAAAGTAGGAAACCGACTTATTTATTCATACTAGCGGTACATTTAAACGGAATATGTACAAGGCATCGAGGCCTAGGGAAAAAGCGAATAGCTGTTCGATGTTCCACGCGTTGGTGAGGGTCGAGCCGTCCTCTTTGGCTAACTTGTACGTTCCGGCTTCGGCACCTCGACCACGATGAATGGACCTTCCCGAGGAGGAGTCGGCTTGTGGCGCCCTTGTTATCTTGGCGTCGACGGAGCACGAGATCGCCGACCTTGAAATCCCACTTGCGCACGTTCTTCTCGTGATATTGCCGTAGCTTCGTTGGTAGCGCGCAGTGTAGGAGCGCCGTGTCTCGAGCCTCTTCGCTTGGTCGATGGCGTTTGCCGGCCTTTCCGATTAGTCGCTCGTTGTAGGCCTTGAGTCGGGGACCCGTACTCGAGGTCAGCTGGGAGAGACGGCCTCGGACCCATAGACCAAGAAGAACGGGGGTGAACCCGGTGGCTCGACTCTCGGTCGTCCGCGGACTCCACAGGACAGATGGAAGTTCAGCTACCCACTTGTTGCCGTGTTTGTTCAAGCGCTTGAAAATCCTTGGCTTTAGACCTTGCAAGATCATGCCATTTTACGCGTTCGACTTGGCCATTAGTTCGAGGGTAGGCGGCGCCGACCCCGTTCACACGGATGTGGTACCGATCGCGAAGTCCAAGAACTTTTGCTGTGAACTCGGTGCCATTGTCGTAATGATGACGTTGGGGACTCCAAAGCGATGGACGATGTCGGTGAAGAATTCGACCGCTCGCTCCGAGCGGATGTTAGTGATGGGCTTGGCCTCGATCCACTTGGTGAACTTATCGATGGCCACGAGCAAGTGGGTGTAGCCTCCGTCGTCTTTTGAGGGTCCGACCGGATCGAGCCCCCGGACCGCAAATGGCCACGTGGGGGGATCATCCGGAGTGCGTGTGCTGGAAGATGCGTTTGCTTGGCGTAGAATTGGCATCCTTCACACGCTCGAACAAGCTTGATGGCGTCGCGAGCTGCGGTGGGCGAGAAAGCCTCGACGGAATGCGTTCCCGACAAGGGTTCTTGGCGCGGCGTGGTGGCCGCAAGCCCCGAGTGCATGTCTACGGCGGTTTCCGCCTTCCTCGATCGAGATGCACCGTTGGAGTACGCCAGTTGGGCTCCGGCGGTAGAGCTCCCTATCATCCCCGTAAATGACGTACGTCTTGGCTCGTCGTGCCAGTCGTCTCGCCTCTGTTTTTTCCTCTGGCAGCTCCCCTCGAATGAGATACTCGGGAATGGTGCACGCCAGTCGGTTGGTGGGCTCGTGACCTGGTCGATCTCCATGACTGTGGCCCCCGTCGAGGGGGGGTTCGGTCGTAGGAGCAGGCTCAACGGCTGGTCCTGCCCCAGCCCCCGAGTCCCACTTCACGGATGGCTCGTGAAGATCTTTCGAGAAGACGTCTGGGGGTAGCGGCGCTCGAGATGAAGCGATTTTGGCCAGTTCGTCCGCGGCCTCGTTGAAGCGCCTTGGGATGTGGTTGAGCTCGAGACCATGGAAGCTGGCTTCCAACTTGCGCACCTCATTGCAGTACGCTTCCATCTTTTCATCATGGCAGCTCGAGGCTTTCATCACTTGATCGATAACGAGCTGCGAGTCGCCTCGAGCATCGAGGCGTCGGACCCCAAGCTCGATGGCAACGCGCAACCCGGTAACGAGCGCCTCATACTCTGCCATGTTGTTCGAGGCGGCAAAGTGGATGCGCACCACGTAACGCATGTGTACTCCGAGGGGTGAGATGAAGAGCAAGCCCGCGCTGCTCCTGTCTTCATAAGTGACCCGTCGAAATACATGGTCCACAAATCGGCTGGATCGGGGACTCGGGGAGTTGGACGTCGGTCCACTCGGCGACAAAGTCACCAAGACTTGGGATTTGATAGCCTTTCGTGGGGCGTACGTGATGGTCTCGCCCATGAGCTCGACCGACCACTTGGCGATCCGACCCACGACTTCCCGGTTACGGATAATTTCCCCAAGTGGGAATGACGTTACCACCGTCACCGGATGGCTAAGAAAGTAGTGCTGGAGTTTTCGACGGGTGAGCACGATTGCGTAGAGCAGCTTTTGGATATGGGGGTATCGAGTTTTGGCATCCGAGAGCACCTCACGATGAAATACACCGCCGCCGGACGGGGAGCGCGTGCTCCCTCTTCCTCGCCTCTCTCGACCACTATGATTGTGTTGACCACCTCGAGTGGTTGCGGCAACATAGAGGAGGAGGGATTCGGCGGGTATGCCGTCTCGAGCCGGCCAAGGCGGCACGAGCACGGAGGAGATGTGAGCATGCTCTTCGCTTTGAGAGGGCCTCCTCGTCTCGGTGTCCATGCAAAGTGCTCGGATTTTCGAGGAGCCGGTACGGAGGCAAGGCTTTTTCTCCCAAGCGCGCAATGAACCGACGAGTGCGGCTAAGCATCCAAAGTGATCTTTTGCACCCCTTTCAGGTCTCGAATTGGCCCCATTCTCATGATGGCCGCGACCTTCTCGGATTGGCCTCGATGCCGCTACGGAGACGATATACCCTAACAACATGCCTCGAGGCACACCAAAGACACACTTCTCGGGATTCAACTTGATGTTTTTAGCCGAGGCATCCAAACGTCAACTTGAGGTCCGCGACAAGGTTTTCTACTTTTCGAGTCTTCACAACGATGTCATCGACGTAGGCCTCGACGGTCTCTCCTATGTGTTTCTCGAAGACATGGAGCATGCGCCGCCGATATGTTGCCCGGCGTTTCGAAGGCCGAAAGGCATTGTGACATAACAATACATGCCCATGGGGTGATGAATGAAGTCGCGAGCTGGTCGGACTCCTTCATTTTGATTTGGTGGTAGCCGAGTAGGCGTCGAGAAAGGAAAGTACTTCGCAACCCGTGGAATCAACGATTTGATCTATTCGAGGTAAAGGAAATGGGACTTTGGGACATGCTTTATTTAAACTAGTGTAATCTACACACATCCTCATTTTTCCATTCTTTTCTCTACCAACACGGTATTAGCTAACCACTCGGGATGATGTACCTCCTTGATGAATCCGGCCTTCTCGAGCTTCTCGACCTCCTCGCGGATGATCCTGCGTTTCTCCTCGTCGAAGCGGCGCGGCGTTGCTTGACAGTCTCGAACCGGACGGATCTCCAAGGCGTGCTCGGCGACATCCCGGTATGCCGGGCATGTCCGAGGGACTCCACGCAAACATGTCGCGTTTGCGTCGAGAAAGTCGACGAGCACCGCTTCCTATTTGCTTTGTCGAGGAGGCGCCGATGACCGGCGTCTTCTCCCCGAGGAGCTCGGATCGAGCGGGATCTTCTTGGTGTCTTCGGCGGGCTCGAAGTTGCCGGCTGTCGCTTGGGTGTTGGAGCGGAGGCCTCGGCCGCCATGTGATCGAGCATCATGGCTAGGTCTTCGATGCTCCCATCACGTTCGTCGGTGATTCCCCGTACTCGACGCACTCCACATCGCGGTGGTAGGCGTGCTCGTACGTGGAGTCGATGATGATGACTCCTTTTGGTCCCTAAGCATCTTGAGCTTGAGGTAGGCATAGCTGGGGATCGCCATGAATTTTGTGTAGCACGGCCGCCCGGATGGCGTGGTAGGTCCCCTCGAAACTGGGCACGTCGAAAGTTAGGACCTCTCGACGGAAGTTCGAGCGTGTCCCAAAGACGACGGGGAGGTCGATGCGGCCGATCGTGAGCGCTTTCTTGCCAGGGACCACTCCGTGGAAGCCCCCGGCGCTCGGCTGGAGGTGAGCTCTTGTGAGGCCGAGCCGCGTGAGGGTCTTCATGTAGATGATGTTGAGGCTGCTGCCTCCATCCATGAGAACTTTGGTGAAGCGGGCGTTGAGGATGATCGGGTCGACGACGAGAGGGTATGCGCCGGGATTGGTGACGTGCTCTGGATGATCATCACGGTCGAACGTGATGGGAGCATCCGACCAGTCGAGGAACTGAGGCGTGGCGGGTTTCAGGGCGAAAACCTCCCTGCGCTCGGCCTTCCGCTCTCGGCGTGTCATCTGGGTGGTTGGGCCGCCGTAGATCATGAAGCACTCGGTGATGGGCGGGTACCCATCGTCGTCGTTTTCGCCGGCTTGATCGTTTCCACCCTTGTCCTTCTTGTCGTCGTCCTTATCGATCCCGAGCCGCTTGAAGTAGCCTCGAAGCATTCGGCGAGGTCCTCGAGGTTGTGCTTGACCGGTTCCTTGTGGTATGGGCGGGCGTAAGCATTTTGTCGAAGACGCCCCATCCGGAGGGTCTAGGCTTCTTGCGCTCGGGCCGCGGCCACCTCGCCTTCCACGACCGCGCGCTTGCCTTGCTTGGTTGCCCTTCTTCTTCTTCCCGTTCTTCTTCTCGGGCCTTGCTCGAGCCCTCACCGTCCCCTGGGGGCGGCGCGGGCTTGTTCCCAGCTCCGCCAAAGAAGGCTCCCACGGCCTCGTCGCCGGCAGCATAGTCGGCGACGACGTCCATGAGCTCGTTCACCGTCTTTGGGCGATTGCGCCCGAGCTCCCGCACGAGCTCTTTGCAAGTGGTGCCTGAGACGAATGCCAGGATGACGTCGTGATCCGGAATGTGTGGCGCTCGGTGCGCAGCTTTGAGAAACGTCGAGCAAAGTCCGGAGAGATTCCGAGGTATTTTGCTTGCGATTCACGGAGATCCCACGAGTTGCCGGTCGGATGTAGGTGCCCTTGAAGTTCCCCTCGAAAATCTGGGACCGGAGTCGGCCCAATCGTAGATCCGATGGGGAAGCTCCTCGAGCCACCGACGAGCGGTGTCGAGAGAAAGAGGGAGGCGGCGTATGATTGCCTTATCCTCTCGAGCCCTCCTAGCCGGCAGCCCGGCCCGGAAGTCGGCCGGCCCCGAGTTCGGCTTGGTCTCCCCGTTGTACTTGACCACGCTCGTGGGGGGTCGAAACGGATTTGGCAATGGCGTGTTGCGGATAGCTCGACTGAAGACTCGAGGGCCCGGCGGCTCGGGAGCCTGCTGGTCCTCGTCGCTGTCGTAGCGCCCCCCTCGATGGGCCTTGTAGCCACGGTCCTCGGCACCCGCAGCCTTGCGTCGTCGGTTGTCGTTGATGTCATGACGCGCATCTTGGGGTGCGCGGTTGTCGAGGATGCGTTCTCGAGCGGGGGCTCTACCACCTCGAGGGGGTGCCTCTTGGTGGACGGAACCCTCCCGCTCGTGCCGTGGTTGTTCCGGGGCTGCCTCACGCTGTCTCGAGGCCGAGCTCTCGGCCTGCTGGACGGCCGCGACTTGGAGGAGCCCCTGGATCTCATCTCGTATCCGCAACGCAAGTGGATTCGAGGGCGCCGGCATGTCCCGCAGCAGCATAGTGTTGACGGTCGTTAAGTGCCAATTTTTACCGTCAACTAAACATGAGAAAGGACTAAAATATGTTCACCAACTAGATATAGGGGTTATACCGACGTAATTCCACGAGTTTTGGTGAATGTCCGTTTCGCGGGGTGTCGGTGAAAATACCCAAGGAAGGCCCACATGTCGGGATTACATAGAGATAATCGGAACCGTGAAAATTCTAACTGGAAGGTTCGAGAAGGCTCGGACCAAACGGGAGCCCGAACGGGCTCGGTGGTGGGTCGGCCGACTCCCTCCTTGGGTCGGCCGACTACCCACCTCCACCAATCGGTGGAGGCTCGCGGATCCGCCTCCACCGACCTTGAGGAGCAATAATTATCGTCCGTTTAGGTCGGTTTGATCCGAGGGCTGTGGTGCATCCTAGAGGGCTATATAAGGAGGCCCCCCCCCTGGGTTTGGCATCATTATTCTTCTACGAGATCAAAAGCTAGGGTTTCATCCTCCATCCAAGTAGAAGAAGGTCCTCTAGTTCATCTAGATCTAGCTCTAGTTCATCTAGTTCTAGTTCTAGTTCGTCTAGTTGTATCTAGAAAATAGAGAGAGAGAAGAGGAGAGAGCGAGAGGAGGAGCCGGTCTGTCGGATCTTCCTCAACATTGTACTTTTGCAAAGATCTAGTTCGTCTTCCAGCTACTCTCCCGTTCATCAATTCTTAATTCCCGAGTTCTTTATTTACTTTCAGCATTTACTTTCAAGTTATTTATTGGATTCCCGCTTGCATCAAGTGCTCTAGTCTTTGCAACGCTAGAGTAGTAATTAATAGATTAGGCGTGGTGCTTAGTCGGTGATTACTGGAATTGCACCCAATCCTACGGATTGTTGTGGTAGCCCTAGGGTAGTGACCCTAACGGCCGACGTATTCCACCTCGTTCGGATTGGTGTCACCAGGACCGTAGTCGAGACCTTCCTAGCCCCATTCTCATCCATTTCGTGGCTAGTGCTCGATGTCCCGAAATAAGTAGTCTTGAAGTAACCTTGATTCATAGATCAATTAGAGAACTCATAGGAAAATACTTTCTATCTCTCCATATAAACATATAGTTATCCTTGGGCGATCTTGAACCTTAATTAGTACACTTCACGTTCCCCGTGGAAAATCGATACCTTGGAATACTCCCCAGGTGAAAGCTACATCGGTATCCGTGCGCTTGGATTATTACGTGTGCGTTTAAAATACCCAACAAGCTTTCTGGCGCCGTTGCCGGGGAACGGTAGCTGTGCTAGTTTCGAGCCAAGTCGTCCGTGTATCCTTTTTATTTTCCTTTTACCACCTTTCTCATCTCACCACATGGATTCCACACCTATTCATAAATTCTCCACACCAAGGGCTGAGTTCTTAGAGCCACCACAATCATCAAAGCCAATTACAGCTTCCAGCTATGAACTCCGTCCTGGCTTTATAGCCATGGTTCGGGATCAACCCTTCTCTGGCCTAAAAGATGAAGACCCTTACAACCATCTTAGGGAATTTGAGCTATTGTGTTCTTGCCTAACAATTGCTGGCATGACACAAGAGACCCTTAAATGGAAATTATTTCCGTTCTCCCTTTCGGGTAGAGCAAAACAAAGGTATGCTCATTCTGTAAGAGGTGTAGATGGAAATTGGGAAGAACTTCAAGGAAAATTTTGTCATGCTTTCTTCCCTCTTTCTAAAAGGGCAATCATCCGTAGAGAAATTCTTGACTTCAAACAAAAAGAGAAGGAGACACTAGGAGTAGCTTGGGCTAGATTCATGAGCCTTACTATATCTTGTCCAACCCATTCCTTGCCTGAAAACGTCCTTTTAGAACACTTTTATCTAGGACTTAACAAGGAAGCTGCTCTACATCTCGACACCTCTTCTGGAGGTTCATTCTCGCACAAAACCATAGATGAGGGAAGGCCATTCTTGAGAAAATTCTTGAGAACACCCTTATACTTTGGTATTTTTGATGAGTTTCCCGAAGAAGAAAAAGAAATCGAGCCCATCCCCGAACCAAAAGAGGAGGAACCCACAACTGAATTAGATATTCCAATAGACTCTTCTAAAATTTGGTTGTCGAAAAACCTCCTAGTAAGGGAATACAAAGCCCCCTAGAGGATGATGAACCATCTCCTTTAGAGCTTCCCTTTGAATTCGAGGAAGATCTCTTTGAAGATTATGGAAATGCCTCGAATTTTCCAATCCAAGTGAGACCTCGAGCAAAGACCACTCCATCCAATCCACAGAAAGAGTCGATGGCTGTAGAACACACTCAAAGCCTTTCGGCGATCATGAGTTATGAATGGCTAACTGAAGCAGAGATGTCCCCCGAGGTAGCTCGAATCATCTCTCCTTCAACCATTCTTAATGCCGATTAGAAGATCCTGCTAGGAAGGTCCACTACAATCCTTCGTCGGGATAAATATTATTTCAAAAGAGTTAGCTAGAACTCTTTATCCCGACACATCCTTAACCCCATCTCAAAAACTTCTACAAGATCCATCGGGATTTATTTTAGAAAGTCATGGGAATGAGAGACCGTTCCCATTAGAATCAAGAACTCGGGATATGTCTAGATTTTCACATTTTTGACATCCCGAGAGATTCCTCTATTGATTGGCGAGACCAATCATGAGACTACTACGAACAACCATTACGAGGTCAATTAGACTTCAAGGTTGGGAATTCCACTATTGTTGTTCCTCTTGATCGATCAATTAACACAATAGTGGAACCCAAACCCGAACCGAGACCCTATTGAGGAGGTCTTAATGGTGTCTAAAGAGGAGATGACTCAACCATTCTTCGATGTAGAACACTTTGTTCAAGAAGAAGATGAGTCGGCGCCCATTGAGCTAGACATAAATGAGCAACCGCCACCTCCTATGATAGAGCTAAAACCTCTTCCTCCGGCCTTAAATATGTCTTTCTTCACAACAACCCAAACACTCCGGAATCATCGGCGACAAGCTTCTTGAATATGAAGCACAACAACTTGTCACTTGTCCTTGAAAGACATAGATCGGCTTTTGGCTACTCACTCGAAGACCTCACGGGCATTAGTCCTGCTCTTTGCACGCATCGTATCCCCACCGATCCCAATTGTACACCCTCTAGGGAGCCACGTAGACTTAACAACGCTATGCGAGAGGTTGTTAAGAAAGAGGTCCTTAAACTCCTACATGCCGGGATTATTTATCCCGTGCCACATAGCGAGTGGGTTAGTCCTGTCCAAGTAGTGCCAAAGAAAGGAGGAATGACAGGTTGTTGAGAATGAGAAGAATGAACTCATCCCTCAACGATTAGTCACCGGGTGGCGTATGTGCATTGATTATAGAAAACTCAACAAGGCTACAAAGAAAGATCACTTCCCGTTACCCTTCATTGATGAAATCTTGCGGCTTGCAAATCACTCTTTCTATTGTTTCCTTGATGGTTATTCTGGATATCACCAAATCCCGATCCACCCGAGATGACCAAAATAAGACAACTTTCACATGCCCGTATGGAACTTTTGCATACCGACGAATGTCGTTTGGGTTGTGCAATGCTCTACTTCTTTCCAACGGTGCATGATGTCTATTTTACGTGACATGATCGAGAAAATCATGGAAGTGTTCATGGATGATTTTACCATCTATGGCAAAACCTTTGATCATTGTCTCTGAGAATCTAGACAAAGTCTTACAACGATGTGAAGAAAAGCACTTAGTCCTAAAGCTGGGAAAAATGCCATTTTATGGTTCAGGAAGGAATAGTGTTAGGTCATAAAGTGTCGGAACGTGGGATAGAAGTGGATAGAGCAAAGATTGAAGTTATTGAAAAACTTCCACCTCCCATAAATGTGAAAGGAATCCGTAGCTTCTTGGGACATGCGGGGTTCTATAGGCGATTTATAAAGAATTTCTCTCAAATTGCTAGACCCTTGACTAGTCTCCTAGCCAAGGATGCACCTTTCATCTTTGATGATGAGTGTCATGAATCTTTTCAAATCCTCAAAGAAGCACTCATCTCGGCTCCAATCATCCAACCACCCGATTGGGAGCTTCCTTTTGAGATCATGTGTGATGCTAGCGACTTTGCGGTTGGTGCCGTTTTAGGCCAAACCAAGGATAAGAAGCATTACGCCATATCCTACGCTAGCAAAACCTTGTCCGGACCACGGCTCAATTATGCTACAACGAAAAAGAGCTATTGGTCATTTGTCTTTGCTATAGACAAGTTTAGATCTTACTTAGTGGGGGCAAAGGTAATTGTCTATTCGGATCATGCTGCTCTTAAGTACCTCCTCACTAAGAAAGATGCTAAGCCTCGGCTAATACGATGGATTCTTCTACTCCAAGAGTTTGACTTAGAAATCCGAGATAGAAAGGGAGTAGAAAATTCGTAGCCGACCACTTGTCTAGGCTTCAGTATAAGGAAACACATGAGCTTCCCATCAATGACTACCTAAGGGATGACACCCTACTCAAAATTCAAGACTCTGATCCATGGTACGCAGACATCGTAAACTTTATAGTGAAAGGCTATGTCCCACCTGGTGCAAACAAAAGGAAATTGGTACATGATAGCCGTTTTCACTATTGGGATGAGCCTTACCTTTTTCGAGTCTCTGCGCCGACGGATTGTTGAGGAGATGTGTCCCTATGGTGAGGCTATTCAAATTATGGATAGATGCCATTCCTCGCCATATGGAGGACACTATGGAGCATTCCGGACCCATGCCAAGATGCGGCAAAGTGGCTTCTTCTCCAACGATGTATGAAGATACAAAGGAGTTTGTTAGGAGATGCCACCGATGTCAAAAACATGGGAATATTAACTCACGAAATGCAATGCCTCTCACAAACAATCTCCAAGTTGAACTCTTTGATGTTTGGGGCATTGATTTCATGGGACCATTCCCTATGTCTCGGGAATTGTGAATACATTTTAGTAGCGGTGGACTATGTGTCCAAATGGGTAGAAGCATTGCCTGTCGTAAAGCCGATTCAAAACATGCCAAGAGAATGTTCCATGAAGTAATCTTTCCTCGCTTTGGTACACCCCTGATAGTCATAAGCGATGGAGGTTCCCACTTCATCGATAGACACTTCCGGAAGTACTTAGCGAGATCATGGAATTCGTCACAATGTCGCAACGGCATACCATCCTCAGACTAGCGGTCAAGCAGAAACATCCAATAAACAAATCAAGAATATTCTGCAAAAGACCGTAGATGAAATGGGTAAGGGATGGAAGGACAAACTCCATGATGCACTTTGGGCTTATCGAACTGCATACAAAACACCCATAGGCATGTCACCGTATCAACTCGTATATGGAAAGACATGTCATCTGCCTGTAGAATTAGAGTTCAAAGCCCATTGGGCAATCAAGAAATGGAACATGGATCTCCACCTAGCTAGCAAGAATCGTCTGATGCAGCTATCCGAGCTAGAAGAGTGGAGAGAAAAGGCCTATCATAGTTCTAAGATCTATAAAGACAGAACAAAAAGGTGGCACGATAAGAGAATCAAGCACAAGGAGTTTAAGCCTGGAGACAAGGTTCTACTATTCAATTCTAGAGTTAAACTCTTTGGACATGGAAAGTTGCGAAGTAAGTGGGATGGACCATACAAAGTCATTGACACTTCAACCCACGGGGCCATTACCATCCAAGACGATGTAGGAAACACTTCTAAAGTAAACGGCCAACGCTTGAAAGTGTATCTTGAGCCACAAATCAACACGGTTGAGGAACTCGATGTTATTGAGTTCATAGAATTCCCACATTAAAACTCAATCAACCAAAGCTCTAGACAACTAATGCTCGATTACCTAACCCTTAATATGCTCCACGAGTTTTGTTGTCTATGTGAGTTCTGCAGGATTTGCTAAGTTTGAGAAGAGTGAGACCTACATCAATCCCAAGAGTGAGAGATTATGCCAACATCCAGCTTGGGGAGAGCATCTCCCGTGTATCTAGCTAAGTATTTCTTATTACTTTCTTATATATTTTAAAATTTGCTTTCTTTATATATTTAGTCTTGTGTAACGTTTAAGTTTGTTAAATAAAAGGAGAGTGTACAAGATTTTGCTTGCCAAATAAATCCCTAGAATAAACTTTTTGGAAGTGATGATTAGTTGCTCTCGCCGTAATTCCTTTCAAGTGCCTCTGTTTTCAACCTAGAACTCTCCCAAGTTTTGGACAAACTGTTTTGATCTAAGATTTGCTCTCAACCTAAAACTTGTGGGTAGCGAATGCTTGATCTAAGTCTAGGTAGTTGACGGGTATGATATGGGAAGGTCTCGAGTCTTTGTTTATCTTGTTCTAAGTGATACTAGAGTTCTAGAGAATTTATCTTTTGAAAATTCAAAATGCTGCATGATGAGTTCCTGTATAACGAGAGTTTGAATTCCTACCACATCCATATATACATGCTTGCTAGACTAGGAAGTCCACTTATACTTACTTATGCTTTGAGTGTGGTCGATTGTGTTGACCCTTAGAAACTCGTCATACAGTTAAAGTCAAGATCACACACACGTACATCATGCACCCCTCGCTACTTCATCCCTGGAAGTACGCGCCACCATATTCATCCATTTAGACACATCCTAAAATTGTTCTACTCCTACACTGGGAGTGAGCATCAAAAATATCCCTTCATCCATTGCTAGCCCTTTTGTTATCGAATAAAGCTCCAAGTATGTGTTTGCTTGCTACATCCGTCAATGTTTCCAAAGAAGAGATCCTGCTTCATAAAAAAAAAAAAAAAAAAAAAAAAAAAAAGAAAAAAAAAGAGAAAGAATAGCAAGAGAACGAATGTCCCAACATAGAGAGATTTCCAAAGAATTCAAGTTCTCCCAAATTCTTCATAGTTCAAGGGAGGTATGAATTTCTGCAAGGAGCAAAAGTAGAAGTTAGGTGTTGACCTTTATCATCCCTTTTCTCCCTTTATTTCATCTTATATCTATCATCGCCATTTTTCACTACCATCATATATCCACTTAACCAATATATAGGGCCACACACATGCACATCTTGATTTGATTGTATGTCCAGTTTCTTCGGATCCATGGTTTGACTATGCAACATATGTATAAGCTCCCACCTACAACTCCACATAAGCCTATTAGAGGTAGGGTGAGAGAGTGAAGGCACAATGTTACTCTGCCTTATGCCAAAAATACCACATATCTTGAGAGAAGAGAGAAGGCATACACCATCAATGCCTTGGTAAGGATCTAGAAATACCACAAAGGAGAGACCTGAAAGGTTTATACAAGGAACTCTGAGTTTTATTTCATAACTTTGCAAAAACTCTAGAATAATAGTTGATCAAAGATCGAGAAACATGGCGTTTGACTTGACTTTCTATCTTTCAACTACTCAAGACCCAAGTGACGGTTACAAGCCCCATGGTGGAAGGTAATATGGGTAAGTTTGAAGTCAGAATAGTCCACTCTAATCCGGAAGAGAGTTCTTGTTTGAACGCATGTGTACTTTTGAGGCGTGAAAGCATTATAGCAACTCCTGATCCACACAGAGTTTATCTTTGCTCGGGGACGAGCAAAAGGTAAGCTTGGGGGAGTTGTTGACGGCCGTTAAGTGCCAATTTTTACCGTCAACTAAACATGAGAAAGGACTAAAATATGTTCACCAACTAGATATAGGGGTTATACCGACAGAATTCCACGAGTTTTGGTGAATGTCCTTCCTTCTCGGGGTGTCACCGAAAATACCCAAGGAAGGCCCACATGTCGATTACATAGAGATAATCGGAACCGGTGAAAATTCTGTAATGTGGAAGGTTCGAGAAGGCTCGGGACCAAACGGGAGCCCGAACGGGCTCGGTGGTGGGTCGGCCGACTCCTCCTTGGGTCGGCCGATGCCCACCTCCACCAATCGGTGGAGGCTCGCGGATCTCGCCTCCACCGACCTTGAGGAGCAATAATTATCGTCCGTTTAGGTCGGTTTGATCCGAGGGCCGTGGTGCATCCTAGAGGGCTATATAAGGAGGCGCCCCCCTGGGGTTTGGCATCATTATTCTTCTACAGATCAAAAGCTAGGGTTTCATCCTCCATCCAAGTAGAAGAGGGTCCCTCTAGTTCATCTAGATCTAGCTCTAGTTCATCTAGTTCTAGTTCTAGTTCGTCTAGTTGTATCTAGAAAATAGAGAGAGAAGAGGAGAGAGCGGAGGGAGGAGCCGGGTCTCGGGATCTTCCTCAACATTGTACTTTTGCAAAGATCTAGTTCGTCTTCCGGCTACTCTCCCGGGTTCATCAATTCTTAATTCTGAGTTCTTTATTTACTTTCGGCATTTACTTTCAAGTTATTTATTGGATTCCCGCTTGCATCAAGTGCTCTAGTCTTTGCAACGCTAGAGTAGTAATTAATAGATTAGGCGTGGTGCTTAGTCGGTGATTACACTGAATTGCACCCAATCCTACGGATTGTTGTGGTAGCCCTAGGGTAGTGACAGCCCTAACGGCCGACGTATTCCACCTCGTTCGGATTGGTGTCTGTAGGACCGTAGTCAGACCTTCCTAGCCCCATTCTCATCCATTTCTGTGGCTAGTGCTCTGATGTCCCGAAATAAGTAGTCTTGAAGTAACCTTGATTCATAGATCAATTAGAGAACTCATAGGAAAATACTTTCTATCTCTCCATATAAACATATAGTTATCCTTGGGCGATCTTGAACCTTAATTAGTACACTTCACGTTCCCCGTGGAAAATCGATACCTTGGAATACTCCCGGGTGAAAGCTACATCGGTATCCGTGCGCTTGCGGATTATTCTGTGTGCGTTTAAAATACCCAACACATAGCCGCCGCAAGTACATTCTGGCTTGCTCGAGGGAAGTGGGCTGGCTCGGGTGGCGCTTCCGGTCGCCCGTCGTTGACGATGCGGTTGAAGACATCTCGGGCCCTTCCTTGAGCGCCAAGAGGTCGAGGTGGAGGGAACTGGCTTAGCTCAAGGGTCCTCTTGAGCAAGTCTAAGTTCGCGCGCTCCGCCTCCATCTTGGTCTCTATTTCCCGGATCTGGGCCCATTGAGCCGCCGCTGCGTCGTCTTCGGGTCGTCGATTGTCTTGGGCTTGTGGTGGCGGTCCACGCGGCTCGATCACCTGCAGGGCTCCAGCTGCCGATGTCCCGACCGCTGGGGTCACGTCTACCCGGTTGGCTGCAGGGACGGCCATGGCGGCGCCATCTCTGGTTTCGTCATCCGACGGGACGTCGTCGTTGAGATGAAAACACTCGCGAGCCGGGTCATAGCACCCTGAGTCCGAGTCATCGGAGTCTGGGTTAGCGCTGGACGGCGCCCAGGGCCTCCCCGTACTCTCCTCCTCGATCCAGCGGCGCATATCCCCGACCGTGTTGCGGCGTTGCGAGCCGAGTGCTCTGTCAAACCCGCGGTCCTCGCGCCGGCCATACAATCTCCAAGTCCATGGTGGCACGCGGGGGGGCCGGGCTCTCCTCCCGCGGTCCCATGATTGACCGGATCTCATTGGCATACGTGGTGGCGGCGTTGGTGAGCCCAAACGGAGCTGCGACGAGCTCGGTAGAGCCGTGCGGCAACGAGGTTGGGCGACGCCGGCCGTGCGCGCGCTCGAGGCGCCACGCCGGGCTCTCGGCGAGCGCATGGCGAACGTGAAGCCGGGGTCCGTCAAGGACTCCCTGTCCATGTGCCACCTCCTGCCGCACACTTGGCACCCCGGCTGGGTGCATCGTGGCGTCTGGCTGGGAGGGCACACGAGCAGGGTGCTCAAGGCTCTGTGCCTGCTGGCGGTGATGCTGATGCTGGTGGCGTCGGCGACGTGGTGGCGAGCCGTGGTGGCGCGGTCGGCGCGCGACCCCACCAACGCGTGGGGGTGACGAGCGTCCCCCCGGTTCACCGATCGAGAGTAGAGCCATGTCGTGGCTGGGCCGAGCGACACGAACTCTAGACTCCCAAACCGGATCACCGTGGCGAACGTAAACGAGGAAGCGGGTGATGCCATCGGAAAATGGCGGGAATCGAGCGAAAAACACGCGGTGCCCCTACCTCGGCGCGCCAACCGTCGGTGTTTCGTACCCCGGGGGGTATAATACCAACGAGTAAATTTCTATGCGTGCTCCCTAATCCGGATAGTGATGCAAGAAGGACACAGGTGTTTATCCTGGTTCAGGCAAAGAATGCCCTACGTCCAGCGGGGGGAGGAAACTCGTATTATCTTGCACCTAAGTGCTTGTACAGGGGTGACTACAAGCGGGACTTAGCCGTGAATGAGTGTGAGTGAAGGCGTAAAAGCGTGCCCCATACAAGGCCCTGGCGTCCCCTTTTATAGGCCAAGGGGAGACTCAAGGTTACACATTGGTTAGGGCTGTCGTGGGTATGACGTCGAGGTACTGGTGCCATGTCAAGTCGTCGAGTCTGTAGACGCTCCCTGTGGTCCGGCTCGAGCCTGTAGCGGTATGGTCAATGATGGCCTGCTCGTCCTTCTCGGTCGTGGGTTGACGTAGTCGAGGTATGGTGCCGGCTCAATCTGGGCACGAAATACCGAAAACCGAAACCGAACCGAAAAATACCTAGAACCGAACCGAAAAATACCGAAACCGAATAATTCGGTTCTGTTGGTACCCGTTCTCGTACCGAATTTACCGAGGTAAATACCGAACCGAACCGAATATACCGAATTTACCGAACTTACCGAATTTATCTAAAATATGATAAGTTTGAGTGTTGTTATATCATTGTTTATACTATTTTAGACTATTATATTATGTATTTTTGCCACTCCCACTTATAATCTTAGACTTTTTTATGTATATGTATTTTTGCACTATTATTATCTATGAAATCATGTCAAAATTAGTTTTCAAACTTGCTATTACATCTCGGTTCGGTGCTTGTTCGGTAAATACCGAAACCGAACCGAATTTACCGATACCGAATTTCCTCGGTGCCGAATTTTTTTAGGAACCGATCGGTACCGATTTCTCAGGAACCGAATTTGCGTGGGTACCGAAGTACCGAACCGATCGGTTCGGTATTTACCGAATGCCCAGGTTGAGTGCCGGCGTAGCCGAGCACGTGCGTCCGGGAACCCCGCTGTATGGCCGTCGAGGTGGGAAAGACAGGGCACTGCTTGCTCCGTACGCCAACCGCGTCCGCCATCACTTCCTCGAGCGCCTTGGTGCCGGCTCGAGGGGGTCGTCGACCCGAGCGATGGGACGGCACGACGTGTTTGGCGGTGCGGGGGCTTGACTACGGCGCCTAAAGGGACGTCGCACGTGGCACAAAGGCGTAGTACGGCTCCACGGTGGCACACCCCGCCATCCTTGAATCCGGGGATGGGCAGCGTAATGGCGGAGGCGACCGCGCAAGTTCCACTGTTGCGAGCCCCGTAGCCATGGGGTTAGGCGGCGTCGAGTACTTTGGCGCTGTTCGAGCCCCTCGTAGCCACGTGCGTGCTCGGACAGGCAATGATTGAGGGCGGACTCGCGGTTGCTCGCTCGAGCGCTCTCGTCCCCGCTCGAGCGGTCGGCGCTCCCGAGCGGTTTACGCTACCGTCTCGAGCGGTCGCTCGCTCGAGCGGTTTCCGTACTTCTCTCTCGAGCGGGTGAGCGGCCACTGCTCGAGCTAGAAGGTTTCTGAGGCTTTGCGGGCCTGGTAGTGGGCCGGCCCAGCTCGAGAGGGATTGGGGGTTTCTCTGGTCGATTTAGTTTTTGGGATTCTTAGAGAGGGATGAGGCTGATTTGCTCGTCTCTAATTCACCCAATTTAGGACCCCCTAATCTAGGTATCCGACATGGATAAACTAGGTTTAGATGTGTATCCAAGTACTGCTCTCTTATGCAGCTATATGTAATGGACATATCAGTTGTGGTCGAGTAACGTATAAGTAACACCGTGTGAAGGATGGATCTAGCCAAATCAGTTTCAAAGTTCCCTGGTTCTAGATCCGCCTTGTGATTTTTCCTGCCCATGGAGTATCCAAGTTTCACCTATCCATTCGTACAAATTTGAATGTTTCACATTCCAAAAGACCTATAACCGTGGTCTTGGAATAGCTCCCTGTCTTTCTTTTCTCCCCTTTCCCGCTTTTCCCCCTTTTCATTACTTGCTTCTAGATCGGACGGTTGGTCCGGTGGTGTGCGAACTACCGGACATGAGTTCGATCTTTGGATCGACTCCGTTTCTTACCGGGCAGGTCCCTATATATTTTCCGTTGCCTCGCACGGATATGCCACAAGTGTCATATCTATCGGCCGTGTTATCATAGACTTAGATATAATTCTAGCTCGTGCACTAGGAGTGTGTGTGCCTATGTATGGTATGAGTTGGTGTGTGTTAGTGTGTGAGTTTAGACAACTAAAAAAACTCTCTCTTCTCCCCCTGGTCCGGTTATTGTTCACCTTTTTTTTTTCGTTTTTCCTTTTCTTTTTTTCTTTCTTCCTTTATTTTCTTTTATTTGGTATACACGGTCCGCTAGTAATAATAGCACTGTACAAAGTAATCTGTATTTCCAGTACGAAGAATACGATAAGCGGCACAAAAACTGAAAACCAGGAAAGAACCACGATGAAGTCGTTAACTACGAGAGTAAAACACACACACACACTTGAAGCCACCGGCTCACCAGCTGCGCCCAGCATTTCCGCTCTTGGTCTTGGCCAACGCCGTAGGCAAGTCCGGAAGTCCCGCCCCAAACCGTTCTCCCGCCTGTTCCGTTCTTTGCTCCTCTCTTCCTTCTTCGGGAAGCCTAGGGTTTACGGCTCTAACCGCCGCGATGTACGGCGGCGGCGGCGGACACTACGATGGCGGCGGCGGCGGCGGCGGGCACTACGACGGCGGTGGCGCGGGGAACGCCAACTCGCTCTTCAGCGGCGGGGGCTTCATGCCCTCGCAGTCCACGGCGGTCCCGGAGAACAGCGGCATCTCCAAGGTCCTTCCTAATCCCCCTTTGTTTCGCTCCCTTTCGTCCAAATCCCCTGCTGACCCGTCATGGGCGCTCCCGATTGACAGGGTCGGAGCGCGCAGACGCTGCTCCCGCTCACCGCGAAACAGATCATGGACGCCGTGCAGTCCAGCGACGACAGGTCCAATTTCGCCGTCGACGGCGTCGAGGTGTCCACGGTACGGATTTTGCCTCTTCTTGGCGGTGCTTAGGCTTGTAAGATTCCGTTCATTGGCCGCATATTGGAGCATAAAGCAACATTTTTTTGGTTTATTTTTTCATTCTTTTGATTTTTTTTTGGGTGGGGGGTGGGGGTCGGGGCTGGTGGCAAGATCTGGTGCTGTTCAGATGAAATGCTTCTCTTTTATGTGATTTTTCCAATGCTTGCTATAGTGTCTATTATTTGTTATTTATTTGTGAGATCTATTCTACCTGATTTCAGACTGTTTTGCATTGAGCATTTAGCTGGCATATCGAAGTCATTTACAATGTTGTATGTACTCTGGATTGCAGGTTAGGCTTGTTGGACGCATGTTGAATAAAGTTCAGCGTTTCACAGATGCTCAATTCACTCTTGATGATGGTACTGGCAAGATAGATGTGAGCCGTTGGTAGGATGCTTCAGATTGTAGAAGATGTTTTAGTACTTTTGGATTGTCCCATTAATTTAATGCCATGTTTTTTTTCAAGGGAAAATGAGTCTTCGGACGTTAAGGAAATGGCTGATGTCAAGTAAGAATTACAGTTTGAATGTTGCATGTCAATGATTCAGTTTGTCATGCATCAAAATTGATAGTATTGCTTTGTTTTGATTTTGCAAGTGACGGGGACTATGTCATAGTCAATGGCGGTTTGAAAGGTTTTTTCAAGGAAAGCGCCATATAGTCGCCTACTCTGTCCGGTGAGCTCTATATACTAGTCTTTCTACTCTTGCATGGTGATTTGTGATGCTTGCTTCCACTGCCTGCTTCCTGTGGATTACTGGTGTGTGGAATTGCGCCACCGTAATTAAAATTTCATTTTTCTTGTGCTAAAGTAGAATGTCTGGTTTGGGTCCCTAAAGTTTAGTGACTTTTTAGTCCCTAAAATACCAAACACCCTCACTAAAAGTGACTAAAGTAGTTTAGTCCCCTTTAGTCCTAAGGGGACCCAAATCAAACAGGCCATTATATCTGTGTTGTGTCAAATTCAAATCATAACTTAGTGGTTGCTAATGTTTCGTTGTTGCTTATCCAACATCATATCATATTGAAAGTTTGTCATCTGAGGTCTCAAATTGGTAGCAAGATCTTCTCTGGATGATTCAAGATCCCTTATGAACTAGTATTGAGAAAGTCTCACCTTGCCTGGAAAAAATGTTTTCTGAATTCGATACAGCTATTTCAGACATACATTTTTCTTGAAATCTTACAAATTTTATGATTTCTTGTCAGGCGTGTGACAAACTTCAATGAAATAACACATCACTTTCTGCACTGCATTGAGGTGCATCTGCATCACACCAGGCCAAAGGTACTAAGATCCCACACATTTGATTCCGGGAGTTGAGTGTCTTACTAAGTTTTTTGGGGGGTGATTCGATGTCTTCCAGTGATCATTTTTTTATGGTGACATTGGTTGCAGGCCCAAATAAATGCTATTGCAGCAACCCCTGGTCATACTAACCATATTCCGCTCTCTAATAATCAGGTAGTTTCTCTAACTGTATAATATACAAATATCTACCAGTCTCTTTCTAACGTTTCATATTTATTTCCTCAGACTGCACCGCTTTCTGCATCAGAAAACGCTGCTGGAAACGACATATCCAAATTGGTCTTGAGTGTTTTTCTTGAGCCAGAATTCGCGTAAGTTTTCTGCTATCTAACCCTAGTTCTTAAGGCGTCACCTAGGCGACGCCTAGGCGTCCAGGTGATCCACAGCGCCTTGCAAAATGCTCGCCTAGGCAGGCATGGCGGGCGCCTAGGTGTCTGGAAGGTGGCACATTGTCATGCCTCGCCTTTACCCCTTTAGAACTATGTATCTAACGTTATTGCTGTGCTTGTGAGTGTTTTTCATCATGGAATAACATAGTCCAAAGAACCCAAGCCCCATAGTATTTTAAAGCTGGTACAGATACCAAACCTAAGGAGCTTTAAAACCTCCATGGTAAATAATGGCCATACTTAGTAATGGTTTGAACTAGAAACACTAGGCTAGCCCTGGGTTATGAACCTAGAAACAATGGAAGAACTGTAAGAACAAATTTAGGAAAGTTTATTCTCCTTTTGGTGAATGCTGAATTTGATCAACATAATCTGAGGCTAATTTTGTATTCCATAGATTCAAGGGTCTTGTAGAAACCTTATTGTAGTAAGTTTGTTTCTTCTATTTTGCTAGTATTCCAGTGCCAATTTTAAAAGCAAATTTGTTTACTTTATTACAGGGGCCTGGAAAATGGACTCAACATCAACAATGTCGCAGATCGTCTTAAAGTACCAGTATATGTAGTCAGGTATTTTCTGCCTTCTCCCTCCTTAAAATATACGGTATTCAACTTGCTATCTTCTTTCTTAAATGAACAAAACCAGACTGGCAGCTTGCTTTATTGCATATTGTTTCTTCCAGTTCTTGGTGTTCTGCTTGGTAGCTTTTATTTTCCTGATTACAGCCTCCCAGTCCCAGGGACATTTTTTTTCTTGCTATATAAACAGAAACGATACAGACAAATACCCATTAGATTGTTTGTCCTCTTTTATCAAAATAGGTCTTATTCTTTATCATGAACTATAATCCTGAATCTTGTCTTTATTCTCTATCTCAAACTCCGGCACTTGTTACTTTCACAGGAAGGCCATCGAACCTCTTATTGACAACGGCAGCATTTACAGCACGATTGATGATGAGCATTTCAAGTCTACTGTCAATGGATGATCATGTCGCAAGTCCAGCCTTCAGGCTCCGTTTAGGTATGGAGCCGTTTCAAGCAAGCAATGTAAACCCTCTGCAGGGCCACCTCTATGTTGCATATAGTCATCGGGGTGTCAACATCGTAACTTCTAGGTTTAGATGTGTATCTAAGTACTGCTTTTATGCAGTTATGTAATGGACATATGATGCGAGTGGACTAGGTCTATCTGCAGGACATCAGTTGTGTTTGCTACTCAAGTAATAACGTATAAGTAACACCGTGTGCAGGATGGATCTAACAAAATCAGTTTCAAAGTTCCTTGGTGCAATCCGCCTGTGATTTTTCCTACCAATTTGAACGTTTCATATATAACCGTGAAATACGTAGTCATGAATTGAACAATAGAAGGCAGAGGGACATTGAGTAAAGCTTTTCCTCTTGACACGTTCAAAGCAGCGAAACCTCTCTTCTACAATACAAATCAGTAGCCTGGAGATTACATTTTGCACCGGTAATTACAGGATGAGAGCGTGCCTACTTGCTGTTCTATGCAAAATCATGACAACCCGAGGAATCTGTCCACCTTGGCATTGGTCGATCTGGACAAAAACTTCATGCAAATGGGAGGCTGCACCTTGGCGAGCGCCAGAATGGATTGCGGCAGGGTCCAGATGCCGTCTCCGCAGATCAGCCCCGACGCGACCGCAGGTCCGAACGCGTCCGCTTTCGCCTTGTTCAGCTGCCCCCACACGAAGAGGATCAGGCTGCCCAGAAACATGTCGATGGCGAAGTAGGATCCGATGTAGAACGGGATCGCCATTGCCATTGGCAGCGGGATAAACCTCGACACCCTGTGCGGGGTCAGGTCCCTCACAAGGTTGATGACGATCGCTGCCGCAAAGAAAATGTAGCAGAGGGTGAGGCAGTTTTCCGGGAGCGAGTGGAAGCCATCCACGCCGAGGATGGCCATGTTGCGGTACACGATGGCATAAGGCGCCGGGTACTCGGTGCCACTCTCGCCAATGTCACCGAACGCCTTGTAGAAGAGCCGAAGACGCAGGGCCGATGACACACCCCATCCCGGTGCCGATCACCTGGCTGATGAACATAGACCTCGGTGATGCCAGCGTCAGGTAGCCAGTCTTGAAGTCTTGCATCAGGTCTGAGGCAGTCGACACGATGCTCATCATGACACCACAAGCAGCGAGCCCAACGAGCACGCCACCTTGTGAGAGCCCGGCCCATGCACCGAACACGAAGATGGCGAGCTTGCCGTAGGTGGAGGCGAGAGACCAATCAGTGAGCCCACTTCCATAAGCGTTGCAGAAGGCCAGGACAGGTGCCACGATATAGGCAACCAAAATGTAGTACCACTTGAGCTGCGGGAAGATCTGAGGAAGGGTGCCGATAGATATTGCGGCAACTGCAACATAGCCCCCGTATGCAACTGACTTGGGAATTTGATCCTTCAGAAAAACCTCAATGCGACGTTCATCATCAAAGGATAAAGCTTCGGTACTGGACATGGAACTGCCATTATCCGAAACAGGAAGCATGCTTTTTGAATTTTGCTGCACCATTGCTATGAAGCCCGCAATTGTGCGGATCAGCACCTTAATGAAATTGTATAAACCATCCCCAAGGATCAAAGCTATGGAAATGAAAACCTGCAATTGCAAGGAACTAGCAGTTGAATTCTTGGTCGCAAAACTAATGTTCTCATGCGATGAAGCTAGCTTTGGGAAAAGAGGAGAGAACAGCCAGGAGTAGGATCGATGTTTACCCTGTAAGCCTGCAGCCCATGTAGACTTGAGTCTCCAAGGTCAGCCGCATACCAACTCCCCTTCTTCTTGGCAATGAGAGGCCACATTACACCCCATGAGAGGATACCACCCAGCAGAACAGACACATTAACGATGTATGGGCAGATCATGCCAACTCCAACGTATGTAGGAGAGAAATCAAAGAAAAACCTGAAAGACGATAAGCCAAGTTTAGCATCAGAGACCAATACCTCTGAATTAGCGCCTAGCCAATTGGAAATACTAAGCAAAACTCAGATGTTTGACATAAATAACTGCTGTTTCAGTTTTACTTGTGCAGCATAGCAAGAGATGACACAGATGAATTTCCATGTTCTCATTGTTTTACCAGATGGAAGATGTATAAACTATTCCAGATAATGGACATTATACTCAGCAGGTGTCATATCTATGATAGTGTCACGGTTCTGACCTGTTGTTATAAGCTTCAAGGCCCAATGTTGGGAAATTTTTGAATCCACACTCATCCCCTGCAGTGTAGAACCACTGAAAAAAGCCCCAGAAAAAGCTAAACACGAAGTACTTGCCCAACATCTTTACTTGCTTCCTGAAACATATCATATATCATTACCATTGTAATTGGAGTTGCACAACATGGATCAGGTGGTGAAAATAATGCATATAGTTTTCACAAGGTCAAAGTAGCCAAAAGCAGAACTGTATGGACATACTTTGCAAGCTTGGCTCCCTCAGGTGTGTGAAAACCGTTGATGAGATATGCAGTGGCTGTGCCACTTGGATAGGTCAGCTTGTAGTCAACAATCATAATCTAATACAAAATTAAGCTCATAAGAACAACTGAACAAGTTGCTTCATACAGTAAATCAGAAAGAACATAATGGAGACAAGAGTTGGAGACATACCTTTCTTAGGGGCACAAGTGCAAAGAGACCAATAAAACTGACAAGGAATAGGAACCCTATCATCCATCCAAGGTGAGGATCCTTTATGTTATTAGCATCATCCGCCTCTGTTGCTTGTTTAGCTATTTTGTCACTCATTCCAAACAGATAACTGCCGAAGCCACCTGATTAATTTGAATAAAAGAGTATAAGCCACTTTGCATGTTTTTTGTTGCCTTCGACGCAAAATACTTATCTCATGCAGTGATGTGTCACACTCTCGAACAGGAAAAACAATGATTTGATTACTATTTGATTTCGACAGATAAGGCACCAAAACATGCTACTTCTCTCATGCCTTAAACGATCTGATCAAACTATGACCACTTCAAAACGCAGATAATCACTCATTTCCTGAAAGCACTGTTGCAGATTTGCAGTTTCTGCAATGGAGGACATATGCAAATTTAAACTTGCTGGTAAGAGTAGCTTGTAAATTCCAGCTGACCAACCTATGTGTATGGGCCATGCTGTTATGCAATTTCAAATTATTTCAGCCTGCAAGTCCAGTGGTTGCACATGATAGATTGGGCATCAGCGCACAAAATAACATGGTTCACAAATAAGCCTGCAGATCATAAATAGTTATTTATGTTCAACCAAGGCTTCAGATGCATGTGTCATGTCTGCGAAGGGTGAAAAAAAACTCATGTACCATGCATCTATTTTAAGGGGAGGAGTCAACCCAAGCAGGCTCATCTCGTTTCAACCGGTCCCGAGTACAAATGGCATTCGTTGCCCAAAGTTGATCACCTAATTATGAGCGCCAAATATTTGGAAAACATTTTTGTTGACTTCTTACACGTTTATTCAGCAAACGAAGCAACCACGAACTTTCGCCAATTTCATCCCTACCCTTCTAGGCCTTCCATTGAAAACAGGTGGCCAACCTATGGGTATCAATCATGCAGTCCCTGAGACCACAGAATCACCGTTGAGTCCACCTTTCACAGTGACACACTGGACAACAAGTCCGAAACGACCAAAGAAGATTTCGAGTTTTTCAGTCCTTTATCACCGATGGTTTATTTTGAGTCGACATTGAAAGCGATCGGTTGGTGTTTTCCTCGGGGGCAAAAGAACAATCGATTCCCTGACGTTTCAGGCTTACCAACTACGCCGAAGGCTATGTGGACTCTCAATGATGCGTCATACACTCAGACTACTCCCACACCCAGAAGGCACTGTAGGCAAAGCAAACAAAGAGATGGATCCACTGTTCGTTCAACCAATTCCAACGACGACACATCGGCGGCTCAACTAATTCGAACGACGACACATCGGCGATCGATTCATACCAAGGCGAGCACGAAATCGACGCAACAACCGCTCCCGAAAAGCACGCCTGATCACCACAAGTTCCTCCCAACTCAAGCAGACAACGGCAGTGATAGGAAATCACGAATCAGTACACTACGCAGTAGTACTAGCGAAGCATAGTTGGGGACGGGAGGTGGTTGGTTACCGACCGCTGAAGGCGATGCCGTAGGCGGAGACGACGCAGGTCTGGATGACGGTGTTCTCCTGCCTGGTGAAGGGGTGCCGGAGGAAGCCCATCCGCTCGACGGCGGCGGTCCACACGCGGACGAAGAAGAAGCCCAGCAGCCCCGCGGAGACGTTGAGCGACGGGATGATCCCCGTGGTGAGGTTGAGCTTCATGACGATGACGCTGAACATGACGGCCAGGAAGAAGCTCACCACCAGCGCCCGCAGCGTCAGCTGCTCCCGCCACGTCGGCACCCCCCGGTCCGCGAACACCCGCTCCACCGACGCCGCCGCCTCGCCGCCGTCGGCCCCAGCGCCGCCGCCATTGCCGTCGCCCTCGCCCTTGCCCGCGCCGTGGCGGTGCCGCAGCGTGGCCGGGGATGCGGATGCGGACGCGGCCGCCTCTGACACCTCGTCCTCGCCCCCACCGCCGCCGCCCGCCGCGGTGGTGTGCGGCGCCATTTGGTTGGGTCCGCGCTCTTGCTAGTGCGTGCTCGGGTTGGTGTTTGGTGCCCCGGCTTTTGGAGTGGTGGTGGGAGGGACCGCCGGGCCGGGACTTCCGAGAGAAAAGCAGAGAAGAAAAGGGGGCAGCCGGGCAGGGCGATGCTGCGCTGTGCACGGGCTGTAGGAGAGCATTCGTGTTCGAAATTTATTGGAGGAGAGCCGCCAGCGGTGGGCTTGCAAGGGGGTGTGGGGTCCCTCCGCCGAGGTGGGGTGCTTGGCCGTCGGATCCCATCGGACGGCGGCGGTGGCGGCGGCAGTCCTGTGCGGGGTGCTGTGGGGAAGTGTGGACGTGGTTTGACTCTGACCATTCCGTGATGGCGACCGACCGTAGAATTATTATTTACTTGACCTGATTATTAACGGAACTGTCTTTTGGACTCGATTATCTTATCTGAGTGAATTTTACCCCCTGAGTTCTGGACCTGCTCGAATAATAAAGTAATACTGGTAGTAGATAGATTAGTAGTATAAAGCGAACTGGGAAATGCTTGTTCTCGAAACGGACAAGCACTTCAGGCCATGGCAGCGTGTTAGCACTAGCGTTATCCCTATCGGTTTATCTCGTTTGCATTATTACCACCCCTTTCTCTATGGAACGCCAAAGCACTTGTATACAATACATATACAATACAATAATCTCTTTTCTTTTGTCCTAGTATTTTCCTGCTGGCAATCATTGTGAGCTTGTCACTGTCCCGTCGATACAGAAACGCACTGGCGAAGGCATGGCACGGCAATTTCCTTTTGTTTTCCCCCTCCAGATGATGAGGTTGCGGGACGAAACCTATCGTCTCGGAGCAATATCTTCGCATCTTTCGACGTGGATCGGCCGGGCAGGCGGCCTGTCAGGGGGGCATGGAGCCCACGGGACCCTATACTATGGACCACCACCGATTTTTGAAGGGCGCACCTTGCGGGACGGGAACGCATGATCACGACCGTGGCTTCCACTTGCGCAGTTCCCATACCGTGGCTTCCTCTGCGTGGCTGCTTCTGGGATCTGAGTGGTAGGCGCAGCTCCCTGCACTTCAGATATCGAGTGATTTCCTACTGCGCCTTTTTTCCAGCCGTATCTGTGTTAACAGATGTGTACGTACAGCGTACAAGTGCAACGTGCACCCCCACGGCCCCACCACCATGGCGTGCTTTGGCCGGTGTACTTCCGTGTACGTGCACCGTCGGGGGCCCTGGGGTGGGGTGTACTGAACGCAGATGAGCTCTGCCGGGACGGACAACCCGCGAGTTGGTTTCGCTGTGGTCGGTCGTCCGTGAGCTTTTCCCGTGAATGCAATTCCGGCGTGAGGCGACAGTTAGCTCCGCTATGCGCGCCTGTGAAGGGAGATTAGTAGGCGGCGGCGGTGCGGTCGCCCCACGGGCTACCGCACTGCCAGCGCTACGGCGGCATGCTACGCTGTTCCTGATCGCGATCTCACACGAAAAGGAACGATAGCCCTGCTGGTTCCATCTGGGAAGAGTGAGACGGCGGATTGGATTCGCGCGGCCCCCGTGCATTATTGATGGCCGCCCGCCGCCGTCCCCGTCCCGTCCGCCTGGACTGGGATTAGCAAACCTGCCTGGATTTCGCTTGCACAAGAGAGACAGCACATCAGATTCAGCGGATGTCCGAATCTGCTGACACGGCACGCGACACGCCACGCACGCCACGCGAACAGTCGTAGCTGGACCGCCCTGGTGGTTCGTGTTGCTTTCACGCATCGCGCACGCACGCGAGACCCGAAGGCGACCGCGCGATTATCTTGCACAATGTCTATCTCTCTCCTTATTTCTTTTTTACCTGTGCTTACGCTTTTGGGATTGTTGGGTTCAGAGAGACACACATGTTTTTCTTCACGAAGTTTTAATATTACTCGATGTACGTACCGTACCCCTACAAAACGAAGAATCTCAATATCGTATCGAGGAAGAATCGCAAGTGGCTTCGTATTCTGTTTCAACTTGCTTACCGCAGCTATGCTTGCTTACAAAACGAAGAAAGGGATTGTGAGATCTTCCATGCCGTCGCCGAAAGGGATTGTGCCATCCAGGCCTTCCGGTTGCGGTCGTAGCCCACCGCTACCTTCTCTCGTTTCGCGCAAGCGGCGCGAGACCGGCTGACCGGCGAGGACAAGGACGGCGCCTCGCGCGCCGAGGGTATTTGTGAATTCAGTTGCGCCGGCCATATAGGAACACTTTAAAATGGTTCTACTATACGAAGACCATTGTTTTTTTTTTCAATCTGTTTTCTAGTACATTTAATTTCCATTCCAACCAACTTAATAAGGTCCTGTTTCGAGGATCTCCGCTTTGCTTTGGTTTAGGCTCCACCCAAAAATGATTTGAAAACAAGAGATACCGCCGAAGCTGGCTTCTTCTAGCTCTGCCTCCGCCATAGTACTACTAAGAACAAACCTCCTTCAAATGTATTCTAAGGGCGTCCACAACAACACTATGAAAAGGACCCCGTTCCACTTGCGCAGTACTTAATCCGTTCCAATTTATAAGGCATTGAGGCTCCACTTTAATTTGAAAACAACCCCAAGCTTGGCCTCGTATTCAAAAATTTGCACAAAAAACAGTCAAATTTAAGTTAGTATTGAATAACTTTTATTAATAAACGCGCGCGTACTCGCTTGCTATCGGTCTTTTCCGGCGACACCGCCTCTTCTCTCGCGCAAAAGTCGTCCTGAAATGATATTTTGTCCATCCATCAATCGATTTTCAATAAGCGTTCACGTCCATCGATCGATCATCCGTCCATCGATCGTCCATCCATCGATCGATCGTTAAAAGGAAGCGGCAGCGATAGGATCCAACGCCTCATCGGAGGAGGCAAGTGAAGAACTGGAGATGCAAATTTTGGGATCCCGCGACGCTGTGCAAACCAACTTAAGGCCATGTGGGTCAGCCGGATTCCGCTTTTGCTACGACGAAGGCTTAAAATTTAATTTTGTTTTTCTCTCAAGGTTCCTACTGCAAGTTTATTATGTAGGGATTTGGTTTAGGCTCCACTTGAAAATAATTTGAAAACAAGAGATACCTCCGAAGCTACGTACAGGAAGCTTCTTCTAGCTCCGTCATAGTACTACCAAAGGCAAACCTTCTTCAAACGCGCTCTAAACCTATCTCTTTGCACCGGACTTTTTTATAATTATCATTATCATATAGGGTCACTTATTACCGGCCGGAGAGAGTAGCACTCAAAAACAGTTAAAGTGGGAGATGAGAAGTTATGATCATAGATACAGTTTCATGTAAACTCTTTGTAATAAAAGTTCATATGGTGTAGGATTGAGATAATAATCAATTAGGTTAAAACTACGAATAGTTTGCTCTGACAGGGGACACATCAACTTAACAGTATTTATGGATGTTTAAGTTCGCTGCTTACCTCATGACTCAAACCTACCTCTTAGTGAACAGTACCCTGCCTATGTCCCCAAAAGATGTTATTCTGTATTTGAATTGAGCCTTATTAGCTTGAAGAAAATATTTCTAGAAAAATATTATAAATATTCTTATATAATTAATCGAAAAGTTATGCAATAAATATTAGTATTTTTCTCATAGATTGGTCAATCTTTAAAATGTTTGGTTTCTACAAAATAGTCAAGATGGTTCGGTACCAAAAAAGACTAAACAAAAAGATGGACAAGTATGCCGACTATAAACAAAACCTCAGGTTGCCTTTGGATGTGACGTGATTTGAAAAATGAAAAACAAATCAAAACAGAGGTCACAGATATTTCTTTTGTTTGGTACGCTGAAATAGAGAGTCGGTCAACTTTCAACGATAATGTAACATTTTACACGTTACTTGTGATATTTGACCTCTCATCCTCGGTTTAAAACTGTGAAAAGGAAGCTTTCATATGCCAAATAGAAACAGTCTTCTTATCCCAAAGCCTAGCTAACAAGATGACGTTATATGGTCATGAAAAATATAAATCCCCAGCCCAAATGCAATGCATTCTATATCAACAAAGGAAAGGTAAAGAATGCCTAAAAAAAAGAGAGGTAAAGAATGTTTTAGCCCCAGTCACAACAACCCACTTCAATCTCTATCCCATTCCCTTCGGCTAAGCAAATCGAACCTATATAAAGCCAAATAAAGGAGAGCTTTTAACTCACACCTCATTTTATTACTTCCCTATCCTCCATTTCTTACAATCAAATGCTGCCTTTTAGTAGACAACAAAATAGGGACAGTTAAATTCAGGTTGCATTTTTTTTAAAAAAAAAGTCAATGAAGGTTGCAGGGGTGGATTTGGGCCTTAGCAGGCCAGAGGCCTAGCCCGAGGCTGAAATCACGTAGCCACAGCAGCAAGAGCATCATCGCATTCTCACATATTCACCGGGCTCGGAAGCCCATTTAGTCCAAGAAAACCCAAGACCTAACTCTACCTTAGAAACCCCCCACGCCGCCACGCGAACGCCGATTCCTCCCTCTCTCGCCGAAACCCTCCTCCCCACCTCTCGCTGCCATGGGCAGGAAACCCTCCGCCGCCGCCGCGGCGGTCGACCACGAATCCCTCGCGGCCACCATGCCCGCCGACCTCCTGGCCGCGGCCGACTGCGGTGGCGTCCACGGGCACGCCCTCTTCTTCGACGCCCTCGTGCAGCTCATCCCGCCGCGCTTCTACCTCCCGTCCGGCGACGAGGACCGCCCGTGGTACCAGGGCCTGTCCAAGGCCGCCAAGGCGGCCATGAAGGCCAAGTCCCGCGCCAACGTCAAGGCCGCCCGCCGCGCGCGCCTCGACCCCGACGCGCCGCCCGCCTCCACCCTCGACCTCCTCAAGAAGTCCGTCGCCGACCAGGCAGCGGAGGAAGAAGATGATGAGTCAGAAGAAGAGAGCGAGGAATCTGGGGAGGACGCAAGCTCCGAGGATGATGGTGATGAGGAAGACGGGGATGAGGATGATGAGATGCCGATTGCGCCGCCGGCAGCAGTGGTGTCTGAGGACCGTTCGGTGACCTATGAGGAGCTGAGAGAACGCCTTCAACGCCGCATTGCTGAGGCTCGAGGCAACCGGTGCACCAGGCCTGAGTTCTTGAATAAGCCCAAGAAGGAGAAGGGGAAGAAGTCAAAGGCGAAGAATGAGAAGAAGGTGAAAGGTGAGGGCAAGAAGCGTAAGCGTGACGATGACACCGAAGATGGGGATGGCAAGGATGGGAAGAAGGTCAAGAAGGGGGCTGAGGAGAAGCCAGATATCATGTATGCCAATGTGTTTGTCGACCCAAAGGAAGCAAGGCGCAGGAAGAAGAGGAGGGTTAAGAACAAGAAGAAGGCGCTGGAGCAGGCTAAACGGTTGCAGGAGGCAAAGAAGGATCCTGAGAAGGCAAGCAAGATTGCTTGGGATACGGCCAGAAGACGCGCTGCTGGGGAGAAGGTGCATGATGACCCCAAGCTGATTAAGGAGAGCTTGAAGAAGGAGGAAAAGCGGCAGCAGAAGCATGCTGCACAGTGGAAGGAGAGGCAGAAGACTGTGGACAAGCAGAAGAAGGATAAGCAGAAGAAAAGGACAGAGAACATCCGGGATCGGGCACACCAGAAGAAGATGCGCAAGATTGAGAAGCGCGAGAAAAAACTTATGCGCCCTGGGTTTGAGGGGCGGAAGGACGGTTATGTCAACGAGTAAGATCTGTGTCCAAGGTTGTCTGGGTGATGAGTTACTATATCCTCTTTCAGAGTTCCATTTGCTGGTATGGGTAGTTGGTACTTGTAATAGGTTACCAGTTCATGGCTGCTAAAGTGCCTTAATCATTGAATGAACCAAACTTTCAATAGTCATATATTGTGTTCTGTTTTACCAACTCATGCCTTGCTAGTTCTTTCTGACATACGATTCATGAACTGTCAACGCTGATTTGTGCTTAAGTGGATGCCTGTTTTATTCTTTGTAGCATTGACATGATGGATAATGGTGTTTCTGAGATAGTGTTTGAGTATAGAGGTGTATGGTGTCTTTTACTCTTTTATGAGTCTTGAATCATCATCTTTCAGGACCAGAGTGAATCAGAACTTTTGAATTTTGACTGTTATATCTGCCATCTTAATAATATGCACGTGCTGGAATCTGGATACTAATGGCCCCTCTGATCTTGTAAACTTTTGTTGGATGCCTTGTTTGTTAACTAGTATCACTTGGTATCTACTGATTCACTGCAGAGTGTCACCAACACAAATGTAGCTTTTTGTCAATTGTGTAGTTTTTCTGCCCGAAATTCTATATGGTCTGTTGTGATACAGTCAGCTGATCTTGCAAGCTTCTGGTGCAATGAAATGTGTCCTGAAATTTTCTTTCATCTGGTTATGATCTATTGCTGCTATGATGCAAACATAATGATGGTTTTTACATTATCCTATTGAGTTATTTGGAAGATCTGGAAGAGGATTTCACCACAACATCTTTCTTTCTTTCTTTTTTCTGCTGGGTAGCTGACTTTAGAATTGGTGGAATTACAATGAGATACCAGAACTTACTCAATTATGTCCTCTTTCCAACTTCTCTCAATTTTGCCTATTAAATGTTATTCATTGGTAAAAAAAGGATCTGAGAACCAATCTAGCTCTAGCTGGTTTTTGAATCGTTGTAATTATCAGAGTCAGCTTCTTTCTGGTAGCCCAAGGTATTACTGGTATTAGCTCATAAAACACATGGTGTTACCGCATTAGCATTCCAGACTTGTTTACTTGCTGGACTCAAATCACAATAAAGTTTCATCCTCATCATCTTAGTTTTATTTGGTAAATCAAATGTTTTCTTCTACGATCAAAATTAACCTAATAGCTGGTCACTATGTATCAAAAAAAACAAAATCAGAAAGAACTTATGCGTTAACCTTCGGCATGCAGGGGATGGGTGGGTAGGCACATATCGATGGCTCATCAGATAGTGAATTTTTTGTTTTATTAATGTAACTACAATTTCTCTGTCATCAGATTTAGTATTATGTTACTGAATCTTTTTACATTTTTATAGAAAAATGGCTGTATTTTACCATATATTATTTTTGTGAATTATCCCGATGAAGTCATTTTGCTTTGCCTTGTACTCTATTTCCACAATGAAATAAAGAAAGTTGGAAGATGAAGTACTTGGCTTGGAAAAAGGTCCTTAGTCTCCAATCCAAGTCTTTGATTGTCTTGCGTTTGGAATTGGCGGTCACATTCCTCTTGTGCATTATGACATAACTTCCAAATTGTTCTTTCAAAGACAAATGTTAGTCACAAGAACACGGTCGTCATTAACCACCGAAGTTTACTGCTAACTAACTTGTCTAGATGCTTGTATATGTCTGTGAGCCGCCACAAACAATGGACAACGGTCGTGACTCGTGAGCCACCACAAGCAATGGACGACGGTGCATGATATACAGATTGATATAGCACGATGTCTCACTATCCGAGCTCCGGAGAGCATGGATCCACACCAGAAAGCATCCCAGACTAGTGGTAGAACTGAAGGGCAACACCCATGGCAATAGCCAATACAGTCATATCATTATCATTGTATCAAGTACAAGAGTACAGAACCACGGCAATAGCCAACACGACTCCTCTCGGGCTTGGGAGCTCTGCACAATGACTGTGGCTTCAGATTCTTCCCAATCTATGTTTGCGTTAGCATGAGCATTTTTGTCGAGATCTATGAATGCCGAAGTCCTAATTGGCTTGGAAATAAAGAGTACAATGTTCACATTTCTTCTACCGTCCTTGAACCTAGCACATTGTACAGATGGGCAACCTCCATGTCATTGCCGCTATCCTGTTGAAGACCAGAGTAAAGAGCAAGAGGTCATCTCGGTCCATCAAGATGAGCATTCCAGACTACATGTTTACATGTTTAATAGCTGCCCAAAAGAACTATCAAGACCAACTCATGGTATGGGGCAAAATATGTAGTGAACCTATATGTAAGTGCAAACATACAAACTTATTATATCATGCTTTAGTAACTTGAAAAATTTGATGCGATACACACTCATAGTGCATCCACATAGAGAAGTTGAGATTCGAACTCAGTCAAGAAGAAATCATGCAAAAACACCAAAATTAGAATGCATATGCACTAAGTCTTATAATTTAGTCAAAATTAAGATGGTTCAATTCAAGACAAGATCAAAATGACTTCTCTACTAAAGTGATTAGCAATGTTTGCCTAAGGGAAACCTGACCTGTCCCTGTGGTAATGTTTGCCGATGTTATATTGTGCAATCTAAGTTAAACCATGTCATACACAGAAGAAGATTATATCAGAAGTAAAATCCAGCAGAAGATGCATGCCTAAGTTTCTTGGATATAACTTGAATATGAGAAAAATTTAGCCGCATGAGTTTCAATCTGGAGCTATGGCAGACCTACCGCAACCTTCAAATCCACCCAGCAATGCAGTTTCGATATATACAAAGTCTTAAACCAGTTATATTTCTCACCATGAGAGCACTCAAACTGACAAATGAGCTACTTTTTCTTTTTTCCTTTTTTCTGCTTGATAGGAACGCTCTGGTGCCAAATCTTGTGCAATGATGCAGGTTTGTCAAATGTTGTGGTCAAATGATTCAGCCATTCATAACATCAAACTGCTATTTGACTATGTCTTTAGCAGTGCAAATCAAATTGTAATAAAAACCAGAGTGGTAAGAGGACTGCAAAATATAATGCATTTATCATATATAAAGTGACAAGATAAGCATCACCAAAACAACAGCCTTTTAGCATCATACAGCAGGCATACCAGGTATGCTTTCAGCCCAAGAGTTGGCCGTGTTAGCAGCTCAGGAGCCTGTATTAAGAATCTAATGTTTACCACTACAGGGCAGCATTAACGATTCTTCAATGTAGAGAATGTGATCAATGCAAACATCCTAGACACATGAAACTTGAAGAACATGGTAATACCGCTTAGGCACGACCTTGTGGCACTTCCTCACTAGATGATGCTTCAGGCACAAAAGCTTCATCATCACTGGAGTCTTCTGATACAGCAGTTTCCTCAGCGGCAGATCCTTCCAGCTCAAGTGCCTCTGTCTCTGCAGCATCAGGCCTAACCTCAGCAACGGTTTCTCCAGATGTAACTTCCAACTGAGGAGTTTCTCCACTATCTGAGTCCAACCCAAGCTCCTTCTCAACCTTCTTCCAACCAGACAGCAAATTCTCGGGGAACATCTTTTTTATCTCTGCAATAACCTCTTTGGCATCAGCCACCCTGCCTCCCTTTGCCAATCCCTCAACAAGGCCTTTCATTGTCCTAAAATCTGGCACTCTGCGCTTCTTTAAGCTATCCTTGAAGATGCCTAATCCAGCATCAAAGTCTCCATGGGCACAGAGCTCTGCTATCATGTTCCTGTATGTGTTAGCGTCTGCTGAGCACCCCTTGTCAGCTAGGGAGTGGTAAAGGACCTTGGCATCCTCCAATTTGCCACTCTTGCAATAGCTACGCATGAGGAAGTTGTAGGTGATGGTGTCCGGCTTGACTCCAGCCGCTTCCATCTCTTTCATCACCTCAATAACCTCTTCTAGCTTCCCATGTTCCATGTAATACATGGCCTTCACATTATAAGTCACCACATCGGGCTTACATCCACTCTCTACCATCTCCTTCCACAAGTACTCAGCCTCATTGGCCATCTTCTTCTTATACATGGAATCGATCAACGAAGTGTAGGCACTGGTGGTCGGCGAGATACCTTGCTCACGCATCAGATCCAAGACTTTCTTCGCCTTAGCATCATCGCGGGTCATGCAATAGGCCTTGACAAGGATGCCATAGGATGTGGCGTCGGGGGTGATGGAGAACTCCTTGGAGAGCTCCGCGAAGAGGACGGGGACGCGGCCGTAGCGGCGGCAGCGTATGAAAGTGGAGAGGAGGGCGTTGAAGGAGAGCGGGGTGACGGGGCCCGGGAGCGACGGCGCGGCGGAGCGGAAGGCGTCGACGGCCTTCTCGGGGATGCTGGCGGAGGCGTAGCAGCACAGGACGGCGGCGAGGTGGGCCTCGGTGTTGGACGCGGCGAGGTGGGAGGAGAGGAGGGCCTCCGCGTCGGCGAAGCGCCGGGAGACGGAGAGGCGGCGCGCCGCCAGGGAGAGCGCGTGCCGGGTGGAGGCGGCCGAGATGGACGCCGTGTCGATGGCGTCGAGGACGGAGACCGCGCGGTCCGTGTCGCGCTCGCGGCGGAGCTGCCGCTTCGCGTCCGACAACGTGATGGCGCCGGGATTGGTGCCGCCGGTGGTGGCGGCCGGGGTGGCGGTGGTGGAGAGAGCGCGGGAGAGGGGGAGGCCGTGGGCGTGGGCGCGGCGGCCGTGGCGGAGGAGGAGCGCGAGCGCAGCCATTTTCGTGGGCGGCGACGAGACGAGGGGAACTGGGGGAGGAGAGGGCTTTGTCGGAGTCAGTCAGGGGTTTCTTCGCTAGGTTTTGTGACTCGAGCGTGCAGTGGGCCAGTGTTGGGCCCAATTCATTCGCGAAATGTCTAGTGTTGGGCCCAACTACGCAGAAGCAAAGCCTCCACCACTCTCGTAAAAAAAAACAAAACACAGCGTCCGCCGCGGCCACCGGTGACATCGCCGGGGCTCCGTGCCTGATGCCGCCGTAGCCGAAACCCTGGAAGCCCTAAACCTCCTCTCCCGCCGGAAACAACCATGGACGAGCTGGTGTCGGCGGCGCTGGAGGAGGTGTGCGCGCGCCTCGCGCCGGGGATCCCCGTGGCGGACCTGTGGCCGGCGCTGCGCGGCGCGCTCGACGCCGCAGGCCTCCAGCTCGGCCCGTCGGTCAAGCGCGCCCTGTGGGCTCGCGTCCTCGCGCTCCGCGTCGTCAGCCTCGTGGAGGGGGACGGGGACGGGGTGCCCGTCCCCGCCGGCGACCCCGCGGAGAAGGACTTCGAGGAGGCCGAGCGGCGGGGCGTGCGGCTCGTGGCGAGCGCCGGGATCAGGGACAACTTCCTGGGGCTGTACGAACGCAGATACGCCAAGTCGGAGTTCAGTGCCGTCCAGAAGCAGACTTTGGAGTGTGTTGCGGCAAGCAGGTGCTTATCGCAATGGGTTTTAAGCAAATGTATATGATTGTTACGCTTTTCATTTCATTTCATTTCATTAATCGGTCTGGGGTCTGGGTATTTGTGACTTGCTAGGAATTGGAAGATTTTCAATATGTAAATCACTGCATAACAATTTTCTTAGAACTTAAGTATTGATTATTAATATTTGTTTATGTCCATTGTGCTCAGTTTCCAAATGGTCCACAATTTTCTTAGAACTTAAGTATTGATAAGTATTTCTTTATGTCCATTGTGCTCAGTTTTCAATGGTCCATGCTGACTTATGTGTCAAATGGAAGATAACCTTCTTTATAGGGATCATACCCTAAAGTTTATATTTATATCTTTGGTGTAATGGTCCAAGTGCATGGACATATGATGACTTAGAAATTCTAGTTGTTAACATGGCACATATATTTATGAACACTGTCGGTTGTTTCATTCAACCTCAAATTTGTAGTATTATTGACATTGTCCAACAGAATGGTTATTAGTCTTTCTTGCACTTTTGTATTGTTTCCAACTTATAACCTGCTCACATAATGCGGTATGTTTATATTCAAATTCTTTATGTTGCTTTTAACTATGTTTGTGGTTTCTTACGTCATGCTTTCGTTTATAGGACTTCTGGGGTAGCGCAGAGTGAACTTTGCAAAAAATTTAAAATGAAAGGAAATAATTTCCATTTTATTGCAAAGAGTCTTGAATCACAGCGGCTAATAGTTAGGCAATCAACTATAATAAAGGTGAAAGACCACAGAGCTGAGAGGGAAGATGCCTCACAGAATAAACATGTTATCAATACCAACTCACTATATCTCTCCCGATATGCCAAGGACTTGAACATGACTTCACAACAAAGAATTGAGATTACAAAGCCTGAACTACTTGCGAGCAATGAAGAGACCAGTGTAGATGGTTTCCAAGAAGATGAAACTTTTGATGTTAACTCCAAGAATGATATATCTATTCATGATTATCTTCCAGCAATGAAAGCCATATGTGATAAACTTGAAGAAGCAAGCGGAAAGGTCAATTTCTCTCACATTTCCCCCATTGAAGCTATGCTAGTATTTGCTTCAGATTTTTCCAGTTTGCTAATAATTAGCTTGATTATTTCCTCTAGGCTCTTGTTGTGTCAGATCTTAAAATTGATCTCGACTACAGGATGGCATATGGGCACAGAGCATGGAGAAATGTAAGTCTGCTTGAAATCAGCTGTGGTGTGTTTGGTTTGAGGAACAAACTTTTCCTATGTGTTCCACTACTGTGAGACATTGGGATCTTTCTGTTACTTTGAGGAGATGTCATCATTCCTCATTTTGTACTCGACATTTGCCGGTGATGAATGAGGGATCAGGTGGTGATAGGTGAATTGATTCTATTCCTCATACTGGGCAAATAGATTAGGTTTGGATATTTCATTCAACATTCTGCTCCTCAAACCAAACACCCCAAGTTTACACTATCTCTGTTGGTCCTTCACTTTCATGGGTTGTTACTTAGATGACCTATTCCTCAGGTATTGCATAGGCTAAGAGATGCACAACTTGTGGAGATATTTGATGCCGAAGTTGATGATAAGGTGATGCTAATCTCTTGCTATTTCATATTTTCACTTGCTATTTAATACCACTTTCTAATACTTTTTTGGGGTTCATTCTCTCAGTTCCTGACACTTCCTGTTGGGATCAAAATGTTAGTTTAAACCTGTAATTCAAAAACTGTTAGGCTTTTAGAAGTGTAGTTTGTCATAGGATTTCCAGCAACTTGAGTTACTGTTTATTAGCATGATTCCATCCCCCTGTTTAGATGTTAATTCAAACATGCATATTTTTTTGGACTGAAGAGGCAATGGTTTTCAATTCCATTTTTGATTAAATTTGACTGAGAGTACACATGGTGCTGGAGCTAATACATTGTACATTTCAACCCAAAGACATCGAATGCTTTACTAGAAACCTAAATAAGAAAAGGCATAATCTCACTCATCTTGTGATCTTGTCCACCCTTTGAACTTCCTTCTTTGGCAACAGCTACTTTTGGAGCTGCTACAAATCAGACACAATATAATGTACATAATCTGCTAAGGCTTAAAACCACATAGATGACTCAGTCTGCACTGCATCATGCCTGCTTTAATATTTTTGTGTTTCACATATTCTTAAGCAACAAGCTATAATGTTATTCCATGTTTCAGGTTGTCCGCTGTTTGCGTCTGCTGAAAAAATTTGATCCAAATGAGTTTCAGCCAAAAAGTATAGCCTCAAATTTTAAATTTGTCAAAAAAGGCCAGGCAACTGATCAAATTTTGGAACTTCCATTAGAGAACTGTATATATGATATGATCAATGCCCAAGGGACAAAAGGTATTACACTTGTCGAGGTACTTCTCTGAACCTTAAATTGGCGTAACTTTGTGGTATTATGCTTTTCCAATGATATGCTAGACTGGTGCTTCCCTTATCCTATTATTGCACTGCTGTTGTGCTTCCTTTCTAGCTATGCATGTTATCGTTACCTAATTTTCATTCTTCAATACTTGATTATGGTTGCTTAAAACCAGTTCAATGATATTTGTTTTGCTTGGTAGTGGACTAGTTTCAGCAATAGGTTATTTTATTTAGGGACCTGGAAACATGAACAATTTCTCATGCAAAGATACAGCAACTTCTGGGGACAGTAATAACATTTTTAGTGGAAAAATTAGATCCATGAGCAAAAGCTCCTGTCTTGAACCCCACAATGCATTGATGATCAGTATGTGGAGAAGCTTGAATCCACATCATTACGTGATAGAGATTTTGTTTGCTTATGTCATCTGATGTGTGGGATGATAGTTTGTTTCTGTTTATCTTAAAATTATTAAGTAATGTCTAATGCAACTTCTGATTAGATTGGCAAACGTCTTGGACTCAACAATTCGAAAAAACTTCATAAACGAGTATCATCCATGCTAAAAAAATTCGACCTAACATGGGAAGCAGAAGTTCCAGACAAGACATCACAATACCGAATTTGGACTTCAAAAAACTTCTCACTCTACAAGACTGGTACTGCTCTGCAAAATTTTGAGGCACTATCAGAAGACTGTGATGATTGTTCGGATTTATGGTCCATAGTTCCATCTAAAGGTTTGGATACTTTAGAATCACCTAGTTCACATGGAAAACTACTCTTGCTTGAAGAAGAGAGCCATGGCGAATCAGCTGGACATCATATCCAGAACAACCTTGATGCGCCTGCTGCTGTTTCTCAGTTAGTTGAAGCAGGTACAATGAACTAGATTTGCATATTTACCTCTTCATGTTAGTTGAAGCACATATCATAATCTGTTTCAAATCCTGCATATGTTTTCCAAAGAGTCCTATTTAAATCACGGAGGGCGCACTTTGGTTGGTTTCTAGATTTGCAAGTTTAGAAGTTCTTCAACTAAGGGTGGTTATTAGTTCTAAATTTTGCCAAGTAGTACCATGCCTTGATTTTCGTGCCACTGCTTCTCTAGTTCTTCTGTATCGTTAAGTTTCTTCATATGGGATTAGTTCATCTTTTCCTTGGTAAACTAGCAAGCTATATATTTAGATTGCAACCAAATTGCTACTGAACTCAATGTTAAGTGATCACATGCTTTTCTCTTAGATAAAGTTGCTTTGGGTCAGAGGAGGAGGCGTCGGTGCCGTCCATTAACTTCTGATGATCAACGCCATAGAAGGATTCTACACATGTTAAAGGTTGCTTCCCAAGTATTTGTCAATTGAGATTCTTTGCATAAATGATCTATCAAATGCAAATGTGTATGTATTTTAATATATTTGTGACAGTTCAACATTGGATGTCAAGGCATGGAATTTACTCTATATTTGATGCAGTACCCGTTCCATATTTCAGTCGCATTGTGTATGCAACCTGTAATATGCTAGTCTTATTTATCTTATTATTACTATTTATTTTTTCTGGTACTTGTTTACTTCCTGTGTTCGTAATTTGGAATTGCAGAAACAGTTGAAATGGGTCAGTTGTTTTCTGGGTGTGTTGGCTTTAGGGCCAGTATGTTTTTTAATGGGGTTGGGGGTGGGGGTAACTCTCTATGATTCAAGATAGGCATCGCTGGTTTTTGCTTATGGCATGGTGATATTGTACCGATAGTTAGTCTAGCATTTCATATTTTTCTTCTAGATAAAACTATTTTGATTAGTCTACTATTTAGTATTTTTTCTATATTAAACTATTTTAATTGTTTATATTTCTTCAAAGGGTTAGGCAGTGTATATTGTAGTCACCATAATCTGTGAGACAAGCCTATTTGTTGTGGGCTTTGATATATTTTTACATGCATTCTTGTCCTTGTCACCCTAGGTAATACTATCCCTGTTTTCAAATATATGTTCAAAATGTGTACAGTCAAAGCCTCTGATTATGACAAACTAACTAAATAAACTGTATGAGTTGGTAGTTTGGAAAACTACCAGTGTATTCATTAATTTTTTTTTTTTTTCCAATATAACAGTTTTTACAATTCTACTATCATTTTCATATATAGTAATAATAATTTTCAAAGTGGCAAATTGTAGACCACCTGATATATTTTTGAATGGAGCGAGTGATAGTTACTACTTGGATAATTCTTTTTTAATCGTATTCAGAGTGAGTAACAGCAACTTTCAGCTTCCAATGTTTTCCTTTTTTTTTTGTGTGTGTTCATGTTCATGCTAGCCCTTTGCATGTCTTTAGCATGTCTAGTTATATTTGATCATTCTGTTTGCCTTTTCTCTTTTGGGCTCTTGCAGAAGAAGAAATTTGTGCTGAAGGTGGAGTTACATAAATGGTTAGAACGTCTTGAAAAGAAGGACGGAAAAATAATGGATAGGAAGACATTGACTCGCACGCTGAATAAGCTTCAGCAAGAGGGAAGCTGTAAATGTATCAAAGTCAGTGTTCCCTTGGTCACAAACTATACTCGCAGTCGTCTCATTGATGTAATACTGCATTCTTCTGTTGGAGACTTGTCACCAGAACTTGTGGATCAATTTAGGATCAGACAAAGGAACTTTGACACTCAATCTCGCGCAGGCGCAGCAGCTAAAGTGAAGCAAAATCAACATATGACTGCCATACCTGGTCTGAGGATTTCACGCAGAGTTAAAGTTTACAAACCATTAATATTAGAAGCTATGTATGCAAATGGATTCATAGGTGCAAAGATGATTCGAGCAAAGTTTTTCCATAAATTTCTGTGGGCCTATGTTAGTTCTTTGCCAAATTGGTGCAATGCATTTGGTTGCCCCAAAGAAGGGCATTATGATAAGAGCCTTAGTCAATCATGCCTGTTATTTTCTATGGAAGCAGCTATGAAAGAAATGCCCCTTGAACTCTTTCTACAAGTTGTTGGGTCAGCAAAGAAGATTGATAACATGGTAACTTGGTGTAGGCTGGGAAAAACACTTTCAGAAATACCTACCGAGGAATACAATCAGCTTGTGGATACTCATGCCAATGGCCGACTCTCACGTTTAGTAAATATTTTGGACAAGCTCAAGGTAATGTACTTGATATTCTTTTCTAATATTTGTAATTTGTTTTTACAACAATTCTAATATTTGTAGTTAACCTTGTGAGAACCTAAAACTTAGGTGTGCTCCTAGAAACAATTTAGTAAGTGCTATACTTGGTACATATGTTTGATACTTGCTACACTGTTCAATAACCAATACTTAATTGCATAGGCGACTATTGTTGCAGCAAACTGATCGCTTTAGCTATGTTTCACAGCTGGTTCAGTTTGCAAAAGAATTCTTAGAAGATGCTGGTGTACCGTCAAATGCCATGTCTACACATTCGATGGAGCTCAGGCCTTACATCGAAGAACCTATACCAAAAATTCTTACATCTTCCCAACTGAACAATCATCGGAAAATTCGGCATGATTTTGTACTTTCAAAGAAAGAGTTTGTTGATTCCTATTGGGAAACACTTGAGTGCTGTTATTTAACAGCTGGCTTGGCTGACCCGTTGAGTGCCTTCCCTGGCAATTCTGTCCCTGAGGTTTGTCACATATGCTGTACATCTTTGATGCATAGGATTATCACCTACCACCCTCCCTCCATGTTAAATAAGTGTACTTAGCAACTGTTTGTTTTCCCCCTTACATAAGCTAGCTTCTGTGTCATTGGCAGTACAGTCAGAAACACCACCCTATATGGCGAAATAAGTTCCCCACATTTCTGTTTACCACAAAGAAAAATGCGCCGTTTTACAAGAGAAAAAATCAACCACGAGTCCACGACCCATTACACTATCTATTATTGAAGCCGTAAAACTCTTGCAGAGACTGGAATAAACTTCCTTTTTGTTAAAAAAATTACTGAAGCCTTGTTAGTTGTCAGAGTTTTGCACTATTTATTACGGAAGCCCATCATACCCACTGGAAACTGTATTAGCTGGAAGTGGCTATCTTTCTAGCTTTCTTAGATCAGAGCTTTTATTTACATTGTTTTGGATACTGTATGACATTCTGTCCCATATAGGTTTCTCATCCTCGTTCATGGAGTACAATTAAAGTCATGACTACTGAACAACGACTGGAACTACAACAGCGTATTATGAATGTCAGTGAGAAGGGGAAAATTCCTTTTAAAGACTGTGTTAGGATAGCAAGAGAATTGAATCTCTCTGTAGAGCAGGTATGCTTTTAAATTTTCTTCCGTTATCATTTATTGATCTGAGGTACTATATTTATTTGATCTCATTTTGCATTTCTGTTTTTCTTTAGCTTGTATTTTTAACTCTATGCTACCACAGGTTCAGTTTGAACATAAGTAGCATGAAGTGTATTTTTTAACATGCAAAATAGTTCATTTGTCACCATCTTGGAGTGCTTGTGTTTAAGCATGTGAGGCATAATGTGCTACTTTGCATTATTGGCTTTGATTGTGTCATTATCTTGTGATGGATAAGGGAGCACCTTATCTGTGTATTTACACAACACATGCTGCAAAAGATTGAGAGGGAGAGAGATGATATATTTAGTGAAACAGTTCTTGCTACACCCTGCAGCGTAGGTGTAGATGGGGTAAATAAGGAATATAAGGGCAATGGGATACATGGTAAATCCTCTGGTTTACCCTGATTGAGTGAACAATATACAACATGAATTATGTGTGCTTGGTTTAGTTAGTTGATAAAAACTCGATGCTCCAGATAATAGAAATGTAGAATCACTTGCACAATCAGGACACAAACACAAAAATATCACGTAACAACATGCTAGCTGCTTCAAACTTGTTACCCTACTGGCAAAGCTACCTTGCATAGCACTTGCTGTCTCAGGCACCAGAGTTAAGTCCAGTGGCACACATTGTGAGACAGGATATTTTTCACTATTGTTTGTTTGTTTCATTTATTTATCTTTTCCTATTGATTGGCATTTTAAATTGTCTATTCTGTATTCAGTTCTTCCTTAGTGTACTGATCAGCAGGATTGATTTCTTATATAGGTACTTCGCCTTTCATATGAAAGGCAATCTCGGCTCCGTGAACAGCCCAGCATTACTGCTAAACAAAAGCAGCAAGGGGTTAGTTCTGGATTGACTTCTGAGAGAAGAAAGAGACGTGCCGATGGGACCAACCTGAAGCTTCTTAAACGTAAAGTACAAGCAAGTGGATCTGCTGAACAAATATTGGGGCTACCTACTCTTGATGAAGTACCAGAGACAATGTCTTCATCATCCATTGACCATGCAAACAAAAGTGATCAGCCGGTATCCAGAACCGACCGCACTTCCACATATCAGGCAGATGAAGATAAGGAAACCAGTCCAATGATCAGTCGTGCTATCCTAAGAAAGAGCTGCATGAGAAGTAAAAGATTCTTTTGGACATGTGAATCTGATAGGTATTATTATTTTTGTCTGCCCATGCTTGGTCACAAAATTGATTTCTAAACCTTAATACTTTAGTTGAAGATTATGCATGACGGTCCTCACCATTTTATTATTATTTGCAGAAAACTGCTGATGATATACACTAGAGTGCGTGCAATACTCGGAGCAAGATGTTATCGTGTAGCTTGGAGCTCTCTCTCTGATCTTCCAGCTCCACCACATACATGTCGTAGAAGGATCGCAGTACTATTGAAAACAAACGAAAAGATAAGAGGAGCTGTCATGTGTATATGTAACCTTCTTGGGAAACGGTATGTTAGATATCTTGAAAAGGAAAGGAGATTGAAAAGGAGAAGATTGTTTCCCCAGATCTCAGAAAGTAGTCACGAAAACAGTTTGGATTCAGATTGTGAGCAATTCAATTGGGATGACTTTGAAGTTCCAGAGATAAAGAGTGCACTTGATGAAGTCCTTGAATTAATTCAAACAGAAAAAGTAGATCAGACCAAGAGAATTGGGCCTGTGAATCAAAAGAACATTAATAATGATAATGATGCCACAAAGGACACAATATGTTCACAGGAACTACCAGTAAGTAATTTCTACATTTAACATAAATTATACACTCTAAATCTGGAGATATACACATGGGAGTAACTACACCCTGGGAGTAGGAAATAATTTCCAAATATATATGTGTATATTTGTCAATAATGTTTTTTTTTCATTTTAGAATAATCAGGCTATACGAGGTGAAACCAAAACGAGTTCAGTTTCAGAAAGTGGATTCTGCGATCCTGAAAAATCATGCGGACATTCAAATGCAGAAAGTGAAAACATGGATGTCTGCTGCAAACCTCAAGAAAATATCATTAAGGATCACAGAAATAAGATTATTGAAAGAGGTATATGGAAATCGTTGGCTGTGGCAAATGCATTGGAGCTTCTGAAGTTGGTTTTCCTCAGCAAATCATTAGAATCAAATGTACAAGCTTCACTTGCGGCAACACTGCAGCTTTATTCAGAGAGCGAAATTTTTACTGCTGTTTCCTTTCTTAAAGAAAAAAAATTATTGGTTAGTATTTCTGAACTTATGTACTGCTGTTTCCTTTTTTAGAGAAATTTTTTTTTGGTTAGTATTTCTGAACTTATGTTTCCTTTGGAATATTTGTTTTTCAGTATGCTGTGCCCAACTTAGGTATTTTTATTAGCATTTGGGGCATGTTTGGTGTATGACCCTGGTGAGCCTTACCAAATTTTGGGTCTTCCAAACCCCGTGTGATGCCAAGATGTTGGCAAATTCTAGATTTTGGTTTGTAGCCATACCAACTTGTTGGCAGTCACAATTCACAAACTAGTAGAGAGCCATGTCAAAGTTTGTCGAAAACTGTGAATATGATATGGATCCACAAGCTTTATCTATTCTTTTCCGTGGCAAAGTATAGCAAAATGGGATCTTGTCTTCTAAATAATTATTACAATATGATGCAAACAAATTGCAAGTCCTTTACGCCCTTCATAAATTAACTTCAAGTGTAGTTAGTGTTATCCTAAACGTTAAATGGTAAACAGTTGGACACCCTTTGTTGGATTAGTGCTGCCAAATTTTCCTTGGTAATGCAAAACTTTGGTGCCAATCCAAAGTTCTAAACAGCAGGCAGTATTTGTTGCTAATACCAAACTGTAGTAGGTTTGTTTGTTGGCTGTGAACCAGACAGCCTGTAGTTTATGCAGCACAACAAATAGATGGATATGTAGTAAACGACGACTTTTGTCAAAGTTAAGCTCAATAGGCATTCTTCGTTTTTTATCTTGCAGTGAGTTGTGGTTTGTTTAAATCATATTGATTTTCTTAGTGTTCACACTTGCATACCAACATACACTCGTGCACTTGTTGTAGTTTGATATGACTTCCCTTCTAAGTTGATATGCTTTGAAATAATGCTGTAAGAATTTCTTAGTTTGTTCTCAAAGGATCATTTTTTTTCTTTCCAATTTACTTTCGACCACAAGTATAAGTCCACTTAGTTTGCCCTAATTCAATCTTTTCCAACTTAGACCAGTGGCATCCAGAACTTTATATAAATTGATAGCATTGTTACGAATAAGTGAGACTAAATTGGATAATTGTATTGAGGCCCAATGGCGGCTTATGTCGAGTACATATGAGATTGCACTAATACCCTTGACTATAATATCTTAACAGGCATAACATTGGCATTAATAAATTCATAATGAAAACTAATATGATGTGTAACTCTTTTCATATGAGATAATACTATTTTATAGATATAGATATTGCTGCCCAGTCAGAAATTTTGACTTAGGCCAGACCTAGTTGGACTTATATTTATGATTAGAGGAAGCTTTTTTTAAGCCATGATATTTGAAGTAATGGCCTGTTGCAAGTGGTAGAGTCTTACCGCATGTGACCAGAAGAGTGGCGGTCTCCTCGCATTGCACAGGCGAGGGTAAGGCTTGCCACTGACACCCTTCCCCAGATCCCGCACAGAGTGGGAGCTCTCTGCACTGGGTACACCCTTTTTTATTTGAAATAATGTTATGAAAGATATGGAACAATTAACTCTGTAACTATTCAAAAATTTGTTTTTTTTTTACTTATGTTTGACTTGCGACTTAAAAGGCCCTGTTACTCATGACCCGTCATTCATGTTTCGTCCCCATTTTGTAGGTTACTGGGAGTGGTGGGAAGCCGTACACCCTTTCTTCACAATTTTTAACGAATGCTTGTTGTTCACCTTTTCCATTTGGTTCAGGAAAAAAGGCTTCTGAATTTTCTAATTGGCTTATAGCTCAGCAAAAGAATACTACAGACAATGGAATTTATTTGTATCCAGACATACAATGTGGAGAAATTGTCCATCTATTCTCTCTGGTTTTGTCAGGAAACCTTCTCATTTCACCTTTCTTGCCTACTGAAGGAGTTGGTGAGGCTGATGAGCCTAACAGCTCTGGTCCTTTGGTCATAGATACATGTGGTTTGGGTGACAACAGTCAGAAACGCAAGGCTGATACAGTGAAACTGAAAAGTGGCAAGGCTAAGAAACAGAAGCCTTTGCCAAAGATAGAAAGTGACTATTGCTACCGCCGGGAGAAAGGATTCCCTGCTATCCAGATAGGTCTAAATCTTCATAGAATTCAAACAAGCAATGTCTCGCAAGAGTTACATGGTAAAGAATCCTCTATTTTTACTTCAAGCTGGGCAATGAGCAGAGAGAATGTTGATTTGCATGCAGAAAGACACAGCATGCCGTTGTTTTCAAATTGCTCAAGTTCATATAGGCATCTATTGTCTGAATCTCAGTTGGAGAACTCTTATAGTGGATGGCCTTGGGATGCTATGAAAAAATATGCCGAGGAGTTACAATCAGTATTCGAGCACCAAAATGAATTGTTCACATTGTCTCCTGAAGTGTTCAGGAATGCATTTTGTATTATTCGTCAAGCTGGTGGGGAAGGAGTTACTTTGAGAGAACTGTCGCTGGCACTGCATCCATTAGGTACTTAATATGCTCATGGCCAATACTTTCCATGTGTTTTTACTTAATAACAGCAATTGATACAATTTTTTGTTCTTACAAAACTGTGCAGACATGCAGTTGGTCTTAATAATTGTTGACACTCTCAAGAGATTTCAGCTGGCTGTGAAGGTAATTTTGTAACATGTAGAGTAAACTAGTACTGTAGGTGTGGGTTAAATGGTACTGTTGTTTCTTTTGGTTACGAATTTATTATAAGCTGCGCTGCTTTCTTGTCCAATTTTTCTTTGGTTTGCTTGCCCTTCTCCATTAGCTAATGGTGGGATTCATTCAATTGCTTCATAGGTCAATGCATATGATGGCATTCAGATTGTGGACTCGTTACATTCGTCAAAGTATCATATAACTACAGTTGCAGAATGTGATAATTGCTGCTGTACAGACCCTCCAACTTCTCAAGTTGTTGATAAGGAAAACAGAAAAGATCTACTGAAAGAGAAGCATACCAGGCTTATTAATTTTGCTGGTCCTATAAAAATGCTTGGTGAGGGGCACACAGTGACAGTAATTAATGTTCAAAGCAAGTTGAGCTCACCTCATATTTACAGCAAAGATCATGGGGATGAGGAAGTGTTATCTGCTCCAGGAGAGAACAATAAAGAGAGTAGTTGCTATCATAGTTGTGAAAGGCATTGTTATCAGCCTATATTACCATGGATAAATGGCGATGGAAGTACTAATAGCACTCTCTATGAAGGTTTAAGTCGCCGAGTTATTGGTTATGTCATGCACTATCCTGGACTAATGGAGGTGTGTTTGCTTTATTATTTGTGCCTGCTCTTTCTAGATAGGAAACTAATATTTTGCTTGTTCTTGAGTGCAATACCACAATAAGTTCTCTATTCAATTTTACGGCATCACCACACTATCCTTTACTTAGGAAATATAAATTCATTTTTAAGAAAGAGTTTAGATATGTAGTCTAGCAAAGACAGCAGGAAAGTTTTATACAATTCTATCAGTATATATGATTTGTTCACATCTGATTGCATTCCTCAAATTCAGTGGTTGGAAATTTAGGATCTCAAAATCAAGTTTCAAACATTTTACTAGTACCTCATTTTGAATTATTCAAAATTTGCTTTTATGATGTTAGAATGCCTGGAATACTGAAAAAATACTTTAGTTATGACAAATGGCAATCTGATTGTAGTATATTACTCGTATAGTCATATTTCGGAAACAAGGTGAAAAAGAACTAATATACTAGGCCAGAGATGGGGTACCCATGTATAGTTGGGGCCTTACCTTTTTATAGTATAGTACTTATTTGGTACTTATCAGTTTGCAAATGCTACTAATCTTTACCACTTTATTTGTTCAGAATACTTGGCACTTGGCAGCATAAGTGCCTCCACCCTTTTACTTTGCCCATGGCTAGTTATTTAGTTCAGTTTGCTTATCTACTCACAAATATCCCCTTATTTAGACAAAATGTGATGTTTTGAACATGGTTTAAAAATATCACAACTTTGACCATTGATTTCTGTCGAAAACTTAATGTATACATACGACCAACTATAATTTGAATATACATGCTATCTTCTTATGACATCTTGATACATATGAAGATGTCACAAGTTAAAATTGAATCACTTTTGTGATGGGAATGTTAAATAGAAGACAAGAATTAATTGTGAAGAGTGTTTTTTGGATGCACTGGATAAAAATAATGGTTGCCTAGGTAACGTATTACTCAAAGTTGTCAAATATCTGTGTATGGAGATTGTAGACATATTAACTATACATGCTCATACATTTATGCTCCATATCTTAGTTTTTTTATGTGTTGACTTCAGTAGGTACAAACATATTTGCTGTTCGATGTGTTTGAAATTATTTAGCTTGTCCAGGAAATGTTAGTCTCTAATGCTATTATTAAAAATTCAAGTGATACATGTAAATGCGTACTATGGCTCATTTATCTTGATCAGGCTATCCTTTCTGTGTTGTGACTGGGAAATATCCCATTCTCAGATATTAAGTTACCTTTCCATTAGTTAACTTTTATTCTAAAAAAGGGAAACCATAGCTCTAATCGTATGCTTTACTCTTATTATGTTATAGGAAGATGTTATCCGTCGGATGGATGTATTGAATCCTCAGGTATCTGGCCCATTTTCTGTTTCAATCCTCAGGTTCCTGTTCAATTAGTGACACATTATCTTTTGACAGACTTGCAGGACCCTGCTAGAAAAGCTAACGCTTGATGGGAACCTTCATGTTCGGGTGTTTGAAGAACCTGTGCCAATGGCTCCGACCATACTGCAGGGTCTGTTCAAGCAACACTCTAGTAAAGAACGCTCAAAATGTGTAAAGCGCTACTTCGCAAACCCAATGAGCACATTACAACTGTAACTGTTAAGATTATTTTAACTTCGTTCTAGATCCAGAGTCGTGAGTGCATCATGATTTGGAATGTTTTTTGAATGTTACCCTCTCCGGAAGTGCTAGGGCCTTGCAGCTGAACCATTATCGCTTGTCTGTTTTCAAACCGTGCTTGGTTTAAGACACTCTTGTCTCAGGTTGTTTTTTCTCAGGGTTCTGCCACCGTGGGTTCATGCTTGAAAGTTATAACTTTACCAGAGGTAGCATCCCAGGCGTTTATTTACCCAAAAAGAGGATGATGAAAGCATCTGGACCCTAATTCAGTTTTAATGATTGGTGATGGCACAATTATTATGATTATCGTGTGTTTGTAGGGGCATTACTTAGTGAGGTCATAGTGACAATTGGTTGATAGACAACTGTGACTTTCATGCACCTTTTGATGGATTTTATGTTGGTTTCAAAGGATGTGGCGCATACTTTTCAAGCCTACCGCTAAGTAGCTCAGATGGTGCCCAAAGATCAGTTGGAACTTAAGCCAGCCCTAAGATCAATTGGAACTTAAAGCCATTTTTAAAGGTGTTTGAATAGATGAAAATGGAGGTATTTCAGGGTCATTGTATTTCTCCAGTGCTAACCCGTGAAGAGCATGGGCCATGTGTTAATGGATTGGCTAGTTACTGTGCTCTGAACCATATACTCCAATATGGTCAATGGCGAAGTGCCACTGTAGTATGTAGCCCAGGCCCCATGTACACGGTACACTGACATTGGTACACAGTGAGCTTCTAGATCAACTGGATTTCTTCATCGGAGGCTTGCAGTTGGCCAGGCCAGTGCCACGGAGGAGCACCGGACAATACACACTGAAACAATAACTACTGGCCTTTGCAATATAGCCGTCAAGAGACATGATGATGCAACAAGAGACGCCGTAAAAAGGTGTAAGCAGTTGGTCTGGAAGTGTGAGCAGAAAACGTAATCGGTTGCGCAAGCTGGTCTCAGTCCAGGGCTCCAGGCGCAGTAAACTTGGGGCAAGGGGTGGTCATTTGACGCTGCTCCAAGTACAGCTCTTTCACCTTGGATCCCTTGCCTATTGGGAGAGGATGGAATGGTATGGGAAATTTCTTGATAAGAAGATCGTTTCCTGTCAGTGTGGAACGTGGAACGTGTAGATCACGACTCGGAGTCACCGTACTCACGTGAACTGTGAAGTCCATGGAATAGGGGCCACGGGCTAGAAGTGTTCCAGTAAGTCTGTACCGCAGAGTCCCAAACCAACTCTCAAGCGCCTAATGTGATCGCTGCTTGGGAGCAGCGACGCGTACTAGAGAGCCGGATATAGGCAAAATAAAGTGCTGACCATACTAAGTCTACCCGGGTAAGAGCAACTCCAACAGTTTTGCAAAAATCACTTGGCAAATCTCTAGTTTTGCCAAGTCTCAGACCCAAATGACAAGTGAAAAAATAGCTCTTCTCTAACAGTTTGCTATTTGGACTTGGCAAATTATTAATGACCCACATGTCTTAATTTTTATTTCAGAAATATTGTGAGAAATCGATCTGTCATGACAAATCAGTACCTTGTGTTATTTGTAATATTTTCATTCGGTCAAATATTGTGAGAAATGTGTCATATTGCATCTATCATATCCCGTAGCAGATGGGACAGAGAAATGCTGTTGCCTTGGCGGTGAACGTGGCTGTCCATTCTTTGTCATTTTGCATCTGGTAGCAGCGGCTTTCGACAGGATTGGACGGCATGCATCGATTCAAAGTACTGAACACACACACGCGTCACAAAATCAGGCTTCGCGGTGCCGAACTCGCCGGATGGCAAACGCTGCAGTGCGCGCATATTTGCGCCTGAAGCAGAGATATTTGCCAAGCTCCAAAATGCTAAGTGTTTTTGCCAACTCGTTGGAGTCTGTTTTTTGTGATTTTGCCAAAAATCCTAGAATGTCAAGTGTTTTTGCCAAACTGTTGGAGTTGCTCTAAACTCTCAATCACGCACCGATGGTCATATGCCTCATCATAACTATCAGACCAGACAGTCATTCCGCGTGACGACGGCACCGGTGGGCGAAGACCATGACATCTGATGGGACAGCAGTACTATGGCGTGTTACAATCTTTTGCTCCGGACGGTGGTATCTCTACGCGTGCCGAAACAGTGTCGGTGGCCTTTAAAAATGCGTAGTCCATCTCGTAAACCCAGAACCCCGAGACACTTCACACAACGCACAGACAAGCAAGCTCATTGGCTTTAATCATGAGCTCAAGTAGAGTGATAGTTTGCGCCATGGCGTTTGCTCTAGCATGCTTGGTGGCCATGCCGCCTGGATCCACAGCCTTAGGCGATGACCGAGGGATATTGTATATCCCGTCCGCTGCCTCCTTAGCTCACTGTCCCTCTAGCTGTGGGGGTGTCCACATCTCCTACCCCTTCGGCATTGGGCCTGGCTGCTTCCGACCAGGCTTCGAGCTTACTTGCAACCACACCACTCAACCTCCAAAGTTATTTCTGGGTAACAGCACAATTCAGATTACCAACATGGATAGTGACTTTTTTGGTAACTATGTTTACGTCCCTGCTATGTTCTTCAACAGTACTAGCTTGGAAGAATCTAGTATGAACACCTACAATATATCTTGGGATGCCCATGCTAAGGGTATTACTATCTCCAGTTATAACACTTTCTTCTTCCTTGGCTGCGATTTCGATGTTGACTTGTTTGATTATGTAAGGAACCCAATCGGCTCCTGCATGAGCAGGTGCCACGGCAAGGTTACCTTGCCGAATCAAGGGCCTTGCAATGGGTTTGGTTGTTGTTCCATCATTCTACAAAACAACATCGTAGGCTTTCACGCAGCAATTGTTCGGGCTCGTAATATGCCAGCACAGTCATATCCTCTGCACCCTGGCATCATGGGTTTCATGTCGGCTGATGCAGATCAATACACGCAAAATGCAACTGATATTTTCTCAGGTTGGACAAATGCAAGCAAGATTTATGACGCTGTTGATAGGATTCCTCCTTCTCCCCTTGATCTCTCGTAGGCGATAAGGATGAGGGGCTGGTGGAGCTCGGGCTCGGCGCTGGGGCGCCGTCGCACGAGGAGGGTGGAGGCGCTAGGGTTAGGGCGAACAGGGAGGAGGAGGTGGCTAGGGCAGGAGGGCGCACAAGAGACTAGGATTTGGGGGGGCTACCCGATCTCCCAGCTCCCTAAAGGAAGCTGGAAACAATATATGTCTCTGCTTGATTTCTATCATAGAGTTCTTACAAATATATAGCCTCCTCTAGACTCACAATTTCTAAATAAATCCCTCAAATACTAATAATACTGGAATTATAAAATATAGCTAGATAATGGGCCTAGGCGCCCCTAGGCCGATCGGCCTGTGGCTCTCAGCCACGTCTCCTCCTCTTATACGTGACGCCGGTCATAACATCTCTCCCCCCCTCGACGAACAGCTCGTCCTCGAGCTGGACATCCGGGTAGAGAGTGGCGAAGTCGTCGCGGAGCTCCCAAGTAGCGTCGTCGTCTGGAAGGCCTTGCCACTTGACAAGGAGGTGCCACACACCGGCGAAGCCGGGCGCGCAGCACACGCTCGGCGCCGGCAAGAGTCGCCCATCCCGCACGGGCGGTAGAATGGCCGGGGTAGGCGGAGGCGTGCCGACGAAGGTGTAGGGCTTCAGCAAGCCCACGTGGAAGACGTCGTGAAGGCGCGCATCCGCGAGGCGGCGAAGACGATAAGCCACCGGGCCAATGCGCTCGACGACCTGAAAGGGCCCGGCGTAGCGAGGCCGAAGCTTGCCCTTGGCGGGCGATGCGAGCGCGTGGGTGGGGCGGTGAAGAAGGCGGAGCAGCACCCACGCGCCCACATCAAACTCCACTTCGCGATGATGCTCGTCGTAGTGGCGCTTGGCGTACTGCTGCGCCTGAAGGAGACGCTCGCGGACCTTCTCCAAGAAGGCGTCCCTGTCGCGGAGCATGGCGTCCACCGCCTCTGTCTGGGCCTCGCACGCGTGATGTGGAAGCAGCGGTGGCGGAGGACGACCGTAGACGACCTCGAACGGCGTCGCCCGAAGCGCCGAGTGGAACGAGGTGTTGTAGCAGTACTCGGCCCAGGAGAGCCAGTCGACCCACGTGCGGGGACGGTCGCCGGTCGCACAGCGCAGGTACATGGCGATGATCTTGTTCACCACTTCGGACTGGCCGTCTGTCTGAGGGTGAAACGCCGTGCTGAGCCGCTGCTTGACACCTGCACATCTGAAAAGATCACGCCACAAGTTGCTGGTGAAGACCGGGTCGCGGTCGCTGACGATGGAGCTGGGGAAACCGTGCAGTCGCACGATCTCGTCGAAGAATGCCCGGGCGACCGTCGCGGCGGTGTAGGGGTGGCTGAGCGCGATGAAGTGGGCGTACTTCGAGAAACGATCCACCACCGTTAGGATCACGGACTTGCCGTGCACCTTCGGCAGTCCCTCGATGAAGTCCATGGAGATGTCGGCCCACACCTGGGAAGGCACCTCCAAGGGCTGGAGGAGACCCGCCGGCTGCGTCGTCGGCGTCTTGTTCCGCTGGCACATGTCACACGAGCGGACGAGGTCGTGCACCAGCTGTCGATCGCCGGGGATGTAGAAGTCCGCCCGGAGACGTACCAAGGTTTTCTGAACGCCCTCGTGTCCAGAGGAGTGCGCCAGGCGCACCACCTGGTGGCGCAAGTTGTCGATGTCTGGCACGTAGAGGCGCTTGCCGTGGAGGATAAAACCGTCGCTGGTCCCCCACGGCGCGCCCAAAGTAGCGTCCGCGCCCGCGCTTCCAGAAGGTTGCCGGCGACGGCCGGCCGCGGTGGCGCGGCGTATGTCGGTGTAGAGGTCAAAAGCGGGCGCCGAGAGGGCGCAGGGCCGCGGCCTCCTCATCCTGCGCGAGAGAAGCGTGCGCCGCCGAGTTGAGCCTCCCGGGACGGTACTCGACGGTGAAGTCAAACCGGAACAGCTTGCTGAGCCACTGGTGCTGGGGCACGGTGGACAGCCGCTGGTCCAGGAGAAACTTCAGGCTGTAGTGGTCGGTGCGGACGAGGAAGCGGCGCCCCCAGAGGTACGGGCGCCAGTGTCGGACCGCCTGCACCAACCCAATGAGCTCTCGCTCATAGGCCGCGAGCTTGACGTGGCGGGCGGCGAACGGGCGGCTGAAGAAGGCCAGGGGTCCCTCCCCCTGGTGAAGCACGGCGCCAAACCCCGTGCCCGAGGCGTCGCAGTCCACCACGAACTGGCGGTCAAAGTCCGGCATCTGGAGCACCGGTGCCTAGGAGAGCGCCCCCTTGAGGGCGGCGAAGGCCTCATCTGCCTCCGCAGTCCAGGCGAATGCCTCCTTCCGTAGGAGGCGCGTGAGGGGCGCCGCGATGGAGCCGAAATCGCGGATGAACTTCCTGTAGTAGCCGGCGAGCCCCAGAAAGCCGCGCACCCCGCGGGGAGAGCGCGGCGTTGGCCAAGCCTCGACGGCTGCCACCTTGTTGCCGTCCATGGCGACGCCGTCCGCGGAGATGACGTGGCCCAGGTAGGCGACGGAGCGCTCCCCGAAGGAGCACTTCGACCTCTTCAGGAAGAGGCCGTGGGCGCGCAAAGCGGTGAAGACGAGGCCGACGTGCTGCAAGTGCTCATGCCAGGAAGTGCTGTAGATCAAAATGTCGTCGAAGAAGACCAGCACAAACCTGCGGAGGAAGGGGCGGAGCACGTCGTTCATGAGCGCCTGAAAAGTGGCCGGGGCATTGGACAACCCAAACGGCATCACCAGAAACTCGAAGTGGCCGTGGTGGGTGCGGAACGCCGTCTTCTCGATGTCCGCCGGGTGCATGCGCACCTGGTGGTACCCGGAACGGAGGTCGAGCTTGGTGAAGAACTTGGCGCCATGGAGCTCGTCGAGGAGCTCGTCGACCACCGGGATCGGGAACTTGTCCTTGGACGTGCGGTCGTTGAGGCGCGGTAGTCGATGCGAAGCGCCACGATGCGTCCGCCTTCTTGACGAAGCACGGGCGCCGAAAACGGCGACGTGCGGGGCGGATGATGCCCCCGCTCCGGCGATGGCGGCGCATTGCCGCCGAGCTCGTCCTTCTTCGGCAGGGGTAGCGGTATGGCCGCACTGCCACCGGCGCCGTCCCGAAACAGCGAGTGGATGCGGTGGTCGTAGGGACGGGCCGGCGGAAGGCCGCGCGTGTGTCGAAGACGTCGGCGTGCTTTGGGAGAAGCTCGTCCGCCGGCGGTGCCGCGGGTCCGTGGCGACCACCGCCGCCGACCGGCTCGCCGGGAGGGCGCGCCAAAAAGCAGCCACGCACTGCCAGGTGATGCGGCGGCCGGCGCGCAGGAAGGATACGGTGAGCCGCTCGAAGTCCCACGTCAGGGGTCCCAGCGACCCCAGGAAGTCGACGCCGAGGATGAAGTCGAAGCAGCCCAAGGTGAGGCCGACGTAGGAGACGGCGAAGGGCGCCCCGTGTATGTCGACCGGGACGTCACGGGCGATCCCCGCACGGGTGCGCTCGCCGGCCACCGTGACGCGCGGCGGTCGCCCAACGGAGCGAGGCCAAGTCGCCTCATGGCCGCGCCCTGCAGGAAGGTGTGTGTAGAGCCCGTGTCGAGGAGAGCGAGGAGACGCTCGCCCTTGATCGTCACCGGCAGCAGCATCGTGTTGTAGGTCCTGATCCCTGCAAGAGCGTGCATAGAGACCACAAGAGCGTGAGTATGGGCCGCATCAGCGGTTGCAGGCTCATCGAGCGGGGGCTCCTCCACAGGCGTGGTGTCGTCGACCAGGAAGTCGTCCGCCTCCAGGAAGAAGAGTCGGGGGCACATGTGACCCTGCACGTACGGCTCATCGCAGTTGTAGCAGAGTCCCTGGCGACGGCGTTCCTGCATCTCGGCAGGCGACAGGCGGCGGAAGGTGCGGGTGCGCGCGGCTTCGGTGGCGCGGCCGCCCTCCCCGACGGCGCGGGGCCTCCGGGCGGTGTGTGTCCTGCGGGGTGGCGCTGGCCAACGGGGGGCGCGGCGGCATGCCGAGCCGCTGGGGCGGCCTGCTGCTCCGAGGCGGCGGTGGATGTAACATCTCTGATGTTATACCAACTAAAACCTGCCATGTCATCATGTTTAGTCGCAAAGCATTCATGCTTAGGTCAACCCTGATCTGCATCCACTAAAACAAGATTTATATTCTAGGTTGATTGTGCCCCTGAGATGATGCTTGTTACCGCTTTTGATAGCCTAGAGGTGTGTCGGCTCGATCGAACGCGATTTCGTTTCGAAAACCCTGTTTCCGACAAACTCCGTTTTACATCTTTTCCTAGTTCAAAATCTATAGAGAATTTGGGGTGGTCCAAAAAGCAATATTGTAGGGCTTGATGAGACCTACAATGTTGGTGAACAAAGTTTTTCAAGTTTTCAAAAAGAATTTCAAACAAATTTGAAAATACGGTTTTCCGGACGTTGTCCCCTTTTCAATTTCAAACCATAATTCAAAAACTATGCATATTTTGGAAAAACACCTTTTGGAGAAAGTGTGCAGTTTGAAAAGTTGAGTTTTTCATAGTTTTGGAGTTTTTCAAGTTCTTTAGAAAAATCCAAAGTAATTTCAAATATTTCATTCTAGGGTTTTTGTCCCCTTTTCAAAATTTGATTCAAATTCAATTTTCCTTTCAAAATTTGAAATTGTGCCAGTTGAGAAAGTTGTAGAGAATGAAAAATTAGCTAGGGTTGCTTTTTGGAATTTTTCAACTTCAGTTCAAATTTTTGGAGTAATTTGCAATTTTCCCCTGCTGTTACTTGTGGATGACGTCGGCATCTCCCCGTTCCCTCACTGGCGCCGGCATCGCCGCGGCCATGCCGTTCGGTCGCCGCCGACCGCCAGCGCGACGCCGCCTGAAGCTTCCACGCCCCGTGTCGTCTCCCCGGCAGCCGTCCCAATTTTAAGCCCCGGCCCGCACCCCTTCTCCCCCTCCTCCTTATCCTCTTTCTCTCGGCCGCCATTGCCATCGCCATTGCCGCCCGAGCTCGCGCCTCCGCTCGCCGTCGCCGTGCGCCGCCTCCGTCCAAAGAAAATATCACCGCTAGCTCCGCCTCGTCCTAGCGCATCCATAGAGCAAGAAGATAGCCCTCCTTTCCGTCTAGAATCGCCGCCAAGCCATCATCTTCTTCGCGCACGGTGAGCCGAGCCGCGAAAGTCGCCGCCGCCGTTCGTCGCCATTTTAAGTCATTTTCTCGATTCCTCTTGCCCTCGTGCTCGCCTTGACGTGCTGCTCACGGTGCTCCCCTCCTTTTCCGATTTGGTGGACAGCCGACGCCGGAACGCGAAGCTCGCCGCCGGGTTCGCCGCTGACGCCATTTCCGCCGCCGCCAAGCTCCCGTCTCCGACCGTCCATCTGCTCCATCTTCAAGTGCATCAGCTCCGCGGTGAGCTCCTGCACCTGTCTATGCCCTTTGCTTGGCCTCTAGGACGTTGTAGCTTCCGGCCGCCATGCGTCGCCGCCGGCTTGCCGTTGCCGCCGCCGCCGCGTGCGAAGCCGAGGTCGCTAGGGCCTCGCGCTGGACTCTTTGGCTTACGCATCGCTCCCGCCGCGTCGCGTAGCACCCGCGCGCGCGCTAAAGCAGCCGGAGAAGCTCCGACGAGCTCCGCCGTCGCGTAGCCGCACCGCCGCTCCGCCATGGTCGCCGGCGAGCGTGCGCCGTTGCGTCAGCCGCCCCGTTAGGTAGCTCATCAGGTGCGCCGTGTCGCCAGGGTCGCGTAGAGCCAAGCCTTGCCGCCTAGAACCTCGCCGCCGGCGAGTAATCGCCGGCGAGGTGGCCGCCGCCGTCGGCCCATCGCGGGCGAGCCTGGTTGGGCCGGCCTGCTACTGTTGGGCCAGGCCGCCAACAATCTTGGGCCGAGCCAGGCGATTCGGCCCAGTGAGTCCTTTTCTTTTTATAAATCCTTTTTCATTTCTATTTAGACGAGAAAATGTTTTATTCTTTCAAAATTCATAATAAATTGTGTATTGCTCCAAAAATTCTGAAAATTTTTGTGTGTGTTCCTTGTGATGTCCTCTATCAAGGAAAAATTCAAAATGCCAAATTTGAGTAGTTTTGTTATGTTCAAAAATTATCCCTTTTAATTGAAAAATGAGTCTTCCCCGATTTTTAATAAATTATTTATTTATCTAAAAATCATGAAAATTCATTGGTGCACTGTTTTTGATATAAACTACTTAAAATTAATTTTTGAAATCAATTTGACAACTTTTGTTTTAGGATTTAATTTCTTTAGTTAATTAATTATTTGTTTGACTTTGGAATTGAGTGAAGACCCTAGGTCATCAACCCTAATGACCTTCGGCACTTTAATTTATTGTTTGCGCTTGTATTTAATTTATTTACTTCTGTTAAGCATCATATTTATACTCGATCATGTCATTATCGTGTAGACCACGTGCCCGAGGAGAGTAGCGCCGGTCCGAAGGAGGAACCAGTTCCGGAGTCGGGTTTCGGTGTTTCCAGTGTTGACGAGTCCGGTTTCGTCTACGCTCTCGATCAAGGCAAGCCCCGGTTTACATTCAACCCTACCTTGTATTATAAAGCTTTTATCATTTGTGCTTTTGCTTTGATGCATTAAGTATGAGGAGTCGAGTGAAACCCTAATTGATGCATTACCTACCTTGTTACTTGTATATCATCCTTGATACCTGATTTATTTTAAAAATGCTTAGTATGCTTAGTCTTGCTTTAGTAAATAGGTTTTCAATTGTATTAATTCAGAAATGTTGGAGATTGGTTTCACATGTGGCATCTTAATGATGGTAGCGAATGATTAGCAAGATCGGTCGGGTAACTTGCATCATATGGTTGATGTAGTGTTTCCGACTTGTCAATTAAGGACCGTACCGTTGTTGGCCCTTGGATCATGAAATATAGTACTAATCACATACCCTTCGGGGAAAGCTCTGACCTAAGATCTTCTAAGGACTAGTACGGTGAGCCCGTGCATTGGGAGTGGCGAGATGGCGAGAATACTAGTTACCCTCATGGGGCGTAACCCGGATTGGAGGTGTACAAGTATTCTCGGATGGCACGGAAGCTGAGCCTAGTTCTAGAAAGTCTGAAGTCAGAACTGATATACTTGTGGGTTAGAGTCCCACGTATATCGTGTGCTTGGGAAACCCCAGCTGGGTAGATAAGCGGTTCGAACTGTCGTATGCTCCACGAGTAAGGAGACTTGATCCTCGCACCTGCATCGTAGATAAAACTGGTGGCTACTTTCTGATAGGAATAAAAGAAGGTTGTTTGAATTATCTTGATCTGCTGGATTATCTAGGAGCTAGTTTAGCATAAATAACCCCACAGGTTAACTTGATAATAAAACTTGAGGTTAAGGACTCACTCTTAGTGGCTTTTCTGCAAAGGAATTGATTTTTGCTCAGACCTTACCTTGATTCCTATCTAGCCTGCATTCCTGAGTCTTCACCACCTTTTTCGTCGGGTTAGTCTTGTTGAGTACTTTTGTACTCAGGGTTTGTTAACCCTTGTTGCAGGTGAGTCTCATGCTCAGGTGTGCTTTGCACCTTGTTGCATGACGGTCCTTCCAGAGAGTGACGACGAGTAGTGTGTTTGGCCTTGGGCAAGCATCAGGTCTGAGGTGTTGTATAAAGTTATCGTAATGCTATCTACTACTTTATGGTTTGTAATAACTTAACTCAGGGTTTGTAATCTTTAAAACTTATAGGTTTGTAACTTATGTTGTAAGACTTCCGCTTTTCACTCTGATGTATATTATTTTATTGTAAAACTGTTGTACATTGCAATGTCTCTTGTAATGATTGATCCATGCTCGGAGAATCGTGGAGGTTTCGGGTTTAACCCGACAGAGCTAATTAAGTCTTGTGGAACACATGCATTGTCATCCGAGGTCTGTTAAGACAAGGATTAGTGCATGTGGGCCACATTACTTAGGAGGTTCTGCCACAGTGGAGGCGCCGTTGCCGCAGCCCGCGTCTCGAAGGCGCGTGCCAGGAACATCGCCGTCTGCAAATCCGGCGGTGCGCGCATGGCGACGTCGACGCGGATGTTGCCGGGTAGGCCGCCGACGAATGCGCCTCGCCTTCGGCACCCGGAGATGTCCCCGAGTGCGCCAAGATGGTCTGGAAGCGCTCGGAGAACTCCTGGACCGAAGACTGGAACGGTAGACGGCCCAGCGTGGAGATGCCGGAGCCGAACATGGCGTCGGGGGGGCCGAAACGAAGGCGGCAGAGTGTCTTGAAGCGGTCCCAGGAAGGCATGCCCTCGTCCTGCTCGAGGGCGTAGTACCACGTCTGCGCGGCGCCGGTGAGGTGGTAGGACGCCATCCACGTGCGTTGGGATACCGGCGTGCGCTGTCCCCAGAAAAATTGCTCACAATGCGTGAGCCAGCTGAGCGGGTCGACGGAGCCGTCGTAGGTGGTGAAGTCGAGCTTGTGGGTTTTAGGTTCCCACGCGCCCGGCTCCGCCAGCGGCCGGCGGTCGCCCCCGCCCGGGGCGCTCGCACTCGACGCCGTCGCCATGGCGGTGTCCGGCCACAGGCTGATCCCCGGGAACAGGGGGCCATCCACGCCGCCGTAGAGTATGCCGCTGGTGGGCGCGTCCCCGGGGCGCGAGCCTGAGGCTAGGGTGGACGTCCGAGCCGGGGTAGTGGTGTAGACCGGCGGCGCCACCGCCGCTCGAACGGGAAGCTCGGGATCGGAGACGGTGAATGCGGGAACGCGATGGATGGATGGGCACCCTTGGACGGTGGAGTGGGGTGCGGTGGGGAAGCCGCCGCCGCCGCCGCCGCCGCGGCCGCAGCCGCCCGCGTCGCCGACTGCGGCGCGGAAGGGCCGCTGCGTGGTGGGCCGTGGCGGCCCGTTGGGCCCGGTGAGGAAGGCGTGGATGCCCTTGACCGCCCGCCCTAGCTCGAGCACCGCCGCCGTGAGATCGGCGGGGCTGAGGACGAGGGTCTCTGAAGTGGAGGGCGCCTCGCCTTGTGCGCCGAGGCTCAGCGCGCCGAAGGCCGCCCCGGCGTTGATCACTGCGAGGTTGGGGTCGGCGGTGGAGGGCGGCGCGGTGGGGGCGGGCACGCCGGTGGAGGGCACGTTCGGATCAGCCATCGAACCAGAGAAGCTGGATACCAAGTTGATAGGATTCCTCCTTCTCCCCTTGATCTCTCGTAGGCGATAAGGATGAGGGGCTGGTGGAGCTCGGGCTCGGCGCTGGGGCGCCGTCGCACGAGGAGGGTGGAGGCGCTAGGGTTAGGGCGAACAGGGGGAGGAGGAGGCGGCTAGGGCGGGGAGGGCGCACAAGAGACTAGGGTTTGGGGGGCTACCGATCTCCCAGCTCTCCCTAAAGGAAGCCGGAAACAATATATGTTTAAACTGATTTCTATCATAGAGTTCTTACAAATATATAGCCTCCTCTAGACTCACAATTTCTAAATAAATCCCTCAAATACTAATAATACTGGAATTATAAAATATAGCTAGATAATGGGCCTAGGCGCCCCCTAGGCCGATCGGCCTGTGGCTGTCAGCCACGTCTCCTCCTCTGATACGTGACGCCGGCCATAACAGCTGTCCTTGGCGTTGCCATCATGGACCAGCCAAGCTGCAAAATCGCGCAAATGAATAACGCAAGTTATGCTTGTGCCACCGACAGCTATTGTGCAAATGCGTTATATGGAGGTTACACCTGCCACTGCTACAGTGAATATTACACATCCTTTAATGCTTACATTTCTGAAGGATGCCAAGGTTGGATCCGGATTGAGTGACTTTGCTTCAGCAAGTCACGCTGTAACTTTCCATCCATCTCATCCGTCCATTCTGCATCTGATGGCGCAACACGATTCCAATGAGGAAACACACAGCAAGAGCCCAGACTTGGCATTTCCGGCCACACCGCACAGCCCCAACTCATCGGTGCCGGAAGCGGTGTCTCCGTCTCGTCGGGCTCTACCTCTGCGTCCCTCGCCGGCTCGACGCTGTCCAAGGCATCGACACTGGCATTGGTCCTTGGCGTGTACTACAGTCCTCGACCTTACCTTCGCACCGGCCGTGGAGCCTCGCCGCATCCAATGCCCGCGACGGCACCCCCGCTCGCTGCGCGGTGTGGCCTCGCCGGCCGGCCGCTCGCCACGCCGTGTCCGCGACAGTAGCTGATCCCCGCGCAGCCCTTCGCGATGTCGGCGCGCGCTCGCCGCATCCCATGTCCGCGACGGCCGCCGCTCTCCGTGCCGCGTAGCTGCTCGCCGTGCAGCCCTCCGTGACGGTCTCGCACACTAGTCGCATGTCTTGCCAGCGATGGGCGCTCGCTCGTTGTGGCCTTTGCCCACGTCGGCCGGCCTCTCGCCACGCTAGCCCACGCGCTGGCCGTGCACGTGCACGCACGCAACGTTGGCCGGAAGCAACGACGCTAGCACGCGCTTCGCCTCCGCGTGGTGGTGCTCCGGCAGGTTCGCTCCACGCTCGCCCTGCTATGGATGGCAAACTTGGTGGTGAACATGGTGCCGTTGCCGTCAGCGTCGAAGAGACAGAAGGCGTGGCGCAGGTCCTCGGCGGCGGCCGCGTCGCCCTCGATGGTGGCATTGAGCGCCGCAAAATCGTGGAGGCTGATGAGCCAGCGGCGGCGCTGCGTGCTGCGCAAGCGCATGCGTCCCCGCTCTGTTTAGACTCTAGACGAGGCGTCGAGCGCGGCCGGCGTGAGGAGGTCGCGATCAGCGCGCGCCGCCATCGCGGAGGACGGCGCGGCGAACGTGGGCGGCCGGCGTGCTCGGCACCGTCGCGCGCCGCCGTGGGGGCTGGCTTCGTCCCCGGTCCTAGCGAGCTGCGCCCCCAGCGATGGCAGAGCTTGTCCCTGTGCAGTGCGGCAGCGGGCCGGCGGCGCTCGACTTCCCACGACGACGTTCGAGGCCGGCGTCCGCAAGGCCCCACGGGATCGCGGCGCGGCAGCGCATGAAGCCAATTCACGGAAGACCAATCTGCTGGCTTGCGGCTTGCCTAAGTAAAATATTGAGACTTTATGCTCGATTGAATGTGAGCCGTCGGATGTTGTTTGGACGTTGGATACATACCCGAAAGTTACAATGTGACTTGCAAGAGCAACGTTACTCAATCTGAATCCGCCAAGGTTCTTCTTGCTTGCTTCTCTCTAAAACATGAACATATCATTTCCAGCAGTAATTTCATGAACCTACCATTTCAATCATCTTGTTCTTACTTCTTGTCAATTTTTGTGGAGCAGATTACAACATGAAGCCTAAAGAGCATTGCCGGAGGTCATGTGGCAACATGTACATTCCATTCCCTTTCGGGCTCGAAGAAGATTGTTACGGAAACGAAAGGTTCCAGCTTGATTGTACAACAGCTAACACTACGCTTTTCACATCAGGAAGTGCACAATATCGCGTGCTTAATGTGTCGGTAGAAGACGGGACTCTGATTGTCAGCAACAAACTAAACAACAGTGCAAGCTCCGTGAAAGAAATGGTGATAATTAATACCGACGAGCAAGGAGATACTAGCTTTGACTTTGAGGGTCCTGTCGAAGATCAATTTGATTTTTCTATGGAATATGACATTGTTATAAGATGGGCAGTAACCAATTCAACTTGTCAGCAAGCTAAGCAGAATAGTAGCAACTGTGCATGTCGTAGCATAAACAGTTCTTGCCTAGACGTAACCCATGGGTACATATTTATGGGGTATCGTTGCAATTGTTCTTCTGGCTTCCAAGGAAATCCGTACATACAGGACGGCTGTAAAGGTACATCCCTCTTATCCATCAGTACATCTATAGAGCATTCACATCACTCATACCCAAAATGGAATGAAAATTAGTCACATATGCTCTAACAGAATCGTAACTAGAAGTTCTGGGTTATAAATCAGATCAAGTTATTTAAGCATGTGATTGTATTTTCAGCAGAGTTAACATAAGCATATATCTGTAACGACCAACATATATATTGGTTATTGGTTAACAAATGAGATTTCTACAGATATTGATGAATGCTCATCGCCAAACTACTGCAATGGTATATGTAAAAATATTCCTGGAAGCTATATTTGCACACCATGCCCTCACAGTAAAGAATTTGATTCCATTAAGGGGCGGTGTGTCATATCGAATAAGCAACGGAATCTTCTTTTTGGTGAGTCATAGCAAACAAAATCCCCTTGCAATTACATTTTGTAACATTAACATGATTCCATAACAACAACAAATGCATATAGGTATTGCAATTGGAATTGGTTGTTGCCTTGGTTCCATATTTATTGCATTGGGTGTAATGCTACTTGCCAATAAGTGGAAGAAAGGCATCCAAAAGAGAATCCGGCGAGCTTACTTCAAGAAAAATCAAGGTCTGCTATTGGAGCAGCTAATCTTAGATGAAAGTGCTGCAAGCAAAACAAAAATATTCTCATTGGAGGAACTAGAGGAGGCGACCAACAACTTTGATGCTACCCGTATTCTTGGTTGTGGAGGACATGGAACAGTTTATAAAGGAATTCTGTCCGACCAACATGTGGTGGCCATAAAAAAGTCCAAAATAGTGGAGCAAATAGAGATAGACCAATTTATCAATGAGGTTGTCATTTTGTCTCAAATCATTCACCGTAATGTGGTGAAACTGTTTGGTTGCTGCCTAGAAGATGAAGTTCCCTTGCTTGTCTATGAATTCATTTCAAATGGAACTTTATATGACCTTCTTCATACAGACACCACACTAAAATGCTTGCTTTCATGGGATGATCGCATTAGGATTGCAATGGAAGCAGCAGGGGCTCTGGCTTATCTACACTCAGCAGCTACGATACCAATTTTTCACAGAGATGTAAAGTCTTCGAATATACTCTTGGATGGCAACTTCACCACAAAGGTTTCAGATTTTGGTGCTTCAAGATCTCTTTCACTTGATGAGACCCATGTGGTGACAATTGTTCAAGGAACATTCGGTTACTTGGATCCAGAGTATTATCATACCGGTCAATTAACAGAGAAGAGTGATGTATACAGTTTTGGAGTAATACTTGTGGAACTTTTGACAAGAAAGAAGCCAGTTTTTATTAATGATTTAGGTGCAAAGCAAAGCTTATCCCATTACTTCATTGAAGGACTTCACCAAGGGTCTCTTATGGAAATAATGGATCCACAAGTTGTGAAAGAGGCAAACCAGAGAGAAATTAGTGAAATTGCCTCACTTACAGAAGCATGCTTAAGGGTCAAAGGAGGAGAGCGGCCGACTATGAAAGAAGTAGATATGAGGTTACAATTCTTAAGAACAAACATGCTGAGAAAAGAACATCATTTACCCGAAAAAGATGGAGATATTGAGCCTTTGCTATGTGGAAAATCTAAGAACTCCCTTCAGCATATCGATCCCATTAATGCTGCACGTATACCACCTCAAGAGACCTCAAGATGCTACAGTTTGGAGCAAGAATTTGTATCTTCGTTAAAGCGACGCTAACTACATTATGGTAAAATTATAGAGGGCTTGCTTATATGCTGCTGCATCTGAGATATCATATATTTAGAGGTTACATATAATTCCGTATCTTTGGATGAGATTGTATCTTTATGTGTATTATGCACAATGTATTGTAGACCAGATAGTTGTATCCTTCTATATGATGGCTTGTATCCCTTCTATATATTTGTGTAGATGCATATAGGGTATAAACTCAAGTCCCTGTATTAAAGATAGAGTTCCATAAGAACATAGTTGTGGTTTCAACAAGTCTATTGATAATTTGATATCGATTTCCAATGGCTCAATCAGTGGCTCTAGTAGGCATCAGACTAGTACATGATTTCAACTGCAACATGTAGCTGCACCTTTTTGCCATGATCAGGCTAACACATGACTCCAGTAGGCATCAGACTAATGTGAATTGACATTCAGAACAAAGATATGGCAAATTCACTCTTCCCTTCATTCAGTGTCCTTTCATGAAAGTATCAATAGTACGGCCAATATGTGTATTCAATGCAGAACTTCAAAGCTGCATTCGCAGATACGAAATTGAAGTATGTACAAGTCTACCCTACAGATGCAACTGATCTGCGTATGGAAAATCCGAATTAGCTTTGACGCATTTTAGACTTCTAATAATTGTGAGCGCTCGTGGACTAGTACCTATCTTCGGAATATTTTGCACCATCCGTAATGCATATGAAGCAATACATTCCACTGATAATAACCATGAAGACAACAGTAGCCAGCCCAAGGCCGCGGGGGACGCATCAACCGGCCGTTCGTGCTGAGAGCGACGGAGAAGAGAGGAGGGGAGCGGACTGTTCCTCTTGGCAGAGCCTCTGCCGACTACCGACACTGCGGCGACCTGCAAGGAGTCAGAGGTGCTCGAGGATGGAGTAGCATTGGAGCAGAAGTTGGGCCTGAAATGATTTTCTTTGATGGGCCTGGGCGGTGCTTTCGTAAATATGGCCCAAGAAATGCAGTCAAGCGGCGAGACTTTTCCCAGTCGCAGGCTAGCCGTCTGTGCTCGACTGCGCCGTTTGCGCCTGCAGACAGAGCGCATGTACGCCGCCGGATGAGTGTAGCACAAATCTTAGTAATGTCCGATCTGCTTCCCTGAACTTTTTGCCGAATTTAAAAGGCTCTGTGAAATTCGACTACCGGACAACGCACTTCTTTTAACTTTCAAAAAATTCAAAACCTGAAATTCGGAGATGACCTCGTCCCCTCTCGCAGCTGGTCGGTCTCCAAGAGTCAGGTGCAGGCACTCCACCTCTCCAAGCAGAACAGGCAATCGGCTGCGCAACTGCGCAAGCCTTGCAAGCGGGACAATGGATTTTTCAGAGATCATTTGAAGAGTCTCAGTCCAGGCGCTGGTACAGTACCTACTAAACCTCTGGAGCTCTTGATGTGAACACGAGGAGAGCACGGGAGAGAAATTGTAGTGCTATTTTGGTTTTTTTCCTTGCTCATTCTACATTCTAGAACGACAATTTTTTTTTTTTGAAACTTACGACATTTATTCTGATACGAGGCAGTACGTTGTATAATTGTGAGACGGAAGGGGTACGTTCTACGGAGTCAGGTAGACAAAAGCTTCTACTAACCAGCATACTATTCCATACTCCATACTATGGTCAGTCCTCGCAGACTTGCAAGCTGTAGAAAGAGTAAACGCCACTGTCAAATCAGCCTTGCTGTAAGGATTGAGATATGTAAATCCTTATAGACGCCGAATTATCTTTCAAAAAAAAAAAAAAAAAAACTAAACGTCGAATTCGCTTCGGAGTCATTTCAGCCGCTGCTCGTACGGTAACTCGTGAGAAGATTCAAAACTCAGTAGTCCATGTACTCAGTGAGTGGTTCTAACTTCTGTCCACAAAAAAGTGTGCGCGTCGGTGTAGTTCTGAGTTAATGCGTCCAAAGTTTAATTAAATATATAAAAAACATTTAATTTTTTATGTCATTAGAACAGTGTCATATTTTATATATCAAGTTTGACCAATTATAGATAAAATAATATTATTAAATTAATTACAAAATATATTTTCATAATAAATTGATTTGGAGCCATAAATGTAAATACTATTTACTAGAACCTTAGTTAAACATAAAGCACTTTAACTGGAATGCAACCCATAGTTGTATTTTTTTTTAGGGACAAAGGTAGTATATAGATTTTTGTACTTCACCTATGCCATAAAATAAGAAATAAGTTAATTTCATTAAAAAAACATGAACTTTTGTGTCACACCTTGGTAGGAATACTAAATAATATTATGAAGTAGAGGTAATAGTTTAGACTTAATGAAGATGTTTAAAATATTGGAGCAACCGATCAAGAAATCTCATGAGCAATTTTATTTTTCCCAATACATCGAGAGATCCTGGATCTTTACATCAAAAGCATTTGGTTTATAATTTTTACTCCTTTGTTTTAAATTATAAGTTGTTTTGGTTTTCTAGATTTATACCTTTTCACTTGTATGTAGACATAGTGTATATCTAGGTGTATAGTAAAAGCTGTATATATAGTACATCTATAAATGCCAAAATGACTTATAATTTAGAATGGAACGACCATTAAGTATGAATATTTATATACAACCCACTCTAGTTTAGTCAAACACATATCTAATTATATACATACTCGAATATGAAGCTGTAGTATGTGCAAACAATACAAAAGTGAGCCTTTTATTTTGATGGCACATAACTAACTCCTACCAAGAGTATGCCTTATCATCGGATTCAAATTACAATTTATTTTAGTTGTTGTCCTACATCTCTAATTTTGGTTAACTTTATAGAAAAGATATAATTGTTTACAATATGTCTTGGTAGTGTATTTATTTGAAAATATAAATAATAATATATATAACTCTCTAAAAGCCCAGTCAAAGATAGGGGAAAAAAAAACAAACCCAAAGAAACTATGATTTACCTCGGAGAGAGTACTTATGCAAGAATTGCGCTTCAAAAGTGTATCTCATTGACTAGTACTCGTGACTAGGTGCCATATATACCCTGGTAAACTCTGAATCACGCACTGAATGACGTATATATGATATGGCCACTTCACTACCAGGGCACTCACAGTCACAGTCACAGGACTCATAGTCCAGACGCTAGCGATCGCGCGTACCAGACCCGGCGGGCGGGCGACGACCGTAACATCCGATGGGACAGTGGGATTACGGCGAGTTAGAATCTTTGCTCGTGATGGCTTTATACAGTATATCTGCGCATGCACGAAACCGTATCTGTAGCTTTAAATATGATGAGTAGTTCCAGACTTCCAGTAACCCAGAATATAATCCCGACACTAAACACCACGCAGACAAGCTGATTGGCTTAATGGTGAGCTCGAGTAGAGTGGCTTGCGCCATGGCGTTCGTTCTGGCTTCCTTGGCGGCTATGACGGCTGCATCCGCAGCCTTGGGCGACGACGGAGGGATACTGCATGTCCCGTCCGCTGCCTTCATAGCTAGTCACTGCCCCTCCAACTGCGGCGACGTCAACATCTCCTACCCCTTCGGCATAGGGGCTGGCTGCTTCCGACAAGGAGGCTTCGAGCTTACCTGTGACAACACCACTCAACCTTCAAAGTTGTTTCTGGGTAACAGCACAACTCAGGTTACTGGCATGTATGGTTCCTCGGTTTACATCCCTATGTTCTTCAACAGTAGTTTAGAAGAATCTGATATGAATATATCTTGGAATGCCCCCGCCAAGGGTATTACTATCCCAAGTTATATCACTTTCTTCTTCCTTGGTTGCGATTTCGATGTTGACTTATTCGATCATGTAAGGAACCCTATTGGCTCCTGCATGAGCAGGTGCCACGGTAAGGTACTGCCGAATCAAGGGCCTTGCAATGGGTTTGGTTGTTGTTCCATCGTTTTACAGAAGGACATCTCAGGCTTTCAGGGTGTAATTGTTCGGGCTGGTAATATGGCAGCACAGTCAGATCCTCTGCACCCTGGCATCATGGCTTTCATGTCGGAGATTGGAGATTATTACACGCAAAATGCAACTGATCTTTTCTCAGGTTGGACAAATGCAAGCAATATTTATTATGAAGCTGAACTTGAGGTTGCCATCATGGACCAACCAAACTGCAAAAGCGCGCAAATGAACAACGCAAGTTATGCCTGTGCCATCGGCAGCTATTGTCAAAATGAGTCATATGGAGGTTACAGCTGCTACTGCAACAATAATTATTACGCAGCCAATGCTTACCTTTCCGAAGGATGCATGCAAGGTGCTTCATGCTTGCTTCTCTATAAAATTGTAAAATATTTAGCTTCAGTTATCTGCTTTTTGTACTTACTCTAACAATCTTATGCATTATGGAGCAGACGATTACAACGCTAAGCCTAAAGAGCATTGCCAGATGTCATGTGGAAACATGAACATTCCCTTCCCTTTCGGGCTCGAAGAAGATTGTTATGGAAATGAAAGGTTCCGACTTAACTGTACAGCTGGAGGCGACACTCTTTAAGCCTAGGAGGTGCACAATACCACGTGACTGGGGTGTCAGTAGAAAATGGGACTCTGACGGTAAGCAACATGCTAAACAATGCTAGCTCCGGGAAAGAAATAATTATAGCTCAGATGGGCGCAAGAGGTCCGTACATCGAGGCCCCTGTGGAAGATAGATTTGACTTGTCTATGGAATATGACATTGTTATAAGATGGGCGATATCCAATTTAACTTGTCAACAAGCTTTGCAGAACTATAGCAATTATGCATGCCAGAGTGTACACAGTGGTTGCCTACCCGTAAAGCATGGGGAAATATTCATGGGATATCGTTGCAAGTGCTCTACTGGCTTCGAAGGAAATCCCTACATACGCGACGGCTGCACAGGTACATGCCCGCCTCCTTCGGTATGTACTAGTACCGTCGTTCATATACCAGAAAATGAAAAGAAAAATAATAAATTCACATACTTACAGAGGGTTAGTCTGTAGTAAGGTATTGCAAATCATACGAGGTACTGTAGATTTAAATAGGAGATTTCATCTCATCAGTTAGTAAAGCAAGCAAGCATATATTATATTTATGATTGATGATCAACATATGTATCATATAATGAATTAATTTCTACAGATATTAATGAATGTTTGCTGCCAAATTACTGCAACGGTTCATGTCAAAACATTCCTGGGAGCTTTAAGTGCACACCATGCCCTCACAGTAAAGAATTTGATTCAATAAAGAAGCGGTGTGTCACATCAACTAAGCAACATAATCTTATTTTGGGTAAGTCATAGAAAGTGAAGTTCCCTTGCAATTACATTTCTAAACATAAATGTGATTTCATAACTACAAAACATGCATATAGGTATTACAATTGGAACTGGTTGTGGCCTCGGCTCCATATTTATTGCATTGGGTGTAATTCTACTTGCCAATAAGTGGAAGAAAGGCATCCAAAAGAGAATCCGACGAGCATACTTCAAGAAAAATCAAGGTTTGCTATTGGAGCAATTGATCTCGATGAAAGTGCTACAAGCAAAACAAAGATATTCTCATTGGAGGAACTAGAGGAGGCGACTAACAACTTCGATGCTACTCGTGTTCTTGGCCGTGGAGGACATGGAACAGTTTATAAAGGGATTTTGTCCGACCAACGTGTGGTGGCCATAAAAAAATCCACAATAGTGGAGCAGATAGAGATAGACCAATTTATCAATGAGGTTATCATTTTGTCTCAAATCAATCATCGTAATGTGGTGAAATTGTTTGGTTGCTGCCTAGAAGATGAGGTACCCTTGCTTGTCTATGAGTTCATTTCAAATGGAACTCTATATGAACTTCTTCACACGGATACTACTGTAAAATGCTTGCTTTCATGGGATGATCGCATAAGGATTGCAGTGGAAGCAGCAGGGGCTCTGGCTTATCTACACTCAGCAGCTACAATACCAATTTTTCACAGAGATGTGAAGTCTTCAAATATACTGTTGGATGACAACTTCACCACAAAGGTTTCAGATTTTGGTGCTTCAAGATCTCTTTCACTTGATGAGACCCATGTGGTGACAATTGTCCAAGGAACATTCGGCTACTTGGATCCAGAGTATTATCATACCGGTCAACTAACGAGAAGAGTGATGTATACAGTTTTGGAGTAATACTTGTGGAACTTTTGACAAGAAAGAAGCCAATTTTTATTAATGATTTAGGTGCAAAGCAAAGCTTGTCCCATTTCTTCATTGAAGGACTTCACGAGGGGTCTCTTATTGAAATAATGGATACACAAGTTGTTGAAGAAGCAGACCAGGAAGAAATTAGTGAATTTGCCTTACTTACGAAGCATGCTTAAGGGTCAAAGGAGGAGAGCGGCCAACTATGAAAGAAGTAGAGATGAGGTTACAATTCCTAAGGACAAAGAGGCTAAGAAAAGGACAACATTTACATGAAAAGGATGGAGATGTTGAGCCTTTGCTATGTGAAGCTAAGAATTCACTCCAACATGTCAACCTTGTTAACGCTACCCATATAATTCCTCAAGAGACCTCTAGGTGCTACAGTTTGGAGCAAGAATGTGTGTCTTCGTTTAGTCCACGCTAACTACATTTCTGCTATATAATAAAGGGCTTTGCTTAGATACTGATGCATTTCAGGGAAGTTACATTATATTTAGCATGTTTGGATGTGATTGTATCTCATAGATGTGTTTTATGTGTAAGCACACGATATTGTAGACCACATCGCTTGTATACGTCCGTATTTATGTGGATGCATATAACATCAAATCACTGTATTAAAGATAAGGTTGTATAAGACAATAGAAAATAATCATGGTTGTCCATGAGTCCAATGATAATTTGATATCAGTTGCCAATGGTTTAATCAGTGGTTCCAGTAGGCATTTGATTAATGCATGATCTCAACTGCAGCATGCTGCTGCAATCTCTCTCTTTTTTTGCCATTTATTAGCATGACTAATGTGAGTTGACACTCCGACCAAAGATATGGCACGGCAGTCAGGACAACAGGTATCAATAGCACGGTCGACATGTATTCAACACAGAACTTCGTAACTGAATTTGCAGATATGAAATACGACTCCCTACTGCAAAAGTTCTGCATATGGACAATCCGAATTAGCTTGACGCAGTTTAGACTTGTATAGCAATTCTATAACATTGTGAGCACGCGTGACCAGTACCTATCTTCAGAATATTTTGTACCAACTATCCGTAAAAATTGAAGAAATGCATACCATTGAAAATGGCCATGTGGAAAGGGAGCCTACCAATTTGAAGAGACAACAGTAGCCAAGGCCACGGGGGGCGCATCAACCGGCGTGGTGGCCTGCTGGGGGCCTTGGAGTCGGAGGAGAGAGGGGCAGATCCCGACCCCGAGGGGAGCACGCTCCGTTCAGCCTGTTCCGCCGCTTGCTCTTGCTCCTCCGACTACCGACACTGTGGCGACCTGTCAACAGCAAAGTGTGGCGCTCGGCGGCGTCGGCGACGGCGAGGAGTCGAGGACGGAGCAGCGTTGCCGCAGGAGTTGGGCCTGAAGGGATTTTCTTTGATGGGCCGAGGCGGTGCTTGCGTAAATGTGGCCCAAGAAGTGCTGTCAGCAGCGTGGGTCAAAGTCAAGGACTTAACACACACGGCACAAGCATCCAGCCAGCAGCCCTACTTCTCCAATTCAGTGCTGTTGGTTCTTTGCCTTAATTTGCCAGCAGGGTTTTTCCTTAAGAAAGTCACAGGATCACCTAAAATGATCCAAGCAATGGCTCTCACAACACTGCAGTGCCTGTTCAAGCATGCCCAACCAGAGAAGCAAGACACAAAATTCTGAGAAGCAATGCATGGTGCCCATACCCCCATAGTCGTGATATTTTGGTTCTGTCATTCTCCATACCTACTAATGATCATGGTGAACTAGTGGCCAAGTGGAGGTAGCTGTTTACAGCACTTGACCTGACCTAAGCTAGTAAGTGTTCTCAGTTCTCACTGCTTTGGTCATTTTCCACCTGTGCCAGTGCCGCACACCACATCTACAAAAGCGGAAGGCTGCCAAATAATATGATCAACGATTCAACGTCAGAAATACTAATCAAAAGTTGGTCACAAACTTTTGGTGTGGTGTAAGTGGAGGCGATGGCGTGACCGTGACGGCCGCCGGCTACCTCTATATAGCAGTGGCCGGCTCGGTGCTGGTCATCATCAATAACGACGGCACAAACAGTGACAATAGCGTACCAAGATGTTAGCATTGTCGTCCAAGTGAGATGGTGCTTCTTGGTGGCCAGAGAAGCGGGCGGATGCCATTCTTGTGGATTGGCTGCAGTTGTTAGTGCTCTTGATGCTGCGCTTGAATATGCAGGAGCGTGGAGGTCTCAGTTCAACCGGCTACCTATGATTCTTAATGCTATAATAACAAATATCAAATGCCTTTGCTCGGCTGATGGTTTTCATTTTCATGGCTGATTTCGACTGTAGTGTTCTATGAGAGAGAATAAACTGCAGTAATTGATAAGCCAACTCAAACGAAGGAATCAAGTAAAAAAAATCAAGGTTGACTGTGCATTACGAGGCATTGTGCATGCTAAATATTTCATCTTCTAAGTCCATTCACATCGTGCAGGGGACACATACCCGCAAATTTCAATAATCGTTACAGCTCGACCATATGCAGTACAGTTGCAAATTTGCAACAAATAAAAAAGAAATAAAATTGCACAACAATAACATGCAAATGCATGGTTATCAAGTGGTCTTTTCTTACATGCTTGACATCAGAAACTCACACCTCAATAACCATATTCAAAGAAACAAATACTGTATATTTCCCTATAATTGTTGTACAAACCAGCGATGTGGTCATGTCGAACAGTGGAATTTACAAACACACAGCCAGGTGCAGGTAAGTTATATCATTGTAGATATGGTACTTACGGTAACAGCCATTTGTCTTCAGGTGTCGAAATCGTGTTTCATTCCAGAAGCTAAATTAGATGGGTACAAGTACAATGCTATCAGGTACAAACAGGTAGTTGCCAAAGATAATTGCAACATCACCTGCACAAGCATGTTGTTCACACAGTGAGATGTTGCCCAGTTAAATTCATAGAAAAATGGCAATCACGAGCTGGAATCACACATTCATGAAAAATGGCAATCTCGAGCTGGAATCACACATTCATGAAAAATGGCAGGTATTGAACCCATAGAACTTGCAGACTGCTATTCTCACAAGGCAGCAAGGCACTTTTCCCTTTTCTTTTTAGGGGAAAAGAAGTTGAAGATGAGGCCTCTAGCGTTATTTTATTATAAGAATCATTCACAAGGAGAGTTTCTTGAATAGAGATTATCAGCAATTCAAGGCTATAAAAGTACCACCTTGACCATACCTCACAAACAGTATGAATAAGTCTTCATCAGTTATTGCTCCGAGTTCCATTCTTCTCTCCAGAGCAGTCAGACCTCCGCCATCTTTAATTGTTGTTCTCGCACCCCTGTAGAAAGGAACATAATAATTCTTTTAGAAGACTGCCTCCCATCTACAAGTATGTTTTCCATAATCTGTGAAGGAAAACTATGGCGGCACTATAAGGAAATCATATTCATAGAGGTAACAGGGGAAAATAAACGAAGAATGTATTCTTTGTAATGAACATCAACCATAGGGTACCACACTGCTGACATGAAGAAGAATGTGTTCTTTGTACAGGCAAAGAAAGCAAATGGCCACAATGTGCACAGAGGAAACGTGGAGTATTCATTAGATTAAAAATTGAGGCAATAAACCTTCATAATGCCCTTTTTTTACAGTGATCAGTGGATCTGGACACAACGACACATTTGCATGAACGAGCTCAATATACTTTGAGACTTTTTCACGTATAGTTATGTTCAAATGAAAGTCCACCAAAGTGTTTTGTCTCGCTGTGCAGATATGCACTGTTAAAACACCAATGAAATATCATGCACATGACTCTAAATGTGTCACTGCCTAGTTCATACTGAACAAAACGAAAAAAACAAAGATAAATTCAAATACACTGAAATAGTAAAAGATCAAGTTGGAAAGATAGTTTGGGAATCATGAACAGCATGACATGATAAATATCAAGCTGCTGATGATGTTGCAATTAAAACTAATCATGAAACAAATATTATCAAGAATTCAATCCTACCTCTTCAGCAGATGCTTGGTGAGCTCATCATTTTTCTTTTGGACACAATGATGCAATGGTGTTCGGCCATGGAAGTCCTGCATATTAATATCCGCGCCAAAAAGTAGAAGAAGCTCCACCATTATAGGATGACCATATTGGCATGCAAAGTGCAACAAAGAACAACCTTGTAGACAGCCTTCTGGGTTTTCCCAGAGTCCTGAATTATCTCACAAGAAATCGGATCAAGTAACGTCTTGTCTGTCACTGGCTGAACATGATGGACATCTTTGCTCAAAGCATCATATGTCATGTTAGCGCTCACTTCAGCTATTGCAAGCACTCGGTATACTTCTCTCACATCATTTTTCCTTATAGCTTCCAAAATATCAATGGTAATCTGATCGGGATCTCTGGCAAAAAGCAGTTTGTCCACATACTGCATGGATCATTTATGAGAATGAATGACATGATACTAACAGAAGATCATCAGAAGCAAACATAAGACAAAACTAACAGCACTATATCATGCTGCTTTTTTTAGACGCCTTATATCATGCTGCTTGTGTTTGTTTTAATGAATAGCACTTCCATTCATCCGAGTAGGATCAAATATATGCATGTAGAGGCCTGGTGAATATGAACAATGGCCCTTACAAAATGAGAAAATGCAAACTGATGAATACTATAAAATTTGCAATATCCAACCACTTTCTTAGAAAGCATTCTTCCACGATGTTAGCCGGCCCACCAAAGAAATTAAGACTGAAGTTACTGCAATATTTCCACTATACAACTCTTTCAAGTTTTAAAAGAGATAAGTTGTACGACATCATCTTATAGGGGCATATGTAGTCATTTCTTAACTAATCTATAGATTCAATACTTGGTCCATGTGAATGGTGACTATAGACAGATATTATGATATGGGTGGGATAGTTCTTAGGACCTACCGAATATAAGTATTTTTTTTGTAAAAAAAAGGTATTTAGGTCCTAAAATACTTCTTTGAACATAGTTTCAGCTTCGGAGGTTTTCATGGTTGTTGTGGCTTGCTATTTGATTAGTTAAAGCTGATCCAAATTCTGATCAGGATCAAAGATGAGTTGCCGCACATGCAAGCAGCAGGTTATCTATCCAACAACACAATTGCACAGTTCATAAGGAATGATATATTTGTCTTATCTTGGTGCCAAAAAGCCCATAGGGCTGAAATTTGACTCCGACTATAAGATGTAACAAAGGTTACATCATAAGGGAATCTCCATTGTCCATCTAAATTTTGCTCACTACACTAAATATATATGTCCATAAGAATAAGAATTTGATAGAAACTAGAAAGGGCACCACCAGTATGAAATTGTGTCCGTTCGAGAGAGAAAAAAATGTATGAAACTGTGTAATTCATTCCTAGAACCCCCTGTGCTAGCTGGCTGAGCTTGTCTGAAACGAATGTTTAGTTCCATAAAGAGGAAACTAAAGCAAAATTGTTTCTAAACTAAAAAACTAAAACAGATGGCAATGACAACAGAATCAAACAATGTCCACAAACTCAGGGGATACTTTTCAGTAACATCAAACAATAAATGCATGATAGGTCACATATTGTTTGTGGAGGAACCATCAGTAGGTTGATCAAAGACAAAAGGAATTGAAGAGCTCACCTTTGTTTGAATGTACCTCTCCTTTATTGAGAAAGCATCACTAGGTTTAGGCTTTTCAATAAAAAGAATAGCTCCATTTGATTCGTCCACTCTGGATGAACATAGAATAATATAACAAAATGCCAAGAAGGAAATTGCACAAAAAGAAAAACAGGAGATAGTAGTAATGCTGCTGCAGTCAAAGTCAAAATCTGAGAAATCAATGATGGGAAAGTAATGGCTGCTTAAAAGTGTTAAACTAGCCATGATTATGAGTCTACGTAAGTTTAAGGAAACCAAACCTATGTGATCTTATTTGAAAGATCGCAATGTGATAGTGGTGCCCTTCAACATAATCTAATGCGGCAACTTCATGTCATTGAACAAAGTGACATGTCTATTGATGAGTGCTACTCTGCCTTTGATCGTTTGATGGGTTCTTTGATCTCCAAGATACCCTAGTGTACAGCAGCACAGTACTTGATAAAAGATATTCAAATTGATCATAACTGAATTGTTTTTGCTGTTTCAAAGAAACAACATGTGCACACAATACATGGTACTAACTTGTTGGCTTCTATGTTAGTCTACACTAGCCAATGTCCCACAGCTTAAATACTAGAAATCAAGTGGTGTGGTCTGGAAGAAAAATGGTTAAAATGTCAAAGTGAAATTTAGTGAAGTAATATGCAGATCTGATTGTATGCTTTAACATACCCTTGATCTTCTTTTGGAAGCAGAGCTTCCCAAATGGAATTAGCGTAATCATTTCCTAGTGCATGGAAGAGATCCATTATTACTGGCTCCCAGACTTTCACATCTAGTCTCAAGGATCGAACCTGCATCAAGTAAAAACAATAACTGTGACACTAACATATGGAACAAGCTAATAGCATTCTTTGTTTAATCTCCGACTGATAAGATTTTTAAAAGCTTAGGAACTATGAGATATCGCTAGTTCTGGAAGTCACACATTCATTGCCAGATAAAAATGGAAGACACGTCTATTAAAAAAAGCAAATGTACTAAACCGAAGTGTTTCCTTTCACTTTAAAACTTATGCATGGTTCACTACCACATAGAATAGAAGTACTTAAATTTACCACATGGAAATAAACGTTATATTATGTGCAAGTCAAAAGTATAAGTATATAAACTTCTTCTAATTATAATCAGATCGTGTAATCGCTAAAGCTTTGCATTGGAGATGCCAATGTCGAAAAAGACAATTAATGAGAACAAAAGCAATATTGCACTATAGTAAGATACTAAGATATGCAGTAATATATTTTCTGTATCTACCATCCCTAAGTGAATAAATAAAAGAATCTGAACTATTTTGACAGAAGATATGGCCAACCAACATTATCACTGATTAGCATATATCATGGTATAAGGTGTTAAGTGTCTATCTATAGACTCTGTCTAAATATAGCCATATGGCTTCCTATATACTGAGCACTCCACCTCTGGAGTCTGTATGCTCGGAGTTAGTCTCTCTCTGCATCCCAAGGTATGTGATATGTAACATGGTATCACAGCTCTGGTTTAGGGTTAGGATTAGCCAATTCTAATTCAACCCACGATCCAATTTTTTTTCCCTTGGGAACCTTCCTCTGTTTCGCTGCTCCTTGCGGCCCGTTTTTCTTCCCCTTCGTGCGGCCCGTCGCCGTACGCTGGGATTCCCTGTCGCCGTCCGGCATCGTCTTCATCGCGCGCCGGCCCGGGGACTCTGCTTCGCGCCCGCTTCGACGGCTTCATCGCGCGCCGGCCCGGGGACTCTGCTTCGCGCCCGCGGCCTTTACGCGCGGACTCGCCCGATCCTCTTCACGCGCGGACAGGTGGTCCCGCGAATCCGTGATCCGGTCTTCACGCGCGGACCCGCCCGATCCTCTTCACGCGCGGAAAGGCGATCCCGCGACTACGTGATCCGGAAATCCCGCGCGGTCCGGTCTTTCCGCGCGGACGCGCGATCGACGACTCGCCTCCGCACGGGAGTTCCTTCGCCGATCTTCTTCACGGCTCTCCTCCACGCGCGGTTCAGACTTCCTCACGTCCAGCACCGAAGCGACTGCTCAGTTGTGGTGACATCTCTGCCTTTTCCTGCTATTGATCAGTATGTCTCAGTCTCAGCAACACTCTGCCATTGTTATCAATATCAAACTAGATGGTCAAAACTATTTAGAGTGGGCTTTTACTGTTGAAACTGCATTAAGGGGTCATGGTCTTTATCATTATTTGACTGATGATCCACCTAAGCCTGATAGTACTAATGCTGCTGCTGTCAAAACCTGGGAAATCAATGATGGAAAGGTCATGGCTGCTATAGTCAATAGTGTTAAACCAACCATGATTATGAGTCTGCGCAAGTTTAAACAAGCCAAACCTATGTGGTCTTATTTGAAGGACCGCTATGTTCAGGAGAGTGGTGCCCTTCAACATACTCTCATGCAACAGCTTCATGTTATCGAACAGAGAGACATGTCTATTGATGATATGACAGAGGCAAGAAATAAGGATTGCAAAAAATCCTTCCTTTTTCTTTCATTTCAAAAGTGCATAAAAATTATATTGCCAATTCCATTTTAATTATATTCTTTTTTCTTAATGTTAATAAAAAAAAGAAGAAAATTCTGGTTTTTTCTTTCCAAAATTCGATATAGGCTGAGAGACAATCAAATCTATTTTCCTCTGTCCAAAAAAAGTGTGTGTGTCCTGTAGTTCTGAGTTAATGCGTCCAAAGTTTAATTAAATATATAGAAAAACATTTAAATTTTTATGTCATTAGAACAATGTCATATTTTATATATCAAGTTTGACCAATTATAAATAAAAGAATCTAATAATAAATAAATATTATTAGATTAATTACAAAATATATTTTCATAATAAATTAATTTGGAGCCATAAATATAAATACTATTTACTAGAACCTTAGTCAAACATAAAGCACTTTAACTGGAATGCAACTCGTAGTTGTATTTTTTTGGGACAAAGGTAGTATATAGATTTTTGTACTTCATCTATGCCACAAAATAAGAAATAAGTTAATTTCATTAAAAAAAAACTTGAACTTTTGTGTCACCTTGGTAGGCATACTAAATAATATTATGAAGTAGAGGTAATAGTTTATACTTAATAAAGTTGTTTAAAAATATTGGAGCAACCAATCAAGAAATATCATGAGCGATTTTATTTTTCCCAATATATCCAGTCATTTTGGTTTAGAAATTTATACTTTTTTTTACTTATATGTAGACATAGTATATAAGGTGTATTAAAAGCAATATATATAGTACATCTACAAATGTCAAAATGACTTATAGTTTAGAATGGAGCGACCACTAAGTATGAATATTTATATGAAGCTGCAATATGTGCACACAAAACAAAAGTGAGCCTTTTATTTTGATGGCACATAACCAACTCCTACCAAGAGTATTCCTTATCATCGGATTCAAACTATAATTTATTTTAGTGCTGTCCTACATCTCTAATTCTGGTTAACTTTATAGAAAAGATACAGCTGTTTACAATATCAAATTAGTTTGAATGAAAACATGTCTTGGTAGAGTATTTATTTAAGAGAACTGCTCCGGTACTCCTCTCCTAAAAATTTGCACACATCACAAAGCAACTTATCTTTGTTTATTATTTATTTTCGTAATTAATTCTAACATGTGTCCCGAGTGGGCTCGGCCTGTCCATGCGTAGCCCTGCCCAGTCCAGAAACCCAAGTATCTCCCGTGCGGCTCTCGCCCTCACGCTCTCTTCGCTCACCGAGCTCCCATACCTGCCTCGACTCCTCGTCCTCCCCTATGACTACATTGCGCCGCCGTTCCATTCGTCGACCGGAATTCCACACATCGGCCGGCGTCGTTCGCCCGTTCCGAGGAGGTTAGTGCTCTACCACGTCGTGTGCATGGAAGTCTGCCACCTGCTGTTGTCTATGCTGGAGGGCTGCGTGGGCCGTGGCCACATGGTGGACGCCAGCTGGGGCAAACCAGACGAAGCTGCATCTCCCTGACGACGCCGACGAGGATGTGGTAACGGCGGTCGCCAAACAGACTCCGCGACAGCGGCATTACATGGCAGGGCCTCCAATTCGCACGCCGAGCCGCCGAGGACAATGTCGTACATAAAGATTTCAATGTACTATTTATAGAGATTTAGTAATCTTGCTGTTTTGCGTCTATGCAATTACTTGTACTTCAACTGTTCAATGAATCCTGTACGTACTCTGTTGCAATATTCTGCTAGTAAGCTCGGTTCTGTAAACGAAGAGGATGATTTATTCGTAAGAATATAGCAATGCACAGCTATGACCTATCACTGCAGATGGTACGTTAAAATTAAATTGCCAAACGTTCTAATGCCATCACCATGAGGCACCACACCACGCTGGTGGGAGTTGAGGGTGGGTTGCGGTGTCCGGGATGCTCGCCTGGTGGACAACACCGTGAGCGCACCACGGCACCAGCAGGCTGCAGGCTGGTAGCTATGGCTGGTCTGCCCTATTTCTCGATAGGGGCAAAGGATGCAGTAGCGGCCACGCGGGCTAATTAATGGAGAACTAGGCGTAGGGATGTGGAGGTCGGGCGACGAGCAGGATGCGCAGGCCGGCAGCGGCGGTGGTGGCGGAGCCGGCGCAAAGAAAAAACTGACGCCGCAGGAAGTGGATCGTAGTAGGCGGAGATCACGGGCACGAATCCCTTTTCGGTTTTTGGGTTGGGTACTGCGTGGACGGGCCGAGCTATTTGGACCTGGATTAGAATTAATTACGAAAATGATTAATAAGTAGGGATAAGTTGCTTTGAGATATGTGCAATTTTCTAGAGGAGTATTGGAGCAGTTCCTTTATTTGAAACTATAAATAATAATAATAGAGTTCTCTAAAAACTCACTCAAAGATAAAAGAAAAACAAACCTAAAGAAACTATGATTTTGTTGGATATTTAGTCATTTTACACCATGCATTAATCCATAAATACGATAAGCAAAATACTAGCTCAAGTATAATGCAAGCGACCGCTTCATATGTGCTACTGATATTTATAGCATAGCTAAACATGGCTATCACTACAGCAGCAACAAAAAAAAGCATAGCAATGAGTGGTTTTAGTTTATACCCATGCGTGGCACTTCCGGTACCCGCGGATAGTGGACCACTAGCGTCCATGTCGTCGCCGCTGCTGCGACGGTGTTGTTGTCGATGACGTCGTCGTCGGCGGCGGAGAGTACGCCTCGTGCTCACGAGGCATAGCCCGCGAGCGTGGAGCAGCTGCGCGATCGCGCTGTGCGGCGCTCCCCAAAAACTTGATTTCCCGCCTACCCGAGCGGGTACGCTTGACGGGAGAAGTTCCGGAGGCTGCTACCGAGTAACCTCTGTGCGCGCAGAGGCTCTGGTCGGAGATGCAGCACAGCAACTCGGGCTCAGGAAGGAGGTGGCGGCTGGAGAGGGAGAAGCACGGGAATGGGATGCAACCCTAGTGTGCGGACAGGGGCCTTTATATAGGCGCGCCCCTGCCAGCTTCCCGTTACGCACATGTCCGGGGGGATGAACCTGGACACGGTGGTTGGGAGTTGGCGGGCTGGCGGCGGCTAGGGTTTAGCCGTTGGGTGGCTCCCTGGCGGCGGCTAGGGTTTGCCTTGCACAGCAACTCGGGCTCAGGAAGGAGGTGGCGGCTGGAGAGGGAGAAGCACGGGAATGGGATGCAACCCTAGTGTGCGGACAGGGGCCTTTATATAGGCGCGCCCCTGCCAGCTTCCCGTTACGCACATGTCCGGGGGGATGAATCTGGACACGGTGGTTGGGAGTTGGCGGGCTGGCGGCAGCTAGGGTTTAGCCGTTGGGTGGCTCCCTGGCGGCGGCTAGGGTTTGCCTTGGGCCGCCGAGGCCCAGTGACAAAACTTAGCCAAGCCAGCCGGCCCACGCCCACGCCCACGGCCTCGGCCTCGGCCTCGGCCTCGGCCACGGCCACGGCCCGGCCCGGCGCGTCGCGTCGCGCGCTCGGCTCGGCTCGGCTCGGCGGCGACGCGCGCGCGCGTGTGGCCCCCAGGTTCTCCTTCTCAACTTGTCTATAAGAGCATCCCAATGCTCACTATTTAAGTTGATTACCCTCTTAGTGATTAATCCATTGGTACTAATCACTTTTGCACCTAACACTAATTGTGGGCTTTTGAGGTTACTGAATTATTAGATGGGTTTGGCCCAATAATTCTAACAATCCCCACCAAACATCAAAGGTATACAGTTAATGCCTTTGGATCTGAGCTCGTTTGATATACCAGTGTTTCGATGGAGACTGTTAAGTTGAACTTCCATCTAGAATAGGGGCTTGCACTCATTCACAACTGATCAATGGACTATGCCTTGAATTGACAGGTTTTGTGCGAAGTGAGGTTCACCCAAATTCTTAAGCGATACCGGGCTGCCTAGAGCATCCCTCGGGTGGAGCATATAAGTCAAACTCCGTGCCTTCTCGTGAGCATCTAGAGATCACCCAAACCTCATAGACTGGGACCAGCGGTCTAACTCACATAGGTGTGTTCCTTCTAGGATGTCCCGTAGGCCGACATCCTTGCTTTTATAAGCCACTCGGATCACATTAAGGCATATGCCATCCCGCCATACAGCTTGGAAAAGAAGTGCATTTCTAAAGATAGGGACATTTGTCAAGGGTCTTTTCCCTCAGTCTACTCATAGCTTGTTTCACCACTCTAATTCACGGGATCTCCGATCACATAGAGCAGTTACCACTATAGCAAACTTTAAGTGGGTCTCGGTCCCATCTCGACCGATGCACCGTCTATCACGTTTCGTGACGGCCCCTTGGTGATCGATCTCGCGATTCTTAGATGTGTGTACATAGTCCAACGATATCACTGAGTTTCTCAATTTTACGACAGACTTTAAGCGCCGCTTTACATGCCTAGTGGTCTTCGGGTTATCCTTAGAACTGTAACTTTGATTATCACGGTTTGATTATCACAGTTCATGGAGATGGCGGGCACAGGTTTTCAACCACCGGCAAATCCATCAGGAGTTCCCGAAGCCATTCGGCTTCAACAGTGGCGGTGTCTAGTGCTGCAAGTTCTGCTTCCATAGTTGACCTCGTGATGATGGTCTCGCTTGCAAGACTTCCGAAAACGACACCACCCCCAAGGGTAAACGCATACCCACCGGTGGCTTTTAACTCGTCGGCATCGATATCCAATTTACATCACGAAACCCTCCGGTACCTTTGGGTACCCGGTGTAGTGAATGCCATAACTTGCGGTTGCCTTTAGATACCGCATTACTCTCTCAAGAGCACGCCAATGATCATCTCCTGGGTTTGATACAAACCGGCTCAACTTGCTCACAAGATATGAGATGTCGGGTCTTGTTGCACCGGCTAAGTACATTAGTGAGCCAATGATTTGGGAGTACCTCAATTGGTCTCTCATGATCCTTTTGTTCTTTCTCAGAATTAGGCTTGGATCATAGGGAGTGGACACGTTTTGCAGATCCACCGTAGCCAAAGCGACTTAGAATCTTTTCCACATAGTGGGATTGCAAAAGAGTAACCCCACCATTTTCTCCCTTTAGTAGCTTGATGTTTAAGATCACATCGCCACTCCCAAATCTTTCATATCAAAGTTCTTGGACAGAAAGTCCTTGACTTCCTCAATCACATTGAGGTTCGTGCCAAATATTAGGATGTCATCCACATATAGGCACAGGATTACTCCTTCTCCCCCACCGAAGCAGTAGTGACACATTTATCAGCCTCATTGGCAACAAAGCCTGCTGACATCATGGTCTGATCGAACTTTTCGTGCCATTGCTTAGGAGCTTGTTTTAGGCCATACAAAGACTTCAATAATTTACACACCTTGCCTTTCTGACCTTCTACTACGAAACCATCAGGCTGATCCATGTAGATCTCCTCATCTAACTCTCCGTTTAGGAAAGCCGTCTTCACGTCCATCTGATGAACGAGAAGATCATGAGACGCAGCCAGGGCAAGTAGTACTCTGATTGTAGTCAATCGAGCCACTGGTGAGTATGTATCAAAGAAGTCCTCGCCTTCCTTTTGGGTATAACCCTTGGCCACAAGCCTAGCCTTGTATTTTTCAATCGTACCATCGGGCCTAAGCTTTTTCCCCGAACACCCATTTACATCCTACGCTTGCACCCGTACGGACGATCAACCACTTCCCAAGTTCCGTTAGATATAATTGAATCCATCTCACTCCGTATTGCTTCCTTCCAATAGTCAGCGTCAGGAGAGGAAAATGCCTCTTTGATGGTCGTTGGGGTGTCATCCACGAGGTATATGGTAAAGTCATCACCAAAGGATTTTGCAATCCTAGGTCTCTTACTCTTTCGAGTGACTCCATCATTTTCCTCCTTAGGACTTTCAGTGGTGGGTTGTTCAGTGCTCTCCACTGGCACAAAAGTATTGGGAGCATCAGGAGGTCCCTCACTAGATGTGCTAGGTACATTCCCTCTCATAGGGAATTCATTCTCGAAGAATGTTGCATCTCTGGACTCAAATATTCCATCGACCCTCATGTCGGGGACTCCAGATTCCACAATTAAGAATCTATAGCCTACGGCTGTTCATTGCGTATCCGAGAAAGACACAATCTACGGTCTTTGGCCCAAGCTTGCGCTTCTTGTTGATTGGCACATTCGCTTTGGCCAAGCAACCCCAAGTGCGCGGTATGAAAGAGTTAACCTCTTCTTTTCCCATTCCTCGAATGGTGTTTTCTCTTTATTCTTTATGGGGACTCTATTCGGACATGACTCGCAGTCAATAAAGCCTCACCCCACCATTCCTTGGGAAGTCCCGAGTGTCTAACATGGCGTTAACCAAATTAGTTAGAGTGCGGTTCTTTCTTTCGGCAATCCCATTGGATTGGGGGGAGAATGGAGGCGTCCTCTCATGAATAATTCCATGTTCCTCGCGAAACGATCGAATTCTTTTGAAAAGTATTCACCCCCACGATCGGACCGCAACCGTTTGATTTTCTTCTCGAGTTGATTTTCAACTTCGGCTTTATAGATTTTAAAGTAATGTAATGCTTCATCTTTAGTGTTTAGCAAGTACACGTAGCAAAATCTAGTACTATCATCGATGAGTGTCATGAAATATCTCTTGCCGCCTTTGGTCAACACGCCATTCATCTCGCACAAATCAGAATGAATGAGGTCTAGTGGTGCCGTGTTCCTCGCCTCTTTCACAGCCTTGTGAGGCTTGCGAGGTTGTTTTGCTTGCACACAAGCATGGCACTTAGAACCTTGGACCAAATCGAATTTAGGAATTAAACTCATTTTAGCTAAGCGCATCATACATCCAACATTAATATGGCAAAGTCGAGAATGCCAAATATTACAATCATCATCATGTCTCACATGGTTCACGACATTATTATTACAAGAATCCATCAAAGAAAAGCGGAACAAGCCTCCGCTCTCATAGCCCTTACCAACAAATGTTCCATATCTCGATACGACACACTTATTGGACTCAAAAGCAAGCTTAAAACCATCCCTACACAATAGGGACCCGCCGACGAGATTCTTCTTTATGGAGGGCACATGCTTTGCACGTTCTTCAAGAGCACGGTCTTTCCCGAAGTAAACTTCGATTGACCGTGCCAACACCATGAACAAATGCGATGCGAGCCGTTTCCCATCAGCGGAGGAACCTCGTCCTTCCCGGTACAAAGAAAACAAAGAGCATCAAGCACATACATGAATATTAGCCCCTGTGTCAATCCACCAATCAGGAGAGAGATAAACTGAAAGAACTGTTGGTAAATAATTACCATACCCAGATCCTCCAGCTTCGCTAACCACCATGTTGACTGTTTTCTTCTGCTGTGGCTGCTTGTCTTTGCGGTCTGGGCACTCCTTTGCCCAGTGAGCATTGCTTCCGCACACATAGCAAACGCCACTCTTTTCGCTCTTTTCCTTGTTGGCCTTCTTCTTGAAAGTCTGAGCTTGAGGCTTGAAAGCATTCTTGTTTTGCTTCTGTTTCCTCTTGCGGGAGGTCTGAGGGTCCCTCTTTTGCACCAAATTGGCGCTAGAGCCTCCCTCGACTTGCACTTTCTTGCCACGTGTGTCTTTTGCCCTCGCATTCTCCTCAACACTTAGAGAAGCAACAAGATCGATCACCGAACTCTTGCCTCCGTGCTTTAGAGAAGTGGCAAAATCCCTCCAAGTAGGTGGCGGCTTAGCGATAATACCGCCGGCCACAAACTTGTCGGGCAGCTCACACTTGTTGTTCTCAAGATCCTTGGCTAGCATCTGTATCTCATGAGCTTGTTCTACCACAGAACGGTCATCGACCATCTTGTAGTCATAGAACTGCTCCATGATGTACAGCTCACTGCCAACGTCAGGAACCCCGAACTTGGCCTGCAGTGCATCCCACATGTCCTTGCCCGTAGGCATATCCATGTACAGTGGTATCATACCCTCATCTATGACGCTGATGAGCGACAGTTTAAGCAGGTTATCCGCCTCACAGAACTTTCTCTCTTTCTCAGGAGAAAGAGGCGGTTCCGTGCGCCTTCCCCTGATAGCGCGGTCGCAGCGCATAGCGGTAAGCCACAACATGCAACGGGATCGCCAAATCTTATAGTTGGACCCACCATCCTTCAAAGGTGGTGGCCTCATGGATGCAGCAAAGCTAGCAGATGAAAATGACCTATCAAGTTTTTGGATTGTTGGATATTTAGTCATTTTACACCATGCATTAATCCATAAATACGATAAGCAAAATACTAGCTCAAGTATAATGCAAGCGACCGCTTCATATGTGCTACTGATATTTATAGCATAGCTAAACATGGCTATCACTACAGCAGCAACAAAACAAAGCATAGCAATGAGTGGTTTTAGTTTATACCCATGCGTGGCACTTCCGGTACCCGCGGATAGTGGACCACTAGCGTCCATGTCGCGCCTGTACGGCGCTCCCCAAAAACTTGATTTCCCGCCTACCCGAGCAGGTACGCTTGACGGGAGAAGTTCCGGAGGCCTGCTACCAGTAACCTCTGTGCGCGCAGAGGCTCTGGTCGGAGATGCAGCACAGCAACTCGGGCTCAGGAAGGAGGTGGCGGCTGGAGAGGGAGAAGCACGGGAATGGGATGCAAGGCCTTTATATAGGCGCGCCCCTGCCAGCTTCCCGTTACGCACATATCCGGGGGGATGAACCTGGACACGGTGGTTGGGAGTTGGCGGGCTGACGGCCACGGCCACGGCCACGGCCACGGCCTCGGCCCGTCGCGCGCGGGCGGGCGGCTCGGCGGCGGCGGCGGCGCGCGCGTGTGGCTCCCAGGTTCTCCTTCTCAACTTGTCTATGAGAGCATCTCAATGCTCACTATTTAAGTTGATTACCCTCTTAGTGATTAATCCATTTGGTACTAATCACTTTTGCACATAACACTAATTGTGGGCCTTTGAGGTTACTGAATTATTAGATGGGCTTGGCCCAATAATTCTAACAGATTTACCTCGGAGAGTACTTACTTATGCAAGAATTGCACTTCAAAAATGTATCCCCATTGACTCGTGACTAGGTGCCATACCCTGGTAAACTCTGAATCACGCACTGAATGACGTATATATGATATGGCCACTTCACTACCAGAGCACTCACAGTCACAGTCACAGGACTCATAGTCCAGACTCTCGGTTGTCCTTTTATTTTGTAACTAAACCTGTACTGTTCTGTTCTTTTTTTAATAATAAAATCAACTGCAGGGGCTTTTGCCCCTCCAGATCTTTCAAAAAAAATAGTCCAGACGCTAGCGATCGCGCGTACCGGACCCGGCGGACGGGCGACGACCGTAATAGATGATGGGACAGTGGGATTACGGCGAGTTAGAATCTTTGCTCGTGATGGCTTTATACAGTATCGGCGCATGCATGAAACCGCATCTATAATCCCGACACCAAACACACCACGCAGACAAGCTGATTGGCTTAATGGTGAGCTCGAGTAGAGTGGCTTGTGCCATGGTGTTCATTCTGGCTTCCATGACGGCCATGACGCCTGCATCCGCAGCCTTGGGTGACGACGGAGGGATACTGCATGTCCCGTCCGCTGCCTTCATAGCTAGTCACTGCCCCTCCAGCTGCGGCGACGTTAACATCTCCTACCCCTTTAGTGCTTCCGACAAGGCTTCGAGCTTACCTGCAACCACACAACTCAACCTTCAAAGTTGTTTCTGGGTAACAGCACAACTCAGGTTACTGACATGTATGGTTCCTCGGCTTACATCCCAGCTATGTTCTTCAATAGTACTAGCTTGAAAGAATCTGGTACAAACACTTACAATATATCTTGGAATGACTCAGTTAAGGGTATTACTATCTCCACTTATAACACTTTCTTCTTCCTTGGCTGTGATTTCTATGTTGACTTGTATGATTCTATGAGAAACCCCATCGGCACCTGCATGAGTAGGTGTCACGGCGAGGTATTGCCAAATCAAGGGCCTTGCAATGGGATTGGTTGTTGTTCCATCAGTTTACAGAACGACATCTTAGGCTTTCAGGGAACAATTGCTCGGGTTGGTAACATGGCAGCACAGTCTGATCCTCTGCACCCTGGTATCATGGCTTTCATGTCGTTCACAGACGAATACACGCAAAATGCCACTGATCTTTTCTCAAGTTGGACAGATGCAAGCAATATTGTTGAACCTGTACTCAGGGTTGCTATCATGGACCAACCAAGCTGCGAAAGCGCGCAAATGAAGAAGGCAAGCTATGCTTGTAGTGGCACCGACAGCGTGTGTGCAAATGCGTCATATGGAGGTTACACTTGCTTGTGCCAATCCGGCTACGACGATAATCCTTACCTTTCAGGAGAATGCACGCAAGTGATCCAACAAGGTGCTCCCTGCTTTTTTTTCTCTATAATTTGAAAATAGTCAACTTTAATTGTCTTCTCGTACTTGATCTAACATCAACTGTATTATGGGGCAGATTATTACAACACTAAGCCTAAAGAGCATTGCCAGAAGTTATGTGGAAACATGACCATTCCCTTCCCATTCGGGCTCGAAGAAGACTGTTATGGAAACGAAAGCTTCCAGCTTAATTGTACAGCAGCTAATATTACGCTTTTCAGCACAGGAACTGCACAATATCGCGTGCTTAATGTGTCAGTTGAAGATGGGACTCTGATTGTAAGCAACATACTAAACAACAATGCAAGCTCCACGGAATCAGTGGTAATAGTTAATACCAACAAGCAAGAACCAGGTTTAGTGGAGGGCCCTGTCGAAGACCGATTTGATTTGTCTATGGAATATGACATTGTTATAAGATGGGCAATAACCAATTCAACTTGTCAGCAAGCAAAGCAGAATTATAGCAACTATGCATGCCTTAGCATAAATAGTTCTTGCCTACATGTAACCCATGGGGACATATTTATGGGGTATCGTTGCAACTGTTCTTCCGGCTTCCGAGGAAATCCGTACATACAGGATGGCTGCAAAGGTACATCCCTCTTATCCAGCGGTACTTCTATATAGCATTACATCACCCATATCCAAAATGGAATGATAAAATAGTCGGTTCACATGCTCTAACAAAGTTGTAATTCGAAGTTCAAAAAGATCAACTTATTTAAACATGCGAGATGTTCTCAGCATAATATAACGATGAACATAAATATTGAATAACAAACGAGATTTCTACAGATATTGATGAATGCTCACTGCCAAACTACTGTAATGGTATCTGTGAAAATATCCCTGGAAGCTATAAATGCACGCCATGCCCTCACAGTAAAGAATTTGATTCCATTAAGGGGCGGTGTGTCATTTCGACTAAGCAACGGAATCTTCTTCTGGGTAAGTCATAGCAAACAAAATCCCCTTGCAATTACATTTTGTAACAATAACATGGTTTATAACCCCAACAAATGCATATAGGTACTACAATTGGAACTGGTTGTGGCCTCGGCTCCATATTTATTGCATTGGGTGTAATTCTACTTGCCAATAAGTGGAAGAAAGGCATCCAAAAGAGAATCCGACGAGCATACTTCAAGAAAAATCAAGGTTTGCTATTGGAGCAATTGATCTCAGATGAAAGTGCTACAAGCAAAACAAAGATATTCTCATTGGAGGAACTAGAGGAGGCGACTAACAACTTCGATGCTACTCGTGTTCTTGGCCGTGGAGGACATGGAACAGTTTATAAAGGGATTTTATCCGACCAACGTGTGGTGGCCATAAAAAAGTCCACAATAGTGGAGCAGATAGAGATAGACCAATTTATCAATGAGGTTATCATTTTGTCTCAAATCATTCATCGTAATGTGGTGAAATTGTTTGGTTGCGGCCTAGAAGATGAGGTACCCTTGCTTGTCTATGAGTTCATTTCAAATGGAACTCTATATGAACTTCTTCACACGGATATTACGGTAAAATGCTTGCTTTCATGGGATGATCGCATAAGGATTGCAGTGGAAGCAGCAGGGGCTCTGGCTTATCTACACTCAGCAGCTACAATACCAATTTTTCACAGAGATGTGAAGTCTTCAAATATACTACTGGATAACAACTTCACCACAAAGGTTTCAGATTTTGGTGCTTCAAGATCTCTTTCACTTGATGAGACCCACGTGGTGACAATTGTTCAAGGAACATTCAGCTACTTGGATCCAGAGTATTATCATACTGGTCAACTAACGAGAGAAGAGTGATGTATACAGTTTTGGAGTAATACTTGTGGAACTTTTGACAAGAAAGAAGCCAATTTTTATTAATGATTTAGGTGCAAAGCAAAGCTTGCCCATTTCTTCATTGAAGGACTTCACGAGGGGTCTCTTATTGAAATAATGGATACACAAGTTGTGGAAGAAGCAGACCAGGAAGAAATTAGTGAATTTGCCTTACTTACAGAAGCATGCTTAAGGGTCAAAGGAGGAGAGCGGCCAACTATGAAAGAAGTAGACATGAGGTTACAATTCCTAAGAACAAAGAGGCTGAGAAAAAGACAACATTTACATGAACAAGGAGACATTGGGCCTTTGCTATGTGCAGAAACTAAGAATTCAGTAGAACATATGAACCTTGTTAATGCTAGCCATATAAATACTCAAGAGACCTCTAGGTGCTACAGTTTGGAGCAAGAATGTGTGTCTTCGTTTAGTCCACGCTAACTACATTTGTGCTAGATAATAAAAGGCTTTGCTTATATATTTCGGGGAAGTTAAGTTATATTTAGCATCTTTGCATGTGATTGTATCTCGTAGATGTCATGTGGGGCAACAGCTACCACCGACGCAGGAGGAGTCGCGACGTAAGGCCACGCCCATTAGTGGCTAGGTTAGAGGCCCAAGTTATCTTAGTCTATTTTATTATATTAGAATCAATTGTAATAGCTCCGTATTGCTTAGTTACAAAAGGTGTTAGCCGTATGTAATCTTTATAATCAGCCCATGGGGCTCAATGGAAATTAAGCAAGAACAATTACCCTAAACCTCTCTTCTCCCTCAAGACTCTCAAGCCCGATCGACCGTGAGGGGCATAACCTCCGGATCGGAAGACAACGGCAGAAGGCTACGATCTACGTAGCCAAGGGCCGCCTACCCTAGATCTCCAGGCTCTTGACAACCTGGTATCACACATCTGCCGATCCACCGCCTCCACCTCCGCCACCGCGCCGCCGCCAAACCCACCGCTCGCCGCCGCGCCGCCACCGCCGCCAAATCCACCGATCCCCACCGATCCCATGGCTGATCCCACCCTAGCCGATCTGCTCCAGCAGATGAAGGTCATGCAAGACGACATGGCCGCCATGAGGACCGACATGGCCGAGCTGAAGGCGCCGGCCGATGCGCCGCGCGACCAGGAGTTCCACCCGAAACATAAAAAGTGGGATTTTCCCCGCTTTGATGGGACGACCGATCCGATGCTCTTCACCAACAAATGCGAAGCCTACTTCCGTTAACATCGCACCACGGTGGACGAACGCGTTCCCATGGCATCCTTCCACTTGGATGATGTCGCGCAGCTCTGGTCCCGCTGCAGACGGATGAGGGCACCCCGAACTGGACGCACTTCAAGGATCTCCTCAACCTTCGGTTTGGTCCTCCCCTCCGCTCCGCGCCCATGTTCGAGCTCGCCGAGTGCCGGCGCACGGACACCGTCGATGACAACTCCAACCGCTTCCAGGCTCTCCTTCCGCGAGCGGGCCGACTCGAGGAGGCGCAACGCGTTCAGCTCTACACCGGGGGGCTCCTGCCGCCGCTCAGCCATGCTGTGCGCATCCACCATCCAGCCACCCTCGCCGAAGCTATGAGCCTGGCGCGCCAGGCCGAACTTATGGAGCTGTCGCGGCCAGCGCCGCCTCCTGTCCGTGCACCACCGCGAGGCGTCCTGCCCGCCCCGGCGCTGCGATTGGCGCTTCTAGCGCCTCAGCAGCCCCTGGCGTTTCCAGCCCCACCAGTGGCCGCCCAACAAGGCCGCGGCGAGGGTCCTCAACGCCGCCTTTCTCCGGCTGAGATGGCGGAACGGCGCCGCCAAGGTCTGTGCTTCAACTGCAATGAACCCTACTCCAAGGGCCACAACTGTTTCTGCAAACGGCTATTCTTCGTGGACGGGGTTGAGGTCGACGACGCCGAGGACACCGCGGTGGCAGCGATCGACGCAACGGAGGATGCAGGGGCTGGGGGACCTTGCTACTCCCTCCACGCCGTCGCGGGCGTGCCCATTGCGGACACCATCAGATCAAGGCGTCTGTCGGGGCGGCCTCCCTCCTCGCACTGCTCGACAGCGGCTCTACGCACAGCTTCATCAGCGAGGACGTGGCGCGCCTCACCGGGCTGCCAATCCAGGATCGGCCGCGTATGACCGTCACGGTCGCCAACGGAGAACGCGTGGCATGCCCGGGCGTTATCAGGAACGCTCCCTTCTCCATCAACGGCACCACCTTCCACACAGATCTATTTGTAATGCCTCTTGCAGGGTACGAGGTGGTGCTAGGGACTTGCTGGATGGGCACACTCGGGGACATCGTGTGGAACTTTGGGGCCCACGCGATGTCCTTCCACTACGACGGCCGTGACATCACTTGGTCAGGCATTCCGGCGTCCTCGGTCGCCGGCCTACGCACCATCGTGGCGGCCAGTGGGACGCTCCTGGATGAGCTCCCGGCCGCCTACAACGACATCTTCGCCGCGCCATCCGGACTACCACCGCAGCGCACACGGGACCACGCCATCATCCTCAAGCCCGGCTCGGCCCCATCACTGTGCGGCCGTACCGCTACCCCGCGGCGCACAAAGATGAGCTGGAACGCCAGTGCGCCGCCATGATCGAGCAGGGCGTCGTCCATCGCAGCGACTTGCCGTTCTCCTCCCCGGCACTTCTCGTCCACAAGGCCGATGGCTCGTGGAGATTCTGCGTCGACTACCGCACCCTCAACGCGCTCACCGTCAAGGACGCTTTTCCCATTCCGGTGGTGGACGAGCTCCTTGACGAGCTCCACAGCGCGCGCTACTTCACCAAGCTCGACTTGCGCTCCGGCTACCACCAGGTGTGGATGCGCGCCGAGGACATCCACAAGACGGCATTCCGCACCCACGACGGCCTCTACGAGTTTCGGTGATGCCGTTCGGCCGTGCAACGCTCCAGCCACATTCCGAGCGGCCGATGAACGACATCCTCCGGGCCTACCTTCGACGGTTCGTCCTAGTCTTTTTCGATGATATCTTGATCTATAGCGCCTCTTGGACAGATCATCTTCGCCATCTGCGCATCGTCTTCAAGCTCCTACGCCAGTACCAGCTGTTCGTCAAGCGCTCCAAGTGCTGCTTTGGAGTGGACGCCGTGGCATACCTGGGCCACACCATCTCCGCTGCCGGCATCGCCACGGATCCCGCCAAGGTCCAAGCCATCCACGAGTGGCCACGACCCCGCTCCGCGCGAGCAGTGCGTGGTTTCCTTGGCTTGGCGGGCTACTATCGGAAGTTCGTCCACAACTACGGCTCCATCGCCGCGCCCCTCACGTCGCTCTTGAAGAAGGACGGCTTCACCTGGAATGCTGCCGCCGAAGAGGCGTTCGGCGCTCTCAAGGCTGTGGTGACAGCGGCGCCGGTCCTGGCGTTGCCAGACTTCGCCAAGCCGTTCATCATGGAGTACGACGCGTCGACATACGGCTTTGGCGCCGTACTCCTTTAGGAGGGCCACCCCATCGCCTTCTTCAGCAGGCCGGTGGCGCCACGGCACCGCTCCCTCGCAGCATACGAGCGGGAGCTCATTGGCTTCGTGCTCGCGGTACGACACTGGAGGCCATACCTGTGGGGCCGCCACTTCACCGTCAAGACGGACCACCACAGCCTCAAGTTTCTTCTGGACCAACGCCTTGCCACCATTCCCCAACATCATTGGGTTGGCAAGCTGCTCGGCTTCGACTTCGACGTCGAGTACAAGTCCGGGGCGACAAACGTCGTGGCGGATGCCCTTTCGCGTCGCGACGCGGAGGAGGACAGCATGGGCGAGCTCCGCGCCGTCTCCGCCAAGCACAGGCCGTCGACCCCGCCTTGGTCGCAGTCCACGACGAGGTGCGCGCCGGTTCTAGAGCCGCTCCGTGGGCGGTCAAGGACGACATGGTGCTCTACGACGGGCGCCTCAACATTCCGCCCACATCGCCACTACTTCAGGAGATCGTGGCCGCGATCCATGACGATGGGCATGAAGGCGTGTAGCGCACATGGCACAGGTTGCAGCGCGACTTCCACTTCCCCAACATGCGCCGCATCGTGCAAGACTTCGTTCAGGACTGCGCCACTTGCCAACGCTTCAAGTCCGAACATCTACGACCGACATAGGGATGGACTTCATCGAAGCGCTACCACGGGTCGATGGGAAGTCGGTCATCCTCTCCGTCGTCGACCGCTTCAGCAAGTACTGCCACTTTATCGCGCTCGGGCATCCGTACACCGCCGAGTCCGTGGCTCAAGCCTTCTTCACCAACATCGTTCGCCTCCACGGGATGCCTCAGTCCATCATCTCCGACCGCGATCCGGTGTTCACATCCGGCTTTTTGCGCGAGCTCATTGTTGACGGTCGTTAAGTATCAATTTTATACCGTCAACGCAGCAAGAGAAAGGACTAATATGAGTTCACCTGTTAGATATAGGGGTTACACTGACAGAATTCCACGAGTTTTGGTGATTGTCTATTTCTGCAGGGGGTTATCAGAAAGAGAACCAAAGGAGGCCCACATGTCATGATTACATAGAGATAAAGACCGAACGGGTGAAATTGTATACTCTAGAAGACTCCGGAAGGCGACCCCGAAGGCCGGGCCCCACCCGGCAGCCTCCGGGGCGGCCGCCCAAGGGAGTCGGCCGACTCCCCACCTCGACCAATCACGTCGAGTCTCGCGGATCCCGCCTCCACCGCCTTTGAGGATGAATAATTATTGTCCATTTAGGTCGGTTTGATCCGAGGGCTGTGGTTCATCCTAGGGGCTATATATTCGAGCCCCCGGCCCCCGGGTGAAACCCTAATCCATTCTCTCTTCATTCATCGAGAGGATTCGGAGAAGCCGAGCCACCATCTCAATTAGAGCTCCATAGTTTAGTAGCATAGCTACATAGGAATAGATCTAGAGGGAATCAAGCCTAGCTTGGAGTCCGGATCTGTCGGAGTTCTTGGTAATTCCCCTCTACATTCTTGTAATATTCATCATTGTTCGTGATACTATGAGTAGTACTTTATTCTATTCTATTATATCAGACTTGACTTTGCTCTATTTGATTATGTTCTCAATTATATTATTCTTAGTCTACTTTGATTATATGTTTAGCATAGTTGGACTAGAATTATGTTTATGCATAGGATTGTATAGCGCTTGCTCATTAGATCGATGGGTGAGTGATAAATATTGTGTAGGCGTGGTGCCTAGACCGTATTTATCTCGCGATTGCACCCTATATTTCGGATCGTGAGGTAGATCGCGGGAGTGACAAATCTGTTGAGTCCTTTGTAGCCTTTCTCCCGAGTATAGGTCTAGCGTAACAAACCTATTACATTGAAGTCATTGCTATGTCTCTTGTCTTCTCGGTAATATCACTATGCATAGATGTAACCTTTTTCCGCCATGATTGCTAGATGTTCTTGCACTAATCATTGTATGCTTTGACTTTATAGTTAGAATAACATAGGATTACACCCTAGATCGTCCTAGTCCATGCTAGTGTTATAAGCTTAGAGTGCTAAGTTGAGATGGCTTATTACTATTATTTTATGTGGCTAAATGCTCTCATTTATCTTATGTCATTTATCATTCATTCCTATATTTTATGTGACACTTACCCTATATGAGATGATCGATACGAGACAAGGTTGAGCTCTCCATTATTGCATGTGCATTGCTCATCACTCATTATCCAAAGTGCATTCCCTTCCCGTGGTAAAATTATAAATAACGATACCTGGATTACTCCCGGTTAAAATGCTACGATGATATATTCTAAGGCGCTTGCGGAACCCTCTTTATTTCAGTTGCACTTAATAGACATCAACAAGCATTTTTGGCGCCGTTGCGGGAAGGTTGAAATCCAATGGATAATGAGCAGCATTGCACCTTGTCACCATTCTCTACTCATACAGCCTTACCCTTGTCTTTCGTCTATTTTATATCTTATGCAGGGTAATGTATGAAAAAGACAATTCTCCCTGATAATTATATTGACAATCCAGAAGCTTTATTCAGGAAGGCCAAAAGCAAGTTGAAGAAGACCAATCAATCATCATCATCAACTCAACTTGGAAGTTTGTCGGAAGCAGAAAGTCGACCTTTCGTTCGAGACTTGACACCAGCGTTTGAAGCCATGGCGAACAAGTCACTCCGCGAGTTCTCGCTCCACTACGACAACATTCATCTGACCATTTGCGGACATCGAAGGAGCTTTTGAGCTCAAACCCGTGCCGATCAACATGGTGCAAGCAAGCCGGTTACGTGGGAAGGCCCATGAAGATGCTAGTGCTCATCTCCAACACTTCCCGGAGATTTGTAGCACATTCACTATCAAGGATGTCCCCGCAGACGCTATACTACTTCGCCTCTTCCCATTCTCACTCTTGGGGAGAGCGGCAGCGTGGTTCTACGCTAATAAGGAGAAGAATACTACGTGGGCACTATGTTCCACCAATTTCTTGGCGGTTCTTTCCCATGGGCAAGACAAATGCTCTTCGTGGGAAGATATCAAGCTTTCAAAGAACATCATGATGAGACTGTCCCCGGGAAGCTTGGGAGCGCTTTCAAGATTATATCCTCGAGTGTCCTCATCATGGCATGGAGAATTGGCTGCTTATGCGGACATTCTACCATGGGCTCAAGAACAAGACACGTGAGGCGATGGATGCTTTGCTTCTTGGAGGTGCATTCTTATCACTCACTATTCCTCGTGCCACGGCTCTTGTAGAGAAGATGGCATCCAACCAAGGTTGGAGTGAAGAAAGAACTCGGACCCGCAAGAGAGGAGGAGGAATGCACCAGTGAAGGAGGTAGACATGCCGTTCGCCAAAATGGATCTGCTAATGAAGAGGCTCGATGAGAGAGCCACGAGAGAAGAAAGAAGTCATGCATATACATGATGCTCGCATGACATGTGAAGAGTGTGGAGAGACGGGCACACAGTGCTAACCGCCCGTAGCCGAAGGAGGACGTGAACTACCTCAATAACAACAACAACAACAACAACAACAATTACTATCGTCCTCGCAGAATCAAGGTTGGAATCGGCGAGAGGCCTAACTACTCGTGCAATTATTCGGGCAACTATCAAGGTAACAAATTCTCCTCCTACAATAATTACAACCAAAGCCTTTGAGAGAGTTAGTGCTTTGAATCAAGGCAAGATGATGGACAATCTGTCCAAGAAGCCGGCATCAAATGACAAGGTCCTAGAGACACTCAAAGCAATGAGAATGGATGGCTTTTCTAATGCCAACAAGAGTCGCTCGGCTTCAACAAAATACTTGAGTCGCGGGTACAACAGCTTGTCAATCTTGCTCCCTCTGCTGGCCAAGGTAAATTGGCAGGACAACCCGAAGAGCTCGAAACTGCAAATCTTGTTGATATATTCAATATAGAAGACAGCCGGAGTGATCCATCGAAAGGGTCATGGATTGACTCAACTCTACCAATCAAGAAGGGCGATCCAGGAGACCCGTCATTCCGATCTCCATTGGAAGTACCAATTTCAATGAGGCAATGTGATTTCGGTGCAAGCATCAACATCATGCCAAGAGTGATATATGAGAAGCTATTCGATGCCCCTTAGCATACACAACCATGTGCTTACAAACTTGCGATCGGTCACTCCGTGTTCCTTTGGGAATACTAGAAGACATTTGTGTATGAGTAGGCAACTCGTATGTCCCCGCAGACTTTGTGGTAGTGGATACAGGCGGTGATGAAAGGTCCCCTATCATTCGGGATGACCATTCTTGAACACCGCTGGAGCCATCATGTATGCCAACACCGCCAAGATCATCTTCAATATCAAGGGCAAGAGAGAGACCTTCTTCTTCAAGAACGCAGTCTTTGCGCTCCCAAAGCACACCCTCATCAACGAACTGAGAAGAAGAAGAATCCGGCTAAGAAGAGCAAGAACAAAGATAAGAAGACCAAGAAGACGGAGATAGTAAGGATGGTCATTGCAATCCACAAGGAGCATGACCACTTACTCAAATCCCCACGTCGATCAAGAAGGATGACCCGGTGTCCCAACCATTCAATGCTCCATCAACAAGCTCTTTCAATAAAGGCTGCATCAGTGACACCGGATCGGGCGTCAACATTATGGCCAAGGTAACCTATGAGTATCTATATGGCACTATGCCTTTGGAGCCCACCTATGCACAAATGCAGATGGCGGATCGGACATTCCGTTTCGTCGAAGGAGAAGTGAAGGATGTCCTCATCCAGATAGATGACCATTATGTCCCCACGTACTTTCTAGTCATCGATATGGGAGATGACTACGACCCTCCAATCATCCTAGGAAGACCATTCCCGAACACCACCCGAGCTATCATCTATATTGGGACAGGGAGAGATTCACTTCCACTTTCCCACCGAGAAGGTACGCCGCTACTTCAACAATAATTATATAATCACCGAAGAGCCCAAGAAGAACAGAGCAAGGAGAAGGCAACGTACCGTCGCGAACAAGAAGAACATCACTACGATGGATGGGCCGACTATGAGAGAGAAGTGTCTAGATATGAAGATCGGTACCCGAAGAGAAGAACGTTGCGGAAGAAGAAGAGTGCTACCAAGAAGAGAAACAAGTGATCCAAGAAGCTTCCTCCTCAAGGACACCCTCTCCAACAATGAAGGTATGGAAGGTAAAAGAAAAATCAGAAACTATTCCTACACAAGAGGCGACGTCATCAGAGGCACCGGCCAATGCGCCCCCTGAAAAATGAGCGAACATGACAAGTCCTGTTCGGAGGACTTCAAACCACCGAACGCCGTGCCAAGAGGTAACTTGGTATTTATCAGCAATTCTTTTTTAGCATTGCATTTTTTTAACATATTTATTTCCCCACTTACATCTTAGTTGCTTCGTTATGTTTTTATATTTGCATTAGAAAAGAAAGTAAAGATGTTTTGCATTTGCATCCGAGAAAATCATTAAGCCCCATGTGGATAATCATTCACTCGTGGTGGCACAAAAATAATTTCTCGGCATGTTTATTTTTCCCCGTTTGCATTCCTTAAATAATAAAAAGATAAAAATATTTCTTATGATCCCGTTAGAATGAGTTTTAAGTTAGAAAAGTTCTAGACAACTAAGGCCTAGAGGTTTTTGTCACTAACACTTAATTAGTTCCACAAGCTTTGTTGTCTATTTGAGCTTCACGAACATCAAGGATCAAGAAGAGCCAACAGCGAAGGACATCCAGTCCCCGTCGAGTGCTTTGCCGCGACACTTGAACGTTGTCTCCAACAAGAACCATCTACGACACTCCCGGAGGACTAGAACGTCTTCATTGCCTGTCGGCAACATCGCGACTATGTCAACATCCAAATTGGGGGAGGGCATCCCCGTGTACCAAGCTAAGTGTTTCCAACTTATCTGTTTATGCCTTGTTAAAGTATGCTTTGTTAAAACTACTAAAAAAGATGCATAACCTTAGAAACCCAGAAAGATTTCCTTATTTACCTTTTTCTACTTTTGGAGAGCTCTTGCAATCTGTCTTAAGTTTTTCCCTAGAATAAACTCTGCATGGAGATGATGAATAGTTGCTCTGCCGTAATTCCTTTCAAGTACCTAGTTTTCAACCTTGTACTCTCCCAAGTTTTGGACACAACTGTTTAGACTTGAGATTTGCTCTGAACCCGAAACTTGTGGGTAGCGAACACTTGATCTAAGTCTAGGTGGTTGACGGGTATGATATGGGAAGGTTTTGAGCTGTCATCCATCTTGTTCCTAGAGATACTAGAGTTCGGAGAATTTATCTCGTGAAAATATTAAATTCCTGCATGATGAGTTCCTTTATGATGAGAGTTCAAATTCCTACCACACCATATATTCATGCTTACTAGATTAGGAAAACCCATCTCGTTTATATAGATCATATTATAGGCTTGAGTGTAGTCTTTATAGGCATTGAGTGTGGTTATGTTTGTGGACCCATAAGGAATCGGTCATGCGCTTAAAGTCAATACTATGTGCTCTCCATCCATTGATCTATGCTACTTCGTCCTCGAAGCATGCACCCATTTTATAACTACTACATTCATTTTGTGCTACTTCGTCCCTAGAAGTACCACCCACATATAGAGATCCACATCCACCACATATTGTGCTATCTCTACCCTGGAGATACGCACCTATGCTGCTCCTACCCTGGAAGTACGCATCCATCCATCCATCCACATATACATACGCCATTCATTTCACTTCATCCAGAAAAGGTTCTACTCCTATTCGGGAGTGAACATCTAGAAAAATCATCGCTGTTCCATTTGCCTACATCAAAGCTCCAAATATTATCATTTCAAGTTATATACTCCCCGTGCTAAAGTTTTGTTTCCGAGGATTGGTTGCTTAAAAAAAAGAAAAAAAAGAAAAGAGAAAAGAAAGAAAGAGTAGCCAAGTCCTTCCTTTCGAGAAGTTTTAAGAAGTTTCAAGGTTTCCAAATAAAGGGAGTCATGTTATCCCCAAAGGAGCAAGTGTAGAAGTAGATGTTCACCGCTTGAGTACCCCTCATAATCATTTTCTTATCATCATCATCCTATCATCATCTTATCATCCATTCCACTTCCTCAATCACATGCACATATGACTTTATTATTTTAGTTTTTTTGGATCCATGTCTTAACTATGCAATATATGCAAGTGAGTTTGAGTGTCTCCCCACCTATGAGCTCCACATAAGCCTATTAGAAAGTAGGGTGAGAGAGAGAAGGCACTTTTCACTATGCCTTAGTTCCACAAATACCACATATTTTGAGAGAAGAGAGAAGGCATACACTACTCATGCCTTGGAGAGGATCCAGAAATACCACAAATAAGAGACCTGAAAGGTACATACAAGGAACTCTGAGTTTTATTTCAAAACTTTGCAAAAAAACTCCGGGATAATAGTTGATCAAAGAGCGAGAAACATGGCGCTTGACTTGACCGTTCTATCTTTCAACTACTCAAGACCCAAGTGACAGTTACAAGCCCCATGGTGAAAGGTAATATGAGTGAGTTTTGAGTCAGAATAGTTCACTCTAATCCGGAGGAGAGTTCTTGTTTGAACGCATGTGTACTTGTGAGGAGTGAAGGCATTGTAGCAACTCCGATCCATCAGTCTATCTTTGCTCGGGGACGAGCAAAAGGTAAGCTTGGGGGAGTTTGTTGACGGTCGTTAAGTATCAATTTTATACCGTCAACGCAGCAAGAGAAAGGACTAATATGAGTTCACCGTTAGATATAGGGGTTACACCGATGTAATTCCATGAGTTTTGGTGATTGTCTATTTCTGCGGGGGTTATCGTAAAGAGAACCAAAGGAGGCCCACATGTCATGATTACATAGAGATAAAGACCGAACGGGTGAAATTGTATACTCTAGAAGACTCCGAAAGGCGACCCCCGAAGGCCGGGCCCCACCGGGAGCCTCCGGGGGTCGGCCGCCCAGGGGGAGTCGGCCGACTCCCCACCTCGACCAATCACGTCGAGTCTCGCGGATCCCGCCTCCACCGCCTTTGAGGATGAATAATTATTGTCCATTTAGGTCGGTTTGATCCGAGGGCCGTGGTTCATCCTAGGGGGCTATATATTCGAGCCTCGGCCCCCGGGTGAAACCCTAATCCATTCTCTCTTCATTCATCCGAGAGGATTCGGAAGCCAGAGCCACCATCTCAATTAGAGCTCCATAGTTTAGTAGCATAGCTACATAGGAATAGATCTAGAGGGAATCAAGCCTAGCTTGGAGTCCGGATCTGTCGGAGTTGTTGGTAATTCCCCTCTACATTCTTGTGATATTCATCATTGTTCATGATACTATGAGTAGTACTTTATTCTATTCTATTATATCAGACTTGACTTTGCTCTATTTGATTATGTTCTCAATTATATTATTCTTAGTCTACTTTGATTATATGTTTAGCATAGTTGGACTAGAATTATGTTTATGCATAGGATTGTATAGCGCTTGCTCATTAGATCGATGGGTGAGTGGTAAATATTGTGTAGGCGTGGTGCCTAGACCGTATTTATCTGCGATTGCACCCTATATTTCGGATCGTGAGGTAGATCGCGGGAGTGACAGTCCTGTTGAGTCCTTTGTAGCCCTTCTCCCGAGTATAGGTCTAGCAGAACAAATCTATTACATTGAAGTCATTGCTATGTCTCTTGTCTTCTCTGGTAATATCACTATGCATAGATGTAACCTTTTTCCGCCATGATTGCTAGATGTTCTTGCACTAATCATTGTATGCTTTGACTTTATAGTTAGAATAACATAGGATTACACCCTAGATCGTCCTAGTCCATGCTAGTGTTATAAGCTTAGAGTGCTAAGTTGAGATGGCTTATTACTATTATTTTATGTGGCTAAATGCTCTCATTTATCTTATGTCATTTATCATTCATTACTATATTTTATGTGACACTTACCCTGTATGAGATGATCGATACAGACAAGGTTGAGCTCTCCATTATTGCATGTGCATTGCTCATCACTCATTATCCAAGTGCATTCCCTTTCCAAAGTGGTAAAATTATAAATAACGATATCTGGATTACTCCCGGTTAAAATGCTACGATGATATATTCTCGTGCGCTTGCGGAACCCTCTTTATTTCGGTTGCACTTAATAGACATCAACACTCATGCGACTGATGGGCACCAAGCTCCACATGACCTCCGCCTTCCACCCGCAGTCAGACGGCCAAACCGAGGCGGCGAACCGCGTCATTGTCATGTACCTTCATTGCTTTACAAGTGATCGACCGCGCCAGTGGCTTAAGTGGCTGCCATGGGCAGAATTCGTCTACAACACAGCCTACCAATCGTCGCTCCAGAAGAGGCCGTTCCGCGTGGTCTACGGCCGCGATCCTCCGACTATACGCTCTTATGAGCCGGGGGAGACTCGAGTCGCAGCCGTCGCATGGGATATGGAGGAGCGCGAGGAATTCCTCGCCGAGGTACGCCGCCGCCTTGAACAAACCCAGACGGTGCAGAAGCTGCACTACGACCGTCATCACCGTGAAGTCGTCTACGAGGTGGGCGATTGGGCACTGCTACGTCTGCACCAGCGCCAGGCGACGTCCATGCCCCGCACTTCGTCAGGCAAGCTGAAGGCCCGCTACCTAGGTCCCTACCGCGTCGTCGAGAAGATCAATGAGGTCGCGGTGCGGCTTGAGCTGCCCCCGCAGGCCCGTATTCATGACGTGTTCCACATCGGGACCCTCAAGAAGTTCAGCGGCACTCCACCGGATGCACCACCTCCCTTACCGGACATCAAGCACGGCGAGGTGCTCCCGGCGCCCGAGCGCGTCACTCAGGCTCGCCTAGCACGCGGCGTCTCCCAGGTCCTTGTCTTCTGGCGCGGCGAACCGGCTTCTTCTGCTTTCTAGGAAGACCTCGACGCTTTCCGCGCTTCGTATCCAGATTTCCAGCTCGAGGACGAGCTGGGTCTCGAGGGGGCGAGAGATGTCATGTGGGGCAACAGCTACCACCGCCGCACGCGGCACCCAGGCCACGCTCATTAGTGGCTAGGTTAGAGGCCCAAGTTATCTTAGTCTATTTTATTATATTAGAATCAATTGTAATAGCTCCGTATTACTTAGTTACAAAAGGTGCTAGCCTTATGTAATATTTATAATCAGCCCATGGGGCTCAATGGAAATTAAGCAAGAACAATTACCCTAAACCTCTCTTCTCCCTCAAGACTCTCAAGCCCGATCGACCGTGAGGGGCATAACCTCCGGATCGGAAGACAACAGCAGGAGGCTACGATCTACGTAGCCGAGGGCCGCCTACCTTTGATCTCCAGGCTCTTGACAGTAGATGTGTTTTATGTGTATGCACAGGATATTGTAGATCACATCGCGTATATACCTCCGTATTTATGTAGATGCATATAACATCAAGTCACTGTAAAGGTAAGGTTGTATAAGAAAATAGAAAATAATCATGGTTGTCGATGAGTCCAATGATAATTTGATATCAGTTGCCAATGGTTTAATCAGTGGTTCCAGTAGGCATGACTAAGAGCAACTCCAACAGTTTGCTAAAAGCACTTGCCATCCTAGGATTTTTGCCAAAATCACAAAAAACAGCCTCCAACAAATTGGCAAAACTACTTGGCATTTCTGTGAGCTTGGCAAAATTCTCCCTTCACTTGCCAAATATGCCAAGTGCTCTATCACTTGGCATCACGTGTATCCAATTTGCCAACTAATTTTGCCAACTTGTTGGAGGCTTAATTTTGTGATTTTGGCAAAAATACTAGGATGTCAAGTTTTTTTGCCAAGCCCAAATAGCAAACTGTTGGAGAAGACTTCTTTTTTCACTTGGCATTTGGTTTTGAGACTTGACAAAATTATAGATTTGAGCTTTAGCAAACTGTTGGAGTTGCTCTTATGCATGATTTCAACTGCAGCAAGCTGCTGCTCTTTTTTTCTTTTTGTCATTTATTAGCATGTCTAATCTGAATCGACACTCCGACCAAAGATATGGCACGGCAGTTAGGACAACAGGTATCAATAGCACGGTCGACATGTATTCAACACAGAACTTCGTAACTGAATTTGCAGATATACAACTCTACCCTACAGATGCAACTGTTCTGCATATGGACAATCCGAATTAGCTTGACGCAGTTTAACTTGTATAACAATTCATTGTGAGCACGCGTGACCAGCACCTATCTTCAGAATATTTTGTACCACTATCCGTAAAAGTTGAAGCAATGCATACCATTGAAAATGGCCATGTGGAAAGGGAGCCTACCAATTGGAAGAGACAACAGTAGCCAAGGCCACGAGGGACGCATCAACCGGCGCCTTGGAGTCGGAGGAGAGAGGGGCAGATCCCGACCCCGAGGGGAGCACGCTCCGCTCAGCCTGTTCCGCCGCTTGCTCTTGCTCCTCCGACTACCGACACTGCGGCGACCTATCAACAGCGAAGTGTGGCGCTCGGCGGCGTCGGCGTCGGCGACGACGACGAGTCGAGGACGGAGTAGCGTTGCCGCAGAAGTTGGGCCTGAAGGGATTTTCTTTGATGGGCTGGGGCGGTGCTTGCGTAAATGTGGCCCAAGAAGTGCTGTCAGCAGCGTGGGTGGGTCAAGTCTTCTCCAAAGCATTCAGCCAGTGAGCCAGCAGCCCTTCTCCAAATCAGTGTTGTTGGTTCTTTGCCTTGATTTGCCAGCAGGTTTTTCCTTAAGAAAGTCACAAGATCACCTAAAATGATCCAACTAACGGCTATGACAGCACTGCAGTGCCTGTTCAAGCATGCCCAACTCCTGAGAAGCAAGACACAAAATTCTGAGAAGCGATGAATTGTGGGTGCCATGACCCCCATAGTCGTGATATTTTGGTCGTGTCGTTCTCCATACCTACCAATGATCATGGTGAACTAGTGGCCTAGTGGAGGTAGTTGTTTACAGCACTTGACCTGACCTAAGCTAGTAAGTGTTCTCAGTTCTCACTGCTTTGGTCATTTTCCACCTGTGCCAGTGCCGCACACCACATCTACAAAAGCAGAAGGCTGCCAAATTTTACTTTAAAAAAAAAAGGCTGCCAAATAATATGATCAACGATTCAACGTTGGAAATACTAATCAAAAGTTGGTCACGCAAACTTTTGGTGTGGTGTAAGTGGAGGCGATGGCGTGACCGTGACTGCCGCCGGCTACCCCTATATAGCAGTGGCCGGCTCGGTGTCGGTCATCATCAATAACGACGTCACAAACAGTGACAATAGCGTATCAAGGTGTTAGCATTGTCGTCCCAGTGATGATGGTGCTTCTTGGTGGCCAGAGAAGCGGCCAAGTGCGGATGCCATTCTTGTGGATTGGCTGTAGTTGTTAGTGCTCTTGATGCTGCGCTTGAATGTGCAGGAACGTGGAGGTCTCAGTTCAACGGGCTACCTATAATTCTTAATGCTATAATAACTAAAATCAAACGCCTTTGTTCGGCTGATGGTTTTCATGGCTGATTTCAGCCGTAGTGTTCTATGAGAGAGAATAAACCGCAGTAATTGATAAGCCAACTCAAACTTAGGAATCAAGTAAAAAAAAGGTTGACTGTGCATTACCAGGCATTGTGCATGCTAAATATTTCATCTTCTAAGTCGATTCACATCGTGCAGGGGACACATACCCGCAAATTTCAATAATCGTTACAGCTCGACCATATGCAGTACAGTTGCAAATTTGCAACAAATAAAAAAGAAATAAAATTGCACAACAGTAACATGCAAATGCATGGTTATCAAGTGGTCTTTTCTTACATGCTTGACATCAGAAACTCACACCTCAATAACCATATTCAAAGAAACGAATACTGTATATTTCCCTATAATTGTTGTACAAACCAGCGATGTGGTCATGTCGAACAGTGGAATTTACAAACACACAGCCAGGCGCAGGTAAGTTATATCATGGTAGATATGGTACTTACGGTAACAGCCATTTGTCTTCAGGTGTCGAAATCGTGTTTCATTCCAGAAGCTAAATTAGATGGGTACAAGTACAATGCTATCAGGTACAAACAGGTAGTTGCCAAAGCCCTGTATTGCAACATCACCTGCACAAGCATGTTGTTCACACAGTGAGATGTTGCCCAGTTAAATTCATAGAAAAATGGCAATCACGAGCTGGAATCACACATTCATGAAAAGTGGCAATCTCGAGCTGGAATCACACATTCATGAAAAATGGCAGGTATTGAACCCATAGAACTTGCAGACTGCTATTCTCACAAGGCAGCAAGGCACTTTTCCCTTTTCTTTTTAGGGGAAAAGAAGTTGAAGATGAGGCCTCTAGCGTTATTTTATTATAAGAATCATTCACAAGGAGAGTTTCTTGAATATTGATTATCAGCAATCCAAGGCTATAAAAGTACCACCTTGACCATACCTCACAAACAGTATGAATAAGTCTTCATCAGTTATTGCTCCGAGTTCCATTCTTCTCTCCAGAGCAGTCAGACCTCCGCCATCTTTAATTGTTGTTCTCGCACCCCTGTAGAAAGGAACATAATAATTCTTTTAGAGAAATGCCTCCCATCTATAAGTATGTTTTCCATAATCTGTGAAGGAAAACTATGGCGGCAATATAAGGAAATCATAGTAGTAACAGGGGAAAATAAACGAAGAATGTATTCTTCGTACTGAACATCAACCATAGGGTACCACACCGCTGACATGAAGAAGAATGTGTTCTTTGTACAGGCAAAGAAAGCAAATGGCCACAATGTGCACAGAGGAAACGTGGAGTCTTCATTAGATTAAAAATTGAGGCAATAAACCTTCATAATGCCCTTTTTTTTACAGTGATCAGTGGATCTGGACACAACGACACATTTGCATGAACGAGCTCAATATACTTTGAGACTTTTTCACGTATAGTTGATGTTCAAATGAAAGTCTTCACCAAAGTGTTTTGTCTCGCTGTGCAGATATGCACTGTTAAAACACCAATGAAATATCATGCACATGACTCTAAATGTGTCACTGCCTAGTTCATACTGAACAAAACGAAAAAAACAAAGATAAATTCAAATACACTGAAATAGTAAAAAATCAAGTTGGAAAGATAGTTTGGGAATCATGAACAACATGACATGATAAATATCAAGCTGCTGATGATATTGCAATTAAAACTAATCATGAAACAAATATTATCAAGAATTCAATCCTACCTCTTCAGCAGATGCTTGGTGAGCACATCATTTTTCTTTTGGACACAATGATGCAATGGTGTTCGGCCATGGAAGTCCTGCATATTAATATCCGCGCCAAAAAGTAGAAGAAGCTCCACCATTATAGGATGACCATATTGGCATGCAAAGTGCAACAAAGAACAACCTTGTAGACAGCCTTCTGGTTTCCCAGAGTCCTGAATTATCTCACAAGAAATCGGATCAAGTAACGTCTTGTCTGTCACCGGCTGAACATGATGGACATCTTTGCTCAAAGCATCATATGTCATGTTAGCGCTCACTTCAGCTATTGCAAGAACTCGGTATACTTCTCTCACATCATTTTTCCTTATAGCTTCCAAAATGTCAATGGTAATCTGATCGGGATCTCTGGCAAAAAGCAGTTTGTCCATATACTGCATGGATCATTTATAAGAATGAATGACATGATAGTAACAGAAAATCATCAGAAGCAAACATAAGACAAAACTAACAGCACTATATCATGCTGCTTTTTTTAGACGCCTTATATCATGCTGCTTGTGTTTGTTTTAATGAATAGCACTTCCATTCATCTGAGTAGGATCAAATATATGCATGTAGAGCCTGGTGAATATGAACAATGGCCCTTACAAAATGAGGAAATGCAAACTGATGAATACTATAAAATTTGCAATATCCAACCACTTTCTTAGAAAGCATTCTTCCACGATGTTAGCCAGCCCACCAAAGAAATTAAGACTGAAGTTACTGCGATATTTCCACTATACAACTCTTTCAAGTTTTAAAAGAGATAAGTTGTACGACATCATCTTATAGGGGTATATGTAGTCATTTCTTAACTAATCTATAGATTCAATACTTGGTCCATGTGAATGGTGACTATAGACAGATATTATGATATGGGTGGGATAGTTCTTAGGACCTACCGAATCTAAGTATTTTTTTTTTTTTTTTTGTAAAAAAAAAGGTATTTAGGTCCTAAAATACTTCTTTGAACATAGTTTCAGCTTCGAAGGTTTTCATGGTTGTTGTGGCTTGCTATTTGATTAGTTAAAGCTGATCCAAATTCTGATCAGGATCAAAGATGATTTGCCGCACATGCAAGCAGCAGGTTATCTATCCAACAACACAATTACAGTTCATAAGGAATGATATATTTGGCTTATCTTGGTGCCAAAAAGCCCATAGGGCTGAAATTTGACTCCGACTATAAGATGTAACAAAGGTTACATCATAAGGGGATCTCCATTGTCCATCTAAATTTTGCTCACTACACTAAATATATATGTCCATAAGAAAGAATTTGATAGAAACTAGAAAGGGCACCACCAGTATGAAATTGTGTTCGTTCGAGAGAGAAAAAAATGTATGAAACTGTGTAATGCATTCCTAGAACTCCCTGTGCGCTGAGCTTGTCTGAAACGAATGTTTAGTTCCATAAAGAGGAAACTAAAGCAAAATTGTTTCTAAACTAAAAAACTAAAACAGATGGCAATGACAACAGAATCAGACAATGTCCACAAACTCAGGGGATACTTTTCAGTAACATCAAACAATAAATGCATGATAGGTCACATATTGGTTGTGGAGGAACCATCAGTAGGTTGATCAAAGACAAAAGGAATTGAAGAGCTTACCTTTGTTTGAATGTACCTCTCCTTTATTGAGAAAGCATCACTAGGTTTAGGCTTTTCAATAAAAAGAATAGCTCCATTTGATTCGTCCACTCTGGATGAACATAGAATAATATAACAAAATGCCAAGAAGGAAATTGCACAAAAAGAAAAACAGCAGATAGTAGTAATGCTGCTGCAGTCAAAGTCAAAATCTGAGAAATCAATGATGGGAAAGTAATGGCTGCTTAAAAGTGTTAAACTAGCCATGATTATGAGTCTACGTAAGTTTAAGGAAACCAGACCTATGTGATCTTATTTGAAAGATCGCAATGTGATAGTGGTGCCCTTCAACATAATCTAATGCAGCAACTTCATGTCATTGAACAATTGATGAGTACTACTCTGCCTTTGATCGTTTGATGGGTTCTTTGATCTCCAAGATACCCTAGTGTACAGCAGCACAGTACTTGATAAAAGATATTCAAATTGATCATAACTGAATTGTTTTTGCTACATGGTACCACTAACTTGTTGGCTTCTATTTTAGTCTACACTAGCCAATGTCCCACAGCTTAAATACTAGAAATCAAGTGGTGTGGTCTGGAAGAAAATGGTTAAAATGTCAAAGTGAAATGTAGTGAAGTAATATGCAGATCTGATTGTATGCTTTAACATACCCTTGATCTTCTTTTGGAAGCAGAGCTTCCCAAATGGAATTAGCGTAATCATTTCCTAGTGCATGGAAGAGATCCATTATTACTGGCTCCCAGACTTTCACATCTAGTCTCAAGGATCGAACCTGCATCAAGTAAAAACAATAACTGTGACACTAACATATGGAACAAGCTAATAGCATTCTTTGTTTAATCTCCGACTGATAAGATTTTTAAAAGCTTAGGAACTATGAGATATCGCTAGTTCTGGAAGTCACACATTCATTGCCAGATAAAAATGGAAGGCAGGTCTATTAAAAAAATCAAATGTATTAAACCGAAGTGTTTCCTTTCATACCAAGTCTTTAAAACTTATGCATGGTTCACTAACACATAGAATAGAAGTACTTAAATTTACCACATGGAAATAAACGTTATATTATATGCAAGTCAAAAGTATAAGTATATATACTTCTTCTAATTATAATCAGATCGTGTAATCGCTAAAGCTTTGCATTGGAGATGCCAATGTCGAAAATGACAATTAATGAGAACAAAAGCAATATTGCACTATAGTAAGATATGCAGTAATATATTTTCTGTATCTACCATCCCTAAGTGAATAAATAAAAGAATCTGAACTATTTTGACAGAAGATATGGCCAACCAACATTATCACTGATTAGCATATATCATGGTATAAGGAAACTAGTTATTGCACCTTTGAAATGTGCACTCCAAGATTCCTGTGAGCCCCAGAGCACTCAATGCAAATCAGAATACCCAAGTTTAGGGATGCCCAATCAGGATCAGGAGAACGACAATCCGCACAACTGTCATTTCCAGGGATATTCCTCAGAAGATTGAATATATCATCATGTCCCTCTGAACTCTTGTTATCTTCAATAGACAAAGAATCAACAGAACTTGCGGATCTGTTACTCTCTGCTGCTACATTAGCATATGACAACTGAAATGAAATGAAATCAGAATAACAAATTAGTACCATATCTTGAATGAGTCAAAAGATTGAACATATTCATATACATGTAATGCATTAAATGGAGCCAAATTTGGAAGGCTAAGCATTATTACTTCATGATTATCCAGTGTCGATGCATGGGGTTTAATAGATTATCCTTTGTTTCAACCAAAAAGGTAGACCAAGACTAGTTATATGATGCAGCAAAAGACAAATGGCTGCAGCAGACCTGCTGCGGGTATGGTGAGTTTAGTAGTGATGCGATAACTCCAGTAATTTTCTGGATCCAGTCCTTTTGATCAGCCCCTGATTCCGCCTGCCATAAACAAAGTGAAAAGCATTCATGTGGCATCAGGCCATTGTTGTATCAAAGAAGAATGAAAAAAAAATGCGCTAATCACTTGTTCATAAATATCAAAAACATGAATTGCACAAAGAAAGTTTGATATCTGAGAACTATGCGGTTACCTGTAATGTGTATGTCTTAACAGGTGAGATTATTCTGAAGCAAAATCTTAAATCATTTTCATCTGCATCAATCTTAATTGTTGAAGTTCTTAGATCAATTTTATGACATGATAATGAATCTTCACCCTGAGATGCAGCTCTTTGGTTCAAGAATCTGAATCGACCAAAAACACCACCTCCTTCACTAGCTTGTTGTGATGACACTCCTTGCTTCCAAGAGAATAAAAGAAACAGGTACATGTAAAGTACAGAAAAAATAACATGAACAAATTAGCATCTTAGGATAAATTATACAACACAGTTGCATTTAAAATAATCCAGCACATCCCTTGAAAATAATCTACTGCACATAAATTTTGGCATGCAAATTCTGTGCTGCAACCCTAAAAAACCTGGACCTGTGCCCTGCAGGGGAAAGACAAAACCCCACCCACCCAGCCACCACCACACACCCATCATTGCCATTAAGAAGAAGCTTCTTGCACGCAGACCAAGAAATGTTAGATATAGTATATATGGGGTCGGCAGACTTCCGTTAGCTAGTAAGTTTCATGTCTGCAGCTAGTAGTAGCAGCTAATTTTTTTGGACTGCTGCTGATCAGGTCAGTAGCAGCTGTAGTCAACAGACTGCAGCAGTTTTGTCCTACACTGGTCAGTGTTAGTTTAGTCAGCTCAGCAACAGTTGTAATGTACAAACCGACTTAAGTTTGGTAGGTTCTAGGTCGGTTGTACCCAGGTCGGTTTATTACAAACCGACTCCAACATCTTTTATATATATATATATATATATATATATATATATATATATATATATATAAAAGCATATGCTATCAAAATTAAGCCAGTTAGCTTCAAAAAAACAGAACATGTGCTCTAAAACTCCAGCTACTCTATTCACCTCTGTTCATCCTATAGATGCTGCACTTCTAAGTTCTAACAATTGGTATCTAGAGCCTGCGTTTGAGTGACCCATGGCCTCAGCTCCAGCAAGGTCACAGCCCACAACGGTTGCACACATACTGTCACCGTTCCCCTTCGACACAGCGAAGGCGTGGGCAGTGCATGGAGGCCCAGGGATGGTCGCTCAGCGCATTGTGTAGGAAATCGGTGACAGCAACTATTGAGGATTGGAGCCTCCTCATGAAGGTGAAGTTGGAGGCCCGGGGCATGCGGCATGCGACCGAGTACGGTAACGCCGATCGCGTGGCTCTTGATGTCATCCTCTCTGTTGTGCCCCCAGAGATGATCCGCACGCTGGCGGTGATGAAGACGGCGAAAGAGGCTTGGAAGGCAATCAAATCCATCCACGTCAGTTCGGAGTGTGCACGCAAGTCTACGCTGCAGCAGCTCCGGAGGGACTGGGAGTTGCTATCGTTCCACGATGGCGAGCGCGTCGATGACTTTGTGCTCCGCCTAACGGGAATGATGAGCTCCCACAATCTCTATGGAGAGAACATCACCAAGCAGCACGCAGTTGAGAAGCTCCTATGCATTGTCCCCAGGCAGCACAAGCAAGTGGCGATTGTAATCAACACCTTGCTCAACACAGCGGACCTCTCAAGTGAAGAGGTTGTCGACCAGCTGAAGGCGGTCAACGACGATGATGCGGAAACTCAGGATCAGCCGATACTCTCTGGCAGTTAAAAAAAACTTGTGCTCTAAAACTCCAGTTACCCTTATTCACCTCTGCTCATCCTATAGCTGCTGCACTTCTAACAAGAAACACCCCAGCCCTGGACGTGCCGCCGAGTGCCCATGCGCATCTCGCAAATGACTCAGGTAGTCACACATAAACTCAGGACCGTGGCGGGCGAGAGATGTTTTTTTAACCAAGACCTGTTTAAATTTGCTCTCACAGGGAGTGAAACCAGTACTTGGGATGCTCATTGAGCCCTGCTGCTAATCAGTCAGGTAGCCGGCCCGTTCACAGGTTCTGCAACCCTTCAATAAAGATAATACACATGATGGGGAAAAAATGCAGACAAACCCACTAAGCAATAAATCACCACATGGATATAAATTGCATTATAATCAATATTTATAAATGGAGCATAAGCTACTGGAAATAGGATAATTATAAATAGATAAATATGCCTAACGGAATCAACAAGATAATATAGAACAGTGCACAAATTATAAATACAAATTTGACTACTCATGCAAGCAAAGAATAAGAACTCCTGACATCTGAGTGCCAAGCTCTGTATATGTTTCCTATCCAGTTCAGATAATCAGACTGCATACCGATTTTCCTTTATTGCCATAGTAGTACAGAGTTCCATGGCTGTCAAGCACAAAAAATCTTCTCTTCCATTCACCTCGTGTATTTTGAGGACGCTTAAATAGGTAACCTTGTTTAATAACTTGAACCTGGCAAAGAAACAGAATAGTAAGGACAAGCAATAGAAGTTCATAAAACAATTACGAAAACAACAAAACTTCAGCCGAGTATAACTACAACAGGGAAATGTTGTTAAGAATAAATACTAGATTTTGAACCAAAATGGTGGTAATCATGGATACTACTTGCCTGGATTTTAATTATAGGCAGGCTCATGCATGTCAATTAGTACGATGTTATAAAAGATCATCTCAACTACACGTAAATTCTATCTATTAACACTAATGAGTCTCTTCAAATCATCATATAAAGCAGCATGAATAAGCTTTAAGCTAGTTTATCCTGGTATCGGTGAATATTTACTATTTTTCTTCACAAAGGATAATTATACCTCGCCATTGGCACTTGACTGCATTAATGCTTCAATCGTTTTATAGGACTGAAGGCCAACAACATGGATACCATCACCGCTAGTAGACGTGTCTACGTTGCTAGCCATTCTCACATTAGCTATTTCCTCTTCAGTTCTGAACTCCTGAATTCTCTTTGCAAGCTTGTCTTGGTCACTGACAGCCATTTGTTTTGACTGTTGTGCATATGTTAGAACCTGCATCAACACTTAAAGATTAGCACAGAAATTTGAAAGTCCCTAGTTTGGTTTTGGCTAATTGATGAAACCTAGGACTAACCTTGTTTATCTAAGTGGTTGATTTAGAGAAAGGTTGTCCACGTGATGAGCATATTGAATATGAAGCATGACACGTGTCATGTGATCAAAGATGAAGATCAAGACGATGCTTGGCTCCATGGACCGGTGTTGAAGGTGAAGGGCTAGTCGAGGCTTCGGAGTGAAGGACCATGCGATGGTGAAGCTCGGGCAAGACTAGGCGCCGATGGACCGATGCACGGTGAAGGGCAAGTGAAGTCAAGGTCGATGGATCGAGACGGTCACATGATGGTGTGAAGCGTTCATATCATTTGGAGGAACAAAATGGGCTCAAGGCAAAGGTATAACCGATAGTGCCATTTTGTTTTGCACTCAAGACACCATAGAGGGTGTGAGTGGTTTAGGATCGATAGCCACACTATTAAGAGGAGAAGTCTTATCGGCTATTCGACGCACGGGTGCCACTAGGTGAATTCATGAAGTGCATTGCATGTAGGGCCTAGTGAGCTAACCTAACCTTTGGGAAATGATTGTGAAAAGCTAACACACAAGCACATGGAGATGTATACTTGGTGGTGTTGGCACATTTACAAAGGTGGCGTTTGGGCGCGCTGTGGTTTGCAGGGTAGAGATGGGTTTGGGTCCCTCTCTTCCTCTCGCCGAGCCTGTGAGGCGGGATTCGGCGCTTTCGGGAAAAATGGATGCATATTTTCTATTGCGCCGGATGCAAAATTTGGTTGAAATCATGCTATCACTGATGATCAAGTTGGTATACTTGTTGGATAGCATGTTGGAGAATTTGGTGTCACGACACGGCGACGAAAAGACGAAGTCAGCTCCTGGAAGAGGCGCCGGACGCGCCTTGGGCAGGCGCCGGACGCGTCCGACGCATTGTGGCGTGGTGCGACGTGGTGGCTGTGCGAAGTTGTTCGTCGGACGCGCGGCGGACGCGCGCGGCGGACGCGGGCTGGTTCTGTCTTTGCGTCGGGCGTCTTGGGCCTCGGCGCGGCGTTCTGGTCGGGCGAGAAGGCGGCGGACGCGAGGTGTCGCGTCCGGCGTTCGCCCGGACGCCGACCCGATAAGTTCCGAGCGTGCGGTCGATCGGACACGGGCGCCGGACGCGGGCCGGACGCGGCGCCGGACGCTGACGTGGCTGCACGTGTTCGAATGATGAGGCTCCAACGGTCGGGGACGCGAGCGCGCGATGAGGCGCCGGACGCGTCCGGCGCATTGAAAATGGCCGGCCCGAGGGGCAACGGCTATGTTTCGAGCTTGGGCTTATAAATAGCCCTTTGGCCGGCCATGGGGAGTACCCTTACCCATTTCTACTCACTTGCTCATCCTTTGTGCTAGAGAAACACTCTCCCTCTCATCTCTCTTGCTTGATTGTGAATCCAAAGTGAGATTGAGAGATCACCTAGTGCATTGCATTGCTTGAGGGCATCTAGTGGCACTTGTGGGTGGTTTAGCCGGTGGATTTCTTGTTACTCTTGGAGAGTACCGCTCCTAGCCGGCTTGGAGATTGTTGGAGGCGTTGGCAAGAGAAGGTGATTGTTCTTGGCCACCTCCGGTTGCTTGTGAGAGGTTTGAGCTCACCTCGTGGGGATCACGAAGAGCATCCTAGTGGATTGCGCGTGTCGTTGAGTACCTCGCTTGAGAGTGGTGTCTTGCGGTGCCTTGCGGGCGAGCCTTGAGGGGCTAGTGACTTGAGGGTCACACCGAGGAACCATCTAGGTGTTGGTCGACACAACGGGTGACGTAGCTTGGCGGTGCCCAAGTGAACATCCGGGGATAAATCATTGTGTTCATCTTGTCTCCCGGTGATTGGTCATCATCCTTTGTGTGTTGCCGATTGTGATTGATTGTTCATCTTATTGGTGATTGGCAACCTCGACTCTACGCGTTGGTATAACACACTCCTACACTCTCTTGTATTACTTTGATTACTTTCTTGCAAAGTAGAATTGCTTGCGTGGTCGGTCGGGAACCACAACTTGTGTAGACTAAATCCCGTGGGTAGAATTGCTCGTGTGGTCGGTCGGGAACCACTCCTTGTGTAGATTAAATCCCGTGGGTAGAACTCTTGATCACTAGTGGTAGCTATTGTGTGTGCTAGTGATCACCTACTAGAATTGTTTGGATAGGAGGCTTGCAACATCTAGTAGGCTAAGCAAAACTTGCTTTCCGCCGTTTGTGTATCTAACGAAGTTTGCTTAGTGAGTTTGTAGAAATTTTTATAGGCTATTCACCCCCCCTCTAGCCATCTAGTACCTTACAAAATTGTTAACTCCTGGTTAGCTGGGTCATGTTGATAAGATTGAATATTTCTTTTAAAGACCACTGTGGGACGAGACATTATTAAACCTGGTGAATGAATGGTTCCATTTGACTCAGTAGCTCATATCCCTATACCATAAAGAACAAAATCAGAACCCAAGCAACCAAAAGATCAGTAATTACTAAAAACATAGAAAGGAACCATACCTGCTTAAAATACCTCAAATGGGCATCCATCACTGCACTTATTGATTCCAAGAATTCATATTTCTTTTTTGCTTCAATGTTCCCAAGGACATGTACCTGAATTCCTTACAGCAAAGTCCATCATTGGAAAGGCTGGACAATATACTTTTTTTGATACTAGAACAATATACTTGTATGTGGAAAAATGTTGATATACATACAAGGTTAAAGCGACATCTTTCGAAAGATGACTTGGCATTGTGTAGATCCTGTAAACTTAGAATTAGGGTGACAGCATGAAAGCTAAATATATGTAAATATACATTCATCTACCCCCAAAAGAATTGAATAAAACAAAATTACAAAAAGGCTAGTCACGAGTTCACAATGTACCTCCTCAAGTTCTGTCACAACTTCTGCTCTAGTCCCTTTTCGCACTGACACAAACTTTTCACGTGCCTGACAAAAAAATAGCACCAGAATCTTAATACACAATGCACTAACATGTTAAAGGTATAGAAAAAACAAGGTCACACTGTTCAATAATCATCTAACACATGCCGCATGAACAAAGATAAAGAAGGTAGTTAGATAACTCAAACTCAAAGCATCACCTGATCATAAGCCACTGCAGCCCTATCCAAACGTCGCCGGCAATCCTATACAGAGCAAGTATTTTACAAAAAAGGAACATATATCAAGTAAGCAATATGTTAAAATCTAATTTCCACATTACTGTCCATATGGAAAGGCAATTGTCCCTATTTCCCAAGATGGAAGGCACAGATTTTAGGACTATTTAAGATTTTCTGTTCCTTGTCAGAACTCAGAACACGGAAGCAAGAGGGCCAAAGTCTGGTCCCACAAGAATAAAGTCATTTGCCCATCAAAAAGAGCAGCACCTGACCTACTATATTGTTTATTACTTCAGTTGCAACCTATCAGTTACACAATAATATCAGTTACAAGTATGCTGTGTTGTGTGGATAACAGAGGAGAGGAGGGAATTTACCTTCACATCATTTAAATCCCCGTTAATGAACTGCGACAAGCGATCACTAAGCATGTGCTCAACCTGTTTGGAGGGAAAATACTTATTATAATAAGAGTGCAAAAAGATAGCCATTTGTGCTGTTTATACAAGTGATATATCAGCATGCTCTGAGCAAAAGAAATTTACCCAACTCTAGAGACACCAGTGTATTGCAAGGGTAAACAATCCCATCGCAGAACAAATGATTATTCTATTTCAACACAAAATTCCTGTCATGGGCCTAATGGGCTGTAGGGCCCAAGCCCAGGTTACTGTAGCACCGCTGGTACTGTTCACCCGCGGTACTGTAGCGCACCGCCGCCGCCGCCGCCGAACCCTAGATAGGTTTAGATCGCTTAGGGGCCAAGTCTCCCAGGACTATAAATACAGGGGCTATGTAACCCTCCAGGGGAAGCAATGAATTATGAAGAAACAATCTAATCTCCCTCTCAAGCTCTTGGCATAGCATAAGGCCAACCTCTCAAGCTCTTGGCAAAGCATAAGGCCTAGTTATCCTAAGCTCTTGGCAAAGCATAAGGCCTAGTTATCCTAAGCTCTTGGCAAAGCATAAGGCCTAGTTATCCCCAATTATCCTCTAAATATCCTGGTTCATAACATCTGGTATCAGTTAGCCTTCGATCCTCCATCCACAGCCGCTACCGTTCCTCTTCCACGAAAAAAAAAAAAACAAAATCCCGATCCAGCTACAAACCCTAACACCGCCGCCGCCAGGCCATTCCCCACCACAGCCACCGCTTCGATTCATTCGCAGCCACCGCGCATCGCCTGATCCGCCAGGAGCTGCCGCGCTCGCTCCTCCCCGGCCATCCACCACAGACGCAGCGCCGCCTCCCCACCCCCAACAGCCGCCGGCGCAACACCACCACACAGCGTCACTGCGTCGTCGTCTGCGGCCCGTCGTCGTGACATTCTTCTCCGCGGCCGTCGCGCACGCCCCCCACAGTCCGCGGGTCCTTCCCGCGCCGCCGTCCGCGGGGCTCCTCGTCGCGCCTTCCGCGGCCCGCGCCCGCCGCGCGCTCTCTCTCCCGCGTGTGTCATCTCCGGCTCCGCCGCGGGTCCGCCCGCGCCGCCGCGCGCTCTCCTCTGCGCGGGTTCCCTGCGCCGCCGTGGGTCTTCTACGGGGAACCACGCCCCGGCTCCGTCTGTACTCCGGCGGGCAGCCACCACCCCCGGCCCATTCTCCGCGCGGCCGTGCGCGACCGAGACAGCGACGCCGGAACCGACGGCAACGGCCCAGGCAGGCACGACGTCTGCTGCTCCGCGAATCCCTCGATGGATTTTCCTCCGTTTGATGGGACCTCTGATCCGGGGGTTTTCGTCAACCATTGCGAGCTCTACTTCCGCCGAGAGCGCATCATGCATGAAGAAAAGGTATGGCTGGCTTCCCGCAAATTGAAAGGTGACGCCCGGGTTTGGTTCCTCCAAGTCCAGGAGGAGGAAGGCACCCCGGCGTGGCGTCGCTTCACCGAGCTCTTGCGCCGGCGCTTCACACCAACCCCGTGCCCCGACCCGCTCCACCGGTTTGTCCCAGGTGTCGACAACATCCTTCGCGGCCTTTGCTGCGGTTACCGCTGTGGAGCGTCTCCGAGGCTAAGGAGGACCGTGAACGCCGGGCGGCTATACGCCTCCGAGCGGCGGCACGGGGACTCTGGGACGCCGCCCGAGCGCGAGCTCTTCGTGCCACAAAAGCGTCGATGGAGCAAGCAACGGTGCGCCTCCGAGCGACGGTGCGAGGATTGCTTGTCCGTCGCATGGTGCGAAAGATACGCATGCTCCTCGGCTCGTCTCGCCTGTCGCTCCCGATCATCTCCGCCTGCCGTCGCCGACGACCACCCTCGTTGTCACGCCGACCACCCTCTTCGTCGCACCGCCCACCCTCGTCATCACGCCGACCACCTTCGTCGTCGCGCCGACCACCTTCTTCGTCGCGCCGACCATCGGTTCCATCGCGCCGACCACTCCAGCCGCGCTGCCGCGCGGCCACTCCGTCTCCGTTTGTCATCCTCCGATTCGCGGGCTGGTGAAGTTAGGCGTGGGGTCTTTTCCTTGGGATCCGGGAGGACAGAAGGACACAGCTGCCGTACACATTTATGTTTTAGTTTCAAATTTATTTTCAATTTTAGTCTTCAATACCAGAGGTAAGCCGAGATGTAAAAGGCTTAACCCTAGGTCGCGTCAAATAAGTCTGCGGCAATTATCCAGCTCGAGGACGAGCTGGGTCTTCGAGGGCGGGGGAGATGTCATGGGCCTAATGGGCTGTAGGGCCCAAGCCCAGGTTACTGTAGCACCGCTGGTACTGTTCACCCGCGGTACTGTAGCGCGCCGCCGCCGCCGAACCCTAGATAGGTTTAGATCGCTTAGGGGCCAAGTCTCCCAGGACTATAAATACAGGGGCTATGTAACCCTCCAGGGGAAGCAATGAATTATGAAGAAACAATCTAATCTCCCTCTCAAGCTCTTGGCATAGCATAAGGCCAACCTCTCAAGCTCTTGGCAAAGCATAAGGCCTAGTTATCCTAAGCTCTTGGCAAAGCATAAGGCCTAGTTATCCCCAATTATCCCCTAAATATCCATCCTCATAACAATTCCTGCTTCTAGATAATGCAGCCACTACTGGATGCAAGGAACCCTTTTGGCACTTTCTTCCTATCTGTGTTATTTATAGCAACATAGAAATATATCTTTCAACAAATAAAAAAATGCATTGCTCATACTTTTTCTGCTGTTGATCTGCAAATTCCACCTTATTTTATCACTTGTGCTTTCAGTTTATTGAATATCTTTGAAATTCATAAAGTAATCAAAGAACCTTATTGGTTGTAAAATATTTGAAACTGCAGGTGGCAGATTGAGTATAAAAGTTCCAGAAATAATTCAAAAACATAAGAAAAGGAATGATGTGAATCTTGTAAACTGAAACCAATACAGATCATGCCAAGAAAAAGACTCCCAGACTAACAGGAGCAAGCCCTGATGTTGACTTGAAAATTCAGACAGAAAAAAACAGAAATGCTATTTCCTTTCAATTCTTCATCCCATTGTGTTACATGGACTACCTAGCCAGGAGAAATTATAGGTTCAATTTCGACCTTGTATGATAGTAGTACCTGAGAACGAAGGAGTTCCTTGTATGTCCCAAGCTCCCTGAAAGCAGTAGTAAACTTGGACATCACGGGCCCTGCAACATATTAAATAATGTGGTTTCAAGAGAATTTGAATAGAGAAACACCAATAATTGACTAAATTTGTAGCTATCAATTAGCATGCTTTGCAATTTTAAATAGGAGAAATTTGATTAAGTAACGAGTGCATGGAAACATGGATATGTGTGTATCTGTACTATTTCTATATTCTAAGAATCTGTTGCTCCGATCTACAGACATTAAAGCAAATATGCCATAAATATCCAAAATACTCAAAGTGGCAGTGAGACAACTCTAGCCTCCCCACGGAAACATTGCAAATGTTGGGTTTCAACTCTAGCCTACCCAAGGGTAGGACTACAAAGCTTTGTTGTTGCTGTTGTTCTACTAGACATTGATAGGATGGAAGGACAGAATTAAGCATTTAAGCAATAGATACATTAGAAGTTTGCTGACCTCCAATGGCAACACTAATAGGGTCATCCAGACCAGCACCAAATGCTTGCAGATTATCTGCAAATGATAGATCCCCTGCATATGCCTCATCAAGTGACCCCCTGAAACTTAGGTGATTAGCAACATAATAAAAGGCACTATAGCTCATGGAACGTTACAAAAACTAAAACACGAAACCTGGAACAGCAAAGTGAAGAAAAAATATTGAATGTATTTCTTGAACTAAAAGGAATTTTTATGAAGGGGCCTTGTCAGAAACTTATGCAATAAGACAGTATACATTTATGGAATTTTGCCACAAGTTATGTGCAGTTAGAATGCTTCAAATGTTTGCAAATGTGGAACAAGAGATAATAAAGAAATGTACATGAATCTTTTGCATCCTTTATGCAGGTTTGAGCACCGTTCTTTCAGTTCATCAGTAAGTTGTTCCAAAGAATTGACCTGCAGGTATTGGAAACAAGTCAGGGACAATAATTTAAATGCATGTATAGGTTCGTTTTGAAGTTCAAAAACAAGGTTCTGTGGAAGATAATTGATGATTCTGGAGAGAAATTTATGAGCCAAGTTACCCAGCAAATTGTTAAGCCCAACGCCTACACCTATCTTTTTGTTTGATTCTATAAGAAACAGAATAGCAGGGCGGTTTTTAAGGGGTCAAATTTCATTATAAAATTCCCAGCAGGCTGGTCCAACAAAAATGGATTGTCGTTGTTCCAGCAGGTGATTGAACAAAAACGCAACCATCAATTCAAAATGGGGAAACCAGTTGCATTTGCTCAAGCAAGCTTTACCCTCCGCACCAGGTGCATCCATCCACGAGCAAACTTCAAACAGTATCCACCCCTTATATTCAAATACGCTGTGCAATGCAACAGCAAATTTTTATTTTCAATGCTGCGCCGTTCAAAGCGCTCTAACCCCTTCAAGGAAATCAACCTCGTACTATCAACTATGGGAGGATGATTGACTCGTCTCTCTTCTCACCGACACGCCCAATTCGTCCAAACAAACACGGGAAATGACGTGGGAACGTCAGCTCCGCTCAGAAATCCCCGGTGTTCCAAATCCGAAACGATCGACGCACACTGGATCAAGCTACCAAGCCGAGATCTCCCGCCCACGAAATCATCCAAATCCGCCACAGCTCCGTCCGTCACAGCCGCCCAGACCCCGACAACGGACCGAATCCTCCCACTCGACGCACCCAAATCAACACCCGAATCCAGCTGACAACGCAGGACCGACCGAGATTCCAATCGAGAAACACGAAACAATGCCTCGTGGGCAGAGGAGAGGAGCGAGGGGCGGCGAGTGGCGCCTGTTTGCGGAACATGGGGGAGTCCTCGAGCTTGGTGAAGGCCGCCATGTCTCCCCGTGCTCGTGTCGCGTGGAGGCGGAGGCGAGGGCGCGAGGCTGCTGCTGCTCTCTGGAAGCTCGTGGAGATCTGGGCGGGAGGGAGGACGGAGGAGGCGAGAACCAGGGAGGAGGCCGTCGGGCATAGCTGTCCGGTTTCACGTAGTGCGGTTGGCGTGCGCTGTCCTGGTGCAGTGTCGGGGTTGGATGGGTTGGGCTGGCGTGAACCGCATTTCACTGAATCGGTGGGCTGCAGAGTGGAAAATGGGATGGGCCGACTTAGCTGGTCTCGGGCAGTATTGGTTTGGGCCTCGGACTCACAAAATCTGAAGGAATCCACTGATATTTTCTAATTTTAAATGTTTGATAATTATCAAGGACCAAATGTTTTCTTAGGTAAGATTCAAAACTTCTAACAACCAACATTGAAAAAAACATGATTACATGAGTACAACAAATCGGAAAAATGCTTCCGGCTTTGTAAAAGTCTCGTCAACTGGCAAAACGCATTCCTTGACTATCAAAACAGTTCTCTCATCTGGTTCCTCCTCTGTCTTACTTAATGGAAAACCAGGCAAAGTCTTTCATTGCAAAAGAGGAGTGAGACAGGGAGACCCCTATCCCCTTTGCTATTTGTCCTAGCAGCTGATTTGCTACAATCGGTAATAAATGAGGCCAAGAACAGGAATATCTTCAAACAACCAATCCCTCTAACCTACACCCGGGATTTCCCAATAATCCAATATGTAGACGACACTTTATTGATCATGGAAGCTTGTAGTAGGCAGTTGGTTGCCCTCAAGGCCTTGCTACATACTTTTGGAGAATCCACTGGACTCAAAGTCAACTATGGTAAATCAGTCATGGTCCCCATAAACATAGAACAGAACAAGCTACAACACTTAGCAAGAACTTTTGGATGTGAACTTGGAAGCCTGCCCTTCACTTACCTAGGTTTGCCACTAAGTCTCACAAAACCAAGGATTATTGATTTCTCTCCACTGGTGACCAAGTGTGAGAGGAGACTTGCAGCAACCTCAACCTTTCTAAACCAGGCTGGAAGGCTGGAAATTACCAACTCAGTCTTAACTGCACTGCCAACATATTGTATGAGTACTTTCCTTATCCAGCAAGGAGTTTGTGAGCAGATTGATAAACTAAGAAAGCTATGCCTGTGGAGAGGGGCTGACATAAATGCCAAACAAAGACCCAAAGCAGCATGGAAGATGGTGTGCAAAGAAAAGGGACAAGGAGGACTAGGGGTGATAGATATCAAAACACAAAATGAAGCACTGCTGATCAAGAACTTACACAAATTCTTCAACAAAGAGCAGATTCCCTGGGTGGCCCTAATCTGGGAAAAGCACTATAGCAATGGAAGACTCCCAAATAACTCAAAAAAGTGATCTTTTTGGTGGAGAGATGTACTGAAATTGTTAGACAAGTTCAAGGGGATGGCAAGAGTGAACTTAGCCTCTGGAGATTCATGCTTCCTTTGGGATGATCTGTGGAGCAATGGGATTCTATCACAACAAATGCCAGAACTCCATTCTTTTGCCAAGAACAGGAAACTTTCAGTAAAACAGGCTGCAGACACTAACCCACTCACCAGTCTGTTCCATTTACCTCTATCTCAGCAAGCATTCAACCAACTGGAACAACTACAAGAAACCTTAGCACTAAATATAAACTCTGAGGAAATCGGTAGATGGAGCTACATTTGGAACAGTCAGCTATATTCAGTAAAAAGAGCATATAGACAGCTATGTAGAAGCCAAGTAATACACCCAGTACATAACTGGCTATGGAGATCTTGCTGCCAAAATAAACACAAAGTTTTCTTCTGGCTAATCATAAAGGACAGGCTGAGCACAAGATGACTGCTCAAAAGGAAAAACATGATTATCCCGGATAATAATTGTGTCCTTTGCCAGAATGTGGTGGAAGAAACTCTATTTCACCTGATCCTAGAGTGCCCCTTTGCAAATCAGTGTTGGAACAGCATTGGTCTTCAAGTTGATCTTAGTTTGCAACCATATCAAGTTCTGCAAAGCTTCATAAACCAATTGGCACTACCTTTCTTCATGGAGATTATTATCATCATGGCATGGACAATCTGGAGGGCAAGGAATGATCTGATTTTCAGGAATATCAACCCCTCCATGCCTTTAGCTCTACAAAACTTCAAGGATGAATGGGCCCTGCTGCTAATAAGAGCCAAAAGAAGTTATTCGCCGTTAATTGAAACATGGACAGCAAATCAAGTCTAGCTTGGGTTTTAGCAGTTCTATCTATTCTTTTTCTTATCTCGTTCTGGGTTTCCTGAACTACTGTCTTTGAGCCTTAGCCTGTACTAAGTTAGTTAGCTTCCTTTTGCTTCTTTTTTTCTTTTCTTGTTTGCTGTACCTGAACTTATGTTTTTTAATTTCAATAAATGCTGTAGGGGTTAAAACCCCTCCAGTCTTCCTCAAAAAAAAAAAAAAAAAAAAAAAAAAAAAAAAAAAAAAAAAAAAAAAAAAAAAAAAAAATGTTGTACATTCAGATTTCAGAGTCGTGAGTGCATCATGGGACGTATGGCTTAAACATTGTCCTCCCCGGAAGTGCTATCATTAGTGCTTAGAGAACTGGATCATCGCTTTGCCCGTGTCAAAGTCGAGAACTGACATCTGCCTCCAGGGCTAGCAGTATCACCATAGGTCACCATAGGTGAGATCGAAGCAGGCACGTGTAGCTAGCGTAGATATCGTACTGTTTGGTTCCACCGTCAGTATCGCAAACGCAAATGATTTGAACCTGCAGAAGGTACCGGCAGGAATCACAATTGAAGTTTCATTTATGTTTACGTTTCCGTTTGCAATGGTTGTTCGGCTGATGGTTTCTGTGGCCAGGGGTGAAGCTATCATCAATGTATTGGTGGTGCACCACTCAAACGACAAAAGAATTGTTCTCATATTACATGGTGAGTATCAGTCAGTTTACTAACAAATTTTTGGTGCACCATGGTAACACAACGTGGCTTCGCCCCTATCTGTGGCTAATAAGCTGGTTGATCTTGATTTGTTGTGAGAGAAAAATATTATACTATAATTGAGAAGCCAGGTAAGTTCAACTGAGATGTTTCTCTGGAGCGGAACTTAACATTCATATCCTTTTAGAGTTATTTGGCCCTCATAAATTGTTAGCACAATACATAGATATATGTTAAAAGTCCAACTAGTTATTAACACAGATTAATTCAAAATAGCATCGCCAGAGAGGGTAAGACGACAGCCGCTCTGTTTTTTTTGGCATTATTTCCTTTGGAGAGAGAGAGAGATAATTATTCTCTCAATCCACGCGGATCAGACTGAAAATGTACTAATTTTCTAGCTTGAATTATTGAAGGCGATTGCTATATGTCTTCAGACAAGGCGGAAACCAACTACTCTTTTCCCTTTTAATTTTACAAAATTTGAGGATCTGCCCACGATCTTTTCAGTCAACAAAAATGTGGAAACCAACAAGAGAGTCATGCCTAACGTCATAACCCACGAAGTTCTGAGCAGCAATGGGGCCCATTGTCGTTATATTTTGGTTTTGTCGTTTTCTATACCTAACGAAATGGCCACGATGAAGTGGACTAATGGTGGTAGATTATTCATGCCGACAGACTTGACTTGACCAAGAGCATCTCTATTAGTCTTCCAATAATCTATTCTTTAGATTAAAAAAATCTATTCTTCATTATCTAGATATTAAGTAGCATAATTATATTGTTTTATATTTGAGAGTTATTACAGTAGTATCCCAATATATAGGAGTATTTCCTTCAATAACTATGTGAAAGGGTTCGGGAAAAAAAAACTATGTGAAAAGTGGAAGCTACGGTTATGTCAGAAAAACATGGTTGAAAAGTGACGGTTAAGATGCTCATGCTACGAGAGAAATGTAAGCTTTTATTGAGGTGAGAGAAATATTAGTAGTAATAAAAAAAAGAAGCGCCATTTTTTCAAGGTAAGAGGGATTATATTAAAACTTAATACAATACATCCCAAATTATACAAGAAAAAACTAAAATAGAAAATACATAATATTGTATTCAGTCCCTCAAACGTAGGAGCCAAAGTGCAGTCCTAGCTTATGCCCAATCCAATGAGTAACCCCAAAATATTAGACATGACACAGGATCCAACGCTTCGGAACCAATCCAAAACGCATATAAATCAGTAAACGAAATTCAGGCCTTGTTTAGATTGCCCCAAAATTCCAAGTTTTTTCACTCTCTCTCCATCACATCAATTTTTGAACGCTTGCATGGCGTATTAAATCTAGATAAAAAAATTAACTAATTACACAGTTTAGTTGTAAATGACGAGACGAATCTTTTAATCCTATTTATTTTATAATTAGACAATAATTATCAAATACAAACGAAAGTGCTACAGTGTATTTCAGCCTTCCAATTTGCAATCTAAACAAGGCCTCGCGGTTACATTGTTGAGTATAAAATAGGATGCAGATTCATCACCTCCAAACCTTGATCTCTCTGCTGCCATCGACAATGAGATCGATGACCTAGAGTAGTTGTCCTCGTTGGGAGCGCCCAAAGCACCCCTCCCCTTAAACAAAGGCCACCAATTAGTCACCTGCTAATGAAATCGACGCTTGCAACAACGATCTTATAGTGGCATCCTAGGAATCGTGATACTAACAAAAATCATCCGATTCTGATGGAAGATTTATTTATAATAAACTCTAAACAATTAGATATAAAACTGCGAAAAAAATGGGTCCTCCCTCTTCTTGTCGCGGCAGACGCACTGGTGAGGAAGCCCCTGACAATGGCTGCGAGAGAATCAAAAGATGCGGCAGGCCGCGTGGTGGCGGCGGCTCACGTAGACCCTAGGCGTTCCTAAGAGCCATTAGAAACTGTGTTAAAGCAAGAAAAAGACAAAAAGACGTAATTATTCATACTATGATAAAAGTAGAAATGCTCTGAAAGACTGCTAGAAATGCTGTGTACTTTCGCGGTTCCCACTGCTTTGGTCGTTTTTCACTCGTGCGGCCCACACCTGCACACATGACACATCTACTACAAAGCGCCGGAAGGCCGCCAAATAATATGATCACACCCCTTTTCTATGAGAGCCATGCATATGCATGCATTGAAGAATAAAGATCCCATATTCTCAGGCAGGTCGCGTGGTCGCCTCTCCCAATCCCAAAAGCAAAGAGGATGAGATGCCGACCCTGTCGAGTTAGGATGCATGCTCCGAGTATCGAGTTAGGATGCATGCTCCGAGTAGTGGACACTTTGACGGGCTTTATAGGTGCTGGAACACGGAAACGAGTACGTCAAGTGTACGTGGTCCAATATCAATAACCGCGTGATATATCCGGACCATTGGCGTGTCTGTCTTTTTTTTTACATGGATTGGCGTGCCTATCTTTAGAGCAAGTATAAGGAGATAAGAAAGGTGAGAGAGGAGAAGTGGTTATAAGTTTGTAGTCGGCTTGAGCACATAAAAAAAAAACACTATGCAAGAGATAAGTGAGCCACGTATTAATTGTGAAGGGCTAACTACTGTATAAGTGGGCTGAGAGAAAGCTAAAAGGAACCTCACAACTAGCAAGCCGGCTGTATTATTAGTCTTGCTCTTATGGGTCTAACTCTCAGCCGTGTATCCTTCGCCTATGTATACACACCGCTGATCGTTGTACTGACAGAGCAAAGCTGCCGCAAAACTAGCGAAGAAAACGGATCCAATATGTATGGAATTGATATGACCGTTCCTATTCTTTCGTCAGATATTCGACACAATTCACACTCAGATATCTATTTAACTTTATTGTATGTAAAAAATAGGGCTTTTAATTTTGTTATTGCAAAACTTTTGGCCACCACCGAACTTACTGAAATTTCACGAAATTTGGCCGAAATTTAGCAGAAAGTTTTATAGATTAGCACATGAAGTATGCTTAAAATAGATCTAAACAAATATTAGTATGATTTATGACAAGTTGACTACTTGAATAGGGAAGAATATACAATATAAACAATAGAAAATGTTGGTCTAGAGTTATATAGCATATGTATTAGTGTATTAAATTTTTTTTTTGAATTATTCTTTCGGCCACCACCGAAATTTTGAACCCTGATGTAAATATATATCCATCCAATGATCTGAGGAAACAAATCATGTAATAAGAAATATAATAAGTATACTAAATTGTTTAGCTCATATTCATTCTAGGACTATCAAACTGATCGGTCTTTAAACTTTAAATATTGGATTCAATTTAACCATGAACTATCAAAGTACATTTTTAGTCCTAACACTTTTTCTTCTCAATTTCCTCTTGCCCTACATGGAACACCGTGATGTCGCACCTGTCAGCTCTAATTTCTCTCTGTGTTTTCAAGTTATTCCCTCCATTTCAAACTACAAGTCGTTTTGACTTTTTTTTATGCTACATGGCTTTTACTATGTATCTAGGCATAATGCATATCTAGGTGCATAACAAAAATAATGTACCTAGAAAAGCAAAAAATGACTTACAATTTAGAACAAAGGGAGTACTAAATAGTTTCCGTAGCAGTTGTAGCTGTTCCCACGAAGACAATGTAGCAAGATATACATAAAAATGTTACTATTACAAGATAACATTTCAAATAACACATTAGAAATATTAGTGGCCGCAAAAGAGTTTTTAGACTGCTCACTAATGATGTTTTATCTAAATATTATCTTTTTTTCTTCAAACCTAGGTGGTGCGGAGCTAACTAATCATGACAATGTAGTGTTCCACATAAGAAGGGATGAAGTTGAGCTGAAAGAAAAATTCGAGGGCTAAAATACACTTTGGTAGTTCATGGATGAAACTGAACCTAAAATGTAAATATTGGGGATTGAAATGATCTCTTTAATAGCCTTGGGATGAGAATGAGCCCAAACGTAAACTTTGAAGACTAAATGATCCATTTGAAAATTCTATACGAAATCGAGCCTCAGGCCTAAATGACTATTCCACCTATATACAATCAAACAACACTTGACCTAGTATTAAGGTTTCATACTTCTTTTTATGGTGTACTTGGTTAAGTTGGAGAAAGTAGATTGGAATTGTTTCCATCCCTTGTACTATGGATGGAATGGTTCCATGACCCCTAAAAATACAATTTTTTTTTGTCTAAAATATAGTGAGCATAGTTAAATCATCAATACTAGAATAAATACATAAAATAGCTAGGAGCCTAATCTGAGGACAGAAATAAAAATAAATAAGCTACACTCAATTCTCATATTTTAAAATTCTTCGACCGCCCCCCTCATGCAAAATTCCTGGCGGCTCGGCCACTGCAGATCCATGCATCAGGGCATGAGATGACGGCCAGCTGCGTAGTCCTCTTAATCTTCCAGCATGACGGTGTTGCCAAACAACTAGCTAATTGGTCAGGAACGCACTTAGGGAGCCGGTTAATTCGTTAATTGGTTTTGCCATGGGCCATGGCCCATCAATAGCGATGAACACGTAGCAGGGGAGCCAGCTAGGCAGCTAGTACTCCACTGAGCAACTCACTTGGCGACTCGTTTTAGTCCCAGCGACGACCGTTGAACCTCTTGAGAGTATATATAGTGCAGACAGCGAACAAATGCAATGCCCATGCTACCTCTCAATTCATCATTTACGTACACCCATCATCCCGGCAAGCACCAACCACAGAAACACACAGACACGATGCACTCCGCCCGAGTTCTAGCCGCTGCCATGTATATGCTCCCGTTCTTGGCTGCTTTGTTACTGGGAGCGCCCACCGCGGTCCATGCAGGAACCTCCGGCAAGCAGAAGCAGCCCCTCCATATTCCTTCCAGGGGCTCGCTGTCACACTGCCCCTCACGCTGCGGGGACACCAAAATCTCCTACCCCTTCGGCATAGGACCAGGCTGCTTCAAGCAAGGCTTCGAGCTCACCTGCAATCACACAGCTGATCCTCCTAGCCTCTTTTTCGCAAATAGTACCACTCAGATCAATTCCTCCATCCATGACGGCTATAACTATGTTAAAGTTTCTCCAATAGGTTTCAACATCACCAAGATCCCAGGGGTGGACACCTACTATAACACATGGGAGGCCCCTGCCAAGGGCGTCATGCTAGATGGAGACGGGAATGATTTGCACGTTGTGGGCTGCGATGTTGACGCCTACCTGTTTAGCCACCGCAATACCACAGATATTCTCGGTGCTTGCACAAGTACTTGCGGAGACGCAAAAGAGATGAAGGAAAGTTCGGCCGTGAAGAGACATTGTCTGGGGAACAATGGCTGCTGCAAGATCGAGTTGGCGTGGGACCTGAAACTACCAGCGTTTTCGGTCAAAGTTGTTCATCATGACAGCGCAGTGGCAAAACAACAACATCCTCGTGTCAAGGTTATTGTATCAAGTTATTACGATTACTATACAAATGATCTTTACTCGAGTTGGGTAAATTCAAGCAATGTGGGAGGTTCGTGGCTTGAGATGACCATCACGGACCAACCAAGCTGTGAAAGAGGCAAGATGAATCAGGACAGTTATGCTTGCAATGATGATAGTGACTGCAACAACCTACCATCTCGAGGAGGCTACAATTGCTTGTGTCCCGGTTACGCGCGTGGCAACCCCTACGTTGTAAACGGCTGCACCCAAGGTATATAATTAGCTCGTTTCTGCTAGCTGCTGTGTCTTCTTGTCCATTTCAATTGTTTAGCACATGCATGTTTCCTTATATATTTTCAAATTGCGAGTGGTTTTAGCTTTGTCCTGTAAATCAAATTTTCTCTAGAGATTTCACCAGGTTTATAAAAAGAAAACTACACAAACATTTCCAACATTAAATAAGATTCATTAGATTGACCATGATTCTATAGTGCATTTATTTGATACTAGTCCATCGATCAACCCGTGCTCTCGCACGGCCTAGATTTTTTTTTTAGATATAAGTATTAGATACTATTTGATAATCTGTCCATTCCAAATTATAAGATGTGGCTTTTCTAGATATATTGTTTTACTATGTATTTAGACAATACATCTATGTTGTATAGCAAAAGCTATGTATTTAAAAACTCAAAATGTCATATAATTTGGAATAGGAGGAGTATATGTGCATATGTCTAGTAAATAATTACTTATATTAAAACCTTTTTATTTTTTAACAAAAAAGACATAATAGATACACCATAGTCTATAGCTAGTTATCATAAAATTATTAATTTCTATTTTTCAAGGAACTAATACATATATTGTTTATCTATATTCATATTTTTCCTTGACATGGCACCACTATATATTTTAAATATGCAATTACTTTGACATCTTACCATTAATCGTGGTGGCTATTGTTGCATCATGTTTCTTATGAAGCCATAAATCTAAGTTTTGTTTTTTCACATTTTATTCTTATCAAGTGCTATGGATTTATTCTCTCTCCTCAAGTTAAGTTAAAACTCCTGTGCTTATTGTATCTTTCATTAACTCTCCCTTTTGTATTTTTTAAACATAATGAGTTTAGGTCATAGAGTATGTTCTTAAGTACTATAACAGCATAAGCCATTATTCACATGCACCATATCGCTTAAGATAAGTGACAAAGCTTGGAGTGAGATCTCAGACAGGGGTAGCAGTGATAACCTCAACAAAATTTTATTACTTAAACCTTATAGTTATCAACGTTTTGCTCTAAGTATTTCTAAAGCGTCCAAAAAATATAATTAGTGGTCTCCCACGCTTCTCATGATGATTGAATTCTTGCGTCCAAAAAATATAGTTAGTGGTCTCCCACGCTTCTCATGATGATTGAATTCTTCTATCAAAGTATTGTTACACTATAAATATAGACATATCAAAAATTTTAGTTAAAATACATAAATATATATAAAGTAACACCTATACAAATTATATGTTGCGGGTACTAATATGGTTAGTATTCTTTACCTTTTATTCAAAAAAAATATTAAAAATAGTTTAGGTCCTAGTAACATTTTCCACATAAGTAGAAATCTTATTTGCTTCATGACACCAAACATGTTGAATTTGTTATGTCACAGGATTATATATGTGTGTAGTATTATTTATATATCATAGAGTGAATAAAATTAAATTAATAATATTTATATGACATAATGTGTTAGTAAAAAACTATAAATTGAATAGCTAATGAAATTTATCGTCGTTAAGTGTTAATATAAGGTGGTTTGAACATTTTCCATGATCTCTAAGTTGTTAAAATATATACTTATTCTAATAGATAAATGTCTATTTGATATACTTGATGGAACATAGTATTATAGTTATTTTATTTCATGATTATAAAGTCTATAATTTAGAAATATATATGTATCGTACTTTATGAATATTGATTTATCTTGTGTACTAATATATATTACAATTTACATATAGATTTTACAGTTTTTTTGTTTAAGGTACATACAAATATAAAGATAATACCTTATATTATATTATCTTTCACGATGACATATATGGACAGGTTAAATGCAAATTTAGAATATTGCTTTGCATTATCTTTCAGGATGATAAAAGTGGGTAATTTATTAAATCATAAGAGGTATTTTAAATTATCTTTCATAATGGTACATGTGACTCTTAAGCATTATTTTAGATTTTTTTTCAGAATCATAAAGTTGGATAATTTAGACGGGGATTATTTTAAATTATTTATATTTTATAATAGACGAGGTGGGTAATTTAGATATAAATTTAGTTTGTTATTTTGAATTATTTTATAATGACAGATGTGAATAATTTATATAAATTATCTTTTGTAATGGCAGAGGTGGATAATTTATATGCAAAATTAGGGGGTTACTTTATGTATTTTTCATAATGGTAGTGGTGAGTAATTTTTAATAAACTACAGTAGATCCGATGGCTATTATGAGTTATGATGATTAGAAACAACCAAATCAAAGGCCAGATGTTTCTAATTATTGTGAGAATTTCTTGAATTTTATCTTTTTTCTTAGCGCGTCGGTGAGAGTTAATGTGGTGCCTCCGTTGGCTTAGCGCGTCTGGTGAGAATTAATGTGGTGCCTCCGTTGGAGCCTCTAATTAGTAATAGTAAGATTGTAGATGTTAATAATATTTTTTTATAAACTTGGTTAAAGTTAGATAAGCTTAATTTAGGGCAAAACTAAAAAGACATTACTTAAATGGATGCACTCTCCCATAGTCTCATTGCACTGTCAGTTAATTATATATGATGCCTCAAAGAACCCACCATTTTAAATCTGTCATGATTTTATTCCACAAGTTTGAAACGATCATCCATCCCTGCACCTTCAGCTGCAATATTTTTTATTTGTGAACAACCTGTCAAGTGCCTTTACTGCTAAGTAGCTAGCCTTATTACCTTTGTGGATTTATTAATCTTCATTCCTCACCATAGTTATTTGACATGAAGCAGATTACGATTCAAGGCCCAAACAGCATAACTGTACGAAATCATGTGGAAACATGACAATACCATTCCCTTTTGGAATTGAAGAAGGTTGTTTCGCAAGCGATGACTTTCGACTCAACTGCACACCAAGTAATGTCACTGTTCTTGACCGTGGTTATGCGCAATATCGTGTGACTAGTGTATCACTTGATGATGGGGTTATGTCTGCTACGAACATGCTGAATGACACAAGCTCCAACAACATCGAAAGGATAGTTGACTCCAACAATGATGACTATTTTTTTGAGTCTGTTGTGGATAGTATTTTTGATTTCTCTCAGGAAGATGGAATAATAAAATGGGTTGTTGCCAACTTAACTTGTCAACAAGCTATGCAAGTAAATGCTACGTATGCATGTGTCAGTCAGAACAGTTACTGCCAAAATGTTATGCGAGGGAAATCGCATGATGGATATCGCTGCAAGTGTTCCAAAGGCTTCCAAGGAAATCCATACCTGCATAATAATTGTACAGGTTATATGTCTCTCTTAACCATATTTGCTCTTTTTTTCATTTTCTCAATCATTCACGCACTTTCACTTACAAATAGTGTAAAAATACATACTGTATAATATAAAATGTGTTATTCAAATCATTTAGAATCATCATATGCATTACTTGCATCACCAGCAGCTCTATACATGATCACAGAACACGTTGGTTTTTTAAAATTAAAGCTATAATGCATATGCTTTACTTGCGATACCATCATATGACGCAATTACTCGTATTGGTGTAGACATTGATGAGTGCTCTATTCCAAATAAATGCAATGGAATATGCCACAACTTTGATGGAGGCTTCAGTTGTATTTCAGCTAAGCATAATATAACTCTAGGTCAGTATTTTTTTTTTTTTGGTCAACCATTGGAATTTGAATTTACAAAATATTCATATCCGTCTTTAATTTAATGGGTCTAGGTATCGCCATCGGGCTTGCTTGTGGCCTTAGCTCCATAAGTGTTGGACTAGGTGTGGTCGTACTCACACGTAAGTGGAAGAAAGGCGTTCAAAGGAGAATCCGAAGAGCATATTTCATGAAAAATCAAGGTCTACTCTTGGAGCAACTAATCACGAACGAAAACACTACAAACAAGACTAAGATATTCTCCTTGGAGGAGCTAGAGGAGGCAACCAACAACTTTGATGCTACTCGTGTTCTTGGCTATGGAGGACATGGCACGGTTTACAAAGGGATTCTATCAGATCAACGAGTGGTGGCTATAAAAAAATCTAAAATGGTGGAACAAATAGAGATAGATCAGTTTATCAATGAAGTTGCTATTTTGTCTCAAATCATACATCGGAATGTGGTGAAACTTTTTGGTTGTTGCCTAGAAGATGAGGTTCCTCTACTAGTCTATGAGTTCATATCAAATGGCACTCTATATGACCTTCTTCACACAGACATCACAACAAAATGTTTGCTATCTTGGGATGACCGTATCAAGATTGCAATAGAAGCAGCAGGGGCACTTGCTTATCTACATTCAGCTGCTTCAATACCAATTTTTCATAGAGATGTGAAGTCTTCAAATATACTCTTGGATGATAACTTCACCACAAAGATTTCAGATTTTGGTGCTTCAAGGTCTCTTTCACTTGATGAGACTCATGTGGTGACAATTGTTCAAGGAACATTTGGATACTTGGATCCAGAGTATTATCATACGAGTCAACTAACCGAGAAGAGTGATGTATACAGTTTCGGAGTGATTCTTGTGGAACTTTTGACAAGAAAAAAGCCTATTTTTATCAATGATATAGGTGAAAAACAAAACTTGTCCCGCGTCTTCATCAAAGGATTTCATGAAGGGTCTCTTGTGAAAATAATGGATCCTCAAGTTGTGGAAGACGCGACCAGGAAGAGACTAGTGAAATTGCCTCACTTACAGAAGCATGCTTGAGGGTAAAAGGAGGAGATAGACCTACTATGAAAGAAGTAGAGATGAGGTTACAATTCCTAAGAACAAAGAGGCTTAGAAAAAGACAACATTTATATGAAAAAGATGGAGATATTGAACTGTTTTGCCTAGAAGCTAAAAAGCTACATGAACATACTGATCATGTCAATGGTGCCAATATAACACCCCAGAGGATATCTGGGTGCTGCAGTTTGGAGCAAGAATCTGTGTCATCACTTAGACCACGCTAACTACATTTGTGAAAGATAAAAGAGGGTATCTTTAGGTTAGATAATAGATGCATATGTCATATATTTTAGCGAACAGTTACAATATATTTAGTATGTTTGGATGATATTGTATCACATATTTAGTTGTGTTATGCCCAATGTATTTAGACCATATCTATTGTATATCTTTATATTTGCTAGATGCATAATGTGTAACACAAGTCATTATATTAAAGATGAGATTTTCTAAGAAATAGTGTGGTTATCAATGGATTGATCGGTGGCTCTAGTTGGCATATAATATATGGTTTAAATTGCAACATGCATATTGCTGCATTTTGGCTCCTGTTTAGCTAGTGTCCACCACTCTCCATGAAACCACCTTCAACCAGCTCCTACATATCTTTTCCACTACCTCCATGTCTCACCAGCCTCACACTTCAATGACATCAAAAATATCGTACCCCTTGAGGTAGACCTTGGTTGCCTCAATCAAGGCTTCGAGCTCACATGTAATCACCTAGCTTTCCTCTTAGCCTCCTTTCACAGATAGTTTTGGACTCTACTTAGACTTGGCCCATTTTTATTCAATTAAATAAAAAAACAATAAGCCCATATTAAATTCTTGGTGCAATAAAGATTTAGTCCCACATGGGAAATTGACTAAAGGTTGACTCGACTTAAATAGGTGAGTATTGTGTACACATCTTGTGAAGTTGAGAGAGGCAAAAGGTGTTCCACACGTGTGTCGAGGCGTGAGCGTGAGAGCATATGGGCCTGGCACACTAGGTGAGCTAGTTTTGCCACTTGGGATAGTTGATGGCACACCCTCCTGTCTTTGGTTCACTCATGAGCACAAACTCTAGCTAAGCACCCATGCTTCTTTGTTGCCACTGCTCTTTGTCTTTATTGGTGCAGAAAACTTGCTTCCGGATCGCTCGGCAGGCCATAGAACTCTGTTCTTAGTGACACCTGAATGAGTAGCTGGCGATCAAGTTTTTGGGAGCACTTCTTTGCGTGATTGCTCAATATATCATCTTTGTCTATTTCCCTGCCTCCTATAAACGGAGTTGACTAAGTGCTTCTCGTGGCGAACGTCTGAGGGACTATATTGCATAGCTTTTTCTGCATCAACTATAATCCATGACATCCGAAGGTCACTATGTTTGAACAATTATGGAATCCATATATTCTACATTTTTTAGAGTCACGAACCTAATTTATCTCCTGAAAAAACATGTTCCGATGTTACACATTGAACAAACAGATGTGGAAAATCCTGAGGACCATAACATTGAGTTACTCAAAAGTGTAGAGAAATATGACTACAAAATCATTTGGTAATGACTATATTTTATATGTTGTAGATGACACTCCAAGAACCATATAAGAGGCAGATTCATCTCCTGACACTAACTATTGGATGGAATTGTCAAAGAGTGAAATGGATTCTATTATGTATAATTAAATTTATGAGATCATTGATCGTCCTTATGGATGCAAAGAATGTAAATGGGTACTCAATAAAAGTTTAGGCCCAATGGTATAATTGAAAAGTACAAGGCAAGACTTGTGGCCAACGGTTATTGCCTAAATAGACAATGAGGATTACTTCAGACCTATTTGATAAGCTCCTGTTGTTTCAGATTTTTTTTTTTTTTTTTGGTAGAAGTTGGTTCTATGAGAGAAGTGTATGTCTCTATGATTTTCTGTGATAAACTATATGCATACAGATACAAAATACAACGACTCAATATAGAGTGAATCAAGAGAAGCTACTTTTTCAACTCCTAATCCTCTAGTTCATTTTCGAGAATCACTTTACACAAATCAACATAAAATTACTTTTCAGTAAAAAAAAAAAACTATTTGGCAGAGCTCCTCCTTGATTCTACTTAGAAGCTGCTCTAAGAGCTCTGTCAAACAGCCCCTTCAATACTTATTGCTCACATGTTCCCTGCTGCTCTAGGAGCTCTATCAAATACTTTACATGGAAACCTATGATAGTCTTCTTGTTTATCATATAGATATTAAGATAACTTTCCTGAATGGGGAGCTATAGGAGAATATCTATATGGATCATCGAGATGGTTTGTAGCAAAAGGTCAAGGAGTGTTGTGTAAATTGTTGAAATCTTTGTATGGCCTTAATCAAGCACCTAAGCAATGTCATGAGAAATTCAATAAATCTTTGACATATGTTAGCTTTGTTGTGAATAAAGCTAACAGACGTGAGTACTATCACTATGGTGGGGGAGAGAATGATCTTGTGTTTGTATGTGGACATGGATGTCATACTAATTTAGAACCAGTGTTAATCTGATTAAGGAGGTAAAGGAATTATTGTCCAACAATTTCGAGATGAAATATTTTAGAGTTGCTTATGATATTCTTAACATCCCTACCCACGCAATCCCACCATGTAGAAAAAAGGTGTTTAGTTGCTTTCGGCATAGTAACTGCAAGACTGCTCCAACACTTTATGACCCTACCTTGCACGATGCATTATGAGTGTGCCTACGAAGCACAACCCCACCAAATGGTTACCTATTAACTATAAGGCTATAATAAGCTCAAACGCTTTGCCTTTGCATAGTCGACGGATTGTGCATACCCTGGAATCAAGTAAAAAATCAAGGTTGATTGTGCATGACGGGCCATTGTGCCAGCTAAATATTTCATCTTCTAAGGTGATTCATATCTTGCAGGATACACATACCCACAATTCAATAATCGTTACAGCTCGACCATATGCAGTACAGTTGCAAATTTTGCAACAAAAAAAAGAAATAAAATTACACAACTACGGTAACATGCATGTGTGGTTACCATGCGTTCTTTCCTTACATACTTGACATCAGAAACTCAAACCTCAATAACCATATTCAAAGAATTGAATACTGTATATTTGCCTATAATTGTTGTACAAACCAGCGATGTGGTCATGTCGAACAGTGGAATTTACAAACACAGCCAGGCGCAGAAGTCAGGTAAGTTATATCATGGTACGTACGGTAAAAACCATTTGTCTTCAGGTGTAGAAATCGTATTTCATTCCAGAAGCTAAATTAGGTGGGTACAAGTACAATGCTATCAGATACAAACAGCTAGTTGCCAAAGCCCTGTATGGCAACATCACCTGCACAAGCATGTTGTTCACACTGTGAGATGCTGCCCAGTTAAATTCATAGAGAAATAGCAATCTCGAGCTGGAATCACACATTCACGAAAAATGGCAGGTATTGAACCGATAGAACTTGCATGCTGTCATTCTCACAGGACAGCAAGGCACTTTTCCCCTTTCTTTTTAGGGGAAAAGAAGTTGGAGATGAGGCCTCTAGCTTACTTTATTATAAGAATCATTCACAAGGAGAGTTTCTTAAATAGAGATTATCAGCAATTCAAGGCTATCAAAGTACCACTTCGACCATACCTCACAAAGAGTATGAATAAGTCTTCATCAGTAATTGCTCCGAGTTCCATTCTTCTCTCCAGAGCAGTCAGACCTCCGCCATCTTTAATTGTTGTTCTCGCACCCCTGTAGAAAGGATCATAATAGTTCTTTTAGAAAAATGCCTCCCATCTATAAGTATGTTTTCCATAATCTGTGAAGGAAAACTATGGCGGCAATATAAGGAAATCATAGTAGTAACAGGGGAAAATAAACGAAGAATGTATTCTTTTTACTGAACATCAACCATAGGGTACCACACTGCTGACATGAATCTTATCATCTCATGCACCATAGGGTACCACACTGCTGACATGAAGAAGAATGTGTTCTTTGTACAGGCAAAGAAAGCAAATGTCCACAATGTGCACAGAGGAAACGTGGAGTCTTCATTAGATTAAAAATTGAGGCAATAAACCTTCATAATGCCCCTTTTTTTACAGTGATCAGTGGATCACTGGATCTGGACACAACGACACATTTGCATGAACGAGCTCAATATACTTTTTGAGACTTTTTCACGTATAGTTGATGTTCAAATGAAAGTCTTTACCAAAGTGTTTTGTCTCGCTGTGCAGATATACACTGTTAAAACACCAATGAAATATCATGCACATGACTATAAATGTGTCACTGCCTAGTTCATACTGAACAAAACGAAAAAAAAAACAAAGATAAATTCAAATACACTGAAATAGTAAAAAAATCAAGTTGGAAAGATCGTTTAGGAATCATGAACAACATGACATGAGGCCATAAATATCAAGCTGCTGATGATATTGCAAATAAAACTAATCATGAAACAAATATTATCAAGAATTCAATCCTACCTCTTCAGCAGATGCTTGGTGAGCTCATCATTTTTCTTTTGGACACAATGATGCAATGGTGTTCGGCCATGGAAGTCCTGCATATTAATATCCGCGCCAAAAAGTAGAAGCAGCTCCACCATTATAGGATGACCATATTGGCATGCAAAGTGCAACAAAGAACAACCTTGTAAACAGCCTTCTGGTTTCCCAGAGTCCTGAATTATCTCACAAGAAATCGGATCAAGTAACGTCTTGTCTGTCACTGGCTGAACATGATGGACATCTTTGCTCAAAGCATCATATGTCATGTTAGCGCTCACTTCAGCTATTGCAAGAACTCGATATGCTTCTCTCACATCATTTTTCCTTATAGCTTCCAAAATATCAATGGTAATCTGATCGGGATCTCTGGCAAAAAGCAGTTTGTCCACATACTGCATGGATCATTTATGAGAATGAATGACATGATACTAACAGAAGATCATCAGAAGCAAACATAAGACAAAACTAACAGCACTATATCATGCTGCTTTTCTTAGACGCCTTATATCATGCTGCTTGTGTTTGTTTTAATCAATAGCAAATTCATCTGAGTAAGCTCAAATATATGCATGTAGAGGCCTGGTGAATATGAACAATGACCCTTACAAAATGAGGAAATGCAAACTGATGAATACTATAAAATTTGCAATATCCAACCACTTTCTTGGAAAGCATTTTTCCACGATGTTAGCCGGCCCAACAAAGAAATTAAGACTGAAGTTACTGCGATATTTCCACTATACAACTCTTTCAAGTTTTAAAAGAGATAAGTTGTACGACATCATCTTATAGGGGTATATGTAGTCATTTCTTAACTTTTTTCTCTAGATTCAATACTTGGTCCATGTGAATGGTGGCTAAAGACAGATATTATGATATAGGTGGGATAGTTCTTAGGACCTACCGAATCTAAGTATTTTTTTGTAAAAAAAAGGTATTTAGGTCCTAAAATACTTCTTTGAACATAGTTTCAGCTTCGAAGGTTTTCATGGTTATTGTGGCTTGCTATTTGATTAGTTAAAGCTGATCCAAATTCTGATCAGGATCAAAGATGATTTGCCGCACATGCAAGCAGCAGGTTATCTATCCAACAACACAATTATAGTTCATAAGGAATGATATATTTGGCTTATCTTGGTGTCAAAAAGCCCATAGGGCCGAAATTTAACTCCGACTATAAGATGTAACAAAGGTTACATCATAAGGGGATCTCCATTGTCCATCTAAATTTTGATCACTACACTAAATATATGTCCATAAGAATTTGATAGAAACTAGAAAGGACACCACCAGTATGAAATTGTGTTCGTTCGAGAGAAAAAAACGTATGAAATTGTGTAATACATTCCTAGAACTCCCTGTGCTTCTCTGAAACGAATGTTTAGTTCCATAAAGAGGAAACTAAAGCAAAAATTGTTTCTAAACTAAAAAAACTAAAACAGATGGCAATGACAACAGAATCAAACAATGTCCACAAACTCAGGGAATACTTTTCAGTAACATCAGACAATAAATGCATGATAGGTCACATATTGATTGTGGAGGAACCATCAGTAGGTTGATCAAAGACAAAAGGAATTGAAGAGCTTACCTTTGTTTGAATGTACCTCTCCTTTATTGAGAAAGCATCACTAGGTTTAGGCTTTTCAATAAAAAGAATAGCTCCATTTGATTCGTCCACTCTGGATGAACATAGAATAATATAACAAAATGCCAAGAAGGAAATTGCACAAAAAGAAAAACAGCAGATAGTAGTAATGCTGCTGCAGTCAAAGTCAAAATCTGAGAAATCAATGATGGGAAAGTAATGGCTGCTTAAAAGTGTTAAATTAGCATGATTATGAGTCTACGTAAGTTTAAGCAAGCCAAACCTATGTGATCTTATTTGAAAGATCGCTATGTGATAATGGTGCCCTTCAACATACTCTAATGCAGCAACTTCATGTCATTGAACAGAGTGACATGTCTATTGATGAGTACTACTCTGCCTTTGATCATTTGATGGGTTCTTTGATCTCCAAGATACCCTAGTGTACAGCAGCACGGTACTTGATAAAAGATATTCAAATTGATCATAACTGAATTGTTTTTGCTGTTTCAAAGAAACAACATGTACAGGCAGCCTATACACACAATACATGGTAGCACTAACTTGTTGGCTTCTATGTTAGTCTACACTAGCCAATGTCCCACAGCTTAAAGACTAGAAATCAAGTGGTGTGGTCTGGAAGAAAAATGGTTAAAATGTCAAAGTGAAATGTAGTGAAGTAATATGCAGATCTGATTGTATGCTTTAACATACCCTTGATCTTCTTTTGGAAGCAGAGCTTCCCAAATGGAATTAGCGTAATCATTTCCTAGTGCATGGAAGAGATCCATTATTACTGGCTCCCAGACTTTCACATCTAGTCTCAAGGATCGAACCTGCATCAAGTAAAAACAATAACTGTGGCACTAACATATGGAACAAGCTAATAGCATTCTTTGTTTAATCTCAGACTGATAAGATTTTTAAAAGCTTAGGAACTATAAGATATTGTATATAATAACAAAAAATACTAGTTCTGGAAGTCACACATTCATTACCAGATAAAAATGGAAGGCACATCTATTAAAAAAATAAGCAAATGTATTAAACCGAAGTGTTTCCTTTCATACCAAGTCTTTAAAACTTATGCATGGTTCACTACCACATAGAATAGAAGTACTTAAATTTACCACATGGAAATAAACGTTATATTATATGCAAGTCAAAAGTATAAGTATATATACTTCTTCTAATTATAATTAGATCGTGTAATCGTTAAAGCTTTGCATTGGAGATGCCAATGTCGAAAATGACAATTAATGAGAACAAAAGCAATATTGCACTATAGTAAGATATGAAGTAATATATTTTCTGTATCTATCATCCCTAAGTGAATAAATAAAAGAATCTGAACTATTCCGACAGAAGATATGGCCAACCAACATTATCACTGATTAGCATGTATCATGGTATAAGGAAACTAGTTATTGCACCTTTGAAATGTGCACTCCAAGATTCCTGTGAGCCCCAGAGCACTCAATGCAAATCAGAATACCCAAGTTCAGAGATGCCCAATCAGGATCAGGAGAACGACAATCCGCACAACTGTCATTTCCAGAGATATTCCTCAGAAGATTGAATATATCATCATGTCCCTCTGAACTCTTGTTATCTTCAATAGACAAAGAATCAACAGAACTTGCGGATCTGTTACTCTCTGCTGCTACATTACCATATGACAACTGAAATGAAATGAAATCAGAATAACAAATTAGTACCATATCTTGAATGAATCAATAGATTGAATATATTCATATACATGTAATGCATTAAATGTAGCCAAATTAGGAAGGTTAAGCATTATTACTTCATGATTATCCAGTGTCGATGCATGGGGTTTAATAGATTATCCTTTGTTTCAACCAAAAAAGTAGACCAAGACTAGTTATATGATGCAGCAAAAGACAAATGGCTGCAGCAGACCTGCTGCGGGAATGGTGAATTTAGTAGTGATGCAATAACTCCAGTAATTTTCTGGATCCAGTCCTTTTGATCAGCCCCTGATTCCGCCTGCCATAAACAAAGTGAAAAGCATTCATGTGGCATCAGGCCATTGGTGTATCAAAGAAGAATGAAAAAAAATGTGCTAATCACTTGTTCATAAATACCAAAAACAAGAATTGCACAAAGAAAGTTCGATATCTGAGAACTATGCGGTTACCTGTAATGTGTATGTCTTAACGGGTGAGATTATTCTGAAGCAAAATCTTAAATCATTTTCATCTGCATCAATCTTAATTGTTGAAGTTCTGAGATCAATTTTATGACATGATAATGAATCTTCACCCTGAGATGCAGCTCTTTGGTTCAAGAATCTGAATCGACCAAAAACACCACCGCCTTCACTAGCTGTCTGTTGTGATGACACTCCTTGCTTCCAAGAGAATAAAAGAAACAGGTACATGTAAAGTACAGAAAGAATAACATGAACAAATTAGCATCTTAGGATAAATTATACAACACAGTTGCATTTAAAATAATCCAGCACATCCCTTGAAAATAATCTACTGCACATAAATTTTGACATGCAAATTCTGTGCTGCAACCCTAAAAAACCTGGACCTGTGCCCTGCAGGGGAAAGACAATCCCACCCACCCAGCCACCACCACACACCCGTTATTGCCATTGCCATTAAGAAGAAGATTCTTGCACGCAGACCGAGAAATGTTAGATATAGTATATATGGGGTCGGCAGACTTCCTTAGCTAGTAAGTTTCATGTCTGCAGCTAGTAGTAGCAGCTAATTTTTTTGGACTGCTGCTGATCAGGTCAGTAGCAGCTGTGGTCAACAGACTGCAGCAGTTCAGCGTTAGTTTAGTCAGCTCAGCAACAGTTGTAATGTACAAACCGACTTAAGTTTGGTAGGTTCTAGGTCGGTTGTACCCAGGTCGGTTTATTACAAACCGACTCCAACATCTCGATATATATATGTATGCATATGCTATCAAAATTAAGCCAGTTAGCTTCAAAAAAACAGAACATGTGCTCTAAAACTCCAGCTACTCTATTCACCTCTGTTCATCCTATAGATGCTGCACTTCTAACATTTGGTATCTAGAGCCTGTGTTTGAGTGATCCATGGCCTCAGCTCCAGCAAGGTCACAGCCCACAACGGTTGCACACATACCGTCGCCGTTCCCCTTCCACACAGCGAAGGCGTGGGCAGTGCCATGGAGACCCAGAGATGGTCGCTCAGCACATTGTGAAGGAAGTCGGTGACAGCAACTATGAGGATTGGAGCCTCCTCATGAAGGTGAAGTTGGAGGCTCGTGGCATGTGGCATGCGATCGAGTACGGTAACGCCGATCGCATGGCTCTCGATGTCATCCTCTCTGTTGTGCCCCCAGAGATGATCCGCACGCTGCGGTGAAGAAGACGGCGAAAGAGGCTTGGGAGGCGATCAAATCCATCCACGTCAGTTCGGAGTGCGCACGCAAGTCTACGCTGCAGCAGCTCCGGAGGGACTGGGAGTTGCTATCGTTCCACGACGGCGAGCGCGTCGATGACTTTGTGCTCCGCCTAACGGGAATGATGAGCTCCCACAATCTCTATGGAGAGGACATCACCAAGCAGCGCGCAGTTGAGAAGCTCCTATGCATTGTCCCCAGGCAGTACAAGCAAGTGGCGATTGCAATCGACACCTTGCTCAACACAGCGGACCTCTCAATTGAAGAGGTGATTGACCAGCTGAAGGCGGTCAACAACGATGATGCGGAAACTCAGGATCAGCCGATACTCTCTGGCGGCCACACAAAAAAAAAAAAAAAAAAAAAAAAAAAAAAAAAAAAAAAAAAAAAAAAACTCTAAAACTCCAGTTACTCTTATTCACCTCTGCTCATCCTGTAGCTGCTGCACTTCTAACAAGAAACACCCCAAAGGCCAGCTGCCCTGGACATGCCGCCGAGTGCCCATGTGCATCTCGCAAGTGACTCAGGTAGTCATACATAAACTCAGGACCACGCAAGTGACTCAGATAGTCACACATAAACTCAGGACCACGGCGGGCGAGAGATGTTTTTTTTTAACCAAGACCTGTTTAAATTTGCTCTCACGGGGAGTGAAACCTAGTACTTGGGATGCTCCTTGAGCCCTGCTGCTAATCAGTCAGGTAGCCGGCCCGTTCACATGTTCTGCAACCCTTCAATAAAGATAATACACATGATGGGAAAAAAAATGCAGACACACCCACTAAGCAATAAATCACCACATGGATATAAATTGCATTATAGTCAATATTTATAAATGGAGCAGAAGCTACTGGAAATAGGATAATTATAAATAGATAAATATGCCTAACGGAATCAACAAGTAAGCTAATATAGAACAGTGCATAAATTATAAATACAAATTTGACTACTCAATACTCATGCAAGCAAAGAATAAGAACTCCTGACATCTGAGTGCCAAGCTCTGTATATGTTTCCTATCCAGTTCAGATAATCAGACTGCATACCGATTTTCCTTTATTGCCATAGTAGTACAGAGTTCCATGGCTGTCAAGCACAAAAAATCTCCTCTTCCATTCACCTCGTGTATTTTGAGGACGCTTAAATAGGTAACCTTGTTTAATAACTTGAACCTGGCAAAGAAACAGAATAGTAAGGACAAGCAATAGAAGTTCATAAAACAATTACGAATTACCAAACAACAAAACTTCAGCCGAGTATAACTACAACAGGGAAATGATGTTAAGAATAAATACTAGATTTTGAACCAAAATGGTGGTAATCATGGATACTACTTGCCTGGATTCTAATTATAGGCAGGCTCATGCATGTCAAATTAGTACGATGTTATAAAAGATCATCTCAACTACACGTAAATTCTATCTATCAACACTAGTGAGTCTCTTCAAATCATCATATAAAGCAGCATGAATAAGCTTTAAGCTAGTTTATCCTGGTATCGGTGAATATTTACTAATTTTCTTCATAAAGGATAATTATACCTCGCCATTGGCAGTTGACTGCATTAATGCTTCAATCGTTTTATAGGACTGAAGGCCAACAACATGGATACCATCACCGCTAGTAGACGTGTCTACGTTGCTAGCCATTCTCACATTAGCTATTTCCTCTTCAGTTCTGAACTCCTGAATTCTCTTTGCAAGCTTGTCTTGCTCACTTACAGCCATTTGTTTTGACTGTTGTGCATATGTTAGAACCTGCATCAACACTTCAAGATTAGCGCAGAAATTGTTAACTCCTGGTTAGCTGGGTCATGTTGATAAGATTGAATATTTCTTTTAAAGACCACTGTGAGATGAGACATTATTAAACCTGGTGAATGAATGGTTCCATTTGACTCAGTAGCTCATATCCCTATACCATAAAGAACAAAATCAGAACCCAAGCAACCAAAAGATCAGTAATTACTAAAAACGTAGAAAGGAACCATACCTGCTTAAAATACCTCAAATGGGCATCCATCACTGCACTTATTGATTCCAAGAATTCATATTTCTTTTTTGCTTCAATGTTCGCAAGGGCATGTACCTGAATTCCTTACAGCAAAGTAGATCATTGGAAAGGCTGGACAATATGCTTTTTTTGATACTAGAACAATATACTTGTGTGTGGAAAAATGTTGATATACATACTAAGTTAAAGCGACATCTTTCGAAAGATGACTTGGCATTGTGTAGATCCTGTAAACTTAGAATTAGGGTGACAGCATGAAAGCTAAATATACATACATCTACCCCCAAAAAATTGAATAAAACAAAATTACAAAAAGGCTAGTCACGAGTTCACAATGTACCTCCTCAAGTTCTGTCACAACTTCTGCTCTAGTCCCTTTTCGCACTGACACAAATTTTTCACGTGCCTGACAAACAAATAGCACCAGAATCTTAATACACAGTGTATTACACTAACATGTTAAAGGTATAGAAAAAACAAGGTCACACTGTTCAATAATCATCTAACACATGCCGCATGAACAAAGATAAAGAAGGTAGTCAGATAACTCAACTCAAAGCATCACCTGATCATAAGCCACTGCAGCCCTATCCAAACGTCGCCGACAATCCTATAAAGAGCAAGTATTTTACAAAAAAGGAACATATATCAAGTAAGCAATATGTTAAAATCTAATTTCCACATTACTGTCCATATGGAAAGGCAATTGTTCCTATTTCCCAAGATGGAAGGCACAGATTTTAGGACTATTTAAGATTTTCTGTTCCTTGTCAGAACACGGAAGCAAGAGGGCCAAAGTCTGGTCCCACAAGAATAAAGTCATTTGCCCATCGAAAAGAGCAGCATCTGACCTACTATATTGTTTACTTCGGTTACAACCTATCAGTTACACAATAATATCAGTTACAAGTATGCTGTGTTGAAAACAAACAGTGCAACAGCGCGGTGGGAGAGACTTCGCTTCTTTTCCCCTTGCTACAGTGCGCCGAGGCGAAAAGAGGGCGACGCCCGTCTCCGGCGGCGATTCCGCCGTTCCCTCTCCTCTCCGGCGGCCGGTTAGGCGCTGAAGATGGAGGAGGACCGGGGAATCGCCGTGCGGGTGTATATAGCCTAGATAGGGTTAGGGTTTGCTCGCCGTCGTGGTTCGTCGGCGGAGCTAGGTCTAGGTTTAGGTTTTGCTCACCGTCCGATGGCGGTGGAGCTAGGTGTTGCTCGTCGCCGCTTCTCGGCGGCGGAGCTAGGTCTAGGTTTTGCCGGGTGGTCCATCCTCCGCGGCGAGTCTTTCACGGCGGCGTTGGTGAGGCGGTTGCGTCAACGGCGCCATGGAATAAGTTTTCGCGACCTCGTCTCCGCCCTGTCGGTGTTCTTCTCTGCCACCAACGGAGAGGTCGGCGAAACATCTTCAGGAGTCAAGGGCCGTGGCTCCATCATCTTCTTCAGGTGAAGTTGTCACTGGCCCATATCCTGTCGGTGTGGTGGAAGCGGGATGGCCGGATCTGGCCCTTTCTCTCTCTGATGGCGGTGGTTGTAAGAGATGTGGCTGGTTCCGGGAGTCGGAGGGATTGGGGCGTGGCCCCGGTCGTTGGGTGTTCTTCGTCTTCATCCTGTTCGCTGGGATGGGTGTCTATTCCGACTCCGTTCAAAGCCTGGGTGCGATGGGATTCCTCCGATTCACGGAGATGGTCGTCTTCTTCGACGGCGGCTTCAGTCGGCGGCGGCGAGGACGACTCCCGGTGGTTCACGGAGGTTCCAAGGAATTCAATATAATTTTTTCTTTGGTTAGGGACCTTTGTGTAGTTTGGTTGAGACAGGCCTCTCTGTATTCCTATATGTATCTGTATGCGTACGCTTGTATCTTTGTTTTCCTTACTTGAATACAGATATGTATTATCAAAAAAAAAAAAAAAAAGTATGCTGTGTTGTGTGGATTTCAGGGGAGAGGAGGGAGTTTACCTTCACACCATTTAAATCCCCGTTAATGAACTGCGACAGGCGATCACTAAGCATGTGCTCAACCTGTTTGGAGGGAAAATGCTTATTATAATTAGAGTGCAAAGAGATAGCCATTTGTTCTGTTTATACAAGTGATATATCAGCATGCTCTGAGCAAAAGAAATTTACCCAACTCTAGAGACACCAGTGTATTGCAAGGGTAAAAAGCCCATCGCAGAACAAATGATTATTCTATTTCAACACAAAATTCCTGCTTCTAGATAATGCAGCCACTACTTGATGCAAGGAACCCTTTTGGCACTTTCTTCCTATCTGTGTTATTTATAGCAACATAGAAATATATCTTTCAACAAATAAAAAAAATGCATTGCTCATACTTTTTCTGCTGTTGATCTGCAAATTCCACCTTATTTTATCACTTGTGCTTTCAGTTTATTGAATATCTTTGAAATTCACAAAGTAATCCAAGAACCTTATAGGTGGTAAAATATGTGAAACTGCAGGTGGCAGATTGAGTATAAAAGTTCCAGAAATAATTCAAAAACATAAGAAATGGAATGATGTGAATCTTGTAAACTGAAACTAATACAGATCATGCCAAGAAAAAAGACTCCCAGACTAACAGGAGCAAGCCCTGATGTTGACTTGAAAATTCAGACAGAAAAACAGAAATGCTATTTCCTGTCAATTCTTCATCCCATTGTGTTATATGGACTACCTATGCAGGAGAAATTATAGGTCCAATTTCGACCCTGTATGATAGTAGTACCTGAGAACGAAGGAGTTCCTTGTATGTCCCAAGCTCCCTGAAAGCAGTAGTAAACTTGGACATCACGGGCCCTGCAACATAGTAATAATGTGGTTTCAAGAGAATTTGAATAGAGAAACACCAATAAATGACTAAATTTGTAGCTATCAATTAGCATGCTTTGCAATTTTAAATAGGAGAAATTTGATTAAGTAACGAGTGCATGGAAACATGGATATGTGCGTATCTGTACTATTTCTATATTCTAAGAATCTGTTGCTCCGATCTACAGACATTAAAGCAAATATGCCATAAATATCCAAAATACTCAAGTGGCAGTGAGACAACTGGAAATTGGAAACGGAAACATTGCAAATGTTGGGTTTCAACTTTAGCCTACCCAACTTGCTTGGGACTACAAAGCTTTGTTGTTGCTGTTGTTCTACTAGACATAGATAGGATGGAAGGACAGAATTAAGCATTTAAGCAATAGATATATTAGAAGTTTGCTGACCTCCAATGGCAACACTAATAGGGTCATCCAGACCAGCACCAAATGCTTGCAGAGAATCTGCAAATGATAGATCCCCTGCATATGCCTCATCAAGTGATCCCCTGAAACTTAAGTGATTAGCAACATAATAAAAGGCACTAGCTCATGGAACATTACATGAACTAAAACACGAAACCTGGAACAGCAAAGTGAAGAAAAAATATTGAATGTATTTCTTGAACTAAAAGGAATTTTTATGAAGGGGCCTTATCAGAAACTTATGCAATAAGACAGTACGCATTTATGGCATTTGCCTCAAGTTATGTGCAGTTAGAACGCCTCAAATGTTTGCAAATGTGGACCAGGAGATAATAAAGAAATGTACATGAATCTTTTGCATCCTTTATGCAGGTTTGAGCACCGTTCTTTCAGGTCATCAGTAAGTTGTTCCAAAGAATTGACCTGCAGATATTGGAAACAAGTCAGGACAATGATTTAAATGCATGTATAGGTTTGTTTTGAAGTTCAAAAACAAGGTTTTGGGGGCGCAACAAACAGAGATAATTGCTGATTCTGGAGAGAAATTTGTGAGCCAAGTTACCCAGCAAATTGTTAAGCCCAATGCCTACACCTCTCTTTTTGTTTGATTCTATAAGAAACAGAATAGCAGGGCGGTTTTTAAGAGGTCCAATTTCATTATAAAATTTCCAGCAGGCTGGTTCAACAAAAATGGATTGTCGTTGTTCCAGCAGGTGATTCAACAAAAATGCAACCATCAATTCAAAATGCATGTATAGGTTCAACAAGTCGGGACAATAATTTAAATGCATGTATAGGTTCGTTTTGAAGTTCAAAAACAAGGTTTGGGGGGGGCAACAAACAGAGATAATTGATGATTCTGGAGAGAAATTTGTGAGCCAAGTTACCCAGCAAATTGTTAAGCCCAACGCCTACACCTCTCTTTTTGTCTGATTCTATAAGAAACAGAACAGCAGGGTGGTTTTTAAGAGGTACAATTTCATAAAATTCCCAGCAGGCTGGTCCAACAAAAATGGATTGTCGTTGTTCCAGCAGGTGATCCAACAAAAATGCAGCCATCAATTCAAAATGGGGAAACTAGTTGCATTTGCTCAAGCAAGCTTTACCCTCTGCACCAGGTCCATCCATGAGCGAACCTCAAACAGGATCCACCCTTTATACTATTCAAATATGTTGTGCAATGCAACAGCAAATTTTTTCCTTCAACGCTGCGCCGTCGTCATCAAAGCACTCTAATAATCCCTTGAAAGAAATCAACCCCGAACTATCGGAGGATCATTGACTTAGTTCTCACCGACACGCCCAATTCGTCCAAACAAACAGGGAAATCACGTGGAAACGTCAGCTCCGCTCCGAAATCCCGGCGTTCCAAATCCGAAACGATCGACGCGCACTGGATCAAGCTACCACCAAGCCGAGATCTCCCGCCCACGAAATGATCTAATTCCGCCACAGCTCCGTCACAGCCACCAGACCCCGATAACGGACCGAATCCTCCCGTTCGACGCACCCAAATCAACCCCCGAATCCAGCTGACGACGTAGGACCGACCGAGATTCCAATCGAAGGAACACGAAACAATGCCTCGTGGGCAGAGGAGCGAGGGGCGGCGAGTACGTGGCGCCCACCTGCTTGCGGAACATGGGGGAGTCCTCGAGCTTGGTGAAGGCCGCCATGTCTCCCCGTGCTCGTGTCGCGTGGAGGCGGAGGCGAGGGCGCGAGGCTGCTGCTGCTCTCTGGAAGCTCGTGGAGATCTGGGCGGGAGGGAGGACGGAGGAGGCGAGAACCAGGGAGGAGGCCGTCTGGCATAGCTGTCCGGTTTCACGTAGTGCGGTTGGCGTGCGCTGTCCTGGTGCAGTGTCGGGGTTGGATGGGTTGGGCTGGCGTGAACCGCATTTCACTGAATCGGTGGGCTGCAGAGTGGAAAATGGGATGGGCCGACTTAGCTGGTCTCGGGCAGTATTGGTTTGGGCCTCGGGCTCACAAAATCTGAAGGAATCCACTGATATTTTCTAATTTTAAATGTTTGATAATTATCAAGGACCAAATGTTTTCTTAGGTAAGATTCAAAACTTCTAACAACCAACATAGAAAAAAACATGATTACATGAGTACAACAAATCGGAAAAATGCTTCCAGCTTTGTAAAAGTCTGTCAACTGGCAAAACGCATTCCTTGACTATCAAAACAGTTCATATTACGCCCCAAAACTTTAAAATCATGCCCTACTCATTATTCTTCCCCATGCCATTCCACCTCCAAATTGGTTGACCAATACGCACACTTATATTTTTGCACGGTTGAATTGGTTTTCCTAAATGCGGAAAGATCAATGGAGAGTAGTTTTTTTTTCAATCTTGCCACGACTCAAGATCAGGAGTGAAATAGATTAAATTTCGTTAATATAATTCAGTGTTGACACATGTTGTGCCCAGGTATTCCCGGATATACCCAATATTTTGTCCAAAATTTTAGAAGTTTATAGATGTATATACATGTATACTGTAATTATGGAATCAAATTATTAGTTTCTATCATTTCCAGGCTCTGATTTGCCTCCAAACGCAAAGGAGCCCACATCCAAGCCACCAGCGTCGCACCACCCTCACCTTGTGTGGCCCCACTCTCCAGACCACCGTTTGTCACGGCTACTAGCATACACCCGACTTGGCCGGCAGCGTCGCACCAGTGCACCACCCTTCACCTTGTGTGGCCCCGGCCATTCTCCAGACCATCGTTTGTCACGGCCGCGCTCAGCAGCTACGCCTTCGCTATAGCGATCGCCTGCCGCCTGCTAGAGCGACGAGCGCTTGCTGCTTGGCTCGGCGGCTCGGCCTGGCCTCAACCCCCACGGCCATTTCAGCGCATCGGCACATTGTCCGTACGTGGGCATACCTAACTTCAGAATCATGGGTACGCCACTGAACTTACGCTGATTAGACAAGAGCAAATCTGGCCTTACCTGGGCCTCCCCATAAACCTTAATGCGTACTTAGGGCGTAGACAGAGGACCGTCACATTTTTTTCAAGGCAAGCACGTTGTTCGTGCACAGGAATTTGACTCCTGAACTCACCCCCACGGATGTTCCATCACGCCTGTGTACTTGCTCGCCGGATTCTGCACGAACCCAATCGCTGTTGCGCTCATGTAAAGATCGCGCTCTACGACGATACCAGCTTTCTCCTTTCCGGTGCCGTACTGCGTTCGTCCCGGCACACGGCCGCTCTTAACAATCTCTCGAGAAAATCTGTGCCCATGTATAACAAACGTCAGTGGCAACGATCGAACAGCTGCAGTACATATACGCCGGGTTTCGTCAAATCGACGAGCTGGCATACGTGGCCTTCCTTTCCTGGCCACGGGCCCGTGATCTTCATGAGCTCGACGAGGACGACAAAATCCACTGCGTGCTGAACGAAATAAAACGAGTTATGGTAGCACATGCATTGCAAATATGGTCGACGGAGCTGTGAAATCGTAATAATGCGAAGCTAATAATAATAATTTCGCCAGCTGAAATCTCATGATGAAATGCCATGCATGGCAGACAAATGTGGATCACGGAGCCTGCTGCGGAGATACTGTATCCGATATCCAAGCACACCGCAGTCGCAGGTGCAGTGCTCATTTAACGCGGGGAGATCCTTCGATACGGAGAAGGAGACGAGCGATCGAGATCCTGTCCTGGACATGCCAGGCGGTGAGGAGTAAATACCTGCGTCCCCTGTGCCCCCCTCTCCCGTTCGTAATCGCAGCAGGAAAAGATCCTCGGCGTTACTCGCGCGCCGCACGAACACGAGGCACGTGTGCATCCGTCGCCGGCATTCGATCGATCGCGCCGTATCGGAGCGGAGATCACCGGCCGGACGGACCACCGGCGGACCGTATCGAGATCTCGCGGATTCACTCTCTCGCCGCGCGCGCACAGCCGCACTGGGATCTCCTGACCGATCGCTTCCGTCCCACCTTCCGTAGCAGGCGAGAAGCCCCCGCGCCCCTGCGTGTATATAAAGCGCGCCGCGCCGGCCAGTGGCTGGGTAGCAAGACGGCAGCGGCGGCGTGCTCAGGGGTCTTGCGCTAGCTGATCGATCGCTCTTCTCCGCTATTCACGGTGTGAGCAGAGCGACGACCGAGGTTGAGATGGCCAGCGTCGTCGGTGGAGCAGCGGTAGCGGCGGTGGAGGCCGGCGTGGGGGCGACGACGACGCCGCACGTCCTCGCGGTGGATGACAGCTCCGTCGACCGCGCCATCATCGCGGCCATCCTCCGGAGCTCCCGGTTTCGTGGTGCGTGTTGGGTGTGACGAGTCTGACGACACTGTTGCATTGCATTGCAAGCTCTTGTGATTTCAGTACTCCACTGCTAGGTTGATTTTCAGTTTTTCATTCATTCAAGTTGTTTTGGTCTTGATTGTGTTCGTGCAGTGACGGCGGTGGAAAGCGGGAAGAGGGCCCTGGAACTGTTAGGCACGGTATGTCACATAACTCTGTGTTTTCTTACTAATTATCTCTCTTTCATTTTGATTTGGCATTGTTTTATACGGAGATTTAGGCCCTTCTCACACTTGGTTTTTGTGTTGTATAGGAGCCGAACGTGAGTCTGATAATCACTGATTACTGGATGCCAGAGATGACGGGATACGAGCTCCTCAAGAAGGTCAAGGTAATATAATCTGACAACTGGTCCATTCTGCAATGTAAAATCTGAAGATTTTCAACATCACTAATCAATAACTAATGAAAAATCCGTGCGTCCATCCAGGAGTCATCCAAGCTGAAGCAGATCCCAGTGGTGATCATGTCCTCCGAGAACGTGTCGACCAGAATCAGCAGGTAATAATAAGCAAATCCTCATCATCATCGTCATCGCAAAGATGTACCCGTAGCACCACATCTAACCCCGTTTTGCCTGCCCCTCGTGTCTAATCCAATCAGATGCCTGGAGGAAGGAGCAGAGGATTTCCTGGTGAAGCCCGTCCGCGCGTCGGACGTGTCGCGCGTCTTCAGCCGCGTGCTCCGGTGAGCACCGGATGAATGTCCATGGAGCCAGCGCGGCGCGGCGGGCGCGCGCGCGTGCGGCTTCGGCTTTTTGCAGGGCTCTCTCGGGATGGCAGGCGCGGGAAACGAAGTCGGTGTCAGGTGTCTTGTAATCCAAGTGCTTCGATATAGCCGTGTGGTTACGTTTTTCTCGTGTTGGAGCCAGTCTACAAAAGTACAAAGGCTGGTCTTCGTGTGTGTTTAGACTTTTTTTTTTCTTCCAGCCTTGTTGGATTTTGCAGTTCAGAGCAAGCGTCTGTTCTTCGGTTGTGTATGGGCTTCCGCAGTTTGTCTTTTGTTTGGTCGGGTTTGGTCCAGTCTAAGGAATTGGTTGATTAAAAAGATGGAAGATGGTGAATTTGACGGTGCACTTGCCTTGATTATGTGAATGACGGTGTCTTTTTAGTGCCTTTGGCTAACCCCTTGGCTTACGATTGCTGGAATTGAATTTGTCGAACTCATCAGCCATGGTACATTGTTTTTCTCTCACAACAAAACAGTACTAGCCGGCTTATCAGCCATAAAACCATCCAACCTAGAATTGATCTTCAACTCCACCTTTTTTCCTAGAATATAATTTTTAGAGTTGTACCTATTTGACAAGCGTAATTGGGAGTGAAGTTGAAAAAGTAGAGCAAAGTGATCCCAAACAAGATCTACGAATTACTAGTATTCTATTTGGCTCTAACTGCTAAAATTTAGCTGGCAACCCGATTATATAAGAGGTCAGCTTGTGTCACTTAGTTCCTAGCTAAAAATTAAGGTAATGACTTCTATACGGCAGGCCGTATTTTTATCAAATTCATCCGGCTAAGGTTGGGGAGCAACCAGCCATGCCACGTCGCCCCATGAACAGTACAGTACGTATGAACAGTAACCGTACTTATAAACAGTAACCGTACTTATGAACAGTAACCGTATATATGAACAGTAATCGTATGCATGAACAATATTTTTTTTTGCTTTTCCCACCTTTCTTTCCTTTCTTTTTTTTTACCTTTTTTTTTGCTTCTTCCCTTCTCTCTTTCTTCCCCACGGGCCCGGATGCGTGAGACCCCGTCCTATAATTTTTTTGTTTTCCCATCTTTTTTGCTTTCTTTCCCTTCTTTCCCTTCTTTTTATCCTTCTTTGTTCTTCCCTTCCCTCTTTTTTCCTGCGGGCCTAGGTGCGTGGGCCCACGGTAACGCGCGGGGTCCTTCTTAAGAACAAAGGTTCCGGATAAACAAAGGCCTTCACATTTTTCGCACCGCAAGTTATAGCGCGTACTATACAAACCCGTAACATGAAGAGTACAGACCCGTTAAATAATTTAATATTTTTTCCAAAATAATTAATAGAGTTAGTTTCCTTAATTCAATTGCTATAGAAGCTTTAGGTAATTTACCCATACCACGCATAAAATAAAATAATTTAGTAATTTAACGGCTTTACGCTCCTAGAATACGCCATTTTCATATTTTCTTACACATTTATTATTTATCCAAATTTGCTCAAATTTTGTACAAACCATAACGAATCAAATAAAAATAAAGAAAATACCAAAACAACTTTGTTGACATCTATGCAACTATCACATATTTTATTTTAATTTTATTACTACGAGATGTGGGTCTATATTTCTCTAAATTTTTTTGCAAGTAATTAATAAAGCTGATTTCCATAATCCGGTTGTTATGGAAGTTTTATGATACCTTACCCATATCACACATAAAATTAAATGATTTAGTAATTTTACCGGCTTTACAATCCTAAAATATATATACATATACACATTCGTCTACATATAAAAATTATACTAATATACAATAAGAGTCCATCAAATATAGTATCTGTAAAACCATGTGCGTTTGCCTGCCGACGCGCGTAATGGCGCGCGCAACTTACTAGTTTTTATCAAACGCACGGCCACGGAAACACCTCAGCCACACAAGCACGCGCCTCCGGCCTCTTCCCCCCATATCCACCTCTTCCTCTTTCTCCCGAGAACCCCGCCGAGATCCATGGCGAGCTTCTCCCCGCGCCCTCTGCCAACAACCTCCTCCGGCGAGCCCGCACCGCGCGCCCACGCGGCTCCTCCCTCTACACGCCCGTGACCGGTGTCCATGGCGGCGGCGGCCATGGCGAGGTAGGCTGCCATCACCACCACCAGTTCCTCCTCCTCCTCATGGATCTGAACTCCACGAGCCAGCAAGCGCAGCCTGTGCCGAGAAGCTCCACCAGCGCCAGCGCACGGGGTCCCTCCGCACCTCCGCTCCAACAGGCAACAGCACCTGCGCCGAGAGGTCCGAGTTGCTTCCCTTCGCTTCAACTGAACTGATTACGAGTTATTATTGGTTCGCTTCAAATTGCATTCGAGTTTCATGTCTCCTTCCCTGCTAGTTCTACTTGATTGGGTTGCTTCAGTTAGTTGTAGCTATGGCTGCCGATTCAATGGGGTTCAGGGATTACTTTGTGTTCAGGATTCAGGAATGTCAGTCGATTGATCAGGATCCAGCTACGACTGTCGATTCATCGATTCATCTTATTTTTTATTACCCTAGGAATTACTTGTTCTACATAGTATGCTACTGCTGCTTCTATATGTCTGGGTAATTAACATATCTGTAGCAGAAAACTTGTCTGCTTATCCTTTGTGTTTTCTCCCATTTTTTCTTTTGTGAACCATGAATTGTCATATATGAGGAGGGATGGACGGGTAGATAGAGATAGAGGACATTTTAGGACATGTGCAGTCTTTTGTTCCTTTGTTTACCATACTGATAGCAGTGCTTCTCTCAATGTTGCAATAACCACACAGGCTAGGATAGGGAGCTGTTTCCACTGCGGCATGCGACTAGCAAACATGCTAATCTAGGATAGGGAGCTCTCAATTTTTTCTGAGTTAAAAATTTGTTGTCACTTGCACGAGCCAACCTATTCTGGTATTGATGTGGTGGAGTAAGTTAGAGAGAGCCAAATGTGTTCAAATTCATTATAGCAAGTTCATAGCAGGGGCTGTGATTGACTGACCGTGAGTGAGAGATGCCTCTTGAACCTGACTGACCATGAGTGAGAGATGCCTCTTGAACCCAACACAGTGCCCTACATTTTCAGGTTGTAGTAGGAAATTAATATGCTGATCACATGCCTTAAGGAATTTCAGGTTTCAGTAAGAAGCAGTTGCTGTCATTTTACGGACTAGTACTCCTATTACTTAAGCTACTATTATTATGCGGTAGGACTGAACCAGGAAATTAATATGAATTTCAGGTTTCAGTAAGAAGCAGTTGGCAGTTGATGTCGTTTTACGGACTAGTACTCCTATTACTTAAGCTACTATTATTATGTGGTAGGACTGAACCAGGAAATTAATATGTTGATCACCCTTTGTTTGGTTATCAATTACCACATAAGGTTGAGTATTTGGTTGTTGCTTGCAATATGATCACTATCTGTTTTTGGTCACCAGTTCCCAGAATGTTTTGCCAGAATTGAAACTGAAGATTGCTATTATCTTCTATTTTTTGCTCATTTCTTGACTACTATCTTCATTTGTTTGCTTATTAAACCTACAACTGCCATATTGAACTGGAAACTTGATCAATGAGTGAGTCATCTGGGTCTGTGGGTTGCAAACGAACACATATGCTATACTTGCTTTTTCATAATATAAAAATTGCTTATTTAAGAAAACATTGTTGCTAATGAATGACTCTTAAATTGCCTAAGAAAATGCTGCTTCTTGCCGTTCACAGCTTTGAACTTGGGCATTCTGCTGCCTGTCCCTGTAGTTCACGATCATCTTGCCGCTGAGGCACTTTGTCACCGTGGTGACAATCGGAGCGGCCAACTAGTTCGCCTCCAACCTCACAGTGAGTAGTCCTACTCCACCTGAATGAATGAATGCCTTTTTGATTCGCACATAAATCTAAATTTTCTTCCTTGGCTTAGAATGGAGGTTATACTTGCGGCGAGGTAAGCGGGATCTTGCTTCCGCTTCTACTTCGTCATGAGACTCATTTCTCTGATCCAGCAAGGATAGAGGCTGTACCACCTGCAGCTACTCCAGGTTAGTCCATCGATTGTCATTTGTGAATAAATATCGTTGGGGGCTGTCCTAGTTTGATGAGGAACAAGGCATTCATCTAGTGAACATGAATGAATACATTTCTACAGCTTTCTGATCATGTTACTGATGGTCCTTGTTAGCAATTAGGCAATAATCTTCTATGTATCAGGCAATAATATGATTTAATATAGGCAATAATAATCTTCTATGTATCAGGCAATAATATGATGATCCTTTCTGTTTAACCGAACATGAATGAATATATTTCTACAGCTTTCTGATCATGTTATTGATGGTCCTTGTTAACAATTAGGCAATAATCTTCTATGTATCAGGCAATAATATGATTTAATATAGGCAATAATAATCTTCTATGTATCAGGCAATAATATGATGATCCTTTCTGTTTAACCTTGAACTAGTATGTCTTTTGTATAAAAACTAGTTATTGACATCATCACCTTGCCTTTGTTTGATATGTATCTTTTGCAAATAAACCAGGGTGTTTGAGGGTTGGGGGTTGGACAATGGGTTGCAAATGAACATAGACACCATACTTGCCTTTTCGGAATACAAAAAAATGCCTAATTAGTAAGACATTGTTGCCTAATGAATAACACTTAAATTGCCTAGGAAAATTGAATCCACTACAACGTACTAGCAGCAGCCTGCTCATCACCAGTAGAAGCTCTAGCAACATAAGCATCCTTTTTTATCTCCTACCAGCATGAATTTTTTTGACACATTATTTTTTAATATGCAGGAATGTGCCATGTATAGAGAAGCAAGATGCAAGCTAGAAGATGCAGGCTAGTACAAAGACGATGTGCAAATGTGTGGGACTAGATGTAGTGTTATGCTTTTTTTTAAAAATGCATATGGAAATGTATTCTAATATGATATGTGTTGTTTTTATGAAAAAATGCCTTTTTTATGAATGTATATACTCCTTGGTCTTATTTGCCTTTTTTTACGTATGGATGTGCACAATGTGTGGTCTGTTTAGAGAAAAAAGCAAGTTTTCTGGGCCTGTTGCTCATAGAGAAAAAAGCAAGTTGTCTGGGCCTGTCGCTAGTTTTCTGGGCTGGGGTTGCACGACGGCGGGGAAATGCAGTTTGCGGGGGGCCGCCAAAAAAGCTGGCGTACACTGTTACCGGAAGTGGGGATCAGCGGGTTCGCTCTTTTTACCAAAAATGGACCGCCGTACAGTAGTTTATATTACGGCCGGCCGTAATATAGCCAGATCCAAAAATTAATTCTTTGTTGGTTTCTCTAGCTAACAAAACTAATGCACGTTGTACTTTAGAAGAGGGGGGGGGGGGGGGGGGTTCATCAAAGGTAATTTAGCCGAAGTCCCTTTCTTCTGAAGAAAGAACTAATGAAATACCCTGAATTTGTTCTTTGAATGCATTATGCATGTTTCCTTTCGCTTTTAAGTTCTCATTGTGTTCGGTATTTGACAACCTTCTTTTGTGAATGGTATTTGACAACCTTGGAATTACATATTATTGATTTAACCATTCATCGAAATTGAACATGAACAAAACATACTAGACTGTTATTGATAAAGTGTTTTATTTCTTTTTTTTTTTGATGGGGTGTTGTATTTCTTTTTGAGAATCTGACTTATAGGCTCATAATGAAATGTTTGTTTTTAGCAAACGTCACCAAAAAAACATTAATAGGGTTTTATTAAGAAGGACGTACTAGTTCTGGTGTGAGTTGCAACACGCAAATGAAATGCAGAGAACAAAATTAAGGGTCGTATGCCAAAGCTTTGAGTAAAGTGCTACGAAGTTTTTGCGGCTAATTGATGATCTTTCATTTACCGTTAGAAGAAATAATAATTATAATCATGATTCATGACCTTCTTTTGAAGTGAAATTTTCTGTGGTGCCTATAATAATTGTAGTCTGGTCTCTGTGCCTCCCCGTCTCTCACAAAGTGACAGAAGCCAAAAAAAAATTTACCCACTTTATAAAAAGGTAAAAATCCTTTCACTAACCCTATATATATGCCGCTGGGATGTACTCCCTCCCTAAAAACTAAAATTTCATTTTTTAAGCCAAATAAACTTAAGTTTAATCAAATTTATATAGTGACTACTAATAATATTAATGATGTACAATAAGTACATAATAGATTAATTATGAAATATATTTTTTATAATAAACTATTTGAAAATAAATATTGATAATTTTTGTGTAATAAATCTAGTTAAATTTGAAATGGTTTAATTTTTGTCCTCTTGAATGCTAGACTATTCACGTCTCTGTACACGCATACGTCACGCGAGTGCAGGGGCAGTGGCCAGTGGGGCACGCAGGAATTATTGCTGGTAAAAATAAAAATGGGCAGCGCTTATGCTACAGTATTACCGTATGGGACTAGCAAATGCACGGAGAAAAAAGTAGTACGAGCCTACGAGGAACGGGGTACGCTGTACTAACAATTCGGTATCTACGGATGCAAGACAACGTTTTTCATCAGCAGGAAAAACTGAAAATCTGTACAAGATTTTGTTGGGACCCTGTACCAGCAGCTGAGCAGGCTGCAAGCTGCATTCTACCCTTTCCACGGTACGCGGTCTGCATAAATCTATGGCTCCGAGCACACCATTTCAAAAAAGAAATCTCCCTTAGACTAAAAAAATTATCATTCTAGATTTAGACTAAATCAAATTATCTTAAAATTAATTATGTCTTATAAAAATATCTCAATATTTATAAACAAGATCATTCTAGATTGAGACTAAATCAAACTCATCTAATGATACTTGTTATGTATATAAATGTCAATATTTTATATTTAAGAAATCTTAAGCTCATTGGCTCCTCTGAAAAATGAGAATGATATTTTTTTAGATGGGAGAACCACTAACTCTAATAAGCAATAATTTATTGTTTCATCTATAGCCTGAAGTCATGACCTATGCTTAGAATAGTGACGGTCTAACCACGGGTCTGATTCCAAAACATATCAGAACATAACCTGACGCAAAATGTGATATTTGTTGCAACACATGAATATGTCTGTTAGAAAAAAAAAAGTCAGAAATGTTTCATCAACAGGCCTGGGCGGTTTGACCAACACTCTACAGGGGTAAAGAAACAACATCAGGCTCTATTTTTGGACTACTTTTATCCAGTTGATAAGGAATTCTACTATTAACTATTAAGGTAGCAAAATAGTTAAATCCCTATTACACGCAAGTCTTTGGACACAAAGGATACAAAAGGGCTGACCGATAACAAACTTCACCTCTAAATCATGACTTCTATCTAATCTAATCCCACTAGAACTTAATAATGATGATGGTAGCCAAAGGAACATAACTTGAAAACACTCTAGGATCTAATGCCATGCGAACCTTCCATGACTCATTTAACACTTTGAAAATAATATCGATCGCCTCGTCGTCAAAGATGATCAAGGGACAATTAGTATGGCGATGCGCCGATGCCAATATTAGCAATGTTGGGTCTTGAAGCGCAGTTACCCACTTGGCCATCGCGAGATTGGAATCCAGCAAACCAGTAACAAATAGATGCAAAACGAGAAACTTGATTACACCCCAATCCGATGAGCAATCACCCTCAAACGTGGTGCCAGCTGCAGAGCTCTGGCGATCTCAACCGCCACCGCACGTCGCCAAGCGTGCCCTCAATCCCCTCCTCCTGCTACTCTCATGGGAGCTCTGGAAGCACAGGAACGACGTTGTCTTCAATAACATGCCACCGAGCCTTCCCCGTCTCATCGCCGCTTGCAAGGAAAGCGTCGCCGCCTGGAGTTGTCGCATTCCCAAGAAAGACGTAGAGTTGTCTAACAATTGGAGATCAATCCTTGTTGTGTAATCTCCTCTCATCCCCCTCTTGCTGTAACATTTGACACCTGTGGAATGAAATGCAGGTGGGGATCGAGTTGATCCCCCCAAAGTTGCCCTAAAAAATGATGATATTTGACAACCCATAGAACTGACTTTACTCAATCGATCTAAAAAAAACATTAGACCTGGATGATGGTGGGAGGTCGTCGCTCTTCTTTACCACTGGCGAGGCTGCCACATGAAAAAAAGAAGGGAGATCAAAGGGATCAACACATCAAAGGGGTGCCTCGAGGGAGGGCCTCGCTCTTCTTTACCGTTGGCGAGGTTGCCACATAAAAAAAAAAGAAGGGAGATCAAAGTGATCAACACATCAAAGGGATGGCTCGAGGGAGGTCCTCGCTCTATTTACCGGGCTATCACATTAAAAAAAGGACAGAGATCAAAGAGGCCGGCAGCGTGACTCTTTTTTCATATTGTCCTATTGGATTGATGATTTTTGTGACTGATTCATTAGTGTTACTAGCAAAAATGCCCGTGCGTTGCAACGGGAGCTAAACTTATTTTTTAAATCCATAAGTCAAAAATCAATCATAACATTTTAATGTAAATGGGCTATAATTCCTAATCACGATTCGTTATAGATCCATTTTTGTTGGTCAGTATAAACAAAAATTGAAACATTGTCATAATATTATCATTGACCACCGAAAGCAACATGTGCATTATTAGTATTTTTAGGGACCTTATTATTATTTTGTTTGGTTTCCTTCATCTCTCTGGTTCTCACACTCCTCCTAAGTTGTCAAGCATCATTGGTGGTTTTTTAATTCGCCTTCTCTTTCATATTAATATATAATATATAATAATATCACTTCTTTTCTCTTTCGTGTTGTACAGTTAGGAAGTCATTAATATGTTTATTCTAAAAAAATGAGTGTAATATCTCAAAATATTCAATCTAATATTTTATGATTGTATTTTTACTAAAGTGATTTATGTATATAATGTTGAATTTAAAAATTAAGTTGGCTCTAGCAACACACATTAATTTTTGCTAGTGCAGCCAAAACACTTGTGAAAATGAATAAAAAAAACACTTGTGAAAAGCGTTTAGCACAACAATTCCCTCTAGTTTTTTAAATAGGTGAAATATATCAAATCCATGTACACTACCATTACACATGATAAGAAACTAAAATACATCTAATTGAAAACCTTACATTGGTTATTTACATTCTTGGTCATGATTTAAGTAAACTATACTTAAAACATACATACATCATTTTTTAGTTTCTTTAAGAATGGGTGAAATATATCAAATCCACACTACCATTACACATGATAAGAAATTAAAATGCATCTAATTGACAACCTTACATTGGTTATTTACAGTATTGGTCATGATTTAAGTAAACTTATACATACGTCATTTATTATTATTATCTTTTTTTTTAAAAAAGGCTAAATGAAATATCACATGGGCCAAGGCCCAAAACGGCCTATACACATCCACATACAAGAAGTTCTATCGGTAGGTTTTTGGTGCATAAATTAATTTATTTATAATCAGTTTGTGTCTCTCTCCTAATTCTATACGAACTCTATACGTACTCTGATGGCAGACCGTATGGGAGGGTAGAAAAAAGTACTGAAGAGAGGGAGGCGGAAGAAAAATAGGTGGAAAGAAAAGGCGGACTGAAATTTTACCAATTAAGGGCAGGTACATTGGTGTCGTCTCATAACCTGTCTCTAGGTCTTGCGTAATTTAAGACGATTTAGTACTATATGTACAATGGTTGTTCTTTTAAGTTGTCTCATAGCAACTCACAATTTCTTAATTTATGGAGAGAGTAAAAATAGGACTATGAGGTGCATGACAATAACAACTCATACAATGGTAAAATAGTTGTCTCATAGTCCTAAATTTTAGCTCATGAGGTGGTTGTTACGCGAAACAACTACCTCATTCGCGAAACAACCACCTCATTCTCTCTCACCTCTCTCTTTTCTCCACATCATCAAAAATCATACGTGGCAATGCATGAGACGACGCATTTGACGCATTACGTAGAAGAATACTTGCCCTAAGTATTAGAGGTATAGATATAGATGTGAGAAACAAATAAACTACAATACGACTAATAAACTGCTTAAAAGTGTTGAAGAACTATCATACTTAGTGAAGGAAAATATCAACCTGATCCCCTCCACTCGTCACGATTTTAGTACATGCACTTCCATCCAATTTCTCACATGACACTGTTTCAATGTTGAGATTGTACTTTGTCAAAAAAAAAAATGTTGAGATTGTAAAATTTCTCTAAAACCAAATAATTCACAGAATAGTTTATTTTGACACAGAAAACATGATAAATAAAATAATAAAAAAAAATCCATGCTGGCCCTGTCCCCTTTGGCTGAAGCGGAAGTCGGATCTCCGGGTCCGGGAGCTGTGGCTTTGCGGGAGAAATCTCCCTCGATTCTTCAACCTCTCCCTACCCCACCTCACGCATTCTTCAACCTCTCCCTACCCCACCTGACGCACGCCGTCCCCCCGCTGCCCGCCTCGTCGCCGCCCCTCGCTTCACCGTGCTCGCCACCCCGCCCCCGCCCCGCCTCCTCGCGCCGGCAGCCATCTCCCTACCAGCACCACCGCCGAGCCCCCTCTCCTCGCGCCAGCGGCCGTCACCCTCCCAGCGTCACCGCCGAGCTCCCCTTCCTCGCGCCCTCGGCCGTCCCGACCCGCGACTCGCCGGAGGCGGCGGTTGGATTCGTTCGAGCAGACGCGTTCGCGGATCTAAACGGCGGTACGATTCTCTCCCATCCAAACGCCCAAACAGACTCGACTGTTCTCGTTCACCCCTGCGTTCTCTTCTCGGGTTCAAGCGTGCTCCCTGTTCACCCCCGCGTTCTCTGTCTCGAGTTCACGGGGTGCTTCCGCTCTATCCCGTCCCTCGTCGCGACGATTGGGTGACCGCCGACGCCGCCCCCACGCCAGGTGCCCAGGTCTTCGTCGGGCCCTGCGCCGGCGAGGAGCACCGACCCTGTATGCCCACCCCTTGTCTGCTGCGAAACCGATCACCCAAACCCTAACTTTTGGCTAGTTGTATTCGGATCTGGTCTAATTACAAGCATATTAAATTCGTTTTTTATTTCTGCAAAAATTTTAGGGTATACATGTGTACACCATGTCCTTTATTGGCTCCACCCTGTATTTGTACTGATTGTAGCTTGCTATTTTCCATTAACAGGTACTAAGGTCATTTTGGTTCTGCATATTCACGGTGGATAGTTCTGGGTTTTCTCTCTGAAGAACAAAATGGACAATGCTCAGAGTGAGAACCGAACTGAGACCAAGCAAGATGATGATGTGCGCCAAAGCAAACAGGATGACGAGGTAAATTGAGACCTCTACTCCTTTATTAAATATTTCATGGATAAATGGTGTTTGTTGTTGTTGGTAATTCACAATTTTACTGTTGATGGTTATCCTATCGTTCTGCCTTGTAATTTTGTCCACCTGATATTGGTAAATTAGTCCCTTCTAATCTTATTTCATTGGCAGATCCTGGCACTGTTAGGGCTAAAATTAGTTAGGAAGAGGATTGGGATTTTATTTGCCGTGCCTAGAATCAGTTGGGAATTTGATAGGCCTGCCATGATAAAGGCTTGTGGATTCAGTTGGGAACACTAGTAAACTTTGATTATTCCCCCCAACTTTGACCAAACTATATGCAGCTGGTTAACTTATATTCTATGACCTAGAGTGCTTGAATGATGAGAGGGGTGTGGGACAGAGCACTATATTGACACTGGCAACCATTTGCATACTCTGAATTCTAGTCATGGAGCTAACCAACCAAATGTCACCAGTAGCAGTTATCTGTCCACTTGGCGAAAGACAAATCTTGGACATAAACTATTCTGGTCTGAGCGTGTCTGTGTGAAAGCACTCTACAATGAAAATTTCTTTCTGTCTGTCAGCTTCTAGTATCCTAATTTTAAGGCAGCTTTTTAAAACTGGACCCTTGAATGCGGCTTGAGTGGATTTACCTTTGTAATTTAAAACTTGTGTAAATACATGTTTCCATTAGTTTTCTGGGTATTGAATTCAAGTGTCATAAACAGCAGGATCCTGCTCACTAATCCTGACATTCTTTTACTCTATATATGCAGGAGGCCCGCCTTGAAGAATATAAAAAGATAATTGAGCAAAAGACTTCCCTCCGCCGGAGCAACCTAAACCCTGAAAGGCCTGGTAGTTATTTCTTTCACTATTTTTATTTCATATACCACTTCTAATCACAAATATAAGTGAATCTAGGTTTGTCCTAAAATTTGAAACTTCAAGAATCCAAAAAATATATCACTTTAGATGGTAACATTTATGTATAAAAATAAAGTTAGTTTCCATGATGAAGTCTATATAATTTTTCTCTCTCGAATAGGTAGGAGTAAAATTTTGTATTTTTTTGAACTTAAAATCTCGTATACTGATTTTCATCATAGTTAAAAAAAACTTAGGACATACTTAGATGGAGCTAATATTTGTGGTTGAAGTAATGTTTACTGCACAAGAAATCATTCAAATTAAGTGCTGTAAGCATTTTTGTTAGGTGGAGGATTTGTTTCTACACTGGAAAAATATTCTAGAATTGCATGAAATCCTTATTTTAGATATTGCAGACAGTATCGGTTGTCTATTGTAACTCGTATGTCAAAAATTTGCTACAGGATAATTATTTCAAAATTTGCTGGAGGATCTTTTTTGGTACAATGATAAGGAACAATTTTATGCAATGATGTAAAACAAATGGTTGAGGATAATTGCTTCAAATTGTGTTGGAAGAATTTTTTGATACAATCATAAGAAACAATTTACAACTTAAAACCTTGTCTTCGAGTGGAGGTGAACAAATCTATGTGTTGTATATCTGGAACATGTAAGGTTTGTAGCAGCCAGAAATTAGATGAGAAATATGTGCAATCAAAGAAAACCAAATTTTGTAGCTTCTCATCCCAGAATCTCAAGGAAGATTTATTTATGTGACTTGACTTAGATGCTCCTTTTCTTTCACATGTCACTTGTAAAATTCTTTTTTGTTTGACCGCTAAAAAGCCACTTTGATAATTTGTTGTGGATGAGGTACAACATACATGAGTTCCCTGTTGCTTATAAATGTTCTTAAAATCTCAACAAACCCACTCTGACAATTTGTTGCGGATGAGGAACGACATACTCCCTCCGTCCCGATTTAAATGTCGTTCTAGCGACAGTTCCTTGTCCCGTTTTATCTGTCGTTTAGGCTGTTCAGCACCTACCATAGGCCTGCATGCAGCTTTATTTGTCGCCCGGTCACACCGGCCCGCCGCCCTCAGAAATTCTCATCCACTCGTTCCGCATGGCTCCACTGGCTATTGCAAGCTTGCGGCCGCTAGAAAACGTTGTTTATTATTAGCCACTGGAAACGAGGACACGGAGGTGACAGATTACTGTTATCTGTACTGACTTCATAGGCTTGTCTTGATCTTTGTGTGTGGCTCCCGACGACAGATATATTGGGACGGAGGGAGTACAAGAGTTCCATGTTGCTTATATATGTTCTTAGAATCTTGACAATGGTTGATGATGAGCTACTTAATGATTTCATACTTTATTTTCTTATTTTTCTTATGTTGTCTTCCATTTTGCAATTTTGGGTTCTTTTTCATTGGTGGATATGATTCATATTTTCTAGAGTATACATTTCTTATCTTGACTATGAGCACCTAATTCTGTTTTTTTGACCTTTGCGACAATTCACTAATTCCAGATGCAAACTACCTGAGAACCCTCGACTCCAGTATCAAGCGAAATACAACAGTTATAAAGAAGTTGAAGACAATAAATGATGAACAGAAGGATGGGCTAATGGATGAGTTGAAAAGTGTGAATTTGAGCAAATTTGTCAGTGAAGCAGTTTCTTACATTTGTGAGGCCAAACTTCGCTCTGCTGATATACAAGCTGCTGTTCAGGTAATTTGCAATAGCAGTGGTTACGCTTTATGCAAAAGTGCCTTTTTCTGATAGACATGCTTATGACGTTTACGGCTGTTGGTCCCCATTTTACATGTGCAAGATCTTTCCTCTGTGAAATATCTGAGCTACATAATGAAGTATGCTCATTATCCTCAGTGGTTGTTATGGAAACAATGTGTGCATCACCTCAGTTGGTTAGTATTAAGAAGGTTATCAATATTACCAAAGTTATACTTAGGGGCATGCATCAGTGCATCAGGTTATCCCTAGGAGTTCAACATGGTTGCCTGTGACCAGTTAGCTGGTGCAATAAAGTATTAGTTCACCAAATTGGGTTCAAAAAGAGCTTCTTTATGAATGGGAGAAGCCCAATGACTAGTGGGGAATCCTCATACCATATTTGTGATTACCTTTGGAATTATTTCTGTTACTGTATTTCTGGTACCAACAATTTTAACATATGCTACAGCATAGCGATGGTAACCAGCTGCTGCTGGCTTCCTGGAATGTTTGATTTACTTGTTTGTGGGGTAGCCACTGGTGGGATTGGGCTGAGGTTTTAATAGAAAGTTTGTCCTATATTCCTATATTTGTTTGAGCTGCAGCTTTTGGTTCTGATTGTTACCTGTTTGCTATTGGTTTGTGTAATGATTTTTTAGCTTCTCAGCACACCAAAAGCAAGAAAAGTTCATCATCAGAACGTGCTTTTAAGATTTTATTAGTTCATTTCTTCAGAAGCCAACCTTCCAAAGCTATGCTCGACAGCTAGGCTGTTTGTTTCAGCTTCTGGCTTCTGGCCGGAAAAGCCTGCAAAAAGCTGAAACAAACAGGCCCATAGTCCTGCTGCAGCTTAACCATCATCACTGTACTTTGAGATTTTGTTATTAATGATGAAGGTGTTAACTCATGAATTTATTCTATGTGGGCAGGTTTGCTCGCTCCTTCATCAAAGATACAAGGACTTCTCTCCTTGTCTGATACAAGGTCTACAGAAGGTCTTCTTTCCTGGAAAATCTGGAGATGATTTGGATGCAGATAAAAATTCGAGAGCCATGAAGAAGAGAAGCACATTGAAACTTTTGATTGAACTGTATTTTGTTGGAATTGTCGAAGATGCTAGCATATTTGTAAATATTATAAAAGATCTTACATCAGCGGAACATTTGAAGGACCGTGAAGGAACTCAAACAAACTTGTCTCTTCTATCTACTTTTGCTCGTCAAGGGAAGTTTTTCTTAGGGCTACAATCTCACGGTCAAGAAGCTTATGATGAGGTAAATATAAGCTTATGTATCAACCTTATTTGTTTAAATTATGGAAGGCCTTAGGAAAAAATACTGATCAATAGTAGGTCTAGCTGCTCTTTGCTGAATGTGAATATATAACTCAAGCATATAATGTCTTACTGTACTAGGTACTGTGCTGAGAAGTGAGCACAGACTAAAATATACCATGCTGTCAAGTGTTGCCAACAGATTGATATTTCTTGGTCGAATTCCTGTTAATTTAGTCACTGCGTGTGGCATCTATCTACATCAATTGATTTGCCAACAATGTTGAATCTATGCAGTTCTTTAAGGACCTAAATGTTACTGCTGAGCAGAAGAAGTTCTTTAAGAAAGCCTTGAACTCTTACTATGATGCTGTAGCTGAACTACTACAATCAGAACATAGGGTAACTCCTTTTCTTTGTTAGTTTGGACACTCTTGTTTGTCAATTTGAGGCATAAACTAAACTCTTCTTTTTACCTAGTCCCTTCGTCTAATGGAGGCAGAGAATGCAAAAGTTTTAAGTGCCAAAGGTGAACTAAGTGATGAGAACACAGCTTCATATGAGAAACTCAGGAAGTCTTTTGATCAGTTACTACGTGGTGTATCCTCGTGAGTATTTATTGGTCCATTTCAGGAGAAAGCTGCCATTCTCTAGTTCTTTTTGTTATATATATATTGAACATCATGTTGTTCTGCCAATTTTGGATTGAGTGTAATGGCATCTGGTGTTTTGCTTGTGTGGGGATGATGATGAATTGCAGAGGAAGCACACACATGGACATGGACCTTAGAATTTACTACCTGAATTTTTCTTGCCTCCTCTGGACCAGCCCTTCTTTATTTAAAATTAAAAATAATATGCACTCTTTAAATAAAAAGGATAAACAATTTACTTACATGAAAAGTCACATTCTTCCATACCACAGTCAGGATGCAACATCAATTGGGGTATATTTAAGTAGACATGGTATAGGTAGTATTGGTGTACCATCCTACTAGTGTTGCATCCACGCCTTCAACCTGCATTAGAAATTAGTGTAATCTCCTAACTAGATGTGACAATGTGGTGCAACATGTCAGTTGTCATTCCATCTTTTTTTTCCCTCTTATGATTCTTCGCTGTCTTAACGTGTTGTTTTGCAGGTTGGCTGAATCTCTTGACATGCAGCCTCCAGTGATGCCAGATGATGGAAATACAACAAGAGTTACTACAGGAACCGATGCCTTGCCTTCTTCTGGAAAAGAATCATCTGCATTGGAACCTATCTGGGATGATGAAGATACCAAAGCCTTTTATGAATCCTTACCTGATCTCAGGTTTATTTTTCACTAAGTTGCCAATATTTGTTACATTCTTTAGCTTTCTTCTATTATCCTTTTGAAATTATATATATTTTTTGAGCAGAGCATTTGTGCCGGCTGTATTACTGGGAGAGGTTGAGCCAAAGTCAAATGAGCAACATGCTAAGGGCCGTGAGCAATCTAGTGTAAGACTCTGAATCTTTAAAGTAGTCCATTCTTCAAGCATCATGTCTTTAATGTATGTGTAAGAAGGTTCTATTGCAATTTCGTCTTTATAAACTTGGATTTCACTCTGATTATGTTTGCTTGCAACATTTTGGACGCTGATAGTTTCCTTTTATATCTTTTGTTGGGTTTACTTAGAATATCCCCAAGTTTATTTCTTTTGGATTGCAAGGTGGTCTTTCAAGAGCAGGCACAAAAGAAACTCAACCACTGAGGGAAAGACTGCCCCCAGTCCTTAAGGACATGCACAATGCTCCTGTCTCTTAGTATCTTAGCCTTTTTTATAAGCTTTTTAGTGTGTTAAAAGATGTGGGGTGGCTATTAAGTTGATTTGATGTGATCCCACAGATCCACACGATCTTCGACTTTTGTCAATATGGCAATCTCAAAGAGACGCTCATCTAGCTATAAGAGGAACTAAGAGACGCTAATCTAGGCCTATGTTTATAAATACATTGAAACTCTATTAAAATTTAAATACAAAGAGTCTAGTTTAGTACATATTTATCCAGCGCCAGGCATGAAATTTCTGGCTCCATCTCTGTTAGATTCTTTCTTTGTTCTCTGTCTGCCTATGATATTACTAATGGGGCAAGTCTTAGACATGAGGTGGCACAGCTCCTCCTAGTCCCTCACTGTATTTGGCTATCCGCACCATGTTTAAATAAGTATAAATATAAATCAATCGTAAGGGGGCCAGGGCTCCACCTCTGTTAGATTCTTTCCTTGTTTTCTGTTGCTTCCGAGTGAGAGAATTGTTTTCGTCTAAATATGCATTCACTAGCCATTTTCTTTTTTTTTTGGGTTTACTGCTAAATTATTTTTGAATTTTGTTATGAAGGAGTCCACATCAGAACAAGAGAGTGAACTACATGACAATGTTCAAAATTCTGCCACTGAACATCAACTAGAAGTTAAAGTAGATGATGTAGTGAAAGAGAGTGAAGACAAAGATAAAGAGAAGGGAAAGGATATAGAAAAGGAAAAATCCAAGGAGAAGGATCTGGATAAGAAAAATGAAAGAGAGAAGGAGAAAGGAAGAGCCTTGGATGGTGCAAGTCTGGATAACCTCCTGCAGAGGCTGCCAGGATGTGTCAGTCGTGATCTCATTGATCAATTGACGGTATTCACTCATCTTATAATTTCTGTCCTTTTGTTAAGACTGATTGTCTTAATCAAGCTACTTTTGATTTCCCCAGGTTGAGTTTTGCTACCTAAATTCTAAAGCAAATCGAAAGAAACTTGTCCGTGCCTTATTCAATGTTAATAGGACTTCACTGGAACTGTTGCCTTACTATTCTCGTTTGGTTGCGACACTATCAACTTGTATGAAAGATGTTCCAAGTATGCTTCTGTCTATGCTTGAAGAGGAGTTCAACTTTTTAATAAATAAGAAGGTATATACTCATAACTCTTTGTTGCTTGACGTTGTTTGCGCTCAGTTCCTCTCATTTTATCATAAATATTGCTTCTAAAGCATCGATAGTATCTAGTATTTACTGTTTGCTCCATAATACAGGTTGCATTAATAACATCACTATATATAAACATGAAATGCATGACAACACTAGTTCCTACGAATCCTCTTAGGGAGTTGGACTTGAAGTGGAGGGGGCAGTAATTATTTTGCCTCCTATGTTTTGTATTTACTGGACTAACTTCTCTCTGCTCTGTTACCTTTCAGGATCAGATCAACATTGAGACGAAAATAAAAAATATACGGTTTATCGGAGAGTTATGCAAGTTCAAAATGGCTCCTCCAGCTCTTGTTTTTAGCTGTTTGAAGGTATGCGTTCGCTAAGCTCAGAATTAGTAATTTCTTCCTTTTACATGTGCTACTTTGGTAAGTGGTAACAAATATTTGTTTTCTATATATTTTGCAGGCCTGCCTTGATGATTTCAGTCATCATAATATTGATGTGGCTTGCAATCTTCTTGAGACTTGTGGCCGTTTTTTGTATCGCTCACCTGAAACTACAATTCGCATGGCTAACATGCTGGAGATACTGATGAGGCTGAAAAATGTCAAGAATTTGGATCCACGCCACAGTACACTTGTAGAAAACGCCTACTACCTTTGTAAACCGCCCGAAAGATCTGCACGGATATCAAAAGTTCGGCCACCTTTGCATCAAGTAAGATTTCCAGTTATTGTTTGTTATATGTTTATTGTGCCTTGTCTACAAAATGTAACAATTAACTATTCTCCCTCCTTTTCCTGTGTAGTACATAAGAAAGTTGCTTTTCTCAGATCTTGACAAATCAAGTGTTGAACATGTATTGCGCCAACTACGCAAGTTACCTTGGGCAGAATGTCAACAATACCTTCTGAAGTGCTTTCTAAAGGTTCACAAAGGAAAGTACAGCCATGTTCATTTGATTGCTCTTCTCACTGCTAGTCTCAGCCGCTATCATGATGACTTTGCTGTTGCAGTGGTAGATGAGGTTAGTTCCTTTAGCTGACTGCATAATAAAGGAAAAAAGAACATTTTTTTTCTAATATTTGTTGGAGTCTGTTATTTTTTCTATTGTAGTTACCATAAAATGAAATTGAAATTGTAACACATTAAATAATTGGCAGTTTTCAGTTATCCAGTTACTCTGGTGCTAGTTGACATCCAAGTTATCTGTTTATTTTTTATTTTGATGTAGGTTTTAGAAGAGATAAGGGTTGGATTAGAGTTCAATGACTATGGGATGCAACAAAGGCGGCTTGCCCACATGCGGTTCCTTGGAGAGCTATACAGCTACAAGCATATAGATTCATCAGTTGTTTTTGATACACTGTACCTTATCATTGTGTTTGGTCATGGAACTCCTGAAGTAAGTAATTCCATCATTCAACAATGATTTAAGGACCATTGCTATCATCAAATTCATTTTCCTTACATGCTACTCCCTCTGTCCCAAAATAAATCAACTTCAATAAAGAACACAAAGCTTATGACTATATGTTAAGACAGCCTCCTTCATATTTTGTAATAAATGTAAGCTTATGTTTGAGGGCTATTGATCACAATGTGTAGATCCATCATTTGTTCTCATTAGGGATGCACGTTCAAACTATTTTAGGTCATTGTGTCGACCCAAGAATTTGATCAAATGAACTAGAATGACATTTTCGTAGTTTGAGGGGAGTGGAAAAATGAACTAGAATGACATTTGACCGTAATTTGTTAGCTGACCGAAAAACGCAATTGGGTACCCACTTGCATCCGTAGTTCTCATTGAACATTTTCCCCTTCACTTGTGCAGCAAGATGTGTTGGATCCACCAGAAGATTGCTTCAGAATCAGGTTGATAATTACACTTTTACAGACCTGTGGTCACTATTTCAGTAAGGGATCTTCAAAAAGGAAGCTTGACAAATTTTTGCTACACTTTCAAAGATACATTATTAGTAAAGGGCCCTTACCACTCGACATAGAGTTTGATATCCAGGTTAGTTATTTTTGTATACAATTTGCAGACATGCGTGAATACATACTTAAAACTTCTATGTTACAGATTGAATCATGAAGTCAAAACCAATTTAGAAGCTGTATGATGCATGTAGTTAAAATATATGTTGTGAGTGATCTAGAATGCTTTCTTGGTAGGTTTTGCGTTCTGAATATGAGGCAATGAGCTGATTTGTATCTGATGTTTATCCAATAATTTGCTTACCTATGTATAATTAAACATTAGACACCCAGGACCCTTTTTTGGTGTGGTGGTGGGCCACAATCATAATGATTCATGCCTGTCAGCATTTTGGTGTGTGGTTTGCTTCTCGATCAGATCATGCAGACTTTTTCTTATCAATGAGAGTTGAGACCAGATCCCTTTATTTCAAATAAGATTTACTCCTATTTGACCTAAGTGTGCTTAGGCAGCAGCATTTAATTTGCTAATGGAAATGGAAAGCCTAATAAAGTGTGAATGACGATAGACAAAATGGAAGTGTATGATGTTTAGAGTCTGACTTTGGTTCACAAATCACCAGACATGCAATCAGTGCTCCAGTAATATACTGGCTGCACGTCTGGCAACAGCCCCACAATGTACTCTCAGACCAGCATGTTACATATGGTCGAGGCAATTTTCCTAATTTTCCTATCAGCTATTGGTAGATCATATTGCTGCAATTGTGTTTACATGAAGTTGAAAGAGAATCAAAGCACTGTACACTTGAATGTTGAATTGTTTGATGACTCTGAATACATGTATTATTTTTTTTGAGGATTGAGGACATGTTTCATGTGCTCTTGCAGGATTTGTTTGGCGAGCTACGACCAAACATGTCCAGGTATTCATCAATTGAGGAACTGGTTGCTGCGTTAGTTGAGCTTGAAGAAAATGAACGTTCAGCCCCAGTAGACAAGGTTGAAAATGAAAGACACTCGGACAATGAATCTCAGAAAAGACAGCCACGAGATGCTGGTACTGCGAATGGTGAAAGCGCTGCAAATGGAATTGAGGAAAACGGAAAGGATCATGAAGTAGCAGATAGTGAGAGCTATTCAGATAGTGGCAGCATTGATGGACGGGAAGAAGAGGAGGATATATTATCCGAGGACAAATCAAATGATGGCTCAGATAATGAAGGCGACGATGAAGATGATGGCATTCCTGTTGGTTCTGATGAAGATGAAAATGTTGAGGTTAGACAGAAAGTCATGAAGGTTGATCCTAAGGAGCAAGAAGACTTTGATCGAGAGCTCAAAGCCCTTCTTCAGGAGAGCTTGGAGTCACGTAAATCAGAGGCCCGTTCAAGGCTCCCTTTGAATATGATGGTACCGATGAATGTCCTTGAGGGTTCAAAAGACTCAAGGGCCACAGAATCTGAGAGTGGAGAAGAAACAGTAGATGAAGAGGGTGGCAATGCTGGGGGTAGCAGCAAGGTGCGTGTTAAGGTGCTAATGAAGAAAGGACACAAACAACAGACAAGACAAATGTTAATTCCCGCTGATAGTTCAATTGTGCAAAGCACGAAGCAGCAAGAAGCTGCTGAGCTTGAGGAGAAGCAGAGTATCAAGCGGAGGATCCTCGAATACAATGAAAGGGAAGAGGAAGAACTGAATGGAGCATCACAAATGGGGAACTGGGGTCAAGGAGCTACCAATACCAGCAGTATCAGATCAGGTGGCCGGGGCACCTGGGATGGTTCAACACGCGGAGGTGGTCGACGGGGTGGTTTCTATCATAGCTATGGCAGGAGAAGATAAGTTTGATGTGTGAGCTATTTGTCCTGATGGGAGGTGGTCGACAGCGGCATCACTTTGCGGGTTCTGGTGGTTTCTATCACAGTTATGGCAGGTGAAGATTAGTTGCTGTGTGAGCTATTTGTCCTGAGCTTTTTGGCAGGGCAATGCTTCTCTCTGTTTAACCGCCTAACAGATCAGATTAACAGTGAAGGAATTTCGGGGAGGTTAACACAGATTGATGGATAATTGCTTCCTCCACCCTAATCTGAAAACAAAGACAATTGTACCACTGATGTGAGATAGCAATGCCTTGAAGGAGCTATTTTTCTGATGGCCCGAATGACTTTAGTAGCTACGGTGCTTGGTAAAGCTGGTAGTGATGACTGTACCTGGAGAGCACATTTACTCCGGTTGAGCATGTACATACATATAACATAATCTGGTTACGAGTGCAGGTCGTTTGGAAGATTGCGTTGTAGCGTGCGCACATTTATCTGAGTATGGATATGATGGTGGTAGTTGCATTGTTTGCATCTACTCCAAGTTTCGCTGGGCGCTAGGCGGATTCTAGGCGGTGACCCTCCGCCTAGCGCCTAGGCGGGATTAATCGCGCCTAGGCGTTCCTAGGCATTTTCCTAGGCGATGGATAATACATACATAAATAGTTAAATAAAAGGAAAAAAATAGGAGATCAGTGGTCAAAAGATAGGGAGAAAGGGAACAAGGCCCATTAACGGCCCAACTCACCCCATTTCACCTCTCCCGCATCCCCCTCTCTCACATCTCCCGCATGCGCCGCCGCAGCTTCGCTCTCCCGCATCCCCTTCGCGCCGCCCACCGCCAGTACCTCTCCCTCCCCCGCATCTCTCTCTCGCGCAGTCTCGCCGGATCTCTCTCCTGCGCCCGCCGGCGGCGGTTCCTCTCCTTCCCCCGCATCTCTCTCTCAGTCCGCGCGTCCGCGCGCGTCGCCTGAGGCTACTCCTCCCTCACCGGCGACCTCACTCCGCCCGCCTAGCGCCGAGGACGACGCCTCACCCCCTAGTCGCGACGGAGGGCTCCGCCTAGCGACTAATCCCGCCTAGGCGTACGCCTAGAAACGCCTAGCGGAACTGGGCATCTACTGTTTCGACGCCATGTGAGGGTATTTGAGCACGATTTAACTGTTCGATGTCCATTCTAATTTAGTGGACTATTATTGGCTACATCTCGAAATTGCACGATATTATTGTGCGCACCATTTCTCTGATGAGGTTTTCTATGCGTGTACACGTACCTACAATAACGATGCTATCTGCTATGCCGATGGATGTGTGACTGACTTGATGTGCTGCGCAACTCGCACGTTCCAGTTTCAGTTCGTGTTCCGCGCACGCATCATTCCGAGCTCTCATGTCACGCTTCTTTTCCTCCTGCAAATGATTGCTCGCCCTGTGCCCGTGAACGCACGCGAAGGAGCGAGAAAGCTAGGCGGCCGAATGCCCGAATGACCAGCACGCAGAAAGCTAGGCGGCCGAATGCCCGAATGACCAGCACGCACGGAAGCTACTACTCGAGCTAGGTGTCGATCGGTAGCTGTAGCTCCTACTCCAATGGGACCGCACGGGCACGGCGCGCCCAGCGTCGCGTCGCGTCAAACGTCATCTGAAACTGAAGCAGGCGCACGAAACGAAAGAAAGCCGCATGCCGGCATCGGGCATCGCACTGCTGCCGAGCACCCGCCGCATCTACACTGCCGATAAGTACACCATCCCTTCTCCTGGTCCATCAATCGTCCGGCAATGTGCGCGGGCATACGCGCAACGACAGCGGCAGTGAACTGAACTGCCGTAGAAGCAAGCAAAACCCGTCGCGATCGGCGCCTTTTTCCCGCGATTTACCCGGCTTTTCTTCCTTTCTCCCATTCCAGTCGCGATTGCGACGAGCGTGGGGCGATTCACCGTGCAGCGCATCTGCGCATGCAAGAGCAAGGTGTCGTGTCGTATGTAACAATAATCATTGTAAATAAAGCCTGTAATGTAACAGCTGAACACATGACAGAAAGAATCGAGGAAACCAAGGCCAGCCACCCATAGTTGCCTTCGCCTGCTGGCTGCAACCTGCAGCCGCCCATGCGGTGTGCAGGAGCGCCGCACCAGCCGGGAGAACGATGTAACAGTATCTGCTTGCTGATGAGTCAGTGGGTCGCTGGGGCAGGGACGAATCTCTCCGACGCCATCGAGTGGATTCCGGCGTCGTGTCGACCTCCGTGTGGCCGCCCGGAGGAATCTGTACGTCGTGGGCGTGTGGCGTGGGGGAGGCCGGCGAGAGGTCTGAAATCTAGGAGCGCCAAGGCGAACGCCGAGGCATAGATTCTATGTACTCCTACTACACCGCATTACCCATGATATTGATGTCCTTTTCGGGTCTCTCTGTTGTCAGTGCGAGGGCGAATAAAGCGGGCAGCAAGTGGGTTGGCTGCCGCCTCTATGCTTACTGCTTAGCGCTAGTGCCTTAGCCTCTGATTGTTATTAACAAAAGAGGCTGCTGGTTCCGTTATATTCCGAGATGGATAAAGACGACGCATTTCCCTCTCACCTTGATGTGGCAAAGCAAAGGTTTTAGGTGCCTTTCTTCGAGTGCAAGGTATCCATGCGTATCTTTCATCTGGTTGGCTGTGGTGCCCCTCTAGCTTGCCGCTGCTTGGCTCTAAGGCAGCTTTACCCTGTTATTCACAACTTTCTGTTTTTCTTTTCTCTATCTACGAAACGAGAGTACCTTGTTAAATGCGCAGGTATTGAATTGAGCACACATCAATCACCGCTCATATGAACCACACCACCTCAGACGTGCTGCAGACACTCGCTTTAGGCGTTTCCTAGCTAAGCTACACGTGCGCTATATAAATTTCTTGGAGATGCAGAACAGAATGAAGGCTTCATGAGCTGTACGTCCAGTTTCACAATTGGTAAGAATTTTACTTTTTTAATAACAAAGTTACATAGATACAGAGAATCACGATTTCATTTTATCATGGCAAAATGGTTCACCAATGTTCATAGTATATTTCTGGATTTCTGATAACCTGCTTTTAAAGTTAGTGATTTTATTAGTGTGAAAACAAACAACGCTTTTTGAAGCATATTTCTGCAAAAGCTAAAGTTTGAGGTGGTGGGCAGCCCAAGTGCCCAACATTCTTTTTGGATGACGTCACCTCCAGTGCAGCAGCACCAAAGGAAGAAGAATCTACAAGATGTACCTCACACACCTGCAAGATGCAAATCTGTATGTGTGCAAAAGAAAGACACACTGCATATGATGAGTGGCTCTTTGGCACTACTAGCAGGGATGCGATTTGATGTGATCTGCATAGTACTGGTAGTATTTTTTTTTTTCAGGTAGGGCCATGTTCCCACCTTGCAGGGGGCCAGCCCAAAAACAATATAACGCCTTTCTGTTGCACCGGCGTGTGAGCTGCTTGAATACTTGTGCTTGCTTTGGCAACAAGCACACTGATGGACATGAATGAATAGCAATTTTGGTGGCTGCATGCAGTGTCAGGATATATATGCGCCCCAATAATATTTTCCCTGTTGCTAATGGAACCTGAAAATCCAATTACGATTCACAATCTCAGATCATCAGATTCATGGTGCACACGAAACTACGTTCCATGGCTAGGTATACCTGGGCCGGGGGTCTAGATGGTCTCGCATTTGCATTGTGACGACGATGGTCGGCTAATAACTATAATTTCTCACTCAATTACAATGGTTTCTTTTTTGTTTGTCTTGCGTCACTTTGTTCGTCAGTCAATCTCTGATTTTGTCAAGGCCGGGTATAATTAACGATCTACTCCTTACAAATAAACTTGTCAAAAGCGCGTTTAGATACAATAAATTACATGCATACTACGACATCCATGCTCCGTACGGCCACACATTGATAAACCATGCATGCATGCTCTTTTGTAGGAATATATCTCATGTGTGTGTTTTGACCAAGCTGCCACATGGTTCAAGCTTAGCTCCTCATTATTTAGGTGCTTGAGCAGAGTAGATGAAGTTAACCGTCTCAAGAAATGAAATCCACCACTAAAAAAAAGAAATGACTCTCCTTGATTAATAGAGGTAAGCATGTTAGGGTGTCGTCTCTATAAATTATTATAAGGAGGGTTCCACCTCTAAAACGGATATTTAATAGAGGTGAGCATAAGGGTTCACCTCTAGGAAATGACTTAGAGATGTGAAACTGATGCCCACCTCTAGAAAGTGACTTAGAGGTGCGAAACTGTTAGAGGCTCGTCTCTAGAAATAATCATATAAATAGTACTTCATATTGTTTCCACATAAAGTTTGTTAGATGGTAACAAACTTTATGTAAAGTTTGTAGACTTTGATGTGACCTACAACTTTGTGGTTGACAATTATTTGATTTAAAGCTATTGGAGTCCCATGATTTTGTTTTAATAAGTTCTCAAATTTTGAAATTTCAAATTCAAAATTTTGAAAAGAACCTCCGATGTTGGCATGTTCTATACGAAAGTTATAGTGATTAATACAATCTATAACTTTGTAGCTGATAAATCTTTAATTTAAAATTATTTAGAGTCATAAAATTGTTTTTAAGTTCTCATATTTTGACTTTTTTTTAATAATCTCGAATAAAGACTCTTCCTATACCAAATGAGTGTATAGTTAGTGTAATGGTAGGGACGCTATATGAAGTCAAGGTCATGGTTCAAATTAAAAAAAAATTCTAAAAGACATTAACAGAGGAAATCAAAAGACCCATTTCACCAAGCGTAGCAGTGAAAGTCACCTGGAAGGAAAGTTCGGCACGTGGTAAAAGGAAATGGTCATACCTAACGAACACAATCAAATAAAGTCATCAAATGTCGCCGGAACAAAAGACAACCTCTCCCTATCACAAGTGTGTGCCGACCTTGGATTTAAATCGATCATCAGAAAAGAGCTTTATTAGTTTATCTGCTTAGTATTAGTAGTTTGTTCCACACCGTCCAAGTTGGCATGCATGCATGTCGAAATGCAACGAAAACACGTCAGACTGACTCGGGAGCTCAACAAACAAAGCGCTTTTCTCCTCGCAAAAAGAAAGCGCTTTAGTTTCACCATAAGGTGATGAATCATCAAACGTACATGTTAGTTGTGGATGCAAGCGAGAATAGGAAAACGATTGCTGATTGCAGAACATGATCGAACTTTAAACCGCAGGAGGGAAGAGGCGCCACTGTTACGGATTCAACTAACTATGCGAAAAGCAGTAAAGCTAGCTAGGCAGGCACTAGAGTCTAGATGCATGCATGGTGCCTCTCCGTACATGTATCGTCACAACGTCAAATGACGTGGTATATATGGCTCGTCCTGTACGTGCATTCTATCAGTTCTCAGCGTCACGCGTCAGTGTGGCACAGAAGATCAAGCACGCGATCGAACGAACAAAGACGGACACGTACCAGACCAGCCCGTTCCAGTTTTGGGCGCCACCAGTTGTCGTCACACTTTGCAGTTTGCACGGTGGCCGGGTCGGCGCCGGCGGCAAGTCACCAGGACCCAAGTGCCAACCAGGCAACCACCACCGTGGTCGTTAGCTAGCTTTCCACGCCACGGTACGGTCGTGGCGGGTCCCGCGTGCGCGCACGCACAGGGCCACCGGCCACGTCACTCCTCGCTTGCATCTCCATCTCGTCTGCATGCACTGCAGCTGGTCGTCGTCGTGCAGTGGTGCGCTCGCGCTTCGATGGGGCTGGTCGCTCTTGCTGGTACAGTATGGTGTTTTCCGCCTGGACGCTGCACTACCCACTGGTGAACTGGTGATGTGTCGCACGGGCGGCAGCTAGCCGCACCACACCATGTCTTTTTCGCAGCCACCGGCCCGAGAAGCCAATCATTGGCCGTGGCGTGTCAGCGACTCACGGATCCTGGCCGTGGCCCGCCGTCTGCCGACGTCCAGGCACGGTCCCGAAAGGGAAAGCGACCGACCAGTCGATCAGAGCTAGTAGCTAGTAGCAGCTCACACTGCTCCAATCATAATTAGGGTATAACACGACTTGCCTGTGTTTCAATCATGATCAGAGGGTATAACACACATGCACATGATCCGCAGGCCCGGCCACAACCCCGCTCGCCACGAGGTGTTGTAGTGAGGTTTACTATATAAGATGATCGGATTAAGGATAGAGGGAGGCAATGCGTTTGCTAATCAGTTACGTAGTGCCGTTGGATGAGAACCACCGTCGATTTGGAGATGGCTTGTCATCCACCCCCACTCTAGAAATGGAATTTAGAGATGGCTTGATGTCCACCGTCGATTTCCAGAGACACATGGATAGAGACGGTTTCTATAGCCATTTCTAGAAATCGATTAATTAACGTCCTCTGCAAATTATTTTTTCTGCAGTAATAATGTCCGAGCTTTTGGAAAACTCTAGGTTGTATACATCAAGATTGGAAATATATAGTTTCAAAATGATTATATGTACTTCGTATGTTCCAACTTTCGAATTACAACCGTTTTGCATTTAGACTTTGAATTACTAATTTGCAAAAAAGTCTTAAAAAGTCGTATCCAATGGTTTTTGTATTTAGGCTTTGCAATTTCATTAACTTGGCAAATAGAAGGGAAGACTTGGCATATATGCCAAGCCCCTCGCGCTTGGCAAATTGCGACTCGCGCCTCCTCCGTAGCTCCCCGCGCGACTCGCGCCTCCTCCCTCCATCCGCGCCTGCTATATTTGGGTAATTGCCAAGTCAAAAATGCAAAACGGTTGGAGATGACCTCTTTTTTTTTCCTTTGCATTTTGTTTTCAGAGTTGACAAATGACAGTAAATGCAAAAGCAAAAATGACAACGGTTGGAGATGCTCTTAGTCGCTTTGACTTTTGGGTTTATCTATTTTACTATGTATCTAGACATATTACGTATTTAAATACATAGTAAAAATGAATATATAAATTAAAATGACTTGAAAATTTGGAAAGGGGGACAATTATCTTACAAATCAGTACTACAATTTTATAATAATATAATATGCTAGTTGACGGTTCAGAGAAAAGCACACGGGGGAGTCATTCCCATTTGTTGAATTTGATACTTTTGTCTTTTGCACCATCTATTATATCCTCCTCGAGTAAACTTCTGACTTAGTACTCCTATAGCACACACACGGCACACGCAACAAGCATGGTTGCCAGCTAAGCTCAACGATCCTCGAAAAGAAAACCAAGTGAATTGTTGAACATAATATATTTGGGCCGGTCCATTCTTGGTCACCTATTTCTATCAGCCTTTCGTTTTCCTTAAACCTGAACTCGTCCATATCCAGATTAGCAGTAGTCAGGCCGGTAAACAATTCTTTGGTAGCTTCACAGAAACTAGTCTCGCCGTACGTGTGTCTGCCTGCCTGACACCTTGCATGGCCGACGCGTGTCTCGGTAGCAGGTCAGCAGGACTGTCACTGTGATCCCGTCCAATACTCCAACGACCAACGCCAATTTTGCAGAGAAAAGAAAACGTTAACGCGGTCATGAGTCATCTCTATTAATTCAGCTCGGTGGTCGCTGTCCTCAAATTCTGCAGGTACAGGGGCTCAAGTGATTTACAGAATTTTTAATGCTGCTAGGGATTTTCGTAAAAGGTTCCCTATCTTGCAACATTTATGTGTTTATATTTTGATGAATGAGGACTTCTGTTAAAATTAGTAAAGCAACGGTTGGTTAGCTGTTCTGAAAGGGATATGCTTCTTTGTACACACACAAAAAAGAGTATTTTCCAGGGACTATGCCCTTTAATTTTATATTTGGCTGAAAATCTGCATGTTTATCTTTTTTTTTTGGCTCAAAATGAAGCTATAATTCCAGACATATTAAGATGCTTTGCTGAATCGATTGCTGAATCGATTACAGTGTAATAAATTAAATTGAGGACCAGGATTTAGCGTAAATCATTTTGACTAAGCTAGTTTAGCAAATGAAGAGAGCCAATGGAAGTACTTGCACGTTTCTCCTGAATTATACAATCAGACCTTGCGGTCCACGAGTTCTGCTATCATATTGGAGTAAATTTATTTATACTTGCAGCTGAGCAAATCTCCATGCGTCAGAGGAGCACGCGTCGATACCCCGCGCCCAGCGAAATGTAAGAGAGGCACGGTCAACAGATCCAGAGGTTTCTCATAAGAGATTTTTTACAAGTGCCGCCGCCGTTTACATGGAAGTAATCTTAGGAGGAAAAAAAAAACATCTGAAGGCTGAAATCTGAAACCTTTTCCACATAGCTAGCTTAGCTTGTCCAATGATCTTCATCCGCACGAAATCTTAGTAAATGTACTTGTGATTTGCTCAGCAAGAATACGCCATTTAGTTCCAGTAATCCTAGGTATTTACTCGCGCAGCTTACTAGCTTGGAGCCGTACAGAGATGATAAACTGTGTGCTATCCGTGGATGTTCATATGAAAATTTTCAGCTGAGATATATTTTACCGACAGTGTTTGTTTATCGTTTTGTTTCCTGTAAATTTCCAGTCAGATGTTTGCATGCAACCATATGAGAAAATGAAGCACTTGAAGTTTTTTTAAGAAAAAAGAAGAAAAGCACTTGAAGGTTTCAGAATCAGTTGAGAACACTGACACCTGGAATCTGCGGTCCATTTCCTGGGAGCAGTAGTAGAGGACCAAGCAAATCCGCACCTTCCTTTCCCTCACAGTTCACAGGTACTCTAGGCAAGTAGCAGCAGACGCAGATATATTTTTAACAAACACCAGTTGTTGGATTGGATCGCGCGAGGCGCTCTGGATAAGCGAGAACACAAAAGATCTTTGTCGTCGTTGTCTCTTTTACCGTCCCCAGTTGACCGCCCACCACCGCTCCGGCCGACACATCAACCACGACTGTGAATCCAATCCGCCATGGCCATTTTGTACACACACAAGTTGCTGCTTGCGACGGCACCACCGTGCTCGGCCGCACTCGCGGTTTTATTAAAAAAAAAACAGCTTGGAGCTGTCATGTCCTAACTCCTGATGCCACCGAGTGAAAGAGCTTTCTTTTAATTTAATTTAATTTACCACACAAATGCACGCGCACAATTGGAACAGGTAAGCCGCTGGTGATGACCAGCAAAGCAATTCCAGGGAGATTAAGAAAAGGATTAAGAAAAACAAGAGGAGAGACACCAAGAAAGGAGACGACGAGTACTCGATTCTTTCCTCACTAGAAAAAGTGCAAGCCAAACAAAGAAAGCTGAGAGAGAAAGAGAGAGAGAGTAGACTAGCATTAGTTTATAGTGGCAATAATTGTTTGGCAGGAGGCATTGGGAATCCCGGCGCCAGTGTTTCCATCCCCCAGCGCTGAATTCCAAGAGATCTCATCTGCCTCCTCGGGCCGTCACGGCGGCGGCGGCGGCGGCTCGTTTGGTGCTGGTGCTGGCGCTGCAAGTTGTGTGACGAACTGGCCTTTGCCCGTCCGTCGGCCCGGCCCCGGCCTTCCTTTTTAAGCGAGCGGCGTCTCGCCTTTGGGGTCGGCGGGGCCGCCGCTTTTTGGTTGCGCTCTCCCCTCCCTGCCTTTCTTTCCATTGGAGCGCACAAAGCCGGACGGCACCACCATTTAAAGCACGCACACGGCGGAGGAGGAGAGAAGAGGAGAGACCACCACCTCACACTCCATTCACCGCCAGCACCAGGATCGATCGGTCGATCGCTGCACCTGCTGCGCGCACGCTCGCCTCTGCTTCTGCAGCTGCGGCTCCGGCGCAGGTGCGTTTCTTGATTTCTTGGAATTCTTTCGGTACCGTGATCGGGAAAAGATCTTGATTTGGGGCCCGCCGCCGGCGCCTGGGCTGTGGCCGCCGCCTTGATCGTGCGTTAGTGTCATCTTCGTTCGGTTGCGTGACCTAGTGGAAAGAAAGAAGGGAGCTTCGCGGTCAGGTCGCTCGGTTGGCCGGCGTGGAATTCGATGTGGAAAGCGCGCGAGCTCGCATAGTGCCCTGCGCCGCGCCTGGAGGCCGCTGGCTTTCGTGCAATCATCGTTGCTTGATTTGGTCTCTTCCTTTCCGTTCAAGTCTTTCCGTGCTAAGCTGCTGCTCCAGTATACGGGCAGCTCGGTTCCATCCTGAGAGGTTTCCACCTTGCTCGAGGGTTTGGCTTCTCTGCCTTGTCATTAGCTTCTGTTGTTGGTATTGCAGAGTCCCTACAGAAGGCTAGTCTTTGGTGTTGTTTTGCTAATCGCATCTTTGATTTGTCCGACTCAAGGCATCATTAAAACCCTGTGTTCTCAACTTTTCACAGTTCGTTTCAATTTTGGTGCTTTCTTGCGGTGAAAATCATTCTCATGTGCAATTCCTCTGACAAGTCTCGCAACTCGCTCCAACTAGCTTCATGTTTGTACTATCTTTACAAAGAGAAACATGCACTCGTATTTGTCAATTCATCTATCATCTATGATGTGGTTTTGATATAATTAACTTGAACTGAATGTAAGACTCTTGCTCTGTGTACTACACTGTTCTGCTGCTGACATGGCTGAATTATTTCCACATGGTGCAATCATGCCTTTTCGTATATACAAGTGATATAATGATAGTCCATCATCTATTTGTGCCAGCTTTGGTTAGCCACTTCTTGTAAGACCCATGTGAGTAACTAGTGACCACAAAAAAAAAAAAAACTGACTGAGCATTGGATGGGATCTCTTCAGACTCTTTTCTTCTTTTTGTGAAGTAATCACTGGTTCTTCTCTTTCAAAAGTTGGTTCTCGCTCCCCAGCTGAAAGTTTGTTTTGAATTGGATTAGATTAAGTGACTATTCTACTACTTTGTGAGCTGTCAAATCTCTAGTCTAGTTCTTAATATAATGATACGTAGCTCTCCTGCGTGTCCGATAAAAAAAAAAAAGATCCATTAGTTTTTTTTTTCCCCGAGGACCAGATTCACCAATGTTCCTTCTTTCATGTCTTCTGTAGGAAGTCTAACGTGGAAGTCTCTCAGAACTGAGTACTTCTGTTAGAAGAAAGATTTGTTCAGTCAAGCTTTGCAAATCATCATATAGTTTGGATGACACCCATGGGTACTTTGACGAGTTTATGGAGCCCTGGTTGCCAAGCTTATCTGGGTTCTCTGACAATGGAACTGTAATATTTGCAGCAAAACTTTGTTTCCTCATCTTGGAAGAAAGTTTCAAGAGGGGTTGACAACTTTTAAGTGTTCCTCTGAAGCTTGATGACGTGTCCGTGAGGGCGAAGTGGGAGGAGGAAAATTTCTTCTGGCATGCAGATGTCAACAGATCCTAACAACTTTGGGGTATTTCCACATTCGTTCTGCAACCAGCATGTGGTTTCGTTTCAGACGAGTTCGGTTACCAGTGGATCAGGAGCCATGCCTGTTTGTCTAGACACTTCCAGTGGAATGAATGGCAATATGGCTATGTTGAACACTACATCTTCAACGATTGTATCCACTGGTTCACCAAACATGATTGCTGATTCTTCTTGCCAGAACCTCAAGTATAGTGCACCGTTGGCTGTGGAGTGGTCCTATCCGGAGGTGCAATTTTTAAACGATGGCCTCAGCAAGTAAGATATACTGCCATATATTCTGAATTAAGTATATGTTAAAAAAATATGAATTAAGTAGCTGTTTCCATCTCACTTGATAATGTGACCTTTTATCCTATATTTACTATTCAATTCTTTAACAATTTGATCATGACCATGCCTCGAAATCAAGGCCAAACTGCCAAGATTTTGTGCTGCCTAAATACCTACTCCCTCAGTCCTGGAATATAATGGATATTCAGATGTCCTAAGTCAAACGATCCTAAGTTCGACCAAGTTTGTAGAGCTGAGCAATAATATCTACCACATCCATGAAGCAAATTTATGAAAACAAATTTCATGTTATATCTAATAAAGTTCATTTGATAATGTAAATATTATTGTTCTTTTCTGAAAAATTTGGTCAAAATTAGGATGGTTTGTTTAAGACAACTGAAAATCCTATGTATTCCAGGATGTAGGGAGTACATGGTTTCATAATACTGAGTTTTGTAATGTTTGTAGATGATTCTAGTCAGCAATACCCTTGTTGCCTGTATTTTATCCTCTGATGAAAGGAACACTTTTTATTTCTATAAGGAACTGTTACATGAGCAATTTGTTGGAAATATTGGATCCCTGTTCTCCTACTATAGGTGTTTTTTCACTTTCATGTTTTTTTAACTTATACTTAGTACAATAAAAAGAGAGATGATGTTTTTTTCTACCTTATATTTGAAGCTTTTACCCATTAGTTCGTTCCTAATAGTTATCCTTTTGGTGCACTGGCTAATGAAATTTTCAGGTATGCAAATGAACCAGGAATTATGAAGTACATAAAGATAGCAGCCATGTTACCAGACAAGACAGTAAGAGATGTTGCCATGAGATGCCAATGGATGGCAGCGGTTAGTCGCTGATTTCTTTGATTTATTATGCAGTGTCTGAATGCTATTTCCTCATCTGTTATATTCAATCCACATTTCAACCAAAAACCTTCAGAGGTAGCTAACATTTCATAAACCTGAACTCTGATAGAAACTAAAGCCATGCAATATGTTTATCCATTCTAGATTATTCATTTGATAGGAATATGTGGTCCCACATCAGCTTATGGATGGAGACTAACAGTAGTTTATACTTGTGTGACTTGTCAAGATGATGTCACTATAATTCCACTAAATCAGTGCCGCGTATGTGAAAGTAGATCATGCTGAAGATACACTTATTTGTCCACATCTATAAAAATACTATAATGGTCTATTGTGAACATTAAAGTTAGTGTGATCTGAGCTGGTCCTCCTAAGTATCCTTTTGATCTGTTGCCCCATAGAATTGCCTTTGTATTTGTTTAGTGTGCACTAGAATAATATAAGTAAAGCAGAGAAGTCTCTGCTTTTCTCCTGTGTGTTCAAGAAAAAAAAGTCTCTGCTTTTGACATTACTAATAATAAGGTTTGCACCCTAAAGTTGGCCTGCTCTTGTTTCATGTGTAGTTCAGAGTATGTATACAGCTTGGAAAGCTTGCAATTATTTTTTTTACATTTTTCAGTTTGAACAAGTAAATATAGCGTATTTGATTCGATTGATCAGTGAACACCATTCGACTATAGAAAGCTGACACTGTCAATGCAACAAATAAAAATAATTCACGTCTCTCTTTTTTTTAGTGTCAAGAAACTAGGAAATATTTTTAGTTTGTTGTAGATGGCAAGCAAAACATTGGACTGTTGATCCACCACTTTGTATCCTACTTGGTGCTCTCCACTGTAATGTGTAATAACCAAGTAGTGTTTTATTGTTCATTCTTGTTATTAATAATGATAAGTTATATTTTCTGAGGGAGTTTGTTCATCATATGTCTCTTTCCTTTTCAATTTCATTGCTAATGATAATTAGATTTGCTTATAGAGAAAAGAAGCTACAAGACGACGGAAGCCTGAAGAACACTATCCTGGAAAAAAGATAAAAGATAGAAAGGTACTTGTCCTTTCATTTTTTTATAACATTATTGTCTCTTTTGAGCACTAGCATACTCTAATTGAAGAAATTACTGCTCTAACTACTGATGAACATTAAATTTGAAGTTCTTTGTTATAACAAATATATTTTGAAACACACCAGTCCATGGCTCCATGCATCTACACATTTTTTTTTCTTCATAAAAAACCCAAACAGGAAGGTGTATTATAACGTGATACTGTGAAAATGCAGTTGGGATCAGAAATGTACATGATGCAACCTTATACAAGTAGTATCTATGAGTTGATTTTGAAATGGATCTGATTAAGTTTGTTTCTCAGGATAAAATGGCTGAGCCGTCATCATGGGGTACCAATCCTCCTGTTCAGACTGAGATGAGATCTTCCTCTTCTATTCCTCAGAACGCCAAACACAATGGATTTATCTCTGGAGGTTGGTAGGTCACTTAAAGAGTGATCGAGTGATTGATTGTGCAACGTACTGTTCACCATTGCTTTTGGCAACAATGAAATATTTCAACCAATTTTCTGTTCCAAGCAATGCTCAAATGCTATTCCATAAAAGTCAAAACCGTATTAATGCATTTAAACATATAGCAATATTAACCTTTTGTTGTGATTCTGCTCTCAAGTTATCCTTAGGCCACTTAATTGCATAAAACATCACCACACATTTCAGCATATTTGAGGATCTTTATATTGTAAATGTTCCAGTCCTCTTAGTTACCACTATAAACATATAAAGTTTCCTTATCTGCCGAAATGTTGAAACAAACATGGTCCTGATTACTTCAGATCATTCAGTTCTTTATAAGTGCCGACATGTTTCTGTTCCTTTTATGCAGACTCTCAAATTGACCATGGAATGCTAAATATATTGGAAGAAAATGCTCGACTACTCAATCAAATAGAAGTAAATATTTTAACATCACAGGTTGGTCTTTTGTTTCTTCCTTCTTTTCTCAAACCTTTTATTTCTTTCTTGTATGATGGATCATTATAATTTAGCCAATTCAGTTTAAGGCATTAGTTAAATTTTAAATAGGTCTCTTCGTTCAGATCAACTCTTCAATTAGTTTGCAACAAAACTACTGAAACACAATAAAGGTTAATAGTTAATGCCACGTTGGAGAGAAAAAAAGAAAACATTCCAGCATTTGTTTGGAGCATATTTTTGTTATAAATTTTCATGAGCAGCAGGAAGATTTAGCTGTGCAGGAGTAATTTTCAATTCTTCTATAATACTTTTCAGGCTTATAACAATTTTGATCTTTTCCATCACGCAAGAAGGAACATCGATGGTCTTCTACAGAGGTAGAGTTTACCACATTTTACACACAAAAATTGGCTAAAAAATGTTGTGTGAAACACGTGTCTATATGGATGCTTTCTCTAATTTGGTGCTCTCCTTACTGAACAGTATGAGCCAAATTCCCGGAATAATGAGCAAGATGCCTCCATTGCCTGTTTCGGTGGATGAAAGGCTAGCTAGCTACGTACTCCCTCGTGCTCCTATGGTAAATTTCTTCTGCTTTGCTTACTGATCTGCAATCTGGTACCGTGTTGGTTGTTGATCAGTAGTATCTTAGCTACTGATATGAAGATAAAGAATAAAAAAACGCAGTCTGAGCTTGACCAATGTTCGGCTGCATATAATATGTCACCGCTAACCGTCCTGCCACTACTAAATATAATACCCACTGAATAGTTGGTGATACTTAAATTGCTTATTTGTTTGCAAAATACTCAAGGAGTATATAAAACGTACATTCATTATTAATTTCTGTAATAGCGTAATCAATGTCATCAGTTTCAATTAGCAATATGCATTTTCTTTTGACGAATACATTGCTGTTCTTTTATCGATGGGTTCTACTGAAACGCTCACTATTGATATCTCACTGCTTTCATTTGAAGGCACAAGTTCTTGGCAGCAGTCAATTGAAAGAAGAACCAAGAGTATGGTAGGCCACTGCTAGACAGGGCAGCAGCTCAATTTTCAGCAATAGTTTGATCAAATATCTGAAGAGCCATGTGCATGGGAATCTGCATGGAGAAGCATAGGTGAAAGAATGATCTGGCTTTTCTGATGTCTGAAAGCTGTAGAAGCAACATGATCCACTTCACCACATGGCCTTAAAAAACGCTGTCCAGCTTGCCTTCTCAGGATGCTCTGTATTAGTGATCATGAATTTGAGATAGGTGGAGTTTTCCGTAATCTGCAGTTTTCCTCACCTTGGTTGCACATATCGATTCTTTTTCGGGTTTTGGCCTGGTAATCGATGTTAACAGAAGTGTAGCATAGAAACTAAACTTATATGAATAATTAGGGGAAAATCTTAGCCTTTTTGTCAGTTACTACAATAGCCAACCTTCTGTGTGTATCTAGTATTCTAGTTCTAGTATAATGCATATGGAAGCCTGGTTCTCTGAATTGCAATCTCTCTGCTTCTTTATGTGCTGCGTGTCTCTTTGATACTGCAAGAATTTAGCACCATTCCAATTGAAGTGCTGTAACACATGCTCCACAGCAGAGTACCAAGTTGGGGATCGAGGGAGAGTAGTAGTAGTAGCAGGAAGTCACAGTACGATTTTCAGTTGTGGGACATTATTGTCAGAGGTCGTGAGGATGAGAGCTTATAGCTGGTGTACCATTGAGACATTATGCAAAATAAAACGCTGTAAACATTTTATAGTTTTATACCATCAGAGGCCACAGGTGTTACATGTAACACGTGGTATATAGTCCCCTCAAAAGAAAAATGTGGTATAGAGGCAACGCTGTAAGCATGCTTTGGATGTTCTCGCCTAATGTTTGAAGTGAAACTCCTCTGTAGCTTTCGGAAATCTGCGCAACGTTTAACATCAATCGAACCAGCTAAATTCATCAATCTGCGCAATCGCTGTACAACAACGCAGACCAGGAGCAATATAACGGGGATAAGACCACTTGGCAGCTGATGTTTTTTCAAGCTTCGCTTCATCCATCTCTCTGCCATGTATGTGCACAGGTGATGTAGCTAGGTAGTGCCCACATTCCTTACACGTTGTTGGGCATGTCATACTCGTTTGTACAACAGTTTCTTCAGGCACGCTTCTCCCTCCAATTTTAGTTGTTCTTCCAGAAGCACTGACGACAGGCGATTGGATGTTTTGACTTGTGAGACATCAGGCTGCTGCTGGCGGCGCAACGGCGGCGACCACCTCGCGGAGCGCCTGAGCTGCGTCGCCGTAGCACAGCTTCACGATGGAGACGCTCCGGTTCGCCACAGCATCACCCAGCTGCATGCACGAATTTATCCAAGACCAGTTTCAGTGTCAAATCAAATCATCCTTTTGTTTTGAACGGCGTCAAATCAAATCATCAAACGCACCCACAGTCAACTAGTTTATTGTGCTGTGTTAGTTTGACCATGACTAATTACGCGGTTAGTCAGAGGTGCATTAATTCTACCCCCTACACTCTAAATTATGCTGCAACTTCATTTTATTGGCAAATACTAGTCAAAAGTCAAGAACCAGAAGAACTTGCTTAATGGTGCACAAGCATTGATCTGCTGTTCGTAATTCGTTTATATCTGGATGATCTGGCTGTCTTTTGTTGACCTGGTTATGATACAAAGTAAGGTGAGAAGGTTCTCAACTCTAAACAGTACTTTTCCCTTCTGGTACAATTTGTTGATCGAGTACTGCTATGTGTAAAATGAAATCTACCGTACCCCTCTTTTCCTGAAATTGACTGATAAATGGGCTATGGGATAAATGTTAATTGTTAAATTTGTATATTAGAAAAGACTTTTTTTTGTCCATGTACACTGTTTGCACTACTTGATAAATTTATCATGCTGACTGAAAAAAGAAAGAATGCTTCTAATAAAAGAACTCCTACTAAAGATGGGGAAAGAAGGCACGGATCTCATAACCTCATCCATGAAGTAGAAGAAATCGTTGGCGAGAAGGGTGATCTCCGCCCTGCGCTCCTCGCACTCGTTGCAGGCAATCACACGGTTCAGGTCAATGTACAGGAAGGTGGCCTTCAGCTGGAGATCCCTCCTGACCAAATCCCACAGGTCATCATCCAGATCAGTGGTCAGATCCTCCTCCATGGACAGAAGCTCAAGTGCCGAGCTCTTGATCCGACAAACGCATCCCCTCAGCTCCATCCCCTGATCCATCGGTGCTGCTGGCGGTTCCCTCTGCAGCTCTGCTATATGTTGCAGTTGCAGATGACAAAGGATCAGAACCAATGATGTGGACGTATTTATGGAAAGGCGAAAAGAGAAACCGATTCTTGTAGGATGTCTAGAAGCAAACAGATGTCAGCATGTGCATCAGAGGAAGCCCCCCCCCCCCCCCCCCCCGTGTAGTGCAGCAAGGGGCAACGTGGTCAGTGCAGAAGATTACAAGGTTAGTTATGCATGAGAGATGAGACCTTTCTGAATGTCGTTGGACTTTTCTTTTTGAAAAAGAGGTAATAGGAGGAAAAGGGAAGCCAAATTTTGCCACCTTGCCTCTCCTTGGGCATTCAGCAATGTAGGCAGCAGAAGAAAGTACCAAGAGTTGCTCACAAGGAAATTAATGAAATATTTATAACCAAACACCGTTGCAGCCATAGGAAAAGGATAGAAACTTTCAAGCAGAGGTCTCATAAAAAATAAAGAAATGCGATGCTTTTATTCAGGAAAGAAAGGTTAACAAAAAGCAAATATGATGCTATAGTTCCATGCTTTAACTGCTTGTGCTGTTTTTTTTATCAAATAACTGTGTTTGAAAAGAATTTTTGAACTCCACTGTAGTCTTCAGTTTTTCAGAAGAAAAGGAGGTAGATTATTCAAACATACAGATCCAGTACTACTTTGGACTCTTTGATGCCTAAATGGACTAATAAAACAAAGAACCTCAGTGTAAAGCTAGAGTTAGACTGATTCACAATAGTGAAATAACAAATATAAAAATAGTTCAACAGTCTCAAAGAGTTAACTGAGAACTTTATGTAAGTTTGTTCATCATTTTTGTTTCTTTCTGTCTCTTGAACTCCTCTATTTTGCTAATTCTTTTGTACTGTGTTCTTGCTTTTTTTAAAAAAAAAAAAATTCCCAGTATACCGGGGCTTGGGCTCTGGCCCCTCTTGTTTTCCTCAAAAGAAAAATCTCAATAGGAACGACCACACGAAGTTAACAATATTAAGGAAGAAGAAAAAAGAGCAACTCAGTGGCACAGTGGAGAGATATTCCCTCTCTCAGCTTTGTAATGACAGATAAATTCAATGAAGTGGAGTAATTTTAAGAGCATCCACCATGTGGGCAAACCGGCAAACCAAATATGAACCTAGTGTGATTCACTGTCCAGTGATCAGATTAAGCATCCCTAATAACTGAAAGGTAGAATATCTTGATACCCTACTCCTCCCCCTTGAAACTTCTACATTCAGCTGGACCCTTTAACAGAAGAAAAATGATTAATTACTTTAATAAATGACACTCGACACCTTTCTAGCTTTCTGCAAAAGAAAACCTGATAAGCAAGAGCCATGATCCTACAGGTAGCAACTAGCCAACAACAGAAGAGCATCATTTCAACTGTGGAAAACAGAAGTGATAGGAAAAGTTTTGAGGTACTGGTTTATCCCCTTCACCAACCATGCGAGTAAAAAAGATCACTCGATGGGATCAACTCATGTTCGTCCAGATCAGGCAAGAAATAAACAACTGCATTAGAAGCAAAACAATCATAGATTGCTTCAGCGTTGTTGAGTTGGCAATTCCGCACCATTTACCTGCCACAAATCCAATCAAGATGGGTTTCTCAATTCCCCACCCGCTCTTCTTTTTTTTTCCTCCAACAAAAAGGCCAAAGGGACAGAAATACTGCAATAATCTTTGGAGGAAGTTATTGAAGGTGAGGTGAGGACGCTAGCGGTTTACCCCTAAGAAAAAGGATGCCGCAAAAATACATTTTTTACCCACCTGCTCTTGGAATTTATTAAGGATGGACTTGAGCGGTCTGATTTAAATAAAAAGGTTAAATGGGGAAAGGGATCGAATACGACAGCGTCGGCCGCGATTTCCTCACCTCTGTGCGATTCTACCACCATAAACAGTTGGTGATTGATTGCAGCGTTTTGCTAGGTAGTACTAACCTAATACTACTGTAAACACCAAGCTAGAACAGGGAGGAATCAAGAAAGGGAGAAAGTATGAATGCGGTAAAATCCACCCAAACAGTTAGTACTGGTAGCTTACCTAAACGCCGAAGACACCAGCCCCGGACCCCGGTCCTGCAATCTTCCTGGGCGACGCTACGATGGATGTCCACGCAAGTATGAATTCGGTAAAAAAAAAAAAATACCTGGGCAATAGTGAGTCTACGTATATGTGCAACATATACACACACGAACCCTACCCTATGATATGTTCCGAACATCACATTTGAAAATATTTTTTTTAACAATTTGATATTGACCTTTGCGTCAAAAAAATTGATATTAACCTTATTGCGATTTTTTTCTGTGCAAGTTATATTAGACTAACCCATGAAAAGGTGAGCGGTGGACAGATATTCAAACATATTAGGAGCATCTCCAACACTACTACCTAAATTTCTATTTATGTAACCAGCTATTCCTATTCTACCTATATTTTACTCCCAACTCCAACATGGCTACCTAAAATATGGCACCTCATTTGAACAGTCTATGACACGCGGGACCCATGCGTCATCTCTCTTTGTATTCTACTCTTTGTTCTTCCTCCTTGCGACGCCATCGTGGGCAGGGAAGGGAGCGGCGCCACCGGGGATGGCTAGAGTGTCTGCATGCTAGGCCGCCACGCCATGCGCCTGGAGCAGGCTGTGCGTATGGGAAGGCCGCGCGCCGGGGAGCCTCCTCGCCGGTGAGGCCAAGTGCCGGCGTAGGCCGTGCAGCGAGGAAGGGCACCCGCGCCGGTAAGGGGACTGTACCAGAGCAGAATGCCCCGCCGGTGAGGCCACGCGCCGAGAACAGGCCACTCGCGCCGGAGAGGCCACCCATCGGGGAGCCCGCACGCGGGGGGGTGGTGGGAGGGGGGATCGGGGAAGGGGGAATGCAGCGTCGATGAGGGGGAATGCAGCGTCGATGAGTAGGGCCTGTTTAGATTGCAAAATTTTTTCAACTTCTGCTACTGTAGCACTTTCGTTTATATTTGATAATTAGTGTCCAATTATGAACTAATTAGGCTCAAAAGATCTGTCCCGTAAATTAAAGACAAGTTGTACAATTAGTTACATGCGTCTAAAATGTATGTGATGGAGAGAGAGTGTGTAAAAATTTAAAATTTTGAAGGGAACTAAACAAGGGGGTAGGGCGAGCGAGCAGCGTCGACGAGCAACACGTGTGCATGTGAGCGTAGAGATAGAGAGGCGCGAGGAAGAGAGAGAAAAAAATAGTTGCTCTAGCTGTTGGTCCAATAGAAATAGGTAGAGGGGAGAAGAGGGGACAATTTATTGGACCAACACATTTAAGTATAGGTTGATAGGTTATCTGTTGGAGTGCTGTTTTTAACCACCACTACTCAAATATAAAATATATAGTCTATTTAGATGTCCTATTGAAGATGCTCTAGCCTATGAGTTTAATTAACTTGAAACGACTCATCTTGGAGGCACCTTACGAATTTTCTTTTGGTCTCCCATAGCATGTGTTTGGTTCCAACCTACTCCCTCCGTCCCTAAAAGACTGTCACTACGTTTCCCGAGAAGCAACTTTGACCAATTATATATTAAAAAATATAAGTATCTATGGTATATAATTAGTATCAAGAGAAAGATCTTTAAATCTAGTTTTTAACAAATTTATTTGAATACTTAAATGTTCCATGTCTTTTCTACAAATTGAGTTAAACTTGTGGCACGCTTCTCACGGCAACAGTCTTTTAGGGACAGAGGGAGTAGCTTCTAGGATGAAATGAACTCATCTCCGAGTTCATTGTTTGGTTGCACGGAAAAAGAGTGATAATTTTTTTTAAAGAGATGGATGGCCTTTTGACACCCACGATACTATTTTGTGGAGCCACCACCTGTCATCCTCTTATTTTTTTTCCTTTGTCTTCTCCCTCCATACGCCCGACCTCGTGCACGTCGCGGCGCCACCTCCGGTGGGCACTGCTTCCCCTCCTCGCCCCGCTCCGGCTCGCCACAACCAGCAGCCACCGCTTCCCCTCCCTGCCACTCCCCGGCGGCCACCGCTTGCCCTCCCCGCCTGCTCCGGCTCGCCATGGCTCCGTCCGTGCGCTGCCCTGCTTCGGCCGCCGCCTCACCGAGCTCACCCGCGCCCACTGCACCTCCCGCGTCCGTCCGCCGCCCCCCGCACGCCTCGCCGGCCTTCGCATTCCACTCGCGTCCGGCCTCTGCATCCCACGCCCGAGACATGGCGCTTCTGCTAGCCCGCACGGGGAAGGCAGGCGGCCGCGGAGAGGAGCGCCCCAGCCATGGCGCCTCTGCTCGCCCGCGCGGGGAAGGCAGGCGGCGAGGAGCGCCCCGAGACCCCTTCTTCCCCATCCAGGCGGGGCGGATGACGGCGCTCGGGCCGGGGCATATACGAACGCGGAGGCGGAGGAGACGCCGTTGAAGTGGGTCGGCGTGAACTGTTGTTTTTTTGAGGAATTCAACCGACCTGCATCTCGAGGGTATATTCTCTATCGGGTCGAACCCAACCCTCTTCACTTTTCATCCAAACACAGGTTCATCTGAGTCGAAGCCACTTCAGCCCATTTGAACCCTCAATCCAAACACTAGTTACATCTTAGTCCATTATGTCCGAGAGAAAGAGAGAGATTACATTCTTTTCTTTACCTTTGGTCCATTCATGTGTCCTTTCTCTTTGCTCTTTATTATGTATATTATTATTATGTATATGTATGCAAAAGGGAAAGGCACACAACATTCGTTGCTTCGCCCCTGCAAATTAACTTGCAAAGCAAAAGCATACTATGCGTGCTCTGAAGCAAGGTACAAAGATGGTTCATTCCATTCCCTGTGGCTGTGGGCGTGGCATCATTAATTCGCCCCGAGTCCCTAAATATATATGCAGTAGCACGACTGCATGAGCATCTTTGTTTACACGCCTCCTCAGACCCAAGCATCATCCTAATTGAAACCAATTCTCCATGGCCGACGTTGTGGGGCTGCTCGCCTCGGCCATCGTCACGCAGGTCGGAGCTAAGCTTGGCTCCGCCATCGGAGACCAGATCACGATGATTTGCTGCTTCAAGGACGACCTGGAGGACATGAAGGAGACGCTGGAGTCCATCGCTGCGGTGCTTAAGGACGCCGAGAGCCGGTCCGTCAGGGAGGCGTCGGTGCGGCTGTGGCTGAAGCGGCTCAAGAGCGCAGCCTTTGACATCTCCGACATGCTCGACGAGTACCAAGCTAGCTCTAAACCAGCCAATGGAAAGGTATGTTCGTAGATAGGCACAGTGCTATGAGAAATTTCTAAAGGAATCAATCCTAGTAATCTCATCCTTCGCTAGTTGATCTACATTTAAATGCATTAAAAATACTATCTAGATATTAATTCCCGAGATTTTTTACAATAATTGAGGAAAAATTCGACGGCTCACGTCGACTGATCCGACGGCTAGAAAGGCTGGAGGAAATGAGAGGAAATTCTAGAGAGGAAACGGGAGGAAATTCTGATGTGTATGACCAGTGGGCCATATGCACCAAATTTCCTCCCATATGCACCAAATTTCTTCTCATTTCCTCCAAAACTCAGATAATTAGCACTCCAAATACAGGGGTGGTAATTCCGTTTGTGTATTTCTTTTTTTTAATCAAGGGTAGTACAGTAATTTGATATTTGTGAAAATAATGATTGGAGTAATATAGTTGGAGATAAATAATACAATTAGTATAGTTACATATTATATTCTTGTAAGATTTAAAAAAATAAACATTTTTTAAGATTCGTCGTGCTGCAGAATTGGATGCAAATATTATGTTCGAGTTGTACAATATTGAGGCATCTATTTTGGTTCATTGTCTGATTGGTAGGACGCCTCAACGATTTGGTTTCAGTATCCGGTTCCTTAAAAAAAGGGTTACGTTTTAGTGCGTCATGTTGTGTCTGTATCAATGCATGATTTGGTGTCAAACACTCAAACCTCTAGAGTCTAAGCAAGGATGTGCGTACAAACTTGCATGTCATAACTATATATAGAGCTTGCGAGTGGCTGGCAAGCATGTTATAACTATATTTAGAGCTTGCGAGTGCCTGGCTAGCGTGTGATCGCACTTGATTTAGAATACAATGCGAAAAGACCAAAATACCCTTTACGCATGTTGTGTCTGTATCAATGCATGATTTGGTGTCAAACACTCAAACCTCTAGAGTCTAAGCAAGGATGTGCGTACAAACTTGCATGTCATAACTATATATAGAGCTTGCGAGTGGCTGGCAAGCATGTTATAACTATATTTAGAGCTTGCGAGTGCCTGGCTAGCGTGTGATCGCACTTGATTTAGAATACAATGTGAAAAGACCAAAATACCCTTTACGGATATAATTAGAACAGATTTAGGATTTTGTGGAGTAAATAGGAGGAGATGAGAGGAAATTGCAAGCATTGTAAAAAGACTCTTAATTCCCTGTTTGGTTAAGCCTTACAACATTTTTTTTCTCACAACAAAATAGCATCAGCCGACTTATCCACTGGACATAGCATGGCAGCCTTCTTATTCGACAAATAAACAACCACCGTCGTGTAACTACAAGGGGCCTTAATATGTGTATTCCATTAAAGCATCCACAACATATAGAATCAACCATGTGTCTATAAATGATGTGATCTTCCTTATTAATTTGGTCACAATGTATAGTACTGTGGTTGGATGTTTAAAGGGGCCTATGGTATATTAAAGCCTTGTTTAGATTGCCATGAAATTCGTTTTTTCACTCTTTGTCTCCATCGTATCAATTTTTGGACGCCTATATGGAGCATTAAATCTAGATAAAAAAAACTAATTGCACAATTTAGTTATAAATAACGAGACAAATCTTTTAAGCATATTTACGTTATTATTAGACAATAATTACCAAATACAAACGAAAGTGTTATGGTGGTTTTCAGCTTCTCAATTTACAATATAAACAAGGCCTAAAATATTAGCAGCCCCACCCTATTCACGGCTTCATGCTTACAACCAGCCAGCCCACCCATCCAGAGAGAGAAGACGATAAGAAAGAAAAAAATATTTTATTGTTATGGAGCCGGTTGATGGATGGACACTGGGTCTATATAGAACTGATTTTGTTAGAGACAAATCCCAGATTTAGCGCTGGAATTTCATTTCACTAGCCTTGCCACAAACCATGGCAGTTTGGGATACATATAGGATAGCTTCTTGGTCCTTAAGAAAGGATTACATCATATTCTCTAGATGCTAAAGTAAAGATGCTTAAAGAATAAGGGTGCTGGCATAGCAGCCACTAACTACTCTAGATAGGAATCCTAAGAGGATAAGCAGAAGACTTATGCTTTCATTCTCCCCCTAAGGCTTGTGTGGTGCCTTTTGGGGAATCTGAACCATCCCGATCCTTGTGCACATCTCTACAAACTTGATTCGCTCAAGATACTTGGTGAGGCAGTCCGTGAGCTGATCTTTAGTGTTGATGTAGTTGGTCTTGATGCTCCCATCGTCCAGGCAGCTTCGGATGAAGTGATACTTGATGCTGATGTGTTTGCTGTGCTCATGGAACACGGGATTCTTCGCCAAGGCCAAGGCCAAGGCGAACTTGCTGTCCACCCTCAGCTCCACTGCTTGAGCGTCTCTGTCCATGAGATCACCCAGCAGTCGAGCCAGCCACAGAGCTTGAGTCGAAGCGGCAGTAGCTGCGATGTACTCCGCCTCGCAGGGCCACCATTTGCTGCTTCACCGATTGCTAGTTGACCAGGCACTTGCCAAGGAAGAACAGCGTCCCGGTGGTGCTATTGCTATTGTCGATGTCATCGACGAGGTAGTTGTCGCTGTACCCGATGATGTGCTCCACGCCGAGGCACCTTGGGTAGTGTAGGCCGTAGTCGGAGGTGCCCTCAACGTAGCGTAGAATCCTCTTGACAGCATGTTGATGCTCCGTCGTCGGTTGCTGCATGAACCGACTGACGTAGCCCACGGCAGATGCCAAGTCCGGCTGCGTGTGGACGAGGTAGCGGAGGCTTCCCACAAGGCGTCGGTACTCCGTGGCGTCAACCTCGTCGGTACTCCGTGGCATCAACCTCCTTTGTCGTGTTGTCACGGCTCAGCTTCAGCCTCTCCTCCATGGGAGTGTGGGCTGGGTTGCAGCTGGTGAGGCCGCCCATCTCGATGATACGCTTGGCGTAGGTGGTCTGGTGGAGAGAGATGCCAGAGCCGTCCTGGCGGACCTCGATCCCCAGGTAGAAGGAGAGCAGCCCCAAGTCGCTCATCTGGAAGGTGGCCTTCATCTTCGCCTTGAACACTTCAACCTCTTCTTCCTTGGTGCCGGTTATCACTAAGTCGTCGACGTAGATGCCCACCAGCAGGGTGTTGCCTCCCTTGCCCCGCTGGTAGATAGCAGCCTCGTGAGGGCTCTGCTGAAACCCCATCTTCTTGAGGGTGGAGTCCAACTTGTTGTTCCATGCTCGAGCTGCCTGCCGCTAGCCATAGAGGGCCTTGAGCAGGCGGAGGACCTTGGTCTCCTTGCCGGGGATGACGAATCCCGGCGGCTGGCAGATGTAGACCTCCTCCTTCAGGTCACCGTTGAGAAAGGCGGACTTGACGTCCATGTGGTGCACACGCCATCCCTCCTGGGCAGCCAACGCGAGGAGGAGATGAACGGACTCCATCCGCGCAACAGGCACGAAGGCGTCGTCGAAGTCGACTCCCTCCTGCTGATCAAAGTCGCGTGCCACAAGGCGGGCCTTGTGCTTGATCACCGCACCAGCCTCATCCTTCTTGAGCTTGTACACCCACTTAAGGGTGATGGCGTGGTGGCCGACAGGGAGATCGGCCAGCTCCCACGTCCGGTTCCACTCGAGGGCGTCCATCTCCTGCTTCATCGCGGCACGCCATGGCGCGTCTCCCTCCGCCTCAGCGAAGGAGCGAGGCTCATCGTCCTCGTGTGCCAGGTGCAGCTCCGCCTCGAAGTCGTGTACCGCCATCCCAGGGACAGGCTGATCGCCGAGGATGTTGTCCATGGTGCGGTAGTGTAGAGGCTCGTCGTCGTGGTACGTGTCGACACGGTCCTCATCGTTGGACAGCGCAGTAGCGAACTCTACCATGCGCTAACGGGCCGAAGCTGCTAGTGCCGATCCTGGAGGTGTCGGTGCCGGTGCAGGAGACTGGGGAGCCGGAGTAGTGGTACGGGGGCGTATCCGGCACTGGAGGTGGTGGTGGACTCGCTGGTGGTGGAGCGGTGGACTTGCTAGAGATGATGGCTAGCTGGGTGCCGAGGAGGAAGAGGTCGGTGAAGATGAGCTGCTAGCTCCCCGCCTCCCTCGAAGTAGATGTAGTCGACGATGAAGTCCCTGAGGGTTGAAGTCGAGCCGTTGTCCACCGCCTTGTCCCAGGTCTAGCCTCGCCCTTCGTCGAACACGACATCCCGAGAGATGCGGATGCGCTGTGTCGCAGGGTCGAGGATGCGGTAGGCCTTGGCGCCCTCCGTGTAGCCAATGAAGACCCCTGGCGTGCTCCGGTCGTCGAGCTTGCCGACGTGGGTGAGCTCCTTGGCGAATGCTAGACAGCCGAGGAAGCGGAGGTGGCTCAACAGCCGAGGACGCGCCCGTGCCAGGCCTCGTACGACGTCTTGCCGTCAAGCGCCTTGGTGGGCGAGCGGTTGAGCAGGTGGACGGCAGTCATCACTGCCTCCCCTAGTAGTGACAAATCTCAGATTTGGGGCTGGAATTTCATTTATTAGTCTTGCCACAAACCATGGCAGGTTGGGATACATATAGGAGCTTCTTGGTCCTTAAGAAAAGATTACAGCATATTCTCTTGATGCTAGATGCTAAAGTAAAGATGCTTAAAGGATAAAGGTGCTGACATAGCAGCCACTAACTACTGTAGATAGGATTCCTAAGAGGATAAGCACAAGACTTATGCTTTCAGATCCTGCAACGTATGGATGCTGGTCCGATGTGCATCGACCTGGTCTAGAACCCTCCACTGCAGGTGCTCTCAGATATCAAACTGGTCGGTTTCGCTCTTCAGACAAGATGGCTGTGGCTCCAGCAGACCGATGAAACACGAGCCTGGAGTGAACTCCCCATCAAAACTTGCCCTGAAGTTCAGTCCTTTTTCAAAGCCTCCACGATCAAGATTGTTGGAAACGGAAACAGGACACTCTTCTGGGAAGATCAATGGATTGATGGCCAGAGTACCAGTGAGATTGCTCCATGCCTTTATGCACTTGTTCCCAACAGAATCAGAGTCACTCTCTCAGTACGCTAAGGCCTTCTTGACAGGACATGGACGCGTGGTTACAACGCCACCATGTCTTCCCAGGCTATTACTGATTTCGTCTATCTCTGGAACGCTATTGATGGGATGCAGCTCACTGATCAGCCGGACAAGACCATTTGGCGCTGGACAGCGGACGGCGTCTATACCACCAAATCTGCGTACGAGATGTTGCACCAAGGGTCCATCGGCTTTGTCGGCCACAAGCTAGTATGGAAGTCCTGGGCTCCGATGAAGGTTAAAATTTTCTTGTGGCTCGCACTACGTCACAGGCACTGGACGGCTGATCGCAGACAAAGGCACGGCCTCCCCTCGCACCCAAGATGTTTCCTTTGCGACCAGGCGAATGAGTCAATCGACCATATTCTTGCCGAGTGCAACTTCTCCAGGGAGGTTTGGTTCCACGCTCTTCGGGCACTCAACTTGGTTTTATCGATGGCGGCTCTGACAACCATCTCTTGGTGGTGAAGACTGCGCTCCATTGCGCCCGGTCACCGGCGAGGCATGGGCAGCCTATTCGCCCTCATATCTTGGCAGTTGTGGAAAGAAAGAAATGCGCGCTGTTTCAGAGGAGCAGCAATGACAATCCAGGAACTGCTTCTGGTAATCAAACTGGAGGCTGACCGATGGATCCTCGCCGGCACAAGCGGCCTTCGAGAGCTCTCCGAGATCGGATGACGCCCGTGGCTGGAGATGAGTGAATGTTTTATTTTTGCTATGTAAATCCACGTCGTTTTCCGTATGGCCGGCACCGGCACTCTGTAATTAATTTTTGAACCTCGCTTCTTCTAATACAAAGATACGCACCCTTTCGTGCGTATTCGAGAAAAAAGTTAAACAAAAAAAGATGGTACTGGTGGGCAAAGACTTGGATTATGGAGGCGGGTTGGAGGAGCATCCTTGTGTGCCATTTGAGAGGATGGAGGAATCACTTGAGAGGGAAAAAATGGTGTTAGGAAAGCAACAGGAAGTGGAGAGATTGAGGAATAACTAGCAAACTATATTGTCGGAGTCCAACTGTGCATTCCACCTTTTCAAACTCTCCGCATTTGATATGTTCCATTAGTTTCTAGAGTAGATATTAGGTAGATTACTATGAAAGTTATTTTTACTAATAAAACATGTGTTTCACAAATTATGAAATTAAAATCAAAAAATGATTTCCCCTAGAAAAACAAATGATATGATATCTTAAGCTTTATGCCCTTTTCCTTTGCCTTGGTGTAATTTGTGAATTTAAATTTCTTGTAGATGATGCAGACTTTCTCATGTCTCACAATTCCACCCAACATAATAAGGATGGCTAATAAAATGAAGAAGATGCGTGAGCAACTAAGAAAAATAGAAGAGGCTCACACAAATTTCAGATTTGAGTCCAGGATTGACAATGAATATCAATTTACTGACCGGGAGACAATGTCAAAGGTCAATGAAGCAGTCATCGTAGGGAGAAACAAAGAAAGAAAGGAAGTCATAGCTTTGCTATCTGCAAGCAACAACAAAGAAGGCACCATAATTCTTCCTATCTTTGGGCTTGGTGGCATTGGAAAGACAACCTTAGCACAACTGGTTTTCAATGATAGCCATTTCAAAGATTATGATTATCGGATTTGGGTTTATGTATCCCAGGTCTTTGACTTGAAGAAAATAGGGAACACCATAATTTCTCAGGTACTAAAAGAAGGAAGGCAGAATGGAGATAACAAAGAGTTGACAAACCAACGCCTTCTTGATATACTTCATGATAAGAAGACTCTGATTATTTTAGATGACATCTGGGAAACAGACGACTCTAAGCTGAATGAGTTGAAGCTTATCCTTAACATTGGAAGCAAGGTGCAAGTATTAGTGACGACACGCAATGAAGACGTAGCAAATAGGCTCTGCACCAATACAACAACATATAGGCTACATCCCCTGGATAATGCCATGTGCTGGGATATAATTAAGAAAAATAGTAAGTTTGAATCAAGAACTGACAAAGAACAATTAGTTCAACTTGGACAGGCGATTGCCAGGAAGTGCGGAGGTGTGGCATTAGCTGCTCAAGCACTTGGTTTCATGCTATCTCGAATGAATCTTCAACAATGGACAGAAGTGAGCAATAGTGACATATGGAATGAACCATTTGCAGAAAATAATGTGCTCCCATCCTTGAAGTTAACTTACATTAGTATGCCACCACAATTGAGGTTATGCTTTGCCTATTGTGCCATCTTTCCCAGAGGTCAAATTATAGCAAAAGATGATTTGATTCACCAATGGATTGCTCTTGATTTTATTGAGCCGAATATATTGTCATCCATACAGCTTGGTCACATGTATGTGAGGCAGCTATTGGACATGTCTTTCCTTCAGCATTCAAAGATTCCTGCGGTAAATTACTACAAGCTTCAAGTACTCTTGTTTTTTATAAATAGAAAATGAAGTGCTGTGGGATCTCCCCACAGTTTTTTGCCTTAAAAAAAACATATAATTTTTCATGTTGTTTCTCTTTGCTCGTGTTTGAAGTTTAAGACAATTTACATTGGTACATTATTGTATATCACATTGTCAGGATGGCTTTAATTGTGCTTTCATGCTAGAAGGTTTTTTACATTATAACAAAGAGTTTTACTTATAGAGTTTTTATGTTAATGGAAGCTTTTCAATGGTTGCATCCCACTCTCCTATTTTTCCGACAAAAAACAAACTAAACAATAAATCCCATCATGATTTTATTTTTAAAATTTTTAGAATATATAAAAAACACATCCCCTTTATGACAAATTGTATCCTTTGGACTTTATTTGCATTATACCATATTAAGACTAAAATTTTACATTTTTATGTGGTATAAACAGAATAACAGATACTAGTTACAAGATTATTCATTTATGTTATATCTTAAGTTTAGCAAGTTTAATGAGGATTCTTCTCCTGTACCATAAGAAGTCATTGCATTGATGACCCACATGGGATGTCGTAACGTACTTCCATACAAAGTACTCCCTCAGTATATCATAACACTTATCGTCCTAGCCTTCAAAACTTTTGCCACAATACTTGTTCTCGCGTATCCATCTCGATCTATATCTTTCTCCTCCTTTACTCATCCTCATTTTCTGTGCACCGCTACTTTTTCACCCTTGCTCAGGCCTATTTAGAATGCGGGAATTTTCCATGTTCCTGAGTTTTTCATGTGAAATTGACTGAGTGAAATTCCTGCATTCCAGACAAGCTCTTTTCTTGTGCCCATAACAATAAAAACGTCTATTTTGAAACAAAGGTAGTATTTGTTGGTTACCATATAAAGGAGCTTTCTATATGACAACATGTGATTCTAGTTATAGTGTCGATATGAAATTCACCAAAGCATTATCATGAAGAAAAATTGAATTGCAAAAATTGAATAAACAATAGAAGGTAGACTAAGGTAAGTACCTATACAAGTAAGAATGCACCATGTAAACAAGACCGCTGAACCCATCGGTGGTAGACATGTGTGATGCCCTCTAGCTGTTGGATTCATCACTAGAATAGCAATTTGTCACTATTGTGCGATGCCTTCTAGCTGTTTACAACCAGTTTAAGGATGCACTACAACAAAGGTTCTCTTTTTGGCTCCATGCTATTTTTTTGCTGGTGCACAGACAAGAGAAACAATTTTAATTTAGATCAACCACTTCACAATCGATCTTTAATCTTAAGCTAATTATCTTGATCTCCAACTAAACATTCTTGGTATTTATGTAACCTTCTCCTAACAAAATCAAATGGGGTAGAATGGAATTATATAAATAGGGACAACTCCAAACAACTAGTAGTTGCATGGAAGCAATAAGCTTATAAATTTTGTCCACTAGATGATCAGGTGTTCCACAAGACTATCTCAACGGATCGTCTGGTGACGGCTATCCAACTGTCAAATATCCAAATCAGACTCTTCTGGGCCTTGCGACATACATACTGTAGTGACATGGCTGGATGATCCGATTACATTCTTGCCTAAAGCCACCTCCTTGTATAAGGACCTCCATGTATATTTTTTGGTGGGGCAAAGCTTACCTCGTCCTTAGCACGCACCCGCCGTCCAATACACCGATGTTTGGAGATTATGCCTAGCGGTGTGTTGACGGTCCTTAACTCAGTTTTATACCCGCCAACTATAGGTCATTATGGGGGAAATAAATATTTTATATCACATATATTTTTACTATTGACCTAGTTCCACCTGTGCTTGGAGAAAATATTGTTTTGCAGAATGTACACCAAGTGCAGGAATTTCCGGAATAAAAGTACGCTTTTCGGAAGGCGTAAAACAAGCTCAAGAGCAAGTGGGCCATCTGGGGTCGAAATGGGCCAAAAGCACCAGCATGGATGCGACCCAGATGGCGGCCCAGGCCCACCTGCCAAAGGCGGTCAGGGGGCGGCGCCACCCAGGCGCGAGCGCGCCTAGGGCGCGCGCGCGCCAGCCCGGCCGCCAGGTGGGCCCGGCCAAAGGCGGTCGCCTCCTTCCATCTGGGGCATGACGGTTCCGCTGGTTATTTTACCTCCATACCCCTGAACCGCCTTCAGTGCCCTATAAATGAAGAGGAGAGGCCCCCCACCTCAACACACACCATTTTGGAGCCATCTCTACACCTCACATTTGTTCTTTAGCATTAGTGTTAGTTATTTGGAGCTAGGCAAAGCTACTTGGAGAGCTTGTCTCCAGGGGGAAAAAGCTACACCTTTGGTATAAATCTATGGAGCATTCTTCCTTAGTCAAGTTCTCATTATATTTATATAGTCGTGCATATGAACTAGAGTATAGTCTAGTACACGATATATTCTATGATCAAGAACTAGGCCATAGTTCTTGTGAGAGTTGTTCATCGTGTTCTACATTGTTCTTCATCGTTCGTGTGTTTTACTTGTTTAGATTAGATTGTAGAAGAGGAATAGCGGTTCGATGTGCCTTCGGGTTTGCCTATGTTCTAGCTCGTCCATCCGTAGGGTGGGAGTCCTGGGGGACGTAGGTAGCTCCTTAGTATGCGGACATGGTGTCCGGGTGCGAGGGAACCTTCGGATATGTCGGCATGCCACGGTTGAGGTGGTAGGCGGCAGGTGGTGACAGCCCTGTCCGTCCCTTGTAATCCCCCACGTTCGCATGTTGAGTAGGAGTTCGTAAATGCCGCCATCGACTGGCAGACCAGTTGCCGCGGTCTCCCCATATTCCTAGTCTATAGTCGAGTCTTGACTTGTATAACATGTGGAATTAGCTGTTCTAGTATTGACTATATAGGACCTGCCTGCCCCGCGTAGATTATTCTTTATTTTTTATTTTATCTTTATTCCTTTGAGGTTGCTCTAAGTGTGTGTCCACTATCCAAATTACCGTATGTTTACCCCTGTATAGCACATTGGTCGGTTTCTCCTCATGCTAGATATTGTATTCATACCCATGCTAGAATACTTAACTACCCCATGCCTTCCTTTGGGAAATTATAAATAACGATACCCTGAATACTTCCGGGTGAAATGTTGCGACGATAGATCCGTGCGCTTGCGGATATTTATCTACTAGGATGTGATCTATCTCTGGCAACACTCGCGTAGTTGCTAGAACCAGTTTCTAGTAATTATGCCGAGTAGAGCCATTTAGCGTTTCGGCGCCGTTATCGAATTGGGCTCTAAGTCTATTTTGGTAATCGCGCTAAGAAATGCCAACAAGTATTTCTGGCGCCGTTGCGGGGAAGGCATGGAAGTTAAGGATCTAGCAAAGCATGGATATGCATACGATATATAAAATGAGAAACGACAATGTCTATACAGCTAACTTTTATGTTTTCTCCCGTTGTGGATGAAAACAGGATAGTGCATGACCGGTTTCTCCTTGCCGGATAACTACAACTCAAATCCGGAAGCACTCCTAAGGAGGAAGAGGACTCGTGCCTTCTCCTCTTCTCGCTCCGCCGACGAGAAACCAGTCACCACCGCACCTACTACGCCGCACTCCATGGCCAAGTCCCCGCGAGTTCTCTTCGTCCCCAATGTTGCCAACGTGCCCACCGGGCCCGCCAACGTAGGAGACAAGAACTTCGAGCTCGGGACTCGGGCTCATTACCATGGTGCGGGCAAGTCCATTCCGTGGACTGCCTAGTGAGGACGCCAACGCACATCTTCAGCGTTTCTTGGAGATATGCGACACCATCGTCATCAAGGATGTCGCACTGATGCTATTAGGCTCGGGCTCTTCCCTTTCTCCCTAGTGGGAAAGGTGAAGACCTGGTTCTACAAGGACAAGGCCGCTGTTGACACATGGAGCAAGTGCTCCACCGCGTTCCTCGCTAAATTCTTCCCCATGGGCAAAATCAATGCCCTCATGGGGGAAGAATCGCCAACTTCCAGCGGAAAATTCGCCGGAACCCATCCCCGAGGCATGGGAGAGGCTCCGAGGAGTACATCCAGGGAATGCCCTCACCATGGGATGGAAAGTTGGCCGGTGCTCGGAACTTCTACAATGGGTTAACACCCATGTCGAAGGCACTGACGCCGCAGGCGGCGGCGCTTTCCTATCATTGGATCGTTGATGGTGCTACGGCACCGATCAACAAAATGGTGGAAAACCAAGCTTGGGGAGGACCGCGCTCCCACCAAGGGACAAAAAGGCATGCATACCGTGAAGGAGGCGGATATGCTTGCCGCAAAAATAGACCTACTCCTGAAGAAGATTGACGGTGGTGCCATAAATGATGCATCCGGCACCGTCAACGCCATGGACGCTCGCATGACGTGCGAGGTCCTCGTGGTGAAGCTGGACACTCGGGGATGACGCCCGAGACCCGTGAAGAGGCCGCCTACCTCAACAATGGGTTTCGCCGGCGAAAGCAAGGAGGAGGGAATGGCTGAATAACCGTCCCCGTCCTCCATTCCAAGGTAATTCGAATTACGCCTCCGGGTTTAATTCGAATCAACCTTCATTGAAGGACCTAGTTTACGGCCAAGCCAAGATCAACGAAAATCTCACCAAAAAGATGATTCAAAATGACAAGATCTTGGAGAATATGAATAATAAGATAGAGGGCCTATCATCAGCAGTCAAGAACCAGCTGAGCTTCAATAAAATGATGGAGACCCAGCTCGCCCGTTGCCGCAAAGAATCCCGACGAACGCTGACACGAGCAGGATCCCGGGGCAACCCGAGGTCCCGCCCGAGTCAGTAAACATGGTCGCAACAGGGTTTGGTCACCCCTGTTAAGCCAAGCAAGCTTGGAAAAAAAAAATAAGAGCACCGACAAAAAAGCAGGTCGGTAAGTACTTTCTTGCTACTCGAAAAAAAAAAGATGGAAGAAAGAGAAAAAAAGGAGAGTAGATGAAAAAAAAGAAGGAATAAAATAAAACTTCTTCTCTCGAAAAAAGAGAGAAGATTTTATTTTAGAAAAAAAAATATTTGAATGGCCGGGGCGGGATCACCAACGGCTAGCTCCAAGGGCTAGCCGTTGGCGCCCAACGGCCAAAGCGGAGCGGCAGCGGGGCCCGCCTGGGCGTGCGCGCGCCCGAGGCGCGCCCGCGCCAGTCCTGCCGAGGTGGGGCCCACGCCGGCGCCCAACGGCTCATGGCCGTTGGCCCTCCCCTTTGGTGCTGGTGATTTCGGCTATAAATAGAGGGGGTGGCCGGGGTGCTCAAACCACCTCACATTCTCACACTCTCACTCTCTCCCACCTCCACTCTCCACACAACAAGCTTCCACTAGCAATCTTTGAGCAAGAGAGCAAGAGTTAGAGCTAGTCTCGGGTGTGGAAAATCGACTTCCACTAGTTCTTTCGCACCCGAGAGCTAGCCACCGGCATAGTCCGCCATGAGCGACTACAGTTCGTGGGGGTACGGTGAGGCCTCGAGCTCTCACCAAGGTGCCCCCTACGAGCCCGAGGTAGCCGAGGAGGCGGCGCCCGCGACCCCGAGCCCGAGGGGATCTACGCGGCCGACGCCCGTACCTCGACTGGAGGGAGAGCAGGAGCCGCAAAGGTACCATCGCCTCAAGGATCGGCTCTTCAACCACACGATGATCTACGACGCCGACCTCATCAAGAAGATAGGTATGGACACCGACTTCGACACCGTCTGGAAGGCGGTTGGTTGGGAAAACTTCGAGCCCATCGATGAGCATGGTTTGCGTCTCTTGACCATCCAGTTTCTTTGCACACTCGATTATGATGATGAGCGTATTTTCTTCCGTTTATTTGGCACGGATTATTCTCTTACTTGGGGGGAACTCGCTCATCATCTAGGCTTTCACTACAAATGTGCGCTTAAGCTAGATGCATCTATCCTGGTTTTGATCGTAATTCTTTTTGGGAAAAGATCTCGGGTAGGGTAGAAGTTGGACCTTTCAAACCCCGAACACTCGATCCAACACCCTACCCTTAGACTCATGCATCGCTGGATTTCCATGTCTTTGTTTCCTGCTGGCAAAAATTAGATGGGTGCATTCGGTAGAACTTAAGCTTCTTTATGCCATAGTCCACAAGTTCAAGGTCGCTCCTGTGAAGGAGATGTGCCTTCACTGGCTAGACATGGTTAAGAAGTCTTATGCTATCGATTGCACCTCTATTGTTACTCGCATTGCCAATGCCATAGGAGCACTAGATGGTAACGATGTTGAGTACATTCCCCTTGATCGGCCAATTTGTGATTTACGTTCCCTAACCCAGGGACACACCCTGAAGGCCGATGGGAAAAACCACATCTGTTTCTTCTTTGCCGGTTATGTAAATAAGATTCGGTTACCTAACCCGAATCTCTATTTATATAACTGTGATGTGCTCACCTTTGATTTGAAGACTCCAGAAGAAGCACGCAGGGGAAGAACAGATCCCGAGAGCCACTAGAGGAGGAGAGGCTTATGCACGGCGACTCCCCTCGACGGATGCTCCCGCGGCCTCCCCGGCGAGTATGACTATAGTGGATGGGAGGCCTACCGGGCTACGCAGCTACTCGGGATGGGAGCAAGACCCCCGGCCACGGCACAGACCGAGGAGGGGCATGGCCCGAGGTAGGGGCCGACGAGTGGGAGCGGCAGAGGCAGTACACTGTCGACTCGCCACCACCAGAGCAGGAGCCGACGTCGGCCTCAATCAACGCCCGCGTTGGACAGCTGCAGATCCAGACGAACGACATCAGGAACACCCTAGGTGGTTTCATACCGACGACGACCCGGTGCGCGCGGACGGGCGAGGTTCGACGATCTTGCCGAGCACCTCCGCATCCAGCAGAGGAGCGAGGGCCTATCGGAGGTCCCGTGGATACAACCCTGGGCCATGAGCTTCAGGATAAGCTTGGGGGAGGACCCCCATTGAGGTACCTGCATTGCATATTTAATTTTTAGCAATTTAATTTTTATTCGCATGTTTAAATTCAAGTTTCTTGCATCAAAAAAAAAAATTTACTTTTATAATTCCATTCCATATATGTGCTATGAAATGTTTAGTTCCACCCATGTTGAAATGATTGGTTGCTCTGTTTTATGTCTCGTTTGTACTTGTCTAGAATAGAGTTTTCTCTAATATTTGGGTTTATCGGCCTTACATTATCATACTCTAGAAACTTGATTTAGTGGGTTGCATACAATTACTCTCATCTAGGTTATTGCGCGATATGATATAGTGACTTAGACCACAACAATGAAACGTCCCCTTGAGAAAACCTGATGTCCGGAGTATTTTGTTTAAAAAAATCTTCAAAAACAATAGTTCCTCAGTGATCGCGAAATACCCACCAGAGCCATATGATCTATCCATAGAAAAAAGAACCTTCATGTGCTGCTTGTTCGTACATTGAGTTCGGTCGGATTGTTACCGACGGGAGATTATGACTCTACACCCATGATTGAGATCCACTTGCACCCACCGAATAAAAGCCAACTCTTACACTGAGAGTTGTGCACAGCATGCACCCTTCACCATCCGCCGACTCTTACACTGAGAGTTGCGCACCGTTTTTCCACCAAATAAAAATGCCGACCCTTACCCTGAGGATCGCGCACCCTTCTCTTGTAGTTTGCAAAATTTCTCCATACATTGTTCATCATGACATCTCTCTCCACCACATCCTTTCCATCAATAAATTTTTGGGCTATGTTCTTAAAGAGAGTGAAAAAAAAAGAGAGAGGAAAAGAAAAGAAAAAAAAATGAGAGATTATTTTAGTAGGCAAACGGGAAACACCTTAGATCCCCGTTCAAAAAAAAAAAATTAGAGAGTAAATATAGATGTTCTTGATAGCCCATCTTTTCTTCATCACATTCATCAATAAAAGAGAGCATGTCATGATGCATGGAGACCCAAAAATACCACAAAAATTAGGAATCATCTTTCATTCCATCCACACACTTGCACATCTCAATCAAGGTGTATAGCTTAATCTCCGTAAGGTTTAATCCTTGACCTTACAACATATGTGATACAAGTATGCCCACTTACATACCTACCCAAAACTCCACTCTCAGCTTTAGTGGTAGGAAGAAGGCAAGTTGAAAATGCCTCTGGTGAGGTTACTATACACTTTGAGCGATCGAGTGGGTCATTTGAGGAACTTGGTTTATTTATTAAAAAAAAAAACTTACAAAACCTCCTGATCAAAGTTGATCTTGGGACGAATGAAAAGCACCGGTCTTTGGAACTGTTCTATTTTGCAATCGCCCAAGACTTGAGAAAACTAGAAGCCCCACTCCATCAGGAATCATAAGAGTAGATACAATTGCCGATTTATCCAAATAGCAGTAGAACGCTCTCTTCTAAGCTTGTACACTTGAGATATAATCGGCATCGTAGCAACCCCGATCAACAACCCAAAGCCAAGACTTGCTCGGGACGAGCAAGGGGTAAGCTTGGGGATCTTGTTGGCGGTCCTTAACTCGCTTTTATACCCGCCAACTATAGGTCATTATGGGGGAAATAAATATTTTATATCACATATATTTTTACTATTGACCTAGTTCCACCCGTGCTTGGAGAAAATATTGTTTTGCGTAATGTACACCAAGTGCAGGAATTTCCGGAATAAAAGTACGCTTTTCGGAAGGCGTAAAACAAGCTCAAGAGCAAGTGGGCCATCTGGGGTCGAAATGGGCCAAAAGCACCAGCATGGATGCGACCCAGATGGCGGCCCAGGCCCACCTGCCAAAGGCGGTCAGGGGGCGGCGCCACCCAGGCGCGAGCGCACCTGGCGCGCGCGCCAGCCCGCCGCCAGGTGGGCCCGGCCAAAGGCGGTCGCCTCCTTCCATCTGGGGCATGACGGTTCCGCTGGTTATTTTACCTCCATACCCCTGAACCGCCTTCAGTGCCCTATAAATGAAGAGGAGAGGCCCCCCACCTCAACACACACCATTTTGGAGCCATCTCTACACCTCACATTTGTTCTTTAGCATTAGTGTTAGTTATTTGGAGCTAGGCAAAGCTACTTGGAGAGCTTGTCTCCAGGGGGAAAAAGCTACACCTTTGGTATAAATCTATGGAGCATTCTTCCTTAGTCAAGTTCTCATTATATTTATATAGTCGTGCATATGAACTAGAGTATAGTCTAGTACACGATATATTCTATGATCAAGAACTAGGCCATAGTTCTTGTGAGAGTTGTTCATCGTGTTCTACATTGTTCTTCATCGTTCGTGTGTTTTACTTGTTTAGATTAGATTGTAGAAGAGGAATAGCGGTTCGATGTGCCTTCGGGTTTGCCTATGTTCTAGCTCGTCCATCCGTAGGGTGGGAGTCCTGGGGGAACGTAGGTAGCTCCTTAGTATGCGGACATGGTGTCCGGGTGCGAGGGAACCTTCGGATATGTCGGCATGCCACGGTTGAGGTGGTAGGCGGCAGGTGGTGACAGCCCTGTCCGTCCCTTGTAATCCCCCACGTTCGCATGTTGAGTAGGAGTTCGTAAATGCCGCCATTGACTGGCAGACCAGTTGCCGCGGTCTCCCCATATTCCTAGTCTATAGTCGAGTCTTGACTTGTATAACATGTGGAATTAGCTGTTCTAGTATTGACTATATAGGACCTGCCTGCTCCGCGTAGATTATTCTTTATTCTTTATTTTATCTTTATTCCTTTGAGGTTGCTCTAAGTGTGTGTCCACTATCCAAATTACCGTATGTTTACCCCTATATAGCACATTGGTCGGTTTCTCCTCATGCTAGATATTGTATTCATACCCATGCTAGAATACTTAACTACCCCATGCCTTCCTTTGGGAAATTATAAATAACGATACCCTGAATACTTCCGGGTGAAATGCTGCGACGATAGATCCGTGCGCTTGCGGATATTTATCTACTAGGATGTGATCTATCTCTGGCAACACTCGCGTAGTTGCTAGAACCAGTTTCTAGTAATTATGCCGAATAGAGCCATTTAGCGTTTCTGGCGCTGTTATCAGAATTGGGCTCTAAGTCTATTTTGGTAATCGCGCTAAGAAATGCCAACACGGTGCTCCTGCAATCTAATGCCATGCTGCCTTGTGCCTAGTACTACCCTACGCCAAGACGATGTTCATCTTGTTGGGGCTTGGTCCTCCTGTTAGGTTGCCTATTTGCACTTTGGACAAAGCAGTACGTCTATGGGAGGTGATTAGCTAATACTTGACAGAGCATACTAGCATGGATTGGGTGGTTAATTTGGTGCATAGAAAAATTGGAAAGTCGATTGAGATAATGGGCTTTTCTGGTCTCAGGACTAGACACAAAATTGGTTGAGTCATTAAAATGATAGTCCTTATATATTATTAACAGAGTCCTTCCTTGGCTTTTCATATGCATCTTTCTTTTGTTTAGTTTTTCAAGGGCATCATCATATATCAGCGAGTCAAGAATTTTCGCATACTAACAAACTATGTTAATAAAAAATCATAGTTACCCTAAATTACGACCAAGGAACTTATGCTATCAACAAAGTTTTTTTACAATGCTTGGAGAGCTATTGGGAATTATTGAGAAAATAATTAATGTGTCTATGATTAGTGGGCCCAATAGGAGGAGAGCCGTTGGGAGCCGTTAAGGCGGAGCCGTTGGGAGCCGTTGAGATGTGTCTATGTTAGGTGGGGCAATAGCTCCCAACAGCTCCAAAATTCGAGTTAAATTAGAGCCCAAATATTGTAGTGGTAATTGCTTTTTCGTAGTTCTTTTTTTAACAAAGGATAATACGGTACATTAACAATTTACAATAATGAAGTTTTTTCTATTATAGGTTGTAACGATTAAGCTTTTTTATTATGTACGATCAAATATTCCGTTTCACGTGTCCTCACTCGGTCCGGTTAGGGTTCGTTCGTCATTCTAGAGTTTATATGTCGCCGTCGACCTCCGCCGCTGTTGATCCCTCGGGAGGGTACCTCCATGCGCTGGGCCACTCCTGCATCGTCTCCGGCGAGATCCGAGCGCAACCCGTCTCGTGGCAGCGGCCATCCCTGTTGCGGTCATCATGGAGGGGAGCTCGATCGGACCCTTGCCGCCGCCGCCAAGGTCGCCATGTTGAGGCGGCGCTCCACGCGGCGCTGCCCCCCGGGAGGTGGACGCGGCGCGCGCGGCCATGGAGAACGGCGCCACCGCGATCCCGACCCGTCGCCGCCGTCCACATGTCTTGGCGTGCGACGTCGCGGACGGCTGTCGGTGTCCTCGTGTCGCTGCTCGATGCCCCGTCACGCGCGTCCAGGATGAGGCCATGGAGGTGGTCTCGGTGATCACCGGCTCTGACGCGCACAGGGCGAACCTGGTCGGCGGCGGCGGCGCCATCGGTCCCATGGTCCGTGTCCTCGACGCGGGAGGCGGGCAGGCGGCAGCGAGGCGGCCAAGGAGACCGCGGCGCGGGTGCTCTGCAGGCTCGCCGAGAACTCGGACGCGCACACGGCGGCGTCACAGCGCTGCTCGAGCTGTGCACGGAGTCACGGACCACGACGACGTCGGCTCCAGCGGCAAGCCGGGCCTGGGGACGGCGTCCCTGCAGTCCTGCACTACGTCCGCCTCAATGGTGACGAGAGGGTGCGGGCGGCGATGGCGCTCGCGGATGCTGCGGTCCCACGTGTCGAAGCTGGCTGCGGCCTTGCCATGGCCGCTCCCCTTCTCGTGGTCCGCGTCCACCTCGCCCGGTCACGCCAGCCCGCCCACAGGCTCAGTGCAGGCCACATGTTCGTCGATTTGCCAAGCCCACGAGGGCAAGCGGCAGCTGCAGGGCCACGCTGGTCTCGCGGGTCCAAGACGCTGCCGCCGGGTCGTCGGCGACGCAACAGCAGCTCCTCGCCGCGCTGCGCGAGCTCAGGGACGTGGCGGCCGAGAGGGACCACAGCGGGAGGCTCGTCGCCTCCGTCCACGGCGTGGTGGACGTCCTGGCCTGCGGCGTCCGCCGTCTCCACGCTGCAGCGATCCAGCGCCGTGTCCAGGTACTACCTGTGCAGCGTGCTCAACCACGTCTCATCGGGGAGGAGTGCCTGCAGCAGCTGGCGGCGCTCGGCAAGGCGCCCGGTGCACCGGCGGCGGGTATGCACTCTCCTGCAAGAACATCGATCCATGCTAAGGAACGTGAAGAAGTTTGACGTCCATAGTCTGTATGCTTTCATGCTGAACTGCACCGTGGGACACTGACTTGAACTCCATGCCACAAAGTCTAGAATCGCTTCATTAAGACGCAGCCGCGAAAGGCAGTGGTCAAAGTGCCGTATAGTTCTAAGCGTCTAGTTCTAAGCACAGACTAAGAGTTCAACTTCCAACCTAAATACAATGCAACTTAAAATATTCGCATGCCAGATTGCCAGCCACCTACGACTATTTGACAGCATGTTTATTCATCGCATGAGACGTTTCGTCTTGTCCAGTTTACTCAAGCATGCAAAATTGCAAAAATAAAAATAATGGAAAAAAGTAGGCTTTGAAACGCTCGATCGTGCAACCACACGCCTGAAAATGATCAGTCTTTACCGCTGAGACAGAGACATAATTGTGTTTTGGTTTTGTTTTCATTTTCTAAATATTATTAATAACTAGAGATCATGGATGCCAAGAGTAAGGCAGACCTGGGCCGGCCCAACACGGTCGGGAGAAAATTTTGGGCTGGACTAACAAGGGCGGATGGATAGAACACATAATTTAATTTTTAAATTATTGAAAAGTATTGATTTTTCTTTTTGATCATTTGTTAAATCTTGTAACTAGTCTTTCTCCTTCATATTAACTTCGAATATGTTGGTTTTTTTTTTAAAAAAAATCTAAAATCATGATCTATCAAGTTATTATGTCCTTATTGCTATAATTTGGCCATCTTTTCTTATGAACATTTCAAAATTTAAATTTAAAAAAATGACAACTTCAAACCACATTTTGAAATATCAGGTGATTTCGGTTGAAAAAGCCTTGAATATAAAAGTTGCAGAACTCATCGAGATGTACAATTCTTACTTTGGTCATTTTTTCATATGACAAAGTGAAAGTAATATTATTCATAAAATTTAGATATCTCTCTTATAGTTTATGGAACCCTATGGAATCATATGGGAAATATGTAAAATTTGTGAACAACGATACTATCGCTTTGTTGGATGAACAAATGATCAAAATAATAGTTGTATATATTGAAAAGTTATAAAACTTTATAGTTGACAAGTTTTTCATTTGAATTCATTTAGAGTCTCAAACAATCAATTTACACTCGGTTTGTAATAATATATGAGGAACCAAAATAGAATATAGACACAATTGACTAAGGGGTGTAGTGGTAATGGAGGGTATATGTGTGAGGAGGTCATGGGTTCAATTCCCAATATCATGGTGCGTGTGTTTCTTGTGTGAAAATTGCTGCCCAAATTTATTTATTTATTTATTTATTTTGCTATTTGTTCATCCTGTTTTTGGGATTTCCTAAAATCACATCACTGTCCGTTCTTTATAAGGTTAGATACTATTGGTTTAAAATCCAGCAGTCATATGCAAATCTATAGTAGTGATAAAATAAGCTACCGGGTAGATAGAAAGGCTGCCAATTGACTAGAGCAGCACAACAACTGGTTTTAGATAGATAATGCAACAAGGTACATTAGTTTTTCTATATTTACATGGATGTACAACTAAAGCTTAAATTTCTAGCTCTACACGCTAAACTTTACAAGCCTCCCGTGGCCAAGGCAAAATATTCGGCTCATTAGTACCCAGCAGCGCTGGCCACACTGTCCTCAAACAATCCCCGGAGCTCCAAGCTGCAAGAATAACAAGAATTAGCTACAACTCAGACTGAGAATGTTTTCATGTTCAGTTTGCAAGTAAGATCAGCATTTTCCATGGACCTTTCAAAATGTTGAGAATGTTACAGGCATCGCTGTACTCCAGATCATGTAGAAGCTTGGGCGTCAGAAGGAAGCATCTGTAGACAAAAGAAGTGGGGAGGTTATCAAATGTCAGGACGTCTGCAGATACTGCCCACACAAATAAAGAAAAAAAGATTATGATTCAGTAGATGAATTGTTTGTGTCCAAAAAATTTGACTTCTTTTGGATGGTTCAACTGTACATGGTTTCATCTACTGTCAAGAAAACAACATTGTTTTGTGACCCATGCTCTGTCTGGAAACGAGAATAATGGTTTCTGAAAAAAAAATCAATCAATTGCCATGTTCAGGAACAAGCACTTGTACAGACAATGGCCAATGGCAATTAAGTCCAATGCAGATGTAAAAATGTTGATAGTATTACCACAACTCCATAAGTGAAGCTCAATATTGGATTGTATGACCAGACCTGGAGAATAAAAAATATAATTTGTTTCTTATGGTTTCAGATATCCAAGCAATCTATGCACTTGCACATTTACAGTGCAGTAAGTCTATGCAACCAGACAATCAATTCAAATTCACATGAAAAACACAAGACAAACTAAACACTGATGGGGCCCAAATTAAATTGTTCAGTAACAAGTCAAATTTCTTGAGGTACATAGTACCAAAAACTCATGTCAGATTCTTGACTCTGGCTGCACATAGAGTGATCGAAACTGAGCAAGACAGAAACAGATAGCAACTAATTCGGTGATCATTTTGTAGCCTAGATCTCTGTTCTCTCCCAATTACTACACAGGATGTTAAGTTCCTGGATCCTACACGGGAAAGAAATGCATTCCCAATTCATGTTGTATGAGATTAATCAAATCCAAAAAGTGCAGAGCACACGAACCTTGGTTTTCTGCAGTTGGACCTCGATCGGATTCGGATCAGAGAGTTCTCCACGGCGAGCGATGTTGACGGAGGACACGGGGCAACCGGCGGGGGCCAAGCACGTCTATTCGGCGGCTACGATGATGACGCCGGCAGGGGCAGAGGTAGCACTAGGCGGGGCCGCAGGTGCTGCTCGCGTCAGGCAGGGGCCGCAGGAGCGACGGCGCTACGCACGGGCGAGGGCAAGCCGGCAACGGCGGCACTGCGCGAGGGTGAAGCCGGCGACGGCTAGGGCTAGCGCGAGAGTGAAGGCAGGAGGGCGACGGCTCGAGGTCGCGGTGCGTCCGTGCGTGGTGAGATCTCTGCGTGGGCGGGCCGAGAGGTGGGGGTGACTGGTGAGCTAGTTTTGAGAGAAGACCAAAATACCCTTAAACGATTTAAATTAATAAATATTGCTAATTTGTGGAGCTATTGGGAGCCATTGGGAATTGTTGGGAATTACCTTTGACTAAGAACTACTTGGCTACTCCTGGAACGGTTTGGGGCCCAAATGAGATGATTAAAAACAGATGAAAATATGGAATAGATTGCAGGAAGAAGTCCATTTTACTACCTCCAACAATCCTGTTTGTCTGACTAACCCCTAAACAAATACCTGACTCAATTACGACCTCTAACAAACTATAACGGCTTAAATAACCAACTAGTCAAATTTGTCTTTTTTGTTTCTCAACATACAAACTGAATTTGATGTTCAAATTTTGTGAGATCATATAATACATCATAATATATTTTATTGATTTTTTTCAGAATATTTGGTCACCACAATGATGCATTTTTATATATCAAAAGTTTCATAACTATTTATTGTGATATACCAATATGAAAATGGTCATGAAAAATTCCTACAATATTTTCCAAAGTCGATTATAATACCACCTACCACTCCATAAATTTTGAGATTAAAACACGACATATATGCGAAGAGATGAAAAAAAAGGATGGGGTGATTTAAGTCGTTATGAATTGTTAGAGGTAGTAAATCGAGTTCAAGTGTTTGTTCAGAGAACTAGTTAGACAAACATGATTGGGATCCGAGATATTTCTTTTATGTGTATTCTATAATAGGCTACCCTGGACAATATGATTGGGATTGAAAAGTCTAAATGTGTTCTTGCACAGACATCTCAAAGAGAGGACGGGTTCACCATGCATGATCTAGTGCATGATGTTGCAAGATCTGCAATTGTTGAAGAATTGATGGTCTTTGATGACAAAGTGAGCAGCACCATTGATCAGAAGTACTGCCGTTATGCATCTCTCACAAATTATGAGAAGCCCTTGAACATATCAACTATTCTAGCAGCCAAGATAAGGGCGCTGCTTTTTAAGGATTGTAGCAATCTGGGACTCCGTGGTGATTCATTTTCATTTGCAAAGTGTTTGCGTGTTCTGGATCTAACTGAATCCTCCATCAACGAGTTTCCAGCCTCTATTGGACAACTGAAGCAACTGAGGTTTCTTACTGCTCCAGGGATGCATAATCGAAGGATGCCGACGAGTATTACTCGGCTATCAAAATTACAATATCTGAACCTTCGTGGATCTCAGATTTCAGCATTACCAATGTCGTTTGGCAAACTTGAGAGCCTGATGCATCTTGACTTGTCAGGTTGCTCCAATCTTGAAAGGCTACCACAAGATCTAGGAAAACTCATCGAACTCCAGTATCTAAACTTATCAGGCTGTCTTCAAATTAAAGAATTGCCAGAGTCATTTCAGAAACTCATAAATCTGGTTCATTTAGATTTGTCCTTGTGCTCCTTTTTGAGGCTAGAAAGATTGGTTGGCCTCTCCAAACTCCAGTACTTGAACTTATCAGGTGGCCTTAGACACATACACGGAGATATCAGGAAGGATCTTGAATATATTAGCAGCCTTATCAACATAGAGCATTTGGACCTGTCTAATAATTATTTTTTTTATCTGCCAGAAAGCCTTGGTAATCTCAAAAGGCTACATACATTGGATCTTTCAGACTGCGTGGGACTGCATTCCCTTCCTGAGAGTATAAGTTCCATTGATGGTCTGGAGTTTCTGCTGGTGGAGGGGTGTTCAGATGAATTTAAGCAAAGTGTCAGGCAATCTCGGTTCAAAAATATAACATTACCACATTTTGCAGTGCACCGTAACGACAGTGATTTAGGCAGCAACCTTGGCCAGCTTGAGAATATCAATCCTTCTGAACTTGAAATAAGCTTGCTTGAAAATGTACGGCTTCTAGAAGAAGCTAATGGAATTGAACTGTGCAACAAAAACAATCTCTTGGGATTGACATTTCATTGGACCATCACTGCTGAACGAAACTTGGAGGACAGTGATTTATTGGGAGAACTAGTGCCACCGAGAGGTCTAAAACACTTCAAGTTAGAGGGTTATCACAGTCTAGGCTTTCCAAGCTGGATCGTGGGCATTTCTCATTTTCTACCAAATCTTGTTTCTGTTAGGTTGAGAAATCTACCAAGGTGTCCCAACCTGCCAGCACTTGGGCAATTACCAAACCTAGAAGAGTTGCATCTCGAAGACTTGGATAGCATTAAAAAAATTGATAGGGGTTTATGTGGTGGCAAAGGAGCATTCCGCCGGCTGTTAAAATTCACCTTGTCAGGTATGGAAGGACTGGAAGAGTGGTACACAACATACTGTAGCGAGGATGCTATGGAGGAGTTCATGTTCCCTATACTTGATGAATTGTGCATATCGTCCTGCCCGAGATTGAGGCTGAAGCCATGTCCGCCTATATTTCGCAAGTGGAAAATCACTGACAGTGATGAAGTGATACAATCATGGGAGGAGACGGATTATGTAAGCCAATCCTCTACTCGAAGCACCATATTATTAATCGTCAGGAGCAAATGTCGGAATTGGTTGCTGCTTCACCACTTACCTAAGCTCCAAGAGTTGGAAATAGTGATATCTGATCTAACATGCTTGCCTGAGAGCATGCGGCACCTGGCCTCCCTTCGGAGACTTCACTTGTTTGGATGCCCTCACATATCAGGGCTACCAGAATGGTTGGGTGAACTCACCTCTCTTGAAAGCCTCACCATCAGCTCTTGCTTTGGAATCGAGTCCTTGCCACCTTCTGTACAACAACTCACCAAGCTCCAGAAGCTGGAAGTTTATTTTTGTCCTGAACTGTTGGAGTGGTGTAAATCAGAATTGAACAAGATGCTCGCCCATGTAAAAGATTTTCGCTGTAAGTACAGTATGCCACAAATTTCGGCCTTAATGTCTTTAAGTATGCTTATATATGCTTCCTTTTTTTTTCAAAAAGTTAATTATCTATAGTCATCTTATTATAGTATATAGCTCCTAGTTTGGTTCACGGAGGACTGTATTCTACTTTTCGAACACAACGAAAAGGAAATAAAACGAGAGAACAAATTAATGTAACTAGTAGATGATCTCTGTCACTTGGATTAATTAATTAACGTTTCTATCAGGTGATTCTGCTTTCTTTTCGTGAAGACAAATTTCTCCCAGATGATTATTTTTAAACCTGATTTTTTTCTTTAAAAAGTAAACATTATACATATACTACATTAAATCAAACAAAACAAAGATTTATATCCATGCAGAGATACAGTAATATTGAATTATGTTCTGCTTTATGCATCGTTGCTGAAATTGTCCATTGAAGTGTCTTACCTCTGAACAGAGTTATTAGATTGACAGCTAATCAAACGCTAACTTTATCAACTCTGTAGATCGTTCCTATTTTTTTTTTTTGGAAAGGACGGCAAAAGCTTTGCCGTAAATTTTATTAGACGAAGAAAAGAAAAAAGCACAAATTACAAAATATTTACAACTCTCGGCCACCACGCCGTGGAGACAAAACTAAAACGAAGACCACTACAACTCTTCTACCAAGAACTACTAGCTTTACAAAGTGACTGTCGAGGAGAAAAGAACCCACTACAACCCGAAAAACTAACTCTGAGCCTGGGATCTGGAAGAGGCCACCGCGATTCTGTATTGCATAATCTCGTCCTTGCAAAGGGAGGCCACTTGGCTTGGGTTCAAAGATTTGTGTTGAAATTGTCTCCGGTTTCTCTCTTTCCAGATATTCCACCAAAAGTAGATGAACAGTCCGTCAATTTGCCTTCGTTCGTTCCTTGGAAATTTACGTCGACATCTTTTCCAGTAATTGTACAGTGATCCCTGATAAGGTACCGATTGCAGCGCTGATAACTGAAGCCATTGTGCGAGAATGTCCCAAACCTGCTTGGTGAAGGGGCAGTCTTTACATAGATGGGCCGGAGTTTCTAACTGGAGTCCGCACAGACGGCAGTCCGAGTCTTCTGTCCACCCTCTCTTGAGGAGATTGTTTGCGGTTAAGATCCTCTTGTGGAGCAAGGTCCAGGCGAAGAATTTACATTTCGATTCAGCCTTAGCCTTCCTAATGGGCATTATTTTTATTTTGGCAAATCTTCCTTCAAACTGTGCTAGGTAGGCGCTCTTTGTGGAGTACTCTCCATCTGTTGTCCATTTCCATCGTATCTCGTCCTCCAAATCTTCATTGATCGGTGTGTTTTCAGTTGCTTCCCAAAGCTTTATAAACTCTTGCATCTCTTCCGTTGTGTTGGGGGGATAAATATGATCGATCCATTTCCTATTCAACATCCCCTGATGTACTGTTATCTTCTTTCTTTTGGCTTTACGAAATAGGCTAGGAGCAATTGTCTTTGCTGACTTCCCATCCAGCCAGCTTGATGACCAAAAGGAGGCTCTTTTTCCATTACCAATGGTGACAACGGTAGAGGCGTTAAATAGAGCCCTGTCTCCCGGGTCACAGGGCACATCGAGGTTGCACCATGCCCTCTCAGGCTGCCTCCATTGGAACCAAAGCCACCGAATCCTGAGGGCTCTTGTGAACCGTTCGAGGTCTAGTATTCCCAAGCCTCCTAAATTTTTTGGTGAACATGTTAAAGGCCAGTTGAGCAGCGAGTGTCCACCACAAACCTTGTCGGGAGTATCCCCTCTCCACAAGAAGCTCCTCCGCAACTGATCAATCTTTTTGATGAGCCATTTTTGGGCATGGAAAACGGTGAAGTGATAGATTGGGATTGAAGACAGGACCGTCTTCACTAATAATTCTCTGCCCGAGGATGAAAGGAATTTGCCTTTCCATCCCGGTAATCTTGCCCCCACTTTGTCAACTAATGGTTGTACCTCAATTCTTCTAAGTTTTCTGGTATGGAGAGGTAACCCCAAGTATTTCCCTGGGAAAGAGGCGATTGTTCCTTGGAAGTTCTGAAGCAGCGTCTGTACCACCGCAGCATCCAACCTGATGGGGAAGATTTCTGTTTTCTGCATATTTACTTTGAGACCGGAGCTAGATCGTTCCTATTCACAGAAAGAATCTTATGACAACTTTCACAGCTGAGTAAATATGTACAGCCACAGTTTGCTGGAGTACAGAGGTATGTGCAGATTTGTTACAACGCAAAGCTTCCTGGAGTTGAACAAGCTTAGCCATCCAAGCCTCGGCCAAACTTCAACTTTAAGATGTGGCAGTTGCTGGTACCTATCAGTGACAATGACGCAGAATGTTTCTATTTGGTAACTCTACTGATAATAAGGGATTGTACTATTTTCCTATGGACCTAAGAATAATTGTCATTATGTGTATGTATTTTATGAAGGCTCTAGTGAACGTTAAATAACATGTTGATTATGGATAGAATAATCTGCCTTGATTAGTGCGCATTCAAGACTAATGGCAATATTCCAGTTTCATATTATTTATGAGTTGGACAGACTGACCGGTGTGACACGTTCAGGCACCCAACTGAATATGAAACAAACCGTGCTACAAACTTTACATCACTGTATACGGACCGTTGACAAAGGAGACGATTCTGTCGAGCATGGCCTTGGCCTTGTCACTGTCGGGCTTGGAGACATAGAAGACGTGACCCTCACCCTCCGTCTCCAGCAGCTCCACCGCTCCCTGCCCCTCCCCGGCCCTCGCCTCAGCCACCGCCTCTGCGTACGCTCGGCCGCGCCACCTCAGGAAGTCGTACTCTGCGGTGCACACCATGAGCCGCTCGCAGGCCATCGTGTCCAGCGCCGGAGCGCCAGGAGCCGTCGGGTTCATCCGCGGGTCGTCCATGCTGTTGGCGCCAGGGCACGCGAACAGCCACAGCCGTGCGCCCATGGCGCGCGCCGCGGGGTGGCGCGGCTCCCCTCCCACGGCCTCGGAGCCCCAGAACCAGGGGTGGATCAGCACCGCGCCCTTCAGCCTCCGCGGTGTCCCGGCGCTGACCACGTCGGGGTGGACGGTCAGATAGTGGCAGATGTTGGCGCCGGCGCTGTCCCCGGCCAAGAAGACGCGGCCGAGGTCGCCGTACGCCGCGACCCAGGGGTCGGCCGCGGAAAGCGTCCACTTGAGCGCGGCAAGGGAGTCGTCGTAGGCCGCAGGGAGCGGGTGCTCGGGAGCGAGGCGGTACTCGACGGAGACACCGAGGGCCGGGCAGGCGGCCGTGACCGTGTTGAGGAAGCGGTGGCAGCCCGGGGACGCGGCGGACTCGGCCACGAAGCCGCCGCCGTGGACGTAGACGATGACCGGGAGCTTATCTGCATCTGCGGTGGTAACGCCGGGGGGAAGGTAGAGGCGAACGGAATAGGAGCCCAGCTGGACGTCCCTGGATTGGACGCCGGTGGCGGCGTCGAGACCGGGCGCGACTGGCGGGGCCACGAGGGGCCGCTCGACGCGGCCGCTCTTGTAGACTCGGACGAGCCCGAAGTCGTGGAGCACCTCATCGGCCGCGGCCTCGGTTGATAGGGCGGTGGTGTTGTCGTCAGACGCCATGGGTCTCTCAAAGTCTCTGCAGGCTGAGCTTCCGATCCGAGATGAGATGGTTTCTGTGTTGTTGGGTACGTAGGTGCAGTGATCGGCGAGGTGGTGTATATATTTATCAGATCATGGCATCACCATCACCGGATGTGAATGTGATGTCGATGGCGATGGCTTCTAGTAGTAGATGGCAATCCGGGCTTGGCTGTTAGTACGTGGCCGGTGGAGGCGGCGATGCACCGGAGCACGACGCGAAGACACAAACAAATTGTAGGAGTATACGTGTGCCTCGCCGCTCGCCGGCCATGCTGACTTTGGTGAAGTTGTCATGATCGAACTGACTATTGAGCCCTGCCCTTGCTCGATCATCCATCAACTGTAGTACAAGTAATTCATCTGCTGGCCTGACCGTATCATGACCATCTAGATGCCTTCAGGATGAAGTAACGTAGCAAACTATGCCAGAATAGAGCCCTTTTTAAATTACCTCCGCAAAGCGCAATTGTTGACTATGGATAGAATCATCTGCCAGTGAATATGAAGCCTCAAACTTCATACTGAAGAAAGGTGAAGAGGGAAGAGGTGCTCCAGCGCTGTTCTAGTGGAATGACTAGAATGCTGTCCTAAATGAGATGTAATCTTCTTTAAGCTGTTGAGAGTTAGTCAGTTCCTGTTCTAGAGGGTGCCAAGGTTGGCGTTTTTTAGTTTTCTCTAGTTCCTGCTTTAAGAAGGCTTTACCAGGCGGTGAAGTGCTTCCCTGGGAGTTTTATCAGTGCTGATGTGAACTCAGAACTTAACGTTGGTCTTTTGGTTTTAATCGAAAGGCCGGTTGCGGTTTTGCCCTTTTACTCTAAAAAAAAATAGAATCATTTGCCTTTTAGTGCGCGTTCAAGACTAACGGCCAGTGTGACACGTTCAGGCACCGAACTGAAAAATGAAACAAACCGCGCACGTGAGGATATGATGCGGGCAATCACACCTGCACACATTTCCTAGAATGAAAAAAGCGCGAAAAACAAGAACCAAAGAGAAGTTAACTAGAGAATCGCCCCAAGCAAAGTTCAACCTTGAGTAGAAATTCTGAACTGACCCAGATATGTTCAAGCATATAATTAATGATGTGTACTAAAACAATCAGCTATGCTACTGTCATGCGTGAAATGCAGGCTCCCAAACACGACGAAGAAAATGGGCCAACTTGGGCCTAGGAGGAGGCGGCGTCGCGGCGACGCACCGGAGCACGACGCGAAGACACAAACAAGTATACGTGTACCTCACACAATTGCTACCTCAGGGCTACCTCTATGGTTGGGTGAACTCACCTGTCACCTCTCTTGAAAGCCTCAGGATCAGCTGTTGCTCCGGAATCAAGTCCTTGCCACCTTCTATACAACAACTCACCAAGCTCCAAAAGCTATAATAAGTTTATTTATGTCCTGAACTGTTGGAGTGGTGTAAACAAGAGTAGAACAAGATGCTCGCCCAAGTAAAAGACTTTCGCTGTAAATACAGTACAAGAAATTTCGGCCTTAGTATATTTTAGTACTCTTATATATGCTTCTTTATTTTCAAAAATGGTTAATTATCTATAGTTGTCTTATAGTATAGGGGTATTCTACTTTTTGAACACAACGAAAGCAAATCAAACAAGGGAGAAAAAATGAATGTAACTAGTAGATGATCTCTGTTACTTGGATTAGTTAATTAACAGTTCTATTAGGTGATTCAGCTTTCTTTTCGTGAAGACAAATTTCTCCCAGATTTAAACCTGAATTTTTTTCTTTAAAAAGGTAAACATTATACATATACTACATAGATCAAACAAAACAAAGATGTATATCCATGCAGAGATACAGTAATATCGAATTATGTCTCTGCTATATGCATATAGTTGCCGAAGTTGTCGATTGAAGTGTCTTACCTTTGAGCGGAGTTATTAGATTGACAGCTAGTCAAACGCTAACTTTATCAACTCTGCAGATCATTAATATTGACAGGAAGAATCTTATGACAACTTCACAACTGAGTAAATATGTACAACTACAGTTTGCTGGAGTACAGAGATTCCTGGAGTTGAACAAGCTAAGCCATCCAAGCGTCGGCCAAACTTCAACTTTAACCTGTGGCCAAACTTCAACTTTAACCTGTGGCCAAACTTCAACTTTAACCGGGAGCCCACTCTTCCAAATTTATAGAGCTCAAGCCGATCCGCGTGAATCGCATCTGACGGCCCAGATTGCACCATCCAACGACCGCACGCCCCCGGCGGACTCGGCTAAAAAACGGTAACCGCATTTATTGCCCTGACAAAACGCCACCTACCTCCACTTACAGGGCGCACGTGTCGCGAGACGGAGCGGAACCGTCGCCAAGCCACGATCATCATGATACGCTGGTTTCCGCCTAAAAAGGCGCGCCGCCTGCAACGGACGGATGCTCCTCGAACAGGCGCCGCGATGGGACGTCTCGACAGACGGTTCCTTACACGGTAAGAAAACCAGGGACCCCGGTCCTACAAGTAAGTCTCGAGGGAGCGGAGGCTGACCCACGGACGGGTTCGAACAGCCACCCTCGAGCACCTGAGTTAGGGGCGCCTATGGGAAGGAACCCTCGAAAGGTTCCGCTCGAGAACGAACCCTCGAACCCAGATGGCGTGTCCAAGGCGGGGCACTAGGTATCCAAGAGATCCCGTCGCCGGGAGGCACTCGAGCCGCCGGTCCCCTCGAACGGGGCCGGTCCTCTGGAAACTAAGCGCCCAGCTCTAATGAGAGCGCCCCCGGGCCACGAAGCCGTCTCCCCTCGAAAGGAGGCGAGCTCTCACTTGGACTACCCGCCATCAGCTCACAGGGAGATGTGGCGCTCGCTCGGTCGCGAGTAGTGTCAGACCTCTCACCACTTGGACCTGATCCAAGAGATCCAGCGAGGAACTGGATCGCTACTCCAGCCCCGCCGTTCGAGGCTCGGGGGCTCGAGTCACCTAAACGGCCCCCATCGACGGGGGAAAAGCAGGAGGTGCTCGGGGGCTCAAAGAGTAATTGAATCTCCTGCCTCGAGCTGCTACAACTCCAGTTAATAATACTCTTACTCAAAACCGTTCATATCAAAGCCCCCAGAGGAATGCCTCATTCCTCTAGGGCCTCGGGGACTACCCCCGCGGGGGACACTCGCGCGCCCCCCACGGAGAAAGGACGAAATAACTCCTCGAGACAACATGACCCTAAGTCTAGGTACTTCAACTCCACTTCATGATCCCTTGCTTGAAGTTTTTCACAATCAAGCAAGGGCTCGGGGGCTACTGTCGGATACCTAGATTAGGGGGTCCTAAATTGGGTGAATTAGAGATGAGCAAATCGGCCTCATCCCTCTCTAAAAATCCCCAAAGCTAACTGACCAGAGAAAACCCCAATCCCCCTCGAGCTAGGCCGGCCCGCGATCAGGCCCACGACCAGGCCCACAAAGCCACGATTAGGCCCACAAAGCCCGCCTACTCGAGCGCCCCGCTCACCCGCTCGAGAAAACATTACGGAAACCGCTCGAGCGAGTGACCGCTCGAGACGGTAACTGCTCGAGCAAGCGACCGCTCGAGACAGAGACGGAGACCGCTCGAACGAGCGCCCGCTCGAGTCCGCCTGCAATAATTGCCTATCCAAGGCACGCACATGGCTACAGTGCGTGAAACTGTGGGAAGTACGCCTGCTCCGCCTAACCCCATGGCTACAGTGCGTGAAATAGTGAGAAGTACGCCGGTCACTTCTCCTATTCCACCGCCCATACCCGGGATTCGAGCATGACAAGCATCACTATTACACCACGCTGAACACTATGCCGTGTACGACACCCCCTTGGAACGCGATTGTCAACTCTGCGCACCACCAAACCCGCCGCTCAGTCCCGTCGTTCAGACCATCTACCCCTCGAAACAGACATTAACCACTCGAGGAGTGATGACGGACGCGACCTGAGCATGGGGCGCGCAGTGTCATGTCTTTCCCACCTCGACGGCCATACGGCGGGGTTCCGGGCGCACGTGCTCGTCTACGCCGGCACCGTACCTCGACTACGTCGCCCCACGACCGAGAAGGACGAGCGAGGCCATCATTGCCCACGCCGCTACGAGCTCGAACCGGTCCAAAGCATGGATCCACAAGCTCGAACCGGACCAAAGGGAGCGTCCACAGTCTCGACGACTCGACATGACGCCCATACCTCGACGTCACTCTTACGACCGCCCTAGCGATCATGTAACCCTGTGCCTCCCCTTGGTCTATAAAAGGGGCGCCGGGCATAGTTTAGGGGAGGTTCCGAGGTTCCCCAAAAACACACACACACACTCTCTCACTCGCAAAGTCTAAAGACTGCCTTGTACTCACCCCTGTACAAGCACTTCGGTGCAAGATAATACAAGTCACCCCCCACTGCTGGACGTAGGGCATTCTTTGCCCGAACCAGGATAAACACTTGTGTCCTTCTTGCATCACCATCCGGATTAGGGAGCACGCATAGAAATTTACTCGTTGGTGTTATACCCCCCGGGGTACGAAACACCGACAGTTGGCGCGCCAGGTAGGGGGACTGCGTGTTTTTCGCTCGATTCCCGCCATTTTCTGGATGGCAGCACCCGCTTCCTCGCTTCCGTTCGCCACGGTGATCTGGTTTGGGAGTCTAGAGTTCGTGTCGCTCGGCCCAGGCCACGACATGGCTCTACTCTCGATCGGTGAACCAGGAGGGGGACGCTCGTCACCCCCACGCGCCGGGTGGGGCCGCGCGCCGACCGCGCCACCACGGCTCGCCACCACGTCGCCGACGCCACCGGCATCGGCATCACCGCCCGGCGAGCACGGGGCCTTGAGCACCCGCTCGTGTGCCCCCCCAGCCAGACGCCACGATGCACCCAGCCGTGGTGCCAAGTGTACGGCAGGGGGTGGCACATGGACAGGGAGTCCTTGACGTGGACCCTGGCTTCACGTTCGCCATGCGCTCGCCAAGAGAGCCCGGCGTGGCGCCTCGAGCGCGCGCACGGCCGACGTCGCCCAACCTGTTGCCGCACGGGCTCTACCGAGCTCGTCGCAGGCTCCCGTTTGGGCTCACCAACGCCGCCACTACGTACGCCAACGAGGTCCGGGCAGTCATGGGACCGCGAGAGGGGAGCCCCGGCCCCCTCCTGCGTGCCACCATGGACTTGGAGATTGTGTGGCCGGCGTCGATGGACTACGGGTTTGATAGAGCACCGGGCTCGCAACGCCGCAACACGGTCGGGAATATGCGCCGCTGGATCGAGGAGGAGAGCACGGGGAGGCCCTGGACGCCGTCCAGCGCTAGCCCAGACTCCGATGACTCGGACTCAGGGTGCTATGACCCGGCCCTCGAGTGTTTTCATCTCAACGACGACGTCCCGTCGGATGAGGAGACCAGAGATGGCGCCGCCGCGGCCGTCCCTACAGCCAACCGGGCAGACGTGACCCCAGCGGTCGGGACATCGGCAGCTGGAGCCCTGCAGGTGATTGAACCGCGCGGACCGCCACCACAAGCCCAAGATAACCGACGACCTGATGACGATGCTCTAGCAGCTCAATGGGCCCAGATCCGGGAAATCGAGACCAAGATGGAGGCGGAGCGCTCGAACTTGGACTTGCTCAAAAGGACCCTTGAGCTAGGCCAACTCCCTCCACCTCGACCTCTTGGCGCTCGAGGAAAGGCACGAGACGTCTTCAACCGCATCGTCAATGACGGGCGGCCAGAGGTACCGATCGAGCCAGCCCATTTCCCCCCGAGCAAGCCAAAATGTCCTTGCGGCAGCTATGTTGCTGCGGGACATGCCGGCACCCTCGAATCCGCACGCATTACGGATACGAGATGAGATCCAGGGGCTCCTCCAAGTCACGGCCGTCCAGCAGGCCGAGAGCTCGGCCTCAAGACAGCGTGAGGCAGCCCCAGAACAACCACGGCACGAGCGGGAGGGTTCCGTCCACCAGGAGGCACCCCCTCGAGGTGGTAGAGCACCCGCTCGAGAACGCATCCTCGACAACCGCGCGCCTCAAGATGCGCGTCATGACATCAATGACAATCGACGACGCAAGGCTGCGGGCGCCGAGGACCGTGGCTACAAGGCCCATCGAGGCGGACGCTACGACAGCGACGAGGACCGGCAGGCTCCCGAGCCGCCGGGCCCTCGAGTCTTCAGTCGAGCTATCCGCAACACGCCGTTGCCAAACCCGTTTCAACCCCCCACGAGCGTGGTCAAGTACAACGGGGAAACCAAGCCAGAGCTCTGGCTGGCTGATTTCCGGCTGGCCTGCCAGCTGGGAGGGGCTCGAGAGGATAGGGCAATCATACGCCAGCTTCCTCTGTTTCTCTCTGACACCGCTCGACGGTGGCTCGAGGAGCTTCCCCCTCAATCAGATCTACGATTGGGCCGACCTGGTCCAGATTTTCGAGGGGAACTTCAAGGGCACCTACATCCGGCCCGGCAACTCGTGGGATCTCCGTAACTGCAAGCAAAATGCCACGGAATCTCTCCGGGATTTTGCTCGACGTTTCTCCAAGCTGCGCACCGAGCTGCCGCACATCCCAGACCACGACGTCATCCTGGCGTTTGTCTCAGGCACCACGTGCAAAGAGCTCGTGCGAGAGCTCGGGCGCAACCGCCCAAAGACGGTCAACGAGCTCATGGACGTCGTCGCCGACTACGCTGCCGGTGACGAGGCCGTGGGGGCCTTCTTTGGCGGTGCCGGGAACAAACCCGCACCGCCCCCGGGAGGCGGTGAGGGCTCGAGCAAGGCCCAGAAGAAGAACGGGAAGAAGAAGAAGGGCAACCAACAAGGCAAGCGCGTGGTCGCGGAGGACGAGGTGGCCGCAGCCGACCGCAAGAAGCCTCGACCCCCTCCGGATGGGGCCGTCTTCGACAAGATGCTGAAGCAGCCCTGCCCGTACCACAAGGAGCCGGCCAAGCATAACCTCGAGGACTGTCGCATGCTTCGAGGCTACTTCAAGCGGTTCGGGATCGACAAGGACGACGACAAGAAGGATAAGGGCGGCGAAGATCGAGCCAACGACAATGACAACAACGGGTACCCGCCCATTGCCAACTGCTACATGATCTACGGCGGCCCTACCACCCAGATGACACGTCGAGAGCGGAAGGCCGAGCGCAGGGAGGTTTTTGCCCTGAAACCCGCCACGCCTCAATTCCTCGACTGGTCGGATGCTCCCATCACGTTCGACCGTGATGATCATCCAGAGCACGTCACCAATCCCGGCGCATACCCTCTCGTCGTCGACCCGATCATCCTCAACGCCCGCTTCACCAAAGTTCTCATGGATGGAGGCGGCCTCAACATCATCTACATGGAGACCCTCACGCCGCTCGGCCTCACAAGAGCTCACCTCCGGCCCGAGCGCCGGGGCTTCCACGGAGTGGTCCCTGGCAAGAAAGCGCTCACGATCGGCCGCATTGACCTCCCCGTCATCTTTGGGACACGCTCGAACTTCCGTCGAGAGGTCATAACTTCCGACGTGCCCAGTTTCGAGGGGACCTACCACGCCATCCTGGGCAGGCCGTGCTACACCCAGTTCATGGCGATCCCCAGCTATGCCTACCTCAAGCTCAAGATGCCGGGACCAAAAGGAGTCATCACCGTCAACTCCACGTACGAGCACGCCAACCACTGCGATGTGGAGTGCGTCGAGTACGGGGAATCACTGACGAATGTGATGGGAGCATCTGAAGACTTAGCCATGATGCTCGATCGTATGGCGGCTGAGCCCCCTGCTCCAACACCCAAGCGACAGGCCGGCAACTTCGAGCCCGCTGAAGACACCAAGAAGATCCCGCTCGATCCAAGCTCCTCGGGGAGAAGACGCGGGTCATCGCGCCTCCTCGACAAGCGCATAGGAAGCGGTGCTCGTCGACTTTCTCCGCGCAAACGCCGACATGTTTGCGTGGAGTCCCTCGGACATGCCCGGCATACCGAGGATGTCGCCGAGCACGCCTTGAGATCCGTCCCGGTTCGAGACTGTCAAGCAACGCCTCGCGCCGCTTCGACGAGGAGAAGCGCAGGATCATCCGCGAGGAGGTCGAGAAGCTCGAGAAAGCCGGATTCATCAAGGAGGTACATCATCCCGAGTGGTTAGCTAATCTGTATTGGTAGAGAAAAAGAATGGAAAAATGAGGATGTGTGTAGATTACACTAGTTTAAATAAAGCATGTCCCAAAGTCCCATTTCCTTTACCTCGAATAGATCAAATCGTTGATTCCACCGTGGGTTGCGAAGTACTTTCCTTTCTCGACGCCTACTCGGCTACCACCAAATCAAAATGAAGGAGTCCGACCAGCCATCGCGACTTCATTCATCACCCCCATGGGCATGTATTGTTATGTCACAATGCCTTTCGGCCTTCGAAACGCCGGGGCAACATATCGGGCCGCATGCTCCATGTCTTCGAGAAACACATAGGAGAGACCGTCGAGGCCTACGTCGATGACATCGTTGTCAAGACTCGAAAAGTAGAAAACCTTGTCGCGGACCTCAAGTTGACGTTTGGATGCCTCCGGGCTAAAAACATCAAGTTGAATCACGAGAAGTGTGTCTTTGGTGTGCCTCGAGGCATGTTGTTAGGGTATATCGTCTCCCGGCCGCGGCATCGAGGCCAATCCCGAGAAGGTCGCGGCCATCATGAGAATGGGGCCAATTCGAGACCCGAAAGGGGTGCAAAAGATCACCGGATGCTTAGCCGCACTCGGTCGGTTCATTGCGCGCACCGGGAGAAAAAGCCTTGCCTCTCGTACCGGCTCCTCGAAAAATCCGAGACTTTGCATGGACACCGCGAGCGGAGGCCCTCTCAAAGCCGAAGAGCATGCTCACATCTCCTCCTCGTGCTCGTGCCGCCTCGGCCGGCTCGAGACGGCATACCCGCCGAATCCCTCCTCCTCTATGTTGCCGCAACCACTCGGTGGTCGGCATAGTCATAGTGGTCGAGAGGCGGGGAGGAGGGGCACGCGCTCCCCGTCCGGCGGCCGGTGTATTTCATCGCTGAGGTGCTCTCGTATGCCAAAACTCGGTACCCTCAAATCCGAAACCGCTCTACGCAATCGTCCTCACCCGTCGAAAACTCCAAAGACTATTTCCTAAGCCCTACCCGGTGACGGTAGTGTCATCATTCCCACTTGGTGAAATTATCCAAAACCGGGAAGTAGTGGGTCGAATCGCCAAGTGGTCAGTCGAGCTCATGGGCGAGACCATCACTTACGCCCCACGAAAAGCTATCAAGTCTCAAGTGCTGGCTGATTTCGTCGCCGAATGGACTGACATCCAACTCCCCCCAGTCCAGATCCAGGCCGAGCTGTGGACCATGTATTTCGACGGGTCACTTATGAAGATAGGAGCAGGCGCGGGCCTGCTCTTCATCTCACCCCTCGGAGTACACATGCGTTACGTGGTGCGCATCCACTTTGCCGCCTCGAACAACGTGGAAGAGTATGAGGCGCTCGTTACCGGGTTGCACATTGCCATCGAGCTTGGGGTCCGACGCCTCGATGCTCGAGGCGACTCGCAGCTCGTTATCGATCAAGTGATGAAAGCCTCGAGCTGCCATGATGAAAAGATGGAAGCATACTGCAATGAGGTGCGCAAGTTGGAAGCCAGCTTCCATGGTCTCGAGCTCAACCACATCCCAAGGCGCTTCAACGAGGCCGCGGGACGAACCGCTAAAATCGCTTCATCTCGAGCGCCGCTACCCCCGCACGTCTTCTCGAAAGATCTTCACGAGCCATCCGTGAAGTGGGACTCGGGGGCTGGGGCAGGACCAGCCGTTGAGCCTGCTCCTACGACCGAACCCCCCTCGACGGGGGCCACAGTCATGGAGATCGACCAGGTTACGAGCCCACCAACTGACTGGCGTGCACCCTTCCTCGAATACCTTGTTCGAGGGGAGTTGCCAGAGGATCGAATAGAGGCGAGACGACTGGCACGACGAGCCAAGACGTACGTCATCTACGGAGATGACAGAGAGCTTTACCGCCGCAGCCCGACCGGTATACTTCAACGGTGTATCTCAATCGAAGAGGGCAGGAAACTGCTCAGAGACATGCACTCGGGGGCTTGTGGCCACCACGCTGCGCCAAGAACCCTTGTCGGGAACGCATTCCGTCGAGGCTTCTACTGGCCCACTGCAACTGCTGACGCCATCAAGCTTGTTCGAGCGTGTGAAGGATGCCAATTCTACGCCAAGCAAACGCATCTTCCAGCACACGCACTCCAGATGATCCCCCTCACGTGGCCATTTGCGGTCTGGGGGCTCGATCTGGTCGGACCCCTCAAAAAGACGACGGGAGGCTACACCCACTTGCTCGTGGCCATCGATAAGTTCACCAAGTGGATCGAGGCCAAGCCCATCACCAACATCCGCTCGGAGCGAGCGGTCGAGTTCTTCACCGACATCGTCCATCGCTTTGGAGTCCCCAACGTCATCATTACGACAATGGCACCCGGTTCACGGCAAAAAGTTCTTGGACTTCGCGATCGGTACCACATCTCGTGTGAACGGGTCGGCGCCGCCTACCCTCGAACTAATGGCCAAGTCGAGCGTGCCAACGGCATGATTTTGCAGGGGCTAAAGCCAAGAATTTTTGACCGCCTCAACAAGCACGGCAAGAAGTGGGTAGCTGAACTCCCATCTCGTCCCGTGGAGTCTACGAACGACCGAAAGTCGAGCCACCGGGTTCACCCCGTTCTTCCCGGTCTATGGGTCTCGAGGCCGTCCTCCCCACCGATCTCGAGTACGGGTCCCCGACTTAAGGCCTACAACGAGCAAACTAACGAGGAAAGACTAGCTAACGCCGTCGACCAGGCTGAAGAAGCTCGAGACGCGGTGCTCCTACACTCTGCGCGCTACCAGCAAAAGCTGCGGCAGTATCACGAGAAGAACGTGCGCAAGAGGGATTTCGAGGTCGGCGATCTCGTGCTCCGTCGACGCCAAGATAACAAGGGGCGCCACAAGCTCACTCCTCCTTGGGAAGGCCCGTTCATCGTGGTCGAGGTGCTGAAACCGGGGACGTACAAGTTAGCCGACGAGAACGGCTCGACCCTCACCAACGCGTGGAACATCGAACAGCTACATCGCTTTTTCCCCTAGGCCTCGATGCTTTGTACATTTTTCTCGTTCCAAATGTACCACTAATATGAGTGAATAAAAACCCTGCAAACCAGTTTCTTACTTTTTGTTCGTTCGTATGCAAGGTGGGCTCGACTTTGTTTTCACAAAGCCAAGCCCCCCTCGGGGGCTAGACCGGGGGACCCCCGGAGTCCTCGAAAAACGCACCTAGTTTTTTTCCAAAAAGACGCTCGATGCAACCTTTCTCCTCCTCGCCTCGAAATTTTTCATAAGCTAAGCATCAGCGTCACCTCGAGCTCTTCGAGTCGGGACGATCGAGCACAGGGCTTCCCACGCTTCCGAGCTACGGCACCCCAACTCATCTTCCCTCGAAGTGGTTCGAACGCAACGCTAGCACTTAGTTAAAGGAAAATAAAGGCAGGAAGCGAAAAATAATATGGAGCACAAGGGAAAAACTAGAGCAATAATAAACATCTGAGCATCATGATTTAAGGCCACTTGGGCCATTTCCATGGCCAAAATACTTGTTTTCTTACAAGGGCCTTGTTGCCCCGATTTCGGCTCACGGCCGGCTAAAAACTACTCCACACCAAAGCGGGAGGACTTCTCGCAGCGAGATCACCTCCAAGACGGGCGCCCGGCTCCTCGGCCTCGGCCTTGAGCCGCTCGATCCGGGGTTGACCCCTCCTTCTTGCTCGCCCTCGGCGTAGGTGAAGCCGCTCGCAACGGCCTCCATCCCGGCCCGGGCGTCCTCCCTCGAGATGCTAAACCCCGAGTAGAAGATGGCCATCGTCCGGCGCGCAGCGAAGATGAGGGCTTCCTGGATATGATCCCGCAGAGAGGCGCCGAACTCACGGACCCGGCTAGCGTAGCTCTGGCCAGCATCCGGCCCCTCGACGTCCACCACCGGCGGGAAGCCCCAGTTGGCGCTAAGGGTGTCGATGGCGCCGGCGATGTGGGCCTTGGCTGAGAGCACGCCGTCAGCCAGCGCATGGGCTGACTTTGCGTCTTCACGCGTTTCCACCAGGTCCGCCTCCAAACCTGAGAAAGAACGATGAAAATGAAATACTCGAGCAATGCGCAAAAACCGCGTAGGAAAAAAGGTTAGAGGGCTCGGACTACTTACGGGTGCAGCGGGTCGAGAGCCCTTGCTCGCGCTCGAGTGCCCGCGCGAGCTCGGTCTCCTTCCTCTGGAGGGCGCGCTCGACGTCGCGCTTTTCCGTCCGCAGCTCCTCATAAGCCTTGCCGGCGCCCTGGATGACGAGGTCCTTGTCCGTAACCACCTGACGGAAGTTGACCACCTCCGTCTGGAGACCGCTCGCCCGCTCCTTCTCCGCTTCGAGCGAGCTGGCAAGGGCCTCCTTCTCGGCAGTTTCCCGGGTGACCGCCGCCTGCAGTTCCTTTGCATATGCCTCGACGTTGGCCTTGTCCTTCTGGAGCTGCTCCATGTCCCGGCATTTGGCCTTATAGCCTTGCAGCGCCGTAGCTGCGTCCTTCTTGAGCTGCTCGAAGACTTCGTGCGGTAGCGCGCGTACTTTCCGACGAGCGGCCTCCACCTCTGCGCGGCGGCTTGGGCAAGCTTCTCGCCCGCATCCCGCCGTGCCCTCGGCCTCCTGCGCCACCCGAGCGAGCTCATCTTGAGCATTCTTGGCACCTTCCTTGGCGGCGTCCAGGGCGGCGTTGGCCTCTCGAAGGAGCCGAGCAAAGCGGTGCCGCTCGCCCTCAGCGTCTTGCCCCATCCGCACGTACCGCCGGATTTCGTGCTCGCTCTCTTGCGTGGCCCGGATGTACGTAGATTTGGCATATGAGCGGCTCTGCGTCGTCTGAACCATGAAGGGGAAGCATTAGATCATAAATCACGACAAACTAAAAAGAAGAGCAACTAAAGTACTCACAGAGAGAAGCCGGGGCATGTCCTCAGAGACGAGCGACAAGGCGGTCTTCAAGGCGTTCTCGAGCCACTGCCGGCGCTCCTCGGTCTCCGCGTGCGCCTCGAGCTCCTTCTGATCGTTCATCACGATCGGAGGGGCCTCGTGGTCGAGGGGGTCGGGGAGCACCAGCGGCGGCCTTTCCCATAATGGGAACTCCTCTCGCATCTCCTTGTCGACGGAGGAGTGGAGCCTCCTCACCGCCTCCAAATCGACGCCCGCTGTCACCACCCGTTCGGCCAAGGTCGTCGGGCGTTGCGGGCCGGCTCCGGGAGGAGGACGCCTCCTGGGCGAGCGCCCGCGCCTCGACCCGCCTCCGCTCTTCGATGGAGACATCGGTGGGCTCGGTGGGCCCGAGACCGACCGACCGCATGTGGCTGTCGACGATGGCCGCTGCCGTCTGCTTCCTTTGAGCTTCCTCCCATTGGTCGGCGTCAGTCATGTCCTCGAACCACACCTCGCCCGTTTCCGAGTCGGGCACGAGGTGGGGCACCAGGTCCCCTAGCGCTGCAGAGGCTGCGGCGGCGCCTGGTACGGCACCGACGGAGCTCCCGCTCGCCGCCCGGCGCTCATCGCCGCCCTCGCGGCGGTGGGCTGCTCCGCTCGCCGCCCCACTGCCGGTTGTTGCTCCTCTAGCTCGGCCCGCCGCTCCACCCGCGGGCCGACGCTCCTCGATGCTGCGGCGGCGGGTGCTCCGCTCCGCCTCGCTGCTCCACCGGCTCCTCCGCCTTCTCCTCCTCTTGCGTAGCGGCGGGGTGCTCCTCGAGCGCCCCTCTCGAGCGGCGGTTGGGCCTCCCCGTCCTTGACCCTTTTCCCGAAGAGGCGTCGACCTCCATATCCCGAGGAGGGGTTGGGGCCCGGCTCGGCTGAGGCTCAGGCGCCGTTCCCGCCTCCTGCATCTCCACATCCCCCACCGGCCGATCGGCGGCTGCCGGCGTCTCCTCCTCCTCCTTCTCCCGGCGCTCCTCCTCGAGCTGGCGCAGGCCGATTGGCCAGGAGGACTTGGCGCCCGAGCTCGGACTCTCGTCTTCAAGCACGATGGGCTGCTGCTCCGATACAGCCCCCGTCGCCGGAATAGAGGTCGCCGGCTCTAGCGCCATCGCCCCTTTGTCACCCGCCGTCGCGTCGCCCAGCGCGCCTGACGACGACGGGGTCTCGAGCGGGAAGCCGGTCGAGGCCGTGGTGGTGGTGGCGTCCTTCTCCCCGTAGCCTTGGTCACGGCCCCGGCACTCGCACGGACGCGGCCGCCATCGGCTTGCCACGCCTAAGTGCATCCTTGGCCCGCTCTAACCAAACTGGAGTAGAAGGAGGAAGGGTCGCTCCACCTGGCATTGACGGGGTACCGCTCGACCCTCCTGTGGTCTTCAGCCTTTTAGTAGGCAGCATGGGGGGGAGGGATGGTAACGTCTGCAGGGAGCGCTTGGTCCTGAAAGAAGGAGAAAAACAAAAATTACTACAACGAGACGTTCACACATAAGCGAAAAAGACAACAGGAGGTGGGTCGATTGAAAAGCTTACCCCGCGGTCGAGGTGGCGCTGCTCGAGCCACCCGGCTTGCTCAAAGCGCTCGAGGGCTGTCGAGCCTCAGGCGCCCCCCTCGAGTCCCTCGAGGACTTGGGGGCCTCGAGCCCACCGCTGGTGCCGCTCGGGGGCTCTGACACCTTGGCGGCCGCCCCCGTTCTGGCCGACTCCTTGGCCGGGTCGGGCACGGCGTCCCTTACGGGATCCTGGGTCCTGCGGGTCGAGGTCCGCTCGGCCCGGCGGTCGCTGGAAGAAGCCCGGCGTTGCTCGCCGGGCTGCGCAAAAGTTGAAGTGCGCACATTTGCAGCCTCATGCTGCCGGGTGTGCGCGCCCGTTGAAGACGAATGGTGGCGGGAGGAAGAGTCCCGCCGCGTCGGAGATGGCGCCCGCCCGCCATGGCTAGAGCGGCGGGGCGACTCCTCCCGCCGCCCTGCTTGAGCCGGCGATGGCGAGCGAGCGCGGTGGCTGGAGCGTTGAGACGCCCCCCCCCCTCCCGCTGCCTTGCCTGGGCCGGCGACGGCGTTCGAGCGCCGCGGCTCGACGACTCCTCCTGCTGGCCTGCCTGAACCAGCGACGAGTCGTCGCGCAGAAGGCCTGGCGCCAAAGTTAGCTCCTGCGCACGAGAGCGAGGAGGCGTCAGGGCTCGAGTGGCGGTGGCGCCATCGCCGCGCGGTCGCCTCGTCGTCTTCCCCGTCATCATCGCCCTCGTCCTCGTCGGTCGACTCGAGACTAGAGCTCCGGTCGGTCGGGTCCGCCGCCGCGTACGCATTTCACGCGCCGCCGGCGGCGCCTAGCCTTACGCTTCGAGTCTCCTCTAAGTCACAAGCTTTCTTTGCTCTCTCTTCCCTTTTCGAGAGCACGGCAGCGTGTTCTCGTTCGCCCCTCAGGCGTCTTACCTCGTGGACGGGCGCGTCCTCCTTCACCGGGGGCCTCGACTCCGCGTGGTCGTTGATATTCTGGAAAAAAAGAACAGGCCTCGATAAGGATCGCTCGAGTAAAAGAAACGACGAAAGAGGATCTCGAAAAAACTCACAAAGCCCAGCAGGTTGAAGGCCGGACGCATGCGGAAGAGGCCAACTTGGGTCTCGCCGAAGTTCCTCCCGAGCCACGATTGTGGCGACCGGGAGGGGCGCGTCCGACATCCTGCTGGCCGCGAGCGCCGCAGGATCGGCGTCCTCCGTCATCTGGTCGAGCCGTAGCGGGCGCTCGGCGAGCGGGAGCACCCGGCGGCTGTGGAACTCGGCAACAACGTGCGCGATGTTGAAGAAGAGGTTGCCGGACCTCCGGTTGCGGAGGCTCGAAATAGCGTTGAGCAGGGAGTCCATGCGGGGCTGGCGCGCCTGCGGCTGGCCGTGCATCCAGTTGAAACCGGGCGCGGTTAGCACGGCGCCGGTGTACTCCGGGAAGAGGCCCTCCTCGTTGCGGAGGTAGAACCACTCCCGGTCCCAGCCGGCGTTGTTCGACGCCCACGCACCGGATAGCCAGCACTCCTTCCTCTTCAGCCCGATCGAGCAGGAACCCGCTCGAACGTAGCGGAAGACCTTCGGTTTCTTCTTCTTCTCCTCTTCCTCCTCATTCTCCTCTTCCTCCTCCTCGTCACCGTCATCACCGTCGTCGTCGGCGGCCTCCTTGTCTTTCACCGCCTTGGTGAAGAGCGTCGCCTTAAAGATGTGGGTGAACAGGTCCCACTGCGGCGCCATACCCAGATACCCCTCACACACGGCGGCGTAAGTAGCCGCGTGCGAAATGGAGTTGGGGTTGAAGTGCTGGAGCTCAACCCCGAAATGGTGGAGGAGCGCCCGCATAAAGCGGCTCGGCCGCGCACCAAGTCCCCGTCGGTGGAACTTGATAAAACTCAGGATGTAGCCCGGCGGGGGATTGGGCTCGAAGTGGTCGTCGTCCGGCACCCGCCACTCCGGTGTCCCCTCCGCCGGATTGGGCGGAAGCAATCCGCCATTGACCGGGTTGATCGGCATCGCCTCGGTCACCGTGGACCGAGGCCACGGAAGTGCCTCCTCCATCACCACCGGCGTGGGAGGCTTGGCGGCCTCCTTGCCTTTGCCCTTGCCTTTGCCACCGCGCGCCCGGCCGGAGCTCCGGCCCGTCTTCCCGCTTGACCTCCCCATGTCGTCGGTGGAGTGGGATGGTGGAGCAGCGACGGCGGCGGAGCACGAAGAACGACGGCGCGAGGAGCGGTGGCGCGAAGAGCGGGACACGGCCGCGGCGAATGCGCGCCGCGGCGATCGCGAGCAAACGCGGTGGCGGCGGCGATTGCAGATGACGGTGGCGGCGGATTGGATCTAAAGCAGGGCGCAACTAGCGGCAGGAACGGCAGGGAAGGCGAGAATGCGGGGAAGAAGAACCGGGAGCCCACTCTTCCAAATTTATAGAGCTCAAGCCGATCCGCGTGAATCGCATCTGACGGCCCAGATTGCACCATCCAACGACCGCACGCCCCCGGTGGACTCGGCTAAAAAACGGTAACCGCATTTATTGCCCTGACAAAACGCCACCTACCTCCACTTACAGGGCGCACGCGTCGCGAGACGGAGCGGAACCGTCGCCAAGCCACGATCATCATGATGCGCCGGTTTCCGCCTAAAAAGGCGCCGCCGCACAACGGACGGATGCTCCTCGAACAGGCGCCGCGATGGGACGTCTCGACAGACGGTTCCTTACACGGTTAGAAAACCAGGGACCCCGGTCCTACAAGTAAGTCTCGAGGGAGCGGAGGCTGACCCACGGACGGGTTCGAATAGCCGCCCTCGAGCACCCGAGTTAGGGGCGCCTATGGGAAGGAACCCTCGAAAGGTTCCGCTCGAGAACGAACCCTCGAACCCAGATGGCGTTTCCAAGGCGGGGCACTAGGTATCCAATAGATCCCGTCGCCGGGAGGCACTCGAGCCGCCGGTCCCCTCGAACGGGGCCGGTCCTCTGGAAACTAAGCGCCCAGCTCTAATGAGAGCGCCCGGGCCACGGCCGTCTCCCCTCGAAAGGAGGCGAGCTCTCACTTGGACTACCCGCCATCGGCTCACGGGGAGATGTGGCGCTCGCTCGGTCGCGAGTAGTGTCGGACCTCTCACCACTTGGACTCGATCCAAGAGATCCAAATGAGGAACCGGATCGCGACTCCGGCCCCGCCGTTCGAGGCTCGGGGCTCGAGTCACCTAAACGGCCCCCATCGACGGGGAAAAGGGAGGTGCTCGGGGGCTCAAAGAGTAATTGAATCTCCTGCCTCGAGCTGCTACAACTCCAGTTAATAATACTCTTACTCAAAACCGTTCATATCAAAGCCCCCAGAGGAATGCCTCATTCCTCTAGGGCCTCGGGACAACATGACCCTAAGTCTAGGTACTTCAACTCCACTTCATGATCCCTTGCTTGAAGTTTTTCACAATCAAGCAAGGGCTCGGGGGCTACTGTCGGATACCTAGATTAGGGGGTCCTAAATTGGGTGAATTAGAGATGAGCAAATCGGCCTCATCCCTCTCTAAAAATCCCCAAAGCTAACTGACCAGAGAAAACCCCAATCCCCCTCGAGCTAGGCCGGCCCGCGATCAGGCCCACGACCAGGCCCACAAAGCCACGATCAGGCCCACAAAACCCGCCTACTCGAGCAGCAGCCGCTCACCCGCTCGAGAAAACATTACGGAAACCGCTCGAGCGAGTGACCGCTCGAGACGTTAACTGCTCGAGCAAGCGACCGCTCGAGACAGAGACGGAGACCGCTCGAACGAGCGCCCGCTCGAGTCCGCCCGCAATAATTGCCTATCCAAGGCACGCACATGGCTACGGTGCGTGAAACCGTGGGAAAGTACGCCGCTCCGCCTAACCCCATGGCTACGGTGCGTGAAATAGTGAGAAGTACGCCGGTCACTTCTCCTATTCCACCGCCCATACCCGGATTCGAGCATGACGGGCATCACTATTACACCACGCCGAACACTATGCCGTGTACGACACCCCCTTGGAACGCGATTGTCAACTCGCGCACCACCAAACCCGCCGCTCGATCCCGTCGTTCAGACCATCTACCCCTCGAAACAGACATTAACCACTCGAGGAGTGATGACGGACGCGACCTGAGCATGGGGCGCGCAGTGTCATGTCTTTCCCACCTCGACGGCCATACGGCGGGATTCCCGGACGCACGTGCTCGTCTACGCCGGCACCGTACCTCGACTACGTCAGCCCACGACCGAGAAGGACGAGCAGGCCATCATTGCCCACGCTACGAGGCTCGAACCGGTCCAAAGCATGGATCCACAGGCTCGAACCGGACCAAAGGGAGCGTCCACAGTCTCGACGACTCGACATGACGCCCATACCTCGACGTCACTCTTACGACCGCCCTAGCGATCATGTAACCCTGTGCCTCCCCTTGGTCTATAAAAGGGGCGCCAGGGCATAGTTTAGGGGGGAGGTTCCGAGGTTCCCCAAAAACACACACACACACTCTCTCACTCGCAAAGTCTAAAGACTGCCTTGTACTCACCCCTGTACAAGCACTTCGGTGCAAGATAATACAAGTCACCCCCCACTGCTGGACGTAGGGCATTCTTTGCCCGAACCAGGATAAACACTTGTGTCCTTCTTGCATCACCATCCGGATTAGGGAGCACGCATAGAAATTTACTCGTTGGTGTTATACCCCCCGGGGTACGAAACACCGACATGGAGAAATAACCAAAAAAGTTGTAAATCTCAAAAAGTTATGAAACTTTTTCATTTAAATTTATTACAGTCCCAAATACAAATTCAAAACACTAGCTTCAAGCATTCGAAATATAGCAACTCCCTTATTGTTTACTTTTAGGGTGAATGAGTATCAATAAACTATTTTTCATTAATATGTGTCTGATGTATATTAATAGAAATTAATATAATTGGCCACATTAAATTAATGTCATTAGTTATATACAGAAAAAATTCATTTATGTGTTAACGTTAATGTTAAAATTAACTTTAGTCACTAATTTAACATAGACTAATTTGGTACATATTATTAATACTACTATCACAAAACTAATATACATATTCATTACTCCTAAAGTAGCTTTTAGATGGCGAAATCTAGTAATATTTTTCTTAGATATAAGGACTGTATCGGATGTCCATCAAATTTTCTTTTAGATAGCGACATCTAGTGGTATATTTTTTTAGATATAAGCACAAGAAATCCAGAATCATGAGGCACGGAACATTAGTTCCCTTCCTTAAAAATTGACTGAAATTATTTTCCACCAAACTCTCTCTCCCATGAATCCATTTGCCACTGCGTAACATTTGCTGCTCAGTGACTCGGTCAAACTCGAAGGCCCTCCGTCCTCATTCCCTCCAACTGATGGAAGCTCCTACGACGGCGGCAGCATCGTTCCAATCCAACAGTGTGCATCACGAAAGATTCTATGGGCCACCGTTTCTATTTGTGCTGCATTTGTTTGGGAGCAATCGAAAAGGAGCAGTCAAAAATAAAGAACATATCAAGCAACGCCACATGAAAAGTACTGTTTCACCATCATAAGAAAACTGTGTGCGAAATGCTGGTAACAAACAACAAAGGAAAGACGCAAAAAATTATCCACGTTCTTGTTCTCTGAATAAGCACGTGCATATAAAAATGGTAGAAATAGAAAATGAAGCAATGATCTTATGTTATATCCTACACCACCATCTTATCTGAACGTCATATAGCTTTTCAGCCTCATCTTGCCATGCGGCAGGAAGACTTCGCGCTCTATTGACAAAAATCCATCCACTCAAGGATGTACGCCATGGTCCATTTCTTCTTTTTGCATGCTATGTTTCTGAGGACCATATCAATCACTATTTCCAATTTACAACAGTGCTAAATCTGTGGCTCCACCAGTTGAACACATGACAATATACGTCTAAAGACGAATTAGTTCCACACACATCAACAATAGAAGTTATATGAACCATCAACTTGCCTCCACTTCTTGCTTCTCTGCAGTACCTTCCTCAGGTAGCTCCTGCAATGTCGTCAGGTTACTCAATTCCGTCTCTTGTACTGAACTGGAAGTGGATAATCCATCAGCCGGAACAACAGGGGTTGACCGGCCTGAGTTGGAGCCTGAGTATTGCCCCATGGACTGCTTTGATGTGTTTAATGCGTGACAATGCGGGCAGTAGTAAGTAACATGTGGGTAATCTTCCTTTCGAGCCAACCCTGCAAATATCAGTATATTAGGTAATGAATCCAATATTTAGGTATGGTATGTGAAACATATCAAAAGAGTTTGATCTATACACACCGTTATGCATATGGCAGTTGCCACATATCAAAGCATAAGACTGTGATGGGTCCTCCCCCACAAGTAAGGCAGCAATCTTTGCAATCCATCCACCACCATCACTAGCCCCTGAGCCTTGATGATGCTCTACCACCATTGGTGCAGTTTCCAGGCCAGCACTAGCAGGTATACTAGACTCAGTTCCCTGTGCTGGAGTATGAGCAGTGGGGCTCCCAGTCCTGCTTCCTCTTGCATTGGGTTGCTTCCTGTTTCTCAAACCATCTGATGGTACTATCTCAGCATCATTGCTTCTAGCCACTGCAGCATCCAGCTTTGGTTCTTCTCCAACATGGACTTTTAAGCCAGTCTCCTCCCCAAGCTTAGATGCCAAAACTGAAGCTGCTGCAGCCTTTGCAGCTGGATCAAGATCATATTTCTGCACATGCATGATTAATACATATCACAGTTCAGTATTGATGTGGCAAGAGACATGATAAAATTTGATACCAGCAACTAGTGAATTTATGTTGATTGAGTAATGGCAATTTGCCTGCTTGCCTGAATAAGCTGTTGGGTAAGATAATAATTTGTTCTCTCTTTAAGCTCATCAATCTTGGCTTTCCTCTCAGCCCTCAATTTTTCAAGGGTCTTTTGGTCTTTCCGCTCAACTGTAAACAGATATGAATAGGAACAAACAAACAGCAATTCAAGATCATTTTGTGGACAGATACAGAAGCTGTGACAAGTATACAGTGCAGATAACCATGCAAATATATCCAGTCATTACACGCAGGGGAACAAGGGGCATGACCAAGGCTTTTTAACCAAGTAAGAAACTCAGTAAGAATTATACCACAAGAACAGTTCTTAAGTTTTTTTTTTCATATTTCTCATCAAGCTAGTTTTAAGGTTGTTTTAGAGGGAAAATAAAAACCATCAGCATAACTGGGACATCAATCTACCTTCTCATGATTTCTACTGATGAAATTCCCAATTTGACTACTGACAAGTTTCAAAATGTTGACACATAAGAAGAAAGGGGAAATTGAGCAGCATTCAAAACAAAATACAAGCTTTGTGTTATAAACAATATATTCTGGAGCCACATAGTACGAACTCTGAATAAAATCACTAGCACAATTTTTACAAGAGACCATGCAGATCTTATAGGTGAGAAAACAAAGGGGAATATAGAACCTCTTATAAAATTGCACAAAAGAAAAGAAATACAAAACTGATATTTCTACTAGTTATACAAGAAACAGTGTTTCGTAACAGGGTTTTCTGGGTACTTACGCATCCTTGTGAAGTTAACAACTGCTGAATATATGAGAGAGGACACAGCAGGAAGAGCGAACATAGGCAGCACTCGTATTGCCCTCATTTGCCAAGTTATATCCTCATTTCTTGTCATCATGATGGCATAGAAGACAGCCGCCACCTGAGAACAGGACTGAACGATCAAACCAGTAGAAACTACAAGCTAGGGATATGAAGTGAAAATAAGTCACTAAAGGTTCATTATGAAAGGTAAATTGCATCATATACAGTGAATTAACAACCAAAAGGAAAGAAAATATCATGAGTAGAGATAAGTATCATGTGGAGGAGTATCTATTTTAGTATTATCATCACCAGCGAAGTTTCAGAACTCTATGAAATCCTAAAAAAAACATGGTAACATAAATTCACAATGCAACTACTGTAACTTTATTATCCCCCCAAAAAGAAGAACGAATCACATAACTAAAGGTGCATAATGAAAGCAAAGCAGATCCCATGATAAACCCAAAAGGGACTTTCTCAGTTTGACAGAAAAGCAGCAGCATTCATTTTCAGTTTACACACATTGGCTATTGGTCCACTCAAATACCTGATAACCTAAAGTTCATGTAATAAATATTGAGGCACTAGCACAATATTCACAAATACTAGCTATTGCATCCTTGAGATGCCTGCTTCCAATGTATCACCACCTATGCAAACGAACACATGCTACAGATATACTATCTGAATACATGGCAGACCTTTGCACAACTGATAAACTGATGAAATTTGTTTCTGTGAACTTAAAAAAGTTTCGTATAGACCAATGTTCTTAAGGCGGTATGGCATCCTGTAGTGCCTTGGGGTAGGCCGTCACCTAGGCATTGCTTTGAGAACACTGCCATAGAGGCAACATATGGTCACCAGTAAGTGGTAACCAGAAATTACAGAGGAAAAATAATGAATAGAACTGGATTTCGAAACATGTAATCCTGAGAAGAAATCACAGTACACATCCCTGTATCTATTTTCCAGCAACAAAGATTTCACCCCAAACGCTGGAAGTTGAAAGAACAGTCCATTCCCATTACAATGGAACAACTAATATAGAACCAATTAACGACAGAGTTATGTATTCACCAGTGATGCTAGGCATGAATATTCACATCATGTGAGAGACTGCTCTTTAAGTCACTGGTAAACATAACGCACACAAAGAACATACATGTATGACAACTCGGATAAATAGTCTGTATAAGATATGTGAAACACTGCGTCTAATGCCTTCCAGTAAAGTGGCTGCACTTTTACCCTTGGTCGAAATCTAAATAAAAGCGAGGCGTCCACATTTTTAAGAAAGTCATCTTTCCTGTTGTTCCTCTCCCGCGCCCTTTTAAGCTAACCACAAGCATCAGAGTAACAAATCACCGTATGCAGCAGCCAGACAGCGCCTAGGGTTCGATTACCTGACCACGCGTACCACACACACCATCATCTCATACTACGAGCAAACTCTGCTCCGCGTCCGCGACAACAAATCGAACAACGCACGAATCCAAACACGAGCGAAACCGCCAGCCGCATCACCATCACCAGACCACCTCAAATCAGGGCGGGAGGAAGGAAAATACAGAAGGAAGGGAGGGAACCGCGTGCGGCAGACGGCAGACCTCGAAGAGGACGGAGAGGACGACGAGGTTGCGCACGGCGCGGCGCGAGCGCTGCGTCCGGCGGCGCATCCGCGCGTGCACGGCGGCCTCCTCCTTGGACAGGTACTGCAGGCGCTTCTCGAAGTCCTCGCGGCGGCCGAAGAGCGCCCGCCACATCCGCCCCAGCACCCCGCCCCGCCGCTTGTCCTTCTCCGCCGACTCGGGCGGGGCCGGCGCCCCCGCGTCCGCCTCCGCCTCCGCCGGGGGAGAGGCCATTGATTGATCGCGTTGCGGTTGCGGATCCGCGCGGCGCTGGATCCGATGGGGAGGAGAGAGGACCCCGCGGGGGTGGTGGACGACGCGGCCCGAATGGAAGGGAAGGGAGGAAGAAGAGGAGGGGTTTGGGCCTTGAGTTGGGGGGCGCTTTGCTTCGAGAGCTTTCCCGTGGCCGTGCCTGGGTCCCGGCGCTTTCTTTTGGGCGTCTCGGTCCTCGTAGCTCCCCCAACTGGCCAACTCAAACTGCAAGTGGGGGCACGGAGAAATGGCAGTGGGTGGATCCAATTTTCTGTTAGGCCTTGTTTAGATCAAAATTTTTCTGTTTATTTTATTGTATTTACGGCAACGGCTTTGGACAATTTTTTACACTAAAAGACAGTTTTTTCTGCACTGTGCAGAATCGGCCGATGCAAATTTTGCATCTAAACAAGGCCTTATTTTTATGGCACGGCTCCAAACAGCTCACCAAAACCAAAAAATAATATTTTTCACATACTCCTATTTTTTTGGGGGGGGGGGGCTGATTACAAAGGCAGGCAGCATGGTAGTGCTCTGGAGTTAGAAGCTGTGGAGGATATTGGAGGCAGCAAAGAGACTCAGCTGGATGTACAGGGGGAGACACTTTCAGAGGAGCTTTCTGCAGTTAACAACTCCACTGCACAAGGGTGCAAACAAATGCTAGGAATTCCAGAAAAATGAGGAAACAGGACCTGAAGAAGGAAAAGATGTGTCTCTAGGAGATGAAGTGCTAGAGGGGGAAAGAGTTCCTAAGATATCAGAGGCTGTGACTGAAGAGTTGTGTTCTAAAGAGAGCTCCAAAGCTACAAGACACAGCTCAAGATTACAAGTTGATGGGAGATCTATTCTGGAGGCTGCTATGGAGAACAAAGCTCAGAAGGCCAACCTGGAAGGGAAGAAAAAACTAGGGGGCAACAAAGGTACAACACATTCTCCATCTTTACTTCCAAGCAATAATATTTCCATGACTTGTGATTCTGTCCCCAACTCCAGTAATTTGCAAAGCTCTAGTAGCATTAGTCTCATTTATGGCATGCCTAATGGGGGGGATGAGTTTGATAGATTGTCCAAAATGCCTGTTAATCAAATTAAAGATGTTGCAAATAATATGCTAGAGAACACTAGAAAGAGGTTAGCTGAAAGTGAAAAAAATAAACTGCCAGAAGGAGAAATGACTGTGGGTATGAATGATGAGGATGAAACAAGGGATGGTAAAGAGGTTGATAATGGAGGAGTTTCTTTGACCAATACTGATTCTAACTCTTTAAATCATGTTGACATAGTGGCTAGAGCTTGTGGAATAATAGTAGGGGGTAATGATATGGCTAGAATAACAAAAGAGTTGTGTTCACAAGATGTTAACTCCAAGAAGTCAGAGGTACCCAAAGAGGGCTCTGCTGTGAAGAGTTGTAATAAGAATAAGAATAGAGTTTTCAGAGGTGAAGAAGAAGATGACCAAAAAAGAGTTAATTCTAAAGAAGGTTCCAACAACTCCCAGGTGCACAAAAAATGAAAATCCTTTTCTGGGACATTAGGGGATTGGGTGGGGCAGGAAGAAGGAAACACCTACTTGAGTTGATACAAAAACATGATTTTGATTGTATTTGTCTGCAAGAAACGATAAAGACTTCCTTTAAGCAGAGAGAGTTAGACCGAATGGCAGGTAGAAGAGATATGTTTTTGGCTAGTTCAACCCTGTGAGGGGCATTCTGGTGGCCTTCTCTTAGGGGTGGACAAAGAGATAGCACAGATTAGAGCTACAGATCAGGGGGTGTTTTTTCAGAGCATTGAGTTGATTATGAATAACTCGGACTTAGAATGGAGATTAATGAATATCTATGGACCTGCTCATGATGAGGAGAAGATGGAGTTTTTAGACAAATTGTTCACAACTTTCCAAAACTCTCAGCTTCCAACAGTAATGGGAGGAGATTTTAATCTGGTGAGGAAGATGGAAGAAAAATCAACAGGGAATGTCAACTTTAATCTTATGGATGCTTTTAATGAGTTGATCAATAATCTGGTTTTGAGAGAAGTGCAGAGAAGTGGGAGCAGATACACTTGGACCAATAAGCAGATTCCACCCATTATGTGTGTTTTGGACAGAGTTCTGATCTCAAGTGCAATTGAAGATAACTTCAACATGATTTCAGTGTACACAGCACAAAGAATTGGTTCAGACCATAATCCACTTATCCTTGACACTGGTGGGGCAATTAGTCAAGAGGTCCATTACTTTAGATTCAATAACCATTGGATACAACAGGGGGGTTTTGTGGAGTGGATGATCCAAAAATGGCCTAATAGATATAAATATGATGTTCTAGACCACTGGCATATTGTTTCTAGTAAGATGAGAAGAGCTTTGCTAAGGGATGGGGCCTAAACAATGATAGTCAGCAGAAGAAGTTGAAAAAAGAGTTACAGGAGAAGATAGAAAAGGTGGATGCTTGACGGTGAGACAAGATGTCATTATCGGTGGAATGGGAGCACGAGATATGAATTGGAGTTGCAATTGCGAGAATTTGTTATGTGCGAAAGAAATGCAATGGCGAGAGAAGAGGAGGAGAGAGATGGTTGCTAATGGGAGATGCAAACACAAACTACTTCCATAAGTGTGCTAATGGAAGAAGGAGAAAAATGAAAATCAGCATGCTAGAACATGAGGGGGAAGAAATAGTTGAGCCACACAAACTCAAAGAGCATGTCACAGATTTTTACAAAAACTTGTTTGGCCAACAATTGAATTATGACATACATTTACAGGAGGGTTTGTGGTTACAGTCACAAAAAGTAACACAAGCAGAGAATGAGAGATTGACTAGGCCATTCTCAGCTGAAGAGTTGGACATGGGGATTAAAGAGATTAAGAGGAATACTGCACCAGGGCCTGATGGGTTTACCATTGAATTTTTCAAAAGATTTTGGCCCCAGCTGAAGGGGACAATTCTGGAAATGTTGGAAGACTTACACAAAGGCTCCCTGGATTTATGGAGATTAAACTATGGAGTTATTATCCTATTACCCAAAGTGAAACCTGCAACTCACATCAAGCAATTTAGGCCTATTTGCACATTGAATGTGGTTTATAAGATCATAACAAAGGTGCTTGACAATCGGACTTACGAGGTAATAAATAGAGTGGTGAGCCCTTATCAAACAGCATTTATTCCTGGCAGAAACATACTGGACGGTGTGGTGATTTTACAGGAGGTACTGCATGAGTTGAAGACTAAGAAGATGTCAGGAGTTATCCTAAAGCTGGACTTTGAAAAAGCATATGATAAAGTCAGCTAGAAATTTCTGGAAGAGGTATTGGAAAAAAAAGGGTTTTGATGCTAAATGGATCAGCTAGATCAACAGAGTTGTTGGGGGTGGAAAAGTCTGTATTGATATCAATGGAGAAAGAGGAGAGTATTTCATGAGTTATAAGGGGTTAAGACAGGGTGATCCCATGTCACCACTACTGTTCAACTTAGTAGCAGATGCTTTCTCAGTAATGCTTACTAGAGCAGGTGAATCTGGGATGATTAAAGGGCTGGTTCCACACCTGGTAGGGGCTGTCTCACCTACAATATGCAGATGACACTGTGATTCTGCTCCAGCATAGCCAGGGTAATTTGGAGAATATTAAGATATTGTTAACATGCTATGAGCAAATGTCTGGGTTGAAGATTAACTATGAAAAGAGTGAGATTTTTACAGTGGGATTGTGTGATGAGGAACAAAACAGAGCTGCAGAATTTCTGAGATGTAAGATAGGGTCCTTTCCTATGAAATACTTAGGGCTACCAGTGAGTATAAACAAAATCTCTAAAGCCCAACTGAGATTTGTGGAAGATAAAATAGATAAGAGATTGGGAACCTGGCAGTGTGAATTCTTTACTTCTGGGGGGAAATCTACACTTCTTGAATCATGCCTGTCAAGCATCCCCATGTACACAATGGGAGTATACCACTTGTATGAAGGAAATTTTCAAAGAATTGATACCATCAGATCAAGATTCTATTGGCAAGGAACAAGCAAGAAAAGAAAATATCATATGGTCAAATGGGTAGCTCTAGCCAGACCCAAGGATTTTGGGGGATTGGTGTTCACTGAGATAAGAACTATGAATACATGCCTGATGGTGAAATGGATTGACAGGCTGGAAAGGGGAGATTCTAGCCTGTGTTGTACCTTACTCAGAAACAAATACCTAGGGGATAAAAGTATCTACCAAGTTAAGAGCAAAAAAGGGTCACAATTTTGGAGGTCACTACTTGATTTAAGAGATGAGTTCCAAAGAGGTAGAATTATAGAGGTTAAAAGCGGGTGCCAAACCAGTTTCTGGCATGATGTGTGGATTGGGGGGCCCCATTAAAGATTGGATTCCAGAACTTATTCAAGATTTCTCTGAAACAAGATGGTAGTGTGGCAGAGATGTGGGTACAGGGCGTGTGGGACTGTCATTTTAGAAGAAGGTTAGTGGGTGACTTGAGGGAAGAATGGGAGGAGCTACAGAGTTTGCTTAGCCTGGTAAATCTAACAGAGGGGAGAGATGTAGTTTCCTGGGCTTTAGAAAAATCAGGGAGATACACAACAAAATCCCTCTATAGAGCTATAATGACTGGGGGGTTAAAGATATTCATATGATGACGATTTGGAAGAGTAATATACCTCTAAAGGTTAAAATTTTTATCTGGATGGCATTGCATGATAGGATAAAATCTGGGGAACAATTGAAACAAAAAAAGTGGGATGGTGATCCAAAGTGTGTGATCTGTGAAGAACTTGAAACTGCTGACCACATTTTGTTTCAGTGTCCCCCTGCTGCTTTCTTATGGGCTTTCCTCAGAGATAGTTTTGGGTGGTCTCAATCCCCAATTAACTGCTCTGATTTTATATATGAGTTTGTTCATAATTGCCGAGGTGTAACCAAAAAGACATTATTACACATTTGTGCAGGAGCTCTGTGGGTTTTGTGGAAGACCAGGAATGATGTTGTCTTTAACAAGAAGGTCATGGCGTCTCCCAATGCAATAATATACAAGACCCTGACAATGATCAAGTCGTGGACGCCACTTTACAAAGACAAGATGAAGCCAAAGATTGAAGAAGCAGTCTCGATGCTGACGGCGAAGGCGACGGCCATGGAGTAGCTGAAAGACAGGAAGAAGACAGAGGGGAGCACATGCAGATCAACAAGCCGGGAATTTATCTATAATCTTATTTTGCGCTTACTTGATGAACTCTAATAAGAAGTGAAGAAGTTAAACTCTGGGTTTGCTGGCGCCTCTAGGCCAAACGTTTGCTTACTGCATAGAATGAGTAGGGTCGGAGTAGCGAGCGTTCCAGCTAGGAGTTTTATTTTGAGTTGTTTGCTGATCTTCATTGTAAAACTGGTAACCCTAGTCCTCTGGATCGGGTGTTCATTACGCTTTCAATAAAGCCGGGTGGAATGCCTTTGATCTAAAACATACTCCTAATTTGGTTTGAAAAGAAAAAAATAGTTTTATGCTACATTACATGAAGGAGCTAGGACTGAATCCATTTAGAGCTTTATCAAACAAACATGGCCTAATATAAATTGGATAGCTTAGGTATTTGAATATCTATTTTTTTTCATTTGCATGGTATAGATACAAACGTGCACCCCCCTATAAACCTCACGCACCCAAACAAAATATTAGCGCCCTATTCGTTTGGTCTACCAGCATTTATCAATCAGCGCTTCAACAGTGTTTTTCTCTCACAACAAATCAACATCAGAAAGAATCAGTCAGCCAGAAACGACAAAACGAACAAGATTTTAAGCCAATAAATCTTTTAAAGCCAAGAGATCTCTCTCGAAATTGAGTAAAGCAACCCAAACAACTTGATCTTAACAGGCACATCACCTGCACAACTTGAGTGGACAAGTTTCAATACAAGCAACTTAATCGGACGTAGTATAATTAGACAACTGGATATCCTTGTAACTTTCTTGCATTCAATAATTTAGAAAGAGTAAATTTCCTTGGTAGTTCTTAAACTTATCTTGAGTTTTCATTCCGGTTTTGGTACTTTTAAATTGCACATTCACCTCTTCATATTTGTCCTGAATTTTCATATATGTTCGGGTACTTATAAGTTGCACACTTTTAGTTTAGGTTCTTATCTACATCCAAGTGTACAGTACTATTGTATCATCTCAGTCCACCTCATCCCTCCCAAGATCATACCACAACATACCATGGTAGCCGCACCGTGTGTGTAATTTGCACGAATTTGTACCGGAGTGAAAAAAAAACTGACGACAAATTTAAAAAGCAGACCGTCTGGAAATCGAGATGAAAAATTATAGAGAACCGATTATATATCCCTACACTACCGTTGGCTGTTGTGGCCGTGCTGCGCGGTGCCGGCTCCAAACCGTTGGGATTGAGCCCGTCGTTCCCTCGAGAAGTCGAGACCGGCGGTTTGGACGGCTCTCAGGTGAGGTCGTCTTTTGTTCCCTGCCCGATTCAGGTAAATTTTTCAGGAGCAGCAAGCAAATGCCAAAAGGTTTGGGAATCCGACGTTTGGCTGTAAACTTGTGGAAACGTTGAAAGAGTTGGCAAGGAACTGGATGCGCGGTGGCATGTGCACGGCCAGGCGGCCAGCCGTGCGCCGGCCCGGCAAGTCAACACGCGCGCCGTTAGAGAGGGTCGAGGACAGCTCACCCGTGCTCACCTGCCACGATCTACCGGCACCGGACCGGAGTGGCCGGCTCCACACGCGTCGTCGTCCATCATGCCACCATGTTCCTCCCAGGTCCTCCATCGATGTTTCCGCCGCATTAAAAATCATCAATCAAATCAAGCGCCATGACGGAGCTAGCTAGCTTCCTTTAAGGTCCACCTGTGGCCTTAAAAGAATGGAAGAGTCTCCCTGCTTACGACGCAATCAGGGATCCAGGAGCTGCTCGGCTGATGGTTTACAACTTTGCATGACTGATAAGCCGTTTGATGTTATTAGAGAAAAAATATTATAACCAGACTGATAAGTTTAAATGAGCAGGACACTCTTTATCAAGAGCCCAAGATGTTTTGCTGATGTGTCCTGTTCAGCTTCAGGAGTCCAGAGAGACATGGACTTATGCCTGATTGCCTGTACGAGTACGTAGGTACAAGCTCGAAACACGATCTTGACTTCTAGCCGTGGCTAGAACGTTGGCATCTCATCACTGCATTCCATGGAAAGTGACTAATTGTGCGGCACATTTTCAATGTCACTGGTATTATGTTCTTTTCATCATGACTAACAAACATCTCGGTGCATTGCGGACGCATAGCTTACATCTATTCCAATACGTTGTAAATCAAAACTCTGTTACGGGCGAAATGCCACACTGCCAAGTGCAAGAAAAATGGCAGAGGGCCGAGGGCGGGCCAGCGAAAAACAGAGGGGCCAATTTGCACGACCCAGTTTTGTAGCGCGTAGGGACGCAGTCGCAGCCCCAAAGCGCCGGCGCCCAGCCCAGGATCAACGATGCGAGGAGAAAGCAGAAGAGGGCCTGGTTTCCTCATTTTTTTGGTAGCACATGTTGGTTCCTCAGTTGGGCCAGGATTCCTGATTGGGCTTTGGGAGGGGCCATCATGAAAGGGATGTACGTACCTAGTGAAGCCCGTTAGATCAGTTAATCATGCTTCGTAGGTAGGCCCAGAGTACATATACGGGCAAAAAAATTGGGATTGGATACTGTGTCGCAAAACGATAGGCGGAGTGGAAAAATGCGCTCGATTCTTTCTCAGGAACCCAGGACCGGAGCTGCTGGTACTAGCGATAGCGATGATGAAATGCACGTGCTCCGCAGTCAGCGCTCGGCAGAATTTCGTTCTTCCAGACATTGTCGCTGTCACGCGTCAGCATATCTAGCTAGTGAGCAGATCTATCTGCCTTGATTCCAAATTCGTTAGTCACATAGGCTTGTTTAGTTCCCAAATTCATCCTCAAAATTTCACTATGCAGAATTCCTATTCCCCATCACATCAAAATGCCGTCACATGCATGGAGTACCAAATGTAAATGAAATTAAAAACTAATTGCACAGTTTTATTATACTTTACGAGACAAACATTTTGAGACTAATTATTCAAAATTTAGACAATTTTTACCACATAAAACAAAATTGCTACAGTGCGCATTTATTGTGCACTGTAGCAAACAGTGCCAAATCGGGCCTCCCGATTCGGGAACTAAACAAGGCCATAGATAGATTGTGCAAACTGCAAAGAGGCCTTGCGGCATGGAGAATTTATGCTCATCGTTTTGTACAACCAATAGTTGCTCGTCACCGAGGTTTTCGGGTAGAGATCTATATATAGCCTATCGCTTAAGACGTTATGTATGGCCTTGTCGCCTATCATGACTAAAGGTTGTATGCTGTGGTACCAATTTAAAAGGAGTCCAAGTCCTCCTAAAAAGGATCCGGTTTCGATTTCTCTTCTCTTATGAAACTGAAGCAACCGTTTTTTTAAAAAAAAATTAACAAAAAAGATAGCTCTAGTCATAGTTTTATAATAAATTATGTCTAAGTTTGTTATAAGGGTTAAGACAAGCCATGCTTTTGCGGCTTCAAACTCCTCAATAAAAAAGTGATTCGGCTTCTTGCAAGGAACCATTTTTATACGGCGTTTGATGCGACTATGCAGCAATGGCCATAAGATGCTGGAGCTAGAGTCGTTTTGAAGAAGGCCTTAAGGTGTCACTTTCTATTAACATCTAATAGTATATAGTTGTCTTCGTTTGTGACTTGTTATCAAGTCATAACTCATAAGTGAAGCTGATATCACTTTGACTCATGCTTTTTGTACAAGACAACCCTGCATGCCATCTTGGTTTCTAGATGGATTCCAGAGTAGAGCCTATATATTTAGTATCTATTTGAAGCTTCATGATGACTTGGATGGCATTCGTGAAAAAAGTTTTTTGTTCTTTTAAAAGGATTCCTAATTAACTAATTAGCTAATGACATATAATAGCCTTTAAAAGTTTTTGCCAATGAGTCAAGTACAGTAGAATTGAGCTTTAAAAACATCTAGGTTATCTAATTTGGTTCCGGCGAGTAATGGCAACATGATCAATGTGAATAATTAACATATGTTTTGTAGCGGTCATCTTGAGTTAGGCCACAGTAACAATCTTCTATTGGTATTTTTGGTCCTCCAATAGGTTTCTTGGTATTGGTGCAAAAGATATGTATGAGGGTATGAGGGTTCAGTTCGGCAGGAGGGGACAACAAGGAGAGCCCAATAATACAAAAGGGGGAGGTTGGCCTAGGGACCGGCGGCTGTGGTTCAGTAGGGTTGGGGTCTGATGGAATCTGCCTCAACAGAGATTAAGTGATTGGCAAGCCATCGAACCCAGGATAAAAAATCATCCTGTCATCTATTGCCTCCAATTATTCTGTTGTTGCTCTTGTTAGCTTGTGTAGCTATGTGTCCATCCTATTTAAAGTTGACTAGTGTAACTTTGCTCTCATTAGTAAATTTACGAAGCTCTTATGTGCTTGCTTGAGTTCTAATTGTATAGGTGAAAGGTCACAATGGCCGAAGGGGGGGGGGGTGAATAGCCTAATAAAAATTCTAGCAAGAACACTAGACACCAAATTAGCTAGCAAGGCGGCAAATGTGCAAAGCTAAAGCTTTGACTACTCTATGCAAGCCGTCCTAAACAATGCAAGGCTACTCAATCCAATTGCACAACAACCACGGTGATCAAGCTACACAATGTCGGTTCACCGAAACCGAACAAGCAATTCTACCCACGGGATTTAATACAACACAATGAGTGGTTCCCGACCGACCACAACAAGCAATACTAACCCACGCGGTTTTAGTCTACACAAGTAGAGGTACGCGGCCAACCTCACAAGCAATTCTACTTTGCGGAATGTAAAGAGAGGATGGAAGTTTATACCGCCGCGAAGAGTAGAGGATGACCAATCACCTAGGGAGCTCAAGCACAAGCACAAGGAGGTCGAAGCCTCGGCAATCACAAATCAACACAATGATTTTTTACCGAGGTTCACTTGCTTCCCGGCAAGCTACTCCTCGTTGTGGCGATGCACTTGCTTGGTGAGTTGCCCGCTCAATTGGCTCGGTGCCAAAGACCCCAATGGGGAGCCGCAATCTCCACACAAGACAAGGATCCACAAGCCACGAGCAATCCACTAGAGTATCATTTCGCGAACTCCCGCGGGGAAGGATCAAGAACCCCTCACAAGAACCCGGTGTGGCCTCGAACAATCACCAAGTCGAGCTCAACCACCACCCGCTGCTCCAAACCGTCTACGGTGACGGGAATCACCAAAGAGTAACAAGAATCCGCAGCCCACTTGAAGAACAAGTGCCTCTAGATGCAACTCTCAATGCAAATCACTTGCTCTCACTCAAATCTCTCTCAAGATTAGCAAAGGAATCAAAGAGATGAGTGGGGGAGGAGCTCTCTTGCTCAAAGTATGCTCAAGTATGAAGAAATGGCGAAGAGACCCTCCCCAAGCCGGCCAACCATCTATTTATAGGCCAAGGGGAAAATCCAACCTTTACCCCCTCGGGCTGCCTGTGCAACACGCGCCGGACGCGTCCGCTGCCGCCCGCCGGACGCGTCCGGCGCTCTTCAGCCACGCGCCGCAGGTGACCGTTGCCTTCAAATGTCGCTGACGTCACGCGTCCGCCGCCTGCATCCGGCGCTCCCCAATGGACGCGTCCGGCGACCGCGCGCCCGGAGGAGCTCAGCTCCAGAAGTTTCTGGAGCGAGTCCGGCGCTCGCCGGACGCGCCTCCTCTGCGTCCGGCGCCTTGCTCCGTAGAACCAGCTGCCCGACCCGAGCCAACATGCGCCAGACGCGTCTGGCCCGCCTGCCCGGCGTCCGGCGCCAGCGTCTGCTGCATCGCTCGCCCGAGAGAGTCTCTGTGTCGCGTCCAGCGCCAAGGGGACGCGTCTGGCGCCCTTCAAGCCCGCGTCCGGCGCCCACAGAGCAACTTCACCTTGATGTTTGATCTTCATTGTCGCGCCATCGTCGATCCAAAGTCCAAACCACTTGTCTTAGGTGCCAACTCCCGCAGTGTAGATCACATCTCAAGCACCGGAGTTAGCGTATCATCTCAAGATCACGTCGACAAGTGTTAGCGCTCTAGTTAGCCGCTCATGCATCGTGCAAAGTCATAACTAGAGGCACTTAGGACAGCGAATGAACCGAGGAAACCCCTCTTGATAGTCGGTTATCGATCCTAAATGTGATCACACTCTCTATAGTGTCTTCATCACTAAACTGGAAAGCCCTATCAAGTATACCTTCACCTTGATCTCCATGGGCCTCCGTCGGAGCTCGATCATGCCACAAGTCCACCTTGTCCATCATCATGATCACCATGCTCTATGTCCATCGTCACGTTGCTATGTGTCTAACCACACTTAGAGCAAAGCATTAGCAACGTTGAGTGTCATTAATTACCAAAACCAAACCGGAGCTTTCAATCTCCCCTTTTTGGTAATTGATGACAACCCTTCACAAAACTCATAAAGATATGAAAATTGCATTCAATATGAAATTGAATTGCTTGCCCAAGACATTTTGATCAAGAATCTTGGATTGGACAAGCATTTCAATTCCGGTTTTGGTAGTGGTAGCTCCCCTTACATGTGTGCATCAAATGTTTGGTCGATTTTCAAGCACACATGCATAGATGAAACTTGTGTGAGAGTTACCACAACCAAAATGGTACTAAGGTTTATAGAATTGACCTTTGAAGCGTGATACCAATCGGAGTGCGATAATAAACCTTCCTTAGCACCATGGGAATCTAGACATCCATCAAAACTCAAAATACCTCATGAGATCACATTATAAACAAGGTACTTTGAACAAGAGAAACTCTATGTCTAGAAACCCCTTATGCATGCTAGTACTTCATTTCATCAATCAAGTTCTATACTAGCAATACACCAAACAAGCATGGATAATGAATTTAGCTTGCAATGCTCCATATCATCATATATGCACACACAATATGCAACAAATAGTCTATGATCTTGCTCCCCCTATTTGTGTGCTCATGGTTGGGTCATATCATAAAAATTGATCCCCTTCCATTGCTCTTTGTGACTTCTTTCTCCCCTTTTGTCAACAATCACCAACAAGGGTGCATAAAATGAGAGAAACAAGTCAATCAACTATGGCCAAATCTAAATCACAAGCCTAGAATATGTATCTCGGTTTGAACCAAGGGCAAGTGTTGGCGGTCTTTAACTCAGTTTTATACCCGCCAACTATAGGTCATATTGGGGGAAATAAATATTTTATATCACATATATCTTTACTATTGACCTAGTTCCACCTGTGCTTGGAGAAAATATTGTTTTGCAGAATATACACCAAGCGCAGGAATTTCCAGAATAAAAATACGCTTTTCGGGAGGCGTAAAACAAGCTCAAGAGCAAGTGGGCCATCTGGGGTCGAAATGGGCCAAAAGCACCAGCATGAATGTGACCCAGATGGCGGCCCAGGCGCACCTGCCAAAGGTGGTCAGGGGGCGGCGCCACCCAGGCGCGAGCGCGCCTGGGACGCGCGCGCGCCAGCCCTGCCGCCAGGTGGGCCCGGCCAAAGGCGGTCGCCTCCTTCCATCTGGGGCATGACGGTTCCGCTGGTTATTTTACCTCCATACCCCTGAACCGCCTTCAGTGCCCTATAAATGAAGAGGAGAGGCCCCCCACCTAAAGACACACCATTTGGAGCCATCTCTACACCTCACACTTGTTCTTTAGCATTAGTGTTAGTCATTTGGAGCTAGGCAAAGCTACTTGGAGAGCTTGTCTCCAGGAGGAAAAGCTACACCTTTGGTATAAATCTATGGAGCGTTCTTCCTTAGCCAAGTTCTCATTATATTTATATAGTCAAGCATATGAACTAGAGTATAGTCTAGTACACGATATATTCTATGATCAAGAACTAGGCCATAGTTCTTGTGAGAGTTGTTCATCGTGTTCTACATTGTTCTTCATCATTCGTGTGTTTTACTTGTTTAGATTAGATTGTAGAAGAGGAATAGCGGTTCGATGTGCCTTCGGGCTTGCCTATGTTCTAGCTCGTCCATCCGTAGGGTGGGAGTCCTGGGGGGACGTAGGTAGCTCCTTAGTACGCGGACGTGGTGTCCGGGTGCGAGGGAACCTTCGGATATGTCGGCATGCCACGGTTGAGGTGGTAGGCGGCGGTGTGGTGACAACCTGTCCGTCCTTTGTATTCCCCCACGTTCGCATGTTGAGTAGGAGTTCGTAAATGCCGCCATCGACTGGCAGACCAGTTGCCGCGGTCTCCCCATATTCCTAGTCTATAGTCGAATCTTGACTTGTATAACATGTGGAATTAGCTGTTCTAGTATTGACTATATAGGACCTGCCTGCTCCGCGTAGATTATTCTTTATTCTTTATTTTATCTTTATTCCTTTGAGGTTGCTCTAAATGTGTGTCCACTATCAAAACTACCGTATGCTTACCCCTGTATAGCACATTGGTCGGTTTCTCCTCATGCTAGATATCGTATTCATACCCATGCTAGAATACTTAACTACCCCATGCCTTCCTTTGGGAAATTATAAATAACGATACCCTGAATACTTCCGGGTGAAATGCTTTATGACGATAGATCCGTGCGCTTGCGGATATTTATCTATTAGGATGTGATCTATCTCGGCAACACTCGCATAGTTGCTAGAACCGGTTTCTAGTAATTATGCCGAGTAAAGCCATTTAGCATTTCGGCGCCGTTATCGAAATCGGGCTCTAAGTCTATTTTGGTAATCGCGCTAAGAAATGCCAACAAGCATTTCGGCGCCGTTGCCGGGGAAGGCATGGAAGTTAAGGATCTAGCAGCATGGATATGCATACGATATATAAAATGAGAAACGACAATGTCTATACGAGGCTAACTTTTATGTTTTCTCCTGTTGTGGATGAAAACAGGATAGTGCATGACCGGTTTCTCCTCGCCGGAAAATTACAACTCAAATCCGAAGCACTCCTAAGGAGGAAGAGGACTCGTGCCCTTTCCTCTTCGCTCCGCCGATAGAGAAACCGTCCACCACCGCACCTACTACGCCGCACTCCATGGCCAAGTCCCCGCGCGAGTTCTCTGTCCCCAATGTTGCCAACGTGCCCACCGGGCCCGCTCGTCAATGTAGGAGACAAGAACTTCGAGCTCGGGATCGGGCTCATTACCATGGTGCGGGCAAGTCCATTCTGTGGACCGCCTAGTGAGGACGCCAACGCACATCTTCGGCGTTTCTTAGAGATATGCGACACCATCGTCATCAAGGATGTCGCACTGACGCTATCGAGGCTCGGGCTCTTCCCTTTCTCCCTAGTGGGAAAGGCGAAGACCTGGTTCTACAAGGACAAGGCCGGCTTGTTGACACATGGAGCAAGTGCTCCACCGCGTTCCTCGCTAAATTCTTTCCCATGGGCAAAACCAATGCCTGCGGGGAAGAATCGCCAACTTCCAGCGGGAATTCGGCTGGAACCCATCCCCGAGGCATGGGAGAGGCTCCGGGAGTATATCTAGGAATGCCCTCACCATGGGATGGAAAGTTGGCCGGTGCTCGAACTTCTACAATGGGTTAACACCCATGTCAAAGGGGCACCCGGACGCCCGCAGTGGCGGCGCCTTTCTATCATTAACTGTTGACGGTGCTACAGCACTGATCAACAAAATGGTGGAGAACCAAGCTTGGGGGGAGGACCGCGCTCCCACCAAGGGACAAAAAGGCATGCATACCGTGAAGGAGGCGGATATGCTTGCCGCAAAAATAGACCTACTCTGAAAAAGATTGACGGTGGTGCCATCAATGACGCATCCGGCACCGTCAACGCCATGGACGCTCGCATGACATGCGAGGTCTCGTGATGAAGCCGGACACTCGGGGAATGACGCACGAGACCCGTGAAGAGGCCGCCTACCTCAACAATGGGTTTCGCCGGCGGCAAGGAGGAGGGAATGGCTGGAATAACCAGTCCCGTCCTCCATTCCAAGGTAATTCGAATTACGCCTCCGGGTTTAATTCGAATCAACCTTCATTAAAGGACCTGGTTTACGGCCAAGCCAAGATCAACGAAAATCTCACCAAAAAGATGTTACAACATGAGAAAATCCTGGGAGACATGGACAAGAAGCTGGAAGGTCTCTCAACCGCTGTCAAGAGTCAGCAAAGTTTTAACAGCATGATAGAGACCCAGCTTACCCAGTTAGGCGACACTCGCCCAAAACCGGGACAAGGATGCCAAGGCCGAGCTGAAATCGGTAACAACAAGGGGAGGAAGGTCCACAAGTGACCCGCCATACCCCGACCAAGCGGCATCGGGAAGGCGAGAGAGCTCAAAAACGAGAGGGAACCTCCTCGTAGAGGAAGAGCCGCAAGAAGCTACACCCACGGGAGCGACACTAGACTATCCCGATACAAGCGGCCCGCCGTTCCCCACCAAAACCAAGAAGATGACTCGGATGAACAATTCGCACGCTTCGTTGAGATGATAGGGAAGGTACATGTGAGCGTCCCACTCATGGACGTCTTGCATGTCCCTTCTTATGCAAGATATGTGAAAGATATCATCAACAACAAGCGTCCTCTACCATCCACGAGACGGTCAAACGCGGAGGAATGCGGTGCAACAATACTTAACCACCGCTGAGAAGAGAAAGGACCCCGGGTGCCCAACCATCACTTGTTCAATCGGGGCCCACGGTTTGACCATGCTCTTTGTGATCCGGGGGCCAGCGTGAGCGTCATGCCAAAAACAGTCTTTGACAAGTTGGATTGCACACGCTTGCACCAACAACCATGACACTCCAGTGGCCGATTCCTCCATTCGCTACCCCGGGGATTCTTTGAGGACATCCCGGTAAAAATCCGAGGGTACTTCGTGCCGCTTGACTTCGTGGTGCTAGACATGGAACTTACCAAAGAGACCCCTCTCATCCTTGGGAGGCCATTCTTAAGCACCGCCGGAGCCCAAATAGATGTTGGAGCCGGAGAAATCCGCTTCAACATAAATGGCCAGGAGGAGAAGTTTGAATTTCGACCCCGCAAGCAGGAACAATGCAACATGATCCGTATCAAATACGGACCAAACACTCAAGGCATACGGGAGGTCGAAATCCACCCCCAGGACTTCACAAGCAAGCCAAGGAAGGAAAATAAGGAGAAGCCAAAAGCAACTCCTAAAAAGGAGCAAAAGGCTGTGACACAGCCTAAGAAAAAGAAATCCGCTCCTAAACAAAAGGGCAAGAAAGAAGAAGTTTCCACACCACCAAAGAAGGTGGTGCAGAAGGGACAGGAAGAACCACTCGCCGCTGCACCACCCAATGTTATCAAGATGGAGTGGAGACCCAAGAAGCCATCAGCAACAACGGACATGCCATCCCCGAGCACAAAGGTGGAGGATGTCCTGTCCAAACAGAAGATTAACCCTGGGCCATGAGTTGCAGGATAAGCTTGGGGGAGGACCCCCATTGAGGTACCTGCATTGCATATTTAATTCCTAGCAATTTAACTTTTTTTTATTAGCATGTTTAAATTCAAGTTTCTTGCATTGGAAAATTCAAAAAAAATATTTACTTTTATAATTCCATTCCATATATGTGCTATGAAATGTTTAGTTCCACCCATGTTGAAATGATTGGTTGCTCTGTTTTATGTCTCGTTTGTACTTGCCTAGAATAGAGTTTTCTCTAATATTTGGGTTTATTGGCTTTACATTATCATGCTCTAGAAACTTGATTTAGTGGGTTGCATACAATTACTCTCATCTAGGTTATTGCGCGATATGATATAGTGACTTAGACCACAGCAATGAAACGTCCCCTTGAGAAAACCTGATGTCCGGAGTCTTTTGTTTCAAAATCTTCAAAAACAATAGTTCCTCAGTGATCGCGGAATACCCACCAGAGCCATATGATCTATCCATAGAAAAAGAACCTTCATACGCTACTTGTTCGTACATTGAGTTCGGTCGGATTGCTACCGACGTGAGATTATGACTCTACACCCATGATTGAGATCCACTTGCACCCACCAAATAAAAGCCAACTCTTACACTGAGAGTTGCGCACAACATGCACCCATCCACCATCCGCCGGCTCATACACTGAGAGTCGCGCATCATTTTGCCGACCCATACCCTGAGGATCGCGCACTCTCTCTCTTGTAGTTTGCAAAATTTCTCCATGCATTGTTCATCATGACATATCTCTCCACCACATCCTTCCCATCAATAAATTTTTGGGCTATGTTCTTGGTCAGAAAAAAAAGAGAAGAGAGAGTGAAAAAAAATGAGAAAGTAAATATAGATGTTCTTTGGTAGCCCATCTTTTCTTCATCACATTCATCAATAAAAGAGAGCATGTCATGATGCATGGAGACCAAAAAATACCACAAAAATTAGGAATCATCTTTTATTCCATCCACACACTTGCACATCTCAATCATAGTGTATAGCTTAATCTCCGTAAGGTTCAATCCTTGACCTTACAACATATGTGATACAAGTATGCCCACTTACATACCTACCTAAAACTCCACTCTCAGCTTTAGTGGTAGGAAGAAGGCACCTTGAAAAAGCCTTTGGTGAGGTCACTATACATTTTTGAGCGATCGAGTGGGTCATTTGAGGAACTTGGTTTATTTATAAAAACTTACAAAACCTCCGGACTGAAAGTTGATCTTGGGACGAATGAAAAGCACCGGTCTTTGGAACTGTTCTATTTTGCAATCGCCCAAGACTTGACAAAATTAGAAGCCCCACTCATCAGGAATCATAGAGTAGATACAATTGCCGATTTATCCAAATAGCAGTAGAACGCTCTCTTCTAGCTTGTACACTTGAGATATAATCGGCATCGTAGCAACCCCGATCAACAACCCAAAGCAAAGACTTGCTCGGGACGAGCAAGGGGTAAGCTTGGGGATCTTGTTGGCGGTCCTTAACTCGTTTTATACCCGCCAACTATAGGTCATATTGGGGGAAATAAATATTTTATATCACATATATCTTTACTATTGACCTAGTTCCACCCGTGCTTGGAGAAAATATTGTTTTGCGAAATATACACCAAGCGCAGAATTTCCTAATAAAAATACACTTTTCGGGAGGCGTAAAACAAGCTCAAGAGCAAGTGGGCCATCGGGGGACGAAATGGGCCAAAAGCACCAAAGCATGAATGCGACCCGAGATGGCGGCCCGGAGCCCACCCGCCAAAGGCGGTCGAGGCGCGCCACCCCGGCGCGCGCGCACAGGCGCGCGCGCGCCCCCGCGCCCGGTGGGCCCGGCCAAAGGCGGTCGCCTCCTTCCATCTCGGGGCATGACGGTTCCGCTGGTTATTTTACCTCCATACCCCCGAACCGCCTTCGATGCCCTATAAATGAAGAGGAGAGGCCCCCACCTAAAGACACACCATTTGGAGCCATCTCTACACCTCACACTTGTTCTTTAGCATTAGTGTTAGTCATTTGGAGCTAGGCAAAGCTACTTGGAGAGCTTGTCTCCAGGAGGAAAAGCTACACCTTTGGTATAAATCTATGGAGCGTTCTTCCTTAGCCAAGTTCTCATTATATTTATATAGTCAAGCATATGAACTAGAGTATAGTCTAGTACACGATATATTCTATGATCAAGAACTAGGCCATAGTTCTTGTGAGAGTTGTTCATCGTGTTCTACATTGTTCTTCATCGTTCGTGTGTTTTACTTGTTTAGATTAGATTGTAGAAGAGGAATAGCGGTTCGATGTGCCTTCGGGCTTGCCTATATTCTAGCTCGTCCATCCGTAGGGTGGGAGTCCTGGGGGGACGTAGGTAGCTCCTTAGTACGTGGACGTGGTGTCCGGGTGCGAGGGAACCTTCGGATATGTCGGCATGCCACGGTTGAGGTGGTAGGCGGCAGGTGGTGATAGCCCTGTCCATCCTTTGTAATCCCCCACGTTCGCATGTTGAGTAGGAGTTCGTAAATGCCGCCATCGACTGGCAGACCAGTTGCCGCGGTCTCCCAATATTCCTAGTCTATGGTCGAATCTTGACTTGTATAACATGTGGAATTAGTTGTTCTAGTATTGACTATATAGGACACCGACCCGCTCGCTCCGCGTAGATTATTCTTTATTCTTTATTTTATCTTTATTCCTTTGAGGTTGCTCTAAGTGTGTGTCCACTATCCAAACTACCGTATGCTTACCCCCGTATAGCACATTGGTCGGTTTCTCATGCTAGATATCGTATTCATACCCATGCTAGAATACTTAACTACCCCATGCCTTCCTTTGAGAAATTATAAATAACGATACCCCGAATACTTCCGGGTGAAATCTTTGCGACGATAGATCCATGCGCTTGCGGATATTTATCTATTAGGATGTGATCTATCTCGGCAACACTCGCATAGTTGCTAGAACCGGTTTCTAGTAATTATGCCGAGTAAAGCCATTTAGCGTTTAAAGCGCCGTTATCGAAATCGGGCTCTAAGTCTATTTTGGTAATCGCGCTAAGAAATGCCAACAAAAAGCTTCTTCACACCTCATAAGAATAAGGGTTATCTTGACCATGTTGAGATACACATCATGAGCAAGTGCTAAAGATTCAACACTAGGTTCACAAGCTGACAAACAAGTCATATGCCACCACTAGATCAAATCAAGCATAGAAACAATAGTGGTGCCATACATCCTTCAAATTCATTTGATTTGCAATGAATGAGCCTATCAAGATGCACATATATACATGTCTACACAACTAGCAAAGGATGCATGAGATGCAACAACCAACTTTACCTTGTTATGTTGGAGGAGAGGCATGTCATATATGGGGGTGCATCAATCCATGTTGGAGAAGCTAAGTATGTTCAACTCATTCCTCAACTTGCAAAATCTTTTCTCATCAAGATTGTTTGTCATCTTGATTGCACTTTCATTGTCACAAAACAAAGGCACATGCTTGAATTTGATCCCATAGTCCTTCAAGGTGGCTTTCATCCATAGCAATTGTGCACAACAATTCCCCGTACTAATGTATTCGGCTTCGGCGGTGGAAAGTGCCACACTATTTTGCTTCTTTGAAGACCATGACACTAGAGATCTTCCTAGCACTTGGCATGTTCCACTTGTGCTCTTCCTATCAATCTTGCAACCGGCATAGTCGGAGTCGGAGTACCCAATCAACTAAAAGCTTGACCCCTTGGGATACCATAGACCAACATCTTGAGTGCCCTTCAAGTATCTCAACACCCTCTTGGTTGCCGTCAAGTGACTCTCTCTTGGAGAAACTTGAAATATTGCACACATGCATACACTAAACATAACATACGGCCTTGAAGCGGTCACATATAGCAAGCTTCCAATCATTGATCTATATAGCTTTTGTTCAATCATCTTGCCACTATCATCAATGTCCAAGCCGCCATTTGTTCCCATTGGTGTACTAATGGCCTTAGCATCTTGCAACCCAAACTTCTTGATCATGTCCTTGATGTACTTGCCTTGACTCACAAAGGTGCCATTCTTCATTTGCTTGATTTGAAGACCAAGAAAGTAGCTCAACTCTCCAAGCATAGACATCTCAAACTCACTAGCCATCATCTTTGCAAACTCCTCACAAAAGAATTGGTTGGTTGATCCAAAGATGATATCATCCACATAGATTTGCAACACAAACAAGTCATCTTCTATCTTCTTGGTGAAGAGAGTGGTGTCAACTTTACCCATCTTGAAGCCTTTGGAGATGAGAAAGTCCCTCAATCTTTCATACCATGCCCTTGGAGCTTGCTTCAAGCCATACAATGCCTTCTTGAGCTTGTAGACATGGTTGGGCTTCTTGTCATCCTCAAAACCGGGAGGTTGTGCAACATACACTTCCTCATTGATGAACCCATTGAGAAATGCACTCTTCACATCCATTTGATAGAGCTTGATGTTGTGAGCATAAGCATAGGCCAATAAGATTCTAATTGCCTCCAATCTTGCCACCGGTGCATATGTTTCTCCAAAGTCAAGACCCTCAACTTGTGTGTAACCTTGAGCCACTAGTTTTGCTTTGTTCCTCACAACTAAGCCATCTTGATCTTGTTTGTTCTTGAAGACCCACTTGGTTCTAATCACATTGTGCTTCTTTGGTCTCTCAACAAGCTCCCACACTTCATTTCTAGTGAAGTTGTTCAATTCCTCATGCATGGCATTTATCCAATCTAGATCCTTCAATGCTTCATCAATCTTGGTTGGCTCAATGAATGACACAAAAGAGTAGTGCTCACATATGCTAGCCAATCTTGATCTTGTTTGTACACCTCTTTGAATGTCACCAATGATATGATCTAGAGGATGATCTCTTGCAATGTTTGAAGGTTGAAGAACTAGCTCATTTGCATTGCTTGCTTGACCTTGATCTTGATCTTCATGTTGAGTACCACTTGTGCTTGCCTCATTTGAATCATCAATCACAACTTGAGTTGGGACTTGCACTTCATCACCATCATCCACTTGCCTCGGCCTAATATCACCAATGTCCATGTGTCTCATTGCATTGCTCAATTGATCTCCACCCACATCATCTTGATTTTGATCTTCACTTTGAGAGCCTTGGGTTTCATCAAATTCAACATCATGAACTTCTTCAACTAGCCCACTAGCCAAGTTCCATACTCTATAAGCCTTGCTAGAAGTAGAGTAACCAAGAAGAAATCCCTCATCACACCTCTTGTCAAACTTGCCAAGTCTTTGCCCCTTCTTGAGTATGTAGCACTTGCAACCAAAGACCCGGAAGTAAGCAATTTTGGGCTTCCTTCCATTCAAGATTTCATATGCAGTCTTCTCTAACTTCCCATGGCAATAGAGATAGTTGCTATAGTAGCAAACCGTGTTGATGGCATCACTCCAAAACTTTTCACTCACATTGTACTCACATAGCATAGTTCTTGCCATCTCAATCAAGGTCCTATTCTTTCTCTCAACTATACCATTGGATTGGGGAGTGTAGGTTGGTGAGAATTGATGCACAATTCCAAGCTCATCACACAACTCTTCAACTCTTGTGTTCTTGAATTCACTCCCATTGTCACTTCTAATCTTCTTGATGGTAGTGTTGAACTCATTTTGCACCCTCTAGACAAAAGTCTTGAATAGATCATAGACTTCACTCTTGTGATAGAGAAAGAACACCCATGTGTATCTTGAGTAGTCATCCACAATCACAAATACATACTTGTTGCCCCCAATTGATGTATAGTGTGTTGGGCCAAATAAGTCCATGTGCAACAACTCAAATGCTCTTGAAGTTGACATCTCATTCTTCTTGGGATGTGAGTTCTCATGTTGCTTGCCGGCTTGACATGCACTACAAGGTCTATCCTTCTCAAATGTGATATCATGCAAGCCTCTCACTAGATCATGCTTCACCAATTTGTTCAATTGCTTCATGCCAACAAGACCAAGGCGCCTATGCCATAGCCATCCCTTGCTTGACTTGCCAATCAAACATGATGAAAGTTGAGCTTCACTAGCATTGAAATCAACCAAGTACAAGCTTCCATGCCTAAATCTCTTGAAGATGATATTTGCTTGATCCTTGCTCACCACCTCAACATGCTTATCATCAAATATGCACTTGTAGCCAAGATCACACAATTGTGCGACCAACAAAAGATTGAAGTTTAAAGTATCAACTAGCAACACATTGGAGAGATCTTTGTCATTGGAAATTGCAACCTTTCCTAGCCCCATGACATCACCTTTGCTATTGTCACCAAATATGATGGAGTTGAATCCACCATTGTCATTCTTGTCAAGTGATTTGAACATACAATCTTCACCGGTCATATGATTTGATGCACCACTATCAAGCACCCAATGCCTCCCTCTGGCTTTGTAATTGACCTACAAGAAGACATCAAGCTTTAGGTATCCACTTTTGCTTGGGTCCTTGAAGGTTAGTCACTAGAGTCTTTGGCATCCAAATAGCTTTCTCCTTTGAGCTCTTTCATGGTGTACCAATGAATCTAGCACTCACACCACACTCACTCTTAACAAGCATGTAGGAAGCATTCAACTTGTAAGAGGAAGCACTAGTGTTCTTGTTCTTGCATGCATGCTCTAAGTGACCAACTTGCTTGCAACTAGTGCAATAGCTACCATTGTTCTTCACAAAACAAGTCTTGTGAGGAGCAAAAGCGGCCTTGCCTTTCTTGGGGGTATATCCCAATCCCTCTTTGTAGAGAGAAGCTCTTTGGCTACCCAAGCACATAAGTAAGCGGTCCTCACCACCATAAGCCTTAGCCAAGGTGTGATTGAGCTCCTTGACTTCCTTCTTAAAGACTCATTCTCAACTACTAGTGAAGAATCACATGAATGAACATCACTACTAGTAGAGGTAGAAGCATAAGAGCAAGAAGGATCAAGTGATGCAACAACAATTGAATCATCAAGTGAATCACATGATGTAGCCACATCTTTCTTTTCTATGATCACAACTTGTGATTGATCTTTCTCTTGCTAATCAACTAGAGAAGAATGAGCTTTTTCAAGCTTGGAGTGAGCTTTCTCTAGCTTCTTATGGTCTACTTTTAGACTCTCATAAGAGGCCCTCAACTCCATAAGTTCTTGCTCAAGGTTTTGTTTATCCTTGCGCAAACCCCTACATTCTTTCCTAGAGTCATTGAAAGCACCTTTGCAATCCTCAAGCATGACCCATAGTTCTTCTTTTGTGGTATCATCATCATCATCACTCTCATCATCAATATCGGGTGGAGGTTGTACCTTAGTGGCCTTGGCCATGAAGCAAGATGATGGAGCACCAAATAGAGAAAGCTTCTCTTGAATGGCAATGCTTGCATGCCCCTTCTTCTTCTTCTTCTTGGAATCATCATCATCATCACTTGAAGAAGATGAATCACTCTCCCAAGTTGCCACATGAGATTCACCCTTTTTCTTCTTGTGGGAGGAGTCATTCTTCTCCTCATTCTTCTTCTCTTGCTTCTTCCTCTCCTTCATGGCATCTTCATCATCACTTGCATAGGGACACTTGGCAATGAGATGATCCTTGCTATTGCACCGGAAGCACTTCATGGGACGGTCACTTGACTTGAATGAGCTTCCCCATTCTCTTCACAAGGAGTGCCATTTGTTCACTCACTTCTTCTTCTTGTCCACTTGAGCTAGAGCATGGCTCATCTTCACTTGAAGACTCTTCCTTCTTCTTCTTGCCCTTGCTCTTGGATGATGTGGCCTTGAATGCCACACTCTTCTTGTCATCATCCTTCTTCTCACTTTCCTTCTTCTTATTCTTCACCAACTCTTCCTTCTCATGATCTTCTCTAAACTCATCATCGGCCATGACTTCTTGAAGGACTTGGTTGGGTGTTGGCTTCTCCCTCATGATTGTTTTCACCATGACGGTCTTCAACATGTCAAATCTCTTGGGAAGACACCTCATGAACTTGGTGGAGAATTGTGTATCTTTGATTTCTTCTCCAAGTCCCTTAAGCTCATTGACAATGACTTGGAGCCTATGGAACATCTCCGGCACACTCTCATCTTCCTTCATTGAGAAGCTTGCAAACTTCTCTTGCAACATGTAGGCTCTTGCGGTCTTCACACTTTCGGTGCCCTCATAAGCTTCTTCTAGCTTCTTCCATATGTCATGCACCACCTCAAGATTCTTGATGAGCTCAAAAGCTTTATCATCAAGTGCCTCATGGAAAGCACTCACGGCAACATCATTTGCTTGTTGCTTCTTCTCTTCGGCTGGTGTTGGCACCGCACCCTCAACAAGCTCAAACTTTGTTTCCACCACTTTCCACACCTCAAGGTTGATTGACTTAAGATGACTCTTCATCTTGAGCTTCCATTTGGCATAGTCATCGCCACGAAACGATGGTGCCTTCTTGGTGTTGTTGATATGCAAAACCAATGGAATTGCTTCACCGTAGGATGTTAATCCAACTCAAATAAACGGTGCCCGGCTCCGATACCACGTGAAAGGTCACAATGGCTAGGAGGGGGGTGAATAGCCTAATAAAAATTCTAGCAAGAACACTAGACACCAAAATAGCTAGCAAGGCGGCAAATGTGCAAAGCTAAAGCTTTGACTACTCTATGCAAGCCGTCCTAAACAATGCAAGGCTACTCAATCCAATTGCACAACAACCACGGTGATCAAGCTACACAATGTCGGTTCACCGAAACCGAACAAGCAATTCTACCCATGAGATTTAATACTACACAATGAGTGGTTCCCGACCGACCACAACAAGCAATACTAACCCACGCGGTTTTAGTCTACACAAGTATAGGTACGCGGCCAACCTCACAAGCAATTCTACTTTGCGGAATGTAAAGAGAGGACGGAAGTTTATACCGCCGCGAAGAGTAGAGGATGACCAATCACCTAGGGAGCTTAAGCACAAGCACAAGGAGGTCGAAGCCTCGACAATCACAAATCAACACAATGATTTTTTACCGAGGTTCACTTACTTCCCGGCAAGCTACTCCTCGTTGTGGTGATGCACTTGCTTGGTGAGTTGCCCGCTGTTGATGGCATTTAGACCCTGTTTTCATCTCATGAAAGCCATCAACAATGGTCACAATTCAGAGCTACACCCAGCAAATGAGTAGTGACATAGGTACAATTGACTTGGTTGCAGATGTACGTGTCATTATTTGGGTGCAGGTGCAAACAGGCACTTTTCAGTGTTCGGAAGCTACAAGTGAAGGTAGAGCAACCAACCAAGATGGACAATGACGAAACCAACTCCACATTCATCAAAGTCATAGCCTCTGGAGACAGTGTGCAAAAGATGAGCACAATGGTCAGGTCGACCGACCTGACATTTGTGGGTCCAATACCACCATTGTGCTTAGAATTGCATGGTGAAACTACCTGCAAAAGATGGCCCTTTGGTTCCACCAAAGGCAAGTCGACCGACCAAGATTTGGGGCCATCTCGGACACTGCCAGAACACCAGAGACGTCAGGAAGACAGTGGTGGGTCAACCCCCCAATGGGCCAGGTCGGCCGACCACCCTTTGGTGGGATGCCACCTGTCCTGACTCACCACCGACCTCAGGAGCTTCTAGAAGGCTGGTGGGACCCACATGTCAGCCAAAGTCTGGTCGGCCGACCTAACATGTGGGCCCACCAAAGGTCGGTTGGCCTCCCACCGACTTCCTGCATGGTCTCCACGTGTCCTATGCCCACAAACGTCCATTCCAAGTCGGTTTGATCCAAGGGTGGAGAAGGCATGTCACGCGGATCGATGACGTGGCGGTGGAGTAGACTCTACTCCACCTCCCACTATAAATACCCCCTCACTCCCTCTCATTCAAATCATCAAGGAGAAGCCTCTTAAGAGCCATGTGAAGCTATGTAGTCCACTATAGTAGTAGTAGTAGTAGTGTGTGAGTTAGAGTGAGTCGAGCGGAGCTTGGGGTCTCTGGAGTCGTCTTCTGGAGAGTGTGGTATGTCTTCCTCTTGTTCTAGTAAGATTCTCAGTATTTAATATATAGTATTCTTGCTTTGCTTTCCTCTGAGTAGTACTAGTATTTACTTTCTGTCTTAGTTTATCGTAAGTATACATCCTTTCTGCTGGCACATTGCTCTCTCTTGAGCGAGCGTATGTTAGGCTCTTGAGTAAAGTATTCTTAAACCCTTGCAAGGTTTAGAGTAGTAGAGATAGTGTAGATGTGGTGTCTAGATTAGATCTACCGGTGTGGACGTCTGACTGCACTCAGGAACGCCCAGAGTGAAGTGTGACAGCCTTCCATTGGGACCTTGGGGTTCTCCTGTAAGTGTTGTTAGGTCAGATAGTAGGTCTGCACTGGTGGCCGCTTCAGGCTGTGTTATCACACAACCTGTCTCGCCCATCGGCCGCAGTAGAAGGTTGAGTTAGCTCTCGCGTATACTTAGGATAGCTGGGTCAGAATCTAAATGCTAGGACTAATTCATGGAAGTAAGCCAAGACCCATTAGGAATCTTACACTCTCTCGTTATCCTCCCACTTAGCTGCTATTCCATTAGTTATCCCTTAGACTCTCATACCAACTCCTTGATCCATCCTTCCTATCCACTTCGTTCATCCCCCTATCACTAGTGATACTAGATGATAGACATCTGGATCTCCATTCCTTATTGACTCCTAGCTACGACTTTCCCTTGGGAGAAATATAAATCGACAACCTTGGAATACTCCATGGTGAAATGCTACAGCGGTACATTCTGTGCGCTTGCGGAATATCCAATAGATATAGAATTACCCCTCCTGGCATCTCTGGCATTGCTGCCATACTTCTGGTGGTTGCGCTAAGAAATGCCAACACCCGCTCAATTGGCTCAGTGCCAAAGACCCCAATGAGGAGCCGCAATCTCCACACAAGACAAGGATCCACAAGCCACGAGCAATCCACTAGAGTATCCTTTCGCGAACTCCCGCGCGGAAGGATCAAGAACCCCTCACAAGAACCCGGTGTGGCCTCGAACAATCACCAAGTCGAGCTCAACCACCACCCGCTGCTCCAAACCACCTACGGTGACGGGAATCACCGAAGAGTAACAAGAATCCGCAGCCCACTCGAAGAACAAGTGCCTCTAGATGCAACTCTCAATGCAAATCACTTGCTCTCACTCAAATCTCTCTCGAGATTAGCAAAGGAATCAAAGAGATGAGTGGAGGAGGAGCTCTCTTGCTCAAAGTATGCTCAAGTATGAAGAAATGGCGAAGAGACCCTCCCCAAGCCAGCCAACCATCTATTTAAAGGCCAAGGGGAAAATCCAACCGTTACCCCCTCGGGCTGCCTGCGCAACACGCGCCGGACGCGTCCGGCGCTCTTCAGCCGCGCGCCGCAGGTGACCGTTGCCTTCAAATGTCGCTGACATCACGCGTCCGCCGCCTGCGTCCGGCGCTCCCCAACGGACGCGTCCGGCGACCGCGTGCCCGGAGGAGCTCAGCTCCAGAAGTTTCTGGAGCGAGTCCGGCGCTCGCCGGACGCGCCTCCTCTGCGTCCGGCGCCTTGCTCCGCAGAACCAGCTGCTCGACCCGAGCCAACATGTGCCAGACGCGTCTGGCCCTCCTGCCCGGCGTCCGGCGCCAGCGTCTGCTGCATCGCTCACCCGAGAGAGTCTCTGTGTCGCGTCCGGCGCCAAGGGGACGCGTCCGGCGCCCTTCAAGCCCGTGTCCGGCGCCCACAGAGCAACTCCACCTTGATGTTTGATCTTCGTTGTCGCGCCATCGTCGATCCAAAGTCCAAACCACTTGTCTTAGGTGCCAACTCCCGCAGTGTAGATCACATCTCAAGCACCGGAGTTAGCGTATCATCTCAAGATCACGTCGACAAGTGTTAGCACTCTAGTTAGCCTCTCATGCATCATGCAAAGTCATAACTAGAGGCACTTAGAACCGCGAATGAACCGAGGAAACCCCTCTTGATAGTCGGTTATCGATCCTAAATGTGATCACACTCTCTATAGTGTCTTGATCACTAAACCGGAAAGCCCTATCAAGTATACCTTCACCTTGATCTCCATGGGCCTCCGTCGGAGCTCGATCATGCCACAAGTCCACCTTGTCCATCATCATGATCACCATGCTCCATGTCCATCGTCACGTTGCTATGTGTCTAACCACACTTAGAGCAAAGCATTAGCAACGTTGAGTGTCATTAATTACCAAAACCAAACCGGAGCTTTCAATAGGTTTGTGTGACCTTGCTTGCTAGATTTGTGTAGTTGAGCTCTCACTAGCTCGACACCTTAGATTTTACAGCTTGTGTCGGTTACCCAGATTAGGGGTACCCTAAACCTGATCATCAAGGAATAAACAAACATCACAAATATGTTCGAGAAGATTTCAGCACAACACTAAGGATCAGCTCCAAAAAGAAAGCCGGCCCAATAAGGCCCAGGAAGACCCTTCCCCACTTCTCGCCGCCTCTTCTCGAGGGGGGCCTCAAGGTACGGAAGACCGCGGGAGCGAACGAGGGCTCCCCGGCCGCTCTGACCCCTCGAGGTTCCCCTTGAGTGGCCGTACGAGTAATAAGTGTTGCCTGACAACTTCTACCTGCCATCATGGCTGCTGCAGGGATAATAATGACGGGTGACAGAAGCCCGCTCTCACTTTTACCCCATTCTCCATCGAACAATCAAAGGCTAGTCACCGCCCTGACATGCCTACTCTCGAGCAGTCCCATCCACCCCTCCAAAGGCTCACGTGCGGCCCGGGATTCTCGGGATTCCATCTTATCCATGAGAGCTGACCCCCCTCGACTGAGGCCTCGAACTGCCTCGAGTCGGCGGGAGAACAGCTCGCCTGTGACCTCCACAGGAGTCTGTATGCCGGGGGTAGCAGAGGGAATCCCGTCGCTGCCATCATCATGACGGAACCTGATGAAGGCTCATCACGGAAGCATTACGCCTTGTCAAATCCAAGGCCCATCCCCCAATCAGGGTTGGAATGACCCTGCACTAACAACCCTCGTACGACCTCGCCTAAACACTGGCGCACCCCCTCAATGTCGTCGATCGTCTAGAAGCCATACCTGGGAATCCAGGGCCTCGGAAGCATTGAACCCCTCTTGGTTGTACCCGCGGGCGTGCTCTGGGGCCTCAAACCCCCTCGGACAAGGAATGAGCGGTGACTACACGACATCCGACGTCCTCAACACACCTTATTATCCAATATTCTAGCGCACCCTTTTATCCGTTCTACGCTGACCACGCTGACAACAGTGCCATCGATGGACAGGCGCCATCATGAGCTACCTATACCGCTACAGGAGGCCTCGACACTGTGCACGTTTTCTTACCAAGCAAGGAATGTAACCCTAGACCCTCCTTGTGGCTGTAAAAGGAAGGGCCGGGGGTAGACCAGGTCATGCTCATTACTTGAAGCCCGCTCTCACTTTTACCCCATTCTCCGTCGAACGGTCAAAGGCTAGTCACCGCCCTGACATGCCTACTCTCGAGCAGTCCCATCCACCCCTCCAAAGGCTCACGTGCGGCCCGGGATTCTCGGGATTCCATCTTATCCACGAGAGCTGACCCCCTCGATTGAGGCCTCGAACTGCCTCGAGTCGGTGGGAGAACAGCTCGCCTGTGACCTCCACAGGAGTCCGTATGCCGGGGGCAGCAGAGGGAATCCCGTCGCTGCCATCATCATGACGGAACCTGATGAAGGCTCATCACTGAAGCATTACGCCTTGTCAAATCCAAGGCCCATCCCCCAATCAGGGTTGGAATGACCCGGCACTGACAACCCCCGTATGACCTCGCCTAAACACTGGCGCACCTCCTCAATGTCATCGATCGTCTAGAAGCCATACCTGGGAATCCAGGGCCTCGGAAGCATTGAACCCATCTTGGTTGTACCCGCGGGCGTGCTCTAGGGCCTCAAACCCCCTCGAACAAGGAATGAGCGGTGACTATACGACATCCAACGTCCTCGACACACCTTATTATCCAATATTCCGGAGCACCCTTTAATCCGCTCTACGCTGACCACGCTGACAACAGCGCCATCGATGGACAGGTGCCATCATGAGCTACCTGTACCGCTACAGGAGGCCTCGACACTGTGCACGTTTTCTTACCAAGCAAGGAATGTAACCCTAGACCCTCCTTGTGCCTGTAAAAGGAAGGGCCGGGGGTAGACCAGGTCATGCTCATTACTTCACACCACACACAGCTCCCCCCGCTAGAGAACATCTCAAGCAATCAACCACTCTCACTGAGACTTGGGACATCCTCCCTCTCTCAACCACTTGTAACCCCTCGAAAGCACTTAGGTGCAACCTCTCCTCTCCCCGCTAGACGTAGGGTCTTCTCTTGCCCGAACCAGGATAAGTTGCTTGTGTATTCTCCTTGCATCACCATCCGGGATCGGGACATGTAGCATTATTACTCGACGTGTTAGGACCCCTCCGGTCTAAACACCGACAACTAGTATGAATTTTGGGGGAATTTAGTTAATTATATATATGTATATTTAATTGTTTTGTGGATTGGAGTGCAACCTTTTCTACAACTCTAGGATGTAATAACAATTTAAACAAATGTGTTGTAGATGCATGGAAACTAGAATTATATTAGATGATATATAGTGCACAAATATTAGTTTTCCGGTATATATATGATGTCCCGATTAGAGAACGTGCATAGCACATATTTTCTGTCAATGATTAGTTAAAATCACTGATAAAAGAAAATGAGGCTATGAAAATAGGTTGTTCCACGAGCTTTCATTATTAAGAGTTCATCAAACTGTTCTTTTGTATTGGCTAAGATACATTAACTTAATATTCACCTCGTTTCAAATTACAGGTTACTTTAACTTTCTTGGTACATTCATTTGGCTATGTATTTAGACATACGTAAGATCTGGATGAAGAGTAAAATTGATACACCAAAAAAGTCAAAGTGACTTACAATTTAGAGCTTATTGTTTATTTGGCCCTCGAAAAAAGTTCTCTTACCTATCTGGCCCAAATTTTTCCGAAGTTGCTTATCGGCCTCAAAGTAAAATTTATTTACTTTTCCAGCCTTCGGTTACCTCCGTCCACTCCTTCTGTTAGGTTTTCCACTCAAGCACATGCGAAAAGTCAAAAATACCCCCACCTATGTAAACAAACAGGCGGCCAGATCTCCCTGTCGCCAGCCCCCCTCCCCCCGACCCGAGAAGCATCGAAGGAAAAAAAAAAACCGCGCGGTAGCCGCGCTCATGGCGGATCCGCCGGCCATCAGTGCGGTAGCCGCGCCAGCTTCCCCTCCCCTGGATCCGCCGGCTTCCCCTACCCTGGATCCACCGGCGCCTCCTCCCCCGGCGCGACCTGGAGCCCAGAGGCGTCCTGGCGGCGCGCCTGCTGCCCTGGTGCAGGGCCTCCGCCCGCACCCGCCGAGCCAGCAGCTGTCCGGGGCGGCGAGGCACCACCAGGCCGGGGCGGCCAGCCGCCCACCGCACCAAGGAAGTGGAAGGAGGGGCGGCCAGCCCCCCTCCCCGCGGCCAGGAGCAGCCGCCGGGCACCCCGCCACCCCCCCGCCCGGGAGCAGCAGTGGGCGGGCGGCCCGGCCCGCTGCGGCGAGCGAGACCACGCAGGGCGGCCAGCCCCCACCGCGGCCAGCGGAGAGCGAGGGCGGCCAGCCCCCCCATCCCGGCGCGAAGTCACTTCATCCCAAGGTGCTTTTCTTTTCTGTGTCAAAACCTAGAAGCAGAAACAAATGTATGTCAATCTAAAACCCTAAATCGATTTTGAATGCAGCATGGATGTGAATACAAGTTTCAAGTTAGAAATTAAATTGATTGGGAACCGTAAAAAGTGTAGACAGGAGTTCACCTGTTATGCCTTTGACATGGATATTGATTCGGACAAAGCAAATTTTATGGATCTTTATAACTCAGTGGTAGAGAAGTGCCGGCCTGATTATTTAGAAGTGGCTCATTTTCAATATTATGATGAAGAATTGAAATCTTTTCCTGAAGTAAAAATTGACCAAGACTTGATGAATATGTTTGAGAGACATTGGAAGAAAAAGTTCATCATCATGTTTGTTGTGTACCGAGGTAACAAAGATTGTTTTCTATGCTCATACATCTTTGTCACCGTAGTGAAAACTTGGCAACAACATATAATAATAAAAGGAGGAGAACTGAGGACTGTACACCTGAATCCTCTAAAAGGTATGTCACATGGCCCTATCTCTCTAGTCTGTACCATCCCAGCTTTCTTTCAAAACCTAAATTAGTTGACTATTGTGACAGCCACAGCTTGGAGGTGACAAAGAAGAAAAAGGGAAACCAAAGTAACTCCAACTCTGGCCGTTCAAAATTGTATGTTTACTAATTCTGAAATTAATTTGTAGTCATCCAAATCTTTCTTCTCATCTAAACCATTTGTCAATGTAGGTCTAGAAGTGGGTCAAATCAGCCCGAAGCACTTTCTAGTGCTAATGTTGGAAATGAACTTGTTCAAGTAAAGAAGAAGCGGGCCATACAAAAGAAGCTAGGCCTTCCAAAGAAAAAAACCATAAACAATCCCACGGTGCCACTCGATAGCCCATCAATGGGTACAAGAAGCAAGAAGGACACTCCTAGCAGCCACCGCCATGAGCACAAGAAGCAAAAGAAGGCTCGCCTTTGATATATTTCATTGAGCTCTTTATTTTATTCCCTTCACTCTATGTATGTGAGACCAATGTAGCACTTTTATGTGAACTTGATCTGTGGACTATGGTGATCTGTAGACTATGTGGCAAATGTGACAATGAAACTATGCTGAATTTGTCAACTATATGGTTATGTTGCTTATGTGAGAATTCCCATATATTTGTGAATATATATGTTGGTTATGTGAATATTTGGGAATATCTATGTTCCTGATGTGAATATTTGAGAATATATATATACACACACATCCAACATATACACAAAACAAGCAGAACTCTGTTATTTTATTTTTTTGGCCCCAGGGGTAAAATGGTCATCTTACACGCCACTTGACACCGTTACCTTGTGAAAACTGACGGAAGGCCGTAAAAGTAAATAAAATTTACTTTCAGGCCAAATAAGCAACTTCGAAAAAATTTGGGCCAGATAGGTAACGCAACTTTTTTCGAGGGCCAAATAAGCAATTGGCTCTACAATTTAAAACGGATAGAGTACGACTACTATATATATAATTTATTTTTATAATATAACAGGACATCGTCGCCTATCGTAAATATGATGAACACATACGTAGCCATGAACAAATATATTTTTATAATATAACAGGACGTCGTCGCCTATCGAAACCGAGTGGGAGGCGATTCCAAATAAAGGAGGGGTAATTGAGTTTTTGTAGTTTATTTTTTAATCAAGGGTAAAATGATAACTTCATAAATGCAAAAATTATATTTTAAGTACTATAGTTAGGAATTATGATTCAATTACTATAGTTGATGTGTTTGCTTTTTTTTTAGAAAAAAAGACGTCTTCTAGGGTTGGCGAGGTCTCTCCTCCTCCGATCCCACCCAAGGTGGGTGCAAGACCTGCGATGCGAGTCCGGGGGGGGGGGGGCGATCGGGCTCGGGATCGGGTTGGGCCGGGTGCGGTTAGGCCGAGCTTATGAAAAGACCAAAATACTCTTTGGAAAAAAAATAACATTTTGTGGAGGCAATGAGAGGCAATTACAATCATGGTAAAAGAACTCAAATAGTAAAATCTCCACCAGCCTACATGCTTTTTTTTTTTTGAGTCTACACAGTACGTCCACAACGTATATGGACATGGACACACTCACCCTTATGAATACATGTACGTAAACCCTAACTTCATTCTTATACAGGAAAGCAATTCAGTGAGAAATGAAAAACACAAAACGATCAGCTCCTTATCATCGGAAACGATCGTTATATACTAAGTAAGATATATATGCACGCTCTCAATCCTACTACATTCAACTTGTATGCTGCTAGTAGCTAGCTAGATCAAATTAAGCTACAAATTAGTACTTATTAATGTCTATATATACCAATATCACACAGCACTACTGCACGATTGTACACAACTCTCCAGCTGCAGGTATACTGACATGGTCCAAAAACTCAATATATAACTATCTTTGCACGACTGTGCCAAGTGTGCAGGCGAGCACTCATGCATTGCATTACGCGAGAAAATTAGGGAGGCCGACCTTCTTCCCGGTTTTCTTGACATCTTCTTGCACCTTTCTCCTGTACTCTCCGAACGTGAATTCCCTGTAAAGAGATGGCTCCTCGCACGTGCCTATCGGCGAGTCGTAGGACGGGCAGAGAAAGTAGGCAACGGAGAAGCGCTCCGTCTTGGCGTTGGTCATCACTTTGTGCTCCACGCTCTTGTATCTGTTGTTGCTCCACGCCTTCAAAATGCAAAACCACGACACAGCAAAAACAGTCAGAGGAAAGCCACCGTTACCTTTATTTGGGGGTACAACAATGCATATGCATGATTATTGATGTTGACAGATCGTAAGACACAAGCAGCATGTGTTTTCTAACTACTGCTACACGTAAGTAAGTTAGGTCTGTAATCTCTCTTTTGGTTTTGGATAAGGGCAACCACACTTTATAGTACACACTCCATATAGTAGGTGTACTAGGAGTCATAGCGGCAGAGCGATCTCCCCATTGCATTGGTTCCCTTCCCTCGCAAAAGCTGCAATACACCATGTGGTGTATCACGCATGGACAGGTGAGGTTCGGTACCGCAATGTTTTCCTGTCCCTCGAACGATCGAACTCGGCGGAATGAATAATGCTTCTTGTAGACTTTTCGTTACCAGCAGTGCAGTACGTTTTCTTCTTCTTTTTGGCCGAAAAGCGGCAGTACATGCATGCATGTGCATGCAGAGTCATGAACAGCCGTTCCCTTGCGCGGCTGTGCGTATCTGACGCGACAGAAGCCCCAACTTTTAATTTCAAAAATTGGAATTAGAATATATATGTAAATCATATACTAGATTATGTACTTCCACGAAGACAAGCTTAGCTTGTGAGTGATAGATGTTTCTTCTCGTGCAGAAAATGATGGATCGATAGATGTGGGCTTTTGCTGCTAGTAGCACAGTAGCCAGTACATGTACAGTAGGTAGCTAGGACGATGACGACGACGACGATACATCGACCGACCGACTGATGGATATGATCGGCACGTAACACAGCACAACATATGCAACGTGCAAAATGAAGGAAATGATGATGCGCTTTGCTTTGTACCTGGAAGAGGTCCCCGATGTTGACGATGAGGGCGCCGGGGATTGGCTTGACGGCCACCCACCTGCCCCCCTTCATGAGCTGCAGGCCGCCGACCTGCTGGTCCTGGCACAGTACGGTGAGGAAGTCGCTGTCCGTGTGCGGGACCAGCCCGAAGGCGTCGCCGGCGATGGGACACGGCGGGTACCGGTTCAGCCGCAGGAAGCACGTCGTCTCGTCGCACCCCTCCGGGAAGCGCTCGCCCCGGCCAGCCCGGGCCTCCTCCGCCAGGACGCGCGCCAGCGTGCCGGCCAGCTTTGACATCGCGCCCGCCACCTCCCGAGTCACATCCCTGCGCGCGGGCATTCCATCAATCAGCGACGTCGGCACGATCATGACTACTCGATATATCAATCCTGGCTTGCTTACTCCTGTTCCTATATGCTGATATGATATAACAACTGTAGGTCGTCCTAAATATATAATATATATTGTTGTGCCGACCTGAAGACCTTAATAATTTCCCCCTATTTTATATCTGTTCTACTACTATATAATATATATACATGCAACTACTAACAAGATTCAATGCTTCGAGCGAGCCCGGCCAATTATTATGGGAAAGTCAAATTTCTTATATATTACTTTATAGTAAGAATATATATATAAAAAAAATAAGACAAGAACATGGAAGAAAAGCATTCCATGTTTAATTAACTTGATTGATTGTGTGATCACCAAATAACCCAAAGCCAGCTTGGGTAATAATCCCCTAGCTTTTTTACTTTATATAGTAAAAATATATAGAAAAATAAGACAAGAAATGGACGAAAAGAATTCCATGTTTCATTAACTAGACTAGATTGATTGTGTGATCACCAAATAACCCAAAGCCAGCTTAATAATCCCCTTTTTACTAGACCCATGAGAGGACAACTGATAGAGTGATAGGACGCCGCATATATGCACACTTGTATAATAATCTAACTGTTGCTAGCTAGCCGTGAAATATATGCATAGTAATCTCAGTAGATTTTTACTACTCTCATGGGTCAACACCTAGCTTTGCATGAGTATCCACTCATGGACATCAGACAGACGTGAGTTATACAGTTGCAGCCCACCAGCCACTACACTTTCGACTTTGGAGGGTGATGGTGCCTAGCCAGCTTATTAACCGCCGTAAATCGAAGCGCCTATCCTTTTCCCGGCCAAATTACGTCGTCGTAGCTACTACCAGTAGTACTTATTCCGCCGCACTAGCTAATCAGCGTCGTAGTCATGCAACCCTATCGAATCATATATTTTTTTAGTTACCAGTCAGTTCCTCTAGGATGGGAAAGCTTTTTTGTATAGATATATTATTCCTGGAGATAGAATAGAAAAATCTGACAACGGATAGACACATGTCGAGCGCTGTACGACTAAGCTCGTTCATAAAAAGCATGGGTACATTTTAGTTTATCAGTTCTTAGATATATACTCTCTTCATGATGGAATATAAGACGTTTATTTCGCAAAAAAAGAATATAAGACGTTTGATTTTTTAACCCTAATTTTGATCACTCATTTTATTTTAAAATTTGTATAAATATTATCAAATTTAAGACATTTTTAAGAACTTTTAAAAATTAAACCACAACAAAATACGTGACATTTTGCACAAATTCTTAAATAAGAGACGAGTGGTCAGATTTAGGGTAAAAAAATAAATCAAATATCTTAATTTGAGACGGAGTTAGTATATAGTGCACTTCAGGATGCTTGTAAAGTGATTATGTACAAAGCTATATTCTAATTAATTCTTGTTTCGTAAAAAAGTTCCTAAAAAACTAAGCATGATACTTGTAGTTTATCTAATTGGGGGGGGGGGGGGGGGGGGGGGGGGGGGGGGTTGGTGTTCACACTTCACACAAGTAGTGATACTGTGCACGCACCTATGTCGGTACGAACCCTTTTTTTTTTAAGCATAGAATTTGGCAGGGTGTTCTGCCCCGTTTCATTTCAGTTAGAAGCAAAGGTTCCAAGGTTAGTTACGAACCTGAGGGTGGTGAGTTCGCCGAAGTCGCAGGTGCCGCCGCCTCCGTCGGACCCGGAGACGCCGGCGAGCGGGACGTGGAAGGCCTCGGACCAGGACAGCTGCTGCGGGGACGTGGCGGTCGGGCTGCCCCATCGGTAGGAGTGGTTGAGCAGGCCGGCCGTGGCCTTGGCCTCGAACGGCAGGCGGAACAGGCGCGCCTGCTCCCGGCGCATGGCGTCCAGGAGCTCCTGGGAGATGCCATGATTGCGCACCTGGAAGAAGCCCCACTCCTCGGCGGCGCGCGCGATGGCGGCCGCGCACGCCACACGCTCCGCCTCCGAGGAGGCGCTGCCGCCGTCGTCGCTCGTCAGGCACCCGACGTCGATCATCGGGAGCTCGCACTCGGCCACGACGGGCAGTGGTGAGACGACGTCGTCGTGGTCGGTCGATGGCATCGTGTAGCACGCGCCTGCCTCATCATTGCAGCCACCGCCGCGGCGGAGCAGCGCGTAGTAGCTGTCTGCCAGCGGCGGCTCGGCTGCGCTCCCCGCGAAGGCCGGCATGGCTATGGCTGGCTGGCTCCTGGTGGTCAAGCGAGCAAGGTAGCTAGCTAGTCGTGGCTGGATGAGCTGCGGAGTGCAGTGCAGGCGCAGGCACGCGCTCTAGCTGATTGTAGCTAACTGTGTGCTGTGCTTGTCTGCCTGTGCGACCGTGCTCTATATATAGCAGTGCGCGGCGATCGATCGACGCGGCCTTTCTTGGCTGGCTGCAGCCAGCCGTTAGCTAGGGCCGCCCGGCCGCGCGCCTCGGGGATGTCTGCACCGTACTCGTACACGCACGACGCAGCTGTGCACGCACGCTTGTGGTCGTGGGCTCGTGGCGTCACCAAGCCTAGATTAATCTGCATGGGTCCGGCCGAATCTATAGTGTTATTAGCTAGGCTTTTAACTAAGATAGCTACTAGTACTAATTGTGCTGGTGGTTAATTATAGTCGTCGAGGCGCGCCGGCGCAGGCCGACACTTGGAGGCATAACGCGCGGTAGAGGCGACGTACGCAGCGCGTGTGTTGACTGGGCCAGCGATCGACCAGACCATCAGCAGCAGGAGGCCTGTCACTGGCACCGGCCGGGCGTGCATGGCGATGCGGACACTCTATTTTACTACGACTACTAGTCTGCGTTTTTTTTACCGCTCGGTTTACCGCGGTAAACCGCGGTTACCGAGGTAACCGGGCCGGTCCGGTTCCGGTTCGGTCCGGTTCGGACCGGCCCAAATTTGAAATTTGAAGTTTGAAAAAAAAATGCTGAAAAAATTCCTAAAAATAGCTGATGAATTATGGAACCCAATGGTGTAAAAAGTTTTGAAATTGGAGCTCGTATGATATGAAAAAATTTGAATTTGAGTTGGTTTAAAAAAAAAAAGGCGCGGCCCGTTAAGGCCCATTAGGCCCAATAGGCGCCGAGGGCGCATAAGGCGCCGTGGCTCGCGGCCCCGCCCCCTTCTTCCGCCCTTGGCCGCCGCGCTCCGCCGAACCGCCGCGGTCGGGCGGTAAACCGCGCCGGGAGGGCGGTAAACCGACAGCGCGTCGCGCTGATCGCCGACCGCTCCGGTCAGTCGGTTTACCGGCCCGGTCAGCCGGTTTACCGAGAGGCTCGGCCGGTTAGCCGCCGGGTAGGTAAGTTTTTTTTTGTTTTTTTTTTGTTTAGAGTACTTTTAGCTCTAGGATTTAGGTAGGATATGCTTGTAGGGTATGATTTTGGGCCCGATCTATGATTTAGGTAGGATTTTATAGTGTAGGGTATGATTTAGGTAGGATTTGGGGTAGAATGCATGTATTTTTTGTTTTATATTGTTGAGATACATGGAATTTAGGTGTGACTTAGTGATTTAGGCACTTGATATATATTCTTGACATACATTTTGTGCACTTGGTGTATTTATATATTGATATGTCTATGTTGTTGTTCGTTCATGCGGGTAGACAATGTCGGGCGAGACCCCACGATCGTGTATGGGAGCATGGTCAAAACCTTTCTCCTGGATGGTATTGCAATTACGTAAAGTGACGAAACATGGCGGTGGTTGCACTAGATTCAAGCGGCATTTGGCGGGCGCGGGGCGGATGTCGTGCATTGCAACGAGTGCCACCGGATGTGCGTGCCTACTTTCGACGAGCTTGACACAACTGCGCAAAGAACCAATGAGCGGGCTCGAGTAAAGGCTGCACGGAGGCGGCTGCACAACAGGGAAACCAGCCCCTTGGTGATGAGAAATATGAGGCTTAGATGCAGGCAGCAATGAACATGTCGAGAACACAATATGACTACGAACAAACTGTTCGACGAGAGAGGAGGTCACTACGAGCATGGAGGGGGTAGTGGTAGTGGCGGTGGTGGTGGTGGTGGTGGTTCGCGTGGGGGAATCCTATTCGAGAGGATGTTTAGTAGAAGAGCGGGATCACGAGGGGAGACTCCCGTGGTGGTGGACGACTATAATGCGGCAATGGGTGGGAGTAGAGGAATGTACCAACCAAGGATTGATACTGGCAAGTGGACACAAAAGGGGAAAAATGCAAAGGAAGCAATTGGTAAAGCTTGGTCAAAGTGGTTCCATTACATAGGAATCCTAGGAAGAAATGCAGACAATCCCTACTTTGTCGGTGCGGTCCGAGAGACACAGAAGCATGGTAAGTACCTATAGTTGTAGATTCTGGCATTTTTTATCTTTGCATATTCTCATTATTTGCCTATGGTTTCAGTGAAGGCATCATGTCACCCACAGAAGGGAGATTGATGGCAAGTACCTCGATCGAATGAGAAAGACTTGCAGATTAGGTACGCAAAGTTTCGGACCGAGTGGCCCACCTTTGGCGTCACGTTGATGTGTGATTCGTGGACTGGCCCCACTAGAATGAGTGTCATAAACTTTCTGATATATTGCAATGGGATCACATGGTTTCACAAATCTATTGATGCAACTGGATTAACTCAAGATGCGGACTATCTGTACTCGGTACCTCCTAAACATTGTTGTGCTTCTTATCCATTTTTTCTGCGGATACGTACAAGAGGCTAATATGTTGTGCTTCTTTTTCAGGAGATTCGCAAGGTGGTGCTTGAGATTGGCGCCGAGCATATTGTCCATGTGGTCACCGACAATGGTTCCAACTTCAAGAAAGCTTGCAACGCTCTGAAAGATGAGTTTGAACACATTGTTTGGACACCTTGTTCTGCACACACCATCAACTTGATGTTGAAGGATATTGGTAAAAGGGACGATCATGCAGGTATGATAAAATCATGCAAGCGAATTTCAACTTGGTTGCACAACCATAATAAGTTGAATGCAATGATGAGGAAAGCAATCGGCGGTGAGTTGGTCAAGTGGTGTGCCACTAGATTTGGGACCAACTACATGTTTCTACAGAGCATTTATAGTAAACGTTCAGAGTTCATGCAGTGGATGGCATCTCCTGAGTTTTTGTCAAGCAAGTGGGCAAGTACAGATGAAGGTCGGTATGCTCAGCACAGGATGACAAACGTGCAGTGGTGGGAAGGATTGGGATACATCATCCAGACAGTTGCACCAATTTACAGGTTCCTTCGCTTCGCCGATAAAGACAAAGAGGCCAACATGTGTCAAGTGGTGTACGAGTACCAGAACTGCAAACTTGAGTTGCAGTCGTTCTTTGGAAGAAATGAGCACACATGGAAAGAGTATCTTGCTATAATGGACCGAAGGATTCGTGACGTGTACATAGGGACGTATGTGGGTCCAGGTATGATATAAACGACTTATATTTATTTCTCCCGCTATATATGTTCAACATGTTGCTTATTTGACTCAATATGTTGCAGCTGCTGTTCTAAATCCAAAGGTTGCATACACTATGGAACCATCTCTGACGATGTTTTCTGGACTCAAGGAGGCTTTTCTGAAAATGACGGATGTGAACACCCATGCAGGCGTTGCAGGAGGCAAAGCTTTTTCGACAAAAGGTTGGTGAGTTTGGCACAGAACTGGCGACAAAAATGGCACAGGATTACAAGACCTCCCCATGTCTGTGTTGAGTATATATGACATCATGGATTTTTACTTGCGTGACTGATTTGTTTGTGTTCGCAGTGACCACATAGACACAGACGATCTACGTCGGGCTACAGGGCATGAAAACATCAGTGATTGGGCCCGACACAATGTGGGTTCCAGTCACCTTGGGAAGAGAAAGATGCACATGTCGCCTCCTAAGGGTCAACAGAAAAGAAAAAAAGGAAAACGAAAGCCAGTGACCAGCGACACAGAGACTGAGGATGAGTAGCGGAGCCAGCCATACTATTCTGAGGATAGCCAGGCTCGTGCTAGTGGTGACTCTGACAGTATTGACGATGACAGTGACGGTGGCGGTGGCGGTGGCGGTGGGAGTGGCGGTGGTGGTGGCGGTGGTGGTGGGTATGCAGGTGGTGGTGGTGGCTATGAAGGTGGTGGTGGTGGTGGTAGTGATGCTGGTGGTGGTAGTGATGCTGGTGATCCTCGTTACGCATGTCTTCATTTCACAGGTATCCATTGCAGTTACATTCGCACAGTTTTTTCTATCCATGACTACTAATTATGGTTGATTGCAGGCGAGACCGACTTCACACATGCTACTCAAGACCGTGACCATGGGCAACCGTCATCGTAGAGGAGATCATATGCACCGACGGACTACGACACCCCACAGTACTCTTCTTCCTCCTACAGTGATACCTCACAAATTTACTTTATAGCTATCCCATTCCTGACGTGAGCGTGCAGCCTGCTAATAAATGGGTGTTTGAATGGGAAGACCCTGAGTTTTATAGAACATTAGTTCAGGATTGGGAGACAACAGCAGCATGGACGGGCAAAACTTGGCAACAATACAAGGCTGAACTGCTCCGGGAGCAGGGTATCTCTCTTATGTCCATCGCCGAATATCAAGCGTCGTGCCGATATGGGGTCTTCCCATACATCCTCCAGAGTGAATGAGACTATGTGGTTGTGTTTGTATGCGACGACATGGTTGTATTTGTATGCGACGATTTATTTGTATGAGACTACGTATCGGTTTGTAGTTGTAACCGACTATGTATTTGCATTCTACTAAATATTGTTGCTTTAGTGACTTATGCTATTTAGTACCGCATTGTGTTGTATGTGAACATTAATAGGTGCCAAAAAACTACCCAAAAAAGTGTTTATTCAAGCAAAAAAAAATCCGGTTTGCAGCGGTTACCGGAAAAACCAGCCGGTAACCGCCACAAACCGGCCGGTTTACCGACCGGAAACCAAACCACAGCGCGTTCAAATTCAAATTCAAATTTGAATTTGAACGGTTTCCGGCCGGTAACCGGACTAACCGGCCGGTAAACCGTTTCCGGCCGCCTCCGGTCGGTTCGCTCCCACCGGTAAAAAAAACACAGCTACTGGTACGGGACCCCGGCCGGTTTGAAGACTGAACGCTGAACGTGCGTGTACGTACGTCGTGTATATGTCTAGAGAATTCTCTGGAAGGGTACGGTGTACACAGGTCAGGTACAGCGTTGTCGGACCCGGTGCTGCGCCTGCGCCCCTGCAGATCGACTCGATCCGCAGCAGGTCATGGCCGCTCTGATCGAGTCCCTGACCGGAGGCACATTCTCGCCGCCGGTCATGGACTCATGGCCCTGCAGCTGCAGGCTAGTCGCATGCAAGACTGCTAGCTCTCCGGCCCGTTGAGACGCATGCAAAAAAGTATATACATAACCAAAGCAGAAACGAAGCTAATATTAATCCGAGGTCTCGAAGCCCAGCCAGAAATAATCAAGGTATAATGGTGCCCGGAGTAGACAAGGGGCCGTGTCGTCTCGCTTCATGCCGTTCCTTTTGGGGCACCATGGCCGCCCGGTGTGGGGCATGGCTTGAGGAGCTAGAATTCTAGATTCGGTAGTTGCAACTGGCGTTGTTGGTTTCATGTATCACCAAGCAGCAGGCACAACGCCGCATCCGCACTGTTTTTCTTTTCTGGAATATATATATAAAAAAACATGCAGCCTTTAATGAGCGTGAGATATTTCTAATAACTTAGCTTATATCCGCCCTGCTTTGACTTATTAACACTGTTATTAGCTATGGTATAATATTTTTGTCATAAACTTATCGGCCGTAAAAAATATCAACGGAAGGTGGCCTTATATTATAAGTTTGCTACTCCTCTTTCTCCATAATACACCATACCTGCACTGGTTCATGTCTAGCTAGTAGCCTAGTAGGCCTACGTATGCCGATAACGAATCCATTCCTCCATCACCTAGCTACGTCATCTTGCATTGTTTGGACACGATAATGCTATTTCGCCCATGTATACATATAAAAGTTCTATTAATATATTCATAATTCTAAGAAAAAACACTCTCATCAAAATATGGTTGATAAATATAAAAATGGACAAGTGTAGGGAATGATGTTATCAAAATATACTTCATCCAGTCTCAAATTTGATTCCATCGCCTTATTGCTGAGTTCGTCATCCTTTCGGAGCGGTTGCAGCGGGTGCTGCTGACTGCCGATGCCCCAGACACATTCAGATGGAACCTGTCGGCTAGTGGCGCCTACTCGTCGTCCTCAGCCTATGACGCCATATACCTGGGCTGCTCCGCGCCGCTGGGGGCTCGACTGCTTTGGAGGACCTCGGCGCCGCCCAGGGTGCGACTTTTCTTTTGGCTGGCTATGCATGGTCGCTGCTGGACTGCTCATCGGCGTTGGCGGCATGGGCTTCAAGACTGTGCCTCTTGCATTCTCTGTGATCAGCACGACGAAACAATTGATCATATCTTGCTTGGCTGCGTCTTTGCGCGGGAGGTCTGGAGCAAGTGCCTTGCCTTCTACCACCTTCAGGGTCTTGTGCTTGTGATGGAGGAGCCGATCATGCCGTGGTGGACCAAGGTTAGGAAAGCCATCCCCAAGCCACTCAGGCGTGGTTTTGACTCCCTTTTCTTCCTGATTGGCTGGTCCATTTGGAAGGAGCGAAACTCCAGAACCTTCCAAGGGATTACTACCTCGGCGGCGTTGCTAGCGGAGCGTGTCGTGGAGGAGGCGGGTGTTTGGGTGGCGGCGGGGTTCAGACAACTTGCTATCTTGGAATCCAGGCGCTAGGGGCTTGGCAAGGTGTATGAGCGGGTTAGTTGTTTTGTAATCACAGCCTCGTGCAGCTTGGGTGTGGGTGTGTGGATTACCAGGGACCTGTATCTTTAACTCTCTCCTCCTTAATGAAATACGCGTCAACGGCGCGCTCTCGAAATTTTTTTTGATTCCATCTAGGTTTTATTCTAAGTGTGAAAAGCTTTAATTAGCAGTAACTAGAAAATACCTTATGAAAAGTTTGCAAATTACAGATGCATTTTCAGTAATTAGTCTATAAATGTGAAGCTTATACTACGTTGCAAATCGATTGGTGATCGATTTTATTTTCAAAAAATAATTTACAGAACTTGATATTAAAAAATTAAGTTTACAGGAAACATCTTTCCTTTTATTCAACCCTACCAAAACATTATGCTTTTTATATATTGCAGGACTGCTGGTCAAACTATATATTTGCACCGTATGTTGGTCAAAACAAACTAATTAGTATATATATATACTCTGACGACTCCTGGTTCTCGCTGAAAATTGAGTATACTTCTCTCTCGTTGCAAGAACAATTAAGCAATGTGTAAAGGGCGGCAGTTTGTTTCCCCATCCCGAAGTACAGACAAACTTTCCAACTTAACACACCAGCAGCAGCTTTTCATTACTCTAATACTCCTGCTGCCACAAAGTTCCGTACTTCGTTTCTAAGCTACCGGCCGGTCTGATGAGATCTTATACTCCGTAATTCACATTCATGGGTTTTCTCTGGCTAGGTTCGGCACAAGAATCCAATGGTTTCCCTGTCAGGCTGAGATTTTTATTTTCAGATCGAGCAAAGATTTCAAAGGTTTCACACGCATAGGATCACGCGTGGACGTACGCATATTCGTTCAAATTCGATCTCGTCATGTCTGCTGACCAACTTTATTTCCGATCCTCAGCTCTGCTGCTAGCCTGCTACTACTGCCGCCGCTATTAATAGTTTATCTTAAACAAAACAGGAGCTAGAAGGAGCTGGAAGCATCAATCTCATTTGCCAGGATCGACCAAAGCATGCCATGTTACATTGTCCAAGCAGGGGAAAACGTATCATATATTATATATATGTACATATGTTCCTTACTCATTTATTGAGGCATGTCTCGATTTATATTTACTTGGAGACCAACGACTAGGCCACTGTGACACTCAAAATTCATCATTTTTTCTGTTGTAATTTTTTTCCTCTTATTTTGCTGAGTTTGTGATCGTGTTTGATTTATTTGATTGATGCTATTTCTCATTACTCTTGTTCAGTGGCTTTTATCTTCTCAAGATGAGACTACCTCTAAACTATAGATTATGGAAATATAAAAGCTTCTCCATGGTCTTTTAGCGCAGCAAAACCAGATCAAAATTACTTGTGTGATATGGTCATATGGGCCAAGATCAGTGACATGTTATTCTCAGTCTCCGATTAATAAAAAAAAATCATAATTGGAGATGCAAGGAGTTGAACCCCGTACCTTTTTCATGCATAGATAAATGCTCTACCAATTGAGCTACATCCCCAACTTTTGTTTAATTTGCCACTACAAATTATTTTAAATTAATTTAATCCTGGAAGATAGACTAATAAAAAATCAAAATTAGAAATGCGAGGAGTTACGTCCCTAGTTCTATTTAATTTCCACCACAAATTATCTTAATATGTGATTTAATCTTGGATAGATTAATAGAAAAAATATGGTTTATGAATATCACAAAAAAGGTTCCAAAAATTGTCTCTCAAGGACAAGGACGTGTCGGGAAAAAATTTTACATTACTAAAAATAAATTAAAATAGTTTACAACGAAAAATAAATTAGGTTTGAATTTATCATAAGTAGTAATATTAAAAATAAATGATTAGTCAATAGTCATGGAGAGAACTTTTAAATAGATTCATTATATCTTGTTCTTTATGATAAATGTCGGATATTTCATATTTTTATCGAATATGAATATGAAATCAGATAGAGAGAAAATACTGAAAAGCGAATACAGATACCATTTAGTTTCTATATTAACAAGGGATACGAATATGAATATCCATATACAAGTTTTGGCGGATTTATATTTCCAGACATCTATTTCCGTTACTCTTTTTTTTTTAAGGGGATTTCCGTTCCTCTTGGGGTCGGCAAACGCGCGATGGCCTTTCGATACCTGCGGCTGAAGCCCATGACACGAATGCTTCGCAATCCAATGGAAACAGTCAACACAGTGGCCCCGAAGCCGGAGCTCCGCATTCGATCGATCAGATTTGTGGTGGCGGCAAAAAGGATGATGGAAAACGCAGTAGTGCGTGCGTGTGCTCAAAGCGCAATTTCTTCGAGCACAATGCACGCTGTCAATGCACCTGAAACTGAAATGGCACACTCGCGTGCCCCACCAATAAGTAGTACACTACTAATTACTTTTCTGGTGTCAGCAGCGACTAGCTGATGCTGATACGCTGTGTTGCCGCCGGAGGCAACACTCGTACTAGAGGCGCCGACAAACTTCCACGGCAAACTTTTATCTAGATCATGCTATACTCGCTCCGTCCACAAAAGATGCAATTATAGGATCCATGTCAATTAAATTAGTTCAATTTAATCAAGGTTATAGTAAATAGCACTAGTATTTATGTCTTTAAATAAATTTATTATGAAAATATATTTTATTACTAATCTAATAATACTTATTTTATATCAATAATTTTAATATTTTTTATATAACTTTGGTCAAAATTTAAATTATTTGACTTCTCGATAAGTGAGAATTACATGTCTTGTGGATAGAGGGAGTACCTTCTTTGACAACAGCCATATATATCATCAATCACGAGAAAACACTAGTACCCTTAAATACTAAAATCAATGTATGAAAATACATTCACCATGTCAAGTCATCACTGAGCCTCATCCAAGGTTATTAATCAAAGGTGAGAAAAGGCCTTCTATACCATTAAAAATTGTAAGTTCCATTCAATGCCACTGGTACTAATGGATTGTAGGGAACACGTTATGGATTGCATATAAGTTTCACAGGAATCAGTTCAATTTCATTGAAAAACGTGGAACAGGAATTTTTTCACGCAATCACCGGGCTGACCACAAAGGGAATTAACCAGCCTCAACATTGTGATCAGCATGATCATTTTGGTTGTAGGCGATCGGTGTTTCGGCCCATCTCAGAGAGCTAGCGTAGTGGTCGCCACGATGCAAACACCTTCGTGTGCCAACTCTTGGTTTTGTTGATCCCGATGAGCTCGCTATCTTGATATTGGTTGTCGTTCCTATGCAGGTTGTCCTTGTCGGTGGACTATTCCTTCTTGCTATCTTCTCACCAGCAAGCATTCTTATGTAGATGATGCAGTCTTTGGCGAGGTAGCTCACCAGAAAGCCATGATTTTGGCATGGATTGTTCATGATTTGATCAAACTTGTCCTCATTGCCTTGTCTCTTCTTGTGGCCAGTGCTTCGACCCTGCTTATGCTTGTGATTCTTATTCTTTATCCGGGATGGCTCGGTCCTGTTAGGGGGAAGCTTGACGATCTGGTATAGTTGCCAGGCGTGAATCGTCACTGCATTTTTGTGGAATGATGTAGCAGAGTGGCGGCGATGGTGTATCCATGTCACGGGTCCTCGTTGGTCTTTCCATCTCTAGAAAGCTATGTCAAGAAGGTACTTCCGACTGAACCTAGGAAGGCTTCCTCAACGTAGTGGTTCATGTGGTCTCCATGGCACCTTCGAGTCTGACAAGGAAGAGGCAGATGGAGGGCGACTGTGCGTCCACTTGTACATATGGCTCGAGATCTTGCAGATGAAGGTTTCCAAGCCAATCGATGACGAAAGCCATGTTGCTTGAAATGGTGTTGTCGCCTAGCTACATCTAGTTGGTGGTCGTCGATCCTAGTAATGAGAACCATCTAAAACACAACTCTTGTATGAAAAGGCCTCTTCTACCTTGTGCAAATAATCCCAATGGAAATAATTAGAGCTAGTCTTTGACACCTAGCAATTTAGTGTTGACGGAGAAATTTGAAGTTTTGATGATAGTTTAAGACTGACATGAAAGGTTCAAAGGTTTCTAGCGGTTTAGACCAACAGGGAGGTTTTAATCTCTCCTGATGGTACCCATAGAGAAGGTTTTCCTAACAATAAAGACAAGAGCCGTCATGTAAATCCTTCATCGTATAACCATCATGGCATCATGAACTGGTATGCGACAATTTTCTTCCAAGGAAGATCATTTTCTACGTGTTTCAAAAAGAAAGTCTATCGGATCCCTGACAATTACTAAACATGGAAAATCATTCTTGGTAGTTTTTTGGACTTTGCCTATCGGTTTTGGCCCACGGGACATTTGCTGGGTACTGTTCGGCCCAAAAGTAAGTCTGTGTGCATATGATCCAGTAGCCCACTATGCTATCTTGCCCACGTAACTACAAAAGGGGCCTTACCTTGTTGTTTGGGAACGTATCCTATGCAAACCAAGCAAACTGTGCAAACTTGTAAACTTTTAATTAAGATCACAGGATCTCATCCGATGGCTAGAAAGAGAGATGGCGCAGTTTTACAAAAAACCGCCCGCTGTCCCCTCTATCCGTTTTGCAAAAACCCACATGCGCCCTCCTCCCGTCACTTTGGGCCCGATCCCCTCTTTCCTCTCCCCCTCTGTTCATGTTCGTGGAGAGAATGGCTGCGATTGCTGGAGGCCGGTCCTCCGCCGTCTGCGCAGGCTGCTGCGCTGTGCGTGCTCGACGGACGGAGGTGCTTGTATCTCATAATTGTATCACTGAATGCAGAATTCAGGGTTGCTTGTTCCTAGTTGCTTGTTCAGGCTTGCTGGTTCAGAATTCAGAATTGTATCTCACAATTAAGAATTCAGGGTTCCTTGTTCGTAGTTGGTTCAGAATCTTAGTTGGGCGTAAAATTGGTGCTACCTAATTCTGTAAGGCAGTAGATGTGAAAGTTCAGGTTCTGTCAGAACATGTAAAAATTGTATCTCAGTTGCTTCATATTAGCAATTCAATCCACGTCCGTCGAGCTCCAGTGCCTGCTCGTTGCTGCCGGGCTCGCGAACGTCGAGGGCGCGCGACTGCTGGCGGCAGTTGAGGGTGGACGGCGTCTCCCGGCAGTCGAGGGCAGGGGCGGCTCGCGGCTGCCGGGCTCACGAACGTCGAGGGCCGGCGGCGGCTCGCAGCCATCGGAGTTCATGGTTTCGATCGGCAGCGAGTTTGTGTACAGGAGAATGAACAGGCGGCGGGGCAGAAACAAAGCAGCAACTCACGTATACTGGAGATTAGGGAGGGGTCATTTGAAAAAGAAACGTTTACTAAGTCTAATGGCGGGCGTTTTTTAGTAAAATTACCCCATCTCGTTTTCTAGCCATCGGATGAGGATCCTGTGATCTTGATCGAAAGTTTGCAAGTTTACACAGCTTGCTTGGTTTGCACACGATACGTTCTCTTGTTGTTTTGCATCCATGTTTACCGGCAATGGCACAAATGCGTTGGATAATAATTTTCTTTTTTTCTTTTCTTTTATATTGGATATCCTTTGGGCTTCAATTCTCATCATCAAAGAGAGGAGTTGTCCAACTTTACAAAGAAGGTAGGTACTGCTATTACAATAACTTTTTCTCAGAAAAAAAAACTATTACAATAACTCACCCACAAAAATAATTGAAATACATCACGAAATAGAGTTCTACATAATAAACAAATCATAACAATACAGATGTCCATTTATAGGAGGCAAAAAAAAAATAAAAAAAAAATAACTGCGTAGCTATTGACTCTTGGTTCAGGCAAGCCAAAGTCAGCAACTCCTTCCAATCGGAGCCCCAAAACCAGTACATAACGCGGTAAATAAGAACGGCAAAAACAGTTCTGATGATCGGGAGTATTTATCAAAAGTGATTTTGTTTGTTGAGAGCTATTAGGCCACCAAATTAGTGGAGCACATATCATCAACAATTAGCAAGACCGGTGGACTAGCACGGCTTCTTGCAGAAGCACCTGTGCACGATCGTCTCGCGCCTGCACTCGCCACCGGGAAAGCCCTCCTTCAAGCACGCCTCTTTGCATTTGTCGCCATCGTAGCAGAAGCCGTTGAACTCGACACTCTTCGATAAGCAGATGCCTTCTTCCTTCTTCTTGTTTTTCTCCTCCTCCTTCTCCACTTTGTCCTTTAACAAGGTCTGCCTGCCTACTCCCATTTTGGCATCGACGATGGCTCCCATCTCTGCATATGCATATTGATCACATTTCATTTCATTTGTCCCATTTTGCAGATTTGCAGCGTACTGATTAATCACGAACGCGTGGTGACCAATCAATCAATCTGCTTCGTACGAGCACGATTATAGATGGCTAATGAGCAATTGACGCCTGATCAGACCATAAGGCGTAAGACAATTACCTGCTGCGACGAGGAGGAGAAATAAGAAGAGCACCGCTCTGCGAGACACTGCCATCTTTCTCTCGTTTCACCAGGAACCGCTGAACCTGATCCCAACCTCGATGGGTGACAGTACAAATGGGTGTGGAGGAATTCTCGGGGATACAATTGGAACACAGGAGGACCGAATTTAAGTATGAACAGCGTTGGCGCCAAGCTTAGATTAGTCATTCCTTAATTTGGGACGACTAAACCTGTCCCTGACCTTGACAGGTGATGACTTTTTCGTGAAAAGCTCCCCAGTTTTTGGATAATTATTATTCAAATGTGCATTTACCAATTCACCCTCCACAACAAAGAAGGGCTCTCATTGGTGGACATTCTCAAACTACTGGATTTACACAAAAGTTTAGCTTCTGTACTGTGCCCTCCAACGGTCGATCGAATAGTTATTGGTTTTAGTTGTTCTGTAGAACAATCAATCCCAAAAATTTCCTACCTCATGAAAGCAGTAGCAGCAGGTGTCTCGGAAAACTAATTCAAAAGTTTAGCATCTCGTATTTTAAAAAACTGTTCTGTTTCACTTGCCACTCTCGGAGGAAAGCCCTGCCTCTCTCGCTCAGTTTTTGTTACTATCTGAAAACAGTTTCTATCATCTCTTTTGAGGAAGAAGACTGCTGGGGTTACATTTGGGGAACGAAATGGTATTTACAGCTCAGAAAAATTGAGAGTAGGGAGATTTGAGTAGTCTCATGTAACAAATTTCTTGCATGGTTCAGATGTTAAAGTAGATTCAGAAGAACCAACAGTTGCATTACATCCATTTTGAAACCATGACCTTACACGTGACATGCAGCAGCATCGTGTTGACGACTAATACGGATGCAGATTAACTGCAATGAGAATTGAGAATTTGAGATGTCATTCCGCACGCGCAGGCATCATCAAATCCCGGGACATGCATGGCATGGCCAGAAGTTTATTCGCGGGAACAGAATCAAAAGCAACAGGAAACAGCAGACGACGCGCTACAACTACAACGTAACAGCGCATCAGCAGCCAGCAGAGGAACAACGGTAGTAAACAAAAACAGCAACACACGTAGGAGAGAGGACCAATATAGCTAACAACAGTGATCGGCTTGAATTGCATGCCGACGACCTGCCGGACCGCCACGAGCAGCAGACCGGGGCTAGCAGATCTTCTTGCAGAAGCACTTGCGCGTGGCGCCCTCGGACTTGCACTCGCCGCTGGGGAAGTTCTCGGTCTGGCACACGTTGGCGCAGTTGCTGCTGCTCATGCACAACCCTTTGAACCGGTGGCTCTGCGACAGGCAGTGCCGAGCCTCCGCCACCGGCGTCGTCCCCAGCTCTGCACCACCGCGTCGCGTTTTTGTTAATGTTTAGTTTGCACGGCCAATGCAATTCAAGCAACACTGGGCACGGTGGAGAGGAATTGAATTAGACAGGCACGCACCTGTGGCGACGAGGAGGAGCACAAGGACCAGGACGGGAGCGGCGGCCATGCGGCGAGACAGCGCCATGGCCTTGTTGACACGAAGCTGAACCACGCCTTCTCGCTCGTTCTGAGCTTTGCTAATAAGGCTATTCACTGACCTCTCTGACTGGCGTACGTCCTAACGAGGGATGGAATAGATGGGAAGAAGAGGCACGGTTTATATAGAGCGCTGGCTTTGAGCTCAAGGGACAGATTAGCTGATGTTTAAAGCGCGTTCAAGAAGAGTATATTGATCAGGGCTGTGCAGGAACAGCCGAACAGGACACTGGTGCAATTATTTCACGGGCCGGATTCAGAATTGGATTCTAGCTGGCCATTGATGGATAGCAGGACAGGCACACCATGCAATGCACCGCTCAGAAATGGGGTCCTGGGTTCAGCGGCAGGCTATGGCCGGATTCAAAACTGGTGGCCAATGGCCAAAGTATTGGGTTATGGTTGCCCGTTGCAGGATGCGGCTCCAGTCCAGGTACAGTCCTGCATACACGACGGCACGGCTGTATGGCTTCTACCACGCATTTCTTGGCTCTTTGTGGGTGGATGAATGCATGATTCATGAATGATAGGGTGATAGGGTCAGATCAGATCCATCGGCAAGCAGATGTGTCATGTGTGCGCGCGCGTCCGAGTCTGAATTCCGTAGGGTGCCCATTTCCATGGGTCGTTTGGGCCACTGGGACAGTAGATCGCACTGGCGAATGCATCCGAGGGGATAAGGCCTGAACCTGAAGAGTTCGTCTCGTCCATCAGAATCCAGTGCATTTGTGATATCGTGTACCCCATTCAGTCCACACTTTTTACTATGGAAAATGCCCCTGCTGAGAAGACAAGGGGAGGGCTGAACATTTTCGGTGGCCAAGTAAAAGTACTGGGCCCTTCCAATCCGAGAAGGCAATAAGACGCATGGGTGAACAACAGAGATAGCTTTTTTTGCCTTCAAAAAAAACAGAGATAGCTTTTGAGCTGCTGCAACAGATAACACAAATGCTAGAAAACATACCAGCAAACAGAAAATTCAGATGTTTGGAGATACAGCTGGGGAGACAGATTCTGTTCTTCAGAACATACAACTTTTAATGGGTCATCAACAAATTCATGATATTCATAAGTGGCTGTGGGAGTGTTTATGCCAGCCAAAACATAAGATTTTCTCCTGGTTACTAATAAAAAAAAAACAGGTTAAGCACAAGAAACATTCTGAGATGGAGAAACATGCACCTTGAGTCTTATAATCGTGTCCTTTGTCTGCAAAACACTGAGGAAACGTGTCTTCATCTCTTTCTTCAGTGTCCTTTTGCAAATCAGTGATGGTATAGCTCATTTACATTGACATCCCTCTGAATGTGGAATTCGCGGACCATTTCAAGGACAGGTTTGAACTCCCAATTCTTTATGGCTGTTGTTGTCCTAATGTGCTGGTCTATATGGACACCGAGAAATGATCTGATCTTCAAAGGAATTCAGCCATCAATCAGCCGTGCCTGTTCACTGTTCCAAAAGGAAATTCATTTGCTTGAGGCTTTAGCATAGAGTCCGGTTTGAAGAATGGATACAATTTTTTTTTGAGCTCTTAGCTGCGTTTTCTTTCTTTGTTCCCTAGCTTGCTTTCTGTTTTTTTGCTACTCTTGTATTGTCCCTTGTTGGTTTCAATAAGGAAAAAGTCTACTTTTGATCCCTCAATTATCGCGAAAGTTTACTTTTGATCCTTCAACTTCAAAACCGGACAAAACGCGTCCCCCAACTTTTGAAACAGTGCAGATTACGTCCCTCGACGGTTTTGGATGGCGGCTTTGCTATAATAACGGAGGTTTTGCTACAGTGTTAGTGGTTTTGTTTTTCTTTTTTTATTTATTTGGGCTGAATATTTGAAAAATCATAGTAAATTACAGAAAAATCATAAAATGGGAAATCTATTTTTGTTGGACTCCACATGAGTAGATCTACACAGTGAATATATAATATGGTATGTTTTAGTATAAAGGTTTTGCTATAAAGATTTTTCCTTTTATGAAAAATAGAAAATCTTTATAGCAAAAACTTTATACTAAAGCACACCATATTATATATTCAGTGTGCAGATATAATTATGTGGAGTCCAACAAAATTAGATTTTCTATTTTATGTTTTTTTATTTACTATGATTTTTCAATGATTCAGCCCAAATAAATAAATAAAAAGAAAAACAAAATCACTGTCACTGTAGCAAAACCACCATTCAAAACCGCCGAGGGACTTAATCTGCACTGTTTCAAAAGTTGAGGGATGTGTTTTGTCCGGTTTTAAAATTAAGAGAGACAAAATAAACTTTCGCGATAGTTGAGGACCGAAAATAGACTTTTTCCTTTCAATAAAATTGTATCTGTAGGGGCCGAGACTCACTCTCATGGCCCATCTTCTTGATGGTCGCAAAAACAAACAAACAAACAAAGGCCTGTCTTCTCGATTTGGTGAAGTACTAGTACTGGGCCGATCTAGATGGTACACAACTGAAGGGCGCAAATCAGCCCATTTTTTGCCATGTTTCCTTTCCTGAAACTTTCTTTTTCATATCATTAAAGAAAACTGACACGTATGGTATTTACTCCCTTTTTCCTCCAAATAAAGCATGTATCACTGTATCCTAGATTATATCTGAGCGTCTGCAAACAATTCACATATATCTTGCGTACACTACCGACTGCAGACGGCCGGCGTGATTGGTGATATGCGTTTGGTGAGCAATACTGTCCATTTGACTATGGGAACCGACCAACCGACTGCATGCGCAGAGATGCGCTAGGCAGCTATCTATAACTCTTATATAAACAAACCCCACTATGTATTTATCGCTAGGCAGCTAATATTCTATTTCCCTTAGTAGACATGCGTGCATTATTTTAATATTTTTTTATTTCACCGTGTCCCACTGTCCCACTATATGTATATACCGACCTCCATGCACTGAACTTTTTGTTTCGCCAATGCAGTTACTGTCACAGCTCTGCATCACTTAAAGTCGTCATAGCCATAGCTAATTACATCAGTGGCGCCGGCCGGCTTCTTTACCAGTTACCACACCACTGAAGAAATAATGCATGCAGCACTAGTGTAAATGAATCAACTACGCAAATTAAAAAGACATCTCATGAGAGGGCTTTATTGTTTGATTTTGCTGGTCAGTACGTAGATTATTGCTGTCCACAAGTTGCCATGTTGGACTGCACTTTAATCTCTCTAAGTAGGTCGATCTCCGCTTCACTCGGCCGGCCAGCTCTTCTTGAGACAAAATGCAATGCAAGTGTCTAGAAGAATGGCAAGCTACTAGCCAGTCATGCATGACTGCTAGCTATTCATCGTCTCTCGGCGTTCACATATGACATACCGGATCCTTTTGGTTTTACCGAGCTAGTTTTTCCATGTTCATCGTTCAAGGTCATGGTATGTACTTCGATCTTTAAGCATGAGTCGAAGTCCACCGAAACGAGGAGTCACGCAACGGCAAATCAGATCGTCCGTCGACAGCCCCCCGGCCCAAAGCGATCTATGCAAGCCTTTTTCTCCACGCGTAGCTTAGCTATAGCTTGGCCTGGCTGCACCCGATCTAGTCCGCCGTCCCTGACTGACGCTCGCACCGGCACCGGCCGGGCAAAAGCCACGACGCACCGGCACCACGCTTTCTACGCTGCCTTGGATGGGCTCCTTTGACGGGCCGGCCTGGCCTTGTGGTGGTTAGGTAGTGACAGCGAAATAAAGCCTGCACAACCCTCCAGTGGCCACCACGGACACGAAACGAAAGATCTCTCTGGACGGCCGGACCCTGGGTTCGGATCCGCGTCGCGCTCTCGACGCCTGGCCTCCTGTCCTGTCCTAACGGCACGCCGGTGACCGATCGAGCCAGCTTTGCCGACGACTGTGCGGGTGCGGCGAACGGCCGGCCCTGGGCCTTTTGAGCTCTGAGATCCGATCCGGCGGCGAGCGAGCGAGGGCGCGCGCACGTACTCCGTACGGCCGGTGCGGTGGTCGCGCCACGCAGACCCGCACGCACGAGTGGACGCACGAAGGGGTGGGTGGGTGACGTGGGTGTGCCTTTCTCGTCCTGCGCAGGCGCCGCCGCGCGCAGTCCCGCAGATACGGACGCGCGGTGATGTCAGGTGTTGCCCGGCCCCGGCCGCGCGCCCGATTGGATACACGCACGGCCGAGGGAATACCTACCTCGGTGCGCACGGCTGGGGCAAAGGGGAGCTAGAAAAATAGCATATCCTCTATTGGTTACCGATCATGTCACCGGGGTCGTGTCGTGTCACTGGTGCTGCATGCTTGTTGGTGCGTTGTGCAGAGGGATAAGGCGCATCATTATGCGCGGGAATCCGGTTCTGCAACCCGGTTTAGTGTGGCGGCCGGTGATCGTATAATGATTGTTAGCTGATCGTGCGGACATGTTCTATCTCCTCCCTTCGGCTGGCTCATGGAACAGAGGCCTTTTTTTTTTTGTGTGTGTGTGTGGTTGAGAGTGAAGAAATTCGCAATCAGAGCAAAAACTAGCAAAGTCAGATGGTGGATCAGGTCCTCGGCGCTTGCTTTCTACGGCTGATGCGCTATTTTGCCATGAGATAAAAGCACTCTACATATCTGATAAACCGGGCTGATAAGTTCACTGATATTGTTCGGGTGGCTGAGAGTATTACAACAACATGAAAAACATAATGGCTTGTGATATCTTAAGAGCAATTATTTTATCTAGGGACCTATCTAAACAAATATTATTTTATCTAGAGGAGGCCTGCGCGTGAGCGCCGCGGCCTGCTCCCACACGCGACGTGCATGACCTCCTTCAGTCATTTGTCTCCTCAGAGAATATCACTTTTCAGACACTTGTATTATAGTAATCCCCTTTTATTTAATGTAATATAGCTCTACAAATGTCGCCACCTCCTAGCAAGGAATGGCCACGTCGCCCTAAACTGTCTGGCTCGTCCGATTTGCACATACCACGGCTGCGATTGTCTCTGGCAAATTTTGATAGAACCTGCTTCCGATTGTAATGACCGGCTTCTTTTCTAATTCGCTTTGATTCCTCTACTTCTTCCTGCCTAATCAGAGCTCGCAAATATAATCCTAGCTTCGTCCTTCGTTCGAAACGCTCTCTTCCACACTCTTCCCCGTCTCTTTCCTCATACTAATTCCCCACGCTCAGCCTTCCTCTATCCTCCATCGGTCACCTCGTCGTCCCTTACTCCACCATTCGCCTCCCCTCAACTTCTTCCGCTTCCTCGGCCCCTTCTCTATGCCCGAGATCTTTCGACGGCGCGCATGCTCCTAGGGGTGGGATGGGTGTGTCTGCTGGCCCTATGCCTCCCTAGGCACTAGGCTAGGGTTTCAGCTCAGCGTGTGCTCCGTCATTCACGGGCCACAACAGTGCTCATCTCGTTCCACCAACGTTTGTGGCTCTATCGCCCTCTAGGTATTTTCCTCAATGGTTAGCTGCATAGAGCACCATGAATCTGTGGATTTTGCATCCAATATTTGGGTATTTCCATTTTTAGGTACTTGGTGTTCCTATTTTGTTCCCAAAGGTTCAGGACATCGGTGGGTTGCTCCGATTCTAGTGTGGTTGGACCTTGTGTTACCTTCTCTCTATTGTCAGGTAACCATAGACATTCGAGTGAATTTCTATTTGATGTCGTCGTTTCCTTGCATTTAGGTTTTGCATTTATGAGATACATAGGTTTTTCTTTTGTCCCCGCAAAGTGCATGCTATCTGATGCTTTCCTTTCTCCACCAAAATAACATGCCCTTTGGCTGCAGTGCTGCCTACCTGGTTCTCCCACGTATCTTTCAACACACTCCTGGGACGCCAAATAGTTCACAGTAGTTAATCCTCAAAACAATTGAATTGTTGGGATCTTCTTATCAGGTAACCCTGTTTATGCATACATGTGTTCTATTAGTAAGAAACTATATTGCCTGAAATGTAACTACAGTTTTCAGAAAATTTCCTTCTTACCAAATAAATCATTTTTTATAGGAAAAAAACACCTTTTCTTAAACAGAAAGTCAAAAAAAATGCAAAAAAAGGAGAAAGTTTCCCCTCTGCTAGGATCGTTCCTCTGCTTTGCGCCAGCTAATCACACGGTTGTTTCCTTTGATACCTGCCGATACCGTTACAACATTGAGCCCTCTTATTCCTACGATTGTCATCAGTCTTCAATGTTCCTTCTCCGTATATCATATTTGTCGATTTTATTACAACTGCTGACTGAACAATGCTGCCTTACATATGTATCTGGTATCCATGGAATTCTCGATGACGATTCCCATCTATATGGAATTGGGGTTGAATTGCCTACAGTATGTTTTACTTGGCCATGCATCCTCGCGTCCGCTCTTTTTCTGGGCAAATTCTAGCATAGAAAGGTGCGCAGCGTATGAAGCAGCTGCTTTGTAGGCACCTATGGCTTTGCAGAGTATATTCGGCTTTGTTGTCGTAGACTACAGTTCCATCGATTAGTTCTGTACCGAACGCCTGCACAGCCGTCTTCTGCCTGTTGCAAACAGAGGTGTCCAACTAGCCAGGCTTGTTGATGCATATTTTAGGTCAAAATTACTAGTTTACTACAGTCTCCATGGAGTACTACGTACTCTGTTGTGGGAAAATTTCAAACAAAATAAACTGGTGGTCCAATGTACCGGGTCGTTGACGATGATCTTGCACAGTTGCATGTACGATGGCCACCATTTCCTCATAGTCATAGACCTCCAGGTTCAGAGTTCAGATGCTCTACGCCTGTACGTGCAAAAACAGTACCATTGTACCCAATATATAATCCCAGCACGGCAGCACAATCGGCCATTCGTGGGGACCAAAAAGGTGAAAAGAAGAGTTGACAAGCTGCGTTTTTTTTTTGACAACTAAAGCTGCGCTTGTATGTGGCGTTGCACTTACGGTAGGTAACTGGCAACAATGCCTAAAAGTGGTCATAGAGAGAAGCGCACTTCAGAGGTAAATCGCGGATGGCAACTCGTTAGTTGATACGGTTCCTTTACTTGGTTTATGTCTCTGTCATATCAAGCACGTATACAAACTCCGATTGAGTTACTGAGGCCGGTCAAATACGTAATCGGCAAGAAAGCTACGTTGTACACCAAGAAGTCCTTTAGTTGATACGGTTCCTTTACTTGGTTTATGTGAGCTTTGTGTTGGAGTATATACATGTATTAGGCCCATGAGGCAAAGCCCATAAGGCCCATGTATGCAACTATATACACTCTTCTAGGGTTACCTTGATGCAATAGAGAGAATATTCCAATCCAACATGGTATCGGCGGGGTAGGAACTTCCCTCTCCCGTTCTCCCGATCCGGCCGCCGCCAGGCCGCGCCACCCGCCCCATCGCCGGCGCGCCGCCGCCATGGACGGCCGGCAGCCTCCTCCTCCATCCCCACCTACTTCCACTGCTTCCCCTCCCTCTCTTCTCCCTCCTGGGCGAGCGTAGCGGCTTCCAGCGCGGCCGCACGCGCCTCTGCAGCCGCCGCCGCCGTCGGTGCTCCGCACGGACCAGAGGGGGCCGCGCGGACTCCAGCGCCGCCGGGATTCGGCCCGCCGCCGCCGGGCGCTGGCTCCTCCCCCGCCCTCGTCCTCGGGATGGGCCCGCACCACCCCGCCACTTCCCCCGCTCTCGCCCTGTCGGCTGATGGCGAAGTCGCTGGCTCGGGACCGGGCGCAACGGGTGCGGGCGGCGCCGCTGGGGGGGGAGGGCGATCCCATCGACCCTCTCCTGCAGGACGCCGGTGCTGAGGACACCACGCCGCCGCAGCCTTCCCTCCACCAGCCCACTCGCCTCGACGCCGCCGCCGCCGCCGCTGCCTATGCGGCCGCCGCCTCTGAGGCCACTGCGGCCGGTCTGCAGCCAGCAGCCGTGGCGCGATACGCTGCCGCCGCTGCTGCCGCCGCTCTGGAGGGCGTGGGGATGCCTCACTCCAGTAGCGGCGTGGTCTACTTCCAGACAAGCAGCAACGACGCCCTCACCTCCGATGCCCAGCCCACGGTGACTGCGGCAGGGGGCACTGCTACTGGTGGCCGGGCGGTGGGCTCCTTCACCTTCCCCGCGCCTCCGCCGGTCGACCACCACGCTCCCCGGCCCGACTCCGCCCTCGCAAAGACTTGTCTCCGCGCGTGCGGCCCGGCTGCGGGCAGAGCGTCTCCAGCCGTCGCCCGGGCCCGGGGCAGCGTGAGCGGGGACGCCGCCGCCACCTTGGCTCGCCGCATTGCCGATGCGGAGACGCTCCGCGCTCGAGCCTCCGGCACCTTGCCCGGCCCCCTCCTCCGGTTCGACGGCCACCGCACCACCTCCTCTACCGTGGTGACCCGGCACGACCCGGCCGACCCCTTCGTCGCGCAACTCCACTACCAGGCGGGGGGTGTCCAAAACATTGGCCAGCTCATCCGGGTCGTTCTTGACCCCGCGTCGACCTCCTACGCCCGCCTGGAGGGACCAGTCATCCTCACCCCCGCGCCGCTACGCCTTGGACGACCACATCCTCGCCGAGCCGCCGGCCGGGGTCCAGACTGCATCGTGGCTCCGACTCGACAGCATCGTCCTCTCGTGGATCCTCGGCACGGTCAACTCCGAGCTGCAGGACCTCCTCCGCAACACTTCCTCCGCTCGACACGCCTGGCTGGCCCTCGAGGGACAGTTTCTGGGCAACGCTGAGACCCGGGCCCTGCAGCTCGACCTCCGCTTCCGCACCTTTGAGCAGGGGGATCTCGCGGTTGGCGAGTACTGCAGGCAGATGAAGGCCATGGCGGACTCCCTCGGCGACTGGTTACCCCGTGGCGGACCGCACACTCGTCCTCAACCTCCTCCGCGGGGTCGGCCGAGCGCTACGCCTCCTCCGCGCGGCGATCGTCCGCTGCGGCCGTTTCCCACCTACCTCCCGTGTCCGCGACGATCTCATCATGGAGGAGCTCACTCAGGGGGGCCAGCGCGGATCCACCTCCGCCGGGCCTCTCTCCACTGCTGCAGGTTCTTCGACGTCCTCGACTGCTCTCGCTGCCACTCCACCGCCACGTCCGCCTGCTCCGTACACCCCACCGTTGGCTCCTCTTCCCACCGGCCGAGCGGGGGAGGCCGCGGGCGAGGGTGGCAACGGCGGGGTGGCAAGGGCAAGGGCAAGGGCAAGGGCAAGGGCGGGGGTGGTGGCGGTGGGGGCCGGCCGTGGCGCGCCTCGCCGCCGCGTCCTCCAGTACTCGGCCTCCTCCTACAACAACCCCCGGTCCGGCGCATCGCCATGTGGCCCTTCCAGCCCCGGGTGGCGAGCCTCGTCCACCGGCGGCCATGTTCGCGGGAGCTCCTTCGACGTTCTACCCACCGGCCGGCGACCCCGTGGGGCACACCTTCCGGCGCCTCGCCGGGCTCGCCCGGCCGGAGTCGGGAGGCTCGGCGCGCTCCTTCTCCACCCCGGGCTTGACACCTCCCCCGCCGGCCCGAGTGGATCGCCGACTCGGGTGCCACCTACCACACCACCCCCGGACTCCGGTATACTCTCGTCCTCCTCTCCTCCTTCTTCCTCACACCCTTCGTCTATCATGGTCGCCAATGGCTCGTGTCTTCCGTCACATCTGTGGGTGCCGCTGGTGCCCATGGCTCTTTTCGCCTTCCTGATGTTCTTGTTGCACCCCAGATGGTCCACAATCTTCTTTCTATTCGTCGTTTTACAACTGACAACTTTTGTTCCGTGGAGTTTGACTCTTCTGGTCTTACTGTGAAGGATTTGGCTACCCGGCGTCCTCTGCTCCGATGTGACAGCCTGGGGCCCCTTTACACTCTCCGCTTTCCGACCTCTCCGCCATCTTCGTCGCCCCCCTCGCCACCACTACTTCTTCTACTTGGCACCGGCGTCTCGGACACCCCGGACGTGATGCCCCGATGCGGCTTAGTCATAGCTCGACATTCGTTGTACTCGAGTTCATGATGAGCGAGTTGTGTCATGCGTGCGCGGTTGGGCCGTCATGTTCGTCTTTCTTTTTCTAGTTCTTCTTCTCATGCGGCTCACCGTTTTGATCTTGTACACCGCGACTGTGGACATCGCCTCGTACTCGCATTTCCGGCTATAAATACTATCTTGTGGTGGTTGATGATTTTTCTCACTACTTGTGGACTTTTCCCTTGCGTGCGAAGTCGATGCTTTCCCCGCGATTCACCACTTCTTCGCTTGGGTGTCCACACGCTTGGCCTCACTATCAAGGCCGTCCGGTGTGACAATGGTCGCGAGTTTGATAACTCCACCTCCCGTGCGTTCTTTCTCTCTCACGGTGTCCGTGCGCATGTCTTGCCCGTACACCTCCTCTCGAACGGCAAGGCCGAGCGCATGATTCGCACCATCAACGACACCATGCGCACGCTTCTTCTCCGGCCTCACTTCCCGCTCGCTTCGGGCCGAGTGCCCGCACACCACCACATACCTCCTCAACCGCCTACCTTCCGCCGCTCGTCCGGCTCCTACACCACACCACGCTCTCTTCGCACCCCCTGGTACGATCACCTTAGGGTCTTCGGGTGTGCGTGCTACCCGAACACCACCGCCACCGCTCCCCACAAGCGGCTCCTCGGTCCACCTTGTGTGTCTTCCTTGGGTACTCCCCGGATCACAAGGGGTACCGGTGCTATGATCTCACCTCTCGTAGGGTTCTCATCTCTCGCCATGTGGTGTTCGATGAGTCGGTTTTCCCCTTCTCCACCCTCCTCCCACCACTTCCACTCCACAGGAGCTTGACCTTTTCTCTCTGTTTCCCACTGACGCGGTGGTCGAGCCACCTTTCCAGTTGTCTCCTGCAGGTACTCCAGCACCGTACTCCTCGCCGGAGTCGTGCCCCAGCTCACCGGCGGCTAGTGTCTCTCCCGACCATGCTCCCTCCTCGACCATGGAGGGGCCGAGTGGGGGTGGGGGGCTGGAGCCACCGCCTCAGGAGCTGCCTCAGGCGCCACGTGCGCCACCTCAGGAGCCACCGGCTCGCTTCGCCCAGCCGGTGCACGTCTACCACCGTCGTGCCCGGCCTGAGCCACCACCGCCGCCGCCTCCGCGGGTGACCCCTTCTTCGCCCGGGGTCCCCACGCATCGCCGGTGGTGTCCTCCTCTCCGCCGGGGACACCATCGCCGCCGCCTCGACCGACGGGTGCCCGTGTCACCACACCGGTCTACCACCCGCCGCTGCTTCACCGGGACCCTCGTCACACTCACCCTATGGTGACGAGGCAGGCGTCCCGTCCGCAGGCCCTCTCCGCCACTGCCTGCGAGACGGGGATCTCTCCGGTACCCTCTTCCGTCCGCGAGGCCTTGGCGGACCCTCACTGGCGCCGTGCGATGGAAGAGGAGTATGCGGCCCTCCTCGCCAACCAGACCTGGGATCTGGTGCCCCGGCCGCGAGGTGCCAACGTCGTCACCGGCAAGTGGATCTGGACCCACAAGCGCTGGGCTGATGGTACACTTGAGCGGTACAAGGCTCGGTGGGTACTCCCGGGTTTCACTCGCCGCCTGGGGTTGACTATGATGAGACCTTCGATCCGGTGGTGAAGCTCGCCATCGTCCGCACCGTGCTCTCACCGGCTCTCACCCGCTCTTGGCCGTGCACCGCCTGGATGTGAAGAATGCTTTTCTCGCATGGTCTTCTCACCGAGACAGTCCATCATCGGCCCAGGCTGGGTTTGTATACTCCTCCGGCTACGAGATGGTCCGCCGGCTCAACAAGTCTCTCTATGGCCTCAAGCGAGCTCCTGGGCATGGAACCACAGTTTGCTTTCTCCCGACACTTGGTTTTGTGGAGGCCAAGTCGACACGTCCCCGTACATCTATCACCATGGGGCCGAGACTGCATATCTGCTACTCTATGTGGATGACATAGTCCCGACGGCCTCCGGTGAGTCACTTCTTCGCCGGATCATCACCTCTCTTCACGAGTTTGCGATGAAGGATTTGGGTGTGCTTCACCACTTTCTTGGAGTCACCGTTGAGCCTCATCCAGTGGGCTTCTTCTTCACCAAATCAAGACACTCTGGACATACTTGAGCGGGCTGGATGATGCAGATTGCAAGCCCCGCACCACTCCGAGTTGACACTCGAGCAAGCTGTCCGAGGCGGGCCCCCCCGATGGATCGATCCTACGGCATACCGCAGTCCTTGCCGGTGCTCTTCGCACCTCACCTTCACTCCCGACATCACCTATGCGGTTCAGCGGTTGTGCCTTCATATGCATGATCCTCGGGAGCCTCATCTCACCGCTCTCAAGCGTCTCCTCGTGTACCTCCGAGGCACCGCGATCATGGCCTCGCTCCCCGCACCGACGGTCTTCCTCTACGAAGCTGGTTGTCTACACCGACGCCGACGGGCCGGCTGTCCGCACACTCGACGGTCCACCTCCGGCTATGCCGTCTTCCTCGGAGGCAACCCGGTGTCCTGGTCCTCCAAGCGCCCGCCAGTGGCCTCCCGCTCCCGGTCTTTGAGTCCGAGTACCGCGCCGTCGCCAATGGTGTGGCCGAGGCTTCCCGGCTCCGGCAGCTCTGGCCGAGCTCCATAGCCCCCTTCGCCGGGCCACGCTCGTCCTACCTGCGACAACGTCGGCGCGGTCTACCTCTCCACCAACCCCGTCCGGCACCGGCGCACGAAGCATGTGGAGATTGACCTTCACTTCGTCCGTGATCGGGTGGCCATCGGCGAGGTGCGGGTCCTCCATGTACCGACCACCTCCCGGTTCGCCGACATCTTCACCAAGGGCCTCCCGTCGTCGACCTTCACCGACTTCCGCTCCGGCCTCAACATCACCGGTGGCTAGTTGTGGCTGTGGGGGACGTGTGTGTGCTCTTTCTTTTAGTTGTCCGAGTCTAGAACTCCACCGCGCCGTAGTTCGGGATCATGCGGGGAGTGTTGGAGTATATACATGTATTAGGCCCATGAGGCAAAGCCCATAAGGCCCATGTATGCAACTATATACACCCTTCTAGGGTTACCTTGATGCAATAGAGAGAATATTCCAATCCAACACTTTGCTTGGTGCATAATGGCGTATTTGCTCTGTGCGTTTGCGTGCATCTGCCAGAACAATATGTAAAGCTGCATAGTTTATTGGATGATCGCTTACATAATTGTGCCTTCTAATTTTGTTCTTTTGGTTAAAATCTCCCTCCGTTCAAAATTATAGTTCACTTTAACTTTTTTGGTGCATTCATTTTGTTATGTACCTAGATAAATAATATTTATCTAGATATATATCAAAATGCATGCACCAAAAAAGTCAAAGTGAACTACAATTTGGAATAGAGGGAGTAACACTCTGGTGCTCCGTCAATTTCCATCAAAACAACCCAACAATAGAAAGGTCAACTAACTAGTCTCACAAAAAAAAAAAAAAAGGTCAATTACCAATTTATAAAAAAGCACAAAAAAAACAATTTATAAAATCCCTAAACTCGAGCTAAAGTTGATTAACCTCCAAAAATCCTTGGAGACAAACATGATCAATCAACAGTGTGGTAGAGTGTCATATGTAGCAGGGTTGAGATCAGAACTAACATTAGTGATAGTTCTACAATTTGTTTGAGAAAGGCTTGGGGCTAAATGGATGTTGACACGACGGTAGGGGTGGACCATTAGGTGTCCATACACTACCAACATTGATGAATTTGAGGATATTTTAGAGCAAAAAAAAAATGCAATTACAGGTCGAGAAGATATAATAAGAAGGACCCAAAATTTAGAGGAGGACCAATAATAAGCTAAATAAATTGTGAGAGACTTGGATAGAGGCTTGAATAAGGAATGGAGTTCACTATGAGGAAACTTAAGGCTATCTTGAGTTGGCATCAGGCTATCCTTTAGGAGTGGGTCAAAATGAAGACAAGAGTGACACGATAATAATACCTTTATTTTCGCAAAAAAATATAATAAAAGAATTATCGCAAAATTATTTTCACAAAATGATCAAACAATAAAAAATTATTTGCAAAAAACTATTTTCAAGTAAAAGAATTTTAAATATTACAACTGAAAACCTAGCTAGCTACATAGGCTATATATGCCTCGGCCACCTAGCTGGTTTCTAACATTTGATAATCATCGGTAAATTTGAAATCAGAGAAGCCATTGAGTGTTGCGTCAATGCCAATGTCACCCACATTCACTCTAAATCTGAGTAAAGATTAAAATCGGTTTGTATCTAAGTGTTGAAAGTTGAATGGTTCTGTTGTTAAGGATTGAAAAGTAGTCAAAGGTTGTAAATTAGACTTTCTTTTTCTCGTTTAACACGGTAGAAGACCTAAATTTTCTGATGAAGTGACGTAATCTAAAAGGGCTAACTGAACCATTAACCTAAAATAGCATTTTCTCAAAATGAAAATAAGGATCTCTATGATAGAGCTTTTGCTTCTCAAAAGACGATGAAGCCACGTTGTGGTGGCTTTGGTTCCTTGCCACAGAAAAAGAAAAGATTTCAGCTTCATCATTTTTACCTTGGTTTTGGCTTTAGAAGTCATTCTCGTATCATATGTCACCATTTGGTAGGGATTTTGATTAAGCCGGGCAACAAAAAATTCTGCAAAGGAGGGCCTAACAAAACTACTGCCGACATCGGATGTGTTTTAGTCCAATATCTGTGCCGCCAAGACGGTCAACATAGAATTCAATAGAATCACATGTTTACCTGTCTTTATTGAAACCCTCCACCCCTCACCACCACAAAAACAAAAAACAAAAAGACGACCTTTCGGTGTTTGTATGACTGATGTGTATCTATCAAAATCCCACCTCTTTCGTTTCCCTGTAAATGTGTCGGTGTCGGTGTTTGTATGTCTTTGTGTATGGCGTCGTATTATTTCCCTGTAGCCGGATAGGCATAGCACACCATGAGACCTCAAAACAAAAGCAGATAAAAAGGTGAGATAAAAAGGTGAGAGAGCCGGCTCTGCAGTTCCCGCCACCAACAGATCCAACATACCCGCCAATTGGATCGTCACATCCGCGAGACCGCGACGCATCCGCCGCCGGGCACGTCGTCGGGGCTCTTGTCCGGGCCTGGTGCAGCTGCTGCAGCAGCCAGCAGGGCTATAGACCCTATGCAGCAGACGCTGCAGAAATTTCTACACCGGTCCTAGTTAGTCGCCAAGGCCGGGGACGCCCAGTTTCGGGGGACGCTGACGCGCGTTGTGCAAATGTGCAATGCATGCATCGCACGCGCCCTGGCGAGCGGGGCGTTGCCGCGGCCGAAAGCGGCGGCGGCACACGTGCCTCCTGCGTTAGCGGTTGACTTCGCCGCCAAACTTCCATCGGCCATCGCCATCCCACACCCAACCCGGAATGTGCAGTCCTGTGTCCTGCACATTAAAATCCCTGTGGGTCAGTCAGCATGGCCAGGGGCCAGGACAAGTAATAGCGTAGCAACCACAAGCAACAAGCCAAAACTTCGCAGCTGTCTTCGTACTAATTTTTCTTGGCAATCTTAAATTTCTTTAAACATAAGGGATTAGTATCTAGTATTTGGTTTAGAAATTGACACATACAACTTCATCTACACGATTCCAAACTACTCCTAAACAGTGCAATAGTTTTGTATGTTTGCATAGTTTTAATATCTGATCAAATACTGTTTTTTCGAAATAATAATGGAGGGGTTTACACCCCTACAACTTTTGGTGCACTCAGAGTTTGAACTCTGGGCGGGAGCATCCCAACTAGTGACCTTTGCCACTGCGTCGTGAGCCCCTTCGTCTGATCAAATACTATCCTGAAGGATATGTTTTTATGATCGAGGACAGTACATAGCAAATCTTTTAGTATTTCTACCACTAAGCATGCTTCATATAATGTTATATAGCTCTTCATATCTTTCACTGTTCTGCAACGTTTCACGAATATTATCTTCCCTAATCACGATTAATATTTTATTTCTGTTGATACGGCACAAAGGTAGCACTAATCGGCTGAGGCAATATTCATTAATATCTCTATTTGGTATGCAGGTTCCATCCTCAGAATGGTCTGCTTTCGTGATGGTTACAATACTCACGTTCACCAGGGAAGCCAAATGGAGAGAAAGTGAAGACTGAGAACGACGGTTAGGCCGATTTTGAACAGAGGTCAAAAGATTTCCGACCATGGATTCTTTCAGCAAGTTGAAAAGGACAATCAATTCGACGAAGAAAACTCGGGCCACCCATGCCTGAGTGCCTGCACAATCACAAGTCAAAACCGACGCACGCCACGCTACGCCGTACCACCCCTGACCTCCCGGCAACACTAGTGTCCCATCGTCTCCCTCCTACCTCACTTCCCTTCTTCCCTCCACCATTGTTGCTACCGGTGCAAGCTCCCAGGCGAGTCCAGCTTTCCGCGCCATATGGCCTAGATGTTGTGAAGGTGATGAAAAGACCGAGCAAGAAGCCTTCTTCCCCACCCAGCGTCATCACTGCACTGCATCCTTGCTTCATGGAGCATTTCTTGAAGCAACACACCACCACATGGCCATGCCGATTCTTCCTGTGCTTGTCTGTTTTGGTCCTGCTGCTCTTCCTGCCTCCAGTCACCTCCCTGAACCAGAGCTCCAGCTCCTGCGACCCGGGTGATCTTAAGGCCCTGGAGGGCTTCTCCAAAGGCCTCGACGGGGGCAGCATCGCTGGCTGGAAGTTCCCAAACGGCACCTCTGACGTGGCCAGCTGCTGTGCATGGCCCGGTGTCACATGCGATGGCAGCGGGAGGGTCATCCGGTTGGACCTCCATGGCCGGAGGCTGAGGGGCGAGCTGCAGCTCTCGCTCGGGCAGCTGGACCAGCTCCAGTGGCTCAACCTCTCCAACAACAACTTCCGTGGTGCCGTCCCCACGACAGTGTTCCAGCTCCAGAGGCTGCAGCAGCTCGACCTTAGCTACAACGAGCTCGCTGGCACACTCCCAGAAAACATGTCTCTCCCACTGATTGAGCTCTTCAATATATCCTACAACAACTTCAGTGGTGCCCACCCCACGCTCCGTGGTTCGGTGCATCTCACAGTGTTTGATGCAGGGTACAACTCCTTTGGCGGCCAGATTGATACTAGCATCTGTGAGTCATCAGGTGAAATCAGTGTGCTGCGATTCACATCCAATCTCTTTACTGGGGACTTCCCAGCAGGCTTCGGGAGCTGCACAAAGCTCGAGGAGCTGTATGTCGAACTCAACATCATCTCCGGGAGATTGCCAGATGACCTATTCAGGCTGCCATCTCTGAAGATCCTGTCTCTGCAAGAGAATCAACTCTCTGGATGGATGAGCCCAAGGTTCGGTAACCTGTCCAGCCTTAATAGGCTGGATATGTCTTTCAATTCATTCTCTGGGCACCTTCCCAATATTTTTGGTAGCCTCCGCAAGTTGGAGTTCTTCTCTGCACAGTCCAACCTCTTCAGGGGCCCATTGCCTCCCTCTCTGTGCCATTCATCGTCACTGAAGATGCTGTACCTGAGGAACAATTCGTTGAATGGAGAGATCAACCTCAATTGCTCAGCAATGACACAACTTAGCTCACTCGACCTTGGCACAAATAAGTTCATTGGCACAATTGATAATTTGTTGGATTGTCATAACCTGAGGAGCTTGAACCTTGCCACAAACAACCTCAGTGGTGAAATCCCTGCTGGTTTCAGGAAGCTTCAGTTGCTAACCTACCTCTCACTTTCAAACAATAGCTTCACAGATGTGCCTTCAGCATTATCTGTCCTTCAGGACTGTCCAAGTCTAACAAGCCTTGTGCTCACAAAGAACTTCTATGATAAGAAGGCCTTGCCAATGACTGGGATACATGGTTTTCACAACATCCAAGTGTTTGTCATTGCAAATAGCCATCTTTCAGGATCAGTACCACCATGGCTAGCTAATTTCACACAATTGAAGGTGTTGGATCTGTCATGGAATCAATTGAACGGGAGTATTCCTGCATGGATTGGTGATCTTGAGTTTCTGTTCTATCTGGATCTATCCAATAATTCACTTAGTGGAGGAATTCCAGAAAACTTGTCAAACATGAAGGCCCTCGTAACAAGAAAGATCTCAGAGGAATCTACAGAGACTGATTATTTTCCTTTCTTCATCAAAAGAAACAAGACAGGCAAAGGGTTGCAATACAATCAAGTTAGCAGCTTTCCACCCTCCCTAGTTCTCAGCCATAACAAGCTCACAGGCCCCATATTATCGGGATTTGGAATCCTCAAGCACCTACATGTATTGGACCTCAGCAGCAACAATATTTCTGGTACCATTCCTGATGATCTATCAGGGATGTCAAGCTTGGAATCCTTGGACTTGTCACATAATAATCTTACCGGAGGCATCCCATCTTCATTAACGAAGCTGAATTTTCTATCAAGCTTCAGTGTGGCATACAACAATCTGAATGGTACCATTCCATCAGGAGGTCAATTCTCGACATTCAGTAGTTCTGCTTATGAGGGTAACCCCAAACTCTGTGGCATTCGCCTTGGCCTTCCCCGGTGTCATTCAACTGCTGCTCCTACAATTGCTGCAACAAATAAGACAAAGAACAAGAGCGTCATATTTGGAATAGCTATGGGTATTGCAGTTGGGGCAGCGTTTATTTTGTCTATTGTTGTTATATGTGTGCTGAAGAGTAGCTTCAGAAGGCAGGATCATACAGTAAAGGCTGTCGCAGATACTAATCGAGCCCTCGAGTTGGCACCAGCCTCACTGGTACTACTGTTTCAGGACAAGGCTGATAAGGCATTGACCATTGCTGACATTTTGAAATCGACAAACAACTTCGATCAGGCTAACATCATCGGTTGTGGTGGCTTTGGTCTAGTGTACAAGGCAACATTGCAAGATGGAGCAGCAATTGCCATCAAACGACTATCAGGTGATTTTGGTCAGATGGAACGGGAGTTCAAAGCAGAGGTGGAGACGTTATCAAAAGCTCAGCATCCCAATCTTGTGCTTTTGCAAGGTTACTGCAGGATTGGCAGTGACAGACTCCTCATCTACTCTTTCATGGAAAATGGCAGCCTAGACCATTGGCTTCATGAAAAGCCAGATGGTCCCTCCACATTAATCTGGCCAAGAAGGCTTCAGATAGCAAAAGGAGCAGCAAGAGGTTTGGCATACCTGCATTTGTCATGCGAGCCTCATATTCTCCATCGTGACGTCAAGTCAAGTAACATCCTTCTAGATGAGAATTTTGAAGCACATTTGGCTGATTTTGGGCTTGCTCGGCTTATTTGTCCCTATGCCACACATGTGACCACTGACCTAGTTGGCACACTGGGTTATATTCCCCCTGAGTACGGCCAGTCTTCAGTAGCCACTTTCAAGGGTGATGTTTATAGTTTTGGCATTGTCCTTTTGGAGTTATTAACTGGCAAGAGGCCTGTAGACATGTGCAAGCCGAAGGGAGCTCGTGAGTTAGTCTCATGGGTTACACATATGAAAAAGGAAAACCGTGAAGCTGATGTCTTGGACTGTGCAATGTATGATAAGAAATTTGAGACACAAATGATGCAAATGATTGATGTTGCTTGTCTGTGCATAAGTGATTCACCAAAACTGCGGCCATTAACTCATCAGTTAGTGCTATGGCTTGACAACATTGGTGTGACCAGTGATGAACCAAAGTGAGGCAAGTTCAACGACAGCGGCCATTGGGGAAATCCTTGTGTTTAATTGATCCTCTCTCCGATGAATGCTCTTCTCTAGTGAGAGATGTAAGATAATGCATGATGATTGTATATTCAATAATGCATGCTTCATGGGAGTCTAACATGCTAATTCAATAGTAGAAAAAAAAAGTCTGTTATTTCCATGCAGTAGATACAATTTTCGGGTGGTTTATGGAAGCTTTGCTTCTTTTTTAAACTTTGGTGTTAATACCTTGTATATAGTTACAGGATTTCCTAAATAAAGGAACAATTAAGTATCTCTGAGTTTATAAAAAAAAAAGTATCTCTGAGTTTCTCTCGTATGTTTGTACACATATTGCAGCACATTGCTAAGTTGACACACTTTTCTTGCATCAGTCCATTGTTATGTTGCTTTATAACTCTAGAATGATGCTACTGATTTCACATTAGTAACTAGTAAGTACTCCCTATAATCTAGAAAAAAAATGGAATGTCTGTTAATAGGATCAAATTTTCACTATGGTTACGGCAAGTCTACGCATCTACAAGGCAGGCACAACGCCCTCTAGTTTGCTCTAGTTTCGGCGCTGGTGCTGGTCCTTGTCTCCTTGCCATGGCCTAGGATTTGTCAGCCTATCTTGAAACCCCAAAAGAAGAAACGTTACCAAAATCAGCTCACCCGGATAAAAGAACTTCTTGTTCATGGTTGTGTGACTTGTGTCTGCTAGCTTTAGAGTTGAAGTTGCTGCTGAATAAGCAGAAAACACAACCAATTCGGACTTTCAATCTAAAGCGCATGGTATGGTACAAAAACAGAGGGGGGATATGCTTATGGAGCGTTACCTCACTGGCAGCCCACGGTTCAGGTGGGGTTCAGGCATTTGCTCGAACAGGTGGCGTGCATGTGCAGTTGCCCTCGTGCTCAGCTTCGCCTTCGTACACCCCGAGAGTGCACGCCCCCTTCCTCCAGCGCCGCCATTGAGGTGCCCGTCGCCTTCGCCCGCGCTGCTTGGACCGGCTCGGTTCGCGCATGCGCGCGCAGCAAGCCGTCCGTGGGCCCTCTAAGCGAGAGCGACGCCCAGCGGCCCAGGGAATGCGAGCCCGATGGACCCTGCGCATGCATACCTGTGCGCGGCATCGAACCCTAGAGCATTCGGCACGGGCACCGAATGTTAGACCACTAGTCATTCGGACGGGCGGACGGCGACCGGCGATCAATGGCGGGCGATTACCACCGCCACCATGTCCGCCGGCGCCGCCCGGCGTCCTGCCCCTCCCTTCCCGGTAGCATGTTTGTGCTGGGCCTAATTGCTTCAGCTGGCCGCTTCAATCCCAAGCCCAGCAGGCCAGCGCCGCAGAACAAACAGAGGAGGCCGACCCCAATGGGCTTGCTAAATTGGGCCGTAAGCCCAACACATACCAATGGTCAAGTCCCTCATGGCTCATGAGGTTTTTTTTTCTTTTTTTGGCTCCCCAACTGATACGCTGTGGTGGACTGAACGAAGGAGGACAACTACTGAAGTTGCATATGTCACAGCTGCGATGGCCGACAGGTTTCAGGCGAACAAGACAGCAGCTCGATTGCCGGATTTCCGGCAGGTACACAAATGGAGGAGGCCGGAACTCGGAGTGTTCAAGATTAATTCCGATGGTGCTTTTGATAGCAATGATGGCTGGGGATTCATCATACAAAATGACGAAGGGGAGATGGTGAGAGCCGGCCCTGCAGAGCGCGTTCCATGCGGCGGAGCTACTAGGTTGTCATGCTGGGTTACGGGCAACAGCTAGCTTGGGCATCTCCCAAATTATTCTAGAGACTGATGATGCATCGCTTGTCAAGACAGCAGTGGAAGGGAACGAATATCGCCTTGCTGCACTTGGTGGTGTTATAGCTGAGATTCAGAGTTTGGTGCTTTCAGTGTTTATAAACTATAAAGTGTTTGTGTGTCCACGTTCCTGTAATAGCTGAGATTCAGAGTTTGATGCTCTTGCAGGTAATTCAGGACCTTTTATACACTTCATATATTGTGATAAATAAAAACTCACATAATTGGCTTCCAAATTCTCCTTACAGAATGCATTCATACATACAGAAAGCAAAGGTATATCACATTTTTTCCCCGAAGAAGAAAACAGCAGCAAGCGGAGACCGGCGTGCATGACATATACAGTTACTAACGTAGGGAGACGGGAGACGGTGGCAGATGTGGAGGAACAGGGCATCATGTACTTCGGTGCCCAGCTCCTGGCGCGTCCGGCGGCCGGACTTAAGCGTTGCTCCGGTAGGAGCCGAACTTGGTGGCGCTGGCCCTCAGCACGTACTGGTGGTAGACTGCGGCGATGGCGGCGCCGATCAGTGGGCCTACCCAGAAGATCCACTGCACAAATACACAAACCATCGATGAGCAGTGATGGAGCTAACATATAAACTACACACTTTCACTTTCAGTTATGCTTTTATATATTTATCTGTGGTGTACGTACTATAGCTATAGAATAATGTAAGATATCCTTAGCAATTGTTTTACTTGCTTGAGTATTACTTATCTTTCTTGTCAAAAACAAGTATTACTTATCTTGTAAAGATTTGTTTGATTATTGTTGTGGGAAGCATAGCTAGTCAAATGCTTGACAAAGCCAACAACAGGGTTATACTAGCTCCAAACAGATGTGGGCATCTTTTAGGTGCCCGTAAGGTAGGAGGGTGTGGCAAGGGATGAGGTAGTATATTGCGATAAAGGGCTGCTTATGTCATGCGTAAGACTAAACAGCTGTACTAAATAATGGAACAATAGTAGTACGCATACATACATTGTGATAGATTATTAGCAATAATGGTCGTCGTAAGGCTAGAGCTACTAGCTTAGTTTAGCTTAGCTTATCCGGAGCCGTTGGTTCGCATTATTAAAGAATCCATTCATGTTTTTTGCCAACTAGCAATTGAGCATGACAAACATTAAGCAGGCTCTCTGCATATTGTGCCGTTTTTAAACTTTTATTAGTGGCAGTGTGGTGCTGATAGGTGTACGTACTTGGTCATCCCAGGCCTTGTCGTTGTTGTAGATGACCGCGGCTCCCAGGCTCCTGGCCGGGTTGATGCCGGTGCCGGTGATGGGGATGGTGGCCAGGTGCACCATGAACACGGCGAACCCAATTGGGAGAGGAGCCAACACCTGCATACATAGACACGAGGACAAAACCATAGTTAGTGCTCCGTATATTTACACGTACCATCGTGACTTTCCTAAGGATCCACTACATCATCTGAATAGCTACTGACAAAACGGGTATCCTTTTAATGTGTCCCAGCTGAAAAATAGCACTGGATTTTGAAATCGCGTGGTTCTGGCGCAGACTAACAGATAGCTACTGTAGAAAGTAGAAAGGGATGTATCACCAAATCTTCTGAAGGCAAAATAAGCAACCACACTCGACCAGAAGTTTCTCTTGGAATTTTGCACCTTGCTCCTACCCCTAACCACACATACGTACTGTATTATCCTCATGAAGCAGTCCAATCATTTGCAATTTCATGGCCACCTCACGTGCGCTGTATAGAGGGCTCTGCGATTAAGACGGGGACAACTGAAGGCACTGCTCTGCCTACGCACACGAGAATCTTCCTATCTGCTTATTGGCATATGCATATATGCAGTGCCAAACTGCCAATTCATGCATGCATCCGGGAGTAGGATACACTTCACATGCGCCTGATTGTGGGAGCCCTGCACAGCTGGGAATTGGGACCATTGCTGTATTTGAGTGCCCTACATGGAATGTCTGATTGTGTTGCATTATTTATACTGTATTTGTGTCATGAAAATGTTTGATTTGTCGGGCTCATGACCTATCATCATGTCTTAATTGCTATATGGTTATCCTTATTGGTGCATTCAGAATGAAGTAAGCAGTTGAAAATCAGACTCCACCTAGATGTTCAGTGAGTGGAAGGATTAATTTGTTAGGATGTTGCTTTTATGTTGCATGCTTAATTTACCAGCCCTACCCAACTTGGCTACAAGTTATGACATAATTTTTTTTTTGTGTTGATGTAAACATTTTACGCGCTGAAGTGATATTCGCTCTAATTTCTACTGTTAACTGGAGTCTGAAGTCTGCACTCTAGCTAGCACCAAATTGAAGCCAGGGAACTCGTTGTCCCGTTGGACATATATACATTTAAATTATGCTTTCCTTCTGATGATGATGGCTTTATTTTTACTATGAATTTTGCTAATATACCCGCAAGCTGACTTTCTTTACAAGCTCTGAATTTTCCTTCTGATGATGATGGCTTAATTTACATGCTCTACCCAACCTGACTTTCTTTTTCTCATTTTGGGAAAGCGAAGTGGACTTTAAAGTCTGAATTTCTACTCGTCGAAAGGACTACTGCACGTCAGCTCAAGTCCTTTCTCAACACACACTTCCTGCAGGCTCTATTTGACATAACATCAGTTTCTGCCTTTGGCCGTATGCAGCTCTACACTATCTAGTCTTTAGCATCGATCCAGTACTTTGTATATATTGCTACTACCAGTCAGTAAACCCACTAATAGTACGTGACAGTTCACTATTGTTCTATTGTATATATGTTCATATAAGATCAGTGTACCAGAATTGAATACTGTGTATACATATATGTATGTGTACTCACCGGGACGTGGGAGTCACGGGCATTGCGCTTGGGGTCGGTGGCGGAGAAGACGGTGTAGACGAGCACGAAGGTGCCTATGATCTCGGCGGCGAGGCCAGTGCCCTTGGAGTATCCGTCGCTGAGCCCGTTGGCGCCACCGCCATAGCGGTCGAAGTATGCGCTCTGGAAGCCCTTGACGAGGCCCACGCCGCAGATGGCGCCGAGGCACTGCGCGATGATGTAGAGCAGCGCGCGCACCAGGGACACCTTCCGCGCCAGGAACAGGCCGAAGGTGACGGCCGGGTTGATGTGCCCGCCGGAGATGCCGGCGGTGCAGTAGACGAGGATGAAGATCATGCCGCCGAAGGCCCAGGCGATGCCGAGGACGCCGACGCCGCCGCACGCCGCGTCGGGGCTGGCCCCCGCCGCGTTCAGGTCCGTCTGGTGCTTGTACCCGATCACGGTGGCCACGGTGATGTAGAGGAAGAGTAGCGTGGCGATGAACTCGGCGATCACCGCGCGGTACAGCGACCACTTGGTCAGCTCCTCCGCGTCGATCAGCGGCGCCGGCGGTGGGTCCGTGTAGTCCTTGGCCGAGAACTCGCCGGCCTCGGGCCCCGATGCCTCGATGTCCTTCCCCATGTCAGACCAGCAGCTGCTGCTCTTGCTAGTGGCTTAGCTAGCTCTGCGCTTGTGCTTGCTTGCTGTATGGTGTGAGGCCGGAGACCGGAGGCCGAGGTATATATGGGGCGCGGGAGGAGGTGGACGACGGCTCGTGCAGGGAAGAGGACGGCCTCATCACCTCGATGATGGTTTGCTTAGCGACCGCTTGATTACAATAATTTAGAGAAACGCTAACAAACAATCTCTTTATTAGTCCAGGATAAGGGTTTTACGTTTTAGTACTTTAGTTTCTGGCTTGAGGTTTTTTGGATATATAATTTGCCGCCCACAACCGACTAAACCCTCATCATTATGCCACGCCAGAGTCGAACTGGTGGCCAGTGATCAATCGGAGGGGCAATTCACTTTCACTTGTTTTCTATATGGTTTGTGTGCTTACGTACTGTACGTTCTGACAAAAACGAAAGATTAGCGAGCGAATTGAAAACACAAAACCGCTAGTGCTTCAAATTATTACTGGTCCAGGTTTCAGCTGCGTGGCGGTACATGACCGTAAACTGTGTGGCTAGGAACTTGTCACAAGAATTAGGTGGATGAAATGAAACTATGCAAGCAAGGCATAAGTCATGGACTACTGTGAAGTAGCGAACACCGGAAGATGGCCACAGAAAGCATATGTGCAGCTACAAACAAATGAAACCAAGAATATGGCCGAGAGGCCCTCGAAGTTAGGGTTTGGGGAGCCGCCACCGCCAAGGGGCGCCGCCGCCGCCACCACAATCTGCGGCCCCCGTTCCCTCGCCTCCGGCCTCGCTGCCGGTGGTGACGCGGAGCGGGGGTCCGCCTCGATTTCCAGTTTTTCTTGTTTTCATAAGGTCTTAATCGAGTCCTAAGTCTAGGGTTTGCTCGTCGTCGATGTTCGGCGGCGGAGCTAGGTTTGGTCGGAGGAGCGTGGCTCCTTTGCGATTTGGTCTTCCCGGCGACGCCGGCGATGCGGAAGCGGCGGCGGCGGCTTGCCGGAATAATTTCTCCTAGTCTCTTTCCGTTCTCCGATGACGATCTACTCCGACGTCAACGGGAGAGGCCGGGAGAACTCTCTTGGAGTCGAGGGCCGGCGCATCGTTGTCTTTGTCGGTGATGATCTTCTGCTGACCCCGTTAATCTCGAGGAACATGTTTGGTGAAAACCCGAGCACCGCTCGGGTTGCCGCGATGGAATCGAAGGATGCGTCGTGGGTACAAGAGTTGGCCGATGCGCCGGGAGGCAACGTCGGCTGATTCGCCGTAAGTAAGTCCTCCTTCGCGGCCTCCACCCCGCGGAGTTTGGCTCGTGCGACGACGATTGGTACGACGACGCCGATGGCGTGGACGGATGGATCTCTCAAGACTTCAAGGAAGATGAACGAGTTGTAAACTTCTATGTAATTTTCCTTTTCTTTGGAATCCAATCTGTAAAAGGGCCGGTGTAAGACACTAAGATGAATACATGTTTCTTTAAAAAAAAACCAAGAATATGGCCAAGTGCACGCTGTGGAATAGCGACGCGTGCGCTGTCAGCATGGCTGTCATCGTCGTAAGCGACTATCAGGACTTCTTGTTTCTTCTTTAAAACAAAAAAAACTTATCACGAGTTTCTAAATTGAAGTCAGCATGCTGCCGTGCATGCTCGATGTACATATTATTTCAGATGCCAATTGCCAGTTGGAAAAAATGAGGAACACATTTGGCATGGACATTGCACAATATTATTCAGATGAAGAGTACAGCGTGGATATATATAGTAACTTAAAACACAGTTTGCTGCATTATCCTCTGAAAAGAAAAATCGAAGTAGTACTTATCCACCAATGAAGATGCTCGGAGACTTGATTGGCAATAATAACAATCAGGAACAGCGAATCATTGCATTGCATTGCATCACGCACAGACAGACAGCGAGCTCTTACAAATTGAGATTCTTATTACAAGCGATGAGCGTGACGGCATTAGCTGTCGTCGTCCTCGCCCCTTTCTGAAGGAAAACTCGAGTGGTTTCTAGCATAGCATGGCATGCCGCTATGCACAGCGTTCTAAACCTAATCCTGTCCCTTCTCTGGACCACACCACACACGAACTCCCCATGACCATTTCCATTTAGTCGAGCGTATCCGCAAATGGAGCTGATATGGTTTATCATTAGAGATTAATAACCAGAGCACTTTGCGTGAACAATAATGTTCGCTTTGTTTCGTGAGTTGTCCTGGTGAGTTGTGATTTTGTTCTCTTCTCGTTGCATCCTCTCTGCTCAATGACTCGTAGATCGTAGTACATCCTCTCTGCCCATTTGTCCTTGGCACGTTAGCATCACCTCGCTCTTTGGTTGATCCTCGATGAGGGAAATCGGCCAGTCCAGCCAGGTCAGTTTCCCTGATCGATGAGGACAAGCATGACATCGAAGCAGAGCGGTGCAGAACATTCGCCTGCCTGTGTCTGCCTCCCACTTCCACAAGATTTCATGATTTCATCTCATCAATCATTCAGTCATGAGAGTGAACTCACTCTCAACCGAGTTCTCTCCTTTTCTTCCATCGCTTTATCTTCTCAGCAACTGCCCCCTCATCACGAGCTCGCCTCGGGGCGCGCAATAGCGTGTCCTGCAAAGGCGACACCTGGCACAACGGCGGCCTTCAGTTTGCTGCAGGCCTGGAGCATACGCGAGAGCGGCGGCCGGCCAATCCAGCGGCGCCACCTGCGCTTCTTGTGGCTGCCAAGAGCCGGGCGGCGGCTCGCGTCCCTCTCACGAGCCCAATCATCCGTGACCGTGATGCCTTCTCCACGTCAGTGCTGGCAGCGACGGACAAGAGTTGCGGTTTGCAGCATTCTACAGACCGGTAACATATGGGGCGCTCCAATGATTCTAAAACATGCCGGTTTCTTCCAACCAGCGGCCGCCACCCGTGTCAGCATGCGAAGAACTGGTACTGGATCGGAGGACGACGGCGAGCCAATGGCGCGCCACGGGTGAACTCTGTCGTGGTCACGTTGCGCCGCTGCGGGTACACCAGCTCAGCTGAACAGGAAGGGAGTGGAGCTTCGATGGGCAGGAATACTGCTCTGCCGTCAGCGAAGGTGAGAGGGCTTTCAGTGAACGAGGAGCATTTCAGACGCTTTCAGCCGAGTCGGTGGTGCCTCTGCAATCTTCAGCAAGTCATTAACGAAATGCAAGGTGAGGTGTTCTGTCTAGAGCAATAGTGCAATACAATACTCGTGCAGGGCACGAGGGCACGTCTCCTCCCGTGAAGATAGCACATCGTTGTCACCAGTGTTCTGTTTTTAAAATGTTATCAGAGCAGGGGAAAAAAAGCTTTTGCCCTTGTGGAAAGCCTGGTGTCAGACATGGGTGGCATTCCGGCTTGACGCCATCAGCCTGCACTAGGATTGTTCCAGCTTGACGGGCCGAGCTGTTTGGCAGTTTAGATCCCATGGCTCCAATCATCGCGACACAAATTCGGAAATTCATAGGAGGTCTGCAAAAATGTCAACAGATCCAACAGCAGCCCGGCCCGTACTAGTGCATCCTACAATTTGTAAACAAAAAATATCATTTTACCTCCTAAAAAACTTCAAAACTGGACACATTACTGCCTAAACTCTCAAAAATCATTTAAATTATCTCCCAGGTTGAATTTGCTTTCAAGTCGGTTTCATCATTTTATTAGTTATTACTCCTATAAGATAGTAAATGCCTTGTAAGGTTTTGAAATCAAGAAATGTATAAACTTCTAAAAAATTAGAGAAAAAAACACAAAGCTAAATTAGGAAATGAAAAACGCAAACAAAATATTTATAGCTCTTAAAATTATAGCAAATATCTTCCAAAATTTAGATTTAAGTCTACATAAATGGAAAAATATTAAAAAAAATCATGATCGTCAATCGATGTCTAAACATACTTTGAAACTTTCTGGAATAAAAGCATGAGATTCAACCAACACGAATGCATATTCTACGTTAAATGCATACTGCATTCTTGTTGGTTGTATCTCATACTTTTGTTATGCAAGTCTTCAAAACACGACATAAATTAGAGAGCGGTGACTAGACTTCGACTCTGTGTTGATTTCATCAACTCGGCCCTCTCGCCTCCGATTTCCTGATAGGCATAGTTAGTAGAGTTGACCCTTGACCCGGCCATCAATCAACATTGGATATGTGAATACTAGCTAGTATTATATTAGAAATAGTTTAAGTATCCCCGTGGTAGATTATTGGCACAGGTACTGCTCCCTCTTGTCTTCCCCAGGGTGATACAAATAAACTTTATTCTCCGTCTGATTAGGAGTCATTTTAGTCCACCTGGATGTGCTCTAGCTTGAGCCTTACTCTTATGCAGGATTTTGGATGCTCGGGGTCATGGTTCGGTACCTCACATCGACATTGGAACCCTTATCTTTTGTAGTGCTCATTTACCATCCAATGCTAACTTCATATGGCTTGGGTTTCATGTATGAAGAGTTATATTCGTATCCATCGCGCGGATTGATCTGTGGGTAGCGAGGGTGCAAGGGCTATTTGACCAGCTAGCTTGCTCTTGATGTCGAACTGCCACGTGAGGCATGATCCATGTAGAGTGCATGGTTTATTAGCGGCTGCATTGATTCATGCATGAATTCTAAAGAGATCACTCTGCGTCGTTCAACCACCAGTGTTGATCAACACCAGCACCCATAGGTTGATGTACATGGCAATAACACAAGCAAGTGTAAATTAAACAAATATTGTTTTAACTATTACTAAGTTCAGTAAAAAACGTATTCATATGAAATGTGAAATCTTCTTTATTTTGGAGGGGGACAAGTAGTACATATTTCATGTGGTTAAATTAAATAGTATTAGCAAACAATGTATGGGGGTGGGGGGGGGGGTTTGTAAGGTCCTAGATGGCTAGAGGGGGGTGAATAGCCTATAAAAATTTCTACAAACTCACTAAGCAAACTTCGTTAGATACACAAACGGCGGAAAGCAAGTTTTGCTTAGCCTACTAGATGTTGCAAGCCTCCTATCCAAACAATTCTAGTAGGTGATCACTAGCACAAACAATAGCTACCACTAGTGATCAAGAGTTCTACCCACGGAATTTAATCTACACAAGGAGTGGTTCCCGACCGACCACACAAGCAATTCTACCCACGGGATTTAGTCTACACAAGTTGTGGTTCCCGACCGACCACGCAAGCAATTCTACTTTGCAAGAAAGTAATCAAAGTAATACAAGATAGGGTAGGAGCGTGTTATACCAACGCGTAGAGTCGAGGTTGACAATCACCAATAAGATGAACAATCAATCACAATCGGCAACACACAAAGGATGATGACCAATCACCGGGAGACAAGATGAACACAATGATTTATCCCCGGATGTTCACTTGGGCACCGCCAAGCTACGTCACCCGTTGTGTCGACCAACACCTAGATGGTTCCTCGGTGTGACCCTCAAGTCACTAGCCCCTCAAGGCTCGCCCCGCAAGGCACCGCAAGACACCACTCTCAAGCGAGGTACTCAACGACACGCGCAATCCACTAGGATGCTCTTCGTGATCCCCACGAGGTGAGCTCAAACCTCTCACAAGCAACCGGAGGTGGCCAAGAACAATCACCTTCTCTTGCCAACGCCTCCAACAATCTCCAAGCCGGCTAGGAGCGGTACTCTCCAAGAGTAACAAGAAATCCACCAGCGAAACCACCCACAAGTGCCACTAGATGCCGTCAAGCAATGCAATGCACTAGGTGATCTCTCAATCTCACTTTGGATTCACAATCAAGCAAGAGAGATGAGAGGGAGAGTGTTTCTTCAGCTCAAAGGATGAATGAATGAGTTGGGAGAGCCAAGAGAGGGAGCCAAGCCCGGCCTCCCATCTATTTATAGACCCAACACTTCAAACTAGCCGTTACCCCCTCGGGGGCGCAAATTCACTGCGCCGGACCAGGCCGCCGGACGCATCCGGCGCCTTAGCCCGCGCGCGCGCCCCAGACAACCGTTGGCGCCGCGGCCAACCACGTGCCGCCACGTCGGCGTCCGGCGCGGCGTCCGGCGCCCGCGTCCGCTCGCAACGCCGCGCTCTGGAACTTTCTGTTCCGAGTCCGGCATGCGCCGGACGCGGCACCTGCGCGTCCGCCGCCTTCTGTCAGAACCCCTGCTCCGCGCCGAGCCGCAACACGCGCCGGACGCAGCACAGTAACCGCTCTGCGTCCGCCGCGCGCGTCCGGCCCGCGTCCGCCTGACGCTCGGCCGAACGGCCGAAAACTGTCCTTTCGGTCGGCGTCCGCCGCCCGCCGGACGCGTCCGCCCAGCGTCCGGCGCCTCTGCCAGGCGCAGCCTCCGTCTTTTCGTCGCCGTGTCGTGACACCAACTTCTCCAACATGCTATCCAACAAGTATACCAACTTGATCATCAGAGATAGCATGATTTCAACCAAATTTTGCATCCGGCGCAATAGAAAATATCCATCCATTTTTCCCAAAAGCGCCGAATCCCGCCTCACAGGCTCGGCGGGAGGAAGAGAGGGACCCAAACCCAACTCTACCCTGCAAGCCACAGCGCGCCCAAACGCCACCTTTGTAAATGTGCCAACACCACCAAGTGTACAACTCCATGTGCTTGTGTGTTAGCTTTTCACAATCATTTCCCAAAGGTTAGGCTAGCTCACTAGGCCCTATATGCAATGCACTTCATGAATTCACCTAGTGGCACCCGTGCGTCGAATAGCCGATAAGACTTCCCCTCTTAATAGTGCGGCTATCGAACCTAAACCACTCACACCCTCTATGGTGTCTTGAGTGCAAAACAAAATGGCCCTATCGGTTATACCTTTGCCTTGAGCCCATTTTGTTCCTCCAAATGATATGAACACTTCACACCATCATGTGACCGTCTCGATCCATCGACCTCGACTTCACTTGCCCTTCACCGTGCATCGGTCCATCGGCGCCTAGTCTTGCCCGAGCTTCACCATCGCATGGTCCTTCACTCCCAAGCCTTGACTAGCCCTTCACCTTCAACACCGGTCCATGGAGCCAAGCACCGTCTTGATCTTCATCTTTGATCACATGACACGTGTCATGCTTCATATTCAATATGCTCATCGTGTGGACAACCTTTCTCTAAATCAACCACTTAGATAAACAAGGTTAGTCCTAGGTTTCATCAATTAGCCAAAACCAAACTAGGGACTTTCGGGGGGGGGGGGGGGGGGGGCCCCTCTCACCCTTGCCCTCGTAGGGATTGTATTCCATGGTCTAGTGCTACACACTTATTATTGCATGTGCAAGGATGCTTTAGATATGCCTTTTTGAGAGCTTGAACTTTTATAATCTTTCCAAATTAAGCGTATGTGTTGACTATGTGGGGATGCCCCCTCTATCACTTTCTTCTCCTCTAAAAGCTATAAATCCCCAAATGATCTCGAGATAATTGACTCAAGTGATGCCTTTTTTTGACTGAAGGTGATTGTCATGTCAGATATCAATGTCTAGTTGAACACTTCACCATAGCATAGTGTGGTGCTAATGGAGAGCAGCTAAAGCATCTACTTGTTAATTTTAAAAGCTCCACAAATTCATTGTGTGCAAGTGTGAGAAGTTTACTAGGTTTGGTGTTGGGGACCAACAAAGATTAGATGAGGAAATAGTAGCAAAATAAAAGTGCAATTGCTATTACCTCCCCAACTATAAAGTTTGAAAATATCGACTTCCCAATTTGGTCCTTTGTCCTATTTTCGCTCGATGGAAGCAAAGACTCCAAGCAAACTACTGATAGAGGAGGGACCTTCAAAGTCTACGTTCTTCCAAACATTACAGAAAACTAGTTTCCCCAAGTTACTCTCCTCCTATTCCTCGTCCTCTTCTTGTTTCTCCTTCCCATCCTTCCTGGATTATGTCCCCTGTAGGCATAGTGGGTGTAGAGACACTTTTTGCCTCTCTCACACCCCACCTCTATCATATTTGGGTGGGGACTTTGCCCCTCTCCCTGATGTTTCCATAAAAAGAAAAGGAACAATCAACTTCTAGTGTACTAGGACAAGATGCATGGCCTCCCTCCAGATTTGCGTAGAATTCCCAACCTCAAGAGAATGGTCATTGCCCAAGGATGGCTTCCAAGGTGCACTACAAGAGTTGGAACTACATAGATTTCCAACCATCCGGTGTCTGTCAAAGGATCGCCTCCCAAGTTCACTATAAAAAACTAGTGATTAGAAGCAGGCCAACCATCCTATCAGTACCAAAAGTGGATGACCTTTCAAGTTGACTATAAGAATTTGATGTCCAAAATTGTGAAAACAAGGAGATAAGAAAGTAGTGCCATCAAGTTGATTGGAACCACTGCAACAGTCAAATTAAAGCCTGATTAACCCAAAGTAACAAAGAGGTGGAACTTCCTAACCATCAATGTACTTTGAATCAGTCATTCTCCTTTTGGTAACTGACTTCCCCGCCACAAGTCTCTCATTTTTTTCGTTTGTTGAAAGCAATAGCAGGCCCGCTTGACCAATACATAACTCGGCCCATCTTGTCGGCGGGCCTGCATCTGTCTTCCCGTAGGCCGTAGTCTCCCCCAGTACGTTTCAGAGTATTCGGCTCACATGTGGAGCCCAGAAGACTCCGAACAGATTTGGGCTGGCGGCTCAAGCTTACTACCGGACACCACCGTGACAAGCCCCCTGGCCCTCGTCCTGTCCAGTGCCGACGGCGATCCCCACGCACCGCAGTACGTGTACGTCGGTGCTGTCACTCTCCTGCACAGCCCGGCAGCCGTGAGTGCACGTGGGCTCCCCACCGGATTTCTTCGACGCGCAGGCGCAGGGCGCAGCACGGTGCTCGGCGCGTCGGCACCGCCACCGCCAAGCAGCCTGAGGCCGGCCTCGTCTCTCCGGCCGTCATCTCCGTCCGAAGCCATCGAATTCACCTCTTTGCAAACACCAAACGAGAGGCCCCCCTGCATCTCTCTCTGACGAGCCGCTGACACAGCACGACACTGCACGTGTGCCCTGCAAAGCGCATCGACATACGGGCGTAGGCCACTCCGTATGCGCCACCGGTTTGTCGCGGATTATATAGCCCACGCGGCGCGCGGGAGCAGAGCCACTCCGGCGTGGCCACGTACACCTGCTGATCGGGTCCACCCGCTCCGGCACGTCCATCGCCTTTCGCTCCGGGCTCCGGCGGCCGAAAGCGACAGCAACCCATGCAGCGGATAACGATCCGGGGCGGCGAGTGTGTGGGACGTGTGATGGACTGGTGGTCTGCGACACGTCGGGCTTTGGACCCCCATGGGTCATCGCCGGCGCCGTCAACGTTAGCCACCTAATTTTATTTTGTTGCTACTACATCATCCGGCGAAGTTCCATCGCAAGTTCAGTGGGAAACGATCTGACCATATATACACGTAAGAACATCGCATTTCGCCGCAAGTCTTCCGATCCGCTTTGTAGGATTAATTCTACGTGTAACATATAAGACCTGAGTATTTTACATGATCGATCGGATAATAATGCTCAGACAGTGAGAGTAGTATATACATTGCTTTAAGTGGGAATCTTTCATATTAACTGCCATGCTGATGATTAACAAAAGGAATTACTAGTAGAGGACAACTCGTCTACAAACTCTCCTATTTTCAGCTTGGCACACAGATAAGTCTCTGTTCCCCCGTCGGACTATAGATTATATTATACTACTATACTAATCCTGCCTAATACTTTAATAATTTCTGCTTCATTATCATTATCCAAAACGAAAACGTTGGGCCACCCACATGATCAATATCAGCTCAACGTCACAACGTGGCAGCACCTCACTACCCGAATAGGACTTGGCTCAGAAATCATCAGAAATAAAAACACCAGGGCCCAGCGAGCAGTGGGCGCAAGTGCAGTGCACCACCGTCGCGATCAGAACGTTGGTTGCTCGGAGGGCAAAACCGTCATTGCATAAACGGCCTTATCCGTTTCCTTTCCCACCCACTTTGCGCTCTCGGCCTTCCAGCGCGTATAAATCCACGTCCCCGAACCCTCCGGCGCACGCGCTCATCTCCCTCCACCTCCACCTCCCTCCTGGTCCTACCACCCCTCCTGACGTGCACACAATGGCGAGGACCACGCGGTCGGCGGCGACGGAGCGCGCGTACCTGCACTTCGCGCAGGCGCCGCACCGCGCCGTCGCGGCTGCCGCTGACGCTGGCGAGGACTTCGACGAGTCGGACATCTGGGGCGCGCTTGAGCCGAGCGCCGTCGTCGCGCCGGCGGACCCGCCGCGGGCGCGCCAGTTTGTGCCTTCGCCGAGGAAGCCGGCGCCGGACGGCGCGGGCAGGGCCGCGCACGGGTCGTTGCCCGTGAAGATCCCGGACTGGTCCAAGATCCTAGGCAGCGCGTACCGGCCTGGCTACCACCACTACGGCGACTGGGAGGTCGACGACGACGACGACTCCGTGGACGCGCTGGTGCCGCCCCACGAGCTGGCGTGGCGCCGCCGCGCCGCGTCGCTGTCGCTGATGAACGGGGTCGTCGGCCGGACGCTCAAGGTCCGGGACGCAGTGTGGAAGCAGACTACCGGGTTCCAGGACTGATGACCGGCGGCGGCGACGACGACTTTGGATGGCGCCGGACGCCGCCATTTTGCACTCCTGGGTCCTAGTCCTAGTTGTGCTTCGCTTTGACAGAGGAATTTAGCTTTCGATGATCGGGACTAGCTAGCTAGCCAGTTAATTTGTTGCTTCATTCAGGTAGTGAGTGGTGTTGCAGTTGCGCGCGTAGGTGGCTGATGGATGTTGTTTTTAGTGAGAGAGCTGCTGTTTGTAACAGCGGTTTAGCTAATCATCACCCCTTTTGCTGCGGGGTAATTCGATTTAGTTGTGTGCCTCTCCCCGGTAAGCCTTGTTGGGCTGTTGTTGGCAATGCATTGAGGAGATGATGAGGTCTATGTTTGTGTTTGTATCAATGATGATTGTTCATCGTTGAATTTGCATTTTTGCTAGTGATTCATTTGCGTTTTCGAACAATGAGCAGGTGATCTGACGTCATGTATGCCTTGGCATTGAGCTATAGCTAGCTATACTTGCTAGCAGTGAAACTGACCTGTCGTCCAGGTACAGCGTATATCATGCAATGCAACGCGAGCGATCAAGGTGTCGTTACCCGTGGACAGTAAAACTGACTTGTCGCCCTTGTCGCGGCGCGGATTACTCGAAAGACGGTTGTTTCGATCTGTTTCCCTTCAAGTGCGTGTGTTGTCTTCATTCGTCGATCGATCCCTGCAGTGCAGTGTGCGCAGTGACACCAATCATCGGTGATGTCAGCCTCTCCCTAGCTAGCCTCTGCGTGGTGCCGAGCCTAGCTCGGCAAGGCAAGCATACGGACGTCATCCCGGCCCGCCGGCGCCAGCTGTCAGAAACCATTGGCAGGCAGTGTGGTGCAGTCTTCGATCCGCACAGCAGAAAGTCTCACCAATAACAGCTCTTGCTTACCAGAGAGAAACTCACCCTCATGATAGCGTCATCGTAGTCGTAGGTGTAGCTGGCGTGTACACTATGAAACAGTGCTGTGTCATCCTTGAGTCATCACCTTGACCGTGTTTAAATTTCCTCCGCTCGGTCAGTGAACTGACTGTGGCTAGCTCCACGCACTGCGCCATAAATATCAGGTTTAACACCGTCTTGGCGTGATGGGTTACGACGTACGTTACGTTACGTGCAGGCCGTTGAAGTTGAAACCAGCTGGAAGACTGGAATGAGCTGAGGAGGACGCCTCAGCGTGAACAAAAAGACAACCCAATCTTAATCACAACGTACCCCGGCCGGTTGAAGAACGCACCGTAATTCGCCGACCTCATCTCAAGTTCAGACGCTGCAGGTTTGCAACCAGTCAGGTGTCAACACACACACACATACTGAAGCATGCGCAAAGGACTGACCGCAATCCGCAACCGTACCTCTGGCATTTTTTTTATCGAGTTTCCGTCGCCACAGTGATCAATAATTGATCTCCCGACTGTACGTCGTCGATGGATAAGGCCACGCGCATGCAATCCAACGTGGACTGTATCCGTGGGCACAAATTCGCACACTCGCGTTCCTGGTTCAGCCATGCCCAGTGAAGAACGCCGACGGCGACCGATGGCACGTTCTAGCTAGGACACCAGAATAAAATGCAATAAATAATCTTCCTGTTATGCTTGATATAGCAACCTTTTGGTACGTTATATGTTTACCGTGCCTGAATTGAATGAACAATTCCCACACTGCACTAGTGCGCTTTCCTCACAGTTTCCAGCAGCAGCAGCAGGTGCGCGGGGTTACCGAGGCTAACAAAAATTTATACTAACCAAACAGAGAGGAACTCGTGCTCCGACCAAACCATCCCAGTAGGAGAATGATATTCTTTTACACGGCACACGCATCATAAGTTTGTACTTAATAAACAATTAATTCCATGCAAAGTAAACAGCCTTAGTACAACTACAACCGACGACGAACACGTTAGGCCTGTTTGGGAGGGCTCCCAACAGCTCCTTGGGAGCTGTTTTTTGGCAAATAACTCATTTCAAAACAGCTCCACAAGTGAAGCTATTTTTCTCTCCTCTCACAAAGAAAAGGAGTGGGAGAGAGCTGAAAATTGTAGCTTTCATCAGCTTCACCTAGCACACGTGGACCCCACCTGGCCTAAAAGACTCCTGGTGCCCCGCTCACATAGCCCGCCGTTGCGTGCGCGGCCGTCGAGGCAGCCCACCGTTGTGTGCGCGGCTGTCGGGGCAGCTCGCCAGGGCGGCGCGGTTCGCCGAGGCGCAACCACGGGTGGCGTGACTGCTAAGGGCGCGGCGGTGGGGGCTCAGCCTGCTGGGGCGCGACGCTGGGGGCCGGCCTGCTTGGGGCAGGGCCACGGGTGCACATCTGCCGGAGGCGCTGCTTGCCGAAATCGCGGCCGCCGGCGCCGGGGCACCGGTCTGCTTGGTGATGCCGTCGCCAGGACGAGGACGCTGGACGCAGGAAGAAGCTAAGACGCGCAGCTCGCTATGGCGCGACCACCAGCTCGCCGGGGCTCTCGGCCACCAGGGCATGGCCTACGGGGCTCGCGGCCACCCATGCGACGGATCTTGGGCACGGCCGTCGGGGCCTCGCAGCCTCTGCACGCGACCCGTGAGCGGTGACTCCGTGAGGAAGATAAGGTCCGGGAGAAATTGGAGAAAAAAATAAAAGCTAAGGGTAATTTAGTAATTTGTTTTTTCCCCATCACATGAAGCTGTTTTGCCAAACAGGAAGATAAAAACAGCTCAGCTTCATTGGTAGAGCTGCTTTAAGAGCTGAAAACTAAAAAAATAGCTTCACTAGTGAAGCTAAGCTGTGCCAAACAGGGCCTATCTGCGCGTGCGCAGCTTCGACCCACAGCACGAGCGCCGGAGTGAACATACTACATCGTCTAATTATACTATTCAGTATCTAGAGATATGCATGATTAGGAAATTGTGTTACACATGCATGGAACCACAATGATCATATATTATATTCGACGAGATAGATGATAGTATCATGCATGATGAAAGCTGAGTGGCAATAGGGTTAAGTTAGGCTGCTCCCTCCCTCGCGTCTCCCCCTCCGGGCGACCCGAGGGCACCCGCCGTCGCCGCCCACTAGGCCACCTCCACCGCTCCTCCCCGGCCGCCGCCGCCGCCCTCCGGCGAGCGGCGGCCTGCGACGTGCCCAAAAAACGGGCCTACGTCGCGTCCTTCATCCCGTCCCCTCTATTCCTCGCCCCACTCCCCTCTCCGCCGCCACCTTCATGGAGCTTCCCGGCGAGCCGGCTGGCTGGCGCACCGGATCCAAGCCGCCCGACGCCGGATCTGCCACCTCCGGCACCGGATCCGCCCTCCCGGCGCCTCGACGGGCGCCAGGTGCGGTGCCTTCGGCGCGGGGCCGGTGGCCGGTGGGATACGGAGATTTCTCTTCCTCCCCCTGGCGCGGTGGTCTGGGCGGATCTGCGCCCCCGGTGCGTCGCCCCCTCCTGGCGCAGGTGGGCTGGGCGGGTGCTGGCCTCCGGTCCCGGAATCCCACGCCCCCGGCGCGCTCTGGCAGCGGCCAGGCCCAGCAGCGACGGCGGCCTCGACGGTGCCTTCGTTGGCCGGGGGCCGGCGCACGCCACGGGGGCGTCCTGTTGCGGTCCTTGCCCACCAGCGCCCCCAGCGCCCCCACCGGCGGGATGGGGGTGGTGAAAGGTCACAATGGCTAGAGGAGGGGGTGAATGGCCTAATAAAATTTCTAGCAAGAACACTAGACAACCGATTAGCTAGCAATGCGGCAAATGTGCAAAGCTAAAGCTTCGACTACTCTATGCAAGCCGTCCTAAACAAGCAAGGCTACTCAAACCGAAATGCACAAACAACCACGGTGATCAAGCTACACAATGTCGGTTCACCAATACCGACCAAGCAATTCTACCCACGGGATTTACTCTACACAATGAGTGGTTCCCGACCGACCACAACAAGCAATTCTACCCACAGGATTTAAACTACTCAAAGAGTGGTTCCCGACCGACCACAACAAGCAATTCTACTTTGCGGAAGGTAAAGAGATGATGGAAGTTTATACCGCCGCGAAGAGTAGAAGATGGCCAATCACCGGTGTAGTAGCCAATCACCTAGAGAGCTCAAGCACAAGCACAAGGAGGTCGAAGCCTCGGCAATCACAAATCGACACAATGATTTTTTACCGAGGTTCACTTGCTTCCCGGCAAGCTAGTCCTCGTTGTGGCGATGCACTTGCTTGGTGAGTTGCCCGCTCAATTGGCTCGGTGCCAAAGACCCCAATGGGGAGCCGCAATCTCCACACAAGACAAGGATTCACAAGCCACGAGCAATCCACTAGAGTATCCTTTCGCGAACTCCCACGGGGAAGGATCAAGAACCCCTCACAAGAACCCGGTGTGGCCTCGAACAATCACCAAGTCGAGCTCAACCACCACCCGCTGCTCCAAACCATCTACGGTGACGGGAATCACCGAAGAGTAACAAGAATCCGCAGCTCGCTCGATGAACAAGTGCCTCTAGATGCAACTCTCAATGCAAATCACTTGTTCTCACTCAAATCTCTCTCAAGAATGATCAACCTATCCAAGAGATGAATGGGGAGGAGTGTCTCTAGCTCAAAGTATGCTCAAGAGTGTTAGAATGTGCAAGAGAGAGTCTCCCAACCGGCCAACCTCATATTTATAGACCCATGTCCGAAATAGAGCCGTTGCTTTCTCGGGTCGCCTGATTACCTGCGCCGGATGCGTCCTCCGCGAACCGCCGGACGCGTCCGGCGCCCTTCATCGCGCCGCGCGAGCCGACCGTTGGCATTTGAAGTTTGTCCACATCAGCGCGTCCTGCGCCCGCTTGCCGTGCGTCCGGCGCTCCGCACACGGCGTCCGGCGCTCGCGACCGTGGCCCAGGCACAACTCCAGAAGTTTCTAGAGTGCGTCCGGCGCGCGCCCAGCGTCCGCCGCCCGAGTGCCGTCGCCCAGCCGCCGGAGTGACGAAGTCAAGGCCACGTGTCGCTCCTTCAGTCGCCGGACGCCCGACCTGCACCGTACCGCGTCCGCTGCCACCGAACCAGATGCGTCCGGCGCCGTTGAGGACGCCACGACCGAGCACATGCCAAAGCCGCCGGATGCCACCTCCTGCGTCCGCCGCCTTGTAACACCCGCGTCCGGCGCCGTCGACTTGATTCCATGTTGTCAAAACGACGCGCCGTCTTCGCTCCAAGTCCAATCTCTTGCCTTGAGTACCAACTCCACCAAGTGTAGACCTCGTCTCAAGCACCGAAGTTAGTAGTACAAGCACGACCATGTCGGCAAGAGTTAGCCCTCTAGTTAGTCTCTCATGCATCATGCAAAGTCGCAACTAGAGGCACTTAGGACCGCGAATGAAACCGAGGAAACCCCTCTTGATAGTCGGTTATCGATCCTAAATGTGATCACACTCACTAAGTGTCTCGACCACTAAACCGGAAAGCCCTATCAAGTATACCTTCGCCTTGATCTCCTTGGGCCTCCGTCGGAGCTCGATCATGCCACAAGTCCACCTTGTTCAACACCATGATCGCCATGCTCCATCATCCACCGTCACGTTGCTATGTGTCTAACCACACTTAGAGCAAAGCATTAGCAACGTTTGAGTGTCATTAATTACCAAAACCAAACCGGAGCTTTCAATCTCCCCCTTTTTGGTAATTGATGACAACCCTTCACAAAGCTCACAAAGATATGGAAATTGAATTCAATATGAAATTGAATTGCGTGCCCAAGACATTTTGATCATGAATCTTGGATTGGACAAACATTTCAATTCCGGTTTTGGTAGTGGTAGCTCCCCCTACATGTGTGCATCAAATGTTTGGTCGATTTTTAAGCACACATGCATAGATAAAACTTGTGTGAGAGTTACCACAACCAAAATGGTACTAAGGTTTATAGAATTGACCTTTGAAGCGTGATACCAATCGGAGTGCGATAATAAACCTTCCTTAGCACCATGGGAATCTAGACATCCATCAAAACTCAAAATACCTCATGAGATCACATTAAGAGCAAGGTACTTTGAACAAAAGAAACTCTATGTCTAGAAACCACCTATGCATGCTAGTACTTCATTTCATCAATCAAGTTCTATACTAGCATTACACCAAACAAGCATGAATATTGAATTTAGCTTGCAATGCTCCATATCATCATGTATGCACACACAATATGCAACAAATAGTCTATGAGCTTGCTCCCCCTATTTGTGTGCTCATGGTTGGGTCATATCATAAAAATTGATCCCCTTCCATTGCTCTTTGTGACTTATTTCTCCCCCTTTGTCAACAATCACCAACAAGGGTGCATAAGGTGAGAGAAACAAGTCAATCAACTATGGCCAAATCTAAATCACATGCCTAGAAAATGTATCTCGGTTTGAACCAAGGGCAAGCTTCTTCACACCTCATGAGAATGAGGGTTATCTTGACCATGTTGAGATACACATCATGAGCAAGTGCTAAAGATTCAACACTAGGTTCACAAGCTCACAAACAAGTCATATGCCACCACTAGATCAAAACAAGCATAGAAACAATAGTGGTGCCATATATCCTTCAAAATCATTTGATTTGCAATGAATGAGCCTAGCAAGATGCACATGTATACATGTCTACACAACTAGCAAGGGATGCATGAAATGCAACAATCAACTTTACCTTGCTATGTTGGAGGAGAGGCATGTCATATATGGGGGTGCATCAATCCATGTTGGAGAAGCTAAGTATGTTCAACTCATTCCTCAACTTGCAAAATCTTTTCTCATCAAGAGGATTGGTGAATATGTCGGCTAGTTGATCTTCGGTGCCAATGCTTTCAATGCTCACATCTCCCTTTTGTTGATGATCTCTAATGAAGTGGTGCCTCACATCAATGTGCTTAGTTCTTGAATGTTGAACCGGATTGTTTGTCATCTTGATTGCACTTTCATTGTCACAAAACAAAGGCATATGCTTGAACTTGATCCCATAGTCCTTCAAGGTGGCTTTCATCCATAGCAATTGTGCACAACAATTCCCCGCACTAATATATTCGGCTTCGACGGTGGAAAGTGCCACACTATTTTGCTTCTTTGAAGACCATGACACAAGAGATCTTCCTAGCACTTGGCATGTTCCACTTGTGCTCTTCCTATCAATCTTGCAACCGGCATAGTCGGAGTCGGAGTATCCAATCAACTCAAAGCTTGACCCCTTGGGATACCATAGACCAACATCTTGAGTACCCTTCAAGTATCTCAACACCCTCTTGGTTGCTGTCAAGTGACTCTCTCTTGGAGAAGCTTGAAATCTTGCACACATGCACACACTAAACATGACATCCGGCCTTGAAGCGGTCACATATAGTAAGCTTCCAATCATTGATCTATATAGCTTTTGCTCAATCATCTTGCCACTATCATCAATGTCCAAGCCCACTACTAGAAAACCCCTCCTATAGCTACGTTGTATTTGTAACGCCATCAAAAGCGTCACTACGCTAGAATGTAAAGACGTTATTTGGTATGATTTCAAGAACGTATCTTAGTGTCACAATATTTAACACGCTTTTAACGTTAAGAGACATCTAGACACATTTTCTAACACGCTTTTGAAATCGTATTTAAATGATACGAAATTAGCCACGCTTTCAACCGTCAATAACATCTACACACATTATAAAGCGTATCTCAAAATCGTTAATAGGCACCTAGAAATGCTTTTTGACATGCAACTAAAAACGTTTAAAGTTGACACGTAATTAAACATGCTTTTGACCATGATTAGCATGAAGACACGTTGTAAGCGTCTCAAATAATGCGCATAAAGATTTTTTTTATATGTGAAATCAAAATATCTCTATTTGACAGAAAATTAGATACGTTTTAGCATTACTAGATGGTAGAGACATTTTGATGTGTATTAGAAATTTGTCCTTAACCATGTAGAGCCGTTTTTTATGTAAAATTTAAAAATATGTGACCAAACACGGAGGAGTTTGAGTTGACGTGGCATATTTTTTAATTAAAAGTACTAGTAGGAATCAATAAAAAGGAACAAAATGCGCATATATAGAGACTGAACATTAAATAAAAAAATGGGAAAATGTGCATATTAAGGGATTGAACCTCTGGACCTTTGGAAGGTAGCAAGGTCCACTAAACATGGTGCTACGTGGAGATGTTTTGTTCTTTTTCCTATTCGACCTGCGAGCAAACACATAAAAAAAATCTAACGTGGATGTGGTGCATAAGAATCGAACCCCGACAACTTTCATTGAAAATCAAGCATGCAAACCACTGGAACAGGCAATCTTTTGTGTCACTTAGAGATTATTGGGCTTATTTAATATTTGTTGTTGGTTTACCAAAAAGAAAGAAAATAGCAAAATATTGGTATCAAACCTGATACCTTTTTCGGTAGAAAACCGAGATTTCAGTAACATTTTTTATTGGTTTACCAAAAAAAAGAAAAAAAATTGTAACAGGTTCGAACCCAAACCTGCCGTACCAATAAACCAACAATACACAAATTCTATCTTCGTGCTACAGGTGGTACTTCTGTTTTTTTTCAGTAGTACACACGTCGATGTTCCTAGTAGAAAGAACGCAGGGTTATGTAAAATAATTTTTTGAATACTGAACAATAAACATGAGGTTTTCTCTTGTTATAAGTTGTAGTTTTGTTGTGCTTGGCCCAGGGGTGGTACATGTATATAGAGAGAAAAACTCTCCACATGTACATCAACGAGCAATATGGTACTATTGATGTTGCACCTTTTACCTTTACTAATAGGCCTAATTAATTATTAAAGCCCATTAGTAAATAAAGACATGGGCCTTTGGGTGCCACAAAATTCAAAAGAATTTATTATTTTCGGAATTAATTAGTTTTATGGATAAAATAATTCTAGAAAAGTCTAGAATTGATTTTCAAGCTGCAAAAAATTCTCCAAAGGCTCCAAATTTTTTGGGGAAAATTCTTAGAGGCATTTTAGAACATGAGCAACCCAAATAAGGTATTTAGAGCTCATATAAAGATATTTTGAAGCAAATAAAAATTAGAATATACTCATAGGCAAGTGGGGAACAAGTTTTAGTAAAAGCTAGAAAAACTTCCAAGAAATTTATAGGAATTGATCGACGGACGAGGAACTGAACGGAGTGATTTGGATTACGAAGAAAAGACTTTGAGAAGCTCCCCAAAGAAAACTTCAGCCGAGAAACATGAAATTTAGTTATAGAAAAATAATGGTGTGTCGTAGAAGGAGGAAGGATTATCTATTAAAAAGATTTTAAAAGTTTTTTCACTTTTGGTCAAACCACACAACACAAAAATATAAATACACCAGCATGTATGATCAATCATGTTTCTAACTCCTATGGTAAATTTTAATTTAGTAGAAAATATTATTTGTTGATCTTCACATGTTTCATTTGTGAGCCAGGGCAAAATACCTGATACCCATTACCCGCACCTGAATTATCCTAACCCGGACCCGAACTGCTCGAACCTGAGGTACCCGATTCCAGTTCGGATAGTGATTTTGATTACCCGAAATTAGTTTGGGTAATTCAGGTAATACTCTCCAGTACCCGAACTACCCAAAGTTTTATCTTGGTATTTGTATTTATCATGTTTTATTAGTTAAACACTTAAAATTATCACTTTATTAGAATATAATTCTCTCGATTTGAACAAGTGATTGCAATATATTGTCCTCAACAAATTATTGTTGGAATCCAACATAAATTGCTAGCGAAATTATGTACAAGCTGCTACTAAACTTTTGTGTAGTTTATTATTTTTTGTAAATTCGGGTAGATCGGGTATACCTGAACCCGAATTATCGGGTACCTGGTAGTGTTTTTGGGGCTAATATCGGATAGTAGTTTTCATTACCCGAATTTTGAATTACTCAAACTACCCGACCCGAAAAAATCGGGTAACCAGAGCGCCCAGGCTGAGTCATTTAGAGTCTTAAACAGTCAATTTTACACTTGTTTTAGCATAACACTATTTACCATATTTAAATTTAGATTCGAATATGAATTTGAATATTTGCTTGATATAAAGTATAAATTTAGTATGATCTAATTATTAAGCCCGGTTAAATGCTTGGATAATTTTTGATGTCTTACTTTATTAGTTATTGTATTTAAATGTTAAAACTTAGACTAATAATATAAATTTGGCGCCATCTCAAGTTTTTCCCCTTTTATTGGTCGACGATATTCTTTCTCTCAATAATATAACGTAAATTTATCTTAGTAATCTTTTGTTTCCTCCCGCCATTCTTTCCCTCCATTTTTGTTTCCTATCTTTTTTTCTACTGCACACTTAATCTAATTTCTTCCACAGCTAGCACGAATAATATAGAAGCCTAACAATGGCCCCACCCTTCATAGAGACTAGCTAGAGAGTAGTATGTCAAAATTACATGGGAACCTCCCGTGATTGTGGATCTCGTCAGTTATCCCAGCTTGGATCGTGCGATGGTTCCTTTTTCTAATCTTTTCCATCGCACAACCACAAACAAATCCATACCTCTCATCTCCCCATGCACCAGCGCTAGGAAATTTGCCGCCAAGCAGCCCGCACGTCCCGGTTAGCGAATAAATCGCATCGCTTAACCTCCGCATCCCGCATAACCTCCCCAGTCTCCTCAATCTTCGTCAATCTCTCCATGGGTGGGGTGCTGGGTCAATTGTGGCTGCTGTGCCGCCTAACGCCGGCTGCCGGGCAGGAGTGCCGGGCCACGACGCATCCTCGCCAGGACTCGCGACGCCGCCATCCATGGCCAAAGCCGTCATGATAAGTTCATTGCCTTGCCCTTGTTGCGATGGAAGATGATCCACGATCCACCATCCATGGCCTGTGCAAGGTATGCTGCCATCCACGATCTTCCTCCTGTCCCCTGCCTTCCCCAGCAGCACTTGCGAGCGCTCGCGGCCGCGCCCTCCACTCGCGTCGCAGCGGCCCATCACCGTCGAGCTGGAGGGCGTGGGTCTGCGCCGCCGAGGCCATCACCCCTTGCCCGCATCCCTGGAGGCGCGAGTCCCTCCGGTGGTCCGCTGTCGCCACCGAGGCCACGTGGGTGCTTCGCTGCCTCCGTTTTCAGAATCTGTCGAAATTTGGAATAGTAGTAGATTGAACGTGTTTCTGATATTCTTACTGCAGAATTTGTGGCCTAGGCCTTGTTTAGATTCCAGATTTCACCCCCAAATTCCACTATGCGAATTCCTATTCCCCATCACATCAAAATGTCGGTACATGCATAGAGTACTAAATATAGATGAAATTAAAAACTAATTGCACAGTTTTATTGTACTTTGTGAGACGAATTTTTTGAGTATAATTTATCAATATTTGGACAATATTTCATAAATAAACGAAATTCTTCTGGTCAGCAAGGCTACATGTGTGTGAACGCCTGAATTTAGACTCCCAATTTTGGGATCTAAACAAGGCCCTAGCTCAATCTGAATCAGACTTGTCAGTTTTTTCGAATAGATCTAAAACCTATTGTCTTCTGCAGGAATGGTGTGCTTCCCTGCAGGAATGGTGTGCTTCCCTCCACTGATAAATAGCACAGATGTGATCCCCTTGCACTGACTGAGATCAGTGGAAGATCAGTAGAATTCCAGCAGCATTCAGCGACTTTGGTAAACATATATTATTGTAGAAGCCTCATGCAGCAGATTAGAGATTTGGTACGTCATGCATACCTTTTTTTTTGAACGGGTACGTCATGCATACCTCAGTAGTGTAATTTTTCCTTCTCCCATAATATTAATGTATAGGAGATGCATATCAGGCATGGCCCAAGACATGTGACCTTTATTGCTCTGTGATAATAATATTATGCATCTTGCACAAAAGAAAACTATACACATATATAACTTCATCTGAAGCACCAAACTAAATAGAACTGTACACTACATGGAATATTTTTTTTACAACAGCATGTAATATATTTGACACAGTGATTTATAGTGTAGATATCTAAAGGAAGACTCTAAAGATTATCTGCACTGCTAGTTCTATAATTTTAGAAAACTTCAAGTCAGAAAAATTAGAGCGCCTCTAACATTTCTGTGTATCAGAATTGATGTGTCACTGATAGACAAGGAATAGATATATAGGCTCAGCCGTTTTCCTTTACTGAGATTTATAAATTCAAAGTAAATAGCATTTTTCTAGATATGTTCTTAATTAATGAAGCACTCTATATTTTTTTCACAGGGCAACTATATGAAATATTGGATGCTCATATGATTGAAGGATGAAGAATAAGATTTCCCCTCAAGATTAGCATTTTAGGAATGGTGTTACACTGATGTATATTTATTTTTATTGTGGAACTTCATAGTTCATTGTATACGGTTACATATTATGAAATTTTCTTGTATCCATAGAATCATTTACTTAATATCAATTGTTTAATAATATATATAAAAACATTTACTTAATAACAATTGTCTATATATTTTTTGTTGGGACGTATTAGAGCGTGTCTATACTACTACACACAAAATATAGATGTATGGACGAAATCGTTTCTACAAAGATTAATGCACACTATAACGTTACTATACAATGTATCGATATATGTAGACACGCAATAAAGACGTGGCTATAGTATTGCTTCTATTTTTGTAAACACGTATTTTGGCGTTGCTAATAAACGTGTCATCTGCCACATCACCTTTCCACGTCAACCACCATGTCACCTGCCACATCACCTTTCTATGTCACCTACTATACTCCTTAATGCGTAAAATGTGTCACTATAAAACGTAACTATAGTAATTGATACGAATTGTGAATGTATCTACAATTTTGTCTCTACAATTTTTAACACATTATGAAACGTTTCTATAAGACGTAACTACACTAATAGACACGTGTTATATGCGCATCTATAAAAGCGTGTCAATATGTTTAGACATGCATCTAACGTGTCTATAAAATGTCTATTCATTTTATAGATACATTTATGGAAATCGTCTCTATAAAGCCAGACACGGTCCATGCGAAGACGTTTCTAATACGCTTTTGTAAAGCGTACCTACAACCCTATAGAGACGGATAAAAGCGTATCTAGTGTCTAAAAAAAGCATAGCTATAGGGGGGGGTTTCTAGTAGTGGCCACCATTGGTTCCCATTGGTGTGCTAATGGCCTTAACATCTTGCAACCCAAACTTCTTGATCATGTCCTTGATGTACTTGCCTTGACTCACAAAGGTGCCATTCTTCATTTGCTTGATTTGAAGACCAAGGAAGTAGCTCAACTCTCCAAGCATTGACATTTCAAACTCACTAGCCATCATCTTAGCAAACTCTTCACAAAAGAATTGATTTGTTGATCCAAAGATGATATCATCCACATAGATTTGCAACACAAACAAGTCATCTTCTATCTTCTTGGTGAAGAGAGTAGTGTCAACTTTGCCCATCTTGAAACCTTTGGATATGAGAAAGTCCCTCAATCTTTCATACCATGCCCTTGGAGCTTGCTTCAAACCATACAATGCCTTCTTGAGCTTGTAGACATGGTTGGGCTTCTTGTCATCCTCAAAACCGGGAGGTTGTGCAACATACACTTCCTCATTGATGAACCCATTGAGAAATGCACTCTTCACATCCATTTGATAGAGCTTGATGTTGTGAGCACAAGCATAGGCCAATAGGATTCTAATTGCCTCCAATCCTGCCACCGGTGCATATGTTTCTCCAAAGTCAAGACCCTCAACTTGTGTGTAACCTTGTGCCACTAGTCTTGCTTTGTTCCTCACAACCAAACCATCTTGATCTTGCTTGTTCTTGAAGACCCACTTAGTTCCAATCACATTGTGCTTCTTTGGCCTCTCAACAAGCTCCCACACATCATTTCTTGTGAAGTTGTTCAATTCCTCATGCATGGCATTTATCCAATCCGGATCCTTCAATGCTTCATCAATCTTGGTTGGCTCAATAAATGATACAAAGGAGTAGTGCTCACATATGCTAGCCAATCTTGATCTTGTTTGTACACCTCTTTGAATGTCACCAATTATATGATCTAGAGGATGATCTCTTGCAATGTTTGAAGGTTGAAGAACTAGCTCATTTGCATTGCTTGCTTGACCTTGATCTTGATCTTGATGTTGAGTACCACTTGTGCTTGCCTCATTGGAATCATCAATCACAACTTGAGTTGGCACTTGCACTTCATCACCATCATTCACTTGCCTCGGCCTAATATCACCAATGTCCATGTGTCTCATTGCATTGCTCAATTGATCTCCACCCACATCATCTTGATTTTGATCTCCATCTTGAGAGCCTTGGGTTTCATCAAATTCAACATCATGAACTTCTTCAACTAGCCCACTAGCCAAGTTCCATACTCTATAAGCCTTGCTAGAAGTAGAGTAGCCAAGAAGAAATCCCTCATCACACCTCTTGTCAAACTTGCCAAGTCTTTGCCCCTTCTTGAGTATGTAGCACTTGCAACCAAAGACCCGGAAGTAAGCAATGTTGGGCTTCCTTCCATTCAAGATTTCATATGGAGTCTTCTCTAACTTCCCATGGCAATAGAGGCGGTTGCTATAGTAGCAAGCCGTGTTGATAGCATCACTCCAAAACTTTTCACTCACATTGCATTCAAGTAGCATGGTTCTTGCCATCTCAATCAAGGTCCTATTCTTCCTTTCAACTACACCATTGGATTGGGAGTGTAGGTTGGTGAGAATTGATGCACAATTCCAAGCTCATCACACAACTCTTCAACTCTTCTATTCTTGAATTCACTCCTATTGTCACTTCTAATCTTCTTGATGGTAGTGTCAAACTCATTTTGCACCCTCATGACAAAAGACTTGAATAGATCATAGACTTTACTCTTGTCATAGAGAAAGAACACCCATGTGTATCTTGTTTAGTCATCCACAATCACAAATCCATACTTGTTGCCCCCAATTGATGTATAGTGAGTTGGGCCAAACAAGTCCATGTGCAACAACTCAAATGCTCTTGAAGTTGATATCTCATTCTTCTTGGGATGTGAGTTCCCATGTTGCTTACCGGCTTGACATGCACTACAAGGTCTATCCTTCTCGAATGTGACACCATTCAAGCCTCTCACTAGATCATGCTTCACCAACTTGTTCAATTGCTTCATGCCAACATGTCCTAGGCGCATATGCCATAGCCACCCCTTGCAGATGATATTTGTTTGATCCTTGCTCACCACCTCAACTTGCTTGTCATCAAATATGCACTTGTAGCCAAGATCACACAATTGTGCCACCGACAAAAGATTGAAGTTCAAAGTATCAACTAGCAACACATTGGAGAGATCCTTGTCATTGGAAATTGCAACCTTTCCTAGCCGCATGACATCACCCTTGCTATTGTCACCAAATGTGATGGAGTTGAATCCACCATTGTCATTCTTGTCAAGTGATTTGAACATACTATCTTCACCAGTCATATGATTTGATGCACCACTATCAAGCACCCAATGCCTCCCTCCGGCTTTGTAATTGACCTACAAGAAGACATCAAGCTTTAGGTACCCACTTTTGCTTGGGTCCTTGGAGGTTAGTCATTAGAGTCTTTGGCACCCAAATAGCTTTCTTCTTTGAGCTCATCCATGGTGTACCAATGAATCTAGCACTCACACCACACTCACTCTTAACAAGCATGTAGGAAGCATTCAACTTGTATGAGGAGGCACTAGTGTTCTTGTTCTTGCATTCATGCTCTAAATGACCAACTTGCTTGCAACTCTTGCAATAGCTACCATTGTTCTTCACAAAACAAGTCTTGTGAGGAGCAAAGGTGGCCTTGCCTTTCTTGGGGTTATAGCCCAATCCCTCTTTGTAGAGAGAAGCTCTTTGGCTACCCAAGCACATAAGCAAGCGGTCCTCACCACCATAAGCCTTAGCCAAGGTGTGATTGAGCTCCTTGACTTCCTTCTTAAGAGACTCATTCTTAACTACTAGTGTAGAATCACATGTATGACCAACACTACTAGACGAAGTAGAGGCATAAGAGCATGAAGGGTCAAGTGATGCAACAACAATTGAATCATCAAGTGAATCACATGATGTAGACACACTTTTCTTTTCTATGATCACCACTTGTGATTGCTCTTTCTCTTGCTTCTCAACTAGAGAAGAATGAGCTTTTTCAAGCTTGGAGTGAGCAATCTCTAGCTTCTTATGGTCTACCTTTAGACTCTCATAAGAGGCCCTCAACTCCATAAGTTCTTGCTCAAGGTTTTGTTTATCCTTGCGCAAGCCCCTACATTCCTTCCTAGAGTCATTGAAAGCACCCTTGCAATCCTCAAGCATGACAAAGAGTTCTTCTTTTGTGGTCTCATCATCATCATCACTCTCATCATCACTATCGGGTGGAGGTTTTACCTTAGTGGCCTTGGCCATGAAGCAAGATGATGGAGCACCAAATAGAGAAAGTTTCTCTTGAATGGCAATGCTTGCATGCCCCTTCTTCTTCTTCTTCTTGGAATCATCATCTTCATCACTTGAGGAAGATGAATCACTCTCCCAAGTTGCCACATGAGATTCTCCCTTCTTCTTGTGATGGGAGGAGTCTTTCTCCTCCTTCTTCTTCTCTTGCTTCTTCCTCTCCTTTCTCATGGCATCTTCATCATCACTTGCATAGGGACACTTGGCAATGAGATGATCCTTGCCATTGCACCGGAAGCATTTCATGGGACGGTCACTAGACTTGGATGAGCTTCTCTTGCCCTTGGACTGGTACCCCTTCTTCATGAGCTTCCCCATCTTCTTCACAAGAAGTGCCATTTGCTCATTCATTTCTTCTTCTTGTTCACTTGAGCTAGAGCATGGCTCACCTTCACTTGAAGACTCTTCCTTCTTCTTCTTGCCCTTGCTCTTGGATGATGTGGCCTTGAATGCCACACTCTTCTTATCATCGTCCTTCTTCTCATTCTCCTTCTTCTTCTTCTTCACCAACTCTTCTCATGATCTTCTCTAAACTCATCATCGGCCATGATCTCTTGAAGGACTTGATTGGGTGTTGGCTTCTCCTTCATGGTTGTCTTCACCATGACGGTCTTCAACATGTCAAATCTCTTGGGAAGACACCTCATGAACTTAGTGGAGAATTGAGAATCCTTGATTTCTTCCCCAAGTCCCTTGAGCTCATTGACAATGATTTGGAGCCTATGGAACATCTCCGGCACACTCTCATCCTCCTTCATTGAGAAGCTTGCAAACTTCTCTTGCAACATGTAGGCTCTTGCGGTCTTGACACTCTCGGTGCCCTCATAAGCTTCTTCTAGCTTCTCCAAATGTCATGAGCCACCTCAAGGTTCTTGATGAGCTCAAAAGCTTTATCATCAAGCGCCTCATGGAAGGCACTCACGGCAATGTCATTTGCTTGTTGCTTCTTCTCTTCGGCTGGTGTTGCCACCGCACCCTCAACAAGCTCAAACTTTGTCTCCACCACTTTCCACACCTCAAGGTTGATTGACTTGAGATGACTCTTCATCTTGAGCTTCCACTTGGCATAGTCATCACCTCGAAATTATGGTGCCTTCTTGGTGTTGTTGATATGCATAACCAATGCCATTGCTTCACCGTAGGATGTTAATCCAACCCAAACAAATGGTGCCCGGCTCTGATACCACGTGAAAGGTCACAATGGCTAGAGGGGGGTGAATAGCCTAATAAAATTTCTAGCAAGAACACTAGACAACCGATTAGCTAGCAAGGTGGCAAATGTGCAAAGCTAAAGCTTCGACTACTCTATGCAAGCCGTCCTAAACAAGCAAGGCTACTCAAACTGAAATGCACAAACAACCACGGTGATCAAGCTACACAATGTCGGTTCACCAATACCGACCAAGCAATTCTACCCACGGGATTTACTCTACACAATGAGTGGTTCCCGACCGACCACAACAAGCAATTCTACCCACGGGATTTAAACTACTCAAAGAGTGGTTCCCGACCGACCACAACAAGCAATTCTACTTTGCGGAAGGTAAAGAGATGATGGAAGTTTATACCGCCGTGAAGAGTAGAAGATGGCCAATCACCGGTGTAGTAGCCAATCACCTAGAGAGCTCAAGCACAAGCATAAGGAGGTCGAAGCCTCAGCAATCACAAATCGACACAATGATTTTTTATCGAGGTTCACTTGCTTCCCGGCAAGCTAGTCCTCGTTGTGGCGATGCACTTGCTTGGTGAGTTGCCCGCTCAATTGGCTCGGTGCCAAAGATCCCAATGGGGAGCCGCAATCTCCACACAAGACAAGGATTCACAAGCCACGAGCAATCCACTAGAGTATCCTTTCGCGAACTCCCACGGGGAAGGATCAAGAACCCCTCACAAGAACCCGGTGTGGCCTCGAACAATCACCAAGTCGAGCTCAACCACCACCCGCTGCTCCAAACCATCTACGGTGACGGGAATCACCGAAGAGTAACAAGAATCCGCAGCTCACTCGATGAACAAGTGCCTCTAGATGCAACTCTCAATGCAAATCACTTGTTCTCACTCAAATCTCTCTCAAGAATGATCAACCTATCCAAGAGATGAGTGGGGAGGAGTGTCTCTAGCTCAAAGTATGCTCAAGAGTGTTAGAATGGGCAAGAGAGAGTCTCCCAACCGGCCAACCTCATATTTATAGACCCGTGTCCGAAATAGAGCCGTTGCTTTCTCGGGTCGCCAGATTACCTGCGCCGGACGCGTCCTCCGCGAACCGCCGGACGCGTCCTCCGCGCGAGCCGACCGTTGGCATTTGAAGTTTGTCCACGTCAGCGCGTCCTGCGCCCGCTTGCCGTGCGTCCGGCGCTCCGCACACGGCGCCGGCGCTCGCGTCCGTGGCCCGGGCACAACTCCAGAAGTTTCTGGAGTGCGTCCGGCGCGCGCCGGACGCGCTCGCCCAGCGTCCGCCGCCCGAGTGCCATCGCCCAGCCGCTAGAGTGACGAAGTCAAGGCCACGTGTCGCTCCTTCAGTCGCCGGACGCCCGACCTGCACCGTACCGCGTCCGCTGCCACCGAGCCAGACGCGTCCGACGCCGTTGAGGACGCCATGACCGAGCACGTGCCAAAGCCGCCGGACACCACCTCCTGCGTCCGCCGCCTTGTAACACCCGTGTCCGGCGCCGTCGACTTGATTCCATGTTGTCGAAACAATGCGCCGTCTTCGCTCCAAGTCCAATCTCTTGCCTTGAGTACCAACTCCACCAAGTGTAGACCTCGTCTCAAGCACCGGAGTTAGTAGTACAAGCACGACCACATCGGCAAGAGTATGCCTCTAGTTAGTCTCTCATGCATCATGCAAAGTCGCAACTAGAGGCACTTAGGACCGCGAATGAAACCGAGGAAACCCCTCTTGATAGTCGGTTATCGATCCTAAATGTAGTCACACTCGCTAAGTGTCTCGACCACTAAACCGGAAAGCCCTATCAAGTATACCTTCGCCTTGATCTCCTTGGGCCTCCGTCGGAGCTCGATCATGCCACAAGTCCACCTTGTTCAACACCATGATTGCCATGCTCCATCATCCACCGTCACGTTGCTATGTGTCTAACCACACTTAGAGCAAAGCATTAGAAACATTTAAGTGTCATTAATTACCAAAACCAAACCGGAGCTTTCAGGTGGTCGGCCCCCTGCCTCCCTCTTCGATCTGCCTGGTGGTGGTCGCCGGCAATGCCTACTCGCGCTGCCTGGGCTGTTTGCGGCTCCGGTGTCGGCGGGGTGCACCGGTTGGCGCTGGCGCTGGGCGGGGTGGCCGAGTTGGTGTGTGTGTGGCGGGGTTGTCCTCTCCCCATGTGTTTTCTTGCTGTTTGTGTTTTGTTTGTATGCTTTGTTTTTTTGTCTTTTGGGGTCATCAGTAATCCTAGGATTACCTGTGAACCTCTTTGTATCCGCGGCTTGGCCTTTCTTGTGGCTCTTCCTCTTAATGAAAAACGGGTAAAAGACCCGGTCGCAAAAAAAGTATCATGCATGATACGATCCTCCTGCATGTCTCTTTTAGGCCTTCTTACACTGTGACCTACGCCCCTACGACTCACTTCTATATCTTCCTACTATTATATGGGTTTTTTTTTGAGATGCCTACTATTATATGGTTTTGAGGTGGATCAAGGATTAAGTGGTGGGTTTTTTTTTTGAACTTTGGTAACTTCTCATTGATCACTGGCTACCAAATCGCTAGCAACTATTACATCCACCAATTCTGGCAAAGAGGTTGATATTACCTCCTCACCTTCATTACATGAGAAACCCAAAGCGGCAAGCTCATGCGCTGCCCTATTACATTCTCTAATAGCAAACTTACATGTAAACTGAATAAAATTCAGAGATAACAAAGACTTAACTTCATAAATCAAGTGACTCAAGGCCGAGTCATCGTACAGGCTTGACGTGATCGCCTTCTCTACTTCTTGGGCGTCGGTCTCCAGGATGATATGACCAGCACCCACCGAGATTGCCATCTGAATTCCTTGAAGACACGCTATGATTTCAGCCTGGAGAGGGTTTAACAAGTGATTCACTCTACCTCTACCAGTCATCACCATATCGCCATCCCAATCTCGAATTAGAGCCCCCCAGCTACCATTCTTAGAGCTCTGTTGAAATGATCCATCGCAGTTGACCTTCAGCGTGCCTCTTGGCGGTCTTGCCCATGAAACCGCCCTGCATGCTCGGGTAGAGGTGGTCGCAGCTGTCGTGGTCGCAGCTAAAGTGGTCACCGCCGTGGTAGGCTTGTCCACATTGATCATCTCATTGACATACAGCTCCACGCATCGCGCTAGCAACTGGATGCTCCTCCGTTGGCCTTCCTCCCTGATCAAATTTCTCTCTGACCAGATATACCACAGCGCCGTGACCATCAGCAACTTCTTTCGTTCGGTGGATTTCAGAATAGCTTCCACCGCCTCAAAGGCCGATTGAATCCTTGCCAAGGTGCTCCTGTCATCCTCCAGACTGATGGCCCTCCAAATTTGCTTAGCCATCTTGCACTTAAAGAACAAATGACCACCGTCCTCCCCTGGTTGGTCGCAGACCGGGCAGTGGTTCGGGATCGTCATACCTCGTCGCACCAAGTTATCTCTCAGTGGATGACTATTGTGCGCAAATCGCCATAAGAAGTGCTTGAGCTTATTTGGGCATTTCAGTTGCCAAATCTCCTTCCACATCTTGTTCACCGCACCCCTAGAGCTTCCTTGCTGCCCATTCGAATTTCTGGAAGCCAAGAATTCCTTTCACGCCACTTTGTACGCACTTTTAACACTGAAAGTGCCATGCTTGTCAAAATGCCAACTAGCTGAGTTGTCTCGACCTTGGTGGACTGGGATAGCCAGGATCAGATCAGCAACTTCTCCCCAAAATATATCAGTCACCAACTGCACATCCCAATTGCCTGTATGTGGATCGATCAGCTCGTCAACAAATTCCAGCAGGTTTTGGCCCCTAGGTGTGATCGGTTTTCGATTACCTTGACTCGGAATCCAGGGGTCTGACCAAATATGAATCCCTGTTCCATCTCCTATGCGCCAGATCATGCCTTTTTCACAACTTCCAGCCCGTGTAAGATGCTTCTCCACGAATATGACATCCCATTCCGTGGTCGAGCCTCCAAGACCGACGTGTTGCTGAAGTATTTCGCTTTCAGGACTCTGGAACACAGAGAGTCTGGCTGTTTCAAGAGACGCCGGCCTTGTTTAGCCAACATGGCCATATTAAAGGAATGGATGTCTCTGAAACCGAGCCCCCCCTCCTCCTTGGGCTTCATCAACTGGTCCCTGCTAAGCCAGTGGATCTTATGCTGTCCCTCCTGTTGATTCCACCAGAACCGGCATATCATAGAGCCAATTTGGTCACACAAAGCTTTAGTCAAGTCGAAGCACCCCATAGCAAATGTTGGGATGGCTTGGGCGACATCATTTATCAAGATTTCTTTCCCTGCCCATGATAGAAATTTCTCATTCCAACCCTGCATCTTCTTCCATATCCGATCCTTCAGATAGGCAAAAGAATTGATCTTCGACCTTCCCACGTGCACCGGTAAAGCCAAGTACTTCTCATTCATGGTTTCTTTCGTGACTTGCAGCAGATAACACACCATCTTCTTCTTAGCGGGCCTTGTATTCTTGCTGAAGAGAATTGCAGATTTGGACTTATTTATCATTTGCCCAGAACACTCTTCATACAACTGGAGCACCTCCTGCAAATGCAAGCAATCCCCTTCATTCGCGCGAATCATTATGAGAGAGTCGTCGGCGAATAACAAGTGTGATATGCTAGGAGCATTGTGACAGATCTTGACTCTAGCTAGAAGACCATCTTCTTCTCCTTTCTTCAGCAGCGCTGAGAAGGCCTCGACGCACAACAAAAATAGATATGGTGATAAGGGATCACCTTGCCGCAGGCCTCTCTCTGGGACAAAGCTCTCGGATAGATCACCATTAACCTTTACCTTGTACCGGACTGTTGTGACACATTCCATGATCAAGGACACCCACTACTCGGCAAAACCCAATCGCTGCATCATCTTCTTCAGAAAACTCCACTCAACACGATCATATGCCTTGCTCATGTCAAGTTTGATTGCTGCAAAACCCGTTCTACCTTCTCATTTGTTCATCAGATAATGCGTCACCTCATAGGCAATGAGGATGTTGTCAGAAATCAACCTCCCCGGGACAAATGCACTTTGGTTCGGTGTGATGAGATCCGGCAGCACCACCCTTAGTCTATTTGCTAACACCTTTGATATCACCTTGTATACCACGTTGCACAGGCTGATTGGCCTCAAATCTGTCACCTTCTGTCGGCGCTCCACCTTTGGAATCAATGAGATAATAGTATCATTCCACCCTTCATGCATCCGTCCTCCTTTCAGAACATGCTGAACTTCTTTGGTCAATTGCTCACCCACGACATCCCTGTATTTTTTGAAGAATAACGCTGGCATGCTGTCTGGCCCTGGTGCTTTCAAATCCCCTATAGCATCGAGGGCTCTCTTAATCTCCTCAACTGAAAATTTAGCGACAAGACCGGCGTTCATATCTTCAGTAACACCAGGTTGGACCGCAGCAAGTAGCTGCTGTAAGTGCTCATTGTCAGCATTTGTACTTGACCTGAAAAGCTGGGTAAAATAATTAGAAATATACTCCTTCTTTTCACCCTCATCAACCACCCAACTTTCATTCTCCCTCTTGAGGTCACCTATTCTATTTCTCCTCCTTCGCACCGAGCAAGCATTGTGAATGTACTTCGTGTTACGATCTCCAAACTACATCCAGTTCACATGCGCTCTTTGTTTCCAGTATAGGTCAATCTGTTCTTCAAGGCGATCGACTTTAAAACTCCACACCGCCTCTTTTTGCAGCGAGTCATCACTGATCGGTGTCCTCCTCCATTTTTCCAATTCTTTTTTCGCCCCCCTCAACCTCTTTTCCAAATCACCAAGCATGCTATCACTCCAGTCCTTTAGACTGGACGCCACACCTCTCAATCTTTCCCCCATATCGCTGCCCACATCGGCCTGTTGTCGCCAAGCCTCCGCTATCACCTCTCGACAACCTTCCTCTTTCACCCAACTTGCCTCGAACTTAAAACTCCCTCTTCCCCTTTTACTTCTCTGAAACATCTCCGTTTCCACCACCACCGGTTGATGATCAGAGTGGTAAGTATCTCCATTCTTCACATTGACAAGCGGGAACTTCATTCACCAGCTAGCATTAGCAACTGCCCGATCCAGACATTCTCTGTGTGAGTAGAGCCCTTATTTTGTTTATTCCTCCACGTAAATACATCACCCGAGAACCCCAAATCCTCCAGCTCACATGCCTCCAGCGCTCCTTTAAAGCCATCCAAACAATCTTGTGATCTAGGCACACCCCCCTCCTTCTCGTGATGGTACAGGATTTCATTGAAGTCCCCTGCACACAGCCACGACAAGTGGTCGTCATCCTGCTCCTTGAGCTCCGCCATGAGTTCCCAAGTTTTATTCTTCAGCTCCGGTTCACCGTAAATTCCGGTGCGCCGCCATTTGTCCCCGCCGGTCTCCTGGACCTCCAAATCAATGTGGTTTTTCGATTTGCTCTTCAAAACCACATCGACCCCACTCCTCCACAACACAGCAAGACCGCCCCTTTACCCTCGCAGTCTACTACCTCCATGTTCGCCAAACTCAGCTTTTTCTTGAACGCCACCATCCTTCTCTCGTCTAACTTTGTTTCCGACAAGAAAAGGACGTCGGCTCCCTCGGCACCGTGGCACCGCAGGAGCCCCCGAACTGCACGGGAGTTTCCCAACCCCCGGCAGTTCCAGAACATGATCTTCATTGGTCCTCGCAGGACCGGTTCGCCGGTCCTGCCACATCTGACATAGTTGGAACTGCACCCTCACCCCATTTCATCCTCCTCCCGCTGCCTTTTCTTCTCTCCAGCCACACTCGACTTTTCAACAGTCTTCCCCTCGGCCCTATCCTCCCGTCTCTGCTTCTTATAACCCCATCCCCTACCCCCTGTCTGACCCCTTCGTGCTTTGCTTGGGGTATCTTCTCCCTTCTCCGAGTTGCCACCATTTTTCTCCACCACCTTCCCCATTGCTGCCTCATTCACCTCCTGCACTTCATTCTTTTCCTCAAAACCTAGTTTTTTCTTTGCGTCTCCAGCTTCTTTGATCGGGCCATCAAGCTTTAGGGGACTAATGACCTCCTTCTCCTCCCCCTTGCCACTACCCTCGTCGTCCAGAGACTTATCCTCCTTCCTCCAGCTGCTGCTATCACTGCCACGCTTCTCGCTACTTCCTCCACTCAAAGAACCCCACCTCCTCTCCCCTTACCACTTCTCCAAGGCAACATAGAGTGCTGCACAAAAGGTTTTCCTTTCTGCACCTCCCCATATTTTTTCTTCTCCGGGATAAACCTTAGTGCTCTACTAAACTGAGGGGAACCTCTTTTCTGCGCAAACTCTGAACATAATCGATCCACATGGCCGATCAGCCCCACAAATGTAACAGAATTCAGGTAGATACTCATACACCAAGGGGCACCACTTCTGTTTCTCCTGTTCTCCCACTCCCACATCCAAAGTAACCCCACGCATTAGGGGTTTGCGTATGTCGAACTTCACCTTAATGCGCAGGAATTCACCCACCGCGCGACCACTTTCATCAGCATCCACGTCCATCACCTCCCCCACCATATCACCGATCAACTCCCCTGCCTCCTTTGTCATCAGGCCGAGAGGCATCTTAAGGACCCTGATCCAGATCGGAATGAAGACGAACTCCACCTCGTCAATGGTTTTATCTCCCTGAAACTTCGCCACCACCACCAGCTCTTTGCCAAACATCCAGGGACCCTCCTCTACTGCCTTCTGCTTCCCCGACGCCTGTAAGAACGTGAAAAGAAATATGTTCTCACCCAGATCCTTGCACTCCACGCCCCGCAGTGGACACCAGATGCGGCCCAAAGTCACCGCCAATGCATCAGCTCTGGCCGGTTTCTCCGAAAGGACTTTCACCACCGCCTGCGGGACCGAATTGATGCAGCCCCCCGCCACCACGCCGCTGATCTAGATTCCTTTCTTCTCATGATCTGAGAGACTCAACTTCTTCAACAGCCCCTCCACTCCATCCTCCTTCGGATCCATGGAACAGCGGCCAACACGGGACACCGTCGCCCAGCGAACTAGGTGAACAGACGAAGCTAGGGTTTCCGACCGGGAGGTTTTGGTGGACTCTGGGTGCAAGACGAAAAAAGAGGTCGAACCCGTCGCAGGCAGGAGGATTACGACGGGGATGCGAGAGGTGGACGCCGGGTGCAGTACGGACCGATCGCTGGGCGAGATTGGAGGTGGGAACGAAGATGAGGGGAAACCCTAGTCGCCACGGGAGACACACCTCAAGTCGCCATGCGGCGCTGAGGACTATCTCTCGTTTTGCAGCATAGATTTCTCAGCCTACTAACGGGGGCGTCCTGCTGCGGTCCTTGCCCACCAGCGCCCCCCACCGGCGAGATGGGGGTGGTCGGGCCCCTGCCTCCCTCTTCGATCTGCCTAGTGGTAGTGGCCGGCAACGCCTACTCGCACTGCCTGGGCTGTTTGCGGCTCCGGTGTCGGCGGGGTGGACCGGTTGGCGCCGGCGCTGGGCGGGGTGGCCGAGTTCTTCGGCTACGGCTGGTTACCTGGCCGCCTGCTTCCGGGACCGACGACGGCAGACTAGGGCGAAAACCCTGCCCGGCTTCTTGCCTTGGGCCGACGACGGTGGCGCGTCAGCGTCATCACCTTCTTGGAGGCGTCGTCTTCTGAAGTCTGCCGTCAGCGTTCATGTACGGTGCGTGCCAGGGCCGGGGATTTGAGGTCGTTGGGTGGCCAGCCTGATGGATGTCCAATAGCGAGGTGAAAACCTTGCCCGGCTTGCTCGGGCCGACGGCACTGGCGCGGCCTGCGTCATACCCCTTCTTGAAGGTGTCGTCGAAGCTTCATCCATCCCGGCAGGCTTGGCACCCATCCAGTGATTCCCTCTTGTTCCTCTCGTCGGTGCTGCTCTTTGACTGTGCCTGTGTGTGCCTCTTGCCCATCTTCGCAGCGGGTACCAACTGCTTCGTGTCGTCGTCGTCGTTTTGCCCCGCTACAGCTACCTAGTCGTTGGCGGTTGTGCTTGTTACCCCGTAGTGGCTACCTGGTCACTGGGGATGCTTTCTTCTGCGCAGCGGCTACCTGGTCGTTGGCGCCCTACCTCGCAGCGGCTTCCTGGTCGTTGGCGGTCATCATACCTCGCAGCGGCTTCCTGGTCGCTGGAGAAGAGATCCACCAGCTTGGCATCCTTTGTGTAGATGTATTCTCCTTGCAGGCATAGTTAGAGCAACTCCAAGGGACTTGGCAAATAGGTTTGGCATTTGGTGTTGTTTGCAAAGTCCTAAATAAAAATGCAAAGCCTGAAAATAGGACCACTCCAAGGAATTTGGCAAATCAAACTTGGCATTTGTAAGGTGGACCAGGCCGCGAAACTTTTTTCGCGCGAAGAGCTGCTCGCGCGCACTTTTTCTTCCCGCGATCTTTTTCTTCCCGCGCATCTCCAGTTCGTCTTCGTCCTCGTCCGTAGCCGCCGCACCGTATTCCCACCGTAGCGATCGATCGAGTGGACGGTCGAGTGCCTGATGCCCACCGTATTCCCACCGTAGAAGATTTTCCACCGTAGCCAACGAAGGTCGCCGTACCTGATGCCCACCGTAGCCACCGCACATCTCTAGTGCAGGAAGTGCGAGGTCGTCTTCCTCCCCGTACCTGGTGCCCACGATGCCGCCGGCGACGCGATTGATCGACTGGAGAGGCGGTGGCGCGATCGATCGACTGGAGAGGCGGTGGCGCGATCGTTCCAGCGGAGCGGAGCGGAGCGGCACGTCGATCGACTGGAGAGGCGGCGCGATCGATCGACTGGACCAATCTGGAGAGGCGGCGGCGCGATCGACTGGAGAGGCTGCGGCGCGATCGACTGGAGAGCGGAGCGGAGCGGCACGATCGATCGACTGGAGGCGGCGGCGCGGGAGTCCTATATGTGGCGCGAAGCGAAGTCCTCAACGCGCGGGAGTCGTCGTAGCCACGAAAATTACGGGGAATCGCAGTTTGCCAAGCCGTGGAAAGTTTGGTCCATTTGCCAATTCTTCTCCCCCAAATGCCAACTTGCCCAAAATGCCAAACACAAATGCCAAACCATTGGACCCCTCTTTTTGAGTTTTTTGGCAAATTATAAAATGCCAAAGCCATATGCCAAGTCCCTTGGAGCTGCTCTTAGTTGGTGTGTGTGTGTCGGGGTTGTCCTCTCCCCATGTGTTTTCTTGCTGTTTGTGTTTTGTTTGTATGCTTTGTTTTTTCGTCTTTTGGGGGTCATCGGTAATCCTAGGATTACCTGTGAACCTCTTTGTATCCGCGGCTTGGCCTTTCTTGTGGCTCTTCCTCTTAATGAAAAACGGGTAAAAGACCCGGTCGCGAAAAAAGTATCATGCATGATACGATCCTCCTACATGTCTGTTTTAGGCCTTCTTACACTGTGACGTACGCCCCTACGACTCACTTCTATATCTTCCTACTATTATATGGGTTTTTTTTTTTGAGATGCCTACTATTATATGGTTTTGAGGTGGATCGAGGATTAAGTGGTGGGTTTTCTTATAGAGTTATAACCATATTTTTATTTGGGCCTTGTTTAGATTGCAAATTGGGAAGTTGGAAAACACTGTAGCACTTTCGTTTGTATTTGGTAATTATTGTCTAATTATGAAATAAATAGGCTTAAAAGATTTATCTTCTCATTTACAACTAAACTGTGCAATCAGTTATTTTTTACCTAAATTTAATACTCCATGCATGCGTGATGTGATGGAAAGAGAGTGAAAATACTTGATATTTTAGGGGGGGTCTAAAAAAGGCCTAAGTTTTTTTTCAACTCCATATAGGAGAACTACGTGCCATTTTGTTATTGTATTAAATAAAACGATTGAAACGGAATCTTTTCCGGCCGTTGCAAAGAGATCTGTTGCATCCTCGATCTAATGCGAAAACTACAAATAAGAGCCAGCTGCAAATTACTTCGATGACGCTAGCGGGCAAACGTAGTAGAGTAACGTAGGGTGCACAATCATTTCACTGTTCCAGCTTTCATGCATGACTGTCTTCCATTCCAGCGTACGTACGTTAAGCTTGCTTAGCTAACGATCGCTTTGGCGGGATGCAGTCCACGTCCGATCCAACGGGCGTCCGGGCCTCACCATGTTAGCTGGGCCACCACATTCATCTCTCCAAACCAGCGCCCTCCTCGAGGTGTTCTCTCTTCTTTCTGTTTCACAAAGGACAATTGGTGCTTTAATAAAACTGTGGTGCAGTGAATGGTATACAGATGGGAATGACCACAATTCAACTACTCCATCCGTTTCTAGTCATAATATGCTTTGGCCTTTTTAGATTTATAGCTTTTGCTATGTACGTGTATCTAGATATATATTATGTCTAGGTACAGAGTAGAAACTACATGTATGCGACTACAAATTACAAAATGTCTTATAGTTGAGAAGAGTGTAGTATGTCCCAACCAGTTACTACTAATATTGTTAGATAGTTAGAGCAGGCTTCTAAGGGAAGATTATTATTAGAATTTAGAAGATTTGGAGGGGTTTCCATATTGGAGTTTGCAGCTATCACATATATAATTGTACCACAAACACTTCGTGTACTCTCGGTTTGAGCGGAGTTGTTAATGAAGTTGTAGATTTTTGAGTCTTTTCTTTATAAATTGTAGTTTCTCGGTTGTTTGATTCTTTGTTTTAGTTCTTTTATTAGTTGCTCGACCTTTGATGTCGCTGCTTATTCATTTTATTATAATGTCTGAGCTTTTATTTATTTTTTAACATAAATAATCAAGACACTTCTTTGGATTGGGTCGTGAATAAGGTTTATTGATTTACACCTGCTGCACAATATGAACCTACAGATGATTGTTAGTCCACGCATAAGTTAGTTTAAATAGTTGTAAAATGTTGGGTTCCATTTAACGAACTTGTAGATTGTTGGTTTTTTTCCCTCTTGGCTTAATTAATGTTTATAGATTGTCGATTTGCAACCTTTTATCAATACCATGGTAAATTGTCGGTTTGCACCAATCCATTAATGCCTTGTAGAAGATTGTTCGTTTCCATTTTGAGGACATGTAGATCGTCGGTTTTCACCCTTGGCTTAATGCATTCACATATTGTCGATTTGCAACCGTTTATTAACGCTATGGTAAATTGTCGATATGCACCAATCCATTAACGCCTTCTGGTAGATTGTCGGATTCCATTTTGAGAACATGTAGATTGTTGGTTTCCTCACTTAGTTTAATGCATTTACAGATTGTCAAATTGCAACCGTTTATTAACGACATAGTAAATTGTCGGTTTGCACCAATCCATTGACATCTTGTGGTGGATTGTCGGTTTCCATTTTGAGAATTTGTAGATTGTCAATTTTAACCCTTGGCTTAATGCATTTACAGATTGTAGATTTGCAAATGTTTATTAGCACCATAGTAAATTGTTAGTCTGCAACATCCATTAACACCTTGTGGTAGATAGTCGGTTTCCATTTTGAGAACTTGTAGATTGTTAGTTTTTGCCCTTGGCTTAATGCATTTGCATTGTCGATTTGTAACTGTTTATTAATGTCATGGTAAATTGTCGGTTTGCAACAATCAATTAACGCCTTGTGGTAGATTGTCAGTTAGAACTTATCGATTGTTGGTTTATGCCCTTGGCTTAATGCATTTATAGACTGTTGATTTCCAACTGTTTATTAATGCCATAGTAAACTATCGGTTTGCACCAATCCATTAACGTCAAATGCGGTAGATTGTTAGTTTCCATTTTGAGAACTTGTAGATTGTCGGTTCACATATATTGCTTAACAAATTAACTGTTTGTCATTTCACCCTCTTACGACAAAGACCATATTGCTTGTTCATTTGTACATTATTTCCTTGCAAATTGTCGGATTCCATTTAACGAACTTGTAGAATGTCTATTTTCATCATTTGCTCAACACATTTACAGTTTGCAATAATCTATTAAAGACATGGTAGATTGTCGCTTTGCACGTGTTGTTTGATGCCTTCTGGTAAATTGAAGGTTTCCATTTTCAGAACTCATCTAGATTGTCGTTGGGAATTTATTCTTCTTGTTCTATATGTACAGAGCGTTCCTTCTTGGGTGGCTCAGGGGTGACTCTCCAGTGCCACCCATCCCCACCCTATCATGTCCTACCCATCTGCCACCGTCGCTCACCAATGTGCAACGACGGTGGCCCGAACAACTGGCCCCATTGTGGTACCCACTTCTCCCACCTCGCCTCGTCTGCTCACCCAACCTCCACCACTCCCTTTCTTCTGGCTTCACCAGTGAGCAGGTTGGCCAGTGAGGCAGATCCACCTTACCTGGGGTCGTATAATGCTTCCTGGTCCAAGGATTCACAGCTACGTGCGGTGGGGACATTGTCTCGGTAGGGTACCTCTCTCTGATTCGAGTGGCGCACAGCTTGTGCACAGGGGTGGGATGGCTGGCCAGCGGGCCGGGTTCACCCTTCATGGGGCTAGATCTACAACTTCACGTGGCTTGGCCACTGGCAACGACATCACCTTTCCTTGGTTCTTCGGTGCTTGCATGGGAGGGTTCGCTGGCCAGCGCATGCCGGTGCTAGACGGCGGGCGGGCGGGCTAGGTCCGCCCTTCTCGGGGTTGGACCTATGCCCACATGCAGCTTGGTAGCTGCTGGCAGAATACTCCACTACTTGATCTTCTAGTTACTAGTCGTGGTTATGAACCCATGACACCATGGTAGATTGTGGGTTTGCACCCATTCAGTGGTGCCTTGGTGGATTGTTGATTTCCATTTGAGAACTTTTAGATCGTCGATTCACATATATTGGTTAAAAAGTTTTACAGTTTGACATTTCACCCTCTTATGATAATTAAGACTATCTTGCTTGTCTATCCATACATTTTTTCTTTGCAAACTGTCGTGTTCTATTTAACGAATATGTAGATTGTTGGTTTTGGACTTTTACTTAACACATTTATGTATTGTCGATTTCGCATCAATTCATTAATGCTTAGTAGATTATCAGTTTCCTTTTTGGAACTTGTTGTAGGCTTTGCTGAGATTCACATACATGGGTTAACAAATTTGTAGTTTGTCATCTCACCCTCTTACAACATAAACTATCTTCTTGTCCATCCACACATCTTTTCTTTGCAAATTGTTAGATTCCATTTAAAGAACTTGTAGATTATTGGTGTTTGCCCTTTGCTTAACATATTTACAGATTGTCTTTTTGTAACCAGTTATTAACACCATGGTTGATGCAGGCTTGCTACAATTCACCATTCATTAACGCCTTATTGCATGGTAGATTATCGGATTCTATTTTGAAAACTATCGTATTCCATTTTATTAAGAACTCATAGATTGTCGGTTCACATTACTACTAGTTAACAAATTTGCAGTCAATTTCAAAAAAAAAACAAATTTGTTGTTTGTGGTTTCACCCCATTACGACAAAGACTATCTTTCATGTCCATTTGTATAATTTTTCTTTGCAAGTTGTGGGATTTCATTTAACAAACTTGTAGATTGCCATTTTTCTCCCTTTGCTAAATGCATGTACGAATTGCCAGTTTGCAACCATTTATTAGTGTCTTGGTTGATTGTTTGTTTCCTTTTCGAGAGAACTTGTAGAGTGCTGAATGACATGTATTAGTTAACTAAACGACAAATTCGCTATTCGCTATTTCACCCTCTTACGACAAGGACTATGGCCACGTTCAGCTTGTCTTATGCTGGCAGATTTAGACTTGTTTCAGCTTATTTCATCTCATAGAATACTATTGAATCAGCCGAAATCTGTCCGGCTTATCCACCAGCTGAACGGGGCCTATCTTGGTTGTTCATTTGCACATTTTTTATTCACAATTTTCTCCACTCCTTGTCTAAATGAAATTGTGATTGTCAGTTTGTACTTGTTGCGCGCCAAGTATGTTCACTTCGTTATGTAGATTTTAATGGTGGGCGAGATATACGATATGGATATTGAGGATGCTATAAAATTTGTCGCAAAAGCAAGATGTATGAAAAAAAACATAGTCTGAGAAGTAGGCTTTGGTTGACATTGTATGGTACTATCTTCTTTCCTAATGTACGTCATTTTAGTTTTTAATTAAACTTTCTTTTTAACTTTGACCAACTTTATATGAGTATATTATTTATAACGCCGACTAAATACCCTGGCCTAGCTGTCAATACATTTTATGGAAAATTATATATAAAATATGTTTTTATTATTTTTGTTGGTGTATTAGTTTAATAAATTAGATCAAAATAAAAGAAATTTATAACTTAGAAAAAACTAACAACCAACATTTTAGAATGGAGAGAGTATTAACGAACTCCAAGGGGAGGACTTGCTAGGGATGTCTTTTGATTTTAATTTGTTATGTCCGGAGTAGTAAAGTTTAAAATCTGGGGATTTGTCCACATTAAAAGAGGTCCTATTATATTACTATATCAAGATCTTGTCTGTTGTGATAAAAAAAAAAAGATCTTCTGCTGTTAGCTAGATTTAATACAGCCAATCGAATGCATACCCATATTGCCTTTTTTATCAAACTATATATTTTCAAATTTTAAATGTTAAAACAGAATGATGCTTGACTCTCAAAAACATGATTCTGTAGAATAACTTAAATTTAGTGATGTGCTTGATATTTTATTTTCATAATCATAACTAGAAAAAATGGCGGCACTTATATTTGAGGTTTGTTGAGCCCAAGCTAGAAATGACACAAGCACTAAGCGCACCTTAAGAATTGCATAAATAAAGTATTCCGACAAAAGAGCGAATTGATAGAACATGTGATCATATACTTGAGCATGAAAAATCAGCTTGAACAAAAACTTGTGCGGGGAGAAACATAAAGAGACGAAAACATTGAGTAAACAGTTGACACACATAGAAGAGTACTCGGATTCATCATGGCAGCAATGATAAACTAGTAGATCATAACCATAAACGACACACATAGGCGGTATTCGGATTCCACGAGCACACACACTAGCTGCGCGACTCGGCATCACAACACACTAGAACAGCTAAATTATTATCCAACATCCAGACGATTAACCAGCTGAGAAACATGAATGACGAAAGAAACTGATAATTATTCTTAGACGGGGTGATCCTCTTGATGATGCAAGATCCAGGCCTCTCCACCCTCTCCTTGTGCTGCTGCAGCTCTTTACTCGTCTTCCACTGGAGGTGGCGTCGCCGCCTGGCTCGTGCCTTCATCAGTCTCCTTCTCGGCCTCGTCCAGGTCCTTGAAGAATCCCTTGATGGTCTCCTCCAGATCCTTGTAGCGCACCGCTACTTCTGCCGGCGTCAAGGGTCGCAGAGGGGCGACCAGCTTCTTCTTTGTTTCAGATTTGTTCTGAGAGAAGCAAGGAAGATACAGAGACAAATTAGTAGATTTATATACTCAGTTGCAGCGTTGCCTCCGTATATATATATGGTTTAGCCTAGGGCATCTTCTGCATGTTCCTGGTTCACAGAACGCTAGGAAGTAAAAAAGAAAAAAGAAAAAACGATGATGATTTGCCTACCTCCGGCTCGGAGCTTGCCATCTTCTCCCCCGTAGGAAACAGATTCTCCATCTTCTCTAGCAGCACTGGGAGCTGCGTGTGCATGGTGGCACGTACAGATCGAGAAACAGTATGGAGATTTAGAATACAGATACTCAATTCTTTGCCGTTCTCTTGAAGTGGTACTATTGGTTATTCAATCAGCCGTAGTGAAGAAGCAAATTTTAATTAAGTGATGAACCAGCCGATGCTTACCTACCTGCTTGTAAATAATCTCATGTTCCCTGCGGCACTTGGCTACCCTCTTCTTCAAACTATCTTCCAGCGACGACATCGTTCAAGGGTTAACTCTCACAAAGCACCTATCTTCTAGTTTGTGTTTGAGCCTATAACTCAATCCTGGATCTGGCTACTGTGAATTTTGAGGTCATGGTGGTCTTTTATAGAGCTAGCTTTACCGTTGTTCTGTTGGGGTGTGAAGTGTTTTGCTGTCACCAACCACACCAGCTTGGATTATCTGTTTTTTATTAATAAAAAACAGCTCATTTTTATAAAGAACTCTCTCAAAAGGTGTATAGTTTTTCTATGCACTTAGGCATACATTATGTCTAGATACATTGTAAAATAACTGTTTATTTTAGAAAAAAAGACTATTTACTTTCTCGATTACAAATTACAAGACATTTTGTCTTTTCTAAATACATTTCTTTTTACTATGCATCTAGACGGAGTATATATATTTAAGTACATAGCAAAAACTATATGTATCTAAAAAACTCAAAATATCTTATTATTTGAGTCAGTAAAATTTTGAATAGGAGTAGAAGGTATCTTTTTTCTTTGTGTGACTCTTTAAATGCATTGCATATAAGACTATAGGAGAAACATATAAAAAATAAACATTATAGGAGAACCTCATGCTGTTGTACTACGAAGAGGTAAACGGCTATTTTTTCTGAGATTAATTAGGTCCCTTTATACAAAACAGATAATTAATCAATACTATATATTGTGAGCCAGCTGCATAACAGTCATGCCGCTAACGGTTAAACTAGTGGAGCACTGTACAAGCTAGCATCACACAATTTGAGCCCCCGTGCATGTCTACATGTGCAGGCCTGCAACGCGTTGAGCTTGCATGGCACGCGCGCGCCTTCTTGCAATGGCAGGACCGCAGGACGCTGCAGGCCCAACAAACCCACAAGAACGGCATGCAGACCCCGGCGTCAGCGCGAGCGGCTCCGCGGGAGCGTTGCCAGTCGCTCGTCGAAACGGACGCCTTTGCCAGCAAAACCGCGGGGAAGAGCGGACTCGAGTTAGGTGAGACGACACGAGTAAAATCTTTTGAACGTCTCTCGCAGCGGCAGCGTCGTCTAGTTTCCCCGCTCTCCTTCATGCCCATGTCGTCCTCTTCTTTGTGTTACAGAAACAAATTATGTAATGATGTGCTAGATGAACAACTTAAGCTCACCTAATCAGGTTTTCATGAATTTTGTTGGACTGTCAAGAGATTTCTATAGGGAGCTTATTAGATCAAGATTAAGATTTTTCACATATATTGGAGTTTGCTATTTTTCTAGATTGTGCACAAACACGATTTTCATTATTAAGGGGAGCTAGAAGGAATTTACCAAAGTTTTTTTTTAAAAAAAAAAAGAGTTCACCAAGATCAAGCTAGGGCGTTTATTGTTGATACTTACAATTTGTATATTATCGGTTTGGGTAATTTGTGAAAACATCTCTAGATCACGGTTGCTTTGTAGTATATAAGTTGTCTGTGTACACAGGGTCATGATCACCATTACATTTTTTGGATAAGCCATCTGTGTGTACAGGTCATGATCACCGTTGCTTGGAAGTGTGATCCATCTGTGTATAGGTTTGATCACCATCGCTTAGCAGTACGATACATCAACATTGTTCATGGTCCGATAGTTGGTGTTGATTTAGTAAACAAATTTCACATGATATAAGTGCTCCCTTTCCTCTTAAATGATCAACTCTAAAATGGGTCAGAATATCACTCTAGTTTTATTTGGATCAGTTAGGTTTAAAATCTTCTATTTGATAGCAAAGGATAAAAAAGTTATGATGTACATCTCAATCCATTTAGAAACTGTTATGTTCGATTTTGTATCCTAAAAACTAATTTCATTTACATTCTACTAGACTACTTCAAGGCTTCTTGTAAAACAACACCAAGTTCACCAGAATAACATCACAAAGATGAGGTCTATGCCCGAGACTAAGGTGAAAAGGCAGAATGACTATCATGTTCGGACCGACAGTTCTTGGATTCCTCATTTTTGTGGTCATTGGATGATTTAAGCATCGCACTCGCACCAAGCCTTGGTTATTAACCTTGAAACTATACCTCTACATTCTAGAGTTTTTTTAGTCTTTCCAACTTAATGCATATGGGTTTCCCTATGCTGCGTCATTGGTTAGTTAGAGGAGATTATCCTAGTAGTGAAGTTTTCGTTCTTCAACATTGCCAACCGCAAATGACCTTTATATTTGTTTAACTGATTCAGTCTAGTGTGGCATTGTTAATCCATCCATATCTTTCATAAAAGGTATTTGAGAAGGCTCCTGTTGTGAATTCTGAAGCGGTTGATCCACAAGCCGGCCCTCTCACATTGCCCATCTCAGGGCACCCTTCATCTCAGATATCTAAAGAGACTAGAAAGGGAGGCGCTGCTGCGTCCACACGGTGGCCACGGTAGCAAATTTTTTTTACGGCATCAGATGAAAATCCGACGACGGCCAATGTTCGGTTGGCAGCTGTACGGGCTTCTCTTTGGTTGTCGACTTCGGTTCCACGAAAATTATCTTCCTTGGATCCTCTCTCTCCCCACTCGGCCTCCCCATTCTCTTCCCCATTCCCGTCACCCTCCTCTCTCGCGGCGGCGGCGCGGCTCCAAGACGAAGCCGCCCCCAGCGCGGCTCCCAGGCGAGGCCGGGCCCCGACGTGGTGGTGCAGTGGCGCGGCGTCTAGGGCGTGCCCCAGTCGCAAGGGCGATCGTCGACCGCTCGTCCCGGCGGTGGCGGTGCGAGCAAGTGCTCTCGCGGAGGCGCTGGCCTTCGGCCGCGGCGCCGCGGCGCGATTCCGCTCGAGTCCGTCATCGACGTCAGCGACATCGACGCCGTGCTCCAGCACGCCGCGGAAGCCGACCAGCTCACCGATGCCGCGTCCGTCTCATCCGAGTCCGACCTCGTCATCGACCTGTGAGCCCCCGCCTCCTCCTCCTCCATGGGGATAATGAAATCCCGCCTGTTGTTGTACTGGTGCTGCGGAACTGGCGTGTTCTCTTGTTGCGAATTCTTACGGATTGGATTGGCTGCGACAGGGATGCGACGGGGGAGACGGAAGAGGAGAGGCGGCGGGTTCGCAAGGAGCAGGAGGCCCTGCACGCCAGCAGCCTCAGGGTCCCCAGGCGGTGAGCATTTCTGATCGTTGATGGTGTTACAGTTTGTTCTTGGTTTTAGGATTGGTCCTTTTCTGATTGTTATGTGAATCCTGTGTATATGTCATTACAGACCGCCATGGCATAGTCAGATGACCGTGGAGGAGCTTGATGCGAACGAGCGGCGGGCCTTCCTGGTGTGGCGCAGGAATCTTGCAAGGTTGGTTCAGAGACATACACGTACTCTAATGTTTAGTGGGATGGTATTTTTGTGTAGAAGTACATGTTTGGGTGCTAAGCTATATAACTACTGAATTCTTTATAATTGGCAATCAAATTAAACAAGTGAGCTTTATGATGCACCTCTACTGATATTATACCTATCAGGTATGCTACTAGGTTATTTTTAGAACACATTCCTGTCGCAGATTACCTTCTGGATTGCATTCTTAGACTGAACAGTCTGTGTTGGTTGTAAGACTTGACATGGGGTGCTTAATGCATTTTCAAGCATCATTTTTCCAAATTAATGATTGGAGCATGTAAGTCTGATGAGCGATCTTCTATGCAGATTGGAAGAGAATGATAAGCTTGTCCTGACCCCCTTTCAGAAGAATATTGAATCTGGAGACAACTCTGGAGAGTGCTTGAATGCGGTGACTTGGTAAGTTACGCGGCACTGAATTGTCAGTGTCACCGTTGTGGATTTGGTTGCTTTTCTTACATATATTTTTCTCTGAGTGTGTGCTCATACTGGACAGGCAAAGCCACAACAGGGAAGGGCGAAGGTGGTGCTGGTGGCGGCGGCGGCGCCCCGCGCGGGCAGGGCCACGTGCTCCTCCGCCGAGAAGGGTGCCGGGGCCGGCGGCGGCAGGAAAGTGCATGCGTGCCTATACGTGTACTGCTCCTTCAAGTGCCACACGCCGCCACCCCTGGGCAGCTTCGTGGCGGAGCGGCGGCGGCTCATCAAAACGTAGCAGAGCATGAAGCTCATGGGCGCCTTCCCGTTGGCACCCCCGCCAGCGGCCGCGGAGGGGGCTACTTCATCAAGATACGCGCCGGAGGGTCTTGGTGTTGCTTCCGTGGACAAGGTTCATGTGGGTCCAGCAACGTGATCTCCGTTGGTTCGGTTGAGCTGTTGGGGACAACCGACCATCGCCGCCGTGAAGAGAAAGAAGACCTTGGTACAGAAGAAACATATACACCTTGTCAATATATTTCAGCATATATATTTTTTTACCTCTAGCTTGCTGAAACAAAAACTTTTGGCTCTAGGCCAGGGCAATGGCTGGGCAATTAGAGTGTACATGTGCAACCTTATGAGTGACGGGTTGAGCAATGTTGTTGTTCGAGCAGCAAGGAGGTGCATGCCTAGGCAGTCTAGCAAAGCAACATATCAATGTATTTAGCTATAAAAAAAAACAATACTTTTGCACACTCATATATTTTGCCATGGAACTAAGATTGCTTGGGATGCTTTTGTACATCAGTCTAGCAATATTTTTGCTATTTCAGATCAGGGGAAAAACTCTTCCTCTATATATGGTGAACTGACACTAATGCTCATTCAGGTTTACTTTGGTTCAGAGGTAGTGACATCCAGGTTCTATTCATGATGATTTGTTTCAATCAACGTTGTTTATTTTGTGCCTTAGGTTTTTTTCCATTCACTTTGGTTCAGTTATTGCTATTGGGTGAGATGCCATTATGTAATGCTACTGTAATTGAGTATTCTATGCTTTGAAAAATAGAAAATTCTTTTTAAGCATTTTGGTGAGATGCTGCTTCGGCTGTCGACCATTGCAATGCCTTCAACAGGCAGCAGCCATGTAAGCTGCTTTGCTGCATGGGTATATTTTTAGCTTACTGCAGCCATGCAAAATACTCATCATAAAGGAATGTTAGGCTGCTTGATTTTTCTAAGATTTAATTTTGTTACAAACTATTTAACTCCCAGCCTTTCGTCTCAATATGCTCGAATGAATAGCTATATTTGTTTCTTGTCACAACCAACCGATGTGTTGCATATAAGCATGTTGGTTAAATGTATGCCAACAAAATGAAAATTTTATTATCAATATTGGGTAATCTGGTTAAATGTTGCCCGGTGTTCAAGGTCTAGAACAGAAAGCACGAACAATGTTTCCTGCCAGCTATATTTTGTTGTTAATTACAGTCTCATATGGTTATTTATCGCATAGGAAGCAAATAGATATCCAGTCTATAAATTTGTAATGGATATCCAGCAAATGGATATCGCATTTGAAGAGATACATATTTGTAATGGATTGTGTAGTCATAAGTTTGGAGTTCTGTTGAAGGTTGGTCCTTTATAGTGCGACACAATACAGATTAAACCTTTGGGATTTCTGAACAATCTTCCATGGTGGCATTCCCTGAGCAGATCTTATGTTGATGGCCTTTGAAGTCATGTATAGAACTTAGATAGCATTGTTTCTTATTTTGTCAGCTCACTTGTACCTCTAGCTTCTATAGTGTCGTCTTCTAAGTCCTCCCGCCTAGACTCTAACATTGTTTGATGTTTTTGATGTTATTTACCAGCTGAACAAGTGGGCTATGACAGGGAGGTGCTTCAGGAAGCCTACAGTTGGCAGCATAGAGGTATCATTCGTAAAAGAGTACACCTTTCCTACATGAACAACGGATCTTACTTAACTCTGCCACACAGCCAATATGAGGCTTCAATGTGCAAGGTACCGCAGACACGCATCGTACAACAACTCCTATTGCTACACCGCTTCTTCTGACAAGCCGTTCTACCCCAGAGGTATATCAGCAGCCTCAACTTTGTCACACTAACAGCACACTAACACTAACATCAAACACGCTGATTTTTTATATATGAGCTTTTGCAGATTTCTCGCTCGCCTGTAGCTTCAAATTGGATCGAAGCTGGCATCTCTACTGAAGCCATGACAGCCTCTCGAAGCTCAGGGGACTGACATCGCTTTCCTTAGCTATTAGTATAAGTTTATAGCTGAGCGTGTGCTGTTCTGACTTTTGCCATGTACAATCTGCTTGTACGTGAGACCAGGACACCTGTCGTAGAACCTAAATATGGTGCATGTAGATGTTTGTGTATGCTACGATGTGGGATCTGTACGAAGCTCCATGAATGCTCTCTTTTATGTATTGTGTTGCAAGTATCCTGCTGTGTTATCATACCTACTGAACCTTCCATCTCAGATTGTTGCCATTGTGTTGGCTGCGTAATAGACTTTGTGTGTAAGAATCTCTGAGGCAGCCGATATGGTACTTACACAAACCAATAGGATTGTGCTATTTGCCTAATGTGTATCCATCTTATGCCTGCATCATGCTCTATTTTCAGATGCACAGCTGCCCATTCTTATGCCCAAATGCTTTTTCATTTATTGGCTCACGGAACCGTGGCCAATCAGCCGCGCGCATGGGCGCGCGCCAATGACTAGTTCATGAATCATTTTGCAATGGATTCTGGTGCATCTGTGGTCAGACCATATGAATGGAGATGAATGGGCAGAACCTGCTAGGATCGTTCTTAACTCAAGTGCTCTTTTGACGAAGAAACATCAAAGTGTACTAGATGCATTCAGGTAATGTGGCTTTACTTGAGTGGTGCTATTTGTGCATAGAAATATGAATTTGCAATCATAAAACTTTGACATGAAATCAACTTCCATTAATATATATTGTGTACAAAAATAACTTTTGCTTCTTTACCATGAATTTGCTTACATGCAGAAAATGGTTATGGCGTGGTACTAACAAGGTTGAATGGGATGTTGTGAGGAACAACGATGTGGTACAAGCATTCAAGCTTTCCTTCCAGGATAGTATGTGACTTTTAGATTCGCATTTTGCATATGTGGATTGGCATGAGTAGACAATGTTTTAAGTTAGGCAGCAACCATTGAATAATCTTTTGACCTTTTGTTATTTTAAAACATATAAATATAAAAAATGTTTACCTCTTAATTTATACTTCCTCCATTACAAATTATAAGGCATTCCAAGAATCTTGGAGAGTCAAACTTTTTCAAGTTTGACCAAATTTATATGAAAAAATAATAATATTTATGATGACAACTAAGTACCATTAGATTCTCTATTACTTATATTTTCGTTGCATACCTAATTGATGTCACAAGTTATTATAGTTTTTTCTATAATTTTGGTCAAACTTGAAAAATTTTGACTCTCCAAGATTCTTGGAATGCCTTATAATTTGGAATGGAGGGAGTAATTGGACAAAAATCTACATCTGATGCAACTTATCCTATCTTTTAGCCAGGGAAACTGATCTCAGCCTGCTTTATTGCGCTCCTCCTAGCTTTATAATGTGGATCCTGGAAAACACCCAACCAAAAGCTAGTGAATTTCTTAGTGAGGATGTCATCCATGCTCTTGGTGTTTGTCTTCATAATCATAACTATAGCTTGTATATGTTACGCACAACACTTTGTCGACTACACAGTTTAGTTGTTTCTTGGTTGTGTTCGGGAGGGGTATCTAAAAAGTGTTTTACAAAATTTCGTAATTGATATTCATATATATCTTTCATGTATTTATTGTTAAATTGTTTTCTATTCTTCACTAATGCCACAACATATATTTAATATAAAGTCCAATAAAACCTCTCTATTGGAAACAATAAACGAGTGAAAAAAAACTTCTAGAATGTATTATTCACCCGTAGCAACATATGATTTTATTTACTATTGTATCTATATAACATGAGCGAGCAGTATGAGATACAATTATTACATTTATGGCGTTAATTAGAGGAGGCTAGACAAAATATGCTAAAATTTTGCCTCTTTATTATTTGGTATAGATATTGCCTAGATCTCTTTGGTCATTGCTCCAACTGGCATCTCCTATTTAGCCATCTGATATTTGAATTTCTCCTCAACCTCTTGCCACAAGAATTTGGCTTTGGTCCCATCCATGTTTTTGTTTACTCCATCTAACAAACAATAAAAATACATGTAATATAAAGAGATGCTATTTAAATAGGAGATATATAGTTCAGATTTGCCTCCTACTAAAAGTCAAACTCTTGCCCTCCCAAGGATGTATCTTCGACATTTTTTGAATAATTGGATTGAAATGTCCTATAGACAAGTGAGTATCAGTTATTGGGATAACCAAATACTTCAAAGGATTCTCCCCCAATACACAATATAGTATGTTATAGCCACCATCTCCATTTCGTATTTGCATATTGTCGGTTATCGGCTTCAGTGCAGAAGACGGTGTTTAAATTCAACAAAGAAAATCTATTAAAAATCGTATAAATACAGTAATTCTTTAAAAAATTCTAAATATTTTTTTGGGCGAAGAACAGCTTAAATACAACCTACTTTAACTTATTTCACTTATCAAAAGAATTAACTAAAATTATTGTTGGTAATACAGAATTAGGAGGAAAAGAATCATGATCACGCGAAACCAGTAAATAGGTGTTTCTCCTTCCTAAGCATATAAAAATGAGAAACGTTTCAACTTTCAAGTGATTCTCTAGTGTTTGATGAAAAAAAAAAAAGTAATTCTCTAGTGAAATGTTTCTCATCTCGGAAGAATCCGAAAGTTGCCAAACGAGGCCAAAGTTTTGTTGGACTCCTTTTTTTTTTTTTTGCTTCAGGCCCACTAAATCGAACTCACCAACGTTAATCCACTCTAACGTTTTTACAGGCTGATATCGATTGGACATTGGAGCTCGCTCCCCTGAGACGTAACTAGCCCATCATTTCTCGGTGGGCTATTACTGGGCCGCCTAAACGTCCGCTCATCATCTAGCCCACTGCTGCTCTGTGGCCGGCCTGTGGGGCGGCCAGGTCGTCAGGTTGTAGCCGCCACTAGACGAGGTACGCCGTACGCCGAGACGGGTTCGATCATGACACAGGTGGTTCGCTTCAAGCACGCGGAACTTTCTGTTCCAGTGTTCCGAATCAGGGAGAGTTCGTGCAGCGCACGTTTATTTTTTGAGAGAAAACAAGAGAACGAAGAAATAAATCCGTGTCACCGTCATACCTACCCACCACCTTGTGCATATATATACTACCACCAATTTGTGGAAAATGGGGGCACGGTCCGGTTTCTGAAACGCGGTTTTACACGGCGATGGCGGTGTCGAGGCCCGAACCGACCTACCGGCCCTGATAAAAACCTCCTCCCACGGCACGGACGGCATCGCGAGCCGCACGCGCATCATAAAAATTCCCTCAGGCACGTCTCGCGTCGTCGCGCCGCCGTCGACAGGAAGGGGAAGCCGGAGAGAAGAAGATGATCGAGGTGGTGCTGAACGACCGGCTGGGGAAGAAGGTGCGGGTGAAGTGCAACGAGGACGACACGATCGGCGACCTGAAGCGGCTGGTGGCGGCGCAGACGGGGACGCGCGCCGAGAAGATCCGCATCCAGAAGTGGTACACCATCTACAAGGACCACATCACGCTCGCCGACTACGAGATCCACGACGGCATGGGACTCGAGCTCTACTACAACTAGTCTGCATGGCAGGAGATCGAATCTCCCCGATCCGGCCCGGTCCGGTCTGATGGGTGAAGAAGGGTCACCGGATTAATGTTACGACGCGTGTTTTGTGATTTTCAGAACAAGTTTCTCAGGAACTGAACCAAACGTGGGTTAGATTCGAAATAATCGGTCTTGATTTATGAGACCCAGGCTCGATTGGCATGTTAATACACTTGTGAACTCTAATGTAAAGGTATTGTCTATTGTGTAAATTTTAATTTTGTTATTACACTAGTTGATTGGGTGTCGAATCGATTGGTTGTTCAAGTTGTTTCTGGCTTTTAACCTGGCTGAAGGTTTACAGGTTCCTCTAAGGATGGATCATACAAAAGGGTACTCGTAGAAACAAGGCTATCCATGTTGGTCCGTGATCACACTTTGCGAGATGGGGAAAGGTACACTCCATTTTTAACGAAACTCTTTTCTGAATTATTTTAGGACCGGTCTGGAAAAATGCTGGCGCAGGCATGAGAAGGAATATTGCACATGGAAAAAGGCTTTTACAGCGGGCCGAATTCCCCACTCAGGATGAGTAGTGACGGGGTGTGAAAGGCTTAAAAATTAGGCCTGCAAACTGAAAAGGAATCGGGCCTAAAAACAATTCTTATAGTGTGTAAAAGGGCCTACAGAGTAAACATTAGGCCTAGTACAAAGTTTTACAAACTGAAAACGGACTATTGCGCGACGGCACGAGTCACCCAGCCAGCCATTCAGGTACACCAAACATATCACCAGGTTACCTGGGATTCTTGTGGATTGACCTGACCGCCCCTTGATCCCGCGACTTCCCATGACGCCACGACGACAGCAGAGTACCGACACCCAAGGCCGCTCGTGTGCACACAGTCACACAGCTCAACAAGAATAGACTTCTCCATTCCACCCGGCAAGCCGTCCATGTCGCCATCCAAATCGAGCTTTGACCGTGAGAAACCGCTCCAAAAACAAAGCGAGAAAACGCCGTCCCGGGAACACAAACCCCTTGAAAGCCGGCACGGGAGAAAGTGCCGGCGGGTTTCGCTGGCCGGCGCGCGCGCGACGTAGCCGGCCGCCGGTCCGGGTCAAACTACTCAGACGTGACAAAACTAGACGCGAGGCCGAACGCGACGCGAGCTCGCCTAAAAAATGCACTACTCCCGGCGGGGCAGACAGGCCGGCGTTGGGATCACACCGGCGCTCGCTTTCCGTGGCGATTGATCCATTGATTATTGTTTAGCCGTGTCCTGTGTGCGTGTGCTTTGGCCCCGGGCACTGAAAGCAAGGTGGGTTTCTTTTTGTTTTTGGCATCGTTGGCTGGCGTGCGATTTGTGCGTAGTAGTAGCGGAAATTTGGCATCGATCGGGTTTCTTGGTTCGGACGCGTGCACACGTGAGGCGGAGTGCCTGGTGTCTTGGGTAGGACAGGAAGGAAGTCTTATCCTTTGGAATCAAAATTGCATCAACAGCTCGTAACATGCCCACAAAATGTGGCAGTTCGTTTTTGGCGAACTCACGGACGAATTTTCACTTGTCAGCGTTGCGAACTGTCCAAACTCTTCATCGTTTCATTTTCCTTGCGCACTTGCCCGCGAAGCTGACATTTTGCTATCAAAAGGCAAAAGATGAGCACTGAGCGTCTGAGGTTCTGAGCACACTCAAGTGGCTGTCGGCGGGGCCGTGGTTCCCGCGCAGACCCATCGGCGAGACATTCATCTCTCCCCCGACGCTCGCTGTCGTCACCGCAGGATCACCACCCGCACGGACACCCTGTTCCGTTCCCACCGTTCCTGTTGATCCCCGCAACCATCATCATCATGCGCCTAAACAAATGGCACCTGCAATAATGGAACGTGCGGTGGGGCCGTGACGCTGCTAAGTGCTAACACTACAGAAGATTGACTACATGGCGGGACCGGGGGGCAGGGCGGCATGTTGCAGTGTGCCACGCCGTGCCCACCGCGACGGGGCCGCGGTAGACGGCCAGAGTGCTCTGACTTTATATTAACCGCGCTGACTTTGGCCCACCGTGCTCCAGCCTCCAGGGCGCCGCGCGCTGTTCTGACCGGCTGACCGCTGTGACCGGCTGACCGCTGTTGCCAGACCGCGGCCGCGCCGAGCGCTGCGTCTCCGGCGCCCGCGCCCGCGCCATCAGTCCCGGTCCCGGCGGTGACACAGCGCGGCACCACACCATGCACACGTCGCATTTTCAGGTACGTGGCTGCTGGAGCCGGATCTGCATTGCATTGCATCTGTGCGTGGTCACATAAAAGGCCCGTTCCGGAACCCGAGGCTGATGCCGTCGAGTGATGATGATAGGGCGATACGGTGAACGAGAGAGTCAGGGAATTTTAGGGTGGTCAAACGACGTGCAACAGGGCCGGGCCGGACGCAGGGACAAAAAATGACAAAATGGCCTGGAGTGTAGGACTGTTGGACGAGTCGTGGCCCTGTGGGGCTGCCTACAGTACCATGCATTGCCATGCATGACAGCACGGCCCGGCTACCCGCGGCTACGCAGTCGCAGCACTGTGCTGGGCGGCCGCTGGCCGGCGCAGCAGGCAGCAGCTAGGCAGGCACAGGCACAGTTCACAGACAGCAGCTCAGACGCTGCTCTGGCCGAGATGCGCGTCGCCACGCTACGCTGCCGCTGCCGCCTCATACGAACACAAATTTTTACTGTACTGATGCGTGATATGAATGCATGCATGTGTCGTTGCTGCCATGTTTAAAGTGTGCTGTAGCATAAAGCATAACCTTGTCAATGTCGACTTGCGTTGCGCCATGTTTAAAGTGTGCATGCTATAGTCCCCTTATCAATGTCGACTCCTACCAGCAGCAGCGGCACCAGCAGAACGACTCTGGTAATTGTAGCACACGTAAATGGGTCTGGGTGGTGTCATCGGTTGCATGTCGGTATGATTATGCCTTTTGAAACGGACCAGGATGAACATGGGACATGAGTCACCGGAAGATGCTCACCGCCATTCCTTTTCCGAGAAGGTGAAAAGGAAAGGGCAAAAGGGCTCCGGATTTGTGGCCATGCCGTGGCCGCCGACAGGCAACCAATAATCATAGACATCTGAAACTATACAGACGAAAAAGGCTGGCGAAAAGGTAGCAGGGGGATCAGATGAGTGCGTTGCCCATGCTCTTGCTTGCTCCGACTCCGATTGCCACAAACCCACAGTGCCACACACACTTTAAATCCAGCAAAAGGGTCACTCCCGCGCACCAGTGGAGAAAAAGTTTTGCTGTGTGTGCCAGTGGACTTGTACAATCGACCGGCAAATTTCAGACTTTTCGGAGTGAGTGTTAATGATTTTCCTGGCGACGAATCTAGTGGACAACATGGTTTGGGTTAGCAAGAGTTGCCCCCCGAAACTAAAGGTAGATTTGGTGGGTCATGCATCTATTAGTCGTAGTTTAACAGCCAAATTTAAAATCCTGTTGCTTAAGCTAATCTTCCCCGTACGCTTGGACAGGCAGGCTGAGGCGACCTGAACATGCAGAACAATTAAGACAATGCTGAGAAATTCGCAGCTCCCGCGCCACCGGCACCGAGCCTGGCAACTTGCAGCAGCATCTCAGACAGTCAGAGTCAAAAAAACCGGACCAGCAAATTAAGAGTTACCTGATGTTGCTTGACCGCTGTGTTCGGTCGGTTTCCTTTGGTTCATCTAGTTGTTCGTATTAGAGTTTGAGTTTCTTTGGGCTTTAGTGGCATGGCTATAACTATGATAAACCTTGTCCTTTATCTTAATGGTAAATGTCGGGGTCGTTTCGACCTTTTTACTCAAAAAAAATATTTCAAAAAGCAATAAGTCGTTTTACGGTTCTATCACGAAAGTGCACAAGCACTGAAACAAATTCTCAAAGTTCCAGAAACACTAAAACGATCCAAAAATGCTTCCACCATCATCGTCAGATGCCTTCCTCTAATGTGACCAAAGGCGTAGCATACAATCGAGCCAATTGTGATGATAACGTCTCCATTCGCGCTTCCCTCCACTTGATCTGCTCTGACAACTTGGATAGCTCCTCCAGGACACCGATCCGATTTCCTAGCTGCTCCCCAACTTCCATCTTGTACAACGACAACCAGCCTCTTAGCATTCTTGTAGTTCTCGCCATCACCATCTTCATCCCTTTCCACACCGCACCCTAAAAACTCAATTCATTTCTTAACTTCTAGATCGACCAAACCACAGCTAAAGAAACCACATTAGTAATCAAGTGTCTCTTGTTAACAACCCAAAGTTTCACAATCGATTCATAATCACTTCCAATGTCTATGCTGAAACAGTAGAGATTATTCTCCATCCAGACATTAGAAGCCACACAACAATCAAAGAACAAGTGCATAACAGTTTGGTGTATAAAATCCTAGTATGATCCTTAAGCTAATCTTCCCCGTACGCTTGGACAGGCAGGCTGAGGCGACCTGAACATGCAGAACAATTAAGACGGTGCTGAGAAATTCGCAGCTCCCGCGCCACCGGCACCGAGCATGGCAACTTGCAGCGGCATCTCAGAGAGTTAGAGTCACAAAAACCGGACCAGCAAAGGTAATCCCTGTCCTTTGACTTGACCCTGTTCACTGCACTGTATACTTTTAGCTCTTTTACTTTTACTAAAGCCAAAATGGCCATAATTACTTAAGGTAATAAATGAAGTAAAACACCCGGCGTCTACCGATGATGTCATCTCGCGCAGTGAAACGCAAGAGCCATGGCCGGACAGCGACACCTCCGGCGACAATGAGACGGTGCGGTGACAGAGCCGCGCCCACCAGACGACGCGGACCGCAACATTCCTTCAGTGCAACAGCAGCGCACGGGACAAACGCCCCGTGATCGAGCGCGACCCCGGCCGCAAACAATAATTCTGCCTTGCACCTGCAGCTCCCACCGCAGGGCCGGGCGCCGGCCTCCCTCCAGCGACACGAGGTGCCCACCCACGCGTAGTACAAGCAGAAACCGCAACTGAACAAACACCACCAGGTCCCGGACCGGAGTCGCCGGCGTCGCCTTCGTATATATCCGGTAAAATGACCGGAGAGAAGGGAGCCTGCATTGACGACAATTTTCGTTTTTCGACCGCGGGGTGATACAAATCCAATAATGAGCTGACTGAAAGTAACAGCCGTGGCGCGAGTGGTGGCCAATGCGCAAGGCCCCATGGCAGCAGGATACAAGAATGGATGGGCGCGCGCGAGGCAACAGGCCAACGTCGGAGCTCGGCATCAGGGGTGTGGACCAACGGCGATGGCAATGTGAGGTAGCGCCAGAGGCGTCGCCACGCTAGCTAATCCAGGCACTGTTGTCCGGTCTTAGCTGTAGAACCATACGTACTCCGATGCGGCGTCGGCGTCGGCGACGGCATGCGGTGCAGGCCTAGCCCGTTTTCGGCTAGGCAAACCAGAGATGGCAGTTATTTCCCCGGCTGGGCGCGAGCACAGGCACCCTGGCTGGACCGGAGGCCGGAGCACGAGCATTTACGCCCCCAGCACAGCGGGATACGCGACACGATGCTCCCCGCGGATATCTTTTGGGTGACCTCACTCGGCATCAGCACGCAGAGCAAAAAGGCAGAGGCAGGCGCAGGGCAACAACCAAACGCCTGGAGCCTTGAGGCGACGGGGCAGTACGTGATGGTATCCTGGCACGGCAGCAGCACCATCACTGCGCGCAGTGTCGCGGCTCCCGCTACGGCTAGCTGCCCGTTCAGATGCATGGCCAAAGGGCATTCAAGCGCCGATGATGAGTGGTCACAGGGGTTTTGCAAGCAAACGTACGACACGCCAACCAACGAAGTGCATCGGAGTGAACGAGGATACGTACAGAGAAGGAACAAGATGTTTACCCCCACGTTTTACAGTGATTTGGATACAGATAGAGAAGGAACTGATGATGCCTAATCATTGTGGCATGCATTGCCTACGAGCTGCCTGCCATGGCGAAATCTCTCTTCAGATCAAGTTCAGAGTTGGAACGAACGGACTTGAACAAAACCATACTAGCTCACGCCTCACGGCCTCACCTGTACAGTAGTAGTAGTACATGCTAAAAGTAATAGTACCAAGAACATCATAACACTCGCGGCTGGAATTGGCTCGCTGCTCCTCGTTTAGCTTCCGAGGTTGTCGCTCCCAGCATCGGTTAATATCGTGAGCCTCCGTGCCGACTTGACGAACTCGCTGAAATGACAGAGCAATGTGCATAAGCTCGAATGATCCTTTTACATTTACATTGTGTCAGCAGCGAAAATCGAGGCAAACATTGACGATTGTTACCTGAAGGACTCGTCGCCGGCGTGCTTCACTTCACCGGCGGCACCGCGGTACAGCACGCGGCTGCGCACCTCGGCGCCCTCGATGCCGAACATCTCGGACAGGCGGCCGTAGAGCTCGTCGAAGGAGCCCAGCGCCGAGAGGTCGAGGTTGCGTCCGACCGTGTCGGACTCGACGAACACCTTGCATTGCCCGGGCTCAAGCCCGATGAGCTCGGAGACGGCCTGCTGGTGGCTGCCGCCGTCGCCGAACCACGGCAGGCGCTCCGACGACGACGCGTTCTTGGTCGGGCTGTTCTGGATGACGCCGGAGCCCGAGCCCTCCGAGGCATTGGGGCCCTTCTCGGCGGCGTTCCAGTACAGCTGAGAGCTGTTGCCGGTAGCCGCGGGGGAGGTCGCGCTTGCGCCGCCGGAGCTGCTGAGGCTCATCTGCTGCTCGGTTAGTATGGTGCGCCCGAAAAGCACTAGCCCCGCTGGCTTGACGGCGGCGTCGGGCTTCTGCTTGATGGACAGAGCGCACGAGACGTCGTCGCCGTCGCGCGCCGGCGCGGGGCCTCCGATGGTCAGGTCGGTGCTGATTCTTGCCGGGATAGGGATCGTCGGACCGACGTGATGATCGGGACGGCGGAGGCCGGGGTACAGCAGGCTCGACTGCAGGTGGGTAAGGTGGAGATCTGATAAAGATGGAACAAATTGCGCATGCCTGGCTCCCTGTATGGCTGCAGGAGCACTGCCGTCCGGGAACGGAAAGAACGGGGGTGGGTGGGCGTGGAGGAAATGGTGGTGGTGGGGGTGCTGGCCGTGTGACAGTGGGTTGGGCGGGAACGCCGGGTTGAGGAGCTGCCCTTCGAAGGGGAACTCCGGGTACGCCGGGATCCGGGGCTTCTTGCGCGGCGGCGAGAAGGAGGCGAGGTGGATGGCCGGCATGCTGGACACCAGCTCCACCAGCCATGGGCTCACCCGCTTCACGTTCTGCAGGAGGTCCGGCTCGTCCCAGGTCACCTGCAGCGCAGGAGCGCAATCGCCATTTCATTCAACTACTACTGAGCACCAAGCAAGCAAGCGCAAAGAATTCAGCTTTTTGTTCGTAGCAGCTGCTGCATAGCATACCTGAAGAAGGCGCCACGGCGACTGCGGCCAGCGGATGGGGTCGGTGACCTGGACGCCGGCGACGGTGCCCATGAACCAGCTGATCCGGGACGAGTCCTCGGTCTCGAAGGCCATCTTGAACCGCATCCCGGGGGTCCACTGCACCCTCATCGCCGCGCGGACCGCGGCGGCGCGGACGCAGAACTCGGGCGTGCTCGCGCGAGGGTAGTACACCGCCTCGAACGCGTGCCCGGCAGCCGCCAGCCTCGCCGCCTCGGCCACGTCCTCCGGTCGCACCTTGCCCCGTGCCTTGGCGGCGGCGCACGGGCTCACATTACCCCGCATGAGGCCCGCGTACTGGTCCCACCCGGGCGTGGGGCCGGCCTCCTCGCCTCCGCCTCCGCCGGCGCCGCAGAACCCGCGCTTGGCGCGGCGGATGCCGACGTGCAGGTCCCCGGTGTCGCCGCGGAGGAAGACGATGGAGTCCCCGGCGACGAGCTTCTTCTGGTTGACGAAGGTGCTCCACCCCGTGGTGAGCAGGTGGCGGCGCGGCGTGCCCCGGTAGATGTGGCGGAACTTCCAGGCGGCGCCGTGCACGTCCCTGGCGACGACGGTCTGCACGGGCGGGTCGGCCGCGTAGTCGAGCCGCGGGAAGATGGTCTCGGCGCAGTACCTGGGGACGGAGAACCCGCCGCCGTTGTTGGCGTCGGACTGCGTCAGCGTCTTGGCGAACGACGCCGGCTTCTCCTGCTCGTCGGCAACCGCGTCGTCGTCGTCCTCGAGGCCCGCGGTCTCCCCGGCGCGCAGCGGGACGAGGCGGATCCTGGCGAAGACCTCGTCGGTGTCCGGGTCGGCCATGTAGCGCACGGCGGCGACGCGGCAGGGGACGAGCGCCGGGAGGCCGCGCGCCGCGGAGAGGTCGGCGGCCCCGGCGAGGCCCAGCGCGTGCTCCGCGTGGCCCTGCGGGAAGTAGTAGACGCTGGCGCCCACGGGCGGCACCGTGCACATGCCGCCCGCGCACGCCAGCCACAGCTGCCGGTCCACGCACCGCTCGGCGCCGGCCGCCGCCGGCTCCGTGAGGTCCGCGAACGTGATCATCGGACGGGAGCGCAGGGCAGGCCGGTGGAGTGAGCGGAGGGAGGTGGAGGAGACGAAGACGAGCGGGTGGGTGGGTGTCGTGTGTAACTGAAACTGAAAGAGCTACGGAGGTGCCTGTTCTCACGGTAACGAGCAGGAGTAAACCCAGGAGTCCCGTTGCGACTTATAAGTGCCCGTTCCGGCGAGTGGGAGTGGGAGACATGGCGTCGGGATGGTGTGCGGGCAGTCGTGCAGGAAACAGCGGCGAGTTCCAGTGCATCGACGGACGCGTGGAGCGGCGTCCTCGTGTGGATGTTTGAAACCCGTGAGTTTTCGGTATGCGTCATCGTGGTAGTGGTTTTGGTTACATGATACATGGGGTCATGGAGATCGAGGAACACCCGTGTGGAACACCGACCGGTGTTGTGGCCTGTGGCTTGTGGGGTTTCTGGTCCGTGCAAGTGTGGAACGGGATATCAAATAAAAGCTCATGTCCACTCAAAAAGAGAGAAACAATGGTTGGCATCCCGACCTCCATTTGAAAAAAAGTTTGATATCTCAATAAACATGGTATGATTGGGGAAAAAATATGTGGCTCCGGCCACTGATGGTCAGATCGGTTTCACATCTTATATTCCAACTCCATCTCAAATTTGGTGGTTAAACTCTAGTGTGGTGACGATATTGTAGGGGAGGTCCTATGGCAAAATAGCTTGATGTCAGAATGATAAAAAGCTTAATACCTTTTATTTGACCTTTTCATTATTTTAAAATACAAAAAAGATCCAAATAAAAAACACGACGGTCATCTTATTTAAGAACCTTTTTCATAGAAGGTTCCTTTTTGGTATCCCTAGGAAGAGATTCACTGGAGATGGATAGGGGGCTTGTAGCGTAGAGATTAGAGCACGTGCCTATGAATCACGGTTTGAGGGTTCGAATCCCTCCTCGCCCATCGCCTTCCAAATGTACTAACCTAACAAGCAAGACTAGGAAGGTAAAGACACACCATGGAGTGCAGTATAAATGTGAAAAGGTAAATAAGTTAGAAAAGTCAAACTCATGTGTGGACCTTTCTCGAGGTATCAAAGAGACTCATGCTTCCCTTAGTCTTTGTTGGAGATCCTCACAAGCAACTCTCTTGGGATGGATAACTCGATGGATCGTCCATGACACTTTCTCACTCACAAGTGGGTTTCTATGTGGCCGTCTCTCTTATATCACTCTTCGTTGTCATCACAGTCAAAGTGGTGCAAGCCTCGTTCCCTTAGTACAGTCTAGGTAGCCACTTCACTCGTCGGAGGGTCTAGCAAAACTACAAGCTTGTAGAGTGCAATTCTTGATACACACAAGCAAAAGTGTTTGTAGAGGAAAATTCCGTTGGATACTTCTAACATGTAGTTACTCCTTTCATCCCATCATGCTTGATCTTCTAGTCTTCTCCACTTGTTTGAAATTAGTTACCATTTTCACTTTTCAATGCATCTTTCTCTTTTGCAAATCCATCTCTATGTCTATCTTTGCTCCTTTCGTTTTCTACGTGTCATAACTTTGACTATCACTTTCAAACAAAAAATGTATAGGTTTAGATTTTGTTTCTAGATTTGAATATGAGAAATACATTCTTAATATATAGTTTGCATATAGAAATACTTTTATAATGTATAGTTTTCATATATTATGAAACTTTTTTTTTGAAATTGAGAAAGTTTAGAATGTTTGACTTTGAAACTGAATACGACATGTATTTATACCTCTATATCTCCGCATTTGTTATACACCATATCTTTTTCATTTCTCTTTAATTCTCATGCCCAAATCTGAAAACTTATCTATTATGGGACAAAGAAGTATGTTTTAAGTGAACAGATTGCATCCTTCAAAATCTACATCACGTTTTTGAGAGCAAAAAGGTTGCATCCTAGTACAATAATCTACATCATGTGCTAAGTTTCACGAGAATCCAGCATAAAACATTAAGAACCTTCATGAAGGCGTCGGCTGTGGATTTCGAGCAATTAAATTTGTGTTCAACTGAGACAAAGGGCAAATTGGTCTTATTGATGTCTTTCGGATTAAATTTGCCAAACTATCTTATTGAAATATGACCAATAATAGTGTGAAAAAAGATTAAAATGTATGGATGGTGGTCATTGGACAGGATTTGAGTTTTTTTTAATAGGCAAACCAAGGATACAAGTTTTAGCCACTGTGATGTTGAAAAAATCCCTTCAACCAAACCAATCATTCTTCACCATAGCCTTTCGTAAAGAATGGTTTGAACGTCATTTCAAAATGACCTCCTGCGCCCGTGTGCATGGAACTGTAGAGGGGCCAGTCACGGAGTTTTATTATTTTTTATTAATACAACACTGTCAATATGATATGTCGGAGGCTACGATGAGTCAGCTAAAGCAGAGACATGTGTTATTAACATACAAGTAATCCAAAACCTTCATGAGAGACATATTTATCTTCCAACAAGAGATTATGACCGGAGACATAATGGGGAATAAACAGTCGTTTTGTTGGAGTAACTTCGATTATTTTGCTTCAAGGTTTCCCTGGGGGATAACTTAGCTTGGTTGGCAACGAAGTTGTTGACACCGGCACCTGTCTTGAAACTAATTTCCCAACCATTGTTGGCCTGTTGCGTTTACGTTGCTTGGAACGTGGTTTACTTTACTTTGCCGCCAGAAATTGTTAACAACGCGATCATATCTCGTCGACACTCCATTTCGACCTTGCTAGAATACTTGATTATGACCAACCAATGGAGTACGCCGTTCTCCGTCTAAATGGATCACTTGTTTAAGATCAACTAGTACGACAATTTCATTTGTTTAGCAGTAGTCGTACGCCTTCCCGTGTCATTTCCTTGTGGCAAGCACAAGCACAACAACAAAACAAAGCACAGGGTGGTGCGATGGCGACGCGCTGAGATGTGCTAGAAATTGCAGTGTTTAACAAGCGCCAAGTTGGGGTTGGTGGCTACAGGGTAAACTTTCGACGTCAGACAGAGGAAAACCATCCGGAATTCATGTCGCCAGCCAGGTGAACCTGAACCAGAACGTACGGCCAGCAAACATAATGTGCACCAGGGGCTGATGAGAACGACCGCAACGCTGCTTGTGTTGCCGGGCAGGCATCCCAGCAAATAGATCGATCGGTCATGGAAAGAGAAGAGATGTGTCATGTGTGTGTATGCGTTGACTTGGATCGTCTCGCAACATGGACACATGGTCGTCATAAGTTTCAGACCAGCAGCAGTGTCTTCCACATGGCGCACGACACATACTTTCCCAGATCGATCTGGTTTCCACTTTTCTTTATCCGAGGAGTAGTTTAGTAGTATTTCGCGTGGAGTGGAATCCCGTAGCGAAGGCAGACGGCAATGCAAGTCAACTCGATCGTTTCCCGTTTGGCGCAGCAACCGGGTGTGCCCGCGTCAAGCGCGGCGGATTCGATCCCGTAACGGCGCCGACGGCAACGGAGGAGGCACGCTCGCCTGGCCGCGGCGTGCGCGCCAGCCCACCTCACGAGCGCGCCGGTGGTAGAGGCGAGCCATGCCGCGGTGGCGGGGCCCGGCCCGGGCGGGGTCTGTGGACAGCAACCAGACAAGCCGGGGCAGCCGGGCAGCAGGAGCCAGGAGCCACAGCGTGGATGTCGCTGAGACGCTGGTCGGGGGCCGGGGCGGGTCAAGCCAAGGCGCCAAGCCAAGACAATCCAGGCGTGCGCCCCTGCCTCGTCACGCGCGCGGACGGGGTTTTTTGTCGCCGGCGATGCGTGCCGCGGCCAGTCGGCGTCGCCTTCTGCTGCCGCCGGGCCCCGCTTGGGCAAAGCCTCCCTGGCCGTGGCCAGTGGCCGGGCCGAGCTGGTTTGCTCCACGCGACCACGCCATCAGCACCACCTACCACTACGGCACTACCAGTCTACCAGGGTGGTTTGGTCGCGTGTGACGAGTCGAGAAAACGAATGTGCACGTACACCGGCCGGCCCGTGACATTTGTGGGCTGCCGAAAACGCCGCTACCGGCCTCCCCTGCAATCAGCTACCAAATCCCAATTAACCAAACCAGAGAGGTCCGCGTATATTGTTTAATTGTCATAATACTGCTATATACTACTGCACAAATATCTCATGTCGTCCTGATGAAGCGGCTCAACTGTAGGTCTACCTAGCAAAGGGGACGCCACGACCGGTGCGTAACGTTTAATTTGTTCCTCTTCTTTCCCCGTGTGAACGTGACATAATATAACCTGACTACCTGAGCATCGCATCGCAGCCGGCGGAGCACCAGTCGCTCGCTCGTGCAGTCGTGCCTTAATCAATCCCGGGCCGGAGCCTAAAATACTCGTAACCCAACTGCCTCATGCGATGTGTGACAGTGTGAGCGAACAAAAAGAGAGAACTATTCTGAACTAGAAAAGGAAAACGATAAAAGAATTCATTCGCCGTCCCATCATATATATCTGTATCACTAGTAACCCGGCCTGTTGGTTTGGTTAGTTGGCACCTCGCTCTCCAGATCCGTCGCCATCGTCGTCGTCCGCTATCCTTTCAAGCCCTTTATCACCACCACAATACCCTGAGGAGAGGAGAGGATGGCGCAACGCAACGCAACGCAACGCAACGCAACAGACAGTCGGAGAAGGCGTCTTTTTTTCCCAGACACGGAGCATCTGCCAGATTGATCCTGTAGATTCGGACAGGCAGGTTTGCAGCGGTTTTTGTATGGATTGCAGCCTCCCAGTGCATGCACCGCATCCCGCCCTGGCCGGGGAGTGCCGGCCGGGTGCCCCGGCCCCCAGGTGGGCGTGCTCACCGCGCGCACGCTGCAGGACACGAGCACGATACGCCCCCACTCTGTCGCCGACGACGCGGCTCCCGCTGCTTGCCGGCCTCGTCTCGTCAGCGCCCCGGCCTCGCGCTTGTAGTTTTGCGCGTACACGCAGCGTGCGCTGGAGCAGTGCCGCAGTGCGTCTGTCGCCACTCGATCGATCGGCCCAGCCACTGTCCGTCCTCCTCTTCCTGCCCCACACCCACCGGTCACCGGCTCGCAGATGCGAAACCTTGTAAACGTACTACTGCTTTAGTGCGTTCCTGATGAAGTGGATGAAATGAAGGCCAGAAAGTCGAAGTGGATGCATGTATAGTGTACAATGTAGTACTATACTGTAGTATAGTCAACGACGAGCACGGCCAGGATGCGGATAAAGTTGGCCCCTGTGCTCCCACCAAACCAGTAGTAGTAAACCTTACCTTATCAAGTTATCATCGAAAGAAGACACTTTGACTGTGAGTGTGAGGCTGATCGAGCTCAGTTCTAGCAAGAAATGCCTACCTCGTTTTTCTACTCCAAGTTACTGTACGCTGCAAGTTAATTACTCTGAACATAGCTAGTAGGAATGGTAAACGGGAGGACCGCCGGAGGGGGCGCGGAGCTCTTCTTCGTCATCGTCGCATGAACCGCGGAGCAAAGACCGCCTGCATCGGGATCAGCAGCGCAAACAAATGCCAGAACCCGCACCGCTGCGCCCCCGGCCAGGTCCAACACCTGGTTTGACTTGCAGCTACCAAGAAGCTGCATGCACTGCAGCTGGGAGAACGAGGGGCGGCCATGACCATGAGTGATGATCCAGCTACTCCTAAAATATGAACATGGATGACGAAGCCAAGCCCGATTTCTGCGCGCGAGAGCGTGCGTGGACGACGCGCGCCGCGTTAAAGAAGTCACTGTGGGAGAGGGAGTACGATCGCCGGAGCGGTGTTGTGGTGGATCATGTCGGCCTGGGAACAAAGATTCCGGGGGCCAGAGCATGGAAACGTGTATTCCGCCTGTCCCACGTGACCGGGCACGAGGAGCGCCCCGCGCCGGCTCGCCGGCTGCGCCCACATGCCCGTGCCGCGCCTCGCCTGCCACTGCCAGCAGCCAGCCAGCCAGCCAGCCGCGGGATCCGAGCACGCGGCCGGACCGGCACCCTGCCCGGCCGGCGGCGATCCATATGGGAACCGTGCTGACCTTGCGATCGGCGAGCTTGCTTGTGGGGGATTGTTCTAGTGCACGCGGTGCAGGGATTGATGCACATGTTGATGCTGGGGGCTCCGACTGGTACGGTGGGCATAAGTCAAACCTGCAAGTGAAGCAAAAACGAATACTGGGCCATGATGGCCATGAGCGCGTAGCTAGCTGCGTCTGTGCTAAGCTGTCCCTGCTGTGCGTGTGCGAGGCGTGCAACGAGTTGTCTATTACGGTCTGTATCGGCCTCTGCCTCTGCCTCTGCAGTCTGCATGCCATCGTGCTACGTGTAGCTTCATGGCGGGGGTGACTAATTGGCGAACGTTCATTAGAACGTCAAGTAGCGAACGATCAGACAAGCACTATACTTTCCTATTTTGGAAACCGGACAATCCCACATTTAACCATTTTAGGAAAGAATCAAATCCCACCAATTTCCCTATTTGACAATTAAATTAACCATGCATATGCTCCCTCAAGGGAACGAACAGTACATTCTACTCTCCTTCTCTTTTTTTTTCTCTCTTTCACTTATTCTTTTTGCACTAACATTTTCATTTTTTTTTTGAACGGACAAAACTTTAGAAATAACAAATCACCACGTAACTGTTAGTAAAAGTCAATAGTCTTTACTTATGTTGCAAAGCTAGATATCAAACTAAATTGTACAACATAACTTATATTGAAAAGTTAACTTAGTCAGACTAACTAATCATAACTGTTAGTAAAGCCAGTAATCTTAACTTATGATGCAAACTTATAGATCAAACTAAGTTGTACCACATAACTTGTATCTTTAAGTTAGTAGTTAAACTTAGTCCGTTTAAATAATCAAAACTGTTAACTTATGATCCAAGTTAGAGGTCAATCTAAGTTATTCAACATAACTTATATTGGTAAAATTAGTATTTAAACTTAATCAGACTAACTAATCATAACTTCTAGTAAAATTAATTATAGTCTAACTTATACACATAACTTACAACGTTATAAAATTTTAATATAACTTCTATACATAACTTTTATGTATAATTTAGGTAACTGAACTTTGTAAAAAATTTATACAGAAAAACTTATACGTAACGATTACAGTACATGCAAAAGGTGAAAAAATATATTCTTCGAAACATATCTAAGTGGGATCTAGTTTTGTTCGTCTCCTCAACGCGTATAATACACCTCTGCAAACGGAATTGCAAATGGATATACAGTTTAGCATTATAGTATTTTAAAATAAATGTTTCTCCTTTTTTTCTGTCTATGTCAGCGCTGATGTCATCATGCATGGAAGCTGCTTGCGGTCGTTCGAGCGAACGACGCAGGATTGGAATTGGGCGGCGCATCAAACACACGCATGCGGCACGGAGTGTTCGCTAGTTCACGAACGAGTGAACGTTCATTAAAATGGAATTGGGCTTCATGGCCTCAATTTTTATCGCTTTTTCAACTTGCATCCATACATAAGATGAAAATATATAGAATTTTTTCTAAATCACGCAAAAGACTTGCACGTTTTTTATTAAGAAAGCTCGGGTTTTTACAAGCGCAACCCCGATTTTTTTTCTTTTGGTAAGCATACGTTGTAAATGTGGCTAGGTAGTATTTCTGTACTAGCATTACTATGTTTGTTTAGAAAAAAGGCGTTATAGAAATAGAATCTGAGATGTGTGAATTAAGAAAGCGTAGGAGAGTAATCCACATTTATTTGTAGATGAATGGAGACCGGTATACACTACCTAGCCAGTTAGGGTTTAGGGCTCGCAAAAGGGAAAGGGCCTTGTGCCGGCCCTAGTAATTCAGTGTTGTGCATCAGCAGCCCAGTACGGTAGGGAGTGCACTTTGCACCACGAGCTATACGGGCTGGGCCTGGACTGCCAAAGCTAAAGCAGCTATGATTGCTAAAAAAAAACGCTAAAGCTAGTTATGCGGGCTGGGCCTGTAGCTGTTCTATGGATGGTGATTAGAGCTCAGCGGAGTCGGTTTCGTTGCGGATAAACCTGATTTATTGAAATAGTATGGCCCACTTGTTTTCGTTTTCTAGATAAACCCTACTATACATTCATAAATGCATCAAAACTCATGGAAATACTTAGTTTAAACCACTATAGATATGTTGGTGATTTATTTTAAAGATAAATGCAGGTTATATTGATTTGATGATTGACACTAATGATAGTCAACAATGCACCATACTCCATGCAACATAAAACAAAACAAAAGGAAAAAGGAAAAAGAGAGAAACAATTAATACCAGTTGGTTTTACCGCCGGTCCTAATAACTCTCTCTCTCTCTCTCTCTCTCTCTCTCTTAGGTTTTTGAATCAACAATCCAGGCTAAAAGGTCCCGAGTCATATAGATGGAAATAAACCCATCTTCGTGAGAATAAATAAATAAAATCTTAAAAACCTCTCTTGCGGTATGTGAGATCTGAACTTAGGATCTCTCGCCTCACGCGTAGATTACTCACCAACTCAAGTGCAAGTTCCTAGTAGATGGCTAGAGGGGGATAGGCTATTTAAAATTTCTACAAATGAGCTAGACAAAATTGATTAGTAACACAAATGACGAAATGTAATTTTGCCTAGCCTGAAATTGTGTTGCAAGTCTCCTATCCAACAATTCTAGTATAATATGATCTGTAGCTCATATAAAGACTATGTCACCACTTTCTACACTACTAATAAGCAAGGTAACTAATTACTTCTATCTAAACAAGTCTACTCAACAACTAGAAGCTCCACACAAGATATGATATAAGAGTGAATACAAGGCAGAGAGGTGTTTCTTGATATACAACGTTGTCGAGTCGAGAGGAATCCAATCACCAATGTCAAGTACAATCAATCACAAGATGGACCAATATACAATATGAAGTAGCCAATCACCAGGAGACAAGATGACACAATGCTTTTTCTCCTGAGGTTCACTTGTGCACCGACAAGGTAGTCCCTGTTGTGTTGACCAACACCTAGGTAGTTGTTCGGTATGAGGCCCTCAAACTTATGCCTTGCAAGGCACCGTAAGACAACCTCAAGTGAGGTAATTAACTCAATGACACGAGCATTTCACTAGAGTTGCTACGCTCCGCCGAGGAAAGCACAAGAGCCTCTCACAAATCAATCAAAGGTGGCCAAGAACATACAACTCTTGCCAACACCTCCAACTCCTCCAAGCCGGCTAGGTGATGGTACTTACCAAAAGTAACAAGATATGGACCAACAAAACGATCCTCAAGTGCCACTATATGCAATTAAGCAAGAAAATGCACTAGGATGCTCTCAATCTCATTTTAGATTCACAATCAAACAAGAGAGATCAAAGGGAGGGAGTTTGCTCAGCTCAAGAGTATGCCATAATGATGAAAATATGCAAGAGAGTGTACTGGTCGCCAATGATTTGGCATCATTTTATGAGTAATGGAGAATATTTCCATGTTAAAAAAACAAGCTTATATAGAAGAGAGGCACCCCCTCATATCGAAAATAGCCGTTGGCTACCATCGTATCGAAAAATTTGCATACAACGCTTTTGTCTGACGCTACCCTACCACTCGCATTGCGCCATGTGACACCGACCATTTGAAACTATCCGGTGTCATGCATCAGTACACCGTCGGACTGAAAATGCCTTCAGTTCGACGCATTCCCGAGAAGGTTGCGTTGTCGGACTCAGTCCGATTCTGGCCGTCGGACTGAAAATTTTCAGTATGACACCACATGTCGTTGCTTGGTTCGCCCTCGTCTGTGCGCTCGCTCACTCCGCATTCAACCAGGCCATCGGACGGAAGCGTTTCCGTCCGATGCCCGCGCTGCCAGTGCTACTCTAAGCCAGACCATTGGACCAATTTTTTTTCGGTCCGACGACACTAGATTTTCAGTACAACGCTCATTCTCCATGAATGCCAAGCACGATTACAACTCCTTGCCTCATGTGCCAACACCTGTGCTCATGTGTTAGCATTTTACAAATCATTTTGCAAGGATTTTATGAAGTCCTAATGCATTGACATGATTGATTAGATCTAGTGGCACCCGATAACCAAACTATCGATAAGACTTCCCCTCTTAATAGTTCGGATATCAATCCTAAATCACTCATATCATTTATGGTGTTTTGAGTGCAAACCAAAAATGGACCTATCAAATATTCCTTTGCCTTGAGCACATTTTTGTTTCTCTTTATTCTTTTCCAAGCATGAGCACTTAATTATCTTTTGGATCTTCATCGACCATGATGCATCATCTAGCTCTATCACTTGGATAGGACCACCTTGTCAAATTCAAACACTTAGCACAAAGGCTAGTCCTAGGTTGTCATTAATTATCCAAAACTAGACATGCAGGTTTCAACACCACATGTGACAAAGTCATGTGCGCTCCTCCTTTTGAATTGACTCGTGGAGGATCTTTAGTCCTGGGTGATAGGCTTTTAGTCTGGGTTGGTGATACCAACTGGAACTAAAAGGTGACCATTTAGTCCTAATTGGTATTACCAAGCGGGACTAAATGATGACTTTTAATCCAGTTCGAATTACGAATCAGAACTAAAAGTGGTCGGTCTACGACTCTAGCCGTTGGATAGGGGACTTTAGTCCGATTGGTAGCTACAACCGGGACTAATGCTTACTTTAGCCCCGAACGCAAAAAATAAAAAATTAAAATAAAAACCACACTTCTCTACTAGTGCTTATTAGCGGTGACGGAACCAGGGGGGCCAGCAGGGGCCATGGCCCCCCATGCATGGTAGGTTTCTTAGTGTATATATATACATATTTAAATTTATAGTATAAAAATGTCATCTTTTTACTCATTTTTAATTGAAAACTATAATTTTAGTTAAAAATAATGTAATTTTTTATAAAAGCTGTTGAAATATATTATTATGTATATTTTATCATAGTAAAAAATGTGATCACATGTGTTCGGCTCCCCTTAATCATAATTGCTTGGTTCCGTCACTTCTTATTAGTACCAAGCTCTAATAGCCCGTTTGGAAAAACAATACAAATAAGATTTTCCAGCAGATAATGATGGCTTGTTCCCATCCGTGTATGGTACTATCGCCTATCCTAGCCAATCGGACACTAGATTTGTATTTCTCATTTTTCCAACATTGTTTTCCTGCAATTTCCATTTAATGTACTATTATTTAAATACGTAGAAAATTTTCATAGTTCATGTATGAACGTGGCTTATTACCTGCAGCGTGCTTGTACTCTTGTGATTCAGTTAATTTGCCGCTCAAGTTTAGCCCAGCTTAAAATTTGAATTATGTCCCTTTTTGGTCTTACCATTGACGAGAATGTTAGGTGTGTACTGCGTGGCGTGTGCATCACGGACCAAGCCGCCGGTCCTTCCACGCTCTTGGTTTGTAAATGATGTTTTCTGCTAGTTTCTTTTTTTTTTTTTTTACTGAACTTTCTGCTAGTTGCTTTGATTGGTAGGATGTTGCGCTTGTTTAGTGGCGAGTGGCGGGGATGGATTCAGTTGCTGTAAATTTCTTGGCTGTTTCTTCTTCTTCCTCCTCTTCATCTAATAATAATAATAAAATTGACTGTAAATTAAGCTCTTACCGTTCTTCTTGTTCTAAAGAAAAAAAAACAGAGAGAAAAGCCGAAGGACCGCGGTTTAGTCGTTTAACGACGAAGATACGTTTTCATATTTTCAGGACACAGGTGTGTATACATCATCTGTCCGGTACCGCATGAAAGTCAGTGGTAATATGCGTCACGTCAAGTGTGTAGAATTTTCTTCCCCACGACGACTCGTCACTCGATATATGTTGAATCACAATAATAAGAGGATTGCTAACGAAGGAGACGCGTGCGCGTGGGGACGAAACGGCCGGTCACTTAGCCATTTTTAAGGAGAAATGCTAATGCTTAACCGATTGGGAAGTTAGGGTTTGGGGAGCCGCCGCCGCCTCCACCGCCAAGGGGCGCCGCCGCCGCCACCACAGCCTGCGGCCCCCGTTCCCTCGCCTCCGGCCTCGCTGCCGGCGGTGACGCGGAGCGGGGGTCCGCCTCGATTTCCAGTTTTTCTTGTTTTCATAGGGTCTTAATCGAGTTCTAGGTCTAGGGTTTGCTCGTCGTCGATGTTCGGCGGCGGAGCTAGGTTTGGTCGGAGGAGCGTGGCTCCTTTGCGGCTTGGTTTTCCAGGCGACGCCGGCGATGCGGAAGCGGCGGCGGCGCAGCGGAATAATTTCTCCCAGTCTCTTCCGTTCTCCGATGACGATCTACTCCGACGTCAACGGAGAGGCTGGGGAGAACTCTCTTGGAGTCGAGGGCCGGCGCATCGTTGTCTTCGTCAGGTGATGATGCTGTTGACCCTGTTAATCTCGAGGAACATGTTTGGTGAAAACCTGAGCACCGCTCGGGTTGCCGGCGATGGAATCGAAGGATGCGTCGTGGGTACAAGAGTTGGCCGATGCGCCTGGGAGGCAATGTTGGCTGATTCGCCCAGAAGTAAGTCCTCCTCTGCGGCCTCCACTCTGTGGAGTTTGGCTCTGGTGCCTGACGACGATTGGTACGCGGCTTCGATGGCGGTGACGGATGGATCTCTGAAGGCTTCGAGGAAGATGAACAAAAGTTGTAAACTTCTATGTAATTTTCCTTTTCTTTGGAGTCCAATCTGTAAAAGGGCTGGTGTAAGGCACTAAGATGAATACATGTTTCTTCTTTAAAAAAAAAACCGATTGTTTCAGAGCCTCAAACAATTGCATTTTGCACCGTGCGATCTAGAATCGGAGGCCTCCACCCTGCGATCGACACGCCAGGCCGGCTCCAATCCCGTGCACGAGCCAAGCGCCGCGAGCCGCAGGAATAGCTCCTCCGTCCTGATTGGCCAGCGACCTCCTCTTCTCAACCGCTGGCCCAGGCTCTGTGTGTGTGCGCGCGTGTTTTGTCTCTTTGATGTGCGCGCTTGTCCGTGTGTGCATGTGTGTATGTGTGTGTATGTGTGTGTGCTTGTGCGTTCGTGGTGACGCGGTCGTCGACTGAGATTAGCAGTATTAGGAAATAGTCAGTTATCAGGTAGACACTTTCTTGTCTTTGCTCAGTAACAATAAGGGCGGGTTGCGAACTCCCCTTCCCCGAGCCGTCCCCAACGGGCGACTCGGGGGCGACTGCATTCCCACCGATCATCACCCCTCGAGCTCGCCGGCCCCCTCCGGCCGTCGTCGCCGGCCAACTGTAGGCGCCGGCGGTGGCCAGCGGCGGTTCACCCAAAAAAGGGCGCTGTCCACACCTTTCTCCTCCCTTCGCCCACTCCTCCTGCCTCCATCCATGACCCATCCCCTTCTTCTCCGGTGGCTTCGGTGGTGAGCGATGAGGGCTGTCCGGATCCGGGCTCCGTTGGGCCGGATCTAGCATCTGGTGACGTACAACCCTTCTCCCTCGGCAACAACTGCTCCTCCTTCCCCGGGCGGACGGTGGCGGCTGCGCCTCTCCACTGTGGCCGGTTTTGGCGGCGGGAGGGCGGATTTGGGCCCTTGGGGCCAAATCCGGCGCGTGGTGGTTCCCTTGTCCCCGGTGGCTGCCTCTTCGTCGAGCTCTGGCGAGCCGGCTGGCCGGTGTGCCGGATCCGGGCCTCTCATGGCCAAATCCATCATCCCCATCGTCAGATCTGGCTCCTTGAGAACGTGGCGTTTGGCGCGCCCATCCCGCTCATCATCTCGGTACCCACGCTGATGCCGGCCACGTCCCCTGCCCTGGTCCGGCGGAACCCGCTCGAACCGGTTGCTGCTGGTGCCCGGGGACGATGTCGAGTCGTTGTCCTGATGGCCACGATCCCGCTAGCGGAGTAAATGGTGCTTGTTCGGGCCACAGCCATGCTCCTTTGGCTGGAGCGGCGTTCACGTGGCGTCGGGAGGACAAAGTCACCCCCTTCATCATCTGGTCTGGTCGCAGCTCGTGCAGCCTCAACGAGTTGTCAGGTCTGCGGGCCCCCGGGGCTTAGGAGGAGTGCAGGACAACCTACGGATGGCCGGGGGCGGCTAGGGCCGCCTTGGCGGTGCTCGGCTTCCTTCCCGTACCGGTGAACATACTGCAGACCTGGCTTCTGGTGGCTGACCTCTCAAGTAGATGCTTGCCTGCTATGAGTGTGTTGGCCCTATCCACTGACGTTTTACCGTGTTGATGGCCGTTGTCTATCGCGGATGCTTTGTCGTTGTTATCATGTGCGGCTTCACTTCACTGCTGACTACCAATGTGTGTTGAGTTATTTATTTTAAGTTTAGGGTTGTCAGGTGGAGGGTCTCCTTAATGTTTCTTGCTTTTCATTTATGTTGTGATTTTCGTTGGTAATCTATGGATTACATGTGAATCCTTTGTACTTTAACTGTTTGCCGTTCTTTCAGCGTCCCTTCCGCTTAACAAAGAAAAATCGCGTGAAGTCGTGATCTCAGAAACAAAAAGTAACAATAAGGTCCCTTGCGTGAAATGATCTATCGTGGACTTTAATTTGCAAAGACTTGCTAAGGTCTACGTTCGGTGGGATTTCACCTGCAGGATAATCATAATGGATGCAGAAACCAACTAATGGCGACGTCCTTCTCTCTGGTCCTTTTTTTTAAATGGCAGATGATGGCGACATCAATTTGTCGCCGTGTTGTGTTCATAGCTGTTTAATACACATCTGCTGGCACTGGGGCACCTCATATGTCACTTCACTTGTGCCTGAAAAACCTTCAAGCTATCATGGGATTCATGGCCTCGGCTGCAAACGGCAGCAGCAGCGCGCAGCTCCTCCTCCCCCTCCTCCTCATTTCCACTTCCTTTCTCCTACCCTCATCCTTAGATGCCCAGAAAATTAACAATAATTCTGCACAAGTAGACTCATCACCACCCCCGCAATTCTCCTTCAGCTTCGACTTCTCCAATGCATCCAGCTACGCAAGAAGCGACATACGGCTTGAGGGCAACGCGACGGTGCAGGGAGACAAGGTTGATCTCACCTGCGACGACTCGGCCGGGAGCATGAACAACTGCGTGGGTCGGATGTCGTACAACCACCCGGTGCCGTTCTACGACGACGTGACCCTGGCGAGCTTCAGCACAAGCTTCACCTTCGCCATCAAGCCCGACAACATGACGCCGCAGGGGGACGGCATGGCGTTCTTCCTCTCCGGCTACCCGTCGAGGATGATGCAGGAGTACTACAACGGGGCGAACCTCGGCCTCCTCAGCGAGACCAACGCCACCGATCCAGGGCATTTCGTCGCCGTCGAGTTCGACACGTTCAAAAACTATATGGATCCCAGCGACTACCATATCGGCGTTGACGTCAACTCTCGTGTCTCCACCAACACAACGGTCCTGGCAGCCCTGAAAGGCACCATGACAGCGACGATCCGGTTTGACAACATCACCAGGATGCTGGTTGCGTCCCTCCGGTTCCATGACAATGCCTCTATGGAACCCGCTGTGGTCAGTTATGTGTTGCAAGATCCGAAGTCGTTGCTTCCGCGGGAAGTGGCGGTGGGGTTTTCGGCGGCCACCGGCAGCAATACCGAGCTCCATCAGATACTCGCATGGTCCTTCAACTCCACTCTCGCTGCTGCTCCTCCGATCCCACCGGAAGGTATCATATACTCTCTCTCTCTCTCTCCGTCCCAAGATAGATCATTCTCGCTTTCCAAAAAATAAAATATTTTAAACTTTGACTAATTATTTATTAAAGAATATTAGTACTTACAATATATAATTAATATCATTAGATAGATTTTTAAATATATTTTCATAATAAACTTGTTTAGTGATATAAATATTGCACAAATTTTCTTAAAACTTAGTTAAAATTGAGAATGTTAGGAAGTATGTGCATGGGATGCACTCCTCGTTCTTGAATCTTGACAGAAGCACTAAATTCTGGAGTTTTCGTCCTTAAGAATGTTGTTATATGATTCTTATGATTTGTCATAGGCTTCTTTAATAACTACGGCTACTTTTTTCCTTTATATTTTTTCTCAATTGGTCAACGGTGAAATCTTACTTATACTAATAGGAAACATCCATATCAATCCTAATATAAGGACGTGCCGCAAAAAAGAGATGAAAAAACGTCCAATTAATCCCCTTTCCTCGGTCTCGCCAAAGTTCAGATAACCTTTAAACTTTTTTTTTTCAATTTGCTCTCAAAGCTATTAACCAATTGATTATTATGTATTGTTAATTAATATGGAAGGATGGCAAGCCAATAATCATGGCAGACGTAAGAGCATAGTTCTGGCCATCGCCGTGGTTGCTCCTGTACTCGCACTGCTTATCTGCGGCATTGTTTCCATCAAATTTGTCAAAAGGGTCAGAAAAGGTCAGCAATCTACCAAAAAATTCTATTAAAATACTTAACTTTCAAGACATCAAACTTCTGTTTTGTACCAATGCTATAGCATCATCAAGTTTAATTGAAAGCATCGCACCCAACACTGATTCTAGGTAAAGGTTCACAAGATAATGGTGAGGTGAATGAAGAAGATGAAGCACTAGTTTGGGTGGCAGGCAGGAATTCTGAGTTCACGGTTTATGACTTTTTGCAAGTCTTGGAGGCTACAAATAACTTCTCAGAAGAAAATAAACTTGGGGAAGGAGGATTTGGCCAAGTATATAAGGTAAGAGAGAAAAAAAAAAGTTGTATGCAATGAAAACACAAAACGAGATAGAAAACAAACCAAGTAAAGGACTAATCTAGGCCATATTTGGGATGAAGGGAGCTCCCTGATATTTTCTCTAATTAAATTATCATACTTCTATCTCCAAACAGGGTTTTGAATGTTAGAGCAACTCCAACACTTTGGCAAACATCACTTGGCAAATCTCTAGTTTTGCCAAGTCTAAAACCCATTTGCCAAGTGAAAAAATAGTCCTTCTCCAACGGTTTGCTATTTTGGGCTTGGCAAATTAAAAATTAGTGGTCCACATGTCTTAATTTTTTGTGGGGACGCATGCAGCTTGTTGATTCCTCATCCTCTCGCGTGAAGGAGATGATGCATGCACCATTTGCCAAGTGCCCCAGACGCGCGCATATATGCGTCGGTCAGCCCCCCTTTTGCCAAGCTTGCTACTTTGCCAAGTGGTTTTTGGGTAGTGTTGGAGGAGCTTTTTTCTGGTTTTGCCAAAAAATAGGATTTTCCAAGTGGTTTTAGGGTAGTGTTGGAGTTGCTCTTATGCAAGGAACTGTACTGCTTATTGCCTTTATCATCAGGTTAATCAATTGTCAAAAGATAGCCGAATTCAAAGAAATATCATTGACCAAACTCTTTTGAACTTATTTGTAGGGCCGATTTCAAGATGGATTGGAGATAGCCGTCAAAAGACTAGCTTCACATTCAGGGCAAGGGTTTAGAGAGTTCAAAAATGAAATCGAGCTCATAGCCAAGCTCCAGCACACAAATCTAGTTAGGCTCTTGGGATGTTGTTCTCATGGAGACGAGAGATTACTAATCTATGAGTATATGCCAAATAAGAGCTTGGACTTCTACATTTTTGGTAGTACTTCTAGCTCAAACATAATATACTACAATCATTGTTTAGTGCCAATTGCTAAAGGATTTTATCTTATATGCTTAACTGTTTTGCAGATGAAATACAAGGAGTTCTACTAGATTGGAAAAAACGCTTAGCCATAATAGAGGGGATATCACAAGGACTTCTATACTTGCATAAGCACTCTCGGTTACGTGTCATCCATAGAGATCTTAAAGCAAGTAACATTCTTCTTGACAGTGAAATGAATCCTAAAATTTCAGATTTCGGGCTCGCAAGAATATTTACCTTAAATGATATTGAAGGAAACACAAAAAGAATCGTTGGGACATAGTAAGTTTTCTTACAAATCGGTCTCTATCCTAGCTTAAAACCTAGAATATACAAAAGCTTGATGCAAGTGTCTTTTTTACATGCTTTTTGCAGTGGTTATATGGCTCCTGAGTATGCTTCTGAGGGCCTCTTCTCTATCAAATCCGATGTATTTAGCTTCGGTGTATTGACTCTTGAAATCATCAGCGGGAAAAGAACTTCAGGTTCCCATCAATATGGGGAGTTCATCAACCTTCTTGGATATGTGAGTTTTTTCAATATTTAAAGACCACATGTGAAGTTTTCGTTGTGGATATTTTTTTTATAGGTGGATATCCTTATTTTACGTGGGCACAAAACCTTTATAGTAATATTCATTTTCTTATGTGTCAATTAACCTTTAATAAGTTGGTTGTGTGCAACCCTGGTTGATGCAGATGCGAGAGATTTTACTTCCTTTGTCTAAAAACAATAACGTTATGAATTTTAATCATTTTGTTCCAGGCATGGCAGTTATGGAAAGACGGATTATGGCTTCAATTGGTAGACACTTCATTAGGCGCTGAGTGCCATATATCACAGATGACGAGATGCATAAGTATTGCGTTACTATGTGTGCAAGAGAATGCAGTCGATAGACCCACCATGTCAGAAGTGGTAGCGATGTTGTCTACTGATAGTATGGCCCTTCCTGAACCCAAGCACCCAGCATATTTTCATGTAAGAGTAGGAGAATTAGCATCGTCCTCTGTCGTAACTGAGTCATCTGATGTTAATGATGTTACAATATCTGCCCTACATGGAAGGTAGTTTTCTGATTTCAATCCAGATCATGTTGAGATAACTTTAGTATTTTACTCAATTCAAGGGCTTTATTTTCACTAAACTGTGAAATTGTAAACTGATTAATGATGAGACAATATTTGATTAGAGGGAACTGCTTCGGTACTCCCTTCTAAAAAGATGCACGAATCTTAAAGCAGAAAACTTGGGCTCTGGTTGGGCCTAGCCTGTCCAGCCGTAGCCTTGAGCCCAGCCTAATCACAAACTGAAAAGAAACGTCCGTACGACTCCGTGACTTCGGTTTCACGTTGCTCGTCTCCATGAGACCATGATTCTCCGTCCGCCGCCAATCACTTCGTAGCGAGTGACTGGAGACATCCATGGCAGGCGAGAGAAACAAGGTACGCATCATGCTTTTGCATCGATTATGTTCATGGTTGAGCTAGAGATTAGGTACGCCAGCCGCTCCGGCGCCGGGTGGCGGCATCGGTGGCGTGTCAGTTGGCTGTCGCCGCGGCCAGCACAACGCGCTCCCTCCACGATGCCGGTGGCGCGGGTGCTGCTGGCGGGAAGGAAGGAGAAGAAAGACGACGAGGAGGACATCACGGCGAGCGCGACGACCCCTAACAGCAGCAGACTCAGCGCGACCGACAGCGCCCACCGGCTGTCCACCAGCCACACGCCGCGCTGCTCGGCAGCAGCTTCATCGGGAACGTACTCCGCTCCTGCGCTGCCGCCGCCGCCGCCGCCGCGCGAGGTCTTGGCCGATGGCGAGTAATGATGGTGGCCGTGGACGCGGAGGGCCGCACGCGCAGGCGCCTTCCCCGGCCAGTGTCATGGCGACCTTCAGCCTTCACGGCGCCGTAGTCCGTAACACACAAACATAATGAGATCGGGGAAGACGGAAGAGTATCGATACGTGAAACGGCGACTGACGGGGAGTCACGGAGTCACGCAGGGACGTTGCTTCCTATCAGGAACTGGGCTAGTGTCGGGCCTGGTGCTCGATGGGCTAGGCCCAGGCGCTCCTTTAAGATTCGTGCACATTTTTTTAGAAGGGAGTACCGGAGCAGTTCTCTTGATTAGAATGCTTTTTAGTGCTAGGCTGCTGGGATGATGGAGAATCAGTTGTTAGTATGTTCTCTCTGAGACGGAGGTAGTACTCGAAACTTCAATAATAATTTGTACAAGTTTCGAGTACTACCTCCGTCTTCGGCGAAGAAGCAGGCCCGCTCGTCCTTGCTCTCATCCAGGTTCACCTCCTGGAGCAGCTGTTGGAGGGCATCAAACTCTAGTCGTGCCTGCGAGGTGAGGCGGCGCTGGAACAGGTTGCGCGTGTCCAAGCGCAGGACGTCCCGCACCGAGACGACACGAGTGTCAAAATGGCTAAACAGGGCAGGAAGCTGCTCCGACAACTGAGCATCCCCCAGCCAACAGTCTCTCCAGAAGTCCGTGGCGCGACCGTTGCCCATGACGACCCTGGTGATGTGTTCGTAGGCGGGGAGGAGGTATCTGATCTCGTTCCAGTGCAGTCCTTCCAGGTCACCCTGCAGGGTGGCCATGTCTGTGTGCTGCACCGCCCATGCGCCCAGGGCGATCCGTTAGGGTGGTAGAGATGATGAACAAGCTTGAGGAGCATACATGCATTGCGGGTGTCGAGGTGCGTGACGTCGAGCCCGCCGTCTTCTTTATCCTTGCACACTTCGAGCCAGGCAACAAAACACTGCGCCCCGGACACTGCCCCGAACCCTGTCCATAAGAAGGCACCTTGAGCACGCCGGGGGGCAGGAACATGGCTCCCATGGCGTAGGTGGGGAGAGCGCTGAGCACGACATTGACCAGGACGACGCGCCCCGCCGTGCTGAGGAGGGTGGCCTGCCAGCGAAGGTCGTCAGAGGCAGTTTGAGGTTGGACAACAGCAGCCTCTAGGTTCAGGGGAAGCTGCCCTCTCGGGAAAATCCATTGACCACATCCTTGCGGTATGCCCCTTCTCTAGAGAAATTTGATTCCATGTGCTCAGGGCGCTCAACTTTACGCTGCCTAGAGCCTCGAGAACGACCATCAGCTGGTGGCGTCGCCTACAATCCATGGTCACTAATGAACGACGCAGTGGCATAGACACCTTCTTCGTCCTCGTCTCATGTCAATTATGGAATGAATGCAACGCACGATGCTTTAGAGACTCGCCGTCATCGATTCAGGATATATTGTAGATCATCAAGGCAGAGACAGATAGATGGATCACGGCCTTAGCAGCCATATTCTTGTTCACGTTTCCGAAACGGGTATGAGGATGGGAACTTAGGGTATCATTTTATAACGTGGGAACAAAACATTTGTGTCTCCGAAACATAGACGTCCCCGGAACATGAAACATTTCCCTAGCTGCTAAGATCGAGGCTGGGGCGACCAAGAGTTTAGGGTAACTGATGAATGTACCATGTGCCCAGAATGTATCCATTCCAATGTAGCCCTTAAAGGTTAACTGCGCCGAAAACGACATCTTGTAAAATATTTTATACTCTTTTAATACAAAGATATGCACACTCATGTGTATTTAAGAAAAAAATAAATTCATGTAACAAACTATAGTTGTGGAAGAAGAATCCACAAAATCAGTTAGTCTACAATTTTACTTAAGTTGGGAAGAAGAATCCATATAATTTATTTCTCATTTCTCACACTATGAATTTGAAATGAACTTATATCTGAACTTTAGAAAGTAGTGGAATCTCAAATTCCAAGTAAAATAGGCTAATTTGTGTAGATTTTAATCCCTCTATGAGGACACATGGTTTTTCCATAACCATTGTGTGGACCTTTGTGTGATGAGTGATTGTCAACATGCCAACACAAGGCGTGTGTGTGAGTCTTACTAACCGTGGCACGCGGCTTCGTGTCAAACAATGGTGTCTCTTGGCTCATGTTGTCTGCAGGTGTCGAGCTCGGAGACGGTGGTCGACGGTCGGTGAAGATCAAGTAGGGCGTGCTGTGCTAACGGACCGGGTGTGGTGAAGGGCGGACATGAGGCTTGGATCGAGGGACCTGAGGACCGGGCGGCCAGCCGTGGTGGCTGACAACTGGGACATCGACGAGCAAGTGTACACGGCGAGGGATGCGTATGGGCTACGCTACTCGCGGAGAGTTTGGTGGTTTTCGCCTCAAAACCATCGGCGGCGGGTTTCCCTGGTTTGCGCCTCAAAACCGGGGGCGGAGGTCCCGATGCGGACGGACGGCACGTGGCGGCATCGGGGAGATTGCTTGGAAGCAAGGCTACCGGTGAGGAGGCGCGGTGGCCGTCGAATCAAGTGAAGCTCGAGTTGGACCCTTATGCCCCGGCTAAGTGGTGTGGCTCTTCATGTATCCAAGGGCAAAGAAGGAATGTAAAATAGACTTGCCCCTATAAATAAAGGATGAGGGTCTCCCTTCCCCTCACCTCTTTCATTTCTATTTCCTCCTTTTAGGATTTCCCTTCCTCTAGTTCTTGTGTGAGAGAGATGTCTCGCAAATCTTTTGATTTGTACTCAAACCAGTGTGTGGCAAGCGAGCGCCTAGTCTCGCTGTTTCCTCCGGGGATTAAATCATGTGTCTGTGATTCTTGAGTTGAATTTGTGATTTTCCTGAGATCCCTTTTTGCCTCTTGTGTTCTCAACTCGATTTCTTTGATTTGAGGCCGTTTGAGATGATTTTTCTTGCTATGGATTGATCTAGGATGTGAGTGAAGTGATTCCACCGAAGGAATTTGTCTAACTCCTCACGAGATCGGAGATCCATGGAGTTTTTCCTCTAGGTGTGCTCAAGATCCACTTTTGGAGATTTTCGTGATTTCTTCCTCCTGTCATCGAATTGAGCGATGATCTCCCGGAGATAGCTCCCCAACCGCATCGGAACATGCCTATGAAATTTGGTTCCGAGTTGGTTTTGATTTGGAGGAGAAATCAAGTTTTGGGGACTTTTCCGTCTTGTTCCCGCAAGAACCGGCAAGGCCGACTTGCAAAACCGGCCAAGCCGACTTCGGCCGGCCAAGCCGACTTGGGTCCAAGGTAAACCGGCCCTCTGGACTCTCCCTGGCCAAACGCGGCCAAGCCGGCCGGTCAAAAACCGCTCGGGCGCCGGATAGCCCCAGCCGGGCCGCAGCGGCGCGAGTCGGCCAGGCCGAGTCTCCAAGCCGGTCAAGCCGACTTGAGTGCCCTTAGGGCTGTTTTGGTTGCTTTTTGTTCATTCGGTCTCCGTTTCGTGCACTATTTGGTACTCCGGTTATCTGTTTTCGTGTAGGTCATTTCGGTGCAGTGCTGTTTTCCGCTGACCGCACTCTGGAGCTTTGCTGTCTCACTTCTCCTCAATAGAAGTCGAGATTTGCGTTTGCATCGATTCGATCAAGTAGTGATCCGCTATGTTCCTAAGGAACATCCACCCGTCTCCAGGGTCGTGATCACTACTGCGTTGTGTTTCAGTTCTTGGTGTGTGAATCTGGGACATAGGCTCTGGATTTCGAAAGAAATTTTTGAAGCTCCCATTCACACCCCTCTGGTCGCTCTTACCGGTCCTTCAATTGGTATCAGAGCCGGTTAAGGATCACTTCACCTTAATCGGTCCGTGATCCCCGAAGGCGACATCATGGAGAACCGTGGGCTTGGAAAGCCACCGCACTTCGATGGCAAGAACTATCCCTATTGGAAGATCCGCATGTCGGCGCATCTCCAAGGGATTGATTCGTGTGTTTGGGAGATCTGTGAGAATGTGGACTACGTGGTACTTGCTGCCCGTGTTGACCAAGCACGGTCGACCAACACAAGGCGAACAACACTTGCCCGGAACTGTCTTATTTTCTCGCTCTTTCTATGGAGGAATTTGAGCGTGTTTCGATTGCACTATCGCTCGAGAGATCTGGTCTAGACTCGCGAAATATCATGAGGGTACTTGCCCATGTCAAGACCAGACTCTATGAGACACACAAGAGAGAGTATGAGAACTTTGTTCAAACCGATGGTGAATCAATTGATTCTTTGTTCACTCGCTTTCAAACCATCGTGAACAAGATGAGGGCAAACAACCCTCAGATGCCCTATGACGATCATCAGAGAGTGCTTAAACTTCTATATGCTCTAGATCGGAGGGTTTGGGAAGTGAAGGTCTCGGCGATCATCGAATCGCCCGGCTATGAGACTCTCACTTGTGGATGAGCATTCGGTAAGCTCAAATCCACCGAGATAGACCACCGAGACGCGGCGAGGATCGGAAATCCGTCTCGCCCTACCATGGCTTTGGTCCCGTGCACGGGAGGTTCAAGTTCTTCGGCTAACCCTTCACAACCCGCCTCTTGCCTTGTCGTCTTTGACTTCAGCTACAGAGGAGCAGATGGAGGCCTTTGGGGACGATGAGCTTGCCTTGGTGATTAGCCGGTTCTCACGGTTTCACAACAACCGGTTGAATCGCCGGCGTGGCATCACCAAGCAAGGCTGCTTCGGATGTGGAGATCCCGACCACTACATCGCCAACTGCCCCAAGGATGACAAGAACTCCGACAAGAAGAGCGACTACGGCAAGCGCAAGGACAAGCACGAGTCCTCCGCACCCAAGTACAAGTACAAGTACAAGGGAGGATTCGACAAGGAGGCTGTCAAGAAGAAGTACCTGGAGAAGCAAGAGGCGAAGCAGCGAGCCTTCCTCGCATCCCTCAGCGATCTCGACGACGACTCCGACAGCGGCTCACCCCCAAGCGATGATGAAGCCAAGCGGAAGATCGAGAACAGGTTCAACGGGTTATGCTTCTTCGCTGACTCCAAGCTTGGAGGCTACTGCACCATGGCACTCGACGAGTCTACTACAGGCAATGAGAAGAACGACGACATCGAGCCTGAGGTAGAACAAAATCTCGAGTCCCTTACTGCTGAGGTTGATAGCTTGACTGCCACTTTGCTTAGTCAAGATGCTTTGCTTAAGAGTGCTGCTCGTGAGAGAAAAGATTTCAAGGCTAAGTGGGAGCTTGCTGTCAAAGAGCTAGAGTCTGTTAGGGAGTCTGTGCACATCTCTGATGAGTCTGAGTGTGACGCTTGTGCCATTCATATGGGAAACTTAGCTGATGTGCAGTCCAAGTACGTTGCTTTGGTAGATGAGTTTGATGAGGTTAAGACTAGGTCTGTCTCTGTGAATCCTTGCAAATCTTGTGATGGTTTGAAGTCTGAGCTAGATGAGAAAATTGCTAGGATTGCTTTACTTGAGAAGTCTAGCCTTGTTACTAGATGTGCTTGTTGTGAGGCTTTGGAGCTAGAACTGGATTCTTGTAGGCATGACAAGAAAAGGGCCGAAGAAGAAATCACAAATCTTCGGTCTATGCTCAGTTGGTTGTCTTGCAGTGAACCGCAGCTTGGCATGATGATGAGTCAGTTCAAGAGGGGAACTGACACAACGGGATTAGGCTTTGCTACGGGTGGGAAGGATGAAAATGTTTTTGGTAAGGTTGGTGAACACGGTGGTATGAGTGCATCGAGAAATCCACCAAGCCTTCCACTACTCCCAAGTTGTTCAAAATCACTCCACCTCGGCCTAACAAGCCCAATGTGAAAGATGGTGTGTTTGAGGAACCTCCCAAAGCTTCACCTCCAAAGCAAGTCGGACTCCAAAACCAAACCACACGAGAAACCCACTTGACACACTTCCCGACATCTCTATTAAACCCCTCCAAAGAACAAGCAAACCCAAAGAGTGACCCATACCCATGAGAGAGTGAGTCAACCACCACCCAAGAGAGGTGTATCACTTTGTGATTATTGTCACCATGATGGTCACTTGTTTGAGTTACGCTTTCGGAGGAAGAGAGATGAGCGGTATGAGTATGAGCTTTTCCATAACTCTACTCATGGTGTGTTTGCTCCACGTTTCCGGAGGCACGGTGCTAGGCCAAGAGGTGCAACACCTCAAGGACCTAGGCCTCAAGGTGTGAGACCACGAGGTGGTCGTGCCGCGGGTTCGATTTTGCTTATGACCTTGGATCTCGTGGCCCGTGGCTTTCGGTCTTACGGATGAGCGGACCACGTTTTTCTCGTCGTGGTGATCGCTCTACTCAGTTGGGACATGGCATGTATGGTGCTTTTGATGATACTTCTCGTGGGCAAATGAGTCAACACTGGTTCCCTTCTCGTTTTGCTAACCCCAGTGTTGGACCATTTGCACATCCCATGTCTTATTACTGATGCAAAGTGTGGGGTGGAGAGCATGTGCTTGATGGAACTTGATCTTTTGGTGTGATCAAGTGTTGATGGCTCTCTACACCTATTTTGTTTGCCTTTAAGAGGCATGTGTTATATTGTGGTGACTACTTACACTTTGTGCGCTATCTTATACACTCATACCTTGTTCTTTAAAGCTTTCTTACTTGTGGTATGAGTTTGATTGGTTAGTTGCTCACCTGTATAGTTTTAGCATGTATTTTACTTGTTTCATGCTTTTATTTCTAGTCTAGCATGTTCTTTTCTGTGTATCATATGCCACGCTAGCTTTGTGTATATCTTGGTGGATTAGCCACTTTTCATGTTAGTGTGGGATCCTCATGAACATCTTGCCATACTTTTATCATGTGCTTTAATGTGAATAGTTGGTATGATGTTCATTAGGTATCCTCTCTAATTACTAGTTCTTGTATAGTTACATGTATTTCTATGACATGTTTTGCTAGCTCGAGTCTTTAGTCTTTCTGACTAGTTTCATGTTACATGCTTTTATTTCCAAATTGATATCTTCTTTGTGCATCATAGCATGTGTTAGGATTGTGGTTGCTTTTGGGCTTGGTGTGTCTTGTCTCCAGTTGTTTTTCTCAGCTTTCATGGAGAAGGCATCCTATGAGCTGCGACTTGGAAAATTGCCCATGGTGAGTCTTTTTCAGGTGTTTGGTTACAGGTGCTTCATTCGAGGAAAGATAACTTAGACAAGTTCAAATCTAGATCTTCGACGGCATGTTTCTTGGTTATGCAACTTATTCACATACTTATAGAGTAATTTAACCTTGAAACTAACCATGTCATGAAGACTTATGAAGTCATCTTCGACGAAACCACACCTTGTTTGGCTCCTGTTTTTCAATATGCAGGTGATCAGGAGATTGGCAAGAGCGGTTGTGTGGAGGAGGAGTAGGACGATGCTGATTGGGATGATCCCAAACTCACTCCACCGGCTGCCCCGAGTTGACCTCGCGATGACTATTTTACGTCGACGGCCCAAGTACTTCTTCCTCGACTTCATATGGGCCGAACGACCACTTTCATCGCCTTGCACCAACCGCACTCGAGGGAATCTTAGCTGCGCTTGAGGGGGAGGCGACTTCATCAAAGAAAGAACCTCGGCACATCTAGTAACGCCATCCCCCTGGGATCTTGTTCGGTAACACGCAACCGATCTTGTGAGTTTTCATATTTTGCTCTTGCTGCCTTTGTTGTTGACAAGTTTGCCCACTTGAGACCGGAGTTGGGCGTTTGCTACCTTTTCTAGAGTAGGGTAGTTGTATCTTGATGTATAGTATGATCTTTGGCTTTCTTCTTTGCTTTTGTTTGTTTGGCTTTACATGTGTATCATATTGCATATCATAATGTATCATATTACCTTTATTGAGCTTCATGACTATAGCAGTTTTTTATTACATTCATGCTCTTGCTAGTATGTCTTGTGTATGTCACTTGGAGCTTGCGGCTTAGGCTTCTTCTGATCACTTGTTACATGTTATGAGCTAAGCCTGTTTTCTAAATGTGAACCCGCTTAAATCTTGATGCAACTCGAAAAATGTTCACCTTTGAGATGGCAACTGTAACACCCGAAAATTTGCATGATTTTAAAATAGTTGAATTGAGCTAGTTATGCATTTTTGTGAGCATTAAACATAGGCCAAATAATAATTTTATAAAATTAAAACTGATCATAGGTCCGAAGCATATGTGAGCATTCATGCTCAGCTGCATTATTTTTATTGTGATGAGTGGTTTTGACCAAATCTGAAAAATATTCAAAACCTCTTTGAAAACCCCTTTGAAAAGCTAGTTCAAATAAAAGAAAGGGTTTTCTTTTCCCTCCCTCACTCTCTTCTGATTTCTGGCCCGAGTGGCCATTCTCTTTGGTTTCGGGCCACCGGCCATTTCTTTTTCTTGGCCCAGCTCGGCCACTTCTTCTTTTCTTCTTGGCCCGTGGCCATTTCTTTTCCTCCACCCGAGGCTCGCTCTCCATTTTCCTTTGGGCCGCCCAAGCCGGCGCCGCGCGGCGCCATCGCCTCGCCTCTCTCTGCCGCTGACGCCTCGGGCCCGCACGTCAGCGTCGCCTTCCACCTCCTGCTCGTGTTCGACACGGACTCCGCTCGAGTCCGACTGCGCCCTGAGCCGCGCCCCGCTTCGCGTGCCACCCACGCCGAGCCCCCTATAAATTCCATGCTCTGCGCCGCCTCGCGCAACCCCCAAAACCCTAGCGCAAGCTTCGCCAAGCCCTAGTTCGCAGCACCGCCGCCATCAACTTTCGCCACCAAGCTCGGTTTCCATCTCGATGAATCGAAGCCCTAGCTCGTCCGTAAGCTCGACGCCGGGCTTCTTCTTGCTCTTGCGATCTCGTAGAGCTTTATTTCTTTTGTTTTCGTCCCCTGGTTTGCTCACGGAGCTTCGCCGAACTATGCAGGGTGGAGTTCGCCGCCAAACTTCGCCGTACGACCGCCTCAGTCCACCTCGGCCTCCATCTTTGACGCAGGTGAGATCGCGTCGTTCTCCTCTCGAGTTTGGTAGTTTCCCCGAGTCGAACCGAGGCCCCTAGCGTCGGTTTCAATCGCGCCGTCGAGCTCTGCTCGCCGCCGGCAATGGCGCCGTCGCCGCGCCGGTCATCTTCCCCGGCGGGTTAGCCCCCTCCCCTTCGGCCTTCTAATCTGGACCATCCAGATTAGATCGGATGGCCACCAGTGGCCAATACCCTTCGCCCGACGGTTTTGCATAAAAGCCCTTGGCTTTTCTCTCGGTTCAATTAAGAATCCTTAGCGCATTACTACGTTCGCGTTTTCCTCTCGAAAGCGTATTCTGTCTGTTCGGTTCAAAAATACGCTTTCTCTTATTTACAGAATTGCCATCCAGATTCAAATGCTCATAACTTCTACGTTCTAGCTCCGATTTAGATGATCTTTATGTCCTTGTGATCGTAGCGACGCATAGAATAGTTTTATGAACTCTTTTTAATCTTTTTATTCTGTTTGTTGTACTGTTCTAATAGAATTATATGTTTGCTTCGTGTATGTATGATCGGATGCTTGATTGGTCGCGGTTGCGTTCAGACGGTGAGGGTTTCGTTGAAGGCCCGGTTTTCTATCAAGACCAGCAGGAACCTCAAGAGATTTTGGATCAAGGCAAGTATAGTAGGACCATCCTTGTGTCCTATTCACTAAATCACTAAATTTCATATGCATGAGTCTTGAAATCCTACTAGATTTACCTAGAGATTGTTTACCGTTGCCTTGACGACTTGGGTTATGCATTATGGGTAGTGATGCTAGTGCTTTCACCATGATCTTGTAACATGATTAATTAATTATGGAACCTTGATAAAGATGACTTATTTGTATGTGATCATATGGGACTTAACGTGCCACTGTGGGAGCTACATGGCTCTGGCTCTAGTTGTGCCTAGGACCTTTTCTAGCAAGTTAGAGGATTGCGAGTTGGGTATAGGGCGGCTTCTCCATGGTATGCATAGCCGGGTAGGTATTGTGCTACTTTGGGAGGAGGGATTCCCTACATCCGATGACCCTGCGGCCCTATCTTGTTAGACGAACCTATGCATAACTTTATAGTGAACCCCGCTATAGGTTTTCCTTGGTAGAGAACTAAGAGGCCGATCCCCTCGGGCGAAAGGGCAAATCACGGCTCACGGGGAAAGGGTACACCTCTGCGCGAGTTAAATCAATTATCGTCCGTGCCCACGGTTAGGGCGGCCTTGAGACATTGCAATATAAGTTGTCATCACCGTTATTTATGATTTATTCTTTAATGATGTTTAAGTTACCTTTATCATGTTTACTTGATCATGTGGTTTGGGAACACTACCTTGATGCTAATTGCTAAAATATGACATACACTAAAAGCTAATGCGGTTAACCCGTCACCTTTTGAGCTTCATATACCCCCTCGCTATGCTTGCTAAGTACGTTGTACTTACACTTGTTTTACTTCATTACTTGGAAAATCCTGGATGGGTAACAGATCGGATTGGATTGAGAGCTATCGCCATGATTACTAGCTTGAGTCAACCGATCGACGAGTCCCTCGTGTTGCGGCTTCCGCTTTTGAGAGTCTACCATCGTTTGAGAGTTTAGTAGTGTTTAAGAGTCTACCTTTATTATTATCTATTTATGTAAAGACTATGTGATATTTATTCATTCGTGATGTAATAAACTTTGAGATGGTACAATTTATTCGATTTGTCAACTTATGTGGATGACTTCGGGATTCACATAAGGCTTGAATACGCCTCATTCTTGTCCTTAAAAATGGGCGTGACAGTTGGTATCGGCTCCTTGTTGACTCGTAGGACGCAAGCCTAGTTAGAATGGTCGTTTTAGCTCTCTTGTTTCACTTAATTCTTGCTTTCCATCTCAATCTTGTTAATTTATAAATTTTTATGCTTTTTTATCTTATCTATTGTGAAAAACTTGTTTCTAATCTAAATCCCTCTAATTCTCGTAGATGACTCGTGACCACAAGATCGCTCGCATCTCCACCGGAGGATATTACCCACCTCGCGCGGAGCTGAGGATGGTGCGGTCGATTGGGATAGTGAATATGAGAGAGATGTCCATCCGGCAGACCGTGCGGCGCCGGTTCAATTGCCATCTCCTACCCCCGCGCTTGAAGAAGAAGAAGAAGATCCCGAAGAAATAGAGCCAGTGGAAGAGGATGAAGAGGAGACGGTGCCTGTGATTGACATCAGTAGTGATGAAGAGGAAGCCCAAGAAGAAGATGTACATGTTGATGTGCAGCATGGAAGCTCACCTTCGCCTGGGGGTTCGCCGTCTCATGGGAGTTCGCACCCTCAAGGAAGCTCTGGTGGAGAAGGAGGTCCAAATCCACCAATGGGATGGATTATGAAAGATCACTTTCCCGATCCTACTACCATCTACTCCAAGTTTCATTACCGCTTGGTGAGATTGCTCGTGAAGCATTATTCGATTGGGAAGGCGGTCTGGCCGTACGCGTTTGTACGTAGTACCGCCATCCTTTGCAAGCAACTTATTGGAGGGCGATGGTGGTTGTCACTTCAAAGACAAGAAGAGGAAAAGCAAACAGATGGAATTCTTTCATCCTACACAATGCGCCTCCATGAGAGAGAGCATTGATGAAGCCGCCTTGGGAGCTTGGGTGTATCTCCGGGGTTATCGCCCGGAAGCCAGGGAGGACGAAGTCGATCGCTACTTACCTGTTGGGAATCAACATGAAGAAGGTTGGACTATGGAGAGTGCTGGGGGTTTAGTGGAACCCGCTGCTCGACAGGTGGGTGATCTAGCTGTCGACTTGATGCACAAGTGTGATCAACTTCGTGAAAAGCTGCATGACACTGAGGAGGCGCTCAAGAAGATGATGACAGAGGAGGAGGATAAAAGGGAAGCTAGGGGAGAAGCAAGACTTTATGACAAGTTTGAAGCCCCATCTCGTCCATAGGACTAGGATCATCCCATTATTCCTGTCGCTAGTTTTGTTTAGTCTAGTCTTTTCGAGTCAATTGTGTTAAGTGAACATTGGTGTGCTCGTTGAATTGTTTTTATGAATTTTGTGTGAGTTGGAATTTTTGTAATGAGTGCTGGAAAGTTATGGGCCTGTCCATAACGTTCCCTAGTAAACATATTAGTGTTTGGGGTCTTTTATAAAGATATTTTGGGTCTATCTCGTTTCTGTCCTCTGCTGAAAGTTCTGAGCAGTCTGCAATGTTTCTGTCATATCTCGGAATTGGCTACTGCAAATCTGGTGAAAATTTTATAGCAATAACTAGACTTCTGTAGCTTTCCAATGGTATAGAAATCACGCTAATATCTTCCTGAGTTGTGAGATTCATTGGTCACAAGTTGAGGTTTCTGTGCAGTCTGGAAGTCAGAAACAGTTTCTGTTGCGACCTCTTTTTAGCAATTTTAATCACCGAATCTGTAAAAATGTTCTGAATAAAAGTCATAGCTAACTTCATAAGCTTTCCAACCATATAAATTTTGCCTGAATTGGATATCTGGAACGTCAGTTATGGTTGTTTTTCTGAACTGTTGTTACTGCATCTCGCCCAGAAAATTTCAGAATCATTATCTTATGACAGATTCGTGGTAATGATGGTTTCTATATGAATTGGAATGCAGATGCCGCCAAGGAGAGCCGCCAACCCGCCACCAATGACTCAGGAGGAGATGATGGCCATGCATGGACAGTTGCTGCAGACCATGACCGCCTACTTTCAGAATCAGCAAGCAGGAGGAGGGCAAGTGCAGGTTAACCATCCTCCGAGGGATAAGCGCAAGGAGTTCATGTACGGGCATCCACCATTCTTCTCTCATCCTATCCAACCTCTGGATGCGGATGATTGGGTGCGTGCTGTGGAGAAGCAACTAGAGCTTGCTCGGTGCAATGATCGGGAGAAGGTACTCTTCGCGTCGGACAGTACCAAGGGGGAGCACAAACATGGTGGGATTCCTACGAGCTTCTCGTCCCCACAACGCTCCCCGCCATCACTTGGGATGAGTTTGTCGAGACTTCAAGGCGCATCACATTCCGGATGGGCTGATTGAAGAGAAGCAAGAGGAGTTCGGGAACCTCGGGATGGGCAACATGACCATGAGCGAGTATCACAACAAGCTCAATGAGCTTGCTCGCTATGCGCCCAATGAAGTGAGAGAAGAAGGCGACAAGAGGCGCCACTTTCTCAATGGCATATACTATGAGCCGAGGTTGCGGTTGGCTGGTCGAAGCATGCCTCTTTCCGGAACTGGTGAATAGCGCTATTGTGCTTGACAATATGCACAGGGATAAGGATAGGAAGAGGCAGATGGAAGGACAGGGATATGGGAGCAACACTCGTTCCCGTTCCAACTATCAAGGCCACCAGCAGAGGTACCAGGGACCAGTGAGTCAGTGGAACCGTGGTTAGAACCAGCAAGGGAACCGGTACCCACAGCGTCAGCAGTATGGGAGCCAGCAGAACAATGGGAATCAACAACATAATGGGAATCAGCGCACACCGCAACAGCAGGGTAACCAGACACCTCGTCTGAGTGCTCCTAACAACATTCCTGTCAAGACTGGGACTCCAGGCACTCCTCTAGTGTGTTACCGCCGTGGACGCTGGTCATTATGCTAACAATTGCCCCAACCCACCGGGGCGCGGACACCTCAGAAGCAGAGTGGCAATGCTAGGTCCTATGCTACATATGGGAATGTCAACCATGTGTCCACTGAGTCCGCACAAGAGGCAACTGCTAATGAGGCGCCAGAGATTATGCTGGGTACGTTTAGCATCAACTCTATCCCCGCTACTATTCTTTTTGATTACGAGCTTCGCATACTTTCATATCACAAGCATTTGTTAGAACACATAGTATACCCCTACTTGCCATGAAAGAAATGCTAGTGAATTCACCGGGAGGGGGTATATCGCTTCTCTATATTGTCCTTCGGTCGGTGTCTCCTTAAGGGGGGTAGACTTCACGCTCCGATCCGTCGTGTTGAGTGCCTCGGAATTGATCTCGATTAGGGATTGGATTGGATGAAGCAACATGGAGTGGTTATACGGTGTAAAGAGAAGGTTGTGGTTCTAACCACAATAAAAGGGGATCGTATAAGTGTTGCTTTGTAGTGGAGAAGACACCTCTTTGTGGCGTTGTGAATCTGTAGAAGAAGATGGTACACCTCAGAACCAGATCGTGGAGGAGTTTGTAGATGTTTTTCCTGGTGATTTGCCAGGTATGCCACCTGACCGTGACATTGAGTTTATTATTGAGTTATTACCTGGTACTGCACCTATTGCTAAGCGTCCATATAGAATGGGGGTTGATGAATTAGAAGAACTTAAGAAACAGTTGAAGGAGTTGCTGGATAAAGGCTTCATACGTCCTAGTGCATCTCCATGGGGTGCTCCAGTGATCTTTGTGGAGAAGAAGGATGGGACTCAGCGGATGTGTGTTGACTATCGCTCTCTCAATGAGGTAACCATCAAGAACAAGTACCCGTTGCCTAGAATTGAGGACTTGTTTGATCAACTCAGAGGTGCCTGTGTGTTCTCCAAGATCGATCTATGTTCTGGTTATCATCAGTTGAAGATTCGTAGCTCAGATATACCGAAGACAACGTTCACTACAAGGTATGGACTATATGAGTATACAGTTATGTCCTTTGGATTGACCAATGCACCTGCCTACTTCATGTACATGATGAATAAGGTGTTCATGGAGTATCTCGACAAGTTCGTAGTGGTTTTCATTGATGACATTTTGGTGTTCTCCAAGAATGAAGAGGAGCATGCTGAGCATCTGAGGTTAGTACTACGGAAGGCGAGGAACATCGGTTGTATGCTAAGAAGAGTAAGTGTGAGTTCTGGCTGAAGGAAGTTTCGTTTCTGGGTCATGTTATTTCCAATGGAGGTATAGCTGTGGATTCAAAGAAGGTGAAGGATGTTCTTGATTGGCAACCGCCTATTGATGTGGGTCAGATTCGCAGTTTTCTTGGCATGGCTGGTTACTACAGGAGGTTTATTGAAGGGTTCTCCAAGATAGCTAAACCGTTGAAAGTGTTGCTAGAGAAGAATGCTAAGTTTGTGTGGTCAGATAAGTGCCAAGCCAGTTTTGAAACATTGAAGGAGAAGTTGACTATAGCCCCTGTCTTGACATTCCCTGATTTGAGTAAGAAGTTCTCTATCTATTGCGATGCATCACGTCTGGGTTTGGGTTGTGTTCTGATGCAAGAAGGGAGAGTTGTTGCATATGCATCAAGGCAGTTGAGGAAGCATGAGATAAATTATCCTACTCATGACTTGGAGTTAGCAACGTGGTTCATGCTCAAGATCTGGAGACACTATCGATTGGGCATAAGTGTGATGTCTACACTGATCACAAGAGTTTGAAGTACATATTTACTCAGTCTGATCTGAATCTGCGACAACGTCGTTGGTTGGAGTTGATCAAGGACTATGATCTGGAAGTGCATTATCACCCCGGAAAGGCGAATGTTGTAGCTGATGCTCTTAGTAGAAAGAGTTACACTGAGCTCCAAACAACAACTATGACTGAAGAGTTGTGTGCTGAATTTAACTACTTAAACCTTGGGTTGGTCATTAACAGTGTTGAGGTAGAGGTGACACCTACTCTAGAGCAAGAGATATACAAGGGTCAACTGGAAGATGAGAAGTTAAAGGAAATAGCTGGGAATGTAGTCATTGGCAAGGCGCCTGGATTCCATTTGGATGAGAATGGTATACTATGGTTCGGGAAAAGGGTTTGTGTGCCTGAGGTGAAGACCATAAGAGATGCAATTCTGCGGGAAGCACATGAATCGGCTTACTCTATTCATCCTGGGAGTACTAAGATGTATTTAGATCTTAAAGAGAAGTATTGGTGGTATGGTTTAAAGAGGGATGTAGCTGAGTATGTCGCTCTGTGTGACACGTGTCAACGTGTGAAGGCAGAACATCAAAGGCCAGCTGGATTGTTGCAACCAATGAAGATACCTGAGTGGAAGTGGGAAGAAGTTGGGATGGACTTCATAGTGGGATTGCCATGCACTCAGAAGGGTTATGATTCAGTATGGGTGATAGTGGATTGACTAACCAAGGTAGCACACTTTATACCTGTCAAGACCACTTACACCGGTCCACAGTTAGCACAGTTGTACATGGAAAGGATTGTATGCTTGCATGGAGTACCGAAGAAGATTGTGTCAGATAGGGGTACTCAATTTACGTCTCACTTTTGGAAGGCATTTCATAGTGCTTTGGGAACCAGACTAAATTTTAGTACCGCCTATCATCCTCAGACTGATGGTCAGACTGAAAGGATTAACCAGATATTGGAGGATATGTTGAGAGCTTGTGCATTGCAGTATGGTGCTAGCTGGGATAAGAGCTTGCCTTATGCAGAGTTCTCATACAACAACAGCTATCAACAGAGTCTCAAGATGGCACCGTTTGAAGCTTTGTATGGCCGTAAGTGCAGGACTCCTTTGTTTTGGAATCAGACTGGTGAAACACAAGTGTTTGGAATGGATGTGCTTAGATCAGCTGAAGAGCAAGTCAGAATGATTAGGGAGAATCTGAGAGTGGCAAAGTCTCGTCAGAAGAGCTATGCAGATACCCGCAGATGTGAGCTAGTTTTCCAAGAAGGTGATCATGTATAAAGGTGTCACCCATGAGAAGTGTGAAGAGGTTCAACATGAAAGGGAAATTAGCTCCAAGGTATGTTGGTCCGTTCAAGGTGCTTGGTAGACGTGGTGAAGTGGCATATCAATTGGAGTTACCTGAGAAACTGGCTGGTGTGCATGATGTGTTCCATGTGTCTCAACTCAAGAAGTGTTTGCGTGTGCCGGAGGTTGAGAAAATACCTCTAGAGGAACTCATAGTTCAGGAGGATCTTACTTATGAAGAGTTTCCGGTCAAGGTTTTGGAGACAGCAGAAAGGGTTACTAGGAGTCGGACTATCAAGATGATGAAGGTTCAGTGGAATCGGTATTCTGAGGCAGAGGCAACTTGGGAAAGAGAAGAGGAACTGAGGAAGTCATATCCGTGGTTCTTTGAGTAAGCAGCTCAATCTCGAGGACGAGATTTCTTTTAAGGGGGGTAGAGTTGTAACACCCGAAAATTTGCATGATTTTAAAATAGTTGAATTGAGCTAGTTATGCATTTTTGTGAGCATTAAACATAGGCCAAATAATAATTTTATAAAATTAAACCGATCATAGGTCCGAAGCATATGTGAGCATTCATGCTTTTGCATTATTTTTATTGTGATGAGTGGTTTTGACCAAATCTGAAAAATATTCAAAACCTCTTTGAAAACCCCTTTGAAAAGCTAGTTCAAATAAAAGAAAGGGTTTTCTTTTCCCTCCCTCACTCCCTTCTGATATCTGGCCCGAGTGGCCATTCTCCTTGGTTTCAGGCCGCCGGCCATTTCTTTTTCTTGGCCCAGCTCGGCCACTTCTTCTTTTCTTCTTGGCCCGTGGCCATTTCTTTTCCTCCACCCGAGGCTCGCTCTCCATTTTCCTTTGGGACGGCCCAAGCCAGAGAGCAGCAGCGCCAGCGCCATCGCCTCGCCTCTCTCTGCCGCTGACGCCTCAGGCCCGCACGTCAGCGTCGCCTTCCACCTCCTGCTCGTGTTCGACACGGACTCGCTCGAGTCCGATCGCGCCTGAGCCGCGCCGCTCGCGTGCCGCCCACGCCGAGCCCCCCTATAAATTCCATGCTCCGCGCCGCCTCGCGCAACCCCCAAAACCCTAGCGCAAGCTTCGCCAAGCCCTAGTTCGCAGCACCACCGCCATCAACTTTCGCCACCAAGCTCGGTTTCCATCTCGACGAATCGAAGCCCTAGCTCGTCCGTAAGCTCGATGCCGGGCTTCTTCTTGCTCTTGCGATCTCGTAGAGCTTTATTTCTTTTGTTTTCGTCCCCTGGTTTGCTCACGGAGCTTCGCCGAACTATGCAGGGTGGAGTTCGCCGCCAAACTTCACCGTATGACCGCCTCAGTCCACCTCGGCCTCCATCTTTGACGTAGGTGAGATCGCGTCGTTCTCCTCTCGAGTTTGGTAGTTTCCCCGAGTCGAACCGAGGCCCCTAGCGTCGGTTTCAATCGCGCCGTCGAGCTCTGCTCGCCGCCGGCAATGGCGCCGTCGCCGCGTCGGTCATCTTCCCCGGCGGGTTAGCCTCCTCCCCTTCGGCCTTCTAATCTGGACCATCCAGATTAGATCGGATGGCCACCAGTGGCCAATACCCCTTCGCCCGACGGTTTTGCATAAAAGCCCTTGGCTTTTCTCTAGTTCAATTAAGAATCCTTAGCGCATTACTCTGTTCGCGTTTTCCTCTCTGGAAAGCATATTCTGGTCTGTTCAGTTCAAAAATACGCTTTCTCTTATTTACAGAATTGCCATCCAGATTCAAATGCTCATAACTTCTACGTTCTAGCTCCGATTTAGATGATCTTTATGTCCTTGTGATCGTAGCGACGCATAGAATAGTTTTATGAACTCTTTTTAATCTTTTTATTCTGTTTGTTGTACTGTTCTAATAGAATTATATGTTTGCTTCGTGTATGTATGATCGGATGCTTGATTGTTGATGCTTGATTGGTCGCGGTTGCGTTCAGACGGTGAGGGTTTCGTTGAAGGCCCGGTTTTCTATCAAGACCAGCAGGAAGCCAGGAACCTCAAGAGCTTTTGGATCAAGGCAAGTATAGTAGGACCATCCTTGTGTCCTATTCACTAAATCACTAAATTTCATATGCATGAGTCTTGAAATACTACTAGATTTACCTAGAGATTGTTTACCGTTGCCTTGACGACTTGGGTTATGCATTATGGGTAGTGATGCTAGTGCTTTTACCATGATCTTGTAACATGATTAATTAATTATGGAACCTTGATAAAGATGACTTATTTGTATGTGATCATATGGGACTTAACGTGCCACTGTGGGAGCTACATGGCTCTGGCTCTAGTTGTGCCTAGGACCTTTTCTAGCAAGTTAGAGGATTGCGAGTTGGGTATAGGGCGGCTTCTCCATGGTATGTATAGCCGGGTAGGTATTGTGCTACTTTGGGAGGAGGGATTCCCTACATCCGATGACCCCCGCGACCCTATCTTGTTAGACGAACCTATGCATAACTTTATAGTGAACCCCCGGTTTTCCTTGGTAGAGAACTAAGAGGCCGATCCCCTCGGGCGAAAGGGCAAATCACGACTCACGGGGAAAGGGTACACCTCTGCGCAGAGAGTTAAATCGGTTATCGTCCGTGCCCACGGTTAGGGCGGCCTTGAGACATTGCAATATAAGTTGTCATCACCGTTATTTATGATTTATTCTTTAATGATGTTTAAGTTACCTTTATCATGTTTACTTGATCATGTGGTTTGGGAACACTACCTTGATGCTAATTGCTAAAATATGACATACACTAAAAGCTAATGCAGTTAACCAGTGTCAGCCTTTTGAGCTTCATATACCCCCTGCTATGCTTGCTAAGTACGTTGTACTTACACTTGTTTTACTTCATTACTTGGAAAATCCCGGATGGGTAACAGATCAGGATTGGATTGAGAGCTATCGCCATGATTACTAGCTTGAGTCAACCAGTCGACGAGTCCCTGTGTTGCAACTTCCGCTTTTGAGAGTCTACCATCGTTTGAGAGTTTAGTAGTGTTTAAGAGTCTACCTTTATTATTATCTATTTATGTAAAGACTATGTGATATTTATTCATTCGTGATGTAATAAACTTTGAGATGGTACAATTTATTCGATTTGTCAACTTATGTGGATGACTTCTGGGGATTCACATAAGGCTTGAATACGCCTCATTCTTGTCCTTAAAAATGGGCGTGACAGCAACTAGCATGTGTAGGTTTTGTGAGAACCTTGTTGCTTTCATATGTATGCTTGAGTTGCTATGTCTCATGTTTCTTGAGTCATTCACTTGATGTCTAAGCTAAGAAATGATGAAAAGTTTTGAGTTGGATCTTTTCTGTCCCACGGCAATGTCACGAGATTGCTTCTCATTCATTCGAGTGAGATGAACTTGGGCATTGTAGTGCTAGTCCACAACCACTCGTGACGAGACAGATTCCCACTTGCACTAAGGGATGAACTCGGCGTGGTTGAAAAACATGATAAAAACAATCTTTTTGGCGGACAGTTTTTGATCCTCTCGTATACACATGTCTAAATGAAACCTTGTTAACTACTGTTTTAACTCTGATTAATGTTGTAGTTACAAGTGTTGTTAAGTGTATCTTTGAGACATGATGTGTGACCGTTATGGGGTAGTTCACTCTTGTATACATGTGTTAGCACTTGTTTGATCTCCTGCTTATATGTGTTAGGTGCTATTCTTTTTGGTGAACACCTTTTATAAAATGCCCAACACCTGATCAAAATGCTTATGTTTCATACTCCGTACCACTTGATCAGCTTGAGCATTGGTTTTGTCTTATGCCTTTTGCTATACACTTGCCATACTTGCTAGATCATCTATGTACTCAAATTGCTATACTTGTGAAGCTCTACCTTTTGCATTTCTTTCATGGCATGATTTGAGGGGGAGTTGCAGTCTCTTTTGTCTCAATCTTGATAAGTGCATGTGCCAACAAAGGGGAGAAATATCCACAAATCCAGAGAGTTCATTGGTGAGAATGCAATTGTCAAGGGGGAGTTGCACTCCGAGTTATGAGTTTGAGCTGTTGAAAGCTCCGGTTTGGTTTTGGTAATTAATGACGCTCAAACGTTGCTAATGCTTTGCTCTAAGTGTGGTTAGACACATAACAACGTGACGATGGATCATGGAGCATGGCGATCACGGTGATGAACATGGTAGATGTCAAGTGATCGAGCTCCGACGGAGGCCCATGGAGATCAAGGCGAAGGTATATTTGATAGGGCTTTCCGGTTTGGTGGTCAAGACACTTAGCGAGTGTGACCACATTTAGGATCGATAACCGACTATCAAGAGGGGTTTCCTCGGTTCATTTGCGGTCCTAAGTGCCTCTAGGTTTAACTCGACATGGTACATGAGAGGCTAACTAGAGTGCTAACACTTGTTGATGTGATCATGAGTTGATACGCTAACTCCGGTGCTTGAGTTGTGATCTACTCTGTGGAGTTGGCACTTGAGACAAGTGGTTTGGACATTGGATCGAAGACGAAGATTCATTGAAGATCAAACTTCAAGGTGGAGCTGCTCAGTGGGCGCCGGACGCGGGCGTCGGACGCCGGCCAGGTCGGGCCGGACGCGTCCAGCGCATGTTGAGCTGGCTCGGGCTTGCTGACTGGGTGCTGGTGAGCGCCGGACGCCGAGGAGGCGCGTCTGGCGGTCGCCGGACTCAGAACAGAAAGTTCCAGAGCTGGGCTCTCTCCTGCGTCAGGGACGCCGGACGCGGCGGCCGGACGCGCCACGTCAGCAGAGTTTGAAGCCAACGGTCGGCTTGCGCAGCGCGGGAGGAGGCGCCGGACGCGTCCGGCGGCCTCGACCAGACGCGTCCGGCGCGTGTTGAAGCACCAGCCCGAGGGGGCAATGGCTATTTTTCGAGGGGGCTCTATAAATAGACCATTGGCCGGCCTTGGGGAGTTCTCTTCGCCATTTCTTCATACCCGAGCATACTTTGAGCAAGACACTCCCCCCACTCATCTCTTTGATTCCTTTGCTAATCTTGAGAGAGATTTAAGTGAGAACAAGTGATTTGCATTGAGAGTTGCATCTAGAGGCACTTGTTCATCGAGTGAGCTGCGGATTCTTGTTACTCTTCGGTGATTCCCGTCACCGTAGACGGTTTGGAGCGGCGGGTGGTGGTTGAGCTCGACTTGGTGATTGTTCGAGGCCACACCGGGTTCTTGTGAGGGTTCTTGATCCTTCCCGCGGGGAGTTCGTGAAAGGATACTCTAGTGGATTGCTCATGGCTTGTGGATCCTTGTCTTGTGTGGAGATTGCGGCTCCCCATTGGGGTCTTTGGCACCGAGCCAATTGAGCGGGCAACCCACCAAGCAAGTGTATCGCCACAACGAGGACTAGCTTGCCGGGAAGCAAGTGAACCTCGGTAAAAAATCATTGTGTCGATTTGTGATTGCCGAGGCTTCGACCTCCTTGTGCTTGTGCTTGAGTTCTCTAGGTGATTGGCTACTACACCGGTGATTGGCCATCTTCTACTCTTCGCGGCGGTATAAACTTCTATCACCTCCTTACTTTCCGCAAAGTAGAATTGCTTGTAATGGTTGGTCGGGAACCACTCTTTGAGTAGTTTAAATCCCGTGGGTAGAACTACTTGTTGTGGTCGGTCGGGAACCACTCTTTGTGTAGAAGTAAATCCCGTGGGTAGAATTGCTTGGTTGGTTTCGGTGAACCGACATTGTGTAGCTTGATCACCGTGGTTGTTGTGCATTTGAATTGAGTAGCCTTGCTTTGTTTAGGACGGCTTGCATAGAGTAGTCGAAGCTTTAGCTTTGCACATTTGCCGCCTTGCTATTTAATTTGGTATCTAGTGTTATTGCTAGAAATTTTATTAGGCTATTCACCCCCCTCTAGCCATTGTGACCTTTCACGTGGTATCGGAGCCGGGCACCGTTTGTTTGAGTTGGATTAACATCCTACGGTGAAACAATGGCATTGGTTATGCATATCAACAACACCAAGAAGGCACCATCATTTCGAGGTGATGACTGTGCCAAATGGAAGCTCAAGATGAAGAGTCATCTCAAGTCAATCAACCTTGAGGTGTGGAAAGTGGTGGAAACAAAGTTTGAGCTTGTTGAGGGTGCGGTGCCAACACCGGCCGAAGAGAAGAAGCAACAAGCAAATGACATTGCCGTGAGTGCTTTCCATGAGGCGCTTGATGATAAAGCTTTTGAGCTCATCAAGAACCTTGAGGTGGCTCATGACATTTGGAAGAAGCTAGAAGAAGCTTATGAGGGCACCGAAAGTGTCAAGACCATAAGAGCCTACATGTTGCAAGAGAAGTTTGCAAGCTTCTCAATGAAGGAGGATGAGAGTGTGCCGGAGATGTTCCATAGGCTCCAAGCCATTGTCAATGAGCTCAAGGGACTTGGGGAAGAGATCAAGGACTCTCAATTCTCCACCAAGTTCATGAGGTGTCTTCCCAAGAGATTTGACATGTTGAAGACCGTCATGGTGAAGACAACCATAAAGGAGAAGCCAACACCCAACCAAGTCATTCAAGAGATCATGGCCGACGATGAGTTTAGAAAAGATCATGAGAAGGAAGAGTTGGTGAAGAAGAAGAAGGATGATGACAAGAAGAGCGTGGCATTCAAGGCCACATCATCCAAGAGCAAGGGCAAGAAGAAGAAAGAAGAGTCTTCAAGTGAAGATGAACCATGCTCTAGCTCAAGTGGACAAGAAGAAGAAGTGAGTGAACAAATGGCACTCCTTGTGAAGAGAATGGGGAAGCTCATGAAGAAGGGGTACCGGTCCAAGAGCAAAAGAAGCTCATCCAAGTCTAGTGACCGTCCCATGAAGTGCTTCCAGTGCAATGGCAAGGATCATCTCATTGCCAAGTGTCCCTATGCAAGTGATGATGAAGATGCCATGAGGAAGGAGAGGAAGAAACAAGAGAAGAAGAAGGAGGAGAAAGACTCCTCCCATCATAAGAAGAAGGGTGAATCTCATGTGGCAACTTGGAAGAGTGATTCATCTTCCTCAAGTGATGATGATGATGATTCCAAGAAGAAGAAGAAGAAGGGGCATGCAAGTATTGCCATTCAAGAGAAGCTTTCTCTATTTGGTGCTCCATCATCTTGCTTCATGGCCAAGGCCACTAAGGTAAAACAGCCACCCGATAGTGATGATGAGAGTGATGATGATGATGAGACCACAAAAGAAGAACTCTTTGTCATGCTTGAGGATTGCAAGGGTGCTTTCAATGACTCTAGAAAGGAATGTAGGGGCTTGCGTAAGGATAAACAAAACCTTGAGCAAGAACTTATGGAGTTGAGGGCTTCTTATGAGATTCTAAAGGTAGACCATGAGAAGCTAGAGATTGCTCACTCCAAGCTTGAAAAAGCTCATTCTTCTCTAGTTGAGAAGTAAGAGAAAGTGCAATCACAAGTGGTGATCATAGAAAAGAAAAGTGTGTCTACATCGTGTGATTCACTTGATGATTCAATTGTTGTTGCATCACTTGGCCCTTCATGCTCTTATGCCTCTACTTCATCTAGTAGTGTTGGTCATGCATGTGGTTCTACACTAGTAGTTGAGAATGAGTCTCTTAAGAAGGAAGTCAAGGAGCTCAATCACACCTTGGCTAAGGCTTATGGTGGTGAGGACCGCTTGCTTATGTGCTTGGGTAGCCAAAGAGCCTCTCTCTACAAAGAGGGATTGGGCTATAACCCCAAGAAAGGCAAGGCCGCCTTTGCTCCTCACAAGACTTGTTTTGTGAAGAACAATGGTAGCTATTGCAAGAGTTGCAAGCAAGTTGGTCATTTAGAGCATGCATGCAAGAACAAGAACACTAGTGCTTCCTCTTACAAGTTGAATGTTTCCTACGTGCTTGTTAAGAGTGAGTGTGGTGTGAGTGCTAGATTCATTGGTACACCATGGATGAGCTCAAAGAAGAAAGCTATTTGGGTGCCAAAGACTCTAGTGACTAACCTCCAAGGACCCAAGCAAAAGTGGGTACCTAAAGCTTGATGTCTTCTTGTAGTTCAATTACAAAGCCGGAGGGAGGCATTGGGTGCTTGATAATGGTGCATCAAATCATATGACCGGTGAAGATAGTATGTTCAAGTCACTTGACAAGAATGACAATGGTGAATTCAACTCCATCATATTTGGTGACAATAGCAAGGGTGATGTCATGGGGCTAGGAAAGGTTGCAATTTCCAATAACAAGGATCTCTCCAATGTGTTGCTAGTTGATACTTTGAACTTCAATCTTTTGTCGGTGGCACAATTGTGTGATCTTGGCTACAAGTGCATATTTGATGACAAGCATGTTGAGGTAGTGAGCAAGGATCAAGCAAATATCATCTTCAAGGGATTTAGGCATGGAAGCTTGTACTTGGTTGATTTTAATGCTAGTGAAGCTCAACTTTCATCATGTTTGATTGGCAAGTCAAGCAAGGGATGGCTATGGCATAGGCGCCTTGGACATGTTGGCATGAAGCAATTGAATAAGTTGGTGAAGCATGATCTAGTGAGAGGCTTGAATGATGTCACATTTGAGAAGGATAGACCTTGTAGTGTATGTCAAGCCGGCAAGCAACATGGGAACTCACATCCCAAGAAGAATGAGATGTCAACTTCAAGAGCATTTGAGTTGTTGCATATGGACTTGTTTGGCCCAACCCACTACACATCAATTGGGGGCAACAAGTATGGATTCATGATTGTGGATGACTACACAAGATACACTTGGGTGTTTTTCCTCTATGACAAGAGTGAAGTCTATGATCTATTCAAGTCATTTGTCAAGAGGGTACAAAATGAGTTTGACACAACCATCAAGAAGATAAGAAGTGACAATGGGAGTGAATTCAAGAAGACAAGAGTTGAAGAGTTGTGTGATGAGCTTGGAATTGTGCATCAATTCTCACCAACCTACACTCCCCAATCCAATGGTGTGGTTGAAAGGAAGAATAGGACCTTGATTAAGATGGCAAAAATTATGCTACTTGAGTACAATGTGAGTGAGAAGTTTTGGAGTGATGCTATCAACACGGCTTGCTATTATAGCAACCGCCTCTATTGCCATGGGAAGTTAGAGAAGACTCCATATGAGATTTTGAATGGAAGGAAGCCCAACATTGCTTACTTCCGGGTATTTGGTTGCAAGTGCTACATTCTCAAGAAGGGGCAAAGACTTGGCAAGTTTGACAAGAGGTGTGATGAGGGAATTCTTCTTGGCTACTCTACTTCTAGCAAGGCCTACGAGTGTGGAACTTGGCTAGTGGGCTAATGGAAGAGGTTCATGATGTTAAATTTGATGAAACCCAAGGCTCTCAAGTTGGAGATCAAAATCAAGATGATGTGGGTGGAGATCAATTGAGTAATGCAATGAGACACATGGACATTGGTGACATTAGGCCGAGGCAAGTGGATGATGGTGATGAGGTGCAAGTGCCAACTCAAGTTGTGATTAATGATTCCAATGAGGCAAGCATAAGTGGTACTCAACATGAAGATCATGATCCAGGTCAAGCAAGCAATGCAAATGAGCTAGTTCTTCAACCTTCACACATTGCAAGAGATCATCCTCTAGATCATGTCATTGCTGACATTCAAAGAGGTGTACAAACAAGATCAAGATTGGCTAGCATATGTGAGCACTACTCCTTTGTATCATTCATTGAGCCAACCAAGATTGATGAAGCATTGAAGGATCTAGATTGGATAAATGCCATGCATGAGGAATTAAACAACTTCACTAGAAATGATGTGTGGGAGCTAGTTGAAAGGCCAAAGAAGCACAATGTGATTGGAACCAAGTGGGTCTTCAAGAACAAGCAAGATCAAGATGGCTTGGTAGTGAGGAACAAAGCAAGACTAGTGGCTCAAGGTTACACACAAGTTGAGGGTCTTGACTTTGGAGAAACATATGCACCGGTGGCAAGATTGGAGGCAATTAGAATCTTATTAGCCTATGCTTGTGCTCACAACATCAAGCTTTATCAAATGGATGTGAAGAGTGCATTTCTCAATGGCTTCATCAATGAGGAAGTGTATGTTGCACAACCTCCCGGTTTTGAAGATGACAAGAAGCCCAACCATGTCTACAAGCTCAAGAAGGCATTGTATGGATTGAAGCAAGCTCCAAGGGCATGGTATGAAAGATTGAGGGACTTTCTCATCTCCAAGGGCTTCAAGATAGGCAAAGTTGACACCACTCTCTTCACCAAGAAGATAGAAGATGACTTGTTTGTGTTGCAAATCTATGTGGATGATATCATCTTTGGGTCAACCAACCAATTCTTTTGTGAGGAGTTTGCAAAGATGATGGCTAGTGAGTTTGAGATGTCCATGCTTGGAGAGTTGAGCTACTTCCTTGGTCTTCAAATCAAGCAAATGAAGAATGGCACCTTTGTGAGTCAAGGCAAGTACATCAAGGACATGATCAAGAAGTTTGGGTTGCAAGATGCTAAGGCCATTAGCACACAATGGGAACCAATGGTGGCTTGGACATTGATGATAGTGGCAAGATGATTGAGCAAAAGCTATATAGATCAATGATTGAAAGCTTGCTATATGTGACCTCTTTAAGGCCGGATGTCATGTTTAGTGTATGCATGTGTGCAAGATTTCAAGCTTCTCCAAGAGAGAGTCACTTGACGGCAATCAAGAGGGTGTTGAGATACTTGAAGGGTACTCAAGATGTTGGTCTATGGTATCCCAAGGGGTCAAGCTTTGAGTTGGTTGGATACTCCAACTCCGACTATGCCTATTGCAAGATTGACAGAAGAGCACAAGTGGAACATGCCAAGTGCTAGGAAGATCTCTAGTGTCATGGTCTTCAAAGAAGCAAAATAGTGTGGCACTTTCCACCGCCGAAGCCGAATATATTAGTGCGGGGAATTGTTGTGCACAATTGCTATGGATGAAAGCCACCTTGAAGGACTATGGGATCAAGTTCAAGCATGTGCCTTTGTTTTGTGACAATGAAAGTGCAATTAAGATGACAAACAATCCGGTTCAACATTCAAGAACCAAGCACATTGATGTGAGGCACCACTTCATTAGAGATCATCAACAAAAGGGAGATGTGAGCATTGAAAGCATTGGCACCGAAGATCAACTAGCCGACATATTCACCAAGCCTCTTGATGAGAAGAGATTTTGCAAGTTGAGGAATGAGTTGAACATACTTAGCTTCTCCAACATGGATTGATGCAACCCATATATGACATGCCTCTCCTCCAACATAGCAAGGTAAAGTTGTTTATTGCATCTCATGCATCCTTTGCTAGTTGTGTAGACATGTATACATGTGCATCTTGCTAGGCTCATTCAATGCAAATCAAATGATTTTGAAGGATATATGGCATCACTATTGTTTCTATGCTTGATTTGATCTAGCGATGGCATATGACTTGTTTGTGAGCTTGTGAACCTAGTGTTCAATCTTTAGCACTTGCTCATGATGTGTATCTCAACATGGTCAAGATAACCCTTATTCTTATGAGGTGTGAAGAAGCTTGCCCTTGGTTCAAACCGAGATACATTTTCTTGGCATGTGATTTAGATTTGGCCATAGTTGATTGACTTGTTTCTCTCATCTTATGCACCCTTGTTGGTGATTGTTGACAAAGGGGGAAAAATAAGTCACAAAGAGCAACGGAAGGGGATCAATTTTTATGATATGACCCAACCATGTGCACACAAATAGGGGGAGCAAGCTCATAGACTTTTTGTTGCATATTGTGTGTGCATACATGATGATATGGAGCATTGTAAGCTAAATTCAATATTCATGCTTGTTTGGTGTAATGCTAGTATAGAACTTGATTGATGAAATGAAGTACTAGCATGCATAGGTTGTTTCTAGACATAAAGTTTCTCTTGTTCAAAGTACCTTGCTTATAATGTGATCTCATGAGGTATTTTAAGTTTTGATGGATGTCTAGATTCCCATGGTGCTAAGGAAGGTTTATTATCGCACTACGATTGGTATCACGCTTCAAAGGTCAATTCTATAAACCTTAGTACCATTTTGGTTGTGGTAACTCTCACTAAAGTTTCATCTATGCATGTGTGCTTGAAAATCGAAGAAACATTTGATGCACACATGTAGGGGGAGCTACCACTACCAAAACCGGAATTGAAATGCTTGTCCATTCCAAGATTCATGATCAAAATATCTTGGGCAAGCAATTCAATTTCATATTGAATTCAATTTCCATATCTTTGTGAGTTTTGTGAAGGGTTGTCATCAATTACCAAAAAGGGGGAGATTGAAAGCTCCGGTTTGGTTTTGGTAATTAATGACGCTCAAATGTTGCTAATGCTTTGCTCTAAGTGTGGTTAGACACATAGCAACGTGACGATGGATGATGGAGCATGGCGATCACGGTGATGAACATGGTAGATGTCAAGTGATCGAGCTCCGACGGAGGCCCATGGAGATCAAGGCGAAGGTATACTTGATAGGGCTTTCCGGTTTGGTGGTCAAGACACTTAGCGAGTGTGACCACATTTAGGATCGATAACCGACTATCAAGAGGGGTTTCCTCGGTTCATTCGCGGTCCTAAGTGCCTCTAGGTTTAACTCGGCATGGTGCATGAGAGGCTAACTATAGTGCTAACTCTTGTCGACGTGATCATGAGTTGATACGCTAACTCCGGTGCTTGAGTTGTGATCTACTCTGTGGAGTTGGCACTTGAGACAAGTGGTTTGGACATTGGATCGAAGACGGAGATTCATCGAAGATCAAACTTCAAGGTGGAGCTGCTCTCCGATGGCGCCGGACGCTTGACGCCGGGCGGCGACGGGCGGACGCGTCCGCGCATGTTGAGCCGCTCGGGCTTGCTTGGCCAGGTCTTGTGAGCGTCGGACGCCGGACTTGAAACAGAAAGTTCCAGAGCTGGGCTCTCTCCTGCGCCAGGGGACGCCGGACGCGTCCGCCGGGGAGCGCCGGACGCGGCGGCCGGACGCGCCATGTCAGCACGGTTTGAAGCCAACGGTCGGCTTGCGCAGCGCAGGAGGAGGCGCCGGACGCGTCCGGCGCGTGTTGAAGCACCAGCCCGAGAGGGCAACGGCTATTTTTCGAGGGGGCTCTATAAATAGACCATTGGCCGGTCTTGGGGAGTTCTCTTCGCCATTTCTTCATACCTGAGCATACTTTGAGCAAGAGAGACACTCTCCCACTCATCTCTTTGATTTCTTTGCTAATCTTGAGAGAGATTTGAGTGAGAACAAGTGATTTGCATTGAGAGTTGCATCTAGAGGCACTTGTTCATCGAGTGAGCTGCGGATTCTTGTTACTCTTCGGTGATTCCCGTCGCCGTAGACGGTTTGGAGCAGCGGGTGGTGGTTGAGCTCGACTTGGTGATTGTTCGAGGCCACACCAAGTTCTTGTGAGGGGTTCTTGATCCTTCCCCGCGGGAGTTCGCGAAAGGATACTCTAGTGGATTGCTCGTGGCTTGTGGATCCTTGTCTTGTGTGGAGATTGCGGCTCCCCATTGGGGTCTTTGGCACCGAGCCAATTGAGCGGGCAACTCACCAAGCAAGTGTATCGCCACAACGAGGACTAGCTTGCCGGGAAGCAAGTGAACCTCGGTAAAAAATCATTGTGTCGATTTGTGATTGCCGAGGCTTCGACCTCCTTGTGCTTGTGCTTGAGTTCTCTAGGTGATTGGCTACTACACCGGTGATTGGCCATCTTCTACTCTTCGCGGCGGTATAAACTTCTATCACCTCCTTACTTTTCGCAAAGTAGAATTGCTTGTAGTGGTCGGTCGGGAACCACTCTTTGAGTAGTTTAAATCCCGTGGGTAGAACTACTTGTTGTGGTTGGTCGGGAACCACTCTTTGTGTAGAAGTAAATCCCGTGGGTAGAATTGCTTGGTTGGTTTCGGTGAACCGACATTGTGTAGCTTGATCATCGTGGTTGTTGTGCATTTGAATTGAGTAGCCTTGCTTTGTTTAGGACGGCTTGCATAGAGTAGTCGAAGCTTTAGCTTTGCACATTTGCCGCCTTGCTATCTAATTTGGTATCTAGTGTTATTGCTAGAAATTTTATTAGGCTATTCACCCTAGCCATTGTGACCTTTCATTGTTTTTGCTAGATGTGTTGAGCCGTTGCCTCTTCTTGAGGATCTAGCTGTTTTTCAGTTGTTCTATGTTGTGCTAGTGGTGTTGAGCCTTTTGCCTCTTCTTGAGGGCTAGCTTTGGCTTTCTTGGTCGCGTCGAGCCGTTGTCCATGTCTTTGGGGACCAAGTTGTCATCTCGCTTTGCTCATTGCAAATTACCTGTTTTCTGCTTTTCTTTGGCTCTTGGTCATTTGGATGAGTTGTCTCTGGTTTGTGTTGGTATTGACAATGCACTCATCAAGGGGGAGATTGAGGACACATGGTTTTTCCATAACCATTGTGTGGACCTTTGTGTGATGAGTGATTGTCAACATGCCAACACAAGGCGTGTGTGTGTGAGTCTTACTAACCGTGGCACGCGGCTTCGTGTCAAACAATGGTGTCTCTTGGCTCATGTTGGCTGCAAGTGTCGAGCTCGGAGACGGTGGTTGACGGTCGGTGAAGATCAAGTAGGGCGTGCCATGCTGACGGACCGGGTGCGGTGAAGGGCGGACGTGAGGCTTGGATCGAGGACTGAGGATCGGGCGACCCGGCCGTAGTGGGCGACAAGCGGGACATCGACGAGCAAGTGTACACGGCGGGGGATGCGTATGGGCTACGCTACTCGCGGAGGGTTTGGTGGTTTTCGCCTCAAAACCATCGGCGGCGGGTTTCCCGTTTTGCGCCTCAAAACCGGGGCGGAGGTCCCGATGCGGACGGACGGCACGTGGCGGCATCGGGGAGATTGCCTGGAAGCAAGGCTACCGGTGAGGAGGCACGGTGGCCGTCGGATCAAGTGAAGCCTAAGTTGGACCCTTATGCCCCTGGCTAAGTGGTGTGGCTCTTCATGTATCCAAGGGCAAAGAAGGAATGTAAAATAGACTTGCTCCTATAAATAAAGGATGAGAGTCTCCCTTCCCCTTGCCTCTTTCATTTCCATTTCCTCCTTTTAGAATTTCCCTTCCTCTAGTTCTTGTGTGAGAGACAAGTCGCAAATCTTTTGATTTGTACTCGAACCGGTGTGTGGCAAACGAGTGCCTAGTCTCTGCTGTTTCCTCCGGGATTAAATCATGTGTCTGTGATTCTTGAGTTGAATTTGTGATTTTCCTGAGATCCCTTTTTGCCTCTTGTGTTCCCAACTCGATTTCTTTGATTTGAGGCCATTTGAGATGATTTTTCTTGCTATGGATTGATCTAGGACGTGAGTGAAGTGATTCCACCGAAGGAATATGTCTAACTCCTCACGAGATCGGAGATCTATGGAGTTTTTCCTCTAGGTGTGCTCAAGATCCACTTTTAGGGATTTTCGTGATTTCTTCCTCCTCTCATCGAATTGAGCGATGATCTCTGGAGATAGCTCCCCAACCGCATCAAGAACATGCCCGTGAAATTTGGTTCCGAGTTGGTTTTGATTTGGAGGAGAAATCAAGTTTTGTGGACTTTTCCTTCATTCCCGCAAGAACCGGCCCGCCGACATGCAAAACCGGCCAAGACGACTTCGGCCCGGCCAAGCTGACTTGGGTCCAAGGTAAACCGGCCCTCTGGACTCTCTGGCCAAACCCGGCCAAGCCGGCCGGCGGTCGGCCAAGCCGGCCAGCCAAACCGGCTCGGCTGGCCGGATAGCCGGCCCGGGCCGCGCAGCTGGCCGAGTCGGCCGGGCCGAGTCTCCAAGCCGGCCAAGCCGACTTGAGTGCCCTCAGGGCTGTGTTTGGTTGCTTTTTGTTCATCCGGTCTCCGTTTCGCGCACTATTTGGTACTCTGGTTGTCTGGTTTCGTGTAGGTCATTTCGGTGCAGTGCTGTTTTCCACTGACCGCACTCTGGAGCTGTGCTGTCTCACTTCTCCTCAATAGAAGTCGAGATTTGCGTTTGCATCGATTCGATCAAGTAGTGATCCGCTGTGTTCCTAAGGAACATCCACCCGTCTCCAGGGTCGTGATCACTACTGCGTTGTGTTTCGGTTCTTGGTGTGTGAATCGGGACATAGGCTCTGGATTTTGAAAGAAATTTTTGAAACTCCCATTCACCCCCCTACGGGTCGCTCTTACCGGTCCTTCACTCTAGAATGAAGGGATCCAAACGGACCCTTAGCAAAATTCCTCGGAGATGAGGAAAGTTAACTAGCTTGTTTGGTACACTCCCAATCCGCTGAGTCATGCGGACTAGACAGAGTAACAATTTAACAACTGCTGCATCAAATTGTACACCGTGCTAAACACCCCCACTGGCCACTGCCTTACAAAAACTGTACTACTACATACATTTTTATAAGATATAAGAAATAAAAAGGAATGGCTTCTTCCCAGACCTTCTGAGATTCAGAATAGTGCATCGTAGTAACACTAGAGCTGGGCTAATTAAGCTATAAGCAACGGGAACATGCATCTCAGCAGTCGTGAGCTACCCCATTGGCCTTTTTGGTGTCGCTGATGTCCTTGGTCGCCAGCAGCGGCTCCGTCTCCTTGTCAGGCATCTGAGACACCGGGAGGACGTCGCCGGCAGACTTCTTCTTGCCCTCACGCACGGAGAAGACGGAGTAGAGCGCCATCCCGAAGATGGCGACGAGGATGCCCAGGATGTTGCGCGCGGTGAAGGGATCGTGCAGCAGCGTGTAGCCGAACGACAGGACCAGGCACGTCTTGAGGTGGCCCAGCACCTGGTACGTCACCGGCGACGTCGTCCCGATCACCAGGAACGTGCTGAAGTTCACCGACACCGCGATCAGGCACGATAGGATGATGAAGCCCTGCAACACAGCACCCTTGTCATCGTTCGGCAATCGGCATGTTGTCACAATGTCACACACCCAAAGCTGAGCTATACTTGGAGTGATCTTTTCTCTGAAACTGGTAAAAATGTGTCTGTACTGCAACCGTTGCAGAGAATGTATGACGGATCAGCTGCTTACCACAACTGCGAAAGTGTATTGGTGGGCGAAGACGCTGCGGCCGGTGAGGAGGTGATCAACGAAGGGGCCAGTGGCGAACAGAATGGCTGCCTGGTACGGCGCGATTGGTACAGAAGCTGCGTCGATGAGACCTTCAGCTTCCTCTGTATCGTATTTGTGAGCTAAATTCAACAGGTTAAGGATACACCACAGGAAGCAATCATAGAGAGTATGTTGACAATTAGTGGACATCACGATGAATGACATGCAGAATGTGCTGCAGCCTGAATGATGAACAGAAATATTTCAAATGTAGGAGAAGGATACAATTTGGCCAACGCAAGTCGTGGCGATGGCGAGGCCAGAAAGAATAGATCCGAGGTAATTTAACTTGAGGTCGGTAACTGAAGCGATGCCAACTCCAAGTAGCAAGACCAGCAGAGAAAATTTGATTGTCTCACTGCATATTGCAAGTCATACTATTATTAATTATCACAACGATAAATGAAAGCAACCGGCCTAGTTTCCTGAAACAAAATGATAATATCTGGGAACAGTAAACAATAAACGAAGCTAAGCATACTTTTAATTTATCCACTATTCTAGTCTGGCTAGACATTTCTCAATGCCATTTGATCTTGTGTTAACTTAAAAAAAGGCAGCAAGAAATCCGTGTTGTACAATAATGTAGAATGTTGTATTGTAAGTGCCTAATTTTATCACTGTTTTGGTCTGAACAGAGTACAATCAGAACATATATTAGACATGAAACACCACTTACGATTTTTCTAACTAACCTGAATCTTTTCTTGAGAAATATAGTTTCCAATAGCACAGTGAATGGTATTATGGCCAACTTTGTCATCTGCAGAACATACTGAATTTGAACATGTGCTGCATTTTCAATCAATGAAAAAGAAACCCGAATGAGAAGAGGACTGACCTGGTAGAAGCCAATGGAATTGAATCCTAAGCTAAGGTTCAGAAGGCCAATCGAGGTTCCATTCAGCAACCCAAACAAAACCACCGTTTGTCCATCAATCGCCTTGGACTCGAAGAAGCGCAAACGCTGCGCGACGTGAAGGGTGCAGAAGGTCACCATCAGGTGCCAGCTTGTCAGAGTTGTAGCTGCATTGATCATAAACACATACATTACATATGGTTATTTTCCGGCAAGCACTGAACTGAACTCATGTCACTCTGCAATGTGCGCGGTGGTTCACTGAATAGGCTGAAAGCCCTTGATTTGTTCACCATGTTGCATTCATACTTACCAAATGGAAAGCCTAGAGTGCTCATGAGGGCTTTGTTGCAGATGACAATGGCAACCGATGACGCGACGGAGAGCGTAAGAGACCCAATCACACCGAGCTGGAAACCGGCAGTCATCTTGGCCAGCTGCTGTATATGCTGCCCTTCGGGCTTCGGCTCTCCGCACTTCTGAATCTGCTTCCTGAACCGCACATATATGTACCCATCGAAAGGTATCAGAATTCAGTGCAAGCAACTGACTAGTAAAGAAAACTAAGAACGCGTACTATGGCCAAATTGTAAAAGCTACGCACAGTCGTAACTTGTGGATTCAATCTAGTTATCTAGGTGATTTCACGGTGGAGTGCACTGAAAGCCTGAAACTGGGGCAGAGGACAAAAACGAGCTCCTACTTCCACTGGAATGCCTGAATCGGCCTTATGGATAGGACCAGGAATAAAAAAAGGTAAACGGCGTTGAACAGGTAAGACAACAAAGATGTCGTCGGCCGTGACATCCCAAACAAGCTACCGCCAAATGGCTGGCCAGCCGCTAGCGCGCGCGTGATGAGACCACGGCCAATGTCCGAACGATTCCACTCGAACGCGCCGTCGGATGCTTCCACGACTCCACCAGATGGCCAGATCGTCCAATCACGCTGACGAGGATCCTGAGCAGATAATCTGCCTGCAGCTGCAGGCAAGTTCATAAGTGATGACAGCGACTCACTCTTCGGATCGTTTTTGTCGTGCAACCGAGCTGCTGATAGTTTCTCATCCTGACCTGAGTTTACACGCTTGCAGAGCTGCAGCTGGCGACACCGAGCTCGCATGGAGACGAAGCAGCGCAGCGCAGAGACATGGCGGTGCGACGAGTCCAAACGGACATCCCGGCGCGCGCCTGCTATTCCGCGTCCGGCGCAGGCGCACGCGATCGATGATAAATGGTGCTGTCCAGCTAAAAGCACAGTAGGACAAGCACATCCTAGCTGGACGAATGACTAGGTCCAGCGAGATTGTACAAGTGTGGGAAAGAGTTGGCATTGACATCCAATCCAAGCGTACAACTGCACATCTCTGCTTTGAATAAATCTCGTACGGCGGTGTTCTGAAGCAGCGCCGCAGTGGATATCAGCAGCAGCATGAAACGAAGTAGCATAGCATGCTAGGACCGAGGACGTACAGATTGGTGGGTGGTTCGCACTGGGCCGAGGTGGTACAATGATCGAGTGGGATCCTAGTTGTTGCGAAAATGATTGATCACGTTTGCACGGATACTACTATTTAATAACAAAATGGTTAAAACAGAGTTTCTGATTTGAATTCACATGGCGGAAATAAACAGATTGTTTGAGCATGATAGCATAAACAGATGAACAGAGGAGGAAAAGATCGAAGTTCGTTCTGTTTGAGCATCATAGCGTAAACAGATGAACAGATGAGCAGTGTAGCGGAATTCAACCTCTGCCGCTCCCTAAAGTTTCTATTTCTACTAGGGACGATTGGCCTACTAATCTTGGAGATTATTGTAATATAAGCACAGGAAACCGTGAGATGAGAATATTTGAAACTCAAGAACAAACTGAGACGACAAAGGAATTCAACAAGAAGAACAGTACTCACTTGAAATTGATCTTTCAAATCAACAGTGGCTGGCTACCTCCTCCAGCGGTCCTCCTGCTAGTAGCTCCTCATACACGCGTGCGTATGTGCGCGCGAGAAGGGAGGGGCGTTGGTGTGGTGTGGCCTCTAATGGCGCTGGTGGTTCCGTGCCGCAGCGCCTCCGGGGAGAGGAAGAAGAGACGCAGAGGCATTTTTATGTCCGGCACCAGTGGGCCGGGGCCCGGGGGAGGGGAGGACGGGAGGTGTTGGTGGCGCGTGTGTTGGTGGGCAGTCGGCTCCGTGCTTTGACGCCGGTGTGCACTGACCCTGACGCTCGCTTGCTTCCTGCTGTTGCTTGCTGGTAACAGCTCCGTCGGTCCGTCCCGGCCCCGGACATGGTCGCCTGATCGTGTCCACATCACCGACACGGAAAGAGATGGTAACCGAACCAGGTATATGAAGTGAAAATTCTCAAGATTGGTGCAGCCGGTGTAGGACTGCTGCCTGAGTCCACATCACCGGTCGATCGAGGTCTGTTGCTGACCTATACTAGCATGTAATAATCTATTAATTCCAATTTCATTTCAATGCTTATATACGCATCTAATCTAAAAATGCGTAGATGCCTAACTCTGTGGATCTTTAGTCAACACTGAAGATCTAGTTACACGTAGTTTAGGGATCTTTCACGCAGTTCCCTCACATATTACATTACAGTTTAGGAAAAAGAATAGGGATATGACCGAGCAGCCAGCATAATTTACAACTTCGGCGAGGTCCATTATTGTCCAGTGTAGCACTTTGCAACTAATTTGTGTACTACCATAAGTAGTACAAATCAGTGGCTTGCCATTACGACTAAGTAAGCGTTCGTTCGGTGTCGCCACCAGTCACCCTACGATACAATATTCTAGCTTTAATAAAGTCCGTGTGAAGCAGACGTCTGATCTTCATTGACGCGGCAACAGAACTTTGTAGTACACTAATTAATGTCCTTCAAAGGTTTATTAATCATACTATTTCATATGGCGTGAACACTAAATGGATACAAAAAAAACTTGGCCTTATAAAAAGTTAGCAGTAAACTTTATGATGATTACTAATTGACTACAGATGATGGTAACAGAAAGCTTGAGTTTTCTCAATTCGGATATTCTCTTTCAGACTACCTTCCGGCAGTAGGTGAGATGGAAATTACAGGTCATTTCTCCTTCCTTTTTTTATTTTACTTTGAACAGGTGAAATGCAGCAAGCTGTTGCAGTGTAGGTATGTGAAGAGAATCTCCTACAGATGCACCTCTGTATTATGCTGTGGCTTATCTTTGTTAACAGCATACATTTTGTTTGTTGCCTCAGATTTTCTGGACTGACATAACTGATGACTTTGCACTGACATAACTGATGACCAATACAAATTCGGCTGCAGTGGCATCAGGCCCTGCTGAAACCATGAATTCATCATGCATAGACCCCTGCACCGACTAAAATACAAAGAACCAGCTCAAGTGCGGCATCGATCTCCAAAGTGGATTCTCCGACCTAACAAAGGCACTAATCGAATAGAATTAAGCCAAATGGCCTTTGGGGCATCACATCAAAGCTGCTAGCACTAGCATTCACCAATCCAATAATTGGCAGGGCACGGAAGGGAAAACAACAGACCTTGCTTCCCCTTGTCACTTGGGGCGCAAGGTTGGATGGAGTCACAGGTGGTTGCAGCAGTAAAGCAAGCGTCGATCGGCCTTCCCGTGAATGCAAGCAAAGGCAACCCCCTACAATGCAGAGCGAGCAGCTCCATTATTCTGGTGGCCGTTGGGTGAGACCTCACACCAGTCAGTCAGTTCAGACTGTCGTGCGTGCCTCTGAATCTCTGGCCCCAGATTGATTGAAGGGTAACAAAAAGAGGCCAGCCCGGTGTTGAATCAAATCAAGATTTCAAATCACGAGTTCAGTATGGGGAATTATCATTCCCATGATACTATATTTGACGAACATACATGCGTGGGAATAACTGCGTCCCAAAACATCAGTGAGGAAGAGGTGCAAATGCTAGTAGTTGTGAGTGGTAGTTAGGATGATGGTGTTTGTTAATACTGTCTAATTAAGGGTTAGGTGAAGAATGGCGAGGATTGGTAGATTAGTGCTGCAACCTGCACCAAACCACCACCTTGTCGGTGGCATGGCACACGTGCTGTGTAAAACTGATGGTTCACGGAGAACTTGTGCAGATGCAAATATTTCGCAGACAAACGGATCGCCAAACTGAAGCAAACGCCGGTGGTTTCAGTTCCCCTTGGTTTCAGATTCAGAAAGAAAAGGAGTTTCAGATCTTCAGGCTTTCAGCTCGGCGCCGGGGTTGTTCCGGATTCCGGAATCCGGATCGAACCGGAAGCGGTAGTGACCGCGGCCTTTTTAGATTGGGCCCACGAAGTAGTCCTGCAGGATCAAGTTTTTTTTAGGGGAACCAGGATCAAGTTTTCCACGGCCTTGGTCGAGCCCACACTCCCCGGCGGGGATCCAGGCCCATGGGCCCTTGGGCTTTGCAGATTCTTGATGGCTTTTGCTTTGGATTCCATCGCTTCCCAGCGGCAAAAGGGCAAGCGGTGTCGTTTTAGTCGTTACGGCGCCGACGACCGACGTGGAAGGGCGGCGGCAGCGGCGTCGTAGATCTTTCGATTTCTACGGTGATGACGAAAGCGAATTGGTGATTCGGATCGCGAGGCCCAAACTGGCATCGTATCTGAAAGCACAATTCTTCAGAGAAGTGAGCAGCCAAGCCAATTCAGTTATTTGTAACCTAGCGAGCGAGCGAGCAATCTCCGGCATCAAATCGAGCTCTTTCACCTCGGCATTCCAGTGGTAAGTGTATTCATGCACTACCAATATAGATCTACTAATTTTGCAGTACAGGTAGACATAGCTAATCTTACACGCATGAGCAACCAGTAGGGTTCATCAGGTCTCAGGATACATGCATCCAGCGTACGTAGTGATGTGAGTCACTAGATGTCTAGATGTTCTGGACTCCTAGAGTTCTAGTATTACCAAATGCAAGCCTATCTTACATTAATAGAGCTAGTGGCTTGGTACTACATCCACAGCCTGCTTCCCATTTCTTCTTCCACGACCATCTTCCCCTCCTTCGGCCTGGGGATCTTGTAGTTCTGAAGGTAGCTCACCTGTTCCACCTCCCATTTCATCTTCGGCACGATTTCCTCATGCTGCGGTGAGTACTCCTGAAAAACAAGGAAAAATTGTTCCAAGTTGGCATTCACATTGCAGTTTATGATTGCGTCGCCTACTAGGTTCTCCATGTCATCAGCATTGTACCAAGTGCATTGCTTAAACACAGCAATGCTTTGGCACTATAACTACACCTGAATTGTACTACCAGTTCTTGCAGTATCGATGAAGACATTGGCACTGGACCAAGACATATATGGGACCACGATATAATTAATATTTCTCGTTAGTCTCACTAAAGATACATTCTGCATGATTGCTAAGTTTTATGCTGTTAGTACAGTGCTTCATGCTTTAAGGCTAAACTGGACACTGGTTGATGGAGAAGGCAAAGCAGACAACTTAAGCTTAGAAGCAGATATTATGTGTAGTACATAACGAATTGTGTTTGCATGTATGTTCCTGAATGTTGTGACCACATTTATGTTTTGCGGGACACGATCTTGCCAACATACGTACTACGTCTATCCTAAACTAAATCAACGTTTAGAGTTGTCCTATGTCAAACTATTTTAACTTTGACTAAATTTATAGAAGAGAGTACCATTATTTATGACACCAAATTAGTATCCCTAGATGCATTATAAAAATATATTTTCATATGATGTACTTATTTGATGTCTAGATGTTATTACTCTTCTTCTAAAACTGATCAAACTTAACACAGTTTAAGGGGTCGTTTGGTAGATTTTCTTGAAGTGGATTCTCCCTTAGAATCACTCTTCCTCAGCCAACAGATTTTGGTGGGGAGTAGACAAGAATCACTTCTCCATTTACATTGTGAGCTAGGCCTCACTCCTCACTATTCAATCTCCACCAAAAATCACTCCAGAATCAATTCTCACTAGCTCCCCGCGCTACCCCACACCAGCACCAAATAGAATCACTCCACCAAAGAATCAAAGAGTTAGAGATAAGAGTCATGGAGTAGAGCTCTACCAAACAAGCCCTCACTTAGGGTGATTCTAGGAATTAATTTATTTGGAAAAGAGTAAGTAAGTAAGTCTGCAGGAAAAAAAAAAGGCAGGGGACCCACCTCTAACTTCTGGATCAGTTCCTTGGGAGTTGGAGCCAAGACGATGATATCGCGGGCAGTTGATTTAATAAACCCTTCTTCCACAGCTTTGTCGATGAAAGACAGCAGTGGGTCGTAGTAGCCATCCACATTAAGGAGTCCAACCTGCAGAATAGCATATATTTTGTAGGTCATCCCAGCAAAAAGTTTATGAATTGCTGTAAAAAGGATGAACAGTGTGGTACCGGCTTGTCATGAATGCCAAGTTGAGCCCATGCAAGCGCTTCCAGCAGCTCTTCAAGTGTCCCATACCCCCCTACAAAGCAAAGCTCAGCAATCGAAGACCTCCTTCAGTACAGTGGTAATTGGTAAATACGAAAATTTACAATGGTTGGAGAGGCATCAAGAGGCATTTGATGTGTCTATGACTTATGGGCCTATAAGTCGTGAGGCATCAATACGGAGGCATCGAGAGGCATTTGATGTGTCTATGATAGGCGGACCACATGCGCTGAGAGGCATCGCGACACCTCCGGATTTGAGCAAATTAGGACTCCAAATAAAAGAGTGGTAATTGCTTTGTCGTAGTTTATTTTTTAACCAAGGATAAAACGGTACTTTCGCAGCACCTTCACCACTGCATCCTTGCTCCTCACCCGTTGTTGCCATGTCCACCGCCTTGGCCTGTTGGACATCATCAGCCGCATCGGCCTATTCGACATCATCCTACGCATCTGCGGACAGACGGGGCTTGCGAGCCTCGCCTCACCCCGCCCTCCGGTGCCGGCATAGCCACTCTGCCTGGCGCTCTCCGGCATCGCAGCTCCTCTTCCGGGCCTGGCCGTGCGGCACTGCGGCTGGCGCTGGCCGGCTGCCGGCCCCTGCCCGGCTGCCCCAAGCGGGCCTGTCTGCAGGCGCCCACCACGCTACCCGCATCACCTGCCTCCAGACTCTGCTTGCTCTGCAGGACCCGCCAGCTCCTGTTTTGCTAATCGCTACCTCCTGTTAGGCTTTGCAGTAATAATCAAGGAGACCTGCAGGTGCCTGCACGCAGGTCCGCCACGCCGAGTACTCCGTAATCGGTATAGCATTAGCATATACACGCATTCACAATATACAGTACAACGTTGTCCCCGTAGGTAAGGGCGTGCCGTCGCCTGACATCATGTCCGCGTTTAGTTGCTTTGTGAAAAGGCTATAGTGCCCTTGAATAAATTAATTAACAAAAATAATAATTTTATGGAGGCATTGGAAGGTATTAGAAGGCATCTAGATGTTTTTCCAACCATTGTAAAAAGCCTCAATACTAAAACAACTAGGACATGAGCAAATTGTATAGTGAACTTGATCCTAAATGTTGAATTTACTTTATGTTTTCAAGATCACAAATTTCTAATTTTGATTCGCATGTCTTGGTCTTGGAATTATCATGGTCTAATTTCGATTCTCACTTAGTCATTGTGCTTGTGCAGGGAAACAAAGTCTCAACTTTTGGAGCAGATGCCTTGTCAGAGACAAAGCATGCATTCTGAACTTTCACTCACACTTCCACTACCAAGTTGATCATTGCAAAAGCTGAAGAAAGTGACAACCAAATTTACCAGTCACAACTACCGATTCATCACTTTCCTTTTCTCAGGTGACATGCACACTCACCAGGTAATGCTATAAAAGCATCGGACTGCCTGGCCATCTCAGCCTTCCTCTGGTGCATATCAGCTACTGCTTTCACCTCCCCCACCGTCTCACCTGATATCTGCAACCATCACACGCGCAGGAACAAGCATCATATTTTACTAGCTGGCACAGGCTTTTCTGCTTGACCTAAAGGGGACCAACTTTCTGGAGATGGAGAAAGAAATGGAGGATGACTTGACTGTTTTACATTACCGGTTTTTTAATCAGAGGACACATGTTCAGGGGAGGCAATTATGGTGCTGGTGTTGGGGATAGGAGGAAGTGGTGATGGGCTTTTTCATTGTTTAACTGAGCCAGCATTTGTTGGAAAGATTGCGGTCAAGATCAGCAAGATTTGATCGACCATGTGGGGAACACAATTTCAGTGAGCATTTCTCCTGATCTTTCATCATATGCCTGCCTTTTTCCTTTCCCACTAGCAAGAAAGACAAGCGAGAAGGATCTAAAGGCAGTATCATGCATTTTTCCTTCTTTACTCTTCTTAAATGCACATCCTAATAGAATATAGAATATTTCTGAAGATAAACATGAACCCATGGTGATTGACTTCTGTACTTAAAGATGAGCGTCAGATTTATTATGATAGTCATATTTATATCAAGTAAATAACATAAGGAATTGCATCTTCATCCTCCTTTATGAAAAAAAAATTGCGTGTGTACCATGACAATTTGAAACTTCGGTTGCTAAGTTTTGAAGCAACTGTGTTCGAGGTAATCATGGCATGCGACAAGAAACAATTAGAGACTAATGCTAAGTAGGAAGGTTATGGGTACCTCTCTAGGCATCAGAGTCTTGGGAATCACCCTGCATAGAGGGACAACAAGATGACAAAATGTAAATTTTATGATCTGAGGCAGACATGATCAATCCAACGCTTTCCGACATGAGCCTGTTTCACCAATTTCTAAGCTGTTCTTCTTTTCATGCACTGTCAATTTGATAGTGCAAATGTGCAAAAGATCTATTGTTATGTTACATACCCAATGACATGCCTTCCTCCATTGTACACTGCTTGAGAGACCGAACCCATCAATCCTACACTCCCTCCTCCATACACTAGATCAATGTTTCTTGCCACCTAAGTAGACGAGGAAAAATAAATATCAAACACAAATTATGGTTGCTAGAAAACCTTTAAGGTCTAGATGTCACCATACGATGCATCTTAAGGGATGGAAAACCAAAAGTGCTGACACATATAGGCCATAATTTGCCAAATGTATGCAGTGTTTCGTTGTTTTCACTATGAAACTAAGGAAGATGTGGATTTTGTAAGTGCAGTAACATGCATCCATGCAAATATACACTACCGTGAAGCCTCTTAAACTCCTTCACTGAGAATAATTCTCATGGAAAAGCACCACTGCATCACCATGTGTTTGGTTGATGCTTTGGTGGTCAAAACAAGAGGGTAAACTTCAAGTAAGATTAAATGCATGTCATCATCAAAATTGCACTAATGTCCAGCTATCTAGTTGACCAAACAAATAAAAGGCAAATGCACAAAAAGACCTAATAAAGGAACTAAAGTAAGAAGCATCAGCACAGAATTTACCAGCTCCTTGCCAAGCTCAATGGCAGCATCCTGGTAGCTCCTCTTCTTACCATGGCTGCTCCCACAGAAGACACATATCCTCCTGAACCGTGATGGCAGCGATGCCACTGCCTCTGCTGCCTCTTCGTCGACCTTGATCTCCATTGCTCCTCTCTTCACCTCCCTAGTTTGCTGTGAATGTCTGCAGGCGTTTTAAGGGTGGTGACACAGCATGGAGATGGGTGGGATATCCCACTATAACAAGGCTTGGCTGGCTGCACTTGAGTGCAGACCACTACCTGTGGAGTCGCTATATATAACACTATTTGATTTGGTTTTCTCAACTCTGTCTAGTCTCTAGTCATAATAGATTATTTTAAGGATCATCTGGCATGCTTCAACTAATTAAACTATGAAGTCCATTTGAACAGTTAACAATGTCCTAATTTCGAAATTACACCTTTATTGTGGCTAAGTTCATGTGGGTGTCCCATTTTAATTTCATATTTACTTTTTTTTTTTTTTTTTTGCACTAGGTGTATGCGTTTGCATACTGGTGGGAGGATGCGGTGAGCAAGGTACCGAAAAGAAGAATGCAAAATTTTCAGTGGAATGTTTATATGCATTGTATAGAACCTGTGTGGAAGGAGAGAAATATAAGGATTTTGAAAATGTGTACAAAACGTCGCAACAAGTGGCCTCATTAACCAAAGAAGATATTGTGCAAAGATGCACCACCATATCCTTTGCAGGGTAAAACAACAAGTGTGAGAGGGTTGTTCATAGGACCAGTGTGTCCTTGTACATACAATTGTGCAAATATGAAACATGCATCTCAACTTACAAGGAGACCGAGTTCAGAAGAGCATTGGCTGCACGACACAGCAGTAAATTGTATTGGCCTGCCGACAGGTCACTGATGCTGACCTCACACGAAATAAACATGAGCCTCTCTGCACTCAGCCGACAACACAGGACATGTGAACGTCATGTCAGCGCTCATCATCTATGAATTACGTACTGGCTCTGCTTCTAACAAAGGACTAGACAATTTGAGAGATGTGCCTGAGTGCCTGATCGATCGAGTGCTGCAAAGCTATTTGTTACTCCATAAAGTAGTTAGTTCATTCATTTATGCATTTGGGAACGCAACAGTCTCCATGGGGTTATGTTTTGACTGTAAGAAAAGTTAATGTGAAAGTGGCATGAATATATAGTTGGATCCTCTCGAGACCGCAACTAAGCTACCAGTGTGTTTCGTCTAAAATCCAGATAACAATTATTGTGTCCTGAAAGTGCATGGTGTTATGGTTTATGAAAGTAATTAAACATGATAGCAAAACAAACTGTGACCATCCATGATCCATGTGCTTTTAAACAATTTTATCGACGAATTTATAAACCTAAAATCGTTGCATGTCATATGATTGTTTTACAGCTAAAGACCATCTCATTTACTTTCCTCTATTTTCAATTTCCATGGGATTAGAGAAGTATGCCATCTCAATTCTTATGTTTTTCTTTTCCTATACTTTACGTATCTTGCAATCCAAAGAGGCCCTTAGCTAAGATATCTTCGTTTTTCTAACGTAGGTATCTTCGTAAAGCTGAGGCCATGGAGCATGTTGAGCACGTGGCTGCTTGTCTAGCTAACCGTTGAAGACTACACGGTTTCAACGTATATAATGTCTCAAGATTATAGTACTAGGAGTATCAAGGACATACCCCCTCTGATCTGGTTTATAAGGTGTAGTCTTGCATAATACATGCTTCTAAATTATACTTTGATAATTAATTTTTGTTATGCTTTATTGTTTATGATTAATGAATAGTATATTTGGTTACAAATCTAATAATATTAAGTTTGTTGTACACTAGTAAAAGTTATTGAATTAATTATTGGTCAAACCTTATATTGTTTGATTTGTTGACATATATGAAATGTCTTATAAACTAGATCGATGCATTGCTTCAGCTGTAGTAATTTCTGTGGAGGAGCCGAAGAAGTCGTACCAAACACTTTGTAAGAAGTTGTTTTCTAATGGTTAGTAGAGGAGTTGTAACCCATTTTTGGGTCTAGAGTCGTAATTGCAAAAGGTGACTTGTGTGCTCTGGCTTCTCCAGAAGAACACTTGAGAAGGAGCCATGCCAAATAAATCCTAAATTGTTGTAAGCATATAACATGGTAATCCCCCATCTTAAATAAATAAGTATACATCTTTGCTTCTCAAAGACACAAATGTTGATACTATATTTTATATATCTAGCTAGTTACATTTTATAAAAAAATAATATCTCAAAAAGATAGATGTATATTATTTCAGGATGGTGTGAGTAAAATACTAAAACAATGACCTTGCATATAGAATCGAAATGCACAATATTGTATCGTTTGATGACATTTTTTTTGGAGATGAGATCGATGGCTTGCCTCCCTACATAATGGTCGTCCTGCCGTGAGAGCAGAAGACAATGCATGTCCCCGTTCAAACTTTTACCCCACTCACTCGTACAAATTCAGACGAAGCATGCTCAATGCTCATCATTGTACCGTGTCCCCAGGGCAGGCTTGCTCCACATCTGACACAGACTGAACACCAAGGTGCCGAGACGACATGCCTAATTTTTATAGCGCTCGGGAGATGTACCCCAATCCGTCCTGGTGGGGTGCCTAATTGGGATTTGGGAGCTGATTACTCCTGCAGTAAACTAAAACCAAAGAGCAGTAACTTTTATTTCGCAAAAAAAAAAAAGCAGTAACTTTCTCGATGCTGAAATTCTTTTATGCACTCTGGACCCTGTGCATGAGAAGCCCGTTCCGAGAACCCGCCCCAAGCCCAGCCTAAAAACGGTGCACCTAGCCTGGCCCGACAACCACTTCGGCCGGGATCGGGCTTCCTTTCCTACCCACACTGAACCAATGATGGGCTTGTATACTCACCTTTTAATTTGAGCACTAAAGTCCGCAAAAGCCTGGGAATTAGGCTCGAGCTTCAGAATTTGGCCCGTGTCATGCTGAAAGAATCGAATAGCCATAGAGCATCTTCAACAATGCTCAATCCCACCTCCTAATCTTTTGGCACCTAAAAAATCTCCCCACTACGCACGTATATTTCTATGGACTCGCACACTCCCTCCTACGCATTCTTTTAACTTCTTTTCGACAAACTTCTAATTAAAAAATCATAGTATATAGGAAAATTGATAGATTAGTATAAAAACAGTGGAAGTGGAAGAAGAAAAATAAGGGAACTATTATATTCTTGAAATATAGTCTATGTTCAGGCAACAGCTAACAACCATGAGATTTACATGCTACTTGCTATTTCTTGAATTCATACAATCTAAATTTTGTTTTTGATCAATGGTATTCATATCCTGCTCTTTGTTTAGGGAAAATTTAAAATAGGTCGTTGAAAGTGCATTATCATCCATTTGATTTATTTGCATTCATTTTTCTAAGAGTCGTATGGTATGTGGAAAATACATTATGAGTTCATTTTCATGTGGGATCATATATTCAAGTTTTATAAGTGTGTATGTTACGTACATAACATTTCCATATATTATTGGACTTTTCTGCAGAAAAATGGTGGTTGCCGATGGATTTATGCGCAGAGAAAGGTTTACTCCAAAGGAAAATTCCCCAATTGCCGATGGATTTATGCGCAGAGAAAGGTTTACTCCAAAGGAAAATTCCCCAATTATATCGACCGGCCAATGCTATGGCATACTACCTTATATACCATCGAAGAAGAGGGGGGGGGGGGGGAGGGGCGGAATCGAGGAGCTTCCAACACTCCTTTAGTTTGATCCCAAGAAGTTTTAGGATTTGGCGGATAAACTTCTCCCCATATTTGATTTGTACAAGCAGGTTGAATCACTATACATTCCAATTGAAAACAAGATCTGTTTTCATGGTGTATGTCTAAAAATCTACCGATTTTCCTTTTGTTTGTTCTTAGATTTGATGCGATCTAAATTTCTTTCACATTTTCCATGGAGCTAGTTCATCAAAGGAAATTTTCGGAGGTTGTATCTAAAGTTGGTGTGAGGGTTGCGCATATCTGTAGCCACTCGTAACTCAAAAAATCATCGTGACAAAAAAAAGGTGTGAAAATTCTTTGTCTTTGTCGTCTGGGTCTGTGGTCAGCCTCAACTCTAGTGGCCCTTGCGTTGCCTAGAGGAGGGGTAGAACATGGATCCCCGTGTGCCGATAGGTTAGGACCTAGTTCTCTAGGTTTGGTGTCTAAGGCGGAGGTGTCAAGGTGGTTATTTGGAATAAGTCCCTCTGGCATCATCTCTGTCTCGTCTCATGTTCTTCAACGCCAACGAGTTTTTTTAGGCTGTTACTGCCTTATATTAACTGAATCAGTCTCGACCAAATCGTGAGACATCAAACTTTTTACAAAATCTGGGAGGGGTGTACGATGAAATTTTGGCACAATGCTTGAGAATAGAATTATTTTGAGCAAGCCGGATATGTAAATGTTTATATGTGGCTTATAATATTGAAAGCCCATGTAAAATGGCTATTATTACCCACGTTGATTTTTGGTGTATACACGTATATGGACAAGGCTAAGCAAAATACTTTGTGGACATATATATCCTATGGGCTAAATGAAATACATACATGGCCCATCACTAATATGCACATATAGCCATCATGGTTAAACGTCTTGCTAGCCGTGGAATATTCTAGAAGCTTTGGAATTGGATTTTGGTATTATATACGCATAATATATATCTTGTTTGAGGGAAAAGATATGTGCGTATCTCTTCAGAGAAATCTAGGAGCAGTACGTTGGTTGGAGGGATACGTATATCTATCTGGAGCCATTCATATGTGTTACGTTTCTTGCATGGAAAAGGATACGTAAACATTCAAAACACTTTGGGCCAACAATATTCAATCATATCCGGCCGGATATACATGTATACGCGGGAGAATATGCCGTTTGTTAAGATCATTCCCGACGTGGTTTGCTTGGCCAAGAGGTTGATGCCTGGCCCTATATATAGCTGGCCATTCCAAGCCATTCGATGGATTCATTCACGTTCATTCGCCTGCCTCATTCGCACGCACGCCCTGCACCTCACGCACGCCCCCACGCATAGCAGCGCCGCACGCCGTCCACCTCGACGCCGGAGAACTAGCCATCAAGCTTTCCACCTCTCCGTCGTCACCGTCAACCTCGTCACCACCGCACGTCGTCGACCACTTCGGCGACCTCGACATCAATGGCTGCCCATGCATATGGTGAGATCTTGTATATATGTTAGTTTACATCTTATCTTTCTCTTGCATAGCTGTAGATTAGATGGTTATCGTGGCAATCTGCGGCATGGCAACGACGACGGCCCGGAGCAACGATCAGCACAGCAGCAGAGAAAAGATGGCCGTCCATGGCACGGCGGTGGCAACGTCCCGATGAGAGCAGCACGACGGCGACGACGTTCCAGCAAGATCAACATAGCGGCAAGCAACAAGATCAGTGTGCCAATAAGCAAGATGCATCACAGCAAGAGATTCAGCCCCAACGTTCGGCGTGCTCGGCAGCAGCCCGGCAAGGAGGCAGAGCAGTTTTGTGATAGATAAGCAAGGCGTAAACGATGATTTGCAGCAGCCCGATGATCCATCATGCATTAGCAGCGGCAAGCGAGTGGCTAGTGATCCCACGCCGGCCCGGCGGCTTGACGACGGTGACCATGCACATGGTCCGGCAACTTGACGACGACATACATCTTCCAAGCATGCTGCTGGTTAAGCTGGTCGCTGGACATGGCGTCATCGCGTGGTGGGCTAGTATCAATACGTATTTCTGGCCCATCGAGCAGCTACTTCTGATGGCCTGTCATTCAGCATATATGCAAGACCTTCACGTCATTATCGTGAGTGTTAATGCAAGATGAAGGCAAACAAGATAGATTAAAAGAAGAAGAATATAAAGTTCAATTGGGCTGTGAATCAAAGTTATCGCTTGCTTATTTATTCATTCATGTTCTACCCCTTATAACCATGGCGCAATGCATGGTCAAACATATATGCCGTGGCGCAACGCACGGCCGAACGAATAAAACCGTGGCGCAATGCACGGTCGATTGGCGTCGTGGCGCAATGCACGACCCACGTGGGCTCTATCTACTTCCTGTCAATTTTTATCAAATGTCTACATCGGCGCCGAGTATACGCGTCTCAAAGCTATACGCATCTCGAAGCTTTCACAAGGAGAAATCTCCAAAGTACTACATGAGCACAAGTCTCACCTACCATTTTCCGCACCGTCAAGGCCGGTGATCCATATGAAGTCATCCTTCTTCCCCTGATCGACGAGGCTGCGACGTCTTTTCCGCAACCGACGAGGCAGGGATTATTTGTTCGCGACCGACGAGGCTGAACACTCTCGACTTCATTATGGGATCCGCATGACGAGGCCGGATACCCTTTTTGCTAGAGACCGACGAGGCTCTAGCACCACCATTTTCATTTTGTGCTTATGTATATACTTGGAGATAACTCTTTATATATTTGGAGACGACAATACGACCATCGGCATAGCTTAATCGGAGGTATTCTGCGGCCCAAAGCTGCAGATGTAATTAACTGGCGGCCTCTAGAGGCCCCGGGAACCAGAAACACGCAATCCTCTGATTGTCAGATGGAGCTCGGTGCAAATATGTAAAAATGGGAGATTGTACTTTGTAATTCTTCAAAGAATGAATAAAGTGATATTTCCCTGAATTTTTGTGTTCTTGTGTTTATTGCACATTTACATTTATTTTGTATACAGATGTATACTGGCACGCCTGCGCTTATTTAGTACTTAGTACGATCCGCCTTTAGTGATTTTTTCGGGTAAACAAGGGGTCAGTCCACACATGGTACTGACCCGGGTCGCAACTCATTCCCATTCTAGCTAATTCACGAGCAAGGGTATTACAAGAACGAGGAACTTTACAAATACTTAGACCATAAAAGTCATCGGATATCAAACCCCTAATCTCTTCAAACATCCTGCCGCCAACAGATAGGTCGAAGGATGACGATTGTAGCGCTTCCTTAAGTAGTGATGAATCAGTCTCCAATGAGGGAGTTTTCCACCAGATCTGGAATCTACACTGATGAGGGTTCTCTTCTAGATCTTGGTGGTTCCTGTTTAGGTGGTTTGTGCCCGGCTTTGTTGTCGACGAGGATGGTGTCCTTAAGAGTTGGGGGCCATGATGGTCGGCACATGTGGATGGGGTGGCAGCGGTGGTGGTAGGGAGACATGTCTTGTTATTCAATTTGTGGTGTCAAAGGATAATTTCGAAGGTTGTAGCCAAAGTTGGTGTGAGGGTTAGGGGCAAGATGTCACGAGTAACCATTGTTGCTGGTGAGGCCGGCTTCCTTAAGAGTCTTGTTCTTTAGTTTGCGGTGTCATGTGTCGTACGCGCACGCGCACATACACACACACAAACAAACATGCACGCACGCATGCATGTCTTGTTATTCAGTTTGTGGTGTCAAAGGATAATTTCGAAGGTTGTAGCCAAAGTTGGTGAGAGGGTTAGGGGCACGATGTCACGAGTACCCATTGTTGTTGGTGAGGCCGGCTTCCTTAAGAGTCTTGTTATTTAGTTTGCGGTGTCAAGTGGAGAATTTTGGAGGTCATGTGTCATACGCGCGCACGCACATACACACACAAACAAACACGCACGCACGCATGCATGTCTTGTTATTCAGTTTGTGGTGTCAAAGGATAATTTCGAAGGTTGTAGCCAAAGTTGGTGTGAGGGTTAGGGGTAAGATGTCATGAGTACCCATTGTTGCTGGTGAGGCCGGTTTACTTAAGAGTCTTGTTCTTTAGTTTGCGGTGTCAAGTGGAGAATTTTGGAGGTCATGTGTCGTACGCGCGCGTGCACACACACAAACACAAACAAACACGCATGCACGCGTGCGCGCATGCACATTCATTCTCTCTCTCTATCTATCTGTAGGTGTGGTGGCTTGCAGAGTGCTCATCCTCTGATCTGCTTCTACTTGACAATGCTAGGAGGTAGATCAATCAAATATATGGCCAAAACCTTCCTATGAGGGTGTTTCCCATACAGAGATGGCTCTGCCGAGTATGACATAGTAGTATTGGCAGTAGAAGCCTTTGTGCTCCTTTGGATCAACCTTTCCCTAAGAGGTTGGATAGTATTAAGGGGTAATTTAGTTTACTTCTCAATACCCTCCAAACCCCAAGGTGAATGGTTGAATCCAAACTAGCCCTTAGAGTTAATGAATAAATAAACATAAACTTTGTGATACCATGAAGCAGCAAGGATTAGGTCCAATGCATGGATGTATTGCATCGAGCCCTTAGGAAGTGTAAATGGAGTACAAGATGCCTCCCCGATAAATATGGCAATGGATGAGCCCCATAGAATCCAACATATCAGTGTAGAAGTTGTGTTGAAGATGCTAATGCAAGTTGGGGCGACCTTATTCGGCGCAGAGGATGCTGAAGTCTATGGCAAGGAGAAGAAAGACTTGAAATCTAGTGTAAACCACTATAAACTCAGGCTCTCCAAGGTGGCATCTCAACAATAGGATTTCCTTTATATCAACTATATGGTCATAGATTTCTATAAAACAAAGTTGATGAACTCTCTAGTTATGGTCGCAGGTTTCTATATGTCTATATGTGTGGGTTTAACTATGGCAAAAGCTATGGATGAGCTTGTGGACTCTAATAATAATTTGACAATTCCTGAAACTGTCTTAGAGCTCAAGCTTTATGATCGGTGGAATTGAAGAAATTACATTATCTGTTGGGTTGCTGGTTAATTTCTTGAAAAAACAGATGCGACACACTGGGGTGTGGTCAATCTCTTTGCAGCTGAGGATTTGTTGTCGCCATATTGAGGAGACGTGTCACTAGCTTATTACTCGGGACTTGTGTGAGAAATTCAAACCCCATGGAATATCAGGCTCGATGTGGCATAGTTAAATTTATCAAGCATGATCAATTTGGGGAACTATTTGAGGATCTACAATACCTTATTATGCTTTAGAACAAGATTGTGTAAATGAAACTAGACTAACCTAACCATAAGGGCATCCACAATGTGCAAAAGTCACTGACCTCAAAGCCTAGCTGGCATCGGGCGACCGTGTCTCTTAGTATGTTAAAAACTTTGAAGCTCATGTCCTCCATTCTAGATTGATCTCCGACCGTGTCTCTTAGTATGTTAAAAACTTTAAAGGGCGAACGCTCACCCACACGCGCGAACGGCCAGACAACCATCACAACATTACTTTCTTTGTTTGGTAAAAGAAACTCCTCTACTTTTCCATTTTTGGAAAATTACAAGGCTGCTATGAAAAAAGCATAACATTTACTTTGAAATTTCTATAACTTCTAAATGATATATCTTTCTTCAATTCCGTCTGCATTGGTGTGTTCTACCTAACAAGGCGAACAAAACTATACCCTAGTTGCTCAAAATTCTAGTAGCAGTTATGTGTATAAACTTATAGCAATTTGATAGACCTCTGTTATGGTATTAGAGGGTTGCATGGACCCTGGCTTGGTGGATGCAATTTAATGCAACGAAAGGCATGCACTCAATAGTGACTTGCTACCCAAATCCAAATCACAAGGAAGCTGCATGCAGAAGCCTAGTTGGCCTAGATCTAGACAACCAATCAACCCCTAAACAACTGAGGAGCTTGAGTGCTCTCCTTCTTATCACGCCTTGTGAAGGCTCTGGCTTCACAATTCGACCTAGCGTCGCGTTGAAAGAATCGAATAGCTAGCCTAACACATCATTTTGGTGTATGTATTCAGCCTCAGAGTTTAGAATTGGTATTGGCTAGCTCCAAATGTAGTTGTTTGGATGGTCCAGAATGTAGAATTGGATTCAGACCCTAATACCAAATGGTATTCATTATACTTGCAACCTCCCACATCTTCATTAACGAGTCATCCTCCTCTGTATTGTTCGGCATTCAACAGCTCCAACAACACTACTCTGCCCCCATTCGACCCTCCTCCGCCGGTCGTCAACCCTCCTCCTCTGTGCTGATTCTCCTTCATCCCCTGACGCTCCTAAGCAACGGTGCAACGGTGCACATTTGTCTCGATGCTTCTGCACCCTCCTTCGTCGCCAGCCGCAACCCTCTCCCTCCACCCCAATGATCCAGGGCGCCACTCCTGGTGTACGGTTTGTTAGTGAGGAAATTGTATGTGCCTAAAAATCGCACACGTGCTAGAACACGCAAAATTAAAATCCATTCACCAAACAATCTGGCAACAAAATCCGCACAAGTTAGACAACCAATAGATGACACAAAACCATGGAAGACGAAACACATGCACCAAATGGTATGCAGTGACCAAATTACAAACGTTGGACAATGATGCATGATGGCATGGTGTTGAGACATTAAGTGCAAAAAATCGGCAAAAAAAGGCAGGGGTGATGATGAATTACACACTTCCATGAAAACCTCGGCCCATGCCAATTCTTAAACCAGTATAAGTAGGTTTTTGTCGTTCCTTTTTGTGTCTGAATTTGTAGGGACAAAATAAAAGGAGAAAAAGGAGATATAGTATAGAAATCAAGGTATTGGTGTATTGTGTGATAATTTTGTGAAACACACGACGATAATTTCAATTTTACGAAGACGAACTAATTTTATAATTTATTTATTTATACTATATATGCATCTGCTGTATACTATTTGGGAAGAAAAAAAAAGAAGTTGCTAGCTAGGTGAACATTCGTTGAATCGTTGATCAGTCCTCTTCTTCCACCGTGAAGTCCGGTTCCATGGGCTTCCTAATCGACGTCTTGCCGTCGGCACTGTGCCGGCGGGACCGCCTCAAGCTCCCCCCGGACCGCAGCTCGCCGCCCTCACGCGCCATGAGCTCCACGGACGCGCGGCGCCGCTTGTGCCGGCGCCAGGCGGCCTGGATGAAGCACGCGGCCCACGTTCGCCACTGGTGCGAGTAAAATCGAAACCTGTGGCGGACGCGCGCGCTGTGCAGGCGCCGGAACTGCGACGCCACGAAGCGGAGGTCGTCGGCGACGAGCGCGAACGCCTCGACCTCGGACACGGCGCGCACGGTGCGGGTGGACAGCGGCAGCTGCCTCGCGGCGGAGGGCCGCGGGTCTAGCGCCCACGTGAGGAGCTCCTCCCCGCAGAACTCGCCGGCGCCGATGCGGCAGCAGTTGAAGAACCCCGAGCGCCCGCCCTGCGTGGTGAAGGAGTCGAGGTAGCCCCGGATTATGAAGAGCATGGAGTCGACGGGGTCCAGCTCCCGCACCAGCCGCGTGCCGCGCGTGTACAGCGCCGGCCGCAGCCGCTCGCAGATGGCCTCCAGCATGCGCTCGTCCATCTCGTCGAACAGGGGCACCCGCCGGACGAGGTCCAGGCACAGGTGCCGCTTGATGTCGCGGCGGATATCCATGGGGAGGTCCTGCAGCAGGCACTCCTCGTCGACGCCGCGCGTCGCCACCCACTGGTACTGGTGGTACCTCCGCACGCACTGCCTCAGCGGCTGCGGAATCTGCCGGTGGTGCATCCACCGCTCCATGTCCGTGCGCTTCGTCCGCCACTCCTCCAGCCGCACCATCGTTGCTTGGAGATAAGACTGTTGAGTGTTGTTGTTGTTGTTCATCGACGACGACACAGAGCAAGACATGTCAGATCATTCACAGAGATCCTTAGTCTCCACGAATTTTAGCATATGCAGAGTTCCTGGCTTACTTGCATGTTGCCGATGAGCAGGCCAAACAGCACCAGCCCAAGAACGCCGATGACGATCGCGAAGGCTATTTCACCGATGCACAAGCTCGTCGACAGATTCTGCCCTAAGCAGCTGACAACAATTTATTTATATTAAAACACGGGGTAGAAATCATTAACCTCAGCTTAAAAGTTTGCATGAAACATCTAATTGACTTTGCCTACCTGAGGTTCTTGAGTCCCCACCAGAAGCAGTAGAAGTACTTCTGGGTGAAGGACGCCGACGTGAGCTTGGCCTGCAGCGCCTCCGCGTAGATACCGAACGGGTAGAGCCCGTTGCCCGGCGTGCACAGGCTTGTGATGTTGCTGAGCTCGTACCACATCGTCCTGTTGCTGCTCAATGCCTTGCAGTCGAAGAACATGGTCTGGCACGTCGGGCTCTCGAGCATGCACGCCTCCCTCCAGCACGCCTCCAGCCGCTGCACTGAGAAGAGATACCACAGCGCTCCAAGCACGTGGCTTGCGAGCATGTAGAGGATCAGGTTGTACGCAGCGCAGGCCCACGCCGTCTCCGCCATGACCCCCGTCGCCATGACGATCCGGCTCGAGAGCGGGAAGATCTGGAACAGCCGCGGGAGGTACTGGAAGATGATGCTGAACCGGAGGATGCTCTTCCTGTTGGCCATCGGCGACTCGTTCAGCTTCGGTATCACGATCCAGATCACGAACTGCGGCAGGGGCAGCGCGGTGACGAGGTCGAACCAGAACGTGCGGCCAAGGTACCGCCTGGCAATCTTGCAGGGCTGGATGACGAGCTCGCCGCGGCCGAACACGCGCGACGACGGCGCGATGAAGGCGGTGCGGAAGCGGACCAGGATGTGCGCGGCGTAGAACAGGTCCAGCAGCGACCGGACCATGGAGAGCGTGAGCGCCAGCGAGTAGTTGAACTCGACGCACACGGTGTTGTCGTCCCGCCGCGGCGTGCCCGTCAGGTACTGGAACAGCGGGTCCACGAACAGCGACAGCAGGCACGCGGACAGGAAGATCTTGTTCCACAGGTGGATGAGCTGCCCGCGTGGGTCGAAGAGGAAGCCGTGGCTGCCGCCCCTGCCGGCGGCGTGCATCAGAGACTCTAGCTCCTCCGAGAAGGCGCGCGACAGCACCCTGGACTTGAGCGTCGGGTTCCGGCACGCCTTCTCCAGGCACCCGCCGCGGAAACCCAGCCGGCATTTCCTGGGATCGTGAGCTTTGTTACCGGCGTGCTGCTTTCTGCTGCTGAGGTTCTGGCCGTTCTGCAGAGGGCTTGTTCTGAAGCTCTGGACCTCGATCTCGTTCTGAAACCTGAAATTTCGCAGAGAAGCATGCGTGGCTTTCGTTATAAACATTGATTGATCCTGCTGAATCCTTTGTTCAGTAACGTGGCTTTTCAGTTATTATCTGATGATGAAAGTGGACATCTAAACTGTAGTGTAAGCTGATTAAAGTTGCAGTTGTAACATGTAAACATAAAACTTATTGAAATGTTAAACTAGACATAAAGTTTAACCTGAGATGAGGTTGGGGTTTAATCGCGCGCGAACCGCGAAGGCGCTCACCTGACATTTCGTGAAGCACCGGATGCCATGGTGATCTCTCACAGTCACAGCTTCTTGTCACAAACATGTAGGTATTCATCGATTCAACTTATAAGCAGAAACGGGTGCTTTGATCGATGTGGAAACTGCCGTGCCAATAGATCTTCAGCTATGTGACTGAAAGTAACCACGGCATTGTGCTCAGCCATAGAACCAAAAAGGCCATCTGCAACTACCTGAAACGGGGTTCTTGTGATTACACTTAAAGGCACCAAAGCAAATTGTAATGTGGAGTTTTCATATGGACAAGCAAACCACAGGCACAAGGTGCTCTTATATATATGCTGCAAGTTCTAATCACCTGTTTTGGGCACATAAAGCAGAACATCTCAGGGTCCGTGCTCCACTCATCTTGAGAGATCGATTCTCCTAATGACTCCAAAATTTTCAGTTGGATCAAAACTCAATTTTCTTTAATGGAGCTGGACTGCTTGAGGAATACTTCAGAACAAAAAATAAAGCGAGCGTGTCTTCCCATATTTCGCTTTTGCACGGGACACTGAATCATGTGACTGACATGCAGGTTCTAGCAGTCGTTTCTTCGTACTGACAGGTTGGGAGCAGAAGATCACCGAATAATCTGAACATCTCCTTCACTCATGCCTTCCATGTTTTCGTTGAAGTTGAAGTTCAGACAATATTTCTAAAAATGGTAAGCCGTAGGTGCAGCCTGGGAGAGTCTCCTTGCCTGAGCTTAGGCGCTTACCAATTCAGTTGAAACATTTTGGCTTAATACGTAGTATTAGCGATTGTTAGAGCATGTATCAGGAAAAGTAAACTAATGTTATGTTTATTTCATCTTGAGCACTCGCGCACATTAGCTGCTTAGCCTTTTAATTAACCTCCGCTGTACACTTTTCTCTCTAGAAAGGCCATGGCTACGCGGGGTAAGCGCGTAGAGCTATTTCCAAAACATGAAAGGCCATGGCTAGAAAAAATGTAAGAGGATAACGTACACAAACACATACCAAACAAAAAAACAAAAAGAATCACTATAGCAACGGGACCATGACAACCACTACAATAAACATAGCCCACTTTATCACCAAAGCACCATCGGACATATACTACCAACCGTGACGCAGAAATAACAAGTGAAGAGGTTGGGAGGGAGAGAAAGAGGATGTTCTCAATAGCGGTATCTCTAAAGAGGAGACGCCTTTCACAAATAAATACCATGAACACTAAATGAAAACCAAGGCTTTTAAGCCTTGAGGCAGGGACCTCGTGACAACACGTCCGGCAAGTAGTGTGGCACCAAAGACATCACTATTGTTGGTCACCAGAGTGAGCCGAGCAGGAAATTCATGTGAAAATCATGTACCTCCTAAACCATCAAGCCAAAGCACAAGGTGGGTCACCTAAGCAACATAGAACTTACCATCGCTATGCATTCATGTGAAAAATCTCATACCTCCTAAACCGTCACACCAAAGCACGATGTGGGTCACCTAAGCAACATAGAACTTGCCATTGCTATGCAAGACAAGATGTTATGGGTTCGAATCCACAACAGTAATCTTGTGGTTCGACATGGGTTGATGTGTAGGCCTTCGGCGGCTTAAGCACTAAGCCCTACGTGAAGCAATGGTGTTCTTGGTGTAAAGGAATACTTAATTGAGTTTTTACAGTGAAGAGAGAGATGTTAGTCTAGAATTTGATCTAGTAGGACCGATTAAATTCTCAGATCGATCCATCTGATCCCTTTTAGATACCTTCTATAGGAGTCCATGTGCTGCTCATTTATCGGGTGCGATAGGTGTACAAACCTTGTGGTGTCCGAGGTTTTCCTTGGGTTTCTCGGCCTAGGCTTTGGTCTTCTTCTCCATGGCACCGCCAACCCTCCGTTGTCTTGTAGCCAGGGGCAGCACCGCAACCACCCCATGACGTTGCTACCATTGCCGGGGGCAGGCAATGCTGCAATCACCCCATAATGTTGCTACCACTGCCTGCGCTGACCGTCAAATACAATATGTTGTCGGCGCATCTTCACCGAGTGGGTCTTCTTATGGTTTCCTTGATATGCTAGACTTCCATCCTCGCATGGAGGGGAACTACCATGCGGGTCCAGGGACTCCTGCTACTCAGACACGCGAGAAACTCTATCGTGGTGTGTCAGGCTCGGATGTGACCCTATCAAGAAAATGGTTGACACCTTGAGAAAGTTGAGGCAATTTGACTCTCCAAGAAAGTTGAGATACTTTCACTCTCTAAAAAAGTTGGAATGACCTAAAATTTAGAATTGATGGTGTATTGCCTTGAGAAAATATTTTACCCATAAACCAATGCATCTTTTATTTATACTTTCTTCTGTGCGCATTAGTCTTTTAACAGTCATCCCTCATTGTTGATTAAAAAATATAACCATATCTGTTTATAGAAAAATATATTGACCAAGTTGTGAAGCGGACTCCACTTTTTATTTCTTTTCTACAAGCCAAGCAATTCCACAAATATAGGTTCCACAAAAGTATATAAAATTAAATATTAACAAACGATGCAATTTTTTTCATGAGTCCAAAACTGCACAAAACATATGTACTCACTCTGCCGCTCCACCCCCACACTCTGCACAAAACATATGTACTCACTCAGCCGCTCCACCCCACACTAAATCATCTACATTGATAGTTTCTTCAAGCCACTTGACACACGTAAACGTTCACATTAAAAGAATCTTTGCTGTAGCGGTCAAAAGTTACCATCTCTTCTACGGATCTACTATGATGTTCGGTTCCTTTCCCTCTCTAGGCTCTCTAATTTATCATCTATTCCTTCCGCTCCAAAAAGAATCTTGTCAAAAAAAAACTTAGACTTTGTTATAACTTTTCTAATGAGACCCACCATTAAAAATACCACTACATTTCTAAATTTTACCACACTCTATCTATCCATAGGAAGAATATTTCGGATACCATGATTCTTTCTCATTTTATTTTGCATAAATGGCGACAGTCTTTTAGAAACACCCAATAAGTTTAATCTGGTATCTGTTGTTTCTTATTTACCTTCTACTCAATGTAACCATGATCAGTATAATTGGGTCGCTTCATAGATACACAGAAGGCAATTTTATCTACTGCACAAAGCCACGAACCGAATCCTACGGTGACCATCCAGAGGTAGCGCCCCGTTCTAGTGAGAAATTCCAGTTTCCCCCAAATCTACCAAATCTTCTCTGAGGTCATGAGACTTCTAGGTCGTCGATGTCCAAACATCCATCCTGGCTGCTCTGCAGCGGCGCCTCGTTCTCCTCCTTCCGCGCGCCCCAACAATGCAGGCAGCTACGAGGCCGCGCGTCACCACGCCAGCGACCTGCCTTCCCTGCGTCGGGCGACCTCGTGTTACGGTCTGGGTGTATTTCTTTCAAGTCGCTTCTGCCAAAACGTAGCAGAGTACTACACATTGAGTTAACTTCAAATCTTTGTGTGGCATTTCAGGTAACCGAGTTCTTTGGTGGTATTTTGTAGATCTCATGATCTTTTGGTGCTACAGCACCAATTTTCACTCTTTTCTGGGAAGGGATGACTGAGTACTGACTAGATGAACAACTATGTAAGCAATCTGGTTCTTTGACATCAGTTCCTATAGATATATGTTAAACAATCTTTTCTGAAAGAAATTCACCTTTGCATAGTGATCCATAAGTTTAGAAGATATATTTCTTAACCACATATAGCCTGTTTGTTTTTCTCTGAATAAATGAGTTACCCTCGTGGGTTTCTTGAGATGTTACTCTTTTTAGTCCTTCCTCTCTCAGACACTATAGCTAACTGACATTAAGTACTACTTACTAGTAATTGATGTTTCCCTTTTCTTTGTATGAAACAATATTCATTGACTGTATGCGTGGCCCTTTAACATTTACAATTAACTCCAAAGGACATTACACACAGAAGGTCTGTTACTCTATCATTATTTGGAATGGATAGAAGATAGGATTACTATATATAATCTTGCAAAATTGGCACGCTGACAAATGAAAGGTTCAATGTTGCATGGTGGATGCTATCTTGTGAAAGGCTGTATATAGTTGTAAAGCGCACTGCCATGATCTGTAAATATGACACTCTGCCTGCTTAACACCTGATACATATAGTACTTTATTAGCTACCAAATGATACTAGAGAAAAACTAACTCTTCATTTTTGTGGGGTTGTATCTTTTCTTTATTTTCCTTTTGACCCATTTGAATCTGGCAAGCTGACAACAAATACAGGTGTTAGATGGATCGGTGAAGCCTTTTTGGATTTGCCTTCTTTGATGTTCCGTGCCATTTTTTTTACCTTTTTCTTACATGTATTCTGGAACATTCTTCTTTTGGTTCAATATCATGTAGCTGAGATTTAGAAAGTGTCTGCTGTACATCCTTGTTAAAAGAAGAAAAAAAACTGCCACAACAAAAATACATCATTTAGCAATTTAAATTCTAAAACATATAGATCCAAAAGCAAACCTTTTAACAAATCTAACCTTGCATACTGATGTTCTGTGCCACTTGTTACATAGTTTTTTTTTTGTTTGGTTGTGTGTAAAACTGACTATATATGGATTAGATTGAATGTGCATTCGACTCACTTTCCTCTGATATTCATATTCAAGATGACAATGATAACAGCAACAACAAAGCCTTTTGTCCCAAGCAATCTTACGTAGACTAAAGATGAACACTAACAGAAGCTAAAAACAGGATAATTACATGTGGAAATTAAAATAGTACTTGTATTTCTAGTAGAAAATAATATTAAATGAAATATCAATGTCACAGGACATAGTTCTAACACATGGATTACTAATCTCCATGTGCTTTTTGCTAAAATCTATTATCTTGGGATAAATTCCATTCCTTTAAGTCCCCCTTTACTTCTTCCCCAATGGTCAGTTTTGGCTGACCTTGCCATCTAAATTTCTTGAATTCATACCATCTAAATTTTGTTTTTGAAGGTTTAGGGTTTAGTGTGTATTTTACCTATATAACATTTCTGTATATTCATGGGCTTTTCTGCAAAAAATATGGTGGTTGCCGATGGATTTATGCGCAAGGGAAAGGCTTACTCCAAAGGAAAATTCCCCATTTGTACCCACCGGCCACCGCTGTGGCATACTACCTTATATACCATCGAAGAAAAGGGGGGCGGAATCGAGGAGCTTCCAGCACTCCTTTAGCCTGATCCCAAGAAGGTTTTGGATTTGGCAGGTAAACTTCTCCCCGTATTTGATTTGTACAAGGCAGGTTGAATCCCTATTGATTCCAATCGAAAACAAGATCTGTTTTCATGGCATCTATCTAAAAAGCTACCAATTTTCCTTTTGTGTGTTCTTAAATCTGCTGCGATCTAAATTTCTTGCACATCTGAGCTAGTTCATCAGGGGAGAATTTCGGTGGTTGTTGCCAAAGTTGGTGTGAGGGTTGTGAATATCCATAACCACTCGTAACTCAACAACAGTCGCGACCAAAAAAAGGAGCGGCAGCTCTTTGTCTCTGCCGCCGGGATCTGCAGTCTGCCTCAACTCTGTCAGCCCCTCGCGTTGCCTGGAGGAGGGGTAGAACGCGGATCCCCGGTGTGCCGATAGGTTAGGTTAGGTCCTAGTTTCTCTAGGTTTGGTGTCTACGGTGGCGGCATCAAGACGGTTATGGCTGCACAACTTTGGAATAAGTTCCTCTGGCATCGTTTCCATCCCGTCGACGTGTTCTTCAACATTGGCTAGTGCCTGTGAGGGAGGTGTCCGCTAGATCTGGAATCTTGGTGGTTCCTGTTTAGGTGAATTGTACTCGGCTTTGTTGCCGACGAGGATGGTGTCCTTAAGAGTTGGGGGCCATGGTGGTCGACACATGTGGAGTGGGTGGGTGGTGGTGGTAGGGGGAGACATGTCTTGTTCTTCAGTTTGCGGTGTCAAAGGAGAATTTCGGAGGTTGTAGCCAAAGTTGGTGTGAGGGTTAGGGGCAAGATGTCGCCAGTACCCCTTGTTGCTGGCGAGGACCAAGTGATGGCAAGGTCCAAGTGAACTTAGATGTATACATGCTTATTTGAACACCATGGGTGGTATATGTCATAACGAATGTTCACTTGCCAACAATATTCACAGAAGGCTAGTCTATTCATATGTAAATACTGCTACAATGCTAACGCTCTTGTAGACAGAATAGCAAAAGCTGCCCAGTTGAGGGAGAGAACGTTCGTGGCAACAAAAAAATCCCCTCGCTGGCAACTCAAGAAACAGTGTCTGGGCGCTGGCCTGTGGTGCATGTGTTTGTTTTGGGGCTTTGGGTCCTCCTAAAAAAATGGGTATTTGCAGTGGTCACCAGGTCAGAATGTAGTGGTTGGCCAATGTGTGGCCCTATAGGGTGAAGCCGCGGTTCTGGATTTTTTTCTTGGCCTTGTGGTTGAGGCTTCTTATTAATCATATGGCCTTGGGAAGCTATTCTTCGGTTGAATTTTAAATACTGCTACAGTCATACTGTGTTTTGACATGCAACATGTTTGGTTCCAGTATATTTATATGAAATAACCTGCGTTTATTTGCTACTTTGCAGATATATTGACCATTGTGACTTTCTCCATTCCAGCCTGTCTGCAGTACTTAGGACCAGCTTTTGTTCATAGTTCTGTACTTACAAAAAAATTCCAGCATTTTGATTTCTGCACCGCATAGGCTCTGAGGAGATCTACATATTGCTTCTCTTCATTCATACCCTCGTTGTAGCACTGTTGCTGGTTGCCACCCCACTTTGTGCACTATCCTTGCTGTCTCTCATGGGCACTTCAAAGTGTTTCCTGTTTATGAGGATCCTTATCTTGACTACCATGGCTATATCAGTTGCCTTGAAAGCTGCAATCATTGGGGCACTGGTAACTAAGAGGGACGACAAGTTTGCTGAGCTCATGAGACTCCCTGACATATTTCTTGTGCTGTTTGTTCTGCTGTGCTTTGACTTTTCGATATATCTGGCATTCAATCTATTGTGGCCTGCAAGAACTTCAGTAGCTGAGCAAATATGCTCACAGGTCTTGTTGGAAAATGGCCATGATTACAAAGTTGGCAACAAGAGGAACCCCTTAACAGATCATTTACTTGGAGAATTCAAGGATACCATCAAAACGGTGGGAATCGGGCATGAACCAGTTCTGGACTCTGAGTTTGAAACTACTTTACAAGTGCAAGTCATGGCCTTTGATGAGCAGGGTGAAACATTTGATATCATTGAGACGCCCTTGTCCAAGACATCCAAAGATCAATTGGGTCAAACTGTCGGTAAAGAAACTCCTGTTTCTAAGGCCTTACATTTTCACACTACTGATTCAATTTCATGCCATGATTCACTTTTCCTCTCTGAGGATGATATTGCAAGGAATCTCATTCCTCCTTATGGGCAACCTTCATCAACTTCTGAGTTCCATTCAGGCAAGAATATGATTGCCATGATGAATTATCTTGCTGCTGAAGGTTTTGCTAATGGAGAAGTTGTAAGGGATGCTGTTTCTGCTGCCTTAAGTCAACAAGTTGCCGAATTGACATCCATAAGACGTAAAGAGATATATGACACTGTGAGATTTCCTAATAGATATGCTAGTAGCATGGAATCAAAATTTCAAGTGCTTTTATTTCCTGAACAGCACCAGCTTGCTGACATTCTTGATGATTTCTGGGGGAAGTTGTTTGACCTGCATGGTGAATTGACAGAAAAAGGAAATGCCATAAGGTTGGACCTTCTTATTGGGCTGGATGTTAAGGAGATCAAAAGCTGCCCATGCTATTTTGATGTATTACCTGGAGGTCTATGTGATCCTTTGAAGCTAAATTTCGATACCATGAGGATGCCACCTTTGTTTGGAATCAGTAATAACATGTGCCTTGAACATGGAAATTGCACATTGCCTGCTGTTGTGGCATTCAGAAGGTACATCATGGACTCATTCCTCACGGAGGATCCTACACTATTGAAGGATGAGGAAGCATCATATTTTGCCATGAGAAATGATCAAGTACAATATGAATTTCCCATTGGCATGGGAATTCAATTGGAGGAGCTGAACAACATGGAAGTTTTGGTTCAAAAATGTCCATCACAGAAAGTAGCTCAACAGGCTTCCAAGACAAATGTTTATTTCTCCTACAATGAATTGAAAGGGCTACTCTTGACTTCTTTTCGGGCTTGTATTCTGAATATATCGGGGAAAGCTGGTTGGCTGTTCGAGAACAGAGGCGGGTATGACGAGAAGCTAGTAGACATGGCTTTTGAAATGGTGATGTTTGGAGATATACATCCAAGTGGGGTATTCTGTCCAAATGCAGTAGTTGGTCCTGATGGTAAAATATTCAACCTGAGCACCTCAACCCTTGGTTGTGGAGATGGATGTATGTGGCAACCTACTCTCCTTATTAGTTTTGGTGTTTGGTGCATTCCTAGAATATTTGAAGTGCTTCTTTCGGCAAAGCGACCTGTGCCTTTTGGGAAGTATAGTAGGGTTCTCAATCGCCTTCAGGTAAAACTCTCATCTTTTATTTACAAGTGTTCTTTTTTTTATTGAAAATCTGTTTAAAAAAGTCTCAATTATGCCTGTATGTATGCATAAGAAAGTTGCATCAGTGGTTCTCCAAATTTGTCTTGCACGCAACCTCCGTATTTTGAAGATAATCAATGGAGTTTTTTGTCAAGAAAACAAATGAAAATGAGTAGCTGATAAGGAAAACAAATGAAAATGAGTAGACAAGACCAAGGTTTTTTTTATTTCTGGTGGGTCAAATATTGCACTCAGTAAAATTGCTGTTGTTTTTGGTTTCCGGAGTCAAGGTCACAGTATAGCTTGGATTTGTGAAACTGTAAAGGTGGTTTGACACCAATAGCATGAAAATGCATGATCTGAGTATTCTTTTTATTTGAAATAATTGCTATATTAAAATAATTTACAGTGTTTCCATAATTCCATTTATGCATTCTAGAAAGATGGTTCCTGTTACTAAGCTTATTCAGCAGAATTATGGTGAACTCACTCAATTATAAGGGCCACCATTATGATATGATATAGAGATCAGGTGCAGTAAGTGTAGGCCCTTGACCATGCTTTATCTTTTTTTTTTCGATGCGGGATAGTCCCCATTTGCATTAACGAATGGGAATCGTTCGCAGAAAAAAAATGCATGAATATGGACCAGGATCAGTAGAAAACCAAGCCCACATTCTAGAGCAAAAAGAAGATAATACCAGTACCTGACTCAGATGTTGGACTTAACCTGCCTATTACTGCCAACCATTGGAGGGTCATTCCTGCACAACATGAACCAAACCAAACGACTAGGAAACTATTATGGAATATGTACAAATGCCATTGGAAGGCAGACATAACCATGCCAACTCTAGCACTCCTCTAGCTGAGCACCTTTGTTGCCTTCGTCTCCCTAGTCGTCCTCAGTTGCAGTGATCCTCAACGTAGGGTGTTGTTGTGGCATCACAATCATCTGCAGCGCAGCTTGAAGCAGTAACACAGCACCATCAAAGACTTTCTCCTTAAGACCATTCTTGTACAAACACTTAGCTAGATGCACACTAGGTCTAAACTAGCACATCCTTAATGTTGTGCTAATTGTCATGATCAACCATCAAAATCCAAGTGCTTCTACATTCTGATGGTCTGGAACGTCCTCAATGACAGTGTATAGGTGGTATGTAGCCTTAACCTTCAAAAGTAGCCATTGGGAGAACATACTGAAACTCTTTGCATCAGACTATCCATTTAGTACACTTCTCTGCGAATTGAAAATGTTTGTTGTTATAGACTTAAGAGCATTGGACCATCTGATGATTTAGAACCTTGAAAAATATGTCTGCTCAATTTGTCCAGTGTAACTGAACGTCTGCTGAACCCACTGTGCCCACCTGATCACAAAAGTTGCAATAAGTAAAACAGTTGTAACCTTTGCTCCAGACTCTGATTTCGAAGATGATGTTTGAGCTCTAGTGTTCAAATTTCATTCGACCAAAGTTAAGTCTATTATACAAGACCAATTCAGTCATTTTGTCCTGGCTTTGTTTTTCCCTCTTTTTGGTCAGGATTTGTTTCTTCAATGTCTTGTGTGGTCCTTTGGTCTAACAGAGCTGGGTGCCACCCAAACCACTCTTTACACTATGCCCAACTACGAAACAAAACCTATCTATTCCCATGTCCCAGCCTCCCAACCCCCAACGGCCCAACCCCTACCAACCCACACACATAGAGCTTGTAACCAGACCATATTCTATCTTTTAATACAATGGCACACAGTTCTACATGTTTCATGGAAAAAGTAAAAATCTATTCCCAACTATTCGCTTGACAACTGGTCACTGAGGCTAAACAATAGGTCTTTGTGTCTTCATGGACTTTTATTGCTTGCTTACTTCCTGGTTCCTCCTGACTCCATCTTCTATCAATGAGACTCACCTTTTATATGGGCACAAATATCATCGTGCGTTTTGAGACCAAGAGGATGATACTTCCAACATATCCTATCTACTTGTGTGTTTGCTAGACAGTTCTGGCAAACCTGTTAACACCAGCTTGACTTGGTCGAATCTCACCAAGACAGGTTGAGCGAAGCTTTGCAGAGAGGAGGAAAGCAAGCCACATAATCGACAAATCTCAAAGGAAGGGGTTTTAAAGAGCTATGATTCTGGAGCTTGGACTTTGTGACTCCAAAGGAACAAATGTGTGTTTGATGACGCCCTACTGTCCCTCCAGAATGCACAACACTTTTTCGAGGAGCTGAAGCTTTGGGAACTAGCTGGTGCCTGTAAGTTTCAAGAATTAGGCCTAGGTTGTCGTGGTTGGTTCAGTCTGAAAGCCTACGGTTGTACCGGCAGTATCACAGATGGTCAGACTGGAGAAGAAGCCCAAGACTAACAACCCACCGCAGTTGTAGCGATGTCGCAATGCAGATGCTGTACTGAGTAGAAACCGACAAGTAGTAGCTCATGGGGATGATAGACTTTTCTGTTATTGAAGTAGCCAAGGTCGAGGTGGACGTGGTCGAAGCCGTGTAGGAAGCACAAGTCTGAATCATCAACAGAGGCACACTAGTACACATAATCCTGATCTTTGATCGGGAAAAAATAAAGACACAACAGCAGCAGTAGAGGACATCTCCATGTAGACCTTTGGGTACCCCTAGCCAGATGTGCCAGCCCCCCTGCTCTTTTTCTTCTACCATGGTGAACCCATGGTCAATGAAGGAAACAGAGAAGGGGAAGGAGGATGACCGGTAGCCAGCGGCGTCTCGCAGCTTAGCGCCGCCCACAGTGCAGCATCCTCACGTCCACTGTACTGGCATTTCTCTTCCGTAGCCGCACTCACGTGCTAAGAGCGGCGGTGGCGGCAAGTGGGGAGGTGCCTGATGGGCGGAAAATTGAGCCATGGAGAGGGAGATTGGAGAGGGGCGGATGATGAAGAAGAACACAGGGTGGGGTGGCAGCCCGACGGGGTGGTGCAGTCTCCTACGGAGTGCTCCTCCTTTGATCTGTTGCTGCTTGACGATGCTAGGCAGGAGATCAATCAAATCCATGGTCAAAACCTTCCTATCAGGGTGTTGCCCTCACAGAGATCGCTCTACCGGGGGTGGCGTAGCGGCAGCGGTAGCAGAAGCCTTAGGGCTCCTTTGGATCAACCATTCCTCTTGGGGATTGGAGGGTAAGGGTAATAGAGATATACATAGATAGATATGTATAGCCTGACTTGTATTAGTAGTGGTTCCTTGAGTCATCTCAGCCGAAAACTGCATGGGGCTTATATTGGCTAGTGGCCGAACTGCCAAAGAGCATGAATGGTAGCATCGCTCATAAATAGGCACGTGTAGGATAGATGGTGATGACAATAAAGTGGCCAAACTTGCTGTGTAAAAATTTTCCAAGCGCTTATGGAAATTTCATGACTTTTTGCTTGAAATATGTGGAACTTTGGTGAATTCTAGTTAAAACATGCATTTCAAATGTGAAACTTGCTTGAATTTTTGCTTTAAAATTGTGAAACTTGGTTGGACCTTTATAAAACCTGCTTATTTTTGTATAATACGCAGGAGAGTTGTGTATCCTTGCATTAACAAGGAAAACCTGCATGTTTTTCAAACTTGCTTAATTATGATTACTTGAAAGTCTGTACAACCTTTGTGAAGCCAAGCTGAAACTTGCTAAACATGGAATCTGGGACTTGAAGTTTACTGATCTCTAATTTTGAAAACTTTCATTTGCTTCCTGTTATCCTGTTGGAAGGAAGATGGAAATGGACTTGCTTCCCATGTGCTTTGGTGTACATTATCTTGATAATGCCTATTCTTAAGAGTTCCGATAACAGAAAAGTTACATTTGTAACTGTCAGATATAGAGTGCTGAGCAATGTAGTTAACTTTCCCTAATGGTAGTCATCGTAAATGGGAAAAATTGTTCACTAACAGATATGTATGCATTCATTAATAGCATTCAGTATGAGATTGAAATGTTGGCAAAAAGTCATAAATATCGTTCTTTCTTGGGACAATTGCACAACTGCCTGAGACACAGATAGAGGACTATTAATTTCACAAGTATTTTTTTCTTCGTATTTGAATTTTTGGTAAACTATGGACCCATTTTCAAAGAACTAAGCAATCTTTTAAGTTGTTGCTGGAGAATTGGTTTAAATCTTTTTATTTAGTTTCAATAGCTAGGATTTTCTTTCGGGCTTGCTGCTATGCACGTAACTTCCGTTTGTATAGTTTTTTATAAGAGAAATTGATAGGGATCTCTCCTACTGACATCATTAAAAATGGATCCATTTTCAGCTAAACAATATTACCATTGTGTCGGTGACCAGCTTACTGATTTCTACCACTGTACAGGGTATTATTGATCCAGCATTCTCGAAGCCTGTTCAACCTTTTTCCACATGTCGGTGCACCAAAAATGGTAAAGTTGTGAGAGTCCCCGATGGAACCCAGCGTATCAGTGTAGAAGCTGTGTTGGAAATGCTGATGGAAGTTGAGGCCACCATATTTGGCGCGGAGGATGCTGAAGTCTTTGACAGGGAGAAGAAAGACCTGAAATCCACTCTGAACCGCTATAAACTCCTGCTCTCCAAGGTGGCATCTCAGGAGTAGGTCAATATAATAATAGAAGTTGAACTCTCTAGCTATGATCACAGATTTCTGTAAAATAAAAGCTGATGAACTCTCCTCCAGCTGTGGTCACAGATGTCTGTATGTCTCTGTCATGTGTGTTGAACTCTGACAAAAACTATGTAATAATGTTATGCTACATGGTATGAGCTTGTGGACTCTAATAATAATTTGACAATTCCTTAAACTCTCCTTAGTTCTCATGTTACGATGGATGGAATTGACAAAAGCTTTGTAATAATGTAATGCTACATGGTATGATAGATGGAATTGAAAAAACTACCTGTTGTGTTGTTGGCTAATTACATGAAAAGACAGATGCAGCACACTGGGGGCGATCCCTTTGCAGCAGCGGGGGTCTGTTGCTGCCATGTCGAAGAGGCGTGTCGCTAGCTTATTACTTGGGACTTGGGACTCGGGCGAGAAAGTCAAACCCCATGGAATGTCAGGTTCGATCTGGCACAGTTAAGTTTATCAAGCCTGATCAATTTTGGTGAACTATTCGAGGATTTGCCGTACCTTATTATGCTGCAGAACAAGGTTGTGTAAATGAAACTGGACTAGGAACCTAACCATAAGGGCATCCAGAGTGTGCAAAGATCACTGGCCTTGAAGCCTAGTTGGCATCTGTAGGGGCGACAGTATACGTGCCGGAAACCGATGTTAGCGGAAAAAAAAAAATCAAAAGACCAGACCTCATGGTTGAGGCCGGGTCTCAGGAGTCAGGACCAGACCTACTGCTAGAGTTGCTCTTACGTACTCTTTTTTTTTTTGAGCAATAAGTTGCTCTTACGTACTCTGAAAGAGATGCAACACAGCATAGCAAGTGTCCTTGTGCGACAACCTGAGATGGAATCCACGTTGCGATTGTGACTGAGTTTGGGATGCCACTTCTAGGTACCGCGTTGACATTCATAAAGACCAGTAGTTGCGAATTACTTGTGGGATAAAGTCAAACTCTACGCGTATACATATCTGATAAGAGTTCTTGTCAAGGCATCTATTCCAACATTATCTGGTATAAACTGAGGATATATTTTGCAATGGAAACTGAACACCTAGTGCATTTTCGGCTAATCTGTGAGCACCCCCGGTCGGCCAACCACTGCTCTTTTGAAAAAAAAAAAAAATCTTCGGTCCAAACGAAAGGTTTGCAATGGAAACTGAACACCTGGGCCGGTATTGTGCTGCGGGCACCGTCAGTACTCGAGTGTGTGTACCGCAGTCGGTCACTGACGATGCCTATTGCGCCATGGCCCTGACGTTCACATTCACATCGATAGTCTCGGCGTCCCACGCCCGCATTATCGGTTTACCGGTCACACACTCACAGTAGAACATGACACCACGACGAACGTGGAACGTCGCAGCGCGACCTTTAGTAGTACTACGTGACAACGTCAGTGGGCGACAGGATACGGAACGCCACACCACGAGTGGCCATGGCGCGAGACCATGACGAGCGGAGGATCGGATCGGGGAGTTCAGCTGTGAACTGATCTGCAGGCAGCCGCGCGAAAGCGACGGGCAAAACGGCCCGGTCGACGCGGACGCGGAGCACCTCCCACGCCGAGCGCACCAACGGGCGGTCGCCTTCTCGACGCTTCTTCGCGGTGACCGGCCATCCAAGCCGAGCGAACAGAAATCCGCTCCGCGAGGTTGGAACGGCCCCGTGCGGCCGTGCGTGTCGTGCACGGGCGCCAGAACATGAACATGAACATGTAGTGTAAGCACGCGTGGTTCGTGCCGTGAAAGCAGTCAGGAGCCGTGAAAGCTGCAGTTGCTTTCCGGCGGTTCGATCGGGGCCCCGTGCCTGGGACGCTTGCGGGGGCGTTTTCTGATAGCGCTGTGCCCCTGCGTGCGGCTGCAATTTGCCTGTGTTTGGTAGAACGTGTGGACGGCGGGTTCCGCGCCTCCAAGTGGGTCTCCAGCGCCCGGTGTCCGAGCGTGGTGACTGACCCGAGCCACTCACACGAGTTCCAGGGAGGCAGTCATGAATGAGCAGCAAATTAGGCAGTGGTAACCGGTAAAGCTGCTGCTGCCAAGGAAGGACATCGTGACGGCCAACTGACCAAGACTAGCTCCTCAGCATGTGAGCTGATGCGAGTGGTCACTACCGTCCTCCACAACAGCAAATTCTGATGCGGATCTCGAGATCTTTTTTTGCCGTTTACTGATTATAGTAGCATACATATGGAGGAAAGACTCAAATCTCAAACTGTAGTACAGCAGAAACCAGAAAGACAGATCTCTAGTCTTTGCTCACGCGATCCACGAGGATGCTCAGCAGCAATTGGATGTTGCAAGTAGAAACTTGAGTGTTCCGCGGACACTCTGATCGAGACAATGTGATCATGTGAACAATACAGGTGAGAATTGGATTACCTGTTTTCCAGTGGAAAATTAACATTTTGGGCTGCCAAGCTTCTGCGGTCAGTTATTTTTCTTTCTTCACCAAACATCATCGCGGATTCAAAGTTTGGTGAGGAACGTGAAACTGAGCGGCTACCTGCACCCATCCGGATCGCAGCCACTTGACTGATCACTACGGCGATGACTGGCGGCGCATGCATGCACGCATTCACCTACTGTGAAGCACTATCACAACTCAGGAGCAGCCCTCTGAAAGTCCTTTTGACAAGCCACTTGACAGGAGTGCTCCACGTTTGGTTGATCTTTTACTGCCCTTTTCTATGTTTGAAACACGAACGTGGACCATGTTCAAAACAAAGTTTGAGAGCTTCAGTTGAGCTTTGAAATTGAAAGGTAGGTAGGTGAGATGGACAAAGAAATCGTATAGAAACAGCGCAAGAACAAGTAGATGATGATGTTGTTTTGTTGGATTATATTGACCCTTGCACCCCGGCCAGCGTTCTCTCATAGTACTCTATATATATGATCCTTGGCCGGCCGGCCCTCCAAAATATATTAGGGATAGGATAATAGTGTCACTTCTGATAAGTGTGATGTGTAGTCGCAAAAAAGAGAGAAAAAGATAAGTGTGATGTGAAGCGACTCAAAAAAGGCAAAAGATGACTTCTTTTCCGCTCTTGTGTGCGCAGCTAGCTAGGGTAAGATAAAACGACTCTAGCTAGTATGTTTTAAAAAACTGTATGAATGTGCTGATTTCATCATGGAAAGGATAAAATTCCAGTTCGGTCAGTATTTATGGTTGAAAGTTGCTCCACAGCGCTGAAAGTTAGAAGTCTCAAAACGGAGCATGGAACTCGGCGGACCATGGTCAAAATGAGTTTGTTGGTGAGCAAAATTTGTTGACCGGAGAAGGTGAGAATTTTGTGGTACAGTCAGTCCACAATGGGTTGGTGAAGCCATATTACAACTTGGTAACTGAGACAATCATGTTTCATGGACTAAACATGTGCTCCCTCCCCATATTAAACTACTTCTCCTTTTTTTTTGATGGGAACTATGTGTCTTCTCCTTTTCCTTCTTGTTGGGTATAACATGACAAAGCACGCGGACACTGCCAGTAACGCCTATATTTGGCAATGCTAAACTATAGTAATCCATTTTAAAGGGGTTTGCTATAATCCAGGCGACTGATTTTTTTTCCACCACTCAGGCGACGTTTAGTTCACCCCTTTTGATCCCCCCTCAGCCCACCACACGCACTCCGGCTGCATGCATCCATGCACGAACAAACATCGCCTGAAAATCTTGGCAAAAACCAGGCGACTGGAGTTTAGGAGATGTGCATTTTAAATTATAGAATATTCTATATTTTGTAGATATGTTGCTTTTACTGTATATCTAGATATAAAATAACAAATTTCAAGGCAGGTAATTTGTTAGAAATGTGTTATTTTATATCTGGACATGTTTCTGGCTTGAAATTTGTTATTTTTTATCTCACAAACGAATTGACAAGATATTTTACAAAGTTGTGTATTATCATATCATCTACATGTGTGATTTTTTTTATGAATTGAGACAAATTTTTTTATCATGGTTTGCACAAATTTTCATAAAGGTTGTGGTTTGCACCTGATACGTTGCATACTTATAAATACATAGCAAAAACTATGTATTCAGAAAACTCAAATCATTTCATAGTTTATTATTTATAATAGAGGAGTACCATCTTAGCAGCCATGTTCCTGTTCTCGTTTTCGAAATGGTACAGGAATGGGAACTTGAGGTATCATTTTATAACGTTGAGACGGAAACATTCGCGTTTCCGAAACGTAGATGTCACTGAGAATGGGAACATGGGGCATGCTCTCATTCCTAGGCTGCTAAGAATGCCATGTGTCTTAATATGTTTCCTCTATATAATAAGCACGCAACCTAACTGCATGTTTGGTTTGATGGTCGAATCCATCCGGCATGACCCGTTGCAGAATCGACTCATCTGACCACCTTTTCTTGGAATAACTCGGTCCTCTATGATCACCTCCGATTAACATTAATATTGCCTAGAATCACCAGATGACTGACAGCGTAGCTCCATACAACAAACCATACAATGTGACCTGCTTCGGTCGTAGGATTGAAGAATGATTCCAGATCACGTGGCACCATAAGTCAAACACGCCCTAAATATATTTGTTTTTTTCTAGGAAATCATAGGGAAATGAGAGTCTCACTTCCACTTTTCTACCGATGTCGGCGAGCCGGTAGACAGTAGTGGAGGGTGCATAATGCGCATAGGACCAAGTATAGATGATAGAGGTGAAGATTACATCACAAACAAATTACACTGAAGTTTAGCACTTACTGACAAGCTTCCATGACCTCACTGTATTATTGATTTGTGTTACGAGAAATAAAAATTAATAACAATTAAGTTGCATCTATATTTTTTTTCTGAAATCACCCACTTCTATCACTATAATATATAAAAGGTAACTTAAAAATAAACATGCATAATTGCATATTGTGCAGGGGCAAATCAATTGTACATGCATGCAAATGCGATAATGTATATTTCAGAAATGAAAAATGAGGCAACTTAATTGTTTCTATGCTTCTTGTTTCGACGACAATGGAAAATGAGGAGATCCTGTGCTCCACCGGTTCAACGATGCTGGTAGGTTGTTGTTTTTTTTTTCGTCAAAAATAAAAAGAGTAAACATATGTACAACACACACAAGAAAACAAACTCTCCAGGCTTTCACGAGTGTGAGAGCCCCCCTACAAAGAACAAATGCCTAATTTACATGGCATTAACTCCTAAGCCTAGAGGTGGCTCGTCAAACTGTACCAAAGCTAACCACGCCGAATAAAGTGTGTTTGGTTGCGGGACTAGTGAGTTGGAACCATTCCAACCCACGTTTTGAGTCGAACGAACGATGTTTTTTCTGGTTGGTTGCTCATTTGATTTTGCCAATAAAAAAAACCCATCCAGTTGTGTTTGGTTGAAGGTAAACCCGGGTTGGATGGCATGATAACACCGGACTATCCACCAACGTTGTCATTCTCACCTCTATCTCCCTCTATCAAATGAGGAGCGGGGCGCGGCGACGCCCAGCCTCGACAGCGCGCGGCCTCCCCGCCCCCTGGCGGCGCGACCTCCCAATCCCTCGCGCGAGCATCCCGACCCCGACCTCCTTCTCCGACCACCGGCGGTAGCCCCACGCCGCTCCGACCCGCTCCCCTCCCCATCTGGCTCCCATCCGTCCATGGAGGCGGCCTCCCACCACCCCGCAGCGGGCTCCATGGTGGAGTCGGCTGTCCTTCTCCTCCCCCGCGGCTGGGTGTCCCCCCGTCCTCCATGGAGGAGCTCATGCCATCGCGGCGGCACCGGCGCGCCACCCCACACCGAGGAGCGCGGCGGCTCCTCCCACGCCGGATCCACGTTTTTCAAAGCCCACTGGAGAAGCCCTAACACATTGCCTGCTGTACGTAGGCCAGTGCGTGAGATTTGTTTCCCGCTCATGTTCCCATGATTTCCCGCAGATATGCTCCAGGCTAACACATTGCCTTTTTGAGATAAAATGTTCCCAATTTCGCCATCTTTCATGATGCCTAAATAAATTATCCATATTGATCTATATCAACTTTTTTCTTTCATGTTTAAGAAAGTCTTTTCAAGAATATATTTGAATAAGTTCTTCACAGCACTTATTCGAGGAAGTTTTTAGAAAACTTGTTACCACAAAATTTCTTCAAACTTTTATGAAAAGTTATCCAATATAAAAGTCCTTGAAAAGCTTTACTACTCTTCTTGTAGAAGAGCGAAGTTCTCACAAGTTCTTCTGAAAAGCAATCTTCTGGTGAGTTAACATAATTTGTATTTCTAAACAAAAAGACACAAGCGCTACAGGCGCCTTCGTAGCGCGCGTGCCCAAGCAAGCCACAGCCACCAAGCTCTCATGTTTGGTCGTTCACTCGTTTGCATTAACATTGGGATTGGATTAAACTGAAAATATGATTCACATATATTGAAATGCATACTAGTTACAGCAGACCTTGCACAAAGCAGGTTATGGTGTTGCAGCTGTATAACAAGAATCCGTAGCATATTAACGAACATAAACAAATCAGGAATAAAAAGCATTAGCTAAAAATAGACTCTTCTGATCCTTGTATGGTTCTCTGTTCAGCAGATGGGCAGTGGCTCGCCGTTCCACTCCTTGAGGCACTCGAGCAGCGGGTCGATGTGCTTGCCCTGGTTGATGCCAACGAGCACCTTGTTGAGCTCCTCGCCGGGAGAGCGTGTCTTCTCGCCGGTGAGGTACACGGCTCCGAGCTCCTCGCGCACGAAGCGGTAGAGCGGGTAGGAGCGGCACTCGGCGATCCTGTTCGGTATCGCTGCCGTGCCGTTCTCGACAGCCGCCCGTGCAGCCTCCACCGCCTTGGGCAGCGCCGCGCGCAGCTCCTCCTCGAATAAGGCGACCTTGGCGAACACGGATGTCTCGGCGTCGAACTCGGCAGCGCCGTTGGCGAGGGCGCGCTCCACCAGCACGTTGCGGAGCTTCTTCATCAGCGGGTAGTTGGCGCTGCAGGGATCGTCGGCATACGCGAACACCGCCTCGCGCTCGATCTCCTGGAGCAGGTCCTTCTCGCAGAAGCGGGCGACGTGGAGGCCACCGGTGGAGTTGGTGCTCAGAGTCCTCTTCGCCACCGTCATCACGCAGCTCTTGACGGCGCTCTTGATGTTCTCCTCGATGTGCCGGAGATCGACCGCCTGGCACAGGGCGATCAGGAACGTCGCAGACATGAGCTTCAGGATCTCGATGGCCTCAGCGGTCTTCCTGGAGGAGATGAGTCCGAGCGAGTTCACGTCCTGGTTGTGCTGCTCCGCGCTCTGCACGTGGTTGGTGACCGGGTTCCCCAGGAACTGCAGCTCAGAGCAGTAAGACGCCATGGCGATCTCGGCGCCCTTGAAGCCGTAGTCCAAGCTGGGGTTGCGCCCGCCGGACAGGTTGGAGGGCAAGCCGTTGTTGTAGTAGTCGTTGACGAGCTCGGAGAACTGCGCGAACATGAGCTTGCCGATGGCTGCGATGGCGAGACGGGTGTTGTCCATGGACACCCCGATGGGCGTGCCCTGGAAGTTGCCACCGTGAAGAGCCTTGCTCCGGGCGACGTCGATGAGCGGGTTGTCGTTCACGGAGTTGATCTCGCGCTCGATGGACTTGGTGGCGGCACGGATGACCTCAATCTGGGGGCCGAGCCACTGTGGCGACGTGCGGAGGGCGTACCGGTCCTGCTTCGGCTTCATCAGCGGGTCCAGCTCGCCGAGCTTCTTGGCCAGCTTCATGTAGGAGCTTCCCTCCAAGATGTGCTCCATGATGGCAGCCGCCTCGATCTGTCCCGGGTGGTGCTTGAGCTTGTGGGTCAGGTGGTCGGTGAACTCGGGCTTGCCGGTCATGACCTCGCAGAACACGGCGGACAGGACCTCAGCAAGGATGGCGAGGATGTTCGCCTCAAAGAGCACGGTGGAAGCAAGGCCAGAGCCCACGGCCGTGCCGTTCACCATCGCAAGACCCTCCTTGGGCTGCAGCTCGAAGAAGCCGTGCTCGATACCGGCGATCTTGAACGCCTCGGCAGCGTTCACCTTGCTACCGTCTGGGGCGACCGCAACAGAGTTCTCACGCCCGGTGATGAGGCCGGCAATGTACGAGAGCGGCACGAGGTCCCCGGACGCGGTGACCGTGCCACGGAGCGGCAGGCACGGCGTGACGTTGGCGTTGAGCAGCTTGACGATCGCCTCGAGGATCTCGAAGCGGATGCCGGAGTAACCCTGGAGCAGGGTATTGATTCGGACGAGCATGGCCGCACGCGTCGCCTCGGCCGGCAGGACGTGGCCGTCAGTGCCGGTGCCGAACGCGCCAGCGTTGAGGAACCGGATGAGCTCCCTCTGGAGCGCGCCGCCCTCCTTGGTCCTCCTGTGGGAGGTGGCGCCGAAGCCGGTGGTGACGCCGTAGCTGTCCGTGCCGTTCATCATGCTGTTCATGACCCAGTCGCTGCTGGCCTTGACGCGGCCACGGGCGGACTCGTCGAGCTCGACGCGGGCCTCGCCGGCGCCGGTGGCCACGGCGGCCACCTGCGCGATGCGGAGGCTGGCGCCCTCGATCTTCACCAAGGGCTGGCGGTACTCGGCCACCATGCGCTTCACCTCGTCGAGGTGGCTGCCCATGAGCTCCTCCGCCGCCTTCCCCCAGTTAAGCGGGTCGGCGCGCGGCGTCGCCATGCACAGGCCGTTGCCGTTGGTAGCAGCAACGTGGCCGTTTTCGCACTCCATTGCAGTTGGGGCTGGCGATTGAACCCAAGGCACTTGTGCCGTAAATGATTTGGGATCAGAAGTAAGGCGACGATGGCCTGTTGCTCTGGATGGAGAAGAGCTCGTGTGATGATGCACTGGATGGTGCTGCTCTTCTTGGAGTGAGACGCAGGGGGAGGCTGCGTTTAAATAGCGGAGGGCTGCTGCCGCCCGCGCGTCTTGGGGTTCGGGGTTGGTCGACTTTCCAGTGAACAGAGCGAGTGCCGCGTTGCAAGTAAAATTTTTAGCGGGGCCGGCGGCGTGGAAAGCGTCTCGCCATTTCGTCTCGTGGTGGCCGACTGGCCGCTGAGGTCGCGGAGGACGACGGCTCGGTCGCGCGGGAGGGGGTTGGTGCGCCCGGGGGTTGGTGACTGGTGTGGGCAAGCTCTGTCCACCGTGCTTTTTCTGTTGTCTGTTTTGGTCTTGGTTTTGCACTGGTAACTGCTTGGGGGATACGATGGCACCAGGCACACTGCATTGTCTTATTGTTGATGCAATCAAACGTACGCATCAGGCAAGTAGGTAGCAGTAGTTCACAACGTTTTTGAAAGGCCATTGGTGTCAGCTTATTTGGCACGGAAAAAGCATATGTTTCGATCTAACGGATAGACCCATTATTTTGGGGGCAGTTAGAGTTTCAATGGGCAAATGCATTACCAAAATGGAGCAACCGATTAGGTAACGGTCAAAGTTAGGACGGCAAAATATGTAGTGAAAACTCAATGAACCATGGAAACATGGAAACTTGAATCGTGCATCGTTTTTTTTGAAGCCTCTCATCTGGGTACAGCTGTAGTATCTGTTCGTACACACGCACGTCCACTCGACACACGCACACTACACACACCACCTGTGTACAAACAAACCTACAACTACACTCAGATCTGAAGATCGCGTCTTTCTTGAGATCACCGAAGTCACCAAAGTACTCCGTAGACGACGGGCACGTCGTTATCCCATTGTAGCTTCACGCGAGAGAGGCGGACGCTTGAAACTCGTTCAAGCGGAAACTGGTTATTTTTTGGTAAAAACCCCGGTGCCAGACTCCCGTCCGATCCCCAGCTGGGATTCGAACGCGGGCCGGTGGCCTCCACGACGGGAGTGCCAACCACTACGCTACAAGCGCGTTGGCATCGTGCATCGTTGGATACCAGATCTACGGTGTACGGAATGTTTTGGAACATTTTGTATTTACCTCCCTGTAATGCCTCGGTACTTTTACTATAGGGACCCTGAACTAAATAGAAAATTTGCCGCCACATCCATTCAAATCGATGAGAAATCTTCCACCGCAAGCTTGCTTCCAGCCCAAGCTTCTAAGCCGGTACTGTAGGTACGTCACTTCTATCTCTCGGCCTTGTCTCCACCTCTCCAACAACGGAAACGGGCCCTGCGCCCTAGGTTCGCCGATTCCTGCTGGCTGCCGCCCACCGTCTAGGGTTAGCGAGTGCGGCAGTCTGCGGTTCTGCAGGCTGCAGCGCCGCCGCCCGCTCGGCGCGATCTCACGCGACTTGGAAGCAAACTTACTCGCTTCGAGGTTTCAATCAGAAATTTTAAATTTCAAATCTCGCCGGTACTGCAGGTACGTAAATCTGAAGTTTCAAATCAGCAATCAACACAAGACATCTCCCACCCTGAACGACGCGGAGCTGCGATCTGCAGAGGCAACGCCAAGCACGCTGCGGCACAGTAGGCAAGTAGTCCGCTTCTTAATCCCCTTACTCAGTTCACCGATGTGCAAATTGATGATTTTTTATAGCTAGATTGCTGGCGTATTGCTTCATCTTTTATTAGCCTGTACGTGATGCACTAATCTGAATTTGTCAATGCCATCTTGCTTCCACTAAAGCTCCTATTTGCTGGGAAGCAATATCTATTTTATTAGAAGAGAGACACTGCGTAGTTCTCCTACGTCAATAGCCTCTAGAAATTGATGGCATCCTGTTCTACATTTTTGTGTTCTCTGCACAAGTTTTCAGGATTCCAATGCCGACTGGACTAGTTTCAGACTTTCAGATTCAGTCAAAAAAAGTTTCAGACTTTCAGTCAAAACATGTTTTAGACTTTCAGGATCTATTTGGAACACAACTTTGATTTACTAGGAACTAGGTTGTTGAAAGTCCCTAGTTTGGTTTTGGCTAATTGATGAAACCTAGCACTAACCTTGTTTATCTAAGTGGTTGATTTAGAGAAAGGTTGTCCTCATGATGAGCATATTGAATATGAAGCATGACACGTGTCATGTGATCAAAGATGAAAATCAAGACGATGCTTGGCTCCATCGACCGGTGTTGAAGGTGAAGGGCTAGTCGAGGCTTCGGAGTGAAGGACCATGCGATGGTGAAGCTCGGGCAAGACTAGGCGCCGATGGACCGATGCACGGTGAAGGGCAAGTGAAGTCAGGATCGATGGATCGAGACGGTCACATGATGGTGTGAAGCGTTCATATCATTTGGAGGAACAAAATGGGCTCAAGGCAAAAGTATAACCGATAGGGCCATTTTGTTTTGCACTCAAGACACCATAGAGGGTGTGAGTGGTTTAGGATCGATAGCCGCACTATTAAGAGGGGAAGTCTTATCGGCTATTCGACGCACGGGTGCCACTAGGTGAATTCATGAAGTGCATTGCATGTAGGGCCTAGTGAGCTAACCTAACCTTTGGGAAATGTTTGTGAAAAGCTAACACACAAGCACATGGAGATGTACACTTGGTGGTGTTGGCACATTTACAAAGGTGGCGTTTGGGCGCACTGTGGTTTGTAGGGTAGAGATGGGTTTGGGTCCCTCTCTTCCTCCCGCCGAGCCTGTGAGGCGGGATTCGGCGCTTTCGGGAAAAATGGATGCATATTTTCCATTGCGCCGGATGCAAAATTTGGTTGAAATCATGCCATCTCTGTTGATCAAGTTGGTATACTTGTTGGATAGCATGTCGACAAGTTGGCGACAAGCAACGCGAAGGCTGCACCTGCGAGGCGTCGGGCCAGGGCGACGCGTCCCGGCGAGCGGAAGCCGACCGAAAGTTCTGGTTTTCGGCCGTTCGGCGGACGTCCGCGCCGGACGCGGGCCGGACGCGCGCGCGGCGGACGCGGGCTGGCCGCTTTCTGTCTTGCTGCGTCCGGGCGTCTTGGGCCTCGGCACAGCGTTGCTAAGTCGGCGCGAAGGCGGCGGACGCGGGGCGGTCGCGTCCGGCGTAGGCCGGACGCGGACCAGAAAGTCTCGGGCACCACGGCTCTCTCGGGCCCGCGGTCGCCGGACGCGGGCCGGACGCGGAGGTTTGAACGTTGGGCTGCCAACGGTCGGCTGCTGGGCGAGCGCGAAGTGGCGCCGGACGCGTCCGGCGCTTGGGCGCGGACGCGTCCCGCGGGTTGAAATCGGCCGGCCCGAGGGGTAACGGTTGGATTTCGCCTTGGGCTTTTAAATAGCCCCTTGGCCGGCCATGGGAGGCTCTCTTGCCCATTTCTACTCACTTGCTCATCCTTTGTGCTAGAGAAACACTCTCCCTCTCATCTCTCTTGCTTGTTGCTCATCCAAAGTGAGATTGAGAGATCACCTAGTGCATTGCATTGCTTGAGAGCATTCTAGTGGCACTTGTGGGTGGTTTAGCCGGTGGATTTCTTGTTACTCTTGGAGAGTACCGCTCCTAGCCGGCTTGGAGATTGTTGGAGGCGTTGGCAAGAGAAGGTGTATGTTCTTGGCCACCTCCGGTTGATTTGTAAGAGGTTATTGTGCTCACCTCGCGGGGATCGCGAAGAGTAACTCTATTGGATTGCGCGTGTCATTGTGTATCTCACTTGAGAGTGGCGCCTTGTGGTTTCCTTGCGGGGAAGTGCCTTGCGGGGCAAGTGGCTTGAGGGTCACACCAAAGGACCATCTAGGTGTTGATCGACACAACGGGTGACGTAGCTTGGCGGTGCCCAAGTGAACATCCGGGGATAAAACAATTGTGTTCATCTTTGTCTCCGGTGATTGGTCGTCATCGATTGTGTGTTGCCGATTGTAATTAATTGTTCATTCTCTCGGTGATTGGCAACCTCGACTCTACGCGTCGGTATAACAAGCTCCTACCCTCTCTCGCATTATCTTGTTTACATTCTTGCGAGTAGAATTGCTTGCGTGGTCGGTCGGGAACCACAACTTGTGTAGACTAAATCCGTGGGTAGAATTGCTTGTGTGGTCGGTCGGGAACCACTCCTTGTGTAGATTAAATCCGTGGGTAGAACTCTTGATCACTAGTGGTAGCTCTTGTGTGTACTTGTGATCACATACTAGAATTGTTGGATAGGAGACTTGCAACACCTAGTAGGCTAAGCATAACTTGCTTTCCGCCGTTTGTTTATCTAACGAAGTTTGCTTAGTGAGTTTGTAGAAATTTTTATAGGCTATTCACCCCCCCCTCTAGCCATCTAGGACCTTTCAAGTGGTATCAGAGCCGAGGTCACCGTTTTAGTGCAAGGCTTAACATCCTACGGTGTTAAGATGGCTCAAATTGTGTTCAACCATGTTGGGGGCAAACCGCCTATGTTTGATGGAGTTAGCTCATTTGACCATTGGAAGAGAAAGATGATCATGTATCTTGGTTCGATACAAGAGAGTGTTGCAAGTTACATTGCATGATTATGCCATACTTGATAATGATCATCTCACCGATGAAGACAAAGCCAACATCACATGCAATAGAATGGCTCTCAACACCCTATACAATGGCATTGATACAAAGGTGTTTGAGGGAATCAAGGATTTGGAGCTTGCAAGTGAAGTGTGGACTAGGTTGGGTGAGACCTATGAGGGCACCAAGGTTGTGAAGAGTGCCAAGCTATATGGACTCAAGAGTGAGTTCGAGAACTTCAAGAAGAAGGAGGATGAAACAATCATTGAAATGTTTCATCGTCTACAAGTGATTGTGAATGATCTCAAGAGTTTGGGGCACAAGACAAAAGATGAAGACTTTTGTCACAAGTTCTTGATTTGCTTGCCGAAGAGCTTCAAGATGTTGAAGCTAATGCTACAAAGAGATGGGCTTGAGAATAAAAAGCCAAATGATTTGCTTGGTGAAGTCTTGACATATGACAAGTTTGATCAAGATGATGAGAAGGTGGAGGAAGAGAAGAAGAAGAAGACCGTGGCATTCCAAGCCACCTCCTCCAAGAGCAAAGCACCAATCTTTGAAGAAGAAGAAAACAATGAGGAAGATTGTGACTTTGAGATTGATGATGAGGCACTTGCTCTTGTAGTGAAGAAGATGGGACACATGTTCATCAAGAGAAGAGGCTTCAAGAGGAACAACTTTAAGAAGCAAGAGCAACCAAGAAAGTGCTTCAATTGTGATAGCACCGAGCATCTACAAGCCGAATGCCCATATGAGAAGAAGAAGAACTACAACAAAGGCAAATTTGAGAAGAAGAAGCATGAGGCCAAGATGACACTCAAGAAAGGCAAGAATGGTGCATTTGTGGTCACTTGGGAAAGTGACAATGATGATGAAGATGAAGATTCAAGCAACAAGGCTATGGCTTCCATCGCTATCAACAAGAAGTCTTCATTATTCTCCACATCACCATCATGCTTCATGGCCAAGGAAACAAAGGTACAATATGATGATAGTGATGATGATAGTGAGATGGAATATGCTCACGGTGTTGATAATGTTGATGATGATGATGAACCGACTAAGGATCAATTATATGACTTGATGCAAGAAACTAGAGATATAGCTATTGCCAAGGAAAAGGAGTGCAAGAAGCTTTCAATGAAAGTAGAAATACTTGAGAAAGCCCTAGGTGAGCTTATGACCACTCATGAGAGTCTAGTGGTAGACCATGAGAAGCTTGGTGATGCTCATTCTAAGCTTAAAGAAGCTCACTCACTTCTACTTGAGCAACAAGCAAAGAAAGTGGTGATTGCATCATGTGATATAGGTCTTACTTGTGACATCATTGATGAGTCGTTTTATCAACCTATCATCATGACAAATGCTAACCCTTCTTGTAGCACATCATCCACCACCACCACCGACTCTATCTCCACTACTAGTGATGGCTTCACTTGTGATGCTACACTAATGGTAGAGAATGAGACCCTCAAGAAGGAGGTGGATGAGCTCACTCATGCCTTAGGCAAAGCCTATGGTGGTGAGGCCCGCTTGCTAAAGTGCTTGGGTAGCCAAAGGTTCTCTCTTAACAAAGAGGGATTGGGCTATAACCCCAAGAAGGGCAAGTCGGCCTTTGCAACTCCAAAGCCTAGCTTTGTGAAGAGCAATGGTCGGTTTTGCTATAGATGCAAGCAAGTTGGGCACCTAGAGCAAAATTGCAACAAGAAGCAACAAAACAAGAAACTTGACAATGCTATACCTTTTGATTCTTGTTATGTGCTTACCAAGGGTGTGAAAGGTGTACAAGCTAAGTTTGTTGGTACACCCATTGTTGGCCCAAAGAAGAAGGCAATTTGGGTACCAAAGAGCTTAGTCACTAACCTACAAGGACCCAAGCAAAAATGGGTACCTAAGCTTCATTGATTTGCTTGTAGGTGAATTATAAAGCCGGAGGAAGGCATTGGATTATTGATAGTGGGTGTTCTCAACACATGACCGGCACATCAAGAATGTTTGATTCAATTGAGAAGAATGATAGTGGCATTGAGTCAATTACTTTTGGCAATAACAAGAAAGGCAAGGTTGTTGGTTTGGGCAAGATTGCAATATCAAATGACATGAGTATCTCCAATGTGATGCTAGTTGAAAGCTTGGATTTCAATCTTCTCTCCGTGGCACAAATTTGTGATCGAGGCTACAAGTGCATTTTTGGGGCAAATGATGTTGAGGTAGTTTCTCTTGATGGCTCCAACTTGGTGTTCAAAGGCTTTAGATATGAGAATCTCTATCTTGTTGATTTCAACACTAGTGAAGCTTCTTTGACAACATGTTTGATATCAAAATCAAGTTTGGGTTGGCTTTGGCATAGAAGGCTTGGGCATGTTGGCATGAAACAATTGAAGAAGCTCACACAACACAATCTTGTTGAAGGCTTGAAAGATGTTGTATTTGAAAAGGACAAGTTGTGTAGTGCATGTCAAGCCGGAAGCAAGTTGGAAGCTCACATCCAAAGAAGAGCATAATGAGCACATGCAAAGCATTTGAGTTGTTGCACATGGATCTATTTGGCCCAACTACATACACAAGTATTGGTGGCAACAAGTATGGGTTTGTCATAGTGGATGACTTCACAAGATTCACATGGGTATTCTTTCTTAGTGACAAGAGTGAAGTGTATGACACCTTCAAGACCTTTCTCACTAGAGTTCACAATGAGTTTGACATGAGAATCAAGAAAGTGAGAAGTGACAATGGGAGTGAATTCAAGAATACAAGAATGGAAGAATTGTGTGATCACTATGGCATTGGTCATCAATTCTCGGCCAAGTACACTCCACAATCAAATGGCCTAGTTGAGAGGAAGAATAGAACATTGCTTGATATGGCTAGATCAATGCTTCATGAGTACAATGTTAGTCAATCATTTTGGGATGAAGCAATCAACACGGCGTGCTACTACATCAATAGGCTCTATTGTCATACTTTGCTAGAGAAGACCCCATATGAGTTACTTCATGGAAGAAAGCCCAATATTGGTTATTTTAGAGTGTTTGGTTGCAAATGCTACATCTTGAGAAAGGGCACTAGATTGGGGAAGTTTGAAAAGAGATGTGATGAGGGTTCCTACTCGGTTATTCAACTACAAGCAAGGCTTATAGAGTTTGGAACAACTCAAGTGGCATTAGAGAGGAAGTCCATGATGTGCAATTTGATGAAACCAATGGGTCACAAGATGAAGATGAGAATCTAGAAGATGTTGGTGGAACTCAATTGGTTGAAGCTATGAAGAACATGGACATTGGGGAGATTAGAGCAAAGCAAGTGGTTGTTGTGCAAGATGATAAAGATGAAGTGCTCAATTCTCCATTGAGGCAAGCTAGCAATGCTCAAGTGCAAGATCATGGTGCTAGTTCATCAAATGAAGACAAGTCAAGTGATCAACCAAGCTCAAGCAATCAAGTGCAAGTGCTACAACCACAACACGTTGCAAGAGATCACCCAATTGATAGTGTTATTGGTGATATTAGAAGTGGTGTGCAAACAAGATCAAGAGTGGCTATGATTTGTGAATATGCATCATTTGTGTCAACCAAAGAGCCAAAGAAAGTTGAGGAAGCCTTGGATGATGCCGATTGGATCATGGCAATGCAAGAAGAGCTCAATAACTTCACAAGAAATGATGTGTGGGAGTTAGTTGAGAGGCCGGAGGATCACAATGTCATTGGAACCAAATGGGTTTTCAAGAACAAGCAAGATCAAGATGGTGTTGTGATTAGAAACAAAGCAAGACTAGTTGCACAAGGCTATACTCAAGTTGAAGGTCTTGACTATGATGAAACATATGCTCCGGTGGCAAGATTGGAGGCAATAAGGATACTCTTGGCTTATGCATGTGCCCACAATATCAAGTTATATCAAATGGATGTCAAGAGTGCATTTCTCAATGGGATCATCAATGAGCTAGTATATGTTGAGCAACCTCCCGGTTTTGAAGATGAGAAGAAGCCCAACCATGTGTACAAGTTGAAGAAAGCTTTGTATGGCTTGAAGCAAGCACCTAGAGCATGGTATGAGAGATTGAAGACTTTTCTTCACTCCAAGGGGTTCATTATGGGCAAGGTTGATACTACTCTATTCACCAAGAAGATTGGTAATGATCTCTTCATTGTGCAAATCTATGTTGATGATATTATCTTTGGATCAACCAATCAAGCATATTGTGAAGAATTTGGTGAAATGATGGCAAAAGAATTTGAGATGTCCATGATTGGTGAACTTAGTTATTTCCTTGGTCTTCAAGTCAAGCAATTGAAGAATGGGACATTTGTGAGTCAAGGGAAATACATAAGGGACATGTTGAAGAAGTTTGGGATGCAAGATGCAAAGCCAATCTCAACTCCAATGGGCACCAATGGGAATCTTGATAGTGATCATGATGGCAATATGGTAAATCAAAAGGATTATCGGTCATTAATTGGAAGCCTACTCTATGTCACCGCATCAAGGCCGGATGTCATGTTTAGTGTTTGCATGTGTGCTAGATATCAAGCCTCACCTAGAGAGAGTCATCTCACGGCCGCAAAGAGAATATTGAGGTACTTGAAGCAAACAAGAGATGTTGGATTGTGGTATCCCAAGGGGTCAAAGTTTGAATTAATTGGATATTCGGACTCGACTATGGTGGTTGCAAGATCAATAGAAAGAGCACAAGTGGTACATGTCAACTTCTTGGAAGATCACTTGTGTCATGGTCCTCAAAGAAGCAAAATAGTGTGGCAATCTCTACCGCCGAAGCCGAATATGTTAGTGCGGGGAGTTGTTGTGCACAATTGCTTTGGATGAAGTCAACTTTGAAGGATTATGGCATCAACTTCAAGAATGTGCCATTGTTTTGTGACGATGAAAGTGCAATCAAGATGACACAAAACCCGGTTCAACATGGAATAACAAAGCACATTGACATAAGGCATCACTTCATAAGAGATCATCAAAAAAAGGGTGACATTTCCATTGAAAGTGTGGGCACCGATGATCAACTTGCCGACATCCTCACCAAGCCACTTGATGAAAGAAGGTTTTGCAAGCTAAGGAATGAGTTGAACATTCTTGATTTCTCAAACATGTGTTGAATGCACCCCACCACTACTTGACATGCCTCTCCTTCGACAAAGCAAGGTACCATTGGTTGACATGTCATTCATTCTTAGGATTATACTTGTGGTAGCACATGTAGACATACAAGGTGCATTTGGAGCATTCATGATAAATCAAATGTGTTTGATGTATATATGTTTACCACTATTGCTTCTATGTTTTGCTTGATCTAGTGGTGACATATGACATGTTTATGGGCTTGCAATCCTAGTGTTGAATCTAGAATATTTGCTACAAGTGTTTAATTCAACATAGGCAAGATAACCCTTGTCATGAGGTGTGAAGAAGCTTGTCTTTGGTTCAAACCGAATTAAATGTCTTTGGCAAGTGGTCTAGATTGAACCAAATTTGACTAAAGTTTTGCTTACTCCATCAAAGTCATTTTCTCTCCACAATTTGATCCCATTTTTGGGCAATTGTTGACAAAGGGGGAGAGAAAAAGATGAACATGATAAAGGGGTAAATAAAATTTTGATGCACACAAGAAGGGGGAGCAAGCTCATGAACAAATTTGTTGCATTTGTTTGTGCATTCTCATATGATTTGCTCATGGCACCTAGTTTTAAAGTTTTATACAAGTAGTGTCTCCTTGCTTGTGTGGTGCAATGCTAGTATAGAACTTGATTGATGAAATGATCTACTAGCATGCATAGGTTGTAACTAGACTCCCCTTGCTTTACAAGTGGTTCAAGAACTTTGCTTATAATGTTGATCTCACGTGGTTCTTGAGTTTTTGATGGATGTCTAGTTACTTCATGGTGCTAAGGATGGTGTAAATTGCAACTCCGATTGGTATCACGCTTCAAAGGTCCATTTCTTACACCTTAGCATCATTTTGGTAGAATTACTCTCCCCACAATCTTATCCATGCATATGTGCAAAGCTTCAAATCCAAACTCTATGCATATATGTAGGGGGAGCAATACTACCAAAACCGAACTTGCTATAGTTGTCCAAATTTCTCTTGTGAGCTTAATGATTGGACAAGTATGACAAGTTCAAAATCTTTATTATAAAATCATCTTTGTTGAGGTTGTCATCAATTACCAAAAAGGGGAGATTGAAAGTCCCTAGTTTGGTTTTGGCTAATTGATGAAACCTAGGACTAACCTTGTTTATCTAAGTGGTTGATTTAGAGAAAGGTTGTCCTCATGATGAGCATATTGAATATGAAGCATGACACGTGTCATGTGATCAAAGATGAAGATCAAGACGATGCTTGGCTCCATGGACCGGTGTTGAAGGTGAAGGGCTAGTCGAGGCTTCGGAGTGAAGGACCATGCGATGGTGAAGCTCGGGCAAGACTAGGCGCCGATGGACCGATGCACGGTGAAGGGCAAGTGAAGTCAGGATCGATGGATCGAGACGGTCACATGATGGTGTGAAGCGTTCATATCATTTGGAGGAACAAAATGGGCTCAAGGCAAAGGTATAACCGATAGGGCCATTTTGTTTTGCACTCAAGACACCATAGAGGGTGTGAGTGGTTTAGGATCGATAGCCGCACTATTAAGAGGGGAAGTCTTATCGGCTATTCGACGCACGGGTGCCACTAGGTGAATTCATGAAGTGCATTGCATGTAGGGCCTAGTGAGCCAACCTAACCTTTGGGAAATGTTTGTGAAAAGCTAACACACAAGCACATGGAGATGTACACTTGGTGGTGTTGGCACATTTACAAAGGTGGCGTTTGGGCGCACTGTGGTTTGCAGGGTAGAGATGGGTTTGGGTCCCTCTCTTCCTCCCGCCGAGCTGTGAGGCGGGATTCGGCGCTTTCGGGAAAAATGGATGCATATTTTCCATTGCGCCGGATGCAAAATTTGGTTGAAATCATGCCATCTCGTTGATCAAGTTGGTATACTTGTTGGATAGCATGTCGACAAGTTGGCGGCGAAACGACGAAGGCCGCACACCGCGAGGCGTCGGACGCAGGGCGACGCGTCCGGCGAGCGGCGGACGCCGACCAGAAAGTTTCCGGTTTTCGGCCGTTCGGCCGGGACGTCGCGGACGGGCCCGGGCCGGACGCGGCGGCGACGCTGGCCGCTCTGTCTTTAACGTCCGGGCGTCTTGGGCCTCGCAGCGTTGCTGGTCGAGCGAGAAAGCGGCGGACGCGGGGCGGTCGCGTCCGGCGTAGGCCGGACGCGGACCGAAAGTCTCGGGGCACCACGGCTCTCTCGGACGCTTGGTCGCCGGACGCGGCGGACGCGGAGGTTTGAACGTTGGGCGCCAACGGTCGGCCTGGGCGCGCGAGGAGGCCGGACGCGTCCGGCGCTTGGGCCATGCGGACGCGTCCGGCGGGTTGAAATCGGCCGGCCCGAGGGGTAACGATTGGATTTCGCCTTGGGCTTTTAAATAGCCCCTTGGCCGGCCATGGGAGGCTCTCTTGCCCATTTCTACTCACCTGCTCATCCTTTGTGCTAGAGAAACACTCTCCCTCTCATCTCTCTTGCTTGTTGCTCATCCAAAGTGAGATTGAGAGATCACCTAGTGCATTGCATTGCTTGAGAGCATTCTAGTGGCACTTGTGGGTGGTTTAGCCGGTGGATTTCTTGTTACTCTTGGAGAGTACCGCTCCTAGCCGGCTTGGAGATTGTTGGAGGCGTTGGCAAGAGAAGGTGTATGTTCTTGGCCACCTCCGGTTGATTTGTAAGAGGTTCTTGTGCTCACCTCGCGGGGATCGCGAAGAGTAACTCTATTGGATTGCGCGTGTCATTGTGTATCTCACTTGAGAGTGGCGCCTTGTGGTTTCCTTGCGGGGAAGTGCCTTGCGGGGCAAGTGGCTTGAGGGTCACACCAAAGGACCATCTAGGTGTTGATCGACACAACGGGTGACGTAGCTTGGCGGTGCCCAAGTGAACATCCGGGGATAAAACAATTGTGTTCATCTTTGTCTCCCGGTGATTGGTCGTCATCGATTGTGTGTTGCCGATTGTAATTAATTGTTCATTCTCTCGGTGATTGGCAACCTCGACTCTACGTGTCGGTATAACAAGCTCCTACCCTCTCTCGCATTATCTTGTTTACATTCTTGCAGAGTAGAATTGCTTGCGTGGTCGGTCGGGAACCACAACTTGTGTAGACTAAATCCCGTGGGTAGAATTGCTTGTGTGGTCGGTCGGGAACCACTCCTTGTGTAGATTAAATCCGTGGGTAGAACTCTTGATCACTAGTGGTAGCTCTTGTGTGTACTTGTGATCACATACTAGAATTGTTGGATAGGAGGCTTGCAACACCTAGTAGGCTAAGCATAACTTGCTTTCCGCCGTTTGTTTATCTAACGAAGTTTGCTTACTGAGTTTGTAGAAATTTTTATAGGCTATTCACCCCCTCTAGCCATCTAGGACCTTTCAGTTGTGTGGTTTTACAAATTAAAAAATGAGTGCTTTGCTGATTATTAGGGACCGGTCATTGTATTTGTTTTATTTCTAGCATATGTAGCTGCTGGTGAAGAATAAAACAAACTTTCCTCATGATGTGTTTTCCTGATTCAAGTGAGTTCTCATATATGCACAGCTTGCATGCAAGCAAAGTCATGTTTCCACTAAAAAACCTCTTGGTCAATTTAATGAATCTCCCATACATTTTTGGCTATTGGCCAATTTAATGAATCTTCCATACTTTTTTAGTTGTGGGCCAATTTAACAAACCGCCTGTACTTTTGTTTGGTATGAAGAGTTATGTGTTTCTAATTCTAAGGCAAGCATTACTCAGAGTTCTATTTTATTTGTGCAACCTATTCATCAATGATTAGCCATCTGCAACCTTGTTGTGTCCACCTTTTTTATTTCATATTTTCTGCCCCTTGTTTCTGTCATCTTGCAGCTGCAATGATCTCTGAGCCTGAAGACAGCATGACAAGGCAATTGGGTTTTAATGACGTACACTCAGATGTTGAATCAATTGCTCCTATTGATGTTGTTGCTGTTAAATTACAGTTTATATGAATCTTATGAAGAATTCAGGAGCCTCCCTATATAAGTTGCTATAGGGGTATTGTTGAAACTTTAAGAACAATCTAGTGGTACCTTTGAAGCACATTGATGTAAACTATAATTTGAATGGTACTCGAAGTCTATCTATATATTTGTGTGATATTGATAGTCACTTTCCAATGCAAGTAAAATTATGTCAATTTGTGTGCATGATGGGGATGTACTGCTTGAGCCATCATGGTACTGTGTGATTTTCTAGAGAGATCTTCCCTCCTATGGATATATCATGTCGTCATTTTGTGATTTTTAGAGACATCTTTCTCTCAAATGGATATATCATGTCATTTTCTATGAACATTTCCCTCAAATGAACATATGGAATACACTGCTACCACATTTACATATTCTTTGCATATGAGAGAAATTCATAATGGACATGTATGCTGTGGCGCATTTTCATTCATTGCATAAGAGAAAATTTCATACATAGAAGAATGAATAGTATATCATACTGAGATTGTATCCGGACTAAGACTTGCCCCCAAGACAGCTAAGTTATGTGCAGCTGTGTTACAAGATCATGTAATGTGAACAAGATTGACAAAGCTAAAATTACCGGCAATAAGGTCTTTTAGCTCCCAAATCAGACCGCTAGCTGTACATCTTTTACTATCTTACAAAGCAAGCTCCATAAAGCTACTGAATTACATGCCTTAAGGCAATGAGAAACTGGGCTCAGAAGAAAATCATACATCATTTTTGCTCTTATATTTCTCTAAACATAGTGTCTAAAAAATCTATCAAAATCTATTCCTTTAAGGCCATGTTGACAGCATCAGTTTCCACAATAATGTGTTGCGTGCCCAGATGACTGCATCCTTGTTCAGATGTCAAGTCAGACTCATCAGAACTTGATCTCTTTTCAACATCTTTATCCGAATCAGGACCTGCTGGATCGGAGTCATCATCCTCTGAATCTCCAGAAGGTAATCCAAGGTCATCAACCTTCTTCTTGTCCGTCAAAGGTTCCACATCATCAGAACAAGTCGAAAATTCTGAGTCATCAGAGTCTGATCGTCCATCCTCTTCCTCTTCAGATGATCCTTCTTCCTTACTAAACACATGCTCTTCAGGCTTATTGGGGTCAAAGCCATTGTCATCCGAGTCATCTGATGGAAGATCAAGTGCGACATCTTGCTTAGTGCCATTTGCCCTAGCAGCTGCCTTTGGAAAAACTTTCTGCAAAAATAAATGTACTGCTGAGTTAAAATACATTTCAATTTGTAAACAGTTACTGTTCTAAGAAAGGGAATTTTTACCTCCCAAGAGTCCACAATGGAGAGGTTACTCCCCTGGAGTTCATTTATTAGATCTATACAGTCTATCTTGCAATCACATGCTGGGCAGAGCCATCCTTCATGAGCGAATGCCGAAACAAGAATTAGTGATACTATGAAAGAGGAGATTGAATATTACTATCTTCAGTACGCAGAGGAAGATGTAAATAGTTCTGGTGGAACCCTGTCACAAGCTACATTGCAGAGAGTGATATCATTATCCAATGTAGAATCATTCGAACCACAAGTGGCACAAAAGATATATGATTTATGAAACATTGTCACTGATTAAAATGATGAGCTTAACATAACACAGTTAATAGATAATACACATGCATTGATGGAATCAAAATTACATGCTGACTTACATCTTCACAAGATATTTCTCCTTCAGAATCGAATAAAGATTCGTCAATTTTCCCCTTTCAGAGAAGAGAATCAATATTCTGGAAGAACTCCAGTATTCTCAATTTGCATCGTAAGATTTCTGATTTGGCTCATTCAAGCTCCTTCTCAGGTCTAATCTTATCCAAACTGCATGTTTGTACATGGACGTCAGTCATTTTATATTGCAACACAATTTGTGATGAACTCAACAGCTAAAGAAATATCACTGCAGTAGCAAAATCCCAAGACGCTGTTTGCTAATGCAAAGTTAAGTTTTTTTTACAACATGTGTGCATCTGATCAGCAACTGAGCCTAATAACCCATATAAACTAAAGTGAACCAAGCAGACATCATGGCTGGCAGTTAGAAGATGCAAATATACTAACTGTATACAGAGAACATAACCAGTGATGGCAGGATGATATCAGAATCAGAAAAGGTGAAACAAAAGCATGGTATCTAATCTTACGAATTTGTGAAAACTCATATGTGGAACTTTTGTTTGAGGCTCTGCTTCTTTTTCTTCTCTTGGCAGCCGGTTGTAACGGAGTCGATACATGCTCAGTAGGTGTCGCCTTTGAACTTGATGTGGAGCGAAGCACCCTGACATCACCAATGTCATTCCCAATAGCTTCATGCGAGCTGTAGGTGAAGCAGCAAGTGGGCATGGCACCGCGTACCTGGAGGACCAGGAGGACCTCGCCCTGCACGGCGAGCTCGCGGAAGACGGTGACGTCCGGGAGTGCGTCAGCAGCACGGCGAGCACGGTGGCCCGCCCGGACTCCGACGGCGCCAGGGAGCCGCAGGTGCGCGCGCCGCGAGGCCTCGGAGCGCGTCAGCAGCGCGGCGAGCGTGGCGGCCTGCCCGGACTCCGACGCCGCCAGGGAGCCGCAGGTACTAACGCCGAGGAGCCGCAGGTGGTGCCCGCTGGGATCGGGATCGGGATCATCCCTCCGGTGGGACTGTTGCGTCGATCAGAACGAATTTGCCGGTGATGGAAAGGACCTCGATGCAAAATGTTCCAAGTCGGTGCGGGCGTTAAAATGCAAAATGTACCTGGCACTGTATATATCATCTCACAGCGCTCATTTAGGATCTAATGGATGGAGATTCAAGTTTCCATGTTTCCATGGTTCATTGAGTTTCCAATACATATTTTGCCAAGTTAGGACAGTTGGAACAAAAGAACTTTGAGGCAGGGCATGTACAACAGAGAAACAACTTGCTGTCTATAAGTTCTTGGAATTTACGACACAGACAGCTAAATAGACAGCTCGTACAACCCATAGACAACAACTGTCTATTTAGCTGTCTACAAATCATTTAATACATATATGTAGCCATGATCAATCATGAATATCATTTCTCTACACCATTGTGTTGCTAACGAGGAAAAAATCCTTCAAGATAAATCATATATAATATAATATATTTCAGATTCAAATATAACATACAATCTTTTCCCCCATAAATCAAATATAATCGAAACATTTATGTCTAATTTTACTTATTTCCACGGCAGCTTCAATTTAACATAACAGCCGGTTCAGCATTAGATAAACCACAGCAGGTATCAAAAGACAGGTTCGACAGCAGTCCAGAAAGAAATCCACAAATATAGGTCCAAAGGCAGACTTCCTTTTTTAACCTCTCCCTTTTCCCTCCTTGTAGGCGCGCGCCCGTGTCCCCGTGCACTAGCCAATTTAAGAAACGTTGTGAGAAGCAGCTAGATAATGTGGATTGGCCGGGTCATCTTCATGCAGCCGCTTGCTGGTAGCCTTCCACTGCAATGTAAGAATCAGAGATAAAATAGAGTATTCAATGAGTCACTAATGTAAACTAATCTGGAGAAAAAGAAAACCAAAGATATAAATCATTAATTCATTTCACTTTATTTGGTCAGTGGGGAGTGGATGATGTGTTTTTCGCTGAGATGCTGATCCAGCTAGCCTTGCCAGCTTCGACGGCTTTGATCTTTTAGCAGGAAACATTCAGAAAACAAGGTTAAGATTCTAGAGGAACAAACATTCATTGTAATGCTTCCCACTTAGCAGCCAACATAAAAATCTAGAAGAAAATATCTTATATCAGTCCCAATTTAAAATATGGTCGCAACTCATTTGGTAAGGTAAATATATTCCATAAACAGAGAAAATGAAGAGGTCAACACTCTGCCATAACCTAGAGAAATAAAGAGTTTTATATGATTTTCAGTGATATTTGCTAATTATCTGCCTTGTTTTGCTTCAGTAAAAAAAATACATATAATTAGAGTCTATTTGAATGAACTTTGCTATCAACATATGGAAACAACATGTGCTTGGGATAAATAACTATTTCAGGAAAATCAAGATCAACGATACATATGTAGAATGCTTGATCAAGGAACCTCAGATCCGAAAATAAGGACAGACCTTGCAGGAATGTAAGTTGCAGTCACTTAATTGTACGTAGTTGTAGAAATCAAAGTTCTAGGTTGTGATCTTAACTAACCTGCAGAAAGGACAGTGGTAGGGAAGAAGCTGAGTCTTTGGGATCTGATTGCTTCTGCAAAAGAAATTTCATCTGTTGACCGAGTGCAATTAGAAAAGACTTAGATTTGCTATTTAGACATCCATAGAACTGATTGTAGCTGTTGTGAATAGCTAGGTACCAAAATTTTTGAGAAATAAGGCCCTGGCAAATGTTCCTTTGGCTAATCCATTTACATGTTAATGGCCAAGGAAACCGAGCCATAGAGTAAGGTTGCTAAGAAAGGATTTACTCCTAAATATGATTGAGCAAACAAATATGAACTTAATATGTTTCTTTTGACCATAGTATATGACGGATTTTACATTTAGTAAATCTCAAATCTCTATTGCCTAGGCAACAAAGGTCACATCACCTCAAAAATGTTTTGACATATGTAGTTTTATTACTGTATAAGTAGCAGGAGAATATAATTAGTTTTAAGGCTATTTTCAGAAATGTGAAAAAGAGTAATAATAACATAAGAATAAGATATTTACGAAAGATACCTACACATGAAGGATTCATTATCTGTCTGTGAGCTGCATAGACAATAAGAAATAAGCATAATACGTTAATGAAACAGGCATGATAGGATGAGTGACAATCCTCTTCACCAACTATAAACTAAAAAATAGATAAACAAACAAAATAATTAATCCAACCTAGAGGTAGAGGAAGAGGATGAAGGAGAGAAATTATGAATTCAACCTGGGTAGAGGAAGGGATGAAGGGAGATGTACCTTCACCTGGTTTCCCATAGCACCTCATACCTAGGGTTTCCTATAGCAAGGCAAAATCATAGAGGAGAGGAAGAAGACGGCGCGAGGAACGCCGCGAGGAGAGGAGGCCACCACCCCTCCGCCCCCACTGCCGTTGTGCGCTCCCGTCGCCGTTGCCCGCCGAAGCCTTGGGACGTCGTCGCGCTCCATTATCGCCTCATGTCATCAGCCAGCAGCACGACCATGGAGAGAAGCGAGAGGGTGAGGAGGGGGAGGAGGAGGCCAGCCCGTGCCGGCGGCGGCGATGGGGAGCGGCGGCGTTGGAGGAGGCGAGAGGGAGCGGCACCACTGGAGGAGGCGAGCGCGCTAGAGGAGGCGGCGCATGGGTGTCGCGGTCGGGGCGAGGAAGAAGTGAATGAGGAGTTACGGGAGATATTTTTCTTCCCCAAAGAGAAGTAGAAGCTGCCTGTATATTTGAGTCTCTAGATTCGAAGTAGAAGCTGAAGAAGAAAGCTAGAAGCTGGAGAAGACAAAGAAAAGGGTGAGAAGCAACTTCCAGCTTCTAGCTTCTTATCAAATCTAGGCCACACAATGGAGATCGGATGGCCAGAAAAATTGAGGTGACGTGGCTCAACCCTCCTTCCTGGAAGCTGTCAGGCTTTATATTGTTTTAATGGCTAGATATGCCAATTCTAGTGAACTGAACAAAGTAATCAGAAAACCGAACACATTCGGTAGCTAGGAAACATTCAGTTTTCTTTCTTTTTTACGGCAAAAACATTCAGTTTTCAGTATCTAAGAATTACGGAATAACGAACGCAGTGCGTTGACCGTGCATGCATCTTTGTTTCGCTCAGGACAACAGATCTTAGATTTGTATCACCTGCACAAGATTCTTAGATCAAGACAAATGAATTAGATTTGGGAGCAGGTAACTGAAATAGAATTGCAGCCATACCCGACCTTGGCCGTACAGTGTGGAAAAGGATAGAACCAGATGCCCTCTCGGGTCTGGGCTTCATGTTAATAGAGGCCGGGAATAGCCCCCGGCGTGGCTGATTACACAAGTCATAGATTACAACAAACTATCTTGGGATACAAGAGATCTATCTACTTGAATTACAAGACATCCTAACAGCCGTATCTTCCAAGACTACAGCTAACAATGCGTGCAACACAATATCATGATATTGTTTAACATCCCTCCTCAACCTCAACCGCCACTAACAAGATTGAGGTTGTTCCTGAATGCTCGTAGCTTAGCTGATCCAATCGGTTTTGTGAAACCGTCTGCTAACTGATCTCCAGAGCTGACAAACCTAATGTCAAGCACTTTTCGAGCCACTTGCTCTCTGACAAAATGGAAGTCAATCTCTATGTGTTTCGTTCTTGCATGGAACACTGGATTGGCAACAAGATATGTAGCCCCTAAATTGTCACACCACAATCGAGCTACTGGATGATGCTTAACCTTCAATTCAGCTAGAAGCTTTTTAATCCACATCATTTCTGCAGTGGCATTGGCCAATGACTTATACTCTGCTTCGGTGCTAGAGCGTGAGATAGTGGGCTGTTTTCTTGCACTCCATGAAACTAAATTTGTGCCAAAGAACACAGCAAAACCTCCTGTCGATCGCCGGTCATCAACACATCCGGCCCAATCCGTGTCTGAAAAGGCACTGACCACTGATGAATCAGACTTGCTGATCTTCAATCCGGTGTTCCATGATCCACGAATGTACCTTAGGATCCTTTTAAGAGCAGTGAAATGCACGGTAGTGGGAGCGTGTAGGAACTGGCACACCTTGTTGACCGCATAGCATATGTCGGGCCTCGTGAGTGTGAGGTATTGCAGGGCTCCCACAAGACTTCTATAATTAGTGGAGTCCTTGGGTCCTAGTTTGTGTCCATCTTCAACACTTAACTTCTCAGAGGTGGAGAGCGGAGTGTCAACCGGCTTGCAATGCTTCATGCCGGCCCGAGTCAAAATGTATTCTGCATATCTCCCTTGATACATTGTCAAACTGTCCTTGTCACGATTCACCTCAATACCGAGAAAATAGTGTAGGTCTCCAAGATCTTTCAAAGCGAAATCCCTCTGAAGATCTTTCAGCAGTGCATCCGTTGCTTCTTGTGATGAACTGACCACAATGATATCATCTACATATACCAACACATACATAGTATATCTCCCTTTGGTATAGTAGAACAGGGATGTATCTGCCCTTGACGGTTTAAAACCGAGCCTTCGCAACTTGTTGCTTAACCTTGAATGCCAAGTGCGAGGAGCTTGTTTGAGTCCATATAAGGCCTTGTCTAGCTTACACACATAATTAGGATGTACCTTGTCTTCATACCCTGGCAGCTGCTGCATAAAGACCTCTTCTTCCAAGATACCATGCAGAAACGCATTCTGCACGTCTAACTGTCGCAAGGACCAACCCTTTGGGACTACAACCGATAGGATCAGACGGATTGTGGCAGCTTTGATGACGGGGCTAAATGTATCTTCATAGTCAATGCCATAGCGCTGTTTATAGCCTTTTGCCACCAAGCGTGCCTTATATCGATCAATCTTCCCATCAGGCTTTCTTTTTACCTTGTACACCCATTTACATCCGATGATGTTCTTCCCTTTGGGCCGAGGAACAAGGTGCCAAGTCTTGTTGCGAAGTAGAGCATCATGCTCGGAGTCCATAGCCAATGTCCAATGTTTGCTGGCTAGCGCTTCATCAACTGATTTGAGCTCCTCTGCAGCCACTGTAGAGAACATACACCAGCGTACCGTGCCGTCAGTATAAGACTTTGGCTGTGAAATACCTCAGAAGAGTCGGGTGACAGGGCGTTGTGGAGGAGCAGCCGCAGGTGCATCCACAGCTGCACCGGCCGCATCAGATTCGGGCAGCAAAATCTCCTATGCGCCTGCACCAGCAGGCACGTTTGTCGTCACCGAGTCCTGTCCCCCCCCGGTGGATCAGGCTGTGGCGGTGTTGAGCCTGTGGCCGAAGAGAACAGGGTTGTTGTAGCCGCAGAAGATCCTGATACAGCTGCCGGGTTGGTGCGCGGCGCAGAAGACGACGCCGCCGACCGTGTCCGCCCGCCTGATCGCTGCGATCCCGAGGCTGATTCACCTCTGCGACGTGGATCAGCGCCAGGCGCATCATCATCGTGAGCCGGGCTGCCCCCCAACGGTGGACACATGAAATGTCCACCAATCTCCGCCATTTCTTCACCATTTGACTCCCGGTTTTCTCCTGCATGCTGCTGATCACACATAGAACTCACAGAAGCATTAGATGGTACAGACGAGTCAGCATTATGATCAATAGTACAAACATCCCCGTTTGGTGAGTCCGAAGGATTTTGGAGAATGTTGGGAAGAGACGAATTTCAGAACGGAGTCTAGCGCCGGCGTTTGGGTGCATTTCAGAGAAAGGAAAGACGTTTTCGTCAAAGACGACGTCTCTGGAGACATACACGCGTCCCTCATATGGGTCCAAACACTTGAAGCCTTTGTGCAAGGAGCTATAGCCTAAAAACACACATCTTTTGGATCTGAATTGGAGTTTCCTCTCATTATAGGGTCTAAGGTTGGGCCAACACGCACAACCGAAGTGCGAAGCGATGTATAATCCGGTTGCTTGCTGAAGAGACGATAAAAGGGTGTATCTCCCTGAATGACACGTGAGGGAAGCCGATTGATGAGATACATGGCTGTGAAAAGTGCATCATCCCAAAATTTTAGGGGCATTGCTGCATGAGCAAGGAGAGTAAGTCCCATTTCAACGATATGACGATGTTTCCTTTCAGCAAAGCCATTCTGCCGGTGAGCATGAGGACATGACACATGGTGACCAATGCCCACTTGTTTGAAGAAAGAGTTTAAGGCCCTATACTCTCCCCCCAATCGGTTTGCATGTCAAGAATTTTACAATCAAATTATCGCTCTACTAGTTGTTGGAAGTCTCTAAAGGAAGCAAAGACTTCAGATTTGTGTTTCAGGAAGTAGATCCACGTGTGTTTGCTATAATCATCGATGAATGAAACATAATAGTCATGTCGACCAACGGAGGTCGGCGCAGGACCCCATACATCCGAAAAAATAAGATTCAAAGGACCAGAGGAAATGCTAGTAGACTTTGGATACGACAATTGATGAATTTTGCCACGTTGGCAGGCATCACAAACAACTTTATTAATCAAATCGGGAACAAAAAGGAGTTTATTTTGACCAAGCACTTGCTGCAATACTGCCGATGAAGCATGGCCTAGCCTATGGTGCCATAAAGAAGTCGTCGGCTTGACAGCGCTGAGGGCATGTTTATTCTTGGGGTGCTTGTTTGCTGATGACTGCAATGGATAGAGTCCCCCTTCAGCCGGACCTTGGAGGAGCGTTTTCCTCGTCTGCTGATCCTTGACAAAGAAATGATTTGGATGAAATTCAAGAAATACTCTATTGTCTCTAGTAATACGATTGACATAGAGTAAATTCTTATGAGCTTTAGGGACATTAAGTATATGATTAAGATGAATATTGCTAGATGGGGCATGTAAAGTACTATGACCAATATGCTTAATCGCCATACCAGATTCGTTTGCAGCGTGGACGTTCTCGCCTCCGGTGTACCTGTCGTGGACAGTCAGCTTGTCGAGCTCGGAGGTGATGTGACCCGTGGCTCCCGAGTCTAGATACTAGTTGGTATCTACGCCATATGAGGTGGTCGTAGATGAAGCCGACTTCTATGGAGGACCTGAGAAAGATGTGTCAAACCTCTTGAAGCATTTGATCATGGCATGTCCCTCTTTTCCGCAAAGCTGGCAGAAGACTCCAGCTTGGAAGTTGCTTCCACGTGGGCGTGCACCATCACGGCCGCCCTTGCCGCGGCAAAGCCGCCGAGCCCGTTTCCGCGGCCACCGCCCGTGGTTGAAGCTGCGTCCTCCCTTGGACGCCAGGTTGGCCGACGACCCATAGCCGCCGTCATTCTTCATCTCCATTCTCTGCTCGAAGGAGATGAGCTGGGTGTAGAGCTCTCCGATAGAGATCGGCTCAACACGTGGGGCGATTGCAGTCATCACCGAGTCATACTCGCGATCCAGACCTGAAAGTATGTAGGAGAAAACCTCCTCATCTTCCAGCTTGCGACCTGCAGAAGCCATTTCATCTGCTAGGCCCTTCATTTTTGTGAAATACTCACTGATCTTGGAGGATCCCTTGCTCGTCGTGGCCAGCGCCATGCGCATGCTCATGATCCTTGCCCGGGACTGGGATGCTGTGGAGGTATAAACTCCATATACCCTCACGGCCTAGTTTGGGCCGACACGCTATCACCAGGCCGGCCCATCAAGCTTCAAGACCGATCGGCTCAGGCTGGTCGGACAGCCTAAAACAGGCAAGAATATCGAAGACCGACAAAGAGGATAGACCTAGCTGAGATAGGAAAGTTTAGACTTGTAAAGTATGTAAACTTAGTACCAGATAGGCTAGATCTGACTTGTAACCTTGCTCCCCGTAATATATAAGGAGAGCAAGGACCCCCACGCCAGAGGACAGAATCTGGCATAACGCACAGACTCATACATCCACATCGTAATCGAAACAGAGAGCAGGACTAGGGTTTTACGCATCCTTGCGGCCTGAACCTGGATAAACCTCGTGTGATTGTTCCCTGTTTACATCTTGCTCGCAATCTCGTGCGCCTTCCGCCAATCCATTACCGGTCAGGGCATACCCCTGGTCGGACTATCGCCGATATTTTGTCGACAGTGGCGCGCCAGGTAGGGGGTGCGCACCGAGATTTCACGTCGATCAAGATGGTTTCCTTCCCGGCTTCCATGACCTTCGAAGCCAGCCTCACCTTCACTGTCGGGACGGTGACTTGGACAACCGCCCCAGACACCTCATGCATCGAGAGTCCGCCCTCGATCCTAGCTCCACAAAACGAAAAGATACGATCCTTTGTCTCCTCGGACGAAGCATCACCACCGAAGCTCGAGTTATCGAACTCCAAATTTTTTCTTCTAGGCACCAACCAAACCACCGATGAAAATTGGGCCGATCTGTTCAAAGCAACTCATGATCAACGGGATAAGCTCATGGAGTTTTTTGCTCAATTTGGATCTATCCAGATTGAATCAAAGCAAAAATCATCTACTATCCTTCAACAAACCGAGCGCGAACAGAGCGCCCAGAAAAAATCAACGAGATCACAAGATCCTAGACCCAAGGATCGCATCACCGTTTCCATACGGGTTGCCAAACACCGCCACCTTGTTCAATCGCCAACTTTTGGCGATTACCACGAGACCATAACCGGATCCTTGATCCACGTTCGGACATGATCGCTATACCTTCGACGCACCCGCAGACATGTTGTTAACCATGTACGTCTTGAAGAGGTCACTGGACGATCAATCTCCGCAGAAAGACATGTGATGTCACCCCGGATACACCCGCATTCGACGATTATTACAATATCTTGGAGCTCTCGGGATCGGCACACACAGTAGTCTATTCCGATAACGAAGAAGAGATACAATCTTTACAAGATCCCAGGGCCAAGTATACTGATACAACGCCAGATCTACCACTCGTCGCATTCCGACCAGAGAAACCCGAACAAATCTTATCGGAGGTCCACAATCCGACCACATCCACCCAAGAGCTGCAAAAGTTCCCACCGTTCCCTCCCAGTTTAGGGAACGCAGTATGCCATGTAAGTGACAACGAGATCACCATCAACGGAGAAACCGACAAACAAAGGCAGCAACGAGAAGGTCGAAATGCAGATCGTGAACAACGAAGGCAAAATGAGGCTGCGGTTCAGGCAGCAGCCGACCAGGATCACGTGGTCGGACGACGTAGGAATTTTCGATGAATTCTTGCCGACGATTTCGATCTTGTAGGCGAACGACAAGTCCACACAACCCCAAGCGCCAATCTGGCGATTGCCATCGACCGTCTCAAAACAGCCAACATCCCTCAAACACCCCAAATTGAGGAAGCAATTGATCTGTTAGTAGCTGCCAAAGCTCAAGTAAATCACATGAGAGAACAAGCACTTCCGGCCACGTCTCTCAGAAGTCACAGGCCACATAGCTTCTACAGCAATCGTATCCCGGATTCTAGGGAGGGAGGTGCCGATAACAATAACTACGAAGATGACAGAGAAAGTTGTGGGAACGTCCCTCACAACAGGTTTTACCAAAGGCGCAACGCCAGAGGAAGACAAATCAATAACAGAGACAACAGGGATTATGATCCACCCTTCAATCACCATCATGCCGAGCAGTATGATGACAACGACCTCCGAGCAGTCATTAACAACCGGTATCGAGCTCGTATGGATGCCTCAGGACCAAAACCTTATTCAGCCAGTTTGCGAGAGGTAGTTTGGCCCAAAAGCTTCAGGATCCCGGACATTAAAACTTATGACGGGAAAGTCGATCCCGAACATTGGATCCTCCTATACGAAGTGGCCGTACGAGCAGCAGGGGGAGATGAGCACGTCATGGCCAATTACCTCCCTATCGTACTCGACAGCGGCCCGAACAATTGGCTATTACGCCAACGAGAAGGTTCTATTCACAGTTGGCCCCAACTGCGACACCTCTTCATCGAAAACTACAGGACAACATGCCAACAGCCGGGTACCAAGTACGACCTAGCAAAGATCGTCGACTACCCAAATGAACCATTACGTCACTATATACGGCGCTTCTCAGAAGTTTGGACAACAATTCCAGACATTTCAGCAGTCGAGGTTGTGTCCTTTTTCGTACAAGGATTACGGCAACCCGGCAATATTGATCTACGCAAAGAGCTTTTAAGAAGACAACCCACTACAACTGACGAGATGTTCAGAATAGCCCGTGAGTTCGCTCGCGTCGACGACGCCATGCAGCAACTGCCCGAAACTAGGCAAGGATTCAGGAACTTTAGACGAAACGATAACCGAGAAAGAGATTTTCAACGAAAAGACATGCGTAGAAACGACAGGCGTGACAGCAACCGTCGTGACGAACGACGACGCGATAACCACATACACAACAACTATAACAGAGACACAGATCAATGTGTCCATTCGGTACCACCCAACAGAGAAAAGAAGCGAGACTTTGATCCAGAATATGAGAAAATCATAGGCCAGGATTGCCCTAAGCATCCAGGAAAAGGCCATACAATGGGCGAATGCCGAGGATTCACAGCAATTTTTAGCAGGGCAGCCGCCAAGTGAAAGTCCCTAGTTTAGTTTTGGCTAATTGATGAAACCTAGGACTAACCTTGTTTATCTAAAGTGGTTGATTTAGAGAAAGGTTGTCCACATGATGAGCTTATTGCATATGAAGCATGACACATGTCATGTGATCAAAGATGAAGATCAAGACGATGCTTGGCTCCATGGACCGGTGTTGAAGGTGAAGGGCTAGTCGAGGCTTCGGAGTGAAGGACCATGCGATGGTGAAGCTCGGGCAAGACTAGGCACCGATGGACCGATGCACGGTGAAGGGCAAGTGAAGTCAAGATCCATGGATCGAGACGGTCACATGATGGTGTGAAGTGTTCATATCTTTTAGAGGAACAAAATAGGCTCAAGGCAAAGGTATAACCTATAGGGCCATTTTGTTTTACACTCAAGACACCATAGAGGGTGTGAGTGGTTTAGGATCGATAGCCGCACTATTAAGAGGGGAAGACTTATCGGCTATTCGACGCACGGGTGCCACTAGGTGAATTCATGAAGTGCATTGCATGTAGAACCTAGTGAGCTAAGCCATTGCCTTGTATCTCGAGAGATAAACCAACCCTTGTGTTCAAGAGAGTGATCTACAAGTGAAGGTTGGTGCATGAAGGCAAGTGGCGTGACGTGGATCGACGACACGGCGATGAAATGACGATCAAAAGGCGCCGGACGCTGGTGGCAAGGGCGCCGGACTCGGCTGAGACGCGTCCGGTGGCTTGAGCGCTGGCGCGCGCGTGGCTTGGCCACAGTTGCGAGCGCCGGACTCGGTCCAGACGCGTCCGGGGGCCTTGGACTTCAGCGTGGCGTGGCCGGCACAGCGGCGACGCGCGGCGGACGCGGTTTGGGCGCGTCCGGCGACCCGGACGCCGACCCGAAACTTTCGCTCGGGGGCGCGCGAGGACTCGGCCGGACGCGTGGCGGACGCGAGCGCCGGACGCCGGCGGATCACGTGCGGCGTCCGACGCGTGGTGACGTGGCGCACTTCAAATCCCAACGGTCGTCTCGCGCGGCGCGGCGAAAAGCGCGGACGCGTCCGGCGGTCCCGAGCGGACGCGTCCGGCGCGTTCTGCGCGACTGCCCGAGGAGGGCAACGGCTCTATTTGTTTGAGGGGTTATAAATAGAAGGTGGCCGGCCCTTGGGGAGGTCTCTTGGCCATTTCTCATCCCTTGTGCATTCTTTGAGCTAAGAGACTCTCTCCCACTCTTCTCCCTTGCTTGGTTGTTCATCCTAAGTGAGATTGAGTGAATCACCTAGTGCATTGCATTGCTTGAGGGCATCTAGTGGCACTTGTGGGTGGTTTCGCCGGTGGATTTCTTGTTACTCTTGGAGAGTACCGCTCCTAGCCAGCTTGGAGATTGTTGGAGGCGTTGGCAAGTGAAGGTGATTGTTCTTGGCCACCTCCGGTTGATTGTGAGAGGTTTGAGCTCACCTCGTGGGGATCACGAAGAGCATCCTAGTGGATTGCGCGTGTCGTTGAGTACCTCGCTTGAGAGTGGTGTCTTGCGGTGCCTTGCGGGGCGAGCCTTGAGGGGCTAGTGACTTGAGGGTCACACCGAAGAACCATCTAGGTGTTGGTCGACACAACCGGTGACTAGCTTGGCGGTGCCCAAGTGAACACCGGGTGAACAAAAACAATTGTGTTCATCTTTGTTCCCGGTGATTGGTCTCCGATTGTGTGTTGCCGATTGATTGATTGTTCATCTCTTGGTGATTGACAACCTCGACTCTACGCGTTGGTATAACAAGCTCCTACCCTCTCTTGTATTACTTCGTTTACTTTCTTGCAAAGTAGAATTGCTTGTGTGGTCGGTCGGGAACCACTTCTTGTGTAGACTAAATCCCGTGGGTAGAATTGCTTGTGTGGTCGGTCGGGAACCACTTCTTGTGTAGACTAAATCCCGTGGGTAGAACTCTTGATCACTAGTGGTAGCTATTGTGTGTGCTAGTGATCACCGACTAGAATTGTTTGGATAGGAGGCTTGCAACATCTAGTAGGCTAAGCAAAACTTGCTTTCCGCTGTTTGTGTATCTAACGAAGTTTGCTTAGTGAGTTTGTAGAAATTTTTATAGGCTATTCACCCCCTCTAGCCATCTAGGACCTTACACCAAGAAACAAAGATTGATAAAACAAAACAAGGAAAAACGACCTCGAACGAAGGACAAAACCGAGGAAGAAGAAGACAGCGATAAAGATCCTCGACATCAATTCAACGATCCCACCAAACACCTGTCAGCCATGATCTTCGGCGGCAACGTTGGCCTCGAAAACTCGCGTGACAAGAAGTTACTAAAAAGGAGGATCATGGCGATCGCCAAGTCTGACGGGTCAAACACAGATACCAAAGCTCCAGCCTGGTCGGAACAACCAGTCACCTTCAACAGGGCTGACATGTGGGCGAATATACCAGACGCTGGACGCTTTCCTTTAGTACTTGATCCAGTTGTCAACCACATACGCATGGAAAGAGTACTCATAGATGGCGGTAGTGCCTTAAACATACTATTCTTACAAGCGTTCCGAGAGCTAGGGTTAAAGATCGAAGATCTCGAGCCTTATGACTCACCTTTCTGGGGAGTCATGCCTGGCAAACCTTCAATGCCTTTGGGAAAAATAACCTTACCTGTTCAGTTCGGGACAAGGCAGCACTTCAGGAAAGACTACGTCAGCTTCATCGTAGCAGACTTCGAAGGTGTTTACCACGCAATACTCGGACGACCAGGGATCGCAAAATTCATGGCAGTTCCTCACTACGGATACCTTGTGCTTAAAATGCCAACATCAAAAGGCATTCTTTCCCTTAGAGGCAACGTTCTTATGGCTCATGATTGCGAAACAAACGCCTACGCAGCAGCTGAATTGGCAGACCTCAAAGCTCACATGGAACAAACATGCCTTGAAGCAAAACAGATTCCCGAGGCTGACCTCCAAATTCCAGTCAAGCAATCAAAGAGATCAGCTAACAAAAGCAACGATACGAAGAAGGTCGAGCTCATCCCTGGAAATAAGGAGAAAACAGCTCTTATAGGAGCCAATTTAGACAGCAAATAGGAAGACGCGCTCGTCCAATTCCTAAGGGACAACATAAGCATATTCGCTTGGAAACCGCGGATATGCCGGGCGTCCCAAGGAACGGGCCGAGCACTTCCTTAATGTCTCAGAAACCGCCAAACCAATCAAACAGAGACTACGACGGTTCGCTCGCGACAGGAAGGAGGTGATTAGGGTAGAAGTGTTAAAGTTATTAGCAGCTGGTTTTATAAAAGAAGTGTACCATCCTGACTGGTTATCCAATCCAGTTCTTGTACAAAAGAAAAATGGCGAATGGAGAATGTGTGTTGATTATACCGATCTCAACAAACACTGCCCTAAAGACCCCTTCAAACTACCCCGCATCGACGAAGTAGTTGACTCAACCGCAGGTTGCGAACTATTATCTTTCTTAGATTGCTATTCAGGGTATCACCAAATAGCCCTAGCAACCCACGATCAAATAAAAACATCATTCATCACGCCTTTCGGCGCATACCGCTATACGACCATGTCGTTTGGCCTCAAAAATGCTGGTGCAACATACCAACGAGCTATCCAAGAGTGCCTTCAAAAAGAAATTTCCGACCAACTGGTCGAAGCATACGTAGACGACGTAGTCGTAAAAACAAAGGAGAGCGGATCCTTAGTTTCAAACCTAGAGCGAACCTTCATTGCATTAAACAAATATCAGTGGAAATTAAACCCACAAAAATGCATATTCGGAGTACCATCAGGGATACTACTTGGCAACGTAGTTAGCCAAGACGGCATCAAGCCAAATCCCGAAAAGGATAATGCAGTTCTAAAAATGACGCAACCTAAAGGCATAAAAGATATCCAGAAACTTACTGGATGCATGGCAGCTTTAAGCCGCTTCATATCCAGACTTGGCGAAAAAGGCCTTCCCTTTTTTAAACTATTAAAGGCCAAACAAAAATTTGAGTGGACAAGCGAGGCGTACAAAGCCTTCTTCGAACTCAAGACATATTTAACATCACCACCAAGCACTACTAAAGACCTAAAGATGACGAAGAATTATTGCTATACATTGCGGCTACCGATCGCGTGGTCAAGCACGGTAATAGTTGTCGAAAGACAAGAAGATGGACACACATATGGTGTACAAAGACCAGTCTATTACATCAGCGAAGTTTTAAACGACTCCAAACAGAGATACCCAGACGTACAAAAACTATTGTACGGGATCCTAATAACAAAACGAAAGCTGCTACACTACTTCGACACATATCTGATCACAATAGTAACAGAGCATGCTTGTTGGCGACATACTTCGTAACAAAGATGCCAAAGGGTCGGATCATAAAATGGGCAATAGAGCTTAGCCAATACACGTTGAAATTCCAGAGCCGCACAACCATCAAATCTCAAGCTTTGGCCGATTTCCTAGTAGAATGGACGGACATGTCCCTACCACCATTTCAAAATGAAGCTGAACGATGGGAAATGTTCTTCGACGGATCTCTTAAAATAAAAGGAGCAGGAGCGGGAGTTGTGTTCAAAGCCCCAAGTGGTGACACCCTAAGATACGTATTACGTATTCATTTCAAAGCTTCAAACAATGCGGCTGAGTATGAAGCTGCACTTCATGGCCTTAAGATAGCCATAGAATTGGGCATAAAAAGGCTCCTGGTTTTCGGAGATTCTAATCTAGTTGTCCAACAAATCAACAAGGAATGGGACTGCACTAATGAAAAGATGGAAGCCTATGTGGCAGAGATAAGGAAGCTAGAAAATAAATTCTATGGCCTAGAATTCACCTATATCCCTAGAGAAAAGAACAAACTCGCCGACCATTTATCTAAATTGGGGTCCGACAGAGCAAAAATGCCACCCGACGTATTTGTTCAAGATCTATTGTCACCATCTGTCACACAAGAAACAACAAAAGAATCGGCACAGGAAGAAACACATCCATCAGATGACAAAACCAAGACAGATGATATTCAGCAAGCCATATTGCTGGCTCACCTCCGACCAGCAGCAAATAATATCATCGCTTCAATCCGACCAGCACCATTTAGAATAAATGCTCCAGTAACAAGATCAGGCAAAAGATCTATAGATAACTCCAAAGCTATTTATCCAAAGAAAAGGAAACGACAAGATCTCTCGACTACAAAGGGTTGTAACAAACAAATACCATCAGTGGAACCTTTGGAACAAACAAAAGAAACAAAACCAGACTGGAGAATTCCCTTTATTCGATATCTAATCGATGAGGACGTACCAACAGACAAAACAGAAAAACAGCGTCTCATAAGACGCAGTAAACATTACGTTCTAGTCGATGGCCAACTTATGCGCAAAAATGCAAGCGCTGAAGTCTTAAAAAATGCATTTCTTTCGAAGAAGGAGCAGAACTACTACTACGTATCCATGAAGGGATGTGTGGCAATCACGCCGCATCAAAAACACTGGTCGGAAAGGTGTTCTGAGCAGGTTTTTACTGCCCAACCGCACTCGCCGATGCTAAGAAATTAGTTCAGCATTGTAAAGGTTGCCAATTCTTCGCTAAACAAATACACGTCCCTGCACATGAGCTTCAAACGATACCAGCAGCATGGCCCTTTTCATGCTGGGGACTAGACATGATAGGACCATTCAAAAAGGCTCCAGGCGGCTATCAATTTGTCTATGTACTTATAGACAAATTCTCAAAATGGATAGAATATAAGCCCTTAGTCAAAGCAAATGCCCAAAAGGCTGTCGAATTCCTAACAGACGTCGTACATCGTTTCGGCGTACCCAACACCATCATAACAGATTTGGGATCCACATTCACAGGTGGCGAATTTTGGGACTTTTGTGAAGACTTAGGAACAAAAGTAAAATATGTATCAGTAGCTCACCCTCGAGCTAACGGTCAAGTTGAAAGAGCAAATGGAATGATCATAGATGCCTTACGAAAAAGGCTATATCGAGACAACGACACACATCCAGGAAGATGGTACCACGAATTACCTGCTGTGATTTGGGGCCTTCGGACTCAACCAAGCAGAAATACTGGTGTCTCACCCTATTTCATGATATTCGGTCTTTGAAGCGACGCGAGATGAAATAGCATTCGGCTCACCAAGAACACGAACTACGATGAAGAAGCTACGAACGACGTCAGGAAAACTACCACAGACTCAGCAGAAGAACGAAACTTGGAAACACTTCCAAGAACAGCTAAATATCTGGCTTCTTTACGGCGATACTACAACAGGAATGTAAAGGAAAGACAGTTCGTGGTCGGAGATCTAGTCCTTAAGAGAATTCAGAAAACCGACGACCTTCACAAATTGTCGTCTCACTGGGAAGGACCCTTTCTAGTCAAAGCCGTCACAAGGCCCACAACTTATAAATTATGTACTCTGGACGACCCACCTAGAGATCTACCAAACTCTTGGCACATAGAGCATTTAATCAAATTTTATGCTTAACACTAGGACAATTGTAATTGTTTTCAGCTATACAAAGTAATGCCACAATCACTTTGAAGCAAATTCAATATCATTACACAAAAAGCAGTTTGGTGCAAAGCACCACAAAGTTCAACACTACAGCCAAATTTTTATCATTGCTCAGGGACGAGATCTATCTTGTCAGCTACAACACAGGCGGTAGTCCAGCAAGCCTTCTGCAAATCTTTGAGTTTCTCTGGAGAGGTGTCTGCAGGCCGTCCAGACTCTAAGCGTTTTAGATCTGCCCGGGGAAAATGAGACTGAGCAAGAGCCAGAACACTTGATGCGACAAAACGGCTCCCTTTCCCAACAAACTCCTTCAGCAAGCGCCAAGAACGACGACATTGATCTACAACAAATTCAGGAGCAGTAAGAGGATCTGTCGGCCTCACTTCTCCCCGTGCTAGCACAGCAAACAAAGGCCGCAATCCTTCGGCCATCGCTAGATAGCAATCAGTCAAGCACTGGTTCACATCTTTCAGCACACCAAATTGGGCCATATGACGGTCATGCGTTTCTGCATAAACACATAGCAATTTATGAGAACACGCAGCACACAAAACAGCCATGAGAAAGCTAAAAAAGGAAAATAGCTCACCTCGGGCCTCCTGTTCCAAGCGCTCAACATCTGCTTGAGCCTTTTTCTCTGCTCTAGTCAACCGAGCAACCTCAGTAGTCATTAGAGCTTTATCACTCTCCAAACCTACAAAATATACAGTTGAGTACCGTCATATCTTGTTAAAACCACAAACAACAAGAGTTAGTAAAACAAACCTTTGTTTTGCTCTTGAAGGGCTGCAACCTTTTTTAACAGGGAATCTTTCTCAAGTTCCCAAAGCTTTTCACGACCTTCGTGAACACGGATCTGCCGCTCCAAATCTTCATTACGCTTCCGCAGAAGACCGTTTTCACACATGGTCGGTTTGAATTTCTCTATGCAAAGACGGCGCTCCTCAGCAACATCTTCAACAACCTGCAAAAAAGATCCTTTTCAATAAAACAAAACGGGCAAAATAGAAAAATTCACCAGAACAAGTATTAACCTTGATCCGAGCTCTGAGATCAGCAAACACTTGTTCAAATCCATCAGAAATGGCACCCCTGGTAACATTCTCAAAAATTTGCCACCTGCCATCGTCATCCTGACGAGCAATATAGCTGCGGCTTCCAGGAATATGGGCACCAGAACAAGTTCCCCCTCTGACCTCTTCCATTACCTCAGGGTGATCTGCAGACGAGGCACCAGTTTCGAAACTACCCAAACACATATTCAGATGTCGATCACCTTCAAGAGGAGAAACTAGGGAGGGATCTAGTGCTAATTCTGCCAATAGCGGCTGAGCATCACCAGGGGGTGCCACAATATTGACACCCTCAGCAACCACCACAGGATTAGTAGCGGTATCTTCAGAAACGGCTTCCCGGTCAATAACACTATCCTCGGCAACAACCCGAGCCCCGGAGCGAGATGGTTCTCTAACCAAATCATCAACATCAGGGACCCTGGCAAGAAAATATCACAACATCAAACACAATTACAAATTAGCTGTAATTAGACAAAAATTACACACTTACAGCTCAGATTGCTCGAAGTGGTGGCTGAACCAGTCTGGCATATCCACCCCTCCGTCTCGAACAAAAGCAGACCCCCCATTATCAGGAGCATTCTGCTGATTCAGATCCTGCGGAGACGAGCAATGACCAGTAACAGCAGGAAGTCCACCATCTTGAGCCAAAGTAGCAGCAGGGGAGTTCAGATTCCCTAAAATTTGACCCAAATCATCAGCTTGAGTATGGTCCCCTGAACGACCAGATCCATCAACTGATAAAACGGTTTGCCTCCCAGCAGCACCAGCTCCTTGAGATAGAACAGGAGGAAGGGAACTACTCTGGTCACCTTCAGAACGCAACCTCTTACGCCGAGCCATCTCAGCAAGAGTCAGCTTATCTTCAGAACCAGAATCAGAATCCGACGACTCTACAGCTTGACGATACCGACGTTTCTGGCCACTAGAAGCCCAAGGCTGTAGTGACAAGGCCCCACCAGTCAAGACGCCAGATCGTTTCTTCTTCTCATAAACAACTTTCTGCTTCCCAGCAGCCTTCGACTGATTATCATCAGGATCAACGGTATCGTCACCGCCTCCATTCTCAATTCCCCGTTCAAACACTCGTACGGCCGATACGCAAAGCTTCCCCGACGGGCGGATCATCAAGAGGTACTCGAGACACATAGATATGACGGCCCTATAAACACGGGAGACCAGTCAATAAAACAAAAAACATCCAAATGACAGAAGCATGAAAGCAAAAACACATACACAAACATACCGGGGGGTGGCATCCTCCAATCAAAAGGCTTAATAGTAGGACGCGGATATGAGTGTCTTCTCTCCGTTTGAACATCTTCGAAGCCTCAAATTGATATCATCAATAGAAATTTTTTACGGAGTCTCACGAGAAGGATCATCCTCTCCACGATACTCCCGAGAGAAAGTTGAATCTCTCCTTCGAGGCCGAATACGGCGAGAGATATAAACGCCGCCACCGTGAAACCATTCAAACCTTTGAAATTCATCATTGCCAATATTTCGTTCACCTCAATCATCTCAGTAGCATTTGGCTTGTCCGACCAGAAATGATTGGGCTCGGGAGGAACAGGCCTGCCCTGTTCATTATCATTTACATAGAACCATTTCTTGAACCAATCCTTCACATTGTCAGTGTGAGTAAATGACAGCCAACGAGAGTGCATACCATCACGAAGAGAAATGTAGCATGCCCCAGCTACTGGGCCACCCCCGAAATTCTCTCTCTTCTTTAATTCATAAAAATGACGAAAGACATTGAAATTTGGAGGAATTGCAAGTTACATCTCGCAATAGGCAACAAACAGGGCAATCGTCATAATCGAATTCGGATGAAGATTGCAGATCGATATCCTCCAAAGAACACACAGCTCCACCAAGAAGGTGTGAAGTGGGATACCCAAGCCCCTGATGAAATAATCCTCGAATACAACTATTTCACCATCATAAGGACGGGGGAACGCCTCACCTCGCGGTGGCGCACGCCACACTCCAAGAGCTGCGGCGGGAATCATACCGCCATCCGCTAAAGCATTAAGAGATGCCGCCGTCGATTGAGTGGGCGACCACATGAGCTTCATTTGCTTCTCATACTCCTTCTGCTCCTTCTTCCCCTTCCTTTTCTCTGTTACAGATTGACGCCTCTTCGCCATGATCTACGACGGGAGGACACGGTTACTTGACCTAACCCTAGGCACAAAGCACGGGCGGCAGAACGAACTGGTTGGAAAAACTGCAGGCGAAATGAAAGCAAGTAGTCCAAATGACGGCGGCACCAGAGCTCTTAACCACACTAGGGTTTTTTCTCTCTAAATGGGCTAGAGGAACTGGGCCGCCCCAAACAAAAAGCTTTTGTGGTTAGTTTCCCTTCCCATTTAAATTCACAAAAAACCATTTCTTTTTTACGAGACGCATAGCTTACCGGACAACCTGGCGGCCCAAGCGAAGCTGCCGATGGCCATTTAAGTCTGTCTTTTAGCTATAGTCTTAGAACAGCCCCGCTAAAAAAGATCGGGTTCACAAAAGCTTTCCAACCCGGCCGTAACGAAGTTACGCGTATAGCATCAATATTTCAACCCACACAATCCGACAATGAGCTAGGATTTTTTCGCCAATGATACCGGTTATTTCGGCACACAAATAGCTAAGCTATTTCATGGGTTTAGATTCAAAAACCATGGTCTCACAAACCCACTCTGGGACCGAGTTAAGCAGAAAAGCTATCTTAACTTAATCATGACAAAGTCATGGCATGGTTCAAACCGACCTGCCCAAATGAAATTTGGCCTGCTCGGTCTCACTCAAAGAGTGGTCGGAAAAACATAAAGCATGATACCATAAGCAGGTCGTCTTTTTTAGACCCTGACATAACGTGTTCCACCTCATCTCAGGCTCGGGGACTACGTGGGCCCACGTCACCTCAGAGGTGACATGGGCTAGATTCTTCTTTTAGAGCTTGCCACAACATATACTATCTTACAACAACCTCGGGGACTACGTGGGCCCACGTCATTTACATGACTTGGCCTGATCCCTTTTTCTTTACAAAAAGTTTAGTTCAAAATAAGCTAAGGCAATGACCGAATACAGCAGATACCATGTGAAGGCAGGCTTCACACACTAACGAGGGCCCACGTCTCTAGATTTGGGACCCTTTTAAATTCTTTTTTCTTTTCAGGAGCATCATAAATCTTTCGGTCAAACCGAAAACGTCAACTAAGTGTAAGCAAAGTGTGGTCGGAAGCACTAGACGGTCCTCCGCCTGCTCGGACCACACGTCGAACGTGTGTCCGACCACCCTTTCTCACTCAACCAAGCGAAGACGGTGTTTTTCCCTCAAGATCCATGATGCTCGGGGACTAGGCGTGGAGGTATAAACTCCATATACCCTCACGGCCTAGTTTGGGCCGACACACTATCACCGAGCCGGCCCATCAAGCTTCAAGACCGATCGGCTCGGCCGGTCGGACAGGCCTAAAACAGGCAAGAATATCGAAGACCGACAAAGAGGATAGACCTAGGCGAGATAGGAAAGTTTAGACTTGTAAAGTATGTAAACTTAGTACCGTATAGGCTAGATCCGACTTGTAACCTTGCTCCCCGTAATATATAAGGAGAGCAAGGACCCCCACGCCAGAGGACAGAATCTGGCATAACGCACACTCATACATCCACATCGTAATCGAAACAGAGAGCAGGACTAGGGTTTTACGCATCCTTGCGGCCTGAACCTGGGTAAACCTCGTGTGATTGTTCCCTGTTTACATCTTGCTCGCAATCTCGTGCGCCTTCCGCCAATCCATTACCGGTCAGGGCATACCCCTGGTCGGACTATCGCCGATATTTCGTCGACAGATGCAGCCATCCCGGCAATGTGTTCCCACAGCTCCTTCGTCGTGGTCATAGCAGTAGGAATCTGCCCGAGGACTTCCTTGGACAGCGACGTCAGGATGAAGCTGAGGACCGTCTGGTCCTTGGCCACCCACGACTCGAAGTCGAGGTTAGGCTTCGGCTTCTTCTTCTCATCTTTAGTCTTGGCGTCGAGGAACGGCGCCGGTGGCATGGTGCTGATGTAGGAGATCATGGAGGCGCCCCTCAGCGCCGACTCGACTTGCAACTTCCAGATCGGATAGTTGTTGCGGGTGAGCTTCTTCGTCACGGAGAAGCTGAAGTACAGAGCAGTAGATGTAGCGGAGGACGATCCCAGATTGAACGCCATGAATGAGTCTCTCCGTGTGGAGTTGGACAGCTCTGAATACCATGTGGAAAAGGATGGAACCAGATGCCCTCTCGGGTCTGGGCTTCGTGTTAATATAGGCCGGGAATAGCCCCTGGCGTGGCTGATTACACAAGTCATAGATTATAACAAACTATCTTGGGATACAAGAGATCTATCTACTTGAATTACAAGACATCCTAACAGCCATATCTTCCAAGACTACAGCTAACAATATGTGCAACACCATATCACAATGTTGTTTAACATGCAGGACTGAAAACATTCGGTATTAGTTCCAGCAGGTTTTCGTACAGTATGTCGTCAAAGTTACTATATTGATAAATGAAGGAGTACAAGTCAGGTCCTAGGTAGGTGAAATCTCAACTACCAGGGACGGCTGCCTTTACATCGGGATGCAAGGGCCCCTTTATATAGGCGGCGTGCTCCTTTCTACTAAAAAGACCATGCTGCCCCTCTGAAACCCTAACTTGCTTCTCTATTACAGGTGGGTCCGGTTGCCTTTTTCGTCTGCTCGCCTCTAGCGCCCTTGCGGCCCATTCGCCCGATGGGCCGTTGTCATCAACTAGGCCGCCCTTAGCGAGTTGGGCCACCATCCTGAGTCTTCACTCCTGGTTGGCCGGTCAACGCGGCCCATCCTCGAGTTCCAAGTGGCCTGCGCTGTGGACCTCAGCTTCTCAGACCGCCGGCGGAGGCCTGTGGCCGGAGACGCACCCTCGGCCTCCGCTTCTGGGCCGGGTGTCTCCGCTTCCGACCTCATCCTCTCGAACCGCCGGTGGAGATCTTCGGTCAGAGGCGCATTCTCGACCTCCGCGCCTGGGCTGGGCGCCTCCGCTGCCAGGGGCGCCCTCTCCTCCAGGTGACGGAGGCAGCTCGTGCTGCCTCAGTGGCGGCGGCCGAGTAGTACCTTCGTGGCGCCTCCGATCCAAGCCCCTTGGAGCAGAAGAGACCCTGCACCGAAAATCACAAGACAATAAAAGGGAAAAAAGTTTTTAGGTTAGCGGGCCTCCGCTTGGGGTCGTCCAGCCTCCGCCGTTGCCTTCTTGGGCCCCAACATTCCCCCTTGAGGGATTGGCCCAGCCGGGGCGGGCCTAAACCATCAATCTGTCCGGCCTGCACGGCGGAGGCCTTGACGCCCCCCCTGGCCCGTTGGATTTGTGCTATCGCGATTTTGAGCCGTCGAATTTCTAACCGTTGGTGAGGTGTCGCGTCCGTTGCCCTAACAGGCGACTGACCCCCTATATAAAGGGGGGGAGGGCGGTGAAAATGGTTTACTTTCACCCCGCACACTTCTCCTCTTCCGCCGGCGGCGCGCTTAGTCTTCTTTGCAGATCTGCCCTAGATCTATACTGTGGCTCCTCCGCGTCGCAGCCATTGTCTCCGCCATCAGTACTGCGGCCCCTACTCCAAGCTCCAGAAAGTTAGGGCTAGTGAGTGGGCCGACATCTTCGAGGAGTGTATGCTTGCCTCCGCAGAGGCAAGGGATTTTGAAGAGGAGCTTCCCGAAATTGAGCCCCCCGTCGGAGGTGCTGTCTTCGCTAGGGGTGCGGCAGGTATGGCTCCCATCACTTATGATTTTGGTCCGAGCAAGATGACTCGGGATATGATGAAGGAGCTAGAAGCCCAAGGTTTTCTTCCCGCTGGTCGCGCGAAGATACCCGGAAAAGAGACCAAGCCATCTCCTCCTACAGGCTACGGCGTTGTCTTTAGGGATTTCTTTACCTGCGGTTTTCGGGTTCCCACCCATCCCTTTGTCCGGAGGGTTCTTGACGAGTTTGACGCTCAGATCCATCATCTGACACCGCATGCCTTCCTCAACCTCAGCAAATTTGTGTGGGCTGTTGAGTCATACAGAGGCCAGACCAATGTGAATACCTTTGTTGAGTTTTATGAGTTGCAGAAGCAACCTATGCAGTTTGGCCCGGAGAAGGTTAAAGCTCAGTTTGGTGGGTGTACTTTCATGGTGAAGAGGCATCAGAAGGAGCGCTTGGAAATATCTTGGTGCCAGAGAGGGAAATGGGAGCCTATTGATTGGATGGATTACTGGTTTTATGTGCAGACACAAGGAGTTACCTATACTATGGATAATGAGGAAATGGTTTCACGGTACCCTCTTGGTTCCACGATGTCTCCCATGGATCCTTATACCTGCCTGAAGCCGAAGGCTCCTGCTGATTCTGAGGCCTTGACGAGGCACAAGTCTTGTACTAAGGCCTTTTCTCTTGCTTGCAAGTATTATGGAGGTCATGACCTGCTTGAGGAGATTGTCGCTGCTCAATGCTGGCCGCTGGCTAAGCTGAGGCCAAAGTTTGAGATTGTGCGCAAGGAGTTGCCTATTTTTGGTGGTGTTGAGGGGATTCCATGTCCTGTTTTTGGGTTGAAGCTGCCCGAAGGCGAGACCAAGACAAACTTTGCCAACCGGGTTGAAAGGAAGGTTTGTGAGCTGATTGGAGAAGTTTCTGAGCGCGAATATCTTGCGCGCCGATCAGAGGCGGGCACGATGCCCCGGCTGAACCGTGTTTTTGAAGAGCTGCAGATTCCTTATGGGGAGCGTCCTGTTCCTTCGAAGGTCATTCGGAGGATAGAGACCAAAGCGATGAAGACTGTCTCCGCCGCTGCTACAATAAAGGCGGAGACAACCAAGAGGAAGCGTAAGTGCGTTGTTCAAGCTGCTGCTAAGAAGAAAAAGGTAGCTGATGATGAATCGGAGGCTGGAGCCCAGCCCTTATCGCCCGCGGCCTCCGCCGAGATGGCAGAAGGTTTTGCCGGGGAGGAAGTTGACAAGAATGTTGATGTTACTGGAACTTCTGGGTCTTCGCCTCGTGATACTTCTAGGCGTGCTGGTTCTCCTACTGGCTCTGTGTTGCCTTTTCCCAACGCCTTCGCTGATTCCTCCAGTTCCGAGGAGGATGCTGGAGAAGATGCTGGGAATGACGATGGTGCTGCTGATGAGGAAGCTGACATGGCTGAAATTCCTCTATCTTTAGTTCCGGAGGTCCGTGAAACAGTGGAGGAGATGTCTGAAGATGAGTATGTTGCCATCCCTGAGCATAAGCTTTCTCGGAGTAAGACTTACGCCGAGTATCTTGCGGAGAAGAATGCTGTCGGGAAGGCGTCCGTTTCGGAGGCTCGGGTCCCGTCTCCTCATGCGGCGCCTGCCGTTCAGAACCTTTGTGAGCACTCGTTCAAGTTCCCCTTGGCATTTCTGTCCTGTTTATTTCTGTTAGTCTCCGATTGTTTTTTGTTTTTCAGTTGAGTTGGCGAAGGTTGCTGGTAGTGTGCTTCCGGGTCCTGGGGTAGATTTTGCCCGTGTGTTCCCTGGTCGCAATTTCGCCGGAGGCTCGACGTCTGCTGCTGCTGCTGCTGGGGGCTCAACTTCTGCCGCCGGCGCCAGGGGTATGTTGTCTATTTTGCTTGAGTGGCTCTTCTTAGGGTTGTCATCGTCATCATTTTTGAGTGTTGACTGTGTTTTAATATTTCGGGGACTCCGCTACACTTGGTGCGTGGAGCTTGAATACTCGAGATGTTTTTGACCATTGCGGAGGTTTTCTTTTGGAGATATTTTTGTTGTCTTTTTTGCGTGACAACGCGTGCTTTTCTTTGGCCTGACTTTGTGTCTTATCTTTTGTCTAGAGCATATTGAGAAGTACCTTGACACCTTAAGTGTGGATCGTCTGCTGAGGCTGCAGCTGGAACATCACTGCATGGTTTGTCGTCTTATTTTCCTTGCTTATCTTTTTGGGATAGCCTCTAGTGTTGTTGTTTTTAATCTTTTCCTTTGACGTTGTAGACTCATCATCTGGCCTTCGCTCTGGAGCACCGTGGTACTGCTGAGCTTTTGAAGCAGCGGAACGCTATAGAAGCCCTGAAGACCGAAATTGAGACTCTTGGTCGGGAGAAGGAACAGCTTGCGGCGCAGGCTACTGATTTGGAGGTCGTGCGCCTTGAGTCGACCGAGGTTAAGAAGAAGTTGGGTGATCTGGAGGCCGGGCTGAAGAAAGTGAAAGAGTCGGAGGCTTTGGCTCTGCAGCGGGCTAATGATTCGGCGGAGGTTATTACCAACCTCCGCTCTACTGTCCTGTCGGAATAGCAAGCTACGGAGGCCCTGAAGGCGGAGACTGAGAGGCTGCAAGGAGAACTTGAAGGCTTCCGTTCCTCCAATGTCGCCGTCGCTCAATCTTACCTGAGCGCTCTTCAGGAGTTTGGCGCTGCTGCTACGCCTTTCCCTGCAGAACCCAGCGCCTCCGCTTTGATGTCTTGGATTCAAAGCAACTTGACCAAGTTGCCCTACTTGCTTGGCGGTGTCTCCAATTTTTCTGCCCTAGCTGCTGTTACTAACTTGGTCAAGTATTTTAGCCTTGTTGGGGAAGACGTTAGGAAGTATGTTGGCAACTTTGCCTTTCCTGACATCGAGGGCCCTTCAGACCTGGGTGAGACAACACGGCCCGTGAGGAGGACCGCGAGGAATTTTATGAAGCACTTCTGGCTCAAATTTGGTCACGCTGAGGCTGTTTCTATGGCTGAGGCTCAACGCGCGGAGGTGTGTTTGGCATTTGCTTATGACTTGTCTTTGCTTTACATATTTACTTTGTTCTTGTTGATTACAACATGTTTTTTTTGTTGTTTGAAGAATCTTTGGAGTCGGAGCTGCTACCTCTTCTCGGGTCTGGAGACTTTGGGCCGAGCGACACTCCCGAGGTTCAGAAGCAATCGGAGGTTCTAGTTGTACCTGAGCCCTCTGCCGTCCTGCTGAGTCAAGAGGATCCTGTGCACGCGGAAGAGACTGCGGAGGCTGAAAAGACTGCGGAGGCTGAAGAGCGCCCCGGATGCTGGCCAAAAGTCAGAGGCTGTCGATGAGTCGGGTAAGGTAGCTTAGGTTTTGTGTTTTGAGAGAATTGCTTTTGAACCTGTGCCTTGGATGCGCGTATTGTAAAAAAGACTAATTATCTGACGCTGCTTTTGTGGCTCTATGATCCTGCGCAGGTCTTCACTTTTGGGCCTGTGCAGGAGGTAGAGCCAGTGACATTTATGCGCGACGGTGTTTATATCAGTGGGGAGCTGTGGGAATATTGGCGTGTGGCGTTTCCTCATCGTAGTGTTGATTCGATGTTCGATTTTGTCTTGGCGGATATTGATGATAAACGCGCTGAGTTTGTTAGGTCTTTGGCCTGGCGAGGGCCGCATGTGCCTTCATAGTTTTTATTCACGGCATGTGCTTTTTTTTGTGTGTCTCCGCCTCCATATTGGAGGTTTCGGTTTTGTAACCGTTGCCTCCGCTCGAGTCGCGGAGGCTTTTGTTTTGTAGTTGGTGCCTCCGCTCGAGTTGCGGAGGTTTTTGGTTATGCTATGATGTAAACAATTTTTGGCGGAGGCCTTTAGATTAATGTTTGTGACTTGTGGAGGTGTAAGTTTTAATAAATGAAAGACACTTGTGTTCCACGTATTTCCTTTTTATCAAAGGACAAGCTTTGCTTTTTACATGGTTCCATGCTAAGGCATGGAGAACCTGGCTATGCTTCTTGACATGGAAGCCCTCCTCTTTTTTTTTCTTGAAGGCAATGCTTGTGTTCGCTTGTAATTTCGGAGACTTTTCTCCGCGCGTTGCATCGCTACTTTAGATTATGTTAGCTCTACACGCGGAGGTTTCTGACAAGATTCAGGAGGTTTTTGCTTAGGCACCTTTTTATTACTCTTTTGAATGGTTAGCTCCTGTTTTACATGGTTCCATGCTAAGGCATGGAGATTGAGACCTTGGCGATGCCTTTTCTCCGACTATAGCTGATTGGACATGGTCCCTTGCTCATGGGGATTCTCAACTTGTTGCTAGGTACCACTAATCCTCAGGCTTGTTTAGCTGAGCGAGTTTTGCCGGGGATAGGGGGACGTTACGAATTCTTACGCGGTATCCCCCTTGCCCGGTTTCTTTTCTGAGGAAAGGCTCGCTAGTACATGCTCTGAAGAAAAGGGTGGTGTGCATTTTGGTCTATGTGGCCCTCTTTTTACGAATTCTTACGCTGTCTCTTGGTGGTACTGTGGAGCTCTTCTAAGTACACGTCAACCTCCATCCCCCCCTCTCTGGACTTCTCTCGCTTAGTGATGCTGGGGGGCTGTGATTGGGCTGATGCCGCTTTCTTTTATATGCCCGACCTTGGGCTGATGCTTTAATATTCTTTCAGTACTTTGGTTAATTGTAAATGCTTGGGATACGCATCGTTGTATTTATTGTGCAGGATTGCGAATGATTTTCTGTGTCGCCCGATTCTGTTATTAACTCGTGAGATTACATATCAGGTTTCTTTACTTTGCGTGATACACTTAAATGTTTGTAGTACCTTTCTCTATTTCCTTCGTCTATATATATGTTCCACTAGTTTGTATGCTTTGTTAATCATTTCGGGCCGCGTTAGCTGTACTTTGTGTTGATGGATCTTATGAAATTGCTGCTGGTTACCCTTTAGACTGATACTGAGTGAGAATTCGTAATGGATACATCCCAATGGTGTGCCTTTCATCTTCCGAAGGTTTCTGAATGGCCTCCGGCTATGAATACAACTGTGCTAGTTGCTTGGCTAGTTCCTTCAAGGGACCCTTCTACGGTGCTTGGCTCTTTCGAGGGGTGAGGTGGCCCTGTGCATTTCGTGCGACAGTTTGGGTGTCGTGCGCCAGCAGCCGAACTCCGTCAGTGCGTAGGCGTTGTTCAGTTTCGGAGATGGGGAATTGCAGCGCTCTTTGCTCTTTTGCAGGCTCGTTTGCTGATTGTAATAGTACTAGATAGCGTGCCTTCTGCTCGCTAGTCTTGTTCTTCATGAGAGCCTAAGTTATTTGTGTATGGGCCATTGGTGATTCTTGTAACCATGATGTTGCCAGTGTAAGCAAATTAATGGACTGGAGTGGTTACTGAGAATTTTCAGTTGTCTCCTCTACTTTACTAATAACCTCCGCTATGTTACCTGTGGCCTTTTAAGTGGCGTTTTTTTTTACTTACCTCCGCTGCACTCGCGGAGATCTGAGGCGTGCCGTATTGTTTATACGGCCCTTGTTTTGATATCGGTGCCCTCGCTTTTTGCCAGGTCTTTTTCCGATATTAATGAAGCCTTTTTTGGCCTTGTTGAGCCCTGAAGCCTGAGAGAACAGGTCTTTTTTTTCAAGGGCTTCTTTTGGCCCTCTTTTTGGAGGTCGCTTTCATATCTTTGAGGTCCGCCGATCAAGGCGAAGTTTGAAGTGACCTCGTTTCGATGCTCGTAGCTTTGGTCGAATATTGCAGCTACGTTGCTAGCTGCTTTCGACTTTGTTTTGGCTGCCTTATTTCTGGGGTCCTCTTTATATGTTGCAGAGGTTGATTACAATGGTATTGCCTCGTTAAAAACCTCACCTCCGATAAGGAGCCCCTGTGTGAGGAAAAGAGTGCAAACCGGGTTAGAAAATAGAAAAAAGCGAAAGAAAATTCCTAGAAACCTCCGCTTATAGTTCTCAAGGGGCCCTTTTACATCTTAGACGTAATACTTTTTGAGGCTGTCCACATTCCAGGTGTGGGCTGACATTTTTCCGTCTTCGTCCTGCAGATGGAATGATCCTTTTCTTCCAGCTTGTAATGCTAAATATGGTCCCTCCCATTTTGGTTGTAACTTCCCTGTGTTTGGTGCATTTGGTTTTCTGCGTAGGACCCAATCTCCGTGTTTGATATCCTTGGTCACTACCTTTGCATCCCTCCATTTCTTTGTCTGGAGCTGGTACTTGGTTATGTTGTCCACAGCTTCTAACCTGTCTGCCTCTATCATTTCCTTGGTGTATTCTTCTTTTTCAGCCAATGTCTGCCTGATAATTCGGAGACTCTGGTTCTTGATTTCTTCCGGCATCATGGCTTCTTCTCCATACAGTAACTTGAAAGGCGTGAAACCAGTGGCCCTTGATATGTTTGTGTTGTGAGACCACATGACTTTTGGCAATTCTTCGATCCATTTTCCTTTCTTCCAGCCGTGGAGTGTCTTTGATATTGCAGAGAATATAATCCTATTTGACCTCTCCACCGCCCCATTGCTTTCTGGGTGGTAAACTGAAGCGAAGGCGATCTGTGTTCCTATGCTCTTGCAAAATTCTTTGAATTTTTCAGAATCAAACTGCTTGCCATTGTCCACTGTCAAGGTTCTTGGGACCCCAAATCTGCACACTATGTTCTGCCAGAAAAACTTCTTAACTGTTTCTAAGGTGATGGTTGATAGTGGTTTAGCTTCGATCCATCTTGTGAAATATTCTACTGCCACCACTGCGTATTTACTTCCTCCTTGAGCTGGTGGGAGTGGCCCGACAAGGTCCATACCCCATCTCTGTAGGGGCCATGTTGGTGGGATGAGCTGTGTTTCCCCGGCTGGCCTGTTCTGATTTGCCGAGAAGTTTTGGCAAGCGCTACAAGTCTTTACTATTTGCAGAGCGTCTTTTATGTGGGTTGGCCAATAGAACCCTTGGCGAATGGCCTTTGCAGATAATGCTCTTGGGCCGATGTGAGATCCACATATGCCGGCGTGGATGTCGCGCAAGAGTTCCTGTCCTTCGGTCTCGTTATGCATTTGAGCAGTGGTTGCACTATGCCTTTTTTGAATAGTTGCCCATCTATTATTGTGTAGTTTCTTGCTCTCGCTGATAGCCTTACTGCACTGGCTTCGTCTGAGGTTACATGATTGCCATTTATTTGGTCCATGATTGCTTGTCTCCAATCCTCCGTTTGAATCAGCAATACCTCTGTGAGTGCCTTTAGCATTCGCATTGTGGCTGGTTGCTCTATCTCTTGATAAAATGTGTCTCCTGGTAAATCAAGTTTGTTAGCTGCTGCTTTGGCTAATTCGTCCGCTTCCATATTTTCCCCCCTTGGAATATGTTTGAGGGTGAAACCCTTAAACCTTTTTTCGAGGCCTCTTATGACTTCTAGGCACCTTGCGAGCTCAGGCTCCTTCGCGGTATATTCCTTTTCCACTTGTTCTGCTACTAGCTGGGAGTCTGTGTTCACGAGCACATGTGTGGCTCCGAGTGCTTTTGCTTTCGTCAATCCCAGAATGACACCCTCGTATTCTGCTGTATTGTTCATTGCTTTGAAGCACAGTCCGGCTGCATATCTTGTCCTGATTCCTGATGGTGACACCAGTACCGCGGAGGCTCCTGCCCCCTGGAGCCCCCAGGCTCCGTCCGTGAAAAGGGTCCAATATGATGTCTCCGATTTTGGTTCGGAGGTGTTCGTTGGTGTCCATTCTGAGAGGAAGTCTGCTAGTGCCTGTGACTTGATTGCTGTTCTGGCAACGAACTTGATCTCGAACTGAGACAATTCTGTAGCCCATTTGCCTATCCTTCCTGAGGCTTCCTTGTTATTGAGAATATCTGCCAAAGGTTGTGATGTTGGAATCAGAATGCTGTGGTCCTGGAAATAGTGTTTCAATTTTCTTGACGCGGTGACCACTGCGTATGCTATCTTTTCAATCTCTGAGTAGTTCAGCTTGGTGCCTTGTAATGCCTCTGATACATAGTACACTGGTTGCTGTATTTGCTTGCCGTTTACTTGCCTTTCCTGCACAAGCACTGCGCTTACGGCGTTTGTTGACGCCGATACGTATAGTAGGAGTGGCTCGTCTTTTTCTGGCGTCACTACCACAAGCTCCTCGGCCATGTACTTTTTCAGTCGTCTGAAGGCTTCCGACTGCTCAAGTCCCCATTCGAACTTGTCATTTGCTTTGAGCGCCTTGAAAAAGGGAAGGCTACGTTCTGCTGATTTGGAAATGAATCTGTTGAGAGCCGCTATTCTTCCTGTTAGCCGTTGGACCTCTTTTTTGTTTGATGGTTCAGGCATGGCCAAGACGGCCTTTGTTTTGTCCGGGTTGGCTCTTAGGCCTTCGGGTCCAACTATGTACCCCAACATTTTTCCCTTGCTGACTCCGAAGACGCATTTCTCCAGGTTTAGTTTTAGCCTAGCTTCCCTGAGGTTTGCGAAGGTTTCTTTGAGGTCTTGTATATGATCCTCTATCTCCTTACTCACTACTGCTATGTCGTCGACATAGGCGATTATGTTTCTCTGGAGTTGGGATCTAAGTACCGCTTGCACCATCCTGGCAAAGGTAGAGCCTGTGTTTTTGAGTCCCTCTGGCATGCGTATGAAACAGTAGGTGCTAGTTGGTATAGTGAAACTAGTCTTTTCTTCGTCCTCTTTCCTCAGCCATACCTGATGGTATCCTGAAAAGCAATCCAGGAGAGAGAACCTCTTACATCCGGCTGCCTTGTCGACCGAGGCGTCTATTCTTGGTAATGGGAATGGGTCTTTTTTGCATGCTTTGTTCAGTCTGTGAAATCGATACACATACGCATCTTGCCATTTTTCTTTGGAACTAGCACCACATTTGCTAACCATTCTGAGTATTTCACTTCTCTGATGACATTGGCGTCCAGCAATCGCTGTACCTCTGCTTTTGCGGCCAGTGTGCGTTCTTCTGACATTTTCCTCTGCCTTTGTTTCCTGGGCTTAACATTTTCGTTCAAATCTAGGGTATGTTCAATTATATCTTTTCCTATTCCTTTGAGGTCCTCTGCGGACCATGCAAAGACGTCTCAGTTTTTAGACAGGAGGTCGAGTAGGTCTTTTCTTTCTTCTTCTGACAGATTTGACCCGATCATGACTTTCCTGTTTGGCACTGCCTCATCAAGTGGTATTGTTATCGTGTCCTCTTGATCTTTCATGTTTGTTTTCCCCCCTGGCATATCCGGCGGTTCATCTGTTGCTACCGTGTTTATATTTCTGTGGGCCTTGTATATTGCTCTTTCTATGTTCCTAGCTTCTTTCTGACTTCCGTGAATTGTAATTATTCCGTGTAATGCTGGCATCTTCATGCAGAGGTAGCCCATGTGCATGACTATGTTGAACCTATTTGCAAACCCTCTTCCTAGGATTGCATTATAAGGGTAGTATAGGTCCACCACATCAAATGTGATGTATTCGGTTCTTGCTTTGTCTCTGTCCTGAAAAGACACTGGCAGAGAAATTTTTTCGAGTGCGTGAATCTTTCTTCCTCCGAACCCTATCAGAGGTGTCTCCGGAGGTTGCAGCTGACTCCAGCTGAGCTTCATTTGGTCGAACACGCTTGAGAAGATAATGTCAGCCGAACTCCCTGAGTCGACCAGTATTCTGTTTATTTCCCATCCTGCTACATTTGCTTTAATGACCATCGCATCGGTGTGTGGATAGCTTTCCAATCGGAGGTCATCCTCCGAGAAACATATTTGAGCCTTAGACCATTCTGTTGTACAATGAGCTGCTTGCACAGCCACATTGTTTACTAATCGGAGGTGATCTTTTTTCTGTCTTTTTGTGTCGAATTCCATGGAAGAGCCTCCGGCTATCGGCAGTATCATCCCTATTGTAGGTAGAGCGGAGTGTGGATTCATCTGATTTTCGATCGGAGGTTCAGCCTTTGGCACTGTTCCAGAGCAGATGGCTTGCTGTGGCGGTGGTGGCAGTGCTTCATATTGCTTCTGCTGCTGAGGTTGTGGTGTTTGAGGTGTTTCGATCATGGAGATTTGCGGTGGTCAAGTATTTATGTATGTGACCGTGTTGTCTCCTCTGGCAGGTGCTTGGTTGCTGTATTGAGCTGTTTGATATTGCACAGGTCTCCAGGCCGGCAAAGATGCTGGATAGTACTGGTGCATGAAGTTGTGCTGTTGGGGATTGCCGTTGCCGTACCCCGGGAAGCTTGGGTTATACTGCTGATAGCACTGCGGCGCAAAGGTGTGGTTCACACCGCTCGGCTTGTTCTTTGCGCGGGTTGTTCTTTATTCTTTGTGCCGCGTTTCTTTGCTTGTTCTTCATTTTGTCCATCGTTTCTATGGTTTCTGGGCAATCTTTGGTACCGTGCCCCTTGTCTTCTCCATGAAAGATGCAATAGTATTTCCTTGGCTTCTGGTTTTTGTTCCAATTTTTGGTCTTGTTCTTGTTAAAGTTGTTGCTTGCTTTGGGTCTTTGTGTCGAACCATTTCCGGTTCCTTTGTCTGCTTGGTGCTGAGGCTGACCGTTTTGCACATTGAAGACTTGCTTTTGCTGAGAATTTTGCCTGTCGTAAGGTCTGTTTTCTCTGTAACCATTTCTATTGGAGAATTTTTTGTTTTGGCCTTCGCCTTCGTCCAGCCTTTTCCAGAGATCGTTGTCTGATCTGCAGTATTTTTCGAATTCTTCATGCAACTTCTCCATCGTGTTTGGTTTTTCCCTTGCCAGATGACTTGCGAAGGGACCTATGCGGAGGCCTTTGATTGTGGCTTCAATTGCAACACTGTCTGGTACGTCTGGTGCCTTTGCCCTGAGGTGCAGAAATCTCTGGAAGTAATCCCTTAGGGGCTCGCCTTTTTCATGCTTATTGCTGAACAGATCCACGGATGATAGGGATTCGCTTGAGAATCCTTTGAAGTTTCCGGTTATTTTTTCCCTCAGGTTCTCCCATGAGTAGATTGTGCTGGGCTTCAGCATGGAATACCACGTCAGTGCATCGCCTTCTGCGGCGATAACGAAAGATTTGGCTAGGACACTGTCATTTCCTCCCGCGGAGGCTACTGCCACTTCAAAGCTCATTAGGAATTGCCGTGGATCTGTCTTGCCGTTGTACCTTGGTAGCACCATTAGCTTGTACCCCGGAGGCCACGGTGTCTTTTGGAGACCTTCTGATAGCGGTGATTTTGGATCAAACGTCCTTTGGTAGACCATGACTGGGGTTTCTATGCCCTGGATTCCAACGTTTGCTGCAGCCATGAATTGGCTGTGCTGTGGTGTCGTCATGGTGTTGTTTTGCTGCGTTGCTACTGGCTGCATGCTCTAGATTTCTGCCTGTAGTATTGCCATTTGTTGCCTTATCTCTTCGGCCTGCTGAGAGGTCTGCATTGCCCTATGAGTAGCTGCCTGTTCTACACGGAGCCTATCTCTTTCTGCTTCCATGCGTTGTCTTTCAGCTCTAAGTCGGCTTAGCTCATCTTCCTGACCCTGGTCTCCGCTCTGGTCCGCCGGTGGTGGCTCATCTTCGCCATGGTCATTGTCATTTTCTTCATCTCCGCCCGCCGGATCGGAGGCTGTTGACACAAAATGTGGCGCACCGTGTCTCACACACAGCAAGCCGGAAAGCCTAGCTTCAATCGGGTGCCCGAGCGTTGGATCCGGAAGCGTGCCAGTCGATTTGACCTGAAAAATCGACAAGGGAGAAAAAGGTAAGATCAAAACTGGAACGTGCTGGGTGAGACCAGACAGTTCCATCTTTACGGCCCTGAAGCCACTTATGACGACATATAGCTATAGAAGCTATCTACCAACAGGTTTGCAATTCATTCGGCTAATGTAATATGAATAATGTGAATAGAACTGATCTGCCGAATACATGTATATGAAGACATGTTTGAACAAGATTAAATCATTAACGCATATCAAACTATATCTCAGGTTTAAAGCATCATCAAGCGTGAATAATTAAAGATAGGTAACTTGTAAATATAGATCTACTAAGATAAAACATGCATAGGCCAATCTAACTAGTCTGCCGCACGTCTAGCCTTCATAAACCCGTCGAGCATAAACCCAAGCAAGCTAATCCACCGCATGATACCACCCACTATGAATTTACGCCACTCCTTACTCTTAGATCAATCCACCGCATGATACAATCTAACAATAAAGAGCTAAAAGCACATAATGTCTAAGCACATCTATAAACACTCGTTACACGTGTAAGCATAACCGCATCGGCAAGATTGCCGAATCGGGGTCCATGAAGAAGGAACAAACATGCTATCACAATCTAGAGCAAAGCAAAACCTACATCTGCCGCACGATATCCAGTTTTAACTAAGATCTAAATGCTCTAACATGCATGAACCCACAACATGTGACAATCTAGATCGATCTAATTCGGCTATGTGAACTTGATCTACTTGATATTGAGTAAGCATAAAAGGATGATCAAAAGCTGAAAAGAGCATCAATCTAGATTGGGCAAAAGAGTGTTGCAAATAAATAATCATTGGAATAAGACATGCAACACGTGGTAACTTAATGAATCTATTAGATCTTGCCAAATCTAAAAGAGCCGATAACTATTTTTACTCATGTCTTAATCTGCCGCACGATACAAGGCACAAGCAAAAACTTCCCATTATTAAGCTTAAATCCGCCGCACGATACTAAGCAAAACGAATGAGACTACTTGCATCATAATCTAAATCCGCCGCATGATACTAGACATGATAGCAAGGTTGCCGGGACTTACGGAGGTCGACGGATCGATTGGCCCTCTCGAAGAACTCGACGACACGACTAAAGGACTCGAAGGGTGGCACGTAGCCGGTTGTATTGAATTGGTTGTGAACCCTTATTACAATGGTCGAGGGCTTATATTTATACCCTGGACAAACATGAGTCCTAAACGCCTACGAGCTATAGAACAAAATTGGAAAAATACAAATATGCTAACTCTAACCATAATCGGAGTCCTTGACTTTTATGACTCCTTCCCTTTACGCCGACCTCCTCTTTCCTTTTTCATGAAGCCATTGCTCAACCGACCGCTTGACCATTTGCCGATCATATAGAAAGTTAGCCGACCGCACACGTGTTTGCCGAATTGCTCTCTCTGCCGCTTGCGGGCCCACCTGTCATATCCCTGACCAAATTCTGGTGTTAACACATGCCCCCTCAATTTCGAGATAAAAGGGTTTTATTTTGAAATTGACTGTCAGCGCCCTTCGCCTAGGTCAGCACCGCCGATGCCCGTAGCCACCACTTGAGATCTGTGTTTGCTGCTGTCTTCAATGGCGATGGAAACTTCAACCAGCTCCATCATGGCAACAGGAACTCAAGAGGAGCTTCTAGAGGTAACCCTACTCGCTTTACCCATTCGGCAATTTTTCTGAATTAGTTCTCAGATGTGTTGTTGATTCATTCGCTCTCACCTCTTTAAAGGAAATGAAGAACGAGATTTTGATCTCCAATCTTGCTCATCCTGGATCATTTTTCCTTGGTCCGATGGGAGACCCCAATCCGAGGGAATTTATTGAGAAGGAAACTTGAGGATCCCATTCAAATCCAGGATTGCCCCCCAAACAAAAATGGCCGAACACCTTCAAAACATGGCCTCTTCCCTCAATTGCAGGTTGGCGTGATTGGTACCGTAGGATGCAGGCCAAGAATAGTGATCTTTGGGAGGCACAGGATATCCAACACTGTTTGGAATTGTCATTAGCCGAAATGCCTAGAAATGATTCCTTGCTGATTGCCGCTTCTCACTTTTGGTCCGATGCTGTCAATGCATTCATCTTCGGTCATGGCCCAATGTCAATCACTTTAGCAGATGTCTTCATGATGGCTGGGTTGAACATCACCAAACATGCATACCCGACTAAGTATAAGGGCACTAGTACTCGAAATCAAAGTCGGGAGGTGGATGGGTCAAGCATATTCGAGTCTTATGCATCAACTGGTGTCAGTATCGACAAGGAATACAGGGCTTTCATGAATATGTGGCTATGCAGATTCATCTTCTGCAGCAAGTCTAATGAGCCCACTCTGAACCACATAGTGATGGCCGAAGACCTAGCTGCGGGTCAATTGATCCCCTTGGGCAAATACCTCCTGGGCGCTGTTTACCACATGATGCATCAAATCACCGTTCAGATGAGGAACCAAGGTGAAATTTCTTGTGTCAATGGCCCTTGGTGGTTGGTTTAGATGTGGTTGCAATTGTACATGCACCATATTGTCTCAATTGACCTCCACAACCTGGGCTTTCCATCTGTCAACTATGCTGAAGGTGAGGATCCACGACAAAAGGCCTGTCAGACATATGGTGAAGCTGCATCTTCTGTTGCTATTGATATAGACATTGGCCATCTCTTCAAGCTGTTTTACAAGGGTTTTGACCAAATAATCTGGTTCCCCTACAGAGGAAATGAAAACTTGACCCTGCCTTGCAAATTCAGCTACCAATTGGGCTGCACAGATGATGAATCCAAGGAGATCTTCAACTATTTCATCAGGCCCTGTGCTTTGCCAGCAGAATTCCATCATGGTAGGCTGGTAAACCCAACTTATGAATTTTATAATCCCAACATGGTTACCAGGCAGCTAGGATTTGGTCAATTGCCTCCAAGGTTATACTTTTCAAGCATCATAAGACCTTGGGAGGCTCTGTCAAACATCACTGAGACCAACAAAGTTTTCAACTTGGGATGTAAATTTCCATCGTATGGACCTGATCCTTTGGTAACAACCGAGGTTGCCCATCCTTTATTCAAATCCTGGTGGCAAGAATGGCGTTCTCACATTTTCAGCACTCAAGCCCACCTTCTATGCCAAGTCCTAATGCCTCAATTTACTTCTGATGATGAGGTATTTCTTTTTTCAGAACTTCTCTTGTTCCTGAGCTTTTACCTTTATTCTAATCACTTCTTTGAACAGGACAATGCTCCTCCAAGCCCCCAGAAGTTCAATACTGGCAACCTGGTCCGGTTGCTGCATTAGGACATGATGCTCCAACTTTAGCAGTCTTCAACGGGACCCTGCCGATGAGATAGTGCTCTTGAAGGACCTGAAAAGGAAGACTCCTTCTTCTCCCAAAGACACCACTATCCCCAAGAAGACGAGGTCAAAGAAAGCTAAACCAATTCCTCAGGTATGAATGCCCCCAGTCTTTCTGTCTCTACTTGTTAAGGTGCCCATATTTATCATTCCCTTTATAGATACAAGCCAATCTCCAGAGCTCTGAAAAAATAGTGACTTTGGAGGATTCCCCTGATATTTCCACTGGACAGGCAGATGCCAATGAGCCTGTTGGCAACCCTGGTATATACTTGCATCTGTGCCCCTTTTTTTTCCCTTCTAAATAATGCACTGGTATTCATCATGTGTTCCATGATTTAGATGAGCAAGGAAAGGCAACAGAAGAACCCACTCATCACCAGGCAACAGACTCATCAATCCCGACTATACAGGTTGCCTCATCAAGCCATGAGATTGTTAATTCTGAGGCATCCACTATGCTAATTACCCAGGATATTGATTCCACTCTGGATGCAATTGATCAAGTATTTGCCGAAGAGGTATTACTCTTACTCCACTCGGCTATTTTTCCATTCAGACTGAATCATTCGGCTAAATTACCTTCTTTGTTCACCAACAGGATACTGCTTATCCACAAGCCAGTTTCTCCCTCATTGCTGAAGAATTTGCTGGGGATGATGAAGTCTCCTCCAATCAGCAGTTATCATCAGTGAGTCAAGCCAAACTGAAGGACATAATTTTATTCCTAAAAAAGGATGTTGTTGCCTTGACCCAAGATTCGGACAAGATAAGGGAAATAGCAGAGCTCATTGATCAAGAGCTTCCTTCCAATCTTAAAGCTGCTATAGATGCCTTATCCCACCTCGAATGATCACTTTGCTGCTATCAAGAGGGCACATAAGAATATGTCCACCAAGGCTGACCTGGAGAGAGGTAAAGTGGCTAAAGAACAGCAGGTCAAGGAGCTTTACTCTGACATCAAGTCAACTGAGCACCTCTTGAGCACTTTAGAACCAGAACTGCAAGTCATGAGAGATGAAAGAACCAAACTTGAAGCTCAGCTAGCTCAATTAAATGCCAATATTCAGTCTCATGAAGCCAAGCTTGCCAATCTGCCACCTCTTGATTTGGCCAAATCCAAAATTCAGTCAGTCATCAAGGAGACGCGGCAAATCAAGAGCAAGCTATCAAAGATCCAAGACTCTGAAGAAGAGGACCAAAAAGCTCTTGATGCAGTTAACCGAATCAAGGCTGATGCTCTTGATGTCATTAACTCTTTTCTGAATGCATAGATACTTGGCTTGTATTTTGAAGATATAAATATTTAGGTCTGACCCTGTTATACCTGAGAACAATTTCCCTTTCCTGAATCATAGGAAATTTTCGTTTTTCTCTTTCTTCTCTACTTCTGTTATCATTCGGCTGTTCCTGAGTATGACTGTACTCACACCTGTGCAAATCAGCCGAACACAACCGCTGTAGACTCAAGTATACGCTCTTAGCCGAATGGTTCTCATTCAGCTATTTAGCCAACCGCATGCTGGTAACTGAATCGACAGCAGTAATGGGCTTGGCCCAACTCAATATCGGCCCATAGAAGTGTGAAAACCCTAATCTGTCGATTGGTTTTCCCGGAGGTTCCGCCACGGCTCCCATCATTCATAAATAGAGCCACTCGGCTCCCATCATCACCACGCCAAGCAGTTGCCATCTCCAATCTCTTCCACTTCCTCTCCACCTTCAAGCCAAAAAACCCCACCACCACCAATGGCGAGCGGCGGCGATCGCGGCAAGCGCCTGGCCGAGGACGAGACGGAGGGAAGCAATGCCCGGCGCCAGTGGTGAGATATCTTCATCTCTTCGAGTCGAGTTGCCACAGATCTTGTTTCCTTTCACCCGATCTTGATTCTTGCCCCCTTGCGGTTACTGATTCATCTTCTTGATCATGTTGCAGGGGCATTGGGATCACCGGCAACTATGTCTCCAACTTCGGGAGGCAAGTTGCCCGGGCTGGCACTCATACTCCTCCTCCTGCTCCTGCTTCCGCTCCTGCAGTGGATGTGGCGGAGGGAAGCAACCGCGGTGGTCGCCCTCTGCAGTAATGAAATAACCCCTCTGCTTTTGTGTGTGGTTTCTCATTTCATATAGCCGATCTTGATTGCACTCTGCTTGTAGGACGGCGAGGATCAGCACCGGCCAATGGCGATTCCTCGCACCAGCCGCGGCGGCTGCAGTGCCTGCTCCTGCTCCGGCCCCTGCTCCGGCCCCGGCTCCTGCTCCTGCTCCGGCGCCGGCCTCTGCCTCAGCCTCGTCGGGGTCTTCCTCCGGCAGCTCGTACCGCCCTATATGGGATAGGAACGACGAGGAGATCCCGGCGTACACCCGCTACGACGCCGCCGAATACCGCCGCGAGAGGGACGAGGCGCGGGAGCTTCTTGGTGAAGAAACCAAGAAGCATGGGATCGCCCAACTGGAGTGGGAGGATCAGAGCAGGCAGCTCTGCGAGGCCATCACCAGTATAGCTTTTCTTCAAATATTGCTCGATTCTCGTTCTTTCCGATTAGCTTGTTTACTTGGTTCATCTGTCCTCTGTTTTTGCAGATCTCTCCAATGAGCTCAACCGCCTGAAGGTGGCGGCGACGAGGGTGGCCGATCAGGTGAACGCCAGGGGACCGACCGTGGCGGATCGTCTGGAGGCGGTGCCTGATCAGATTGATCGGGCAGCCCTCCATGGTGTGCGCCTCGGCACTGCTCTTGGCTTGGCAGGGGTATCGTCCTGGACCGGGGATGAATACACCACCGTGCCGGTCGGCTTCCGGGACGGGCTTCCCCACGAGGTCGACGGCATCGAGGGTCTCCTGGCGGAGTACGACGACCACGGCGACGCCATGGCCAACGCCACCAACCCGGAGTCCGTCCTCAACAAGCTCTTCACCGAAGAAGAGGAGTAGCTTGTACTAGGGCTGGCGCGGGTTGTAATAAAAATTTTAATGAAGAATGTTGGTCCTCTCCTTGTTCTTGCTTGTCTTGTGATGGTGTTTATCTGTCGCATTTGCCTTTGCAAATTTTTCCTTAGCTAGAACTTGACTGCAACACTCTTCCCGAATGAAATCTACCGAACGCATGACGTCACCTTAGTCGATTAGATCTCAGTCCTGTTCCGCGACTTGACGGTTTGTAGCATAGCACTTCAATTCACTTTACCTTCTCCCGATAAACCTACCAAATCGAGAGATAAAACTATTCACTTATATTTTAAAAAATTGGCTAAAGGCGATACAACTGCATCGGCTATTTCTATTCTGAAGACGATACTCACGATATCGGCTATTTTATGCTAGAGGCGATACAATAATATCGGCTGCTTTCTCCAACTTCTTTCCTTTATTCTGAAGGTGATTTTCACTCAATCGGCTATATCACATTCAAATCATGACTACGATTAAGATCCGACTTCAACACTTGGATAAAATCTCTTAAGGTATCTGCCATTGATGGCTCTTGTGAGCTCTTCTCCAAATAACGTTTTTAATATGTATGCGTTGCCGTGCACAACTAACCACTCGAAAAGGTCCTTCCCAATTTGGAGACCACTTGCCGAATGTTTTATCTTTGTACCAATCGGCAATATTGTTTTCCAAACTAAATCTCCTTCTCGCAAATTGCTTGACTTTAACCTTTTTGTTGTAATACTTGGCAACACGCATCTTATTTTTCTCAATATTTTCCAAAGCTTTAAGACGGATCAAATGCAAGTCTTCTAATTCATCCATCATTAAATTCTTATAATCCTTTCTCGTCAAGTCCCTTTGCAACTCAACTCTCCTTGATCCTGACTGCAATTCCCAAGGCATTACAAAGATTGTGTCCATAAACCAACTCATAGGAGATGCTTGTGTGGATCCATGGCAAGCCATTCGGTAAGCCCATAATGCTTCATTAAGGACCAAGTGCCATCTTCTTGGCTTCTCATCGATCTTCTTTTGGATGATCTTGATCATGATCTTATTTGATGCTTCTGCTTGGCCATTGGCTTGTGCATAATAGGGAGAAGAATTATATAGCCTTATCCCTATGCTTTCGGCAAAGTCACAAAACTCTGAAGAAGTGAACTAAGTCCCTTGATCAGTTGTTATGGTCTGTGGGATCCCAAACCTGTGAATTATATGCTCTTTAACAAAGTTGACCATATTCTCTGATGTAACTGTTTTCAAAGGAATAGCTTCAACCCACTTGGTAAAATAATCTGTAGCTAATAACACAAACTTGTGTCCTTTGCTTTGGATGGAGGATTAATTTGTCCAATTAAATCTATGCCCCATCCTTTGAACGGCCATGGTTTGATTATCGGGTTCAAAGCGATGCGGGTGCTCTCGAACATTACCAAATATCTCGACAATCTCGACACCCTTTGTATTATTCAAAGCAATCCTCCAACATAGTCGGCCAAAAATACCCTGTCCTTCTGATTATCCATTTCATTCGGTAAGCCGACTGATGCGCACCACAAGCCCCTTCATGAACTTCAAACATGATCTTCTTAACTTCATCTTGACTTAAGCATTTGAGCAATACTCCATCTATAGACTTGTAGTACAACGATCATCAAGAAGCACAAACTTGAGGGCCTTATACCCGAGCTTTCGAGAAACTCTTTGAGATGGATCTTTCGATAACCGATAATATCACTTCTCCAATCATTATCTACTTGATCGGTATTGAAAGCACCCTCTTCAATAGCAAAAACCTCCTGATTTTCACGATATCCAGAGGCATTTTGAGCTAACTTGTTGGCTTCTCCATTGTGTTCTCTAGGGATATGATGCAAAGTAACCATCGAAAAACTTTTCAAAAGCTCTCGACATTCTTCATGATATTTTCTCAACACATCATTCTTGCACTCATATTGCCCTGTTAGTTGATTAATCACCAATTCGGAGTCACCAAACACTTCAACAGCTATGGCCTTCGCCTCTATTAGTAACCGAAGGCCTCTAAGCAAAGCTTCATACTCTGCTTGATTGTTAGTGACAGGATATTCAATTGAAAAAGCGAACTCAAATGTATTTCCACGTGGGGATATCAAAAGAATACCAGCACCACCACCTTTGTCACATGATGATCCATCGAAAAATAGTGCCCATGGGGCAATGTTAACCATCTCAACGAGATAAATCACGGTGTTGAGTAATAAAATCGGCAATTATCTGTCCCTTCACTTTGCTTTTGCCGATTCATACCTCAAATTGAACTCGACGAGTGCTAATACCCATTTGCCAATCCTCCCATTTAAAATTGGCATTGACAACATGTGTTTTATTGCATCGAAACTAGATATCACCACGCACTCGGCATTTAACAAATAGTGCCGAAACTTGGTGCATGAGTAATAAACACACAAACAGAGTTTCTCTATAGCCGAATACCTTGTTTTAGGATCTAATAGTTTTCGGCTAAGGTATGCTATTACCCTTTCTTTTCCATCAAATTCTTGCATAAGGGCCGATCCTATTGTTAGGCTATCGGCCGCCACATACTGACTTGAAAGGCTTCTCAAGTTGTGGAGGTACCAACACCGGTGGTGCCTTCATATATTGCTTGATTTCATCAAAAGCCTTTTGTTGTATGTCACCCCAAACAAATTTCTGATCCTTCTTGAGCTTCAATAAGGGAGAAAAAGGTAATACTCTCTCTGATAAATTGGATATGAACCTTCTCACGAAATTGATCTTGCCCAGCAATGACTGCAACTCTGTGAGGTTAGTTGGGGGCACAATCTTGTCTATTTCTTCCATGCTCTTCTTCCCAACTTCTATTCCTCCTTTGTGGATCAAAAATCCCAAGAACTCACCAGCCGAGACTCCAAAAGCACATTTATTTGGATTCATCTTTAAACCATGTCTTCTTGTGCACTCCAAAGTCTTCCTTAAATCGGCTAAATGTCCTTCATGGTCTCTAGATTTGACCACCACATCATCAATGTAAATCTCTACAATCTTGCCGATCAACTCATGAAAGATATAGTTCATGGCTCTCTGATAGGTTGCACCAGCATTTTTCAATCCAAATGTCATAACTATCCATTCAAATAAGCCGATATGACTAGGACACCTGAATGCAGTTTTTGCAACGTCTTCAACTGCCATAAAAATCTGATTATAGCCAGCATTGCCATCCATAAAACTGATAATTTCATAACCTGCTGCTGCATCTACTAGCAAATCGGCAACTGGCATTGGGTAACCATCCATAGGAGTAGCTTTGTTGAGATCTCTGAAGTCTATGCATACTCTCATCTTTCCATTCTTTTTGTAGACAGGTACTATGTTTGAAATCCATTCTGCATACTTGCATGGCCGAATAAAGTTTGCTTCAATCAATCTCTCAACTTCTTTCTTTACATCGGCCAATACCTCCTCTTTATAAATCTTTCGTGGAGGTTGTTTGAAAGGACGAAAACCAGGCTTAATGGGTAGCTTATGCTCAACAATTGATCGATCTAACCCTGGCATCTCTATATAATCCCAAGCAAAATAATCTTTAAACTCTTTCAGCAACTCTACAAGCTTCACTTTATATTCTAGGGTCTAAATTTGCACCGATGTACATCGGCCTTGACTTTGCACTTGTCACCAACATCAATTTCTTCTAACTTATCGGCCGACATGAAACCACGACCCGGTTGCCTTTGTTGCCATCTATTGGATTGCCCATTAAAAATTACGTCGAGCCGATTTGCTTGGATCGGCCGTTGATCTGTTGTTGAACACATTGACGGGACCTTCTTTCCACTATTTACCCGAAAGGCAGTCTAGTCCATCATACTCCTAGTAAGCAAGTTCCAAAGCAGCAACACTTACCGAGTCATCAGCTTGAACCACCTCAACATCGTCTCCAATCCACTGAATGAGAATCTGATGCATGGTTGAAGGTATGCAGCAATTGGCATGGATCCAATCTCTTCCTAGAAGCATGCTATATGCCCCCTTGCCATCAATAACAAAGAAAGTTGTGATCAAAGTTTTGGACCCAACCATCAGTTCCACATGCACAGCTCCACGAGTATCAGAAGCATTGCTAGCAAAATCTCTGAGGATCATGTCAGTTTGCAATAGGTCTTCACTTGTCATCCCAAGCTTTTTGAAAGTTGTATAGGGCATAATATTGATAGCAGCCCCTCCATCAACAAGCATCTTGGTCAAAGGCTTGCCATTGACATATCCCTTTAAATATAATGGCTTCAAGTGATGATTTTTAACTGGTTTATCAAAGACTGCTTGCCGAGTCAACACAAGTTGAGCCATCAGATCTCGGCATTCAGTTTCATCAAAATCAGAATACACTTCATCCTGAACATCTTGATCTTCAGGAGCCCTAAACTCCAAAGGGATGAAGAACACCATGTTAGCATCAGCCGAAGGACCCTGTCCATCATGTTTTTTCTTAGGATGCCATACTGGCTTCTTTTCGGCTAATTCTTGCTTCAGCTCTTGGTTCCTCAATCGCTGAACTCTTCTTTTCTGGCTTTTTCTCAAACCAGGAGGGCACCACTGACCCCTTTGCCATCTATATGAGCTCTCTTCTGCATTGCAAGTACTGTTATGAGCCCAAGCTAGATCTGCAAATCGTTTCCTATGGTGTCCATCAAAATTATTTATTTTTAGACGCCGATCGTCCTCTGGAACTCTCATTCCAAGTCTATCATGGACGGGACGGCAGTTGACCCGAGATTGCCTGTACTCTGAATATTGATCACTGCATTTAGGACAATTGTTCCTAGCAGGCAATTTCAAGCCTTCATTCCAACAGTGTCTGAAGAAGGAACAGTTCCAATGAGACTGCTCTTGCTCTCTCCTGTACTCCTCTTGTTCTCTTTGGCGCACTTCTGCTTCATATCTCCGACGTTCTGCCATGAACCTGCGCTCCTCTTCAATGAACTGCTGCTCCTCATCACACTTTAGCCTCTTCTCTCTTTGCCACTTATTCAACAAGTGTCGTGCTGTAACTCTGCGCTTCGGCTCAGTGTGCATTCGGCAATTCTCCTGAGCTGCTTCTGAAGTCTGGCTCTTTTCTGTTCGGCTATTTTTGAACCGAACTTGCTGCACTTCCTCTTTGGTAACTTGCTGACTAGGGTCAACAGCACCACTTGCTTTGGCTCTTTCAGAGGTTAGAACTTTCATTTTCCCCTTCTCTTTGGACTCATTAGCATCAACCATGCCTATAGAGAAAGAGATCATGTTCGTGGGAAACGGCTGATTATCTATTTTCATCTTGCCATCGAACCTCAAATGTCCATCTTGAATAGCTTTCTGAATCTTCACCCTGAACACTCGGCAGTCATTGATATGATGAGAGCTAGTATCATGAAACCCACAATACTTCTTATCTTTCACTCCTTCTGGGCGCAACATGGGATGTCCTTCTGGCAGCTTAATGCGTCCTTCTTTTATCAGATACAGGAAAAGCCTATCTGCTTTGCTGACATCAAAATCATAGGATCCTTTCTGCTTTGCTTCACCCATCGCGACTAACCAAAGTAGGCTCCTTTGTCCAATTCAGGCTCTGCGGCCAGCCACTTCATCCTCATCTTCATATTCGATGCCTCTTCCAAAAAACCTTGATACATATCAATAGTAGCACTTGTTCTTCCGAAAGCGAGCATCTCTTCGAATCCCCGGGCTTGGTTACTCATTGCTTGTCAATCTCTCGTGCAAGCTGCCCCAGTCTTCAAACTCCATGCCGAACAGCTTATCTTTGATGTGTGGCAACATGCCTGCAATGACTAGCTGTGGGAGCTGATCATCCGGTATGTTCAGAGAAAAGCACATGTTCTTGGATTCTCTGAATCTGCGAAGATACTCCATTGGTGTTTCGGTAGTCTTCATCCTCATAGCCCACAGATCAACCATCTTCTTCTCATTGGTCCCTGTATAAAAGTATGCATGGAACTTTTGTTCCAATTCTGCCCATGTTCTAATGGAATTGGCCGGCTGTGATGCAAACCATGTGAAAGCCGGCCCTGTCAAAGACATAGGAAAATATCTGATCCTCCAAGCTTCATCACTAGCAGCTTCCCCAAGTTGCATCAAGTACCTGCTAATGTGCTCAATGGTACTGGTGTCATCTTGACCAGAGAATTTGGTCAAATCTGTTGGTGGCTTCACTCTTGGTGGAAGAGCTACTCTATTATACCATTCTGGAAAAGGAGATTTGTATGCATATGTCTGATTCTTTGGTTTAAGGCCGAACTGATTCTGCATCATATCAGCCATTCTACTTAGGAGAACATCATTGGCATCCTGTGCCCCCTGCCTTCTAGAAGGTACTCCTGACGCACTCATATACCCTGGATTCGGCAAAGCATTAAGGGCACTGTAATCAGTAAACTCATCGTACCCATCTCCATAGATACTCTTCTGCAACCTGTTTGCCACTAGGGAGATCTTGTAAGTAGATGCAGGTATGTCTGTTGTTGCACCAAAAGCTACTTGACCGTGAGTTTGATGCTCGGTCGTAGGAGGCTTCTCTTTTTCATCATGAACAGCTCCATCCTTGCTTGTACCGATCATCTCTCCTCCCCCAGTTGGCTTCCCTGAAGATTGCTGGGTGTTAAAGAACACTGGTCCACCAAGCTCTCCAAATTTCTCTTCAAAGCGCTTATCAACAGATGGACCAAAGGTGTCAATCATGACTTTGTGGAAGGTGTTCAGAAAAGCTGTGTTGTGGTTCAACATGGTATCTCCCACAGCTTTGTAGATGACTCCAACTACCCTCTGCATCTCCTCTTCGTCAGTAATATCAGACTGACCAGCGAGAAGAACTCGTGGCAGCGATTGCTTGACAATCACTTTGCCACTCTTGTTCTTGGAGAAAGACATCAGACACTTCTGCTGATATTGTTCTATTGCTTGTTCCACTATCTGGCGTTGCTCTGGCTGCAGTTCGTCCATGGTCACATTCAGAACGTGACTGTTGTCAATCTCCGTTCCCATCTTAGAATGAAAAGTTGTCCCACCGGGCGTGCCAAAAAGTGTGTTGACACAAAATGTGGCGCACCGTGTCTCACACACAGCAAGCCGGAAAGCCTAGCTTCAATCGGGTGCCCGAGCGTTGGATCCGGAAGCGTGCCAGTTGATTTGACCTGAAAAATCAACAAGAGATAAAACTGTGCGGCCCTGAAGCCACTTACGACGACATATAGCTATAGAAGCTGTCTGCCAATCATATTTGCGATCCATTCGGCTAATATATGTGTATAACAAAAGGTATCTTAAGATAGAGCATTATTAATACATGAACAATTAAAGATAGGTAACTTGTAAATATAAATCTATTAAGATAAAACATGCATAGGCCAATCCAACTAGTCTGCCGCACGTCTAGCCTTCATAAACCCGTCAAGCGTAAAACCAAAGTAAGTTAATCCACCGCATGATATGACCCACCATGATTATACACTACTCCTTACTCTTAGGTCAATCCACCGCATGATACAATCTAACAATAAAGAGCTAAAAGCATGCAATTATCTAAATATACCCATAAATACTCGTTGCTCGTGTAAGCATAACCGCATCGGCAAGATTGCCGAATCGGGGTCCATGAAGAAGGAACAAGCAAGCTATTACAATTTAGAGCTTAAGCAAAGCCTACATCTGTCGCACGATATCCAGCTATATCCAAGATCTAAACGCTCCAACATGCATGAACCCGCAACATGTGACAACCTCGATTGATCTAATTCGGCTATATGAACTTGATTTACTTAATATTGAGTAAGCATGAAAGAGTAATCAAGAGCCGAAAGAGTATCAATCTAGGTTGGGCAAAAGAGTGTTGCAAATAAATAAACATTGAATTAAGCATGCAACACGTGATAACTTAATGAATCAATTAGATCTTGCCAAATCTAAAAGAGCCTGATAACTATTTTTACCCATGTCTTAATCCGCCGCACGATACAAGGCATAAGTAAAAACTTCCCATGATCGAGCTTAGATCTACCGCATGTTCTAAGCTAAAACAATGAGACTACTTGCATCATAATCTAAATCCACCGCATGATACTAGACATGATAGCAAGGTTGCCGGGACTTACGGAGGTCGACGGATCGATTGTTCCTCTCGAAGAACTCGACGACACGACTAAAAGGACTCGAAAGGTGGCACGGGGCCGGTTGTATTGATTTGGTTGTGAACCCTTATTACAATGGTCGAGGGCTTATATTTATACCCTGGACAAACATGAGTCCTAAACGCCTACGAGCTATAGAACAAAATTGGAAAAATACAAATATGCTAACTCTAACCATAATCGGAGTCCTTGACTTTTATGACTCCTTCCCTTTCTGGCCAGCCTCCCCTTTCCTTTTTCATGAAGCCATTGCTCAACCGACCGCTTGACCATTTGCCGATCATATAGAAAGTTAGCCGACCGCACACGTGTTTGCCGAATTGCTCTCTCTGTCGCTCGCGGGCCCACCTGTCATATCCCTGACCAAATTTTGGTGTTAACAGAGGCATATGCACTCCGTGCCGACCTCCACGGTCGACCCCTCCTCGGCTGCTCAGGTGCCTCCGCCTCGGCGGCGGCTCGTCTTCGTCTAGCGGCAGCGGCCGCTATTTGTTTTCTTGTTGGCATCTGCGAGCGTTATCCTCGGCCAGACACACGGGTGGGCGCCAACTGTTGGAACTCAGTTCCAGCAGGTTTTCGTACAGTATGTCATCAAAGTTACTGTATTGATAAATGAAGGAGTACAAGTCAGGTCCTAGGTAGGTGAAATCTCAACTACCAGGGACGGCTGCCTTTACATCAGGATGCAAGGGCCCCTTTATATAGGCGGCGTGCTCCTTTCTACTAAAAAGACCATGCTGCCCCTCTGAAACCCTAACTTGCTTCTCTATTACAGGTGGGTCCAGTTGCCTTTTTCGTCTCCTCGCCTCTAGCGCCCTTGCGGCCCATTCGCCCGATGGGCCGTTGTCATCAACTGGGCCGCCCTTAGCGAGTTGGGCCGCCATCCTGAGTCTTCACTCTTGGTTGGCCGGTCAACGCGGCCCATCCTCGAGTTCCAAGTGGCCTGCGCTGTGGACCTCAGCTTCTCGGACCGCCGGCGGAGGCCTGTGGCCGGAGACGCGCCCTCGGCCTCCGCTTCTGGGCCGGGTGTCTCCGCTGCCGACCTCATCCTCTCGAACCGCCGGCGGAGATCTTCGGTCGAAGGTGCATTCTCGACCTCCGCGCCTGGGCTGGGCGCCTCCGCTGCCAGGGGCGCCCTCTCCTCCAGGTGACGGAGGCAGCTCGTGCTGCCTCAGTGGCGGCGGCCGAGTAGTACCTTCGTGGCGCCTCCGATCCAAGCCCCTTGGAGCAGAAGAGACCCTGCACCGAAAATCACAAGACAATAAAAGGGGAAAAAGTTTTTAGGTTAGCGGGCCTCTGCTTGGGGTCGTCCAGCCTCCGCCGTTGCCTTCTTGGGCCCCAACAACGTGGAAAGTCTAGGCAGCCACAAAGACACAAAGGCTATTATGTAATATCGAAATATTAGGCCTTTTGCTAAGGATGGCCTAGCTACGACTATTTTAGGTCGACCTCCTTCAATGCTCATTAGAAATGCATTGTGTATACATTTAAAGTCTTTTCTTAAAGAAAAAAAATAATTCTTTACTACTCGCTCCATAGAATTTCTCACCTGACAGTCTTGATTTCTAGATCCATCTTCACGCATCGATCTGTAACTTCAGAGAAGTGACTACAGATGGAGAAATTTCTGACGCTTAACTTCTTGAATCTTGATACACTACTTTCCCGGAAGGAGCCTTTGGATTCAGTACTTCAGCATCACATGCATTCAATGGTTGCCTCCACGTGATGTACAAGGTGTGTGTGCGAACACCAAGCACGTACTTGGTCCAGTCGTCGGTCAGTCCTGATCGAATTCGAGTCGTCGTCCACTGGTGTTCTTCCGTTTTTGGTCGCCTGCATATGCATCTACACTAAACAAACTGAAAGAAATTTTGCTGGAACTGTCACAAGCATGTTTCTTTCGGTCGTCCATGTATAGCAGTTTTAGCACCGTAGAAGGCGCTGTCATGGTTCTTTCATGAAGTCGTGGGAACCAGCATGTGTAGATCTATTAGACTGACCAAACTACAGTTCAGTGCTACTAACATCTTCAGAACCCTCACAGCGGGCAGGTGTGCACTATCACCACAAACCGCAACCTGACAAGTACATATTCTTCCCGACTCCCTTTCTCATTTGGCCGTTGCACACGTTATTCACACAAAATGGTCCGACAGTGCGACAGTGGCCTGTGACGGCCACAGGCCCCGGGGCATATGGTGGACCTTGTGACCGTGCAAACCAGACCACACAAACAGTGCGGAAAATGCAATGGTCCGAAAACGAGCGGGAAAACTCCTCCCCATTTCTGTTTCTAATTTTTAGCGGAAACGAGGTCAGGTTTGGAAAAAAAGGTAGAATTGAAAACAGATGGGAATATTTGAAAATACGAAAATAGAAGTTTAAGAACATACCGATTTCTTGACATATCTCAGATAAATTGAAAACGAGATAAAAGAACGAAATAAATACAGATCAATTTCAGATGAAAACGGAACCCAGTGGAAACGGATGGAAAACCCTAAATTCCTGTCTGTTAAGAGCATCTCCAACAGATGGAGAAAAACTGAACCCCAAAACTAGATATTGGGGGAGCTACAATATTGATTTCAGGGTTCTAAAAGGCTTCGTCTCCAACAGAAGGAGAAAATCTCACCCACAATATCTACTCTTACATGTGGGGCCACTTTGTCATTCTTAAAGCCCTCCCCCACCCGTTCATTCACCCACCTGACAGTTTCTCCCTTTCTTCCTCGTAGCGCAACACCGTATTTCACAGCCCCGCACGGGTCCTCTCTCCCCGCACGGTCAGGACGAGCCCCGGTCCTAGGCGGCACCGACGAGCGGGCTAGGGCATCCCCGCCGTCCGAAGGCTGCTCCGCTGCTGCAGCCGCCGGAGTCGGCGCCCCCATGGCACGACGGCCAAGGCAGGTCGGATTCGTCGCACCTATCCTGGGCGGTGCGGGCAAGCGGACCGCCGGCCATCCCTGCACTGTCCTCGCCATCCGACGTCTCCTCCGTCGTTGCAGCACCGGTCCCGAGCGGCGCATGTCCAGGGGTGCTAGATCCGCTCGAGGAAGCACGTCAGGCTCCTCCCTGCAAAAGCCAGCGAAGGTAACTCCTGCGGACGCCGGTGAAGGTCAGTGCTGCGCCGTTGGAGGATCGACGGAGGTTGGTCGTGAAACTTCATTCGCGCCAAACTTTCATCGATGCAGGGTGGTTTGCGGGGAGGGGTCGTTTCCCCTTTCTTTGCGGGGTGTTGGACTGGTTTTGAGGGGGATGAGAGTTTTTTTTTCTCTCATTGCGGATTGCATTGGGAGACCATTGGAGCTTCCAAATTTCTCAGATTGCAGTTTTTTCTCATTGGGGATGTGGATTGGGGGACTGTTGGAGATGCTCTAGCTAACCAGAAGCCGTGTTCTTCACATGCACATAGCAGCCCATCACACGTGAGGCCACGATGAGGCCAGGTCTCCCACCATGTCACTGCTCGAGCCTCGAGGGCTTGAGGCCATGAGAAGAGAAGGGGCCTCCTCGCGTATATGCATACCTGGCTATATGAATGTGCATTTATCTTCGGCGTGCAGACAAATATGCATGGTTACACATGCACACGACAGTGAGTGAGGAAAGTACGGGACCAGCATGCATTTATGTACGGATTGGTGGCTGATGCATGGGCACGGCGGCCCTCATTCTGTGTCCTAGCAAGTGATCGATGGCGTATGCAGTGTGTGAGGCAAGATGAATGGAGTCATGTCAGGGCTTCCATGCCACAGCATACGTGAAGTGCTCAGGTATGCAACGTATGCTAATTAAGGTGTTCAGGCAGGCGTATATGGTTCGTATCTCTGCAGCCACTCCTGGTGTTAAAAGCAAGTATTCTAGCACGCTGCAAGCCGATTAAATACTAACATAGAGGAGAGAGAGAGTGGAGAGGCGGCTTACAACAGACTTGGACACAAAAAATGAATAATTCTGTAAGAGAGACAAGTGGACCATATATTAATAACGAAGAGCTAACCACTGTATGAGTAGTCTGAGAGAAGGCTATAAAAAACCTTACAGAGCCCACAAGCCAGCTATATTATTATACTTGCTCTTAATTGTTAAGTACTCAATGAACTAGTGTACGTAGTAATCGTATTCAAGAGCAGGAAAAGCTAGTGTAGCCTGCTAAATGGCGACGGTGATGACAGATCACAGATGAGGCGAGATAGGGGCATAGGTTGAGCCATGTCAACTGCCAATGCTTGTTGGATTTCCTTATTAGTCCTGAGCAAGAGGCCACATCTGAAGCTTCGCCGGCAATCCAGCATGGCTATGCATCATGCGCGACATATTGACATACATTTTGAATCCACCAATGGTAAGCTTAAACGTAATAAAATCACTAGAAGGGTCATCTTTATCTTTACGGTAAAAAAGGAACAATGGCTTAAGGAGCTCCATACCTAATCATAATAATAATAAAATAAGGGTCTGTTTACTGTTCATCCGAGTGACCGGGTGAGAAGTGGCCACTCGATTTTTTTATCCATCAGTAGTAACGTGCTAGAACATCGCTAGTAACATGACAGAACATCACTAGAAAACATGATGGAACATCGTTGATGGCAAAACATTGTTGGGAACATGATAGAACATCGTTGGGACACAGTTGCGAGATTGGGCGAACGAACAGTGCAAGATCCCCACACGCGAGAGTAGATCGGCCGAACGGACCAGCGTGAGATCGAGCGTGAGCGCACAATGCGGGATCGTGACACGCATGGGGAGCAGATCGTGCGGTGAAAAAAATCGAGTGAGTCGCGGCGGCCATTCACTCGAATGATCGATAGATTTACTGTAAAATAAAGGCTCTATTTCACGGGAAGTGGTACGACCCAAAAACTACCCCATATAAAAATTTGCTAATGGCACTTGTTAAGCCAAAGTTGAGCCTCTACTAATTAATTCCATGAGCCCTGATCCTACGTGCAAACCAGAGCGAACCTCATTTATCACCAAATCTTGGCTAGGAGTGCTCTTGTTGTCCTGTGGGGTGTCGCTTTATCGACCTACCCTAGTTCTGAAAGGCTACTCTAGTGTTTTCACCCAATCTTTTCAGGTCAATGCTTAAGCTTTCCATGCAGAAACCCTAAACAGAACCCTAACCATTCTAGGGTGGTCAACCGTATCCTCAAATCCTAGCCATCAAGAACAAGAGCTTCCCACTTTCACCCAAGTTGGAGCAAGGCAAGACCCATAGTGGACGCACGAATGAGTAGTATGACAAAAGGCCTCACCAAGGATGAGTGACCTGCTATGAAGGTGACATCAGGAACTTCGCAAATCAAAAACTTAAGTGTTTTGGCAGACTATCTGTGATCTCTCCATGGACTGTTTGCCAGTTAGAAATTAAACACATTGGCTGGCCATCATATCGAAGTCCATGAAGCCCCTACATATATTGTTTGTCAGGACACGGGTGACTTCACAACATTCAAATATTGTGGTGTGTTGTCCCCAACATCCTTAGCCCCGCCTATCAGCACAAATACAACATACCAAATCACGAGCACCGGCCTTGTAGAACAGGATTAATAAGGATGAATGGATGGTGGGAGGAGTACTCATGATTCGATGGAAAAGAAGATGAAGCTCACGATTTCATCTAGCGCTAGTGATCTCAAGTGTAAGCTTGTGATTCAAGCTCTCAATCTCTTTCGATGTTCATCTCAATCCCCAAACCTTGTGTTCTTTCATGAAGGGCCAGGGGAGCTCCGATCTCAAATGGTGCTCTCCATCATCTTTCATCTCGAAACCCATTTCTTGTGGTGTGAGTAATCCATGAAGCTGAGCTCGAGTGCAATTGGTGACCCCAAAATCAAAATCCCTAAGGGGTATGTTCATCTCTCTCTCTCTCTCTCTCTCTCTCTCTCTCTCTCTCTCTCTCTCTCTCTCTCTCTCTCTCTCTCTCTCTCTCTGTGTGTGTGGGGGGGGGTGGTTGATGTGGTAGATGTGGGTAATTTATAAAAGATATTTAATGTATTATTTTAAACTATGTTTCATGATGAATGAGGTGTTAATAATTTGTGTACATATTTGGGGAGTTATTTTGAATTACATTTCATAATGGTGGAGATAGGTAATTTAGATGCAAAATTATGAGGTGATTTGAGTTATCATTATTAATGGCAATTGTGGATACTGTAAATATAAATTTATAAGGTTATTTTGAGCTACCTAAATAACATAGGTGCCTAGTTTAGATACAAAATTAGAGGATTAATTTATATTTTTTAATGATGGCAGATGCAATAAATTTTTAAATAGAATAGACCCAATTGCTACTATGGACAATCATAATTAGAATATAATACCAAATTAAATACCAAAAATTTCTAATTATTTTTTTAGAATTTATTTTCTAGGGCATGTGATTAGAATTACCAGGGAGGCTCCAAAATGAGAATTAAATGCTATGTTTTTCTAATTATTGTAATAAATTTTAGTATTTGTCTTTATTTATCGCGTGCAGTGAGAATTAGCGTGGTCACTTCGTCACAGCCCTCTCTCTCTTAGTAATAATAAGATGGTACCAATGCACATGAGGTACATATGCAAAGCACAAGTAGTCTGATCCACGTGCTAAAAGAAAAGAAAAACATTGTTACCGGTGTGCCACAAAGGAAACATTGTTTATACCGGTGTGCCACGATGCCTACTTCCATCATGTCTTTTTTTTTCCCCTTTTCTCAGTGCTCTTCCGTGCGCCACTTCGAAAAAACAGAATGCCAATGGAAGTGCTCTACTTGTAGGTATCCTACAATCTGAATAAGAAATTAAAATTAAAATAGGCAATCGATGAACAGCACAACACGGCTTCTTATATTTTTTTATGTTACTAATAGAGCCAGTGGCAATTTGTCGTGTTATAGTACGTAGAGTAAGAGCATCTCTCAAAGAGATGTTCTAAAAGCACTAGTTAAATTCTATTATTTAGCCATTATGTAAAATATAAAAGTCATAAAAAACATATGCTAATCCAACAACTTAGCTAAATTTTGCTTTTCTATATTTAAACTGATGATGCTGAATCGCCCACCGGTCTGGAGGAGATCTTCGATCGACGAACATGCCCTGAAAACTTCTTGACCAAATCAACATGTGGGAAGGGAGCCAGTGCATGCGGGCTGCACACGGGAACATGCATCCACGACTGCGAACCGAGGGATGACGATGAAGAGTTATCCAAATTGGAGAGTTATTTAGACAATCTGTTAGAAGCTAGTTTTTTCTTATATTAGCCAAATTTAGATTTACAAAATGATTTACATACTCTGTTGGATATGCTCTAAGAAAACCTCCAGTGCTTATTATTATATATATAAAGACAAACAACTTCCAATAGTGGTATGCGTTACCCTAATTCTAGGTTAGGGAAGCCGACTGGCATCGGTTATTTGAATAGTATTACGTGAAAGAGAATAACTGATAAGCCGACTGAAATGAACAGCCCAACTAAGCCATCGTAGAGTCCATTTAATTTCTTGATAGGGCATGGTGCACATGCCCAGTTCATTTGATTTCTGGATTTCAAGAATTGTCATTTCTACATGCTGGGTGAGTAGGGACACTGATTTTCCTTTTTTTAGGGGTAAGAATCAACTTCATGGGTATGCTGGTTTTCTCGCTTCTTCTTTTTCACCACTAGCTTGTGATGATAAGAAACCCGTAATGTTAGCACAGGGCAATATACTAATATTATAGAGTTTTTCGCTTATGCGCTACTACGTGCCAATACTGATTACATTTACGTCTCCATTTGCATTTCTGAACCAAACAGCACCTTAAACCTTTAATCGGGTCTAGCGCTGATAAGTTTAAGCGCAGTTTGTAATATGAAGTGTTAAATCTGGCACGGTCTGGCACGCTGGAAGGTCCAATGCTCCCTCCTCCTAGGCCCAATCTCCTCTATCTCCTCCTCCCCCTTTAATTTGCTGCTATCTGGAAAACCTGATGTATTTCCGTTTTTCTGGAAATGAAAATGGGAATGTCCCGAGTTCAAAAAAACTTTAATCGGGTCTTGCTATCTCGATAAGCTTGACATTCAGTGGAAAAATTGGAGAGCTTATGTGCACGGACATTCAAAGCTAAATGCTATCCAAATGGCATGGCAGTCTATTGGATACGGTTTCGTTTGGATCAATCAGTCACATGGAAATGGAAGAGTGTCCTCCATGGGCCGGATTTGCTCAAAAATGGTTTTCAGTCACCCACCAGACTTGCTCAAAGCAGGTTATGGCGTTGCAGCTGTATAACAAGAATCCGTAGCATCTTTCAAAAAAAAAAAAAGTAGCATATCAACGAACATAAACAAATTAGAAATAAAAAGCATTAGCTAAAAATGCAGTCTTGTGCTCCTTGTATTTTCTCTGTTCAGCAGATGGGCAGTGGCTCGCCGTTCCACTCCTTGAGGCACTCGAGCAGCGGGTCGATGTGCTTGCCCTGGTTGATGGCAACGAGCACCTTGTTGAGCTCCTCGCCGGGAGAGCGCGTCTTCTCGCCGGTGAGGTACACGGCTCCGAGCTCCTCGCGCACGAAGCGGTAGAGCGGGTACGAGCGGCACTCGGCGATTCTGTTGGGTATCGCTGCCGTGCCGTTCTCGACAGCCGCCCGTGCGGCCTCCACCGCCTTGGGCAGCGCCGCGCGCAGCTCCTCCTCGAACTGGGCGACCTTGGCGAACACGGATGTCTCGGCGTCGAACTCGGCAGCGCCGTTGGCAAGGGCGCGCTCCACGAGCACGTTGCGAAGCTTCTTCATCAGCGGGTAGTTGGCACTGCAGGGGTCGTCGGCATACGCGAACACCGCCTCGCGCTCGATCTCCTGGAGCAGGTCCTTCTCGCAGAAGCGCGCGACGTGGAGGCCACCGGTGGAGTTGGTGCTCAGAGTCCTCTTCGCCACCGTAATCACGCAGCTCTTGACGGCGCTCTTGACGTTCTCCTCGATGTGGCGGAGATCGACAGCCTGGCACAGGGCGATCAGGAACGTCGCAGACATGAGCTTCAGGATCTCGATGGCCTCAGCGGTCTTCCTGGAGGAGATGAGTCCGAGCGAGTTCACGTCCTGGTTGTGCTGCTCCGCGCTCTGGACGTGGTTGGTGACCGGGTTGCCCAGAAACTGCAGCTCGGAGCAGTAGGACGCCATGGCGATCTCGGCGCCCTTGAAGCCGTAGTCCAAGCTGGGGTTCCGCCCGCCCGACAGATTGGTGGGCAAGCCGTTGTTGTAGTAGTCGTTGACGAGCTCGGAGAACTGCGCAAACATGAGCTTGCCGATGGCTGCGATGGCGAGACGGGTGTTGTCCATGGACACCCCGATGGGCGTGCCCTGGAAGTTGCCACCGTGAAGAGCCTTGCTCCGGGCGACGTCGATGAGCGGGTTGTCGTTGACGGAGTTGATCTCGCGCTCGATGGACTTGGTGGCGGCACGGATGACCTCAATCTGGGGGCCGAGCCACTGCGGCGACGTGCGGAGCGCGTACCGGTCCTGCTTGGGCTTCATCAACGGGTCCAGCTCGCCGAGCTTCTTGGCAAGCTTCATGTAGGAGCTGCCCTCCAAGATGTGCTCCATGATGGCAGCCGCCTCGATCTGTCCCGGGTGGTGCTTGAGCTTGTGGGTCAGGTGGTCGGTGTACTCCGGCTTGCCGTTCATGACCTCGCAGAATACGGCGGACAGGACCTCGGCCATGATGGCGAGGATGTTCGCCTCAAAGAGCACCGTGGAGGCAAGACCAGAGCCCACGGCGGTGCCGTTCACCATGGCAAGACCCTCCTTGGGCTGCAGCTCGAAGAAGCCGTGCTCGATACCGGCGATCTTGAACGCCTCGGCAGCGTTCACCTTGCTGCCGTCTGGGGCGACTGCAACAGAGTTCTCACGCCCGGTGATGAGGCCGGCAATGTACGAGAGCGGCACGAGGTCGCCGGACGCGGTGACCGTTCCGCGGAGCGGCAGGCACGGCGTGACGTTGGCGTTGAGCAGCTTGACGATCGCCTCGAGGATCTCGAAGCGGATGCCGGAGTACCCCTGGAGCAGGGTGTTGATGCGGACGAGCATGGCCGCCCTGGTGGCCTCGGCCGGCAGGACGTGGCCGTCGGTGCCGGTGCCGAACGCGCCAGCGTTGAGGAACCGGATGAGCTCCCTCTGGAGCGCGCCGCCCTCCTTGGTCCTCCTGTGGGACGTGGCTCCGAAGCCGGTGGTGACGCCGTAGCTGTCGGTGCCGTTCATCATGCTGCTCATGACCCAGTCGCTGCTGGCCTTGACGCGGCCACGGGCGGACTCGTCGAGCTCGACACGGGCCTCGCCAGCGCCGGCGGCGACGGCGGCCACCTGTGCGATGCGGAGGCTGGCGCCCTCGATCTTCACCAAGGGCTGGCGGTACTCGGCCACCATGCGCTTCACCTCGTCGAGGTGGCTGCCCATGAGCTCCTCCGCCGCCTTCCCCCAGTTAAGCGGGTCGGCGCGCGGCGTCGCCATGCACAGGCCATTGCCGTTGGTGGCAGCACTGTGGCCGTTCTCGCACTCCATTGCAGTGAGGCTGGAGTTTGATCAACAGAAGGCACTTGCGCTGTAAATGATTTGGGATCAGAAGTAAGGAGACGATGGCCTGTTGCTCTGGATGGAGAAGAGCTCGTGTGATGATGCACTGGATGGTGCTGCTCTTCTTGGAGTGAGACGGAGGGAGAGGCCGCGTTTAAATAGCGGAGGGTTTGCTGTACCCGCGCGTCTTGGGGTTCGGGGTTGGTCGACATGCCAGTGAACAGAGCGAGTGCCGCGTTGCAAGTAAATTTTTTGGCGGGGCCGGCGGCGTGGAAAGAGTCGCGAATTCGTTTCGTGGTGGCTTACTGGCCGCTAGGTCGTCGTGGAGGACGGCTCGGTCGCCCGGGCGGGGGTTGGTGCGCCTCGGCGCCAGTGCCTGCGCGGGGGTTGGTGACTGGTGTGGGGGTGGCAGAGCTCCGTCGTCCACCGTGCTCGTTTCTGTTCTCTGTTTTGGTCTTGCTTTTGCACTGGTTTGCTTGGGGGATAGGATAGCAGAAGGCAGGTAGGCACACTGCATTATTATCGTATCGTCGATGCAATCAAACGTACGCATCGGGCGAGTAGGTACCAGTAGTTCACAATGTTTCTGAAGGGTCATTGGTGTCTGCAACATGATCTCATTTGGCACGGAAAAAGCAAATGTACTGATCTTCTAAACGATTGTCAAAACTCATTATCTTGGGGGTAGTTAGAGCTTCAAAATGGGGCAATCGATTACGAAAATGGATCAACTGATTAGGTAACGGTCAGTGTTGTTAGGACAGTTGGTACAGAATTTCTATGGAGCATGAGGCTTCGAACGCCGCCTTTGTTTGAAGTTTGAACAGAGACCAACCAGCTGAACCAGATGTGCTGATTATCACTTTATCAGTCAACAACGATGCAGGATTCTCCTTTCGCCGCCGTATTTTGCAACTACCTAATCCTTGCTTCCGCGATGCCTCGGCATGGATTGAAGCAGGCGCCGCCGGGAATGCAGAACTAGCTAGGGGATAGCTATGCATAGTTTCTTCCCCATTGTTGTTGTTTCAATCATGTAGCCCCAATTGTGCAGCTGGCTATATGCCTTTTTTTTCTCGAATACGCACGATAGTGCGTATATTTGTATTAAGAAGAATATAATGTATATACAAGAATGCCGCGTACGGCGGAAGCTCAGCATAGAACTACATATTTAAAAGAAGGCAACAACAAAAAGAGAGATAAAAAATATCAAGGCTGAGCCAACGCTCGAAGTCCTTTTGCTCCGGCTTCAATCTAGCTATCGGCTTGTGCTTGGATGATCCGCAGGAGGTCGGTCGTCGGGGTCGAGGAGTCCCTGAAGCCTCTTGCATTGTGCTCCTTTCAGACTTCACAAGATACCAGTACAAACAACGAGTCAAGGCTGGCGCGTTTGTCGCCGCTGAACAGGCCACGGAGCCGCCTCTACCAGTGTATCAAAGAGGCAGTAGGCGGTGGACATTGCTTGCCGAAGGCCGATAATATAAAACCAAATTTCCTTGGTGAAGGGGCAAGCCGGCTATATGCTGGCAAAACTAGTATTAATTTCTCTTCTGCGTCTTCACGCCGCTTCAGTAAGTGACTACAGATGGAGAAACTGGTTTTTTTTTTTATTCGCGTAATAATGGTTAAACAAATTCGTGAGGCTTCTTGATGCGCACGCTACTTTCCTGGAAGAAGCCATGGATTCAGTACTTCTGCATCGATCACATGCATGCTCGCCTCCACGTGTGCGTGATGTACAAGGTGTGTGTGCGAACACCAGGCACCTGGTCCAGTCGTCGGTCGGTCGTCGGTCTAGTCCTGACTTCGAGTCGTCGTCCACTTGTTTTTTTTTTTTTTTTTTTTTTTTTTTTTTTTTTTAAGGATCATCGTCCACTGGCGTTCTTCCGTTTTTGGTCACCTGCATCTACACTCGAAACTGTCACAAGCATGTTTCTTCCAGACGTCCATATATGGCAATATTAGTACCATGTCGCAGGAGCTGTCACTTGGTTCTTTCATGAAGTAGTAGCAACAGCATGTGTAGATCATCATTAGACTGACCAAATTAAACTACAGTTCAGTGCTAACATCCTGAACCCTCTCACAGCGGGCACTACTGCACTATCACCACCAACCACAACCTGACAAGCAGGGAACTGCACATTCTTCCTCACTCCCTTTCTCATTTGGCTGTTGCAGACGTTGTTCACACAAAATGATCCGACAGTGGCCTGCGACTGCCATATCTACAATGGACCTCGTTCCCCATGTGGCAACGTAAACCAGACCACAGAACCAATGCAATGGTCCAAAGGCAGGACTCCACATGGGTCCAAAGGCAGGACTCCACATGGACGTAGCCCCATCACACTTGAGGCCACGATGATGCCAGGTCTCCCTCCATGTCATTGCTCGAGAGCCATGAGAAGAGAAGGGGCCTCTCCTCGCGTATATGCATACCTGGCCTATATGAATGTGCATTTATCTTCGGCGTGCAGACACACGACAGTGAGTGAGGAAGAACGGGACCAGCATGCATTTATTTACGGATTGGTGGCTGATCCATGGGCACGTACGGCGGCATTCTTTGGGGGTGTTTGGGACGCAGCAGCTGGGGAGCCGGGCCATGCGACCTCGCCCATTCCAGCCACAGCCTGGGTTACCAGCTGCAGGCTTCCGTGTTTGGCTGCGCGCCCAGACTGGGCTGGCCCAAAGGAGACTGTGTTTGGTTCCCCAAGCTGCAGCCCGGCCCAAGGCCAACTGCCACCAACCGCCCAGTCCAGATCGTGTTAGGTTCACAGCCTGGCTACCAACTGCCAGCAACTACCCAACTTCCCAAGCTAGAGCTGAAGTTTCACAATTTAGCTGAAATTGAACACATGGAAAGGAAAAAATTGGAGAATGAAAGCAGATTTAGCCTCAGACTAATAGGAATATTTTGTAAGGAGTCATAGCTGCTGTAATCAACATCAGTTCATAATAAAGAGCAACATCATCAAATTGGACATAAGAAACAACTCAGAAAATACAACAACAGCAGCTCTTCCCAGCGCTAGTCATCACTGGCATTCAGCGCGTGCACTCACAGCGGCAAATTCTGTCCCTAACCATCCACAAGACAACTAGCAAGGCAATAATGAAGGTGATGAACACCTTTCTCGACCAACCAGCAGCTTCATGAGCATCATTTGTAGGGGCAACAGGAAGAAGAGCATTGTCATGCACAGGAGCCGATTGGAGAGGCAGTGGTGGTCCATGTGTTTCAACAACAGCCATGTCATGCACATGAGCAAATGGGAGGGGTAGTGTTGCTCCATGTGTTTCAAATGCTTTAACAGCTTCATCATAAGTCCTGTACTTTTGGTGTATAATACCCTTCTTACCTAGGATATGCACACTGGCCTCATGCCAGCTCTGATAGATGCCTGCATTTTGGCCATTGAAAATGACATAGAACCAGGCCATGATCACTGAAATGAACAAGAGTTAAATGCCTCAGTCAAATAATGTCTTTGATGTTTGAAGAATGCAAAGTAATGACATCATTGGCATGTATCAAATTTGTTTGGCCTCAGCTGTAATTGGTGGTTCAATTCATTTTTGTTTCATTGGTGGCTACTGGCAAATAAGCAATATAAAACTGAAAAACAGATAGAACACCAAAGCCATGGCTGCCAAGATATCCATGATAACATCAATGCCTTGCCATCAGCACAAGGGAGAAGGGGCTGTTGCAGGGCATGGATGTGTCACATGGTTACAATGACATACATAGGTACAGAAAAACCCAGTTGACAAACCAAAAACAAAGTAGCCACCTCAACAAATTTTTGTTGTTTTGCATCATTGGCCAATTACCCACAAGCTTACCACCATTGAACAAAAGTGTAGCAGCAAAAAAAAAAAATGCAGCAAAGGCCAACATGTGTAGAACTTAACAACTTAGCTAATATGAAGCAACAGGTCCAAATAGCAGCCAACGAGAGGCCACCCATAATGTCTTACAACCACCGGTTGCACCACACATGTGTGCACAAATGAGCTACAAGCTTCATCTACTTAGCCACCCTCTAACTAGAGTTACCCAAACAACTAGTGTGTGTGTCAGCCAACTAGTATCCTGCACAAAAGCTACACCAAAAAGCTGGTGTCCAAAAGGTTAGAGAGTGGTGAGGGAGGTGGAGGAACTATACTTCTCACAGTCAACTCCCTCAAAGGCCTTGCTGTCCAAGAACTCTCAGTAGTAGTTCTTGGACAGGTAGGTCCTCATCCACACATCCCTATGGGCTTTCGCATCTTCACAAAGCCGCTTGCAATGGCCTTGTTCTCCACGGGTAAGTGTAGGCTACAATCGGTGACTCGAAGATCGAAGCCTGGCATCTCCATGACCGCCAGTACGGTTCGGGTGGTCGACATGAGCAGCCCAGCTCCCTCGAGAGCGAAGCAACATCTCTAACAAAGATCACTCATGTTGGTGATCATCACAATCTCCTCTTCGTGAATGTCCCCCTCTTCCTCTTCCCACCAATGGCGGACGGGATGATCGGTTGTGGCCTTGCTGCCCTCATCTTTCGCTTTGGGGGCTTCGATCGTGGATGTTGTTGAAGCCAGACCCCTCAACCTTTGCAGCTTGGCTATCAGTTTGGTTGACCCCTAAGGGTTCACCAGAACCAAGAGCAAACCTACCAGTGGCTTGGGAGTGGGCAAAGATGGCCTCCATCTCAACATAGAACCTAATGGGATAGTTCAGATACTCTGCATCCTTAGGATGATCCTGAAATTGAGACCATGGAGTTCAAGACAGGTTCACATAGGTTTAGAGAGGTTGAGTGTGGGAAAGGAAAGGAGGATAGCATTGACAAAACTACCTTGCGGGGCCCGGATAGTGGTCCCGGTCAAGCATGATTGCATTGACATCACTATCCCACAGCCCCACTCGAGTCCTTGAGCTTACAAATCCTAGACCACTTCGCCTCCATTTTCTCGGGTGGTTGTACACCCGAGTGGGGCTTACAACATCCCCATTCCACTCCTTGAGGCCGGCTGCTATGAAGTTCACATCTTTGTCTTTGAATACCTTGTCGGGCCTAGTTCCATCACTAAGCGCTAGGCCATCCTCCTAAGCACAAAGCCCGAGGTGTTGTTGTTCCACCTCATTGGGCCACCAGCCAGCCAGCAGCCGCACCAGAGCACCAGCGGGTGGTGCTGCAACCGCGCGCAGCCAGCGGCAAAGAATGAGCGAACCCCATCCTACATCTCATCGGCCCCCACAAACACAGCTTGAGCCGGAGAAGCCATCCTAGTCTGATAACCATAAAGCATAGCATCACAGCAAATGTAAGAACAAATCAATTAAGTAATCAAGTGGTATCAGCATGAGGTAGGTCATGAACATTCAAGTGGCCTCAGAAATTACATCCCCATATTTCATCAATGGTGGCTACCACAGAAAAACAAGTGAACCAAAGCAAAGACACAACTATCATGGCATGCATGGAATAACCCAGACCATCCACAGGAAGCCATCACATTGAGTAAGCCCAATAGTTGCTGTCATGTGGATGATACTAGGATATTTGATGCATGAAATGAGAAATAATAAACAGAAAGATGGTCATATAAACAAAAGCATAGGTAGCCACCTCATATTATAAAAGTGTCATCACTGGCCACAACTAAAGATCCAACATGTAGCAAATATTACATAAATGGTCTCAGGTTGCCCATCAAATATTACATAAATAGTTCACACACCAGTGTTCCATGCATGGGTCAACTAATTAAGATGTCCAACAACAAAGATGCAAAGACAGATCAATTCCTATTGGCCCTACCAGCCCACATTGCATTACATATCTCATCCCTCCTAGCATTCATGGCGACTGAGTCTTGGGAATGGAGATCAGCAGGAGGAACAGGTGGGTGGTTTGGTGGCAACCAGTCCTCATCAGGCACTAGCTGGTCCTCACCAAAGCCTAGGATCCAGTTGTGGAGAATGCAGCAAGCAATCACAAGCCTCACTTGTGTCTTGTAGGTGTGGAAAGGCTTGCTGTACAGAATCCTCCACCTGTTCTTCAAAGCACCAAAAGCCCTCTCTACTGTGACCCTAAGGGAGGAATGCCTCAAATTAAACAGCTCCCTTGCATTTTGTGGACGATTGGTGGAGCTGTACTCAGACAGGTGATACCTGACCCCCGTAAGGAGGTAGGAAACCAGTCTTGCGGGCATAATCGCATCAACTAGATACATTTTACCTACAATGTACACCAATAATGCATGAGTGTTGCATTCATGGTTATGCCATATGAGTGTGGCTAGTGCTTGGTTATGGTTTTACCTTCGGGACAAAGTGAACCCATCTTGCCTCTCAATGGCATCGGCAAGTATGTGTGCATCATGTGCTTGATCCCTCCCACCCAGCCAAAACATAAGTGAACTTCGGTCAAACCCAACCGCCGCCATCACATTTTGGGTTGGGTCTTTCTTCCTACCCCCGAATGCTTGCTTTGCATGCCTCTAGGAACCCTAGCCAACACATGTGTGCCATCAATGGCCCCAATGATGTCCTAAAAAAAGATTAAGTCACATGAGGAACATGGTCACACCAAGAATGGTGTTGGAAAACTTTGTTGAGGGCAAATACCTTGAAATATGGATACCACCTAGGGCTGCCAAGAATCTTGGGGTCAGTTTCACTGCTAGGGGGTTTGATCATCTCATTCCTAAGCTCACCCACAGCATAAAGCACCTGGTGGAAGTGCCTATGAACAGTCTCTATGGACCTTGCAAAGGACTGATGAACCACCCTGAACCTCTGATTGTGTCCCACTATGTGCAAGAACAATGCCACTTGCTCTTCTACTGTGCATCCTGGTTTTTCTGACACTAAACCCCTAGATCTAAACAGATCACACGAGCAAAAAAGGAGCTCTAGTCATCCCGATCATGGCAAGACACTCCCTATCTCGTGACCCGTAGATGGCTTTCGGTGTGCGCCGCCTATGCTTTGCTCGGCGTCGAGTCCCTAAGCTCACGCAACAATGGGTCTGGCTCAGGAAATGGCTTCCTAATCCTACTACCAACATATGCCCCCAAAACAACAACAAGTGAAGCAGCTTGCTTGGACAGAACCTTCCTTTTTTCAACAAGAGCCATCTACATGCATCAAAATTATGGACAATAGTAATTATGTTGACCCAAACAGGCATCAGCTGTAATGTGTGACTACAATAATTTCAACAAGTCACGGCTACATGTCGAAGCATGTTCCCCAGTGACAATGGACATCATCATCGACCAAATCCACCAACAACATATGAACCGCAAGCATCATTACCAACTGAACCGCAAGCATATGAACAGTAACAATATGAACCGTAAACATAGGTACAGCATCATCATTACCAACAATATGCAGTAACAAGTAACAGGAAAACAAGATATCAAGAACAACCATAATAAAAGAACAGTAAGACAGAAGGGGGATTCAACCTCGGGGTCGTCGACGACACAAACAACACGAGTCGGAGAAGGAGAGGCAGATCCGGCCGGAGAAGAGGAGGAATCGATGAAGATGAAGCAGATCCGGTGGAGAGGAAGCGGCTCCGGTGAAGAGGAAGCAGATCTGCAACCCTAGCGACCCGAGTAAGAAGAAGCCCGCCTCCCGGAGAACCGTGTACGAAGCGGGTGCGACGGCGACAGAACCGGCCGGGCACCGGGAACGGAGAAGAAGACCGGCGCCGACGGAGCGCTACCCGCCGGCCACCACACCACACCCACACACCGAGCTCTCTCAACGGGATCTGGAAGAAAAGCGCGCGCGAGAGTGGAGGAGGAGAGTTAGGGCAACGAGCGGCGGTTATATAGGCGGGAGAGTTAGGGCAACGAGCGGCGGGAGAAAAGCGCGCGCGGAGCTTTCACCGTTCCCGCGCGAGCCCGCGCGAGCCACTGCCGCCGCCGCCGCGAGCCCCGAAATCGCCATGACAGCGCCAGCGGGAGCCATGCTCCAGAAAAACGGAGGGGGTCGTTTCTGGGAGCCGGGCTGGAGGGCCGAAAATGCTCCTGGCAGGCCTGGCTCGGAGGCGGGCCAAGTGCCACAAACATGGGCCGCTGCACGCCGGGAGCGCGGGCCACCCTCCGCGCCCGCTTCCAAACGCCCCCTTTGTGTCCTAGCAAGTGATGATGGTATGTAGAGTGTGAAGCAAAATGCATGCAGCGTCCATGTCAGGGCTTCCTTGCCACAACAATACGTGAAGTGCTCAGGTGTGCAACGTGTATATGTTAAGGTGTTGAGGACGCAGGCGTATAGTTCCTATCTCTGCCGCCACTCCAGGGTTGTTAACTGTTAAACACAATGAACTGGTGTATATAGTCGTATTCAAGGGGAGGAAATAAAGCTAGTGTATATATAGGCTACTAAATAGCGATGGTGATGTTTAGCAAAACAAAAGGATGGTGATGACAGATGAGGTGAGAGGCGTAGGTTGAGCCATGTCAAATGCCAATGCATGCTGAATTTCCTTATTAGTCCTGAGCGAGAGGCTACATCTGAAGCTTCCAGGGCATTCCTTGGGGAACAAGCTTCGCCGGCATTCGAGCATGGCTACGTGTCATGCGCATGTGCGCATACATTTAATTTCTATAAGCCATTATCAATGACAAGCTTCGTAAAATCATTAGAGGGGTCATCTTTACGGCAAGAATGAGTAAAGGTTTAAGGAGCTCACCATCCAAAAACAATACTAATTATAATAAAAAAAATCCTCTTTACTTTCACTGGAAGTGTGACGATCCAAAAACCACCCCAAACAAAATTTCGCTAAACTCCACTTCTTAAGCCAAAGTTGAGCCTCGCCTAATTTCTTGAGCCCCGGACCTAGCTACAAACCGGAGCAAATCTCTTTTGTCACAAACTCTTGGCTAGGTGTGCTCTATAGTTGTCTGTTGGGTGCCGCTTTATCGACCTAGCTAGCCCTATTCTCAAATAAAGGTCACTCTAGTGTTTCCACACAATATTTTCCGGGTCTATGTTTAAGCTCTAAACATAGGAACTCTAATCAAAACCCTAACAATTCCACGGTGGTCAACCATCCTCAAATCCTAGCCATCAAGAACAAGAGCTTCCATCGACAACTTTCACACAAGTTGGAGCAAGGCAAGGCCCATATATAGTGGACGCAAGACCGAGTAATCTGACAAGAGGCTTCACCAAGGATGAGTGGCTTGCTATGAAGGTGCCATCAAGTTGACCTATCAAAAGGAACCATGTAAATCAAGAACTTAAGTGTTTTGGTGAACTATCTATGATCTCCCCATTGATTATCCATCAATAAGAAAGTTAAACATGTTGAATGGTCAGCCTATTTCGAGTCCACGAGGCCTCGATATATTGTCTGTCAGGACACCAGTGATGCAAATGTTGTGTTGTCCTATCCCCATCATCATCCTTGGTCCCACCTATTAGCACAAGTGGAACAGACCAAATCACCAACACTGGCCCTTTCTCACCCATCTATCCACTCTCCTCTCCCAGTTTTTCACTCTAGGCACAAGACAGGAACATGGAGGAAAGAGCAAACTTGAGCAAGGTCTCATGGTATGAAGAATTCATGAAGCCGAACTTGAGTTTGGGGACCCCAAAATCTATGTCCCAAATGGGTAAGTTTGTCTTCAATCTCATCTCTCTCTCAATTCGTGTTCCATGATCAAAACCTAGTGTAGCACATAGTATACATACTAAGTTGAAACTCTAGAGCTTATTAGTGTTTATCATTCAATTTTTGTATTTATTTTATTCAATTCAAAAAGTATATAGGTCCTAGGTCACCCTCTTGGTTATTATATTGCAACAAATCAACATGTTGAATTATTATATTACAAAATTATAAATGTAGTAGCTTTGTTTTATAAAACAAAGAGTGCTTAAATCAAGTTATCAATGTTGATATGGCAAAATTATGTGAATTGTTAGTGTCATTGCCATGTTGTTTGTTAAGGAACATTTTTTTTCCTTTTAATAAATTATTAAAATAAATATTTATCCAAACACATACATGTTTACTTGGTCTACATGATGGAACACAATATTATGCGTACATTTAACTTAACTATAGTAGAAGTACTCCCTCCGTCTCCTTTTAGATGTCACTCTCGCTTCCCGAGAAACAACTGCCGACAATTATATATTATAAAATATATAAATATTTATGCTAAGTAATTAGTATCATTGGAAAGATCTTTATGTCTAGTTTTTTGACAAATTTATTTGAAGATATAAATATTGCACGTATTTTCTACAATTGAGTCAAACTTGTGGCACGAAAACCCAAAGCGTCGTCTAAAAAGAGATGGAGGGAGTATGTAATTAAGAGCTAGATATTTCATAATACTTTATAAGATACTTTTTTGCAATAGCTTATATTAGTATTTATACATAGATTTGAGGGATATTTTGTTTTTTTCCAATGTGAAAAATCTAGGTAAAAAAATAAAATGTGTTGCTTTAAGCTTCCTTTTCTTGAAATTTATGGGTCGTTGAATGCAAATATAGGGGTTATGTCCTAATAATGGCAGATGTGGGTAATTTATAAAAAAATATTAGTATTATTTTAAGTTATCTTTCATAATAATGAACGGGTGTGAATAATTTATATACAAAGTTAGGGAGTTATTTGAATTATATATTATGTAATGGTAGAGGTAGGTAATTTAGATTCAAATTTATAAGATTATTTTAAATTATCTTTATTAAATGAAAATGTGGATAATCTATATAAAAATTGAGGGGACAATTTGAATTATCTTTTTATAATAACACGATATATAATTTAGATGCCACATTAAGATATTAATTTATGTAATAATTTTATAATGGCGATGCGATAGTTTTTAAAAAATAGAATAGATCTGATTCCTATTATTGACAATGATAATTAGAATATTTTTCAAATTAAAGGTCAGAAATTTTTAACTATAATGATTTTTTTAGAATTCGTTCATTTTCTAGAGTGTCCCTCTAATTAATAAGAGTAATTAAACGTTATGTGTTTCTAATTATTATGAGAATTTTTACAATTTATCTTTTTCTATCACATCTAGTGAGAATTAACCTAAAGACTTCATTGGAGCCTCTATTTTTTATAATAAAATAAGCTGAATCAATGCACATGAGCTACATATGCCAAGCATCGGTACTATGATTCACGTGCTAATAAAAATGCAAAGGGAAAGGATAACATTGTTTATGGGTCCAGTGTGTCACGATGCCTACTTCCATCATGCCTATTTTCTTTTCTTAGTGCTCTTCCGTGCGCCACTTTTGAAAATCGGAACGCCAATGGAAGTGCATGGAGGGGTTAGGATTCAGAGATTTTAAACTTTTTAATCGGCCTTGCTAGCACGGTGAGCTTAAGCTAGACGTTGAGTGGAAAAGCTGGAGGGCTTGTGTGGACGAATATTCAAAGCTAAATACTACCCAAATGGTAGTCTATTGGATACGGTCTTTCCATTGGATCAATCGGAAAAACAGTCACATGGAAGAGTATCGCGCATGGACTGCATTTGCTTAACAATGGTTTTATCCGGAGAGTAGGATCGGGTGATCATATTTTCGAATCTGGCATGATCCTTGGATCCCAAGGAAAATTACCTTTTCGGCCCATGGGCCAAGGGAGCTCGTGTCGCCTCAAATGGGTAGTGCAAATGATAGATAGGGACTAGGGAGTGATGAAATATGCACCTAGGTGTGGTCTCAAAAAAAAAAAAAAGGAGTGCATGCATGGAAGGAAGAAGTGTCGTCACACACTATTTTAGGCCTCTCTGGATGTCGCATCAAAAAAAATAACAATACACCGATCCAAAAAAGTATCTCGGGAGAGCTTTTTACTTCAAATTCGCTCCTCAAGGTGCATCCATGGCAAAATAATCCTAGAGGGCAATCTCCTAACAACCCAGAAAAGGTGGACTTTTCTTTGTCGTTAGAAAAGCTTGAGGTAGCTATACTTCTTGGACAATGCTGGTATTTTTTTAAAGAGAACAACATTTTTTTCTTTTATAAAAGAGCTAGTTCGACAAGATGGTGACTATCAAAGCAAAACAACACCGAAATAAAAAAGAAACAAAGGACATAAAAGATTGCATCCACTGTAACTGTGGACTACAAAACAGTTCATCGTTCATACCAAACCACAACGCAACCATCTAAGATCTGAAGTACTCCATCTTATCCTAAAAATAAGTGTTGTTTTGGGTTTTCGTGGCACAAGTTTGACTCGATTTGTAAAGAAACTAGGAGAATTCCCCGCGCGTTGCCGCGGGTATGAGAGAGGAATAAAAATATGTTAGAATAATAAATTACTAAGATTCACTTTGTATGCCAAGATAAATTGGTAGTAGCAAATAATAGTGGATTGTTTGAAGTGGAAGCATTGCATGTAAGGGATATAGATAGTGGGATTGATAGTGGGCTGTTGATGTGGACGCGTTGCATGTCGAGAGAATTAGATAGTGGAGTTTGTTTATATAAGAGTTATAGATACATGCAATATTTATATCTCCAAATTTGTTAAAAAATTAGATGTAAAGATCTTTCCGATAATACTAATTACTTAGCATAAATATTTATATATTTTAATATATAATTAATAAAAGTTATATTGAGTTAGCATAAATATTTATATATTTTAATATATAATTAATAAAAGTTATTTCTCGAAAAGCGAGAATGACACTTATTTTAGGATAGAGGGAGTACTCCCTTGTCTCACAAAAATATTTAATTATAGGTTTTAGATAAGTCAAATTTCTTCTAATTTAATCGAGTTTATAGGGAAAAAAGTCAAAAATTTATGTCTCTAATAAGATTCACCATGAAAATATATTACATAATCAATGTAATGATACTTATTCTGTGTGATATAATTAGTAATTGTTTGTATAAGTTTGATTATAATATATTCAGATGAGTATGCCCTCAACAGTGTTTTTTTGTTTAGTTGAAGAACTGTGTAGTCTTCTAGTTTGGAGCTGCCAAGATATCCATGATAACATCAATGCCTTGCCATCAGCACAAGGGAGAAGGGGCTGTTGCAGGGCATGGATGTGTCACATGGTTACAATGACATACATAGGTACAGAAAAACCCAGTTGACAAACCAAAAACAAAGTAGCCACCTCAACAAATTTTTGTTGTTTTGCATCATTGGCCAATTACCCACAGTTACCACCATTGAACAAAAGTGTAGCAGCAAAAAAAAATGCAGCAAAGGCCAACATGTGTAGAACTTAACAACTTAGCTAATATGAAGCAACAGGTCCAAATAGCAGCCAACAGAGGCCACCCATAATGTCTTACAACCACCAGTTTGCACCACACATGTGTGCACAAATGAGCTACAAGCTTCATCTACTTAGCCACCCTCTAACTAGAGTTACCCAAACAGAACTAGTGTGTGTGTCAGCCAACTAGTATCCTGCACAAAAGCTACACCAAAAAGCTGGTGTCCAAAAGGTTAGAGAGTGGTGAGGGAGGTGGAGGAACTATACTTCTCACAGTCAACTCCCTCAAAGGCCTTGCTGTCCAAGAACTCTCAGTAGTAGTTCTTGGACAGGTAGGTCCTCATCCACACATCCCTATGGGCTGCCTGCATCTTCACAAAGCCAGTTGCAATGGCCTTGTTCTCCAGCAGGTAAGTGTAGGCTACAATCAGTGACTCAGTACTGAAGCCTGGCATCTCCATGACTGCCAGGTACAGTTCAGGGTCGACATGAGCAGCCCCAGTCTCCCTCAGAGCAGAAGCAACATCTCTAACAGCATCACTCATGTTGGTGATCATCACAATCTCCTCTTCAGTGAATGTCCCCCTCTTCCTCTTCCCACCAATGGCAGACTGGGGATGATCAGTTGTGGCCTTGCTGCCCTCATCTTTCTGCTTTGGGGGCTTCTGATCAGGGATGTTGTTGAAGCCAGACCCCTCAACCTTTGCAGCTTGGCTATCAGTTTGGTTGACCCCTAAGGGTTCACCAGAACCAAGAGCAAACCTACCAGTGGCTTGGGAGTGGGCAAAGATGGCCTCCATCTCAACATAGAACCTAATGGGATAGTTCAGATACTCTGCATCCTTAGGATGATCCTGAAATTGAGACCATGGAGTTCAAGACAGGTTCACATAGGTTTAGAGAGGTTGAGTGTGGGAAAGGAAAGGAGGATAGCATTGACAAAACTACCTTGCAGTGGCCCAGATAGTGGTCCTGGTCAAGCATGATTGCATTGACATCACTATCCCACAGAGCCCCACTCAGGTCCTTGAGCTTACAAATCCTAGACCACTTCTGCCTCCATTTTCTCAGGTGGTTGTACACCTGAGTGGGGCTTACAACATCCCCATTCCACTCCTTGAGGCTGGCTGCTATGAAGTTCACATCTTTGTCTTTGAATACCTTGTCAGGCCTAGTTCCATCACTAAGCAGTTAGGCCATCCTCCTAAGCACAAAGCCTGAGGTGTTGTTGTTCCACCTCATTGGGCCACCAGCAGCAGCAGCTGCACCAGGAGCACCAGCAGGTGGTGCTGCAACCGGCGCAGCAGCAGCAGCAACAGGCAGAACCCCATCCTACATCTCATCGGCCCCCACAAACACAGCTTGAGCCGGAGAAGCCATCCTAGTCTGATAACCATAAAGCATAGCATCACAGCAAATGTAAGAACAAATCAATTAAGTAATCAAGTGGTATCAGCATGAGGTAGGTCATGAACATTCAAGTGGCCTCAGAAATTACATCCCCATATTTCATCAATGGTGGCTACCACAGAAAAACAAGTGAACCAAAGCAAAGACACAACTATCATAGCATGCATGGAATAACCCAGACCATCCACAGGAAGCCATCACATTGAGTAAGCCCAATAGTTGCATCCCGTGGATGATACTAGGATATTTGATGCATGAAATGAGAAACAATAAAAAGAAAGATGGTCATATAAACAAAAGCATAGGTAGCCACCTCATATTATAAAAGTGTCATCACGGCCACAACTAAAGATCCAACATGTAGCAAATATTACATAAATGGTCTCAGGTTGCCCATCAAATATTACATAAATAGTTCACACACCAGTGTTCCATGCATGGGTCAACTAATTAAGATGTCCAACAACAAAGATGCAAAGACAGATCAATTCCTATTGGCCCTACCACCCACATTGCATTACATATCTCATCCCTCCTAGCATTCATGGCGACCGAGTCTTGGGAATGGAGATCGGCGGGAGGAACAGTGGGTGGTTTGGTGGCAACCAGTCCTCATCGCACTAGCCGGTCCTCACCAAAGCCTAGGATCCAGTTGTGGAGAATGCAGCAAGCAATCACAAGCCTCACTTGTGTCTTGTAGGTGTGGAAAGGCTTGCTGTACAGAATCCTCCACCTGTTCTTCAAAGCACCAAAAGCCCTCTCTACTGTGACCCTAAGGGAGGAATGCCTCAAATTAAACAGCTCCCTTGCATTTTGTGGACGATTGGTGGAGCTGTACTCAGACAGGTGATACCTGACCCCCCTGTAAGGAGGTAGGAAACCAGTCTTGTAGGCATAATCAGCATCAACTAGATACATTTTACCTACAATGTACACCAATAATGCATGAGTGTTGCATTCATGGTTATGCCATATGAGTGTGGCTAGTGCTGGTTATGGTTTTACCTTCTGGGACAGTGAACCCATCTTGCCTCTCAATGGCATCAGCAAGTATGTGTGCATCATGTGCTGATCCCTCCCACCCAGCCAAAACATAAGTGAACTTCAGGTCAAACCCAACTGCTGCCATCACATTTTGGGTTGGGTCTTTCTTCCTACCCCTGAATGCTTGCTGCATGCCTCTAGGAACCCTAGCCAACACATGTGTGCCATCAATGGCCCCAATGATGTCCTAAAAAAAGATTAAGTCACATGAGGAACATGGTCACACCAAGAATGGTGTTGGAAAACTTTGTTGAGGGCAAATACCTTGAAATATGGATACCACCTAGGGCTGCCAAGAATCTTGGGGTCGGTTTCACCGCTAGGGGTTTGATCATCTCATTCCTAAGCTCACCCACAGCATAAAGCACCTGGTGGAAGTGCCTATGAACAGTCTCTATGGACCTTGCAAAGGACTGATGAACCACCCTGAACCTCTGATTGTGTCCCACTATGTGCAAGAACAATGCCACTTGCTCTTCTACTGTGCATCCTGGTTTTTCTGACACTAAACCCCTAGATCTAAACAGATCACACAGAGCAAAAAAAGGAGCTCTAGTCATCCTGATCATGGCAAGACACTCCCTATCTGTGGACCTGTAGATGGCTTTCAGTGTGCGCTGCCTATGCTGCTCAGCGTCAGTCCTAAGCTCACGCAACAATGGGTCTGGCTCAGGAAATGGCTTCCTAATCCTACTACCAACATATGCCCCCAAAACAACAACAAGTGAAGCAGCTTGCTTGGACCAGAAACCTTCCTTTTTTCAACAAGAGCCATCTACATGCATCAAAATTATGGACAATAGTAATTATGTTGACCCAAACAGGCATCAGCTGTAATGTGTGACTACAATAATTTCAACAAGTCACGGCTACATGTCGAAGCATGTTCCCCAGTGACAATGGACATTATCATCGACCAAATCCACCAACAACATATGAACCGCAAGCATATGAACAGTAACAATATGAACCGTAAACATAGGTACAGCATCATCATTACCAACAATATGCAGTAACAAGTAACAGGAAAACAAGATATCAAGAACAACCATAATAAAAGAACAGTAAGACAGAAGGGGGATTCAACCTCGGGGTCGTCGACGACACAAACAACACGAGTCGGAGAAGGAGAGGCAGATCCGGCCGGAGAAGAGGAGGAATCGATGAAGATGAAGCAGATCCGGTGGAGAGGAAGCGGCTCCGGTGAAGAGGAAGCAGATCTGCAACCCTAGCGACCCGAGTAAGAAGAAGCCCGCCTCCCGGAGAACCAGGTACGAAGCAGGTGCGACGGCGACAGGAACCAGCTTCGGGCACCGGGAACGGAGAAGAAGACCGGCGCCGACGGAGCGCTACCCGCCGGCCACCACACCACACCCACACACCGAGCTCTCTCAACGGGATCTGGAAGAAAAGCGCGCGCGAGAGTGGAGGAGGAGAGTTAGGGCAACGAGCGGCGGTTATATAGGCGGGAGAGTTAGGGCAACGAGCGGCGGGAGAAAAGCGCGCGCGGAGCTTTCACCGTTCCCGCGCGAGCCCGCGCGAGCCACTGCCGCCGCCGCCGCGAGCCCCGAAATCGCCATGACAGCGCCAGCGGGAGCCATGCTCCAGAAAAACGGAGGGGGGGTCGTTTCCTGGGAGCCGGGCTGGAGGGCCGAAAATGCTCCTGGCAGGCCTGGCTCGGAGGCGGGCCAAGTGCCACAAACATGGGCCGCTGCACGCCGGGAGCGCGGGCCACCCTCCGCGCCCGCTTCCAAACGCCCCCTTTGTGTCCTAGCAAGTGATGATGGTATGTAGAGTGTGAAGCAAAATGCATGCAGCGTCCATGTCAGGGCTTCCTTGCCACAACAATACGTGAAGTGCTCAGGTGTGCAACGTGTATATGTTAAGGTGTTGAGGACGCAGGCGTATAGTTCCTATCTCTGCCGCCACTCCAGGGTTGTTAACTGTTAAACACAATGAACTGGTGTATATAGTCGTATTCAAGGGGAGGAAATAAAGCTAGTGTATATATAGGCTACTAAATAGCGATGGTGATGTTTAGCAAAACAAAAGGATGGTGATGACAGATGAGGTGAGAGGCGTAGGTTGAGCCATGTCAAATGCCAATGCATGCTGAATTTCCTTATTAGTCCTGAGCGAGAGGCTACATCTGAAGCTTCCAGGGCATTCCTTGGGGAACAAGCTTCGCCGGCATTCGAGCATGGCTACGTGTCATGCGCATGTGCGCATACATTTAATTTCTATAAGCCATTATCAATGACAAGCTTCAGCGTAAAATCATTAGAGGGGTCATCTTTACGGCAAGAATGAGTAAAGGTTTAAGGAGCTCACCATCCAAAAACAATACTAATTATAATAAAAAAAATCCTCTTTACTTTCACTGGAAGTGTGATGATCCAAAAACCACCCCAAACAAAATTTCGCTAAACTCCACTTCTTAAGCCAAAGTTGAGCCTCTGCCCTAATTTCTTGAGCCCTGAACCTAGCTACAAACCGGAGCAAATCTCTTTTGTCACAAACTCTTGGCTAGGTGTGCTCTATAGTTGTCCTGTTGGGTGCCGCTTTATCGACCTAGCTAGCCCTATTCTCAAATAAAGGTCACTCTAGTGTTTCCACACAATATTTTCCGGGTCTATGTTTAAGCTCTAAACATAGGAACTCTAATCAAAACCCTAACAATTCCACGGTGGTCAACCATCCTCAAATCCTAGCCATCAAGAACAAGAGCTTCCATCGACAACTTTCACACAAGTTGGAGCAAGGCAAGGCCCATATATAGTGGACGCAAGACCGAGTAATCTGACAAGAGGCTTCACCAAGGATGAGTGGCTTGCTATGAAGGTGCCATCAAGTTGACCTATCAAAAGGAACCATGTAAATCAAGAACTTAAGTGTTTTGGTGAACTATCTATGATCTCCCCATTGATTATCCATCAATAAGAAAGTTAAACATGTTGAATGGTCGGCCTATTTCGAGTCCACGAGGCCTCGATATATTGTCTGTCAGGACACCAGTGATGCAAATGTTGTGTTGTCCTATCCCCATCATCATCCTTGGTCCCACCTATTAGCACAAGTGGAACAGACCAAATCACCAACACTGGCCCTTTCTCACCCATCTATCCACTCTCCTCTCCCAGTTTTTCACTCTAGGCACAAGACAGGAACATGGAGGAAAGAGCAAACTTGAGCAAGGTCTCATGGTATGAAGAATTCATGAAGCCGAACTTGAGTTTGGGGACCCCAAAATCTATGTCCCAAATGGGTAAGTTTGTCTTCAATCTCATCTCTCTCTCAATTCGTGTTCCATGATCAAAACCTAGTGTAGCAGACATAGTATACATACTAAGTTGAAACTCTAGAGCTTATTAGTGTTTATCATTCAATTTTTGTATTTATTTTATTCAATTCAAAAAGTATATAGGTCCTAGGTCACCCTCTTGGTTATTATATTGCAACAGTCAACATGTTGAATTATTATATTACAAAATTATAAATGTAGTAGCTTTGTTTTATAAAACAAAGAGTGCTTAAATCAAGTTATCAATGTTGATATGGCAAAATTATGTGAATTGTTAGTGTCATTGCCATGTTGTTTGTTAAGGAACATTTTTTTCCTTTTAATAAATTATTAAAATAAATATTTATCCAAACACATACATGTTTACTTGGTCTACATGATGGAACACAATATTATGCGTACATTTAACTTAACTATAGTAGAAGTACTCCCTCCGTCTCCTTTTAGATGTCACTCTCGCTTCCCGAGAAACAATCGCCGACAATTATATATTATAAAATATATAAATATTTATGCTAAGTAATTAGTATCATTGGAAAGATCTTTATGTCTAGTTTTTTGACAAATTTATTTGAAGATATAAATATTGCACGTATTTTCTACAATTGAGTCAAACTTGTGGCACGAAAACCCAAAGCGTCGTCTAAAAAGAGATGGAGGGAGTATGTAATTAAGAGCTAGATATTTCATAATACTTTATAAGATACTTTTTTGCAATAGCTTATATTAGTATTTATACATAGATTTGAGGGATATTTTGTTTTTTTCCAATGTGAAAAATCTAGGTAAAAAAATAAAATGTGTTGCTTTAAGCTTCCTTTTCTTGAAATTTATGGGTCAGTTGAATGCAAATATAGGGGTTATGTCCTAATAATGGCAGATGTGGGTAATTTATAAAAAAATATTAGTATTATTTTAAGTTATCTTTCATAATAATGAACGGGTGTGAATAATTTATATACAAAGTTAGGGAGTTATTTGAATTATATATTATGTAATGGTAGAGGTAGGTAATTTAGATTCAAATTTATAAGATTATTTTAAATTATCTTTATTAAATGAAAATGTGGATAATCTATATAAAAATTGAGGGGACAATTTGAATTATCTTTTTATAATAACACGATATATAATTTAGATGCCACATTAAGATATTAATTTATGTAATAATTTTATAATGGCGGATGCGATAGTTTTTAAAAAATAGAATAGATCTGATTCCTATTATTGACAATGATAATTAGAATATTTTTCAAATTAAAGGTCAGAAATTTTAACTATAATGATTTTTTTAGAATTCGTTCATTTTCTAGAGTGTCCCTCTAATTAATAAGAGTAATTAAACGTTATGTGTTTCTAATTATTATGAGAATTTTTACAATTTATCTTTTTCTATCACATCTAGTGAGAATTAACCTAAAGACTTCATTGGAGCCTCTATTTTTTATAATAAAATAAGCTGAATCAATGCACATGAGCTACATATGCCAAGCATCGGTACTATGATTCACGTGCTAATAAAAATGCAAAGGGAAAGGATAACATTGTTTATGGGTCCAGTGTGTCACGATGCCTACTTCCATCATGACTATTTTCTTTTCTTAGTGCTCTTCCGTGCGCCACTTTTGAAAATCGGAACGCCAATGGAAGTGCATGGAGGGGTTAGGATTCAGAGATTTTAAACTTTTTAATCAGGCCTTGCTAGCACGGTGAGCTTAAGCTAGACGTTGAGTGGAAAAGCTGGAGGGCTTGTGTGGACGAATATTCAAAGCTAAATACTACCCAAATGGTAGTCTATTGGATACGGTCTTTCCATTGGATCAATCAGAAAAACAGTCACATGGAAGAGTATCGCGCATGGACTGCATTTGCTTAACAATGGTTTTATCCGGAGAGTAGGATCGGGTGATCATATTTTCGAATCTGGCATGATCCTTGGATCCCAAGGAAAATTACCTTTTCGGCCCATGGGCCAAGGGAGCTCGTGTCGCCTCAAATGGGTAGTGCAGCTGATAGATAGGGACTAGGGAGTGATGAAATATGCACCTAGGTGTGGTCTCAAAAAAAAAAAAAAAAAAAAAAAGGAGTGCATGCATGGAAGGAAGAAGTGTCGTCACACACTATTTTAGGCCTCTCTGGATGTCGCATCAAAAAAAATAACAATACACCGATCCAAAAAAGTATCTGGGGAGAGCTTTTTACTTCAGCCGCTCCTCAAGGTGCATCCATGGCAAAATAATCCTAGAGGACCAATCTCCTAACAACCCAGAAAAGGTGGACTTTTCTTTGTCGTTAGAAAAGCTTGAGGTAGCTATACTTCTTGGACAATGCTGGTATTTTTTTTAAAGAGAACAACATTTTTTTCTTTTATAAAAGAGCTAGTTCGACAAGATGGTGACTATCAGCAAAACAACACCGAAATAAAAAAGAAACAAAGGACATAAAAGATTGCATCCACTGTAACTGTGGACTACAAAACAGTTCATCGTTCATACCAAACCACAACGCAACCATCTAAGATCTGAAGTACTCCATCTTATCCTAAAAATAAGTGTTGTTTTGGGTTTTCGTGGCACAAGTTTGACTCGATTTGTAAAGAAACTAGGAGAATTCCCCGCGCGTTGCCGCGGGTATGAGAGAGGAATAAAAATATGTTAGAATAATAAATTACTAAGATTCACTTTGTATGCCAAGATAAATTGGTAGTAGCAAATAATAGTGGATTGCTGAAGTGGAAGCATTGCATGTAAGGGATATAGATAGTGGGATTGATAGTGGGCTGTTGATGTGGACGCGTTGCATGTCGAGAGAATTAGATAGTGGAGTTTGTTTATATAAGAGTTATAGATACATGCAATATTTATATCTCCAAATTTGTTAAAAAATTAGATGTAAAGATCTTTCCGATAATACTAATTACTTAGCATAAATATTTATATATTTTAATATATAATTAATAAAAGTTATATTGAGTTAGCATAAATATTTATATATTTTAATATATAATTAATAAAATTTATTTCTCGAAAAGCGAGAATGACACTTATTTTAGGATAGAGGGAGTACTCCCTTGTCTCACAAAAATATTTAATTATAGGTTTTAGATAAGTCAAATTTATTCTAATTTAATCGAGTTTATAGGGAAAAAAGTCAAAAATTTATGTCTCTAATAAGATTCACCATGAAAATATATTACATAATCAATGTAATGATACTTATTCTGTGTGATATAATTAGTAATTGTTTGTATAAGTTTGATTATAATATATTCAGATGAGTATGCCCTCAGCAGTGTTTTTTTGTTTAGTTGAAGAACTGTGTAGTCTTCTAGTTTGGAATTTTATTTCCTGGCGTGTTCAACACTACCCTCGTTCATGTAATAGGGTAGCTCATGCGCTTGCAAGCGCTGGTAGTGTATGTGAACCGGATGAGGAACCAATGTTGGTCTCCATATCGGCCTCGGTTGAATCTGCAATTGCTGAAGATTCAGCTTCATCAGAGTAATGAAAATGCATGTTTCTCCTAAAAAAAAATGAACTATTGGAGAAATAGAAATCGAGGAAGCTTTTTTTTTCCAATCCAATATGGTAAGAGATAGAACGACGATGAACCTGTCGCATCCTCAGCAACTCTTGAGTTTGGGTCTTTGAGTCCAGGTGTACACAAACCACAGCCATGCGAAGCCCTGCGACTGAGCTTCCTGCACCAGCGATCAACACGAAATTTCCGAACCGCTGGGGATCCCACGGTTAGTGATTAGCGCAACACTAGCTCTCCCGTACTAGGTTCTCCAAAAAAAAAACAATTCATAAAAGGTAGGTAAGGAGGTTTCCAAGAGTTTAGAGGTGGTTCAAGCTACCCGAATATTCATTCACACAACTCATGACAACGTCAAGAGCTCCTAATAACAACCTAGAAAAAGGTAGACTTTTCTCTGGCGTCCGAAAAGTTTGAACTAGCCACATTTCTTAGCGAATGGATACAAGTACTCTTTTCAAAGAAACAAACAAATTCTGTTTTCCAAAAGGACAAGCATCACAAGAGATGATTATCAGCAAAAGAGCACCGAAAAGAATGAAAGGACATAAAACATCTGTAGACAACAAAAACATTTCATCATTTAGATCGAACCACAGCGAAACCACCAAAGGTCCAAATTATTCCCTCTATTTCAAAAAGAATGTAATTCTAGGTTTTTGATAAGTTATTTTTTCTAAGCTTCATCGAGTTTATAGGGACAAACATCAACATTTATTTTTTGAAACGGAACCGGCAGGAGAGCGGCCTAGGCAAACTACAAACCATATACATATACATTTATGTACCACGGAGTACATGCATCAATAATTTAGAGACTTGTTTTGCTCCGGCCATCATCCAAAGCCCAGCCTAGTGCGGTCATGGCCTCGCCCTCACCAACTCTTGGGTCTTTAGTCCTGATGCGCACCAACCACAGCCCTGCGACTGAGCTTAGCGATCAACACGAAATTTCCGACTGGCTCCCAAGATTAGCACATGTTTGCGACTGGCTCCCAAGATTAGCACATGTTTGCCATGGTCGTCTTGGACCAGCCACCACAGTACACACCACCAGCTCCCTTCCCGGAAGCCTATTTAAACCTCGCCGCTCTCACTAGCTCTCTCCAGGAAGAGCAGCACTACCAAATCCAGGAGCAACACTAGCTCTCCTCTACTACAGCTTCCCAATCCCAACAATCCATATCTCGCTTATATATTGGGGTTTCTTGGATCGATCCTCAGCTTGATCAGTGCTTAAGTTCTCTGTGCTTGCAATGGCGTGCGAGAACGGCCGCGTTGCTGCTACCAACGGCGACTCCCTGTGCATGGCGACGCCCCGCGCCGACCCGCTTAACTGGGGTAAGGCAGCTGAGGAGCTGATGGGCAGCCACCTCGACGAGGTGAAGCGGATGGTGGCCGAGTACCGCCAGCCGTTGGTGACGATCGAGGGCGCCAGCCTCCGGATCGCGCAGGTGGCCGCCGTGGCCACCGGCGCCGGCGAGGCCCGCGTCGAGCTCGACGAGTCCGCCCGTGGCCGCGTCAAGGCCAGCAGCGACTGGGTCATGAACAGCATGATGAACGGCACCGACAGCTACGGCGTCACCACCGGCTTCGGCGCCACGTCCCACCGTAGGACCAAGGAGGGCGGCGCGCTGCAGAGGGAGCTCATCCGGTTCCTCAACGCTGGCGCGTTCGGCACCGGCACCGACGGCCACGTCCTGCCGGCCGAGGCCACCAGGGCGGCCATGCTCGTCCGCATCAATACCCTCCTCCAGGGGTACTCCGGCATCCGCTTCGAGATCCTCGAGGCGATCGTCAAGCTGCTCAACGCCAACGTCACGCCATGCCTGCCGCTCCGCGGCACGGTCACCGCGTCCGGAGACCTCGTGCCCCTATCCTACATTGCCGGCCTCATCACAGGACGTGAGAACTCTGTTGCAGTCGCCCCAGACGGCACCAAGGTGAACGCTGCCGAGGCGTTCAAGATCGCCGGTATTGAGCACGGCTTCTTTGAGCTGCAGCCTAAGGAGGGTCTTGCCATGGTGAACGGCACGGCCGTGGGCTCTGGCCTTGCCTCCACAGTGCTCTTTGAGGCGAACATCCTCGCCATCCTGGCCGAGGTCCTGTCCGCCGTGTTCTGCGAGGTCATGAACGGCAAGCCAGAGTACACCGACCACCTGACCCACAAGCTCAAGCACCACCCGGGACAGATCGAGGCTGCTGCCATCATGGAGCACATCTTGGAGGGCAGCTCCTACATGAAGCTGGCCAAGAAGCTCGGCGAGCTGGACCCGTTGATGAAGCCCAAGCAGGACCGGTACGCGCTCCGCACGTCGCCGCAGTGGCTCGGCCCCCAGATTGAGGTCATCCGTGCCGCGACCAAGTCCATCGAGCGCGAGATCAACTCCGTCAACGACAACCCGCTCATCGACGTCGCCCGGAGCAAGGCTCTTCACGGTGGCAACTTCCAGGGCACGCCCATCGGGGTGTCCATGGATAACACCCGTCTCGCCATCGCAGCCATCGGCAAGCTCATGTTTGCGCAGTTCTCGGAGCTCGTCAACGACTACTACAACAACGGCTTGCCCTCCAACTTGTCTGGCGGGCGCAACCCCAGCTTGGACTACGGCTTCAAGGGTGCCGAGATCGCCATGGCGTCCTACTGCTCCGAGCTGCAGTTCCTGGGGAACCCGGTCACCAACCATGTCCAGAGCGCGGAGCAGCACAACCAGGACGTGAACTCGCTCGGACTCATCTCCTCCAGGAAGACCGCTGAGGCCATCGAGATCCTGAAGCTCATGTCCGCGACGTTCCTGATGGCCCTGTGCCAGGCCGTCGACCTCCGCCACATCGAGGAGAACGTCAAGAGCGCCGTCAAGAGCTGCGTGATGACGGTGGCGAAGAGGACTCTGAGCACCAACTCCACCGGTGGCCTCCACGTCGCGCGCTTCTGCGAGAAGGACCTGCTCCAGGAGATCGAGCGCGAGGCGGTGTTCGCGTATGCCGACGACCCCTGCAGTGCCAACTACCCGCTGATGAAGAAGCTTCGCAACGTGCTCGTGGAGCGCGCCCTCGCCAACGGCGCTGCGGAGTTCGACGCCGAGACATCTGTGTTCGCCAAGGTCGCCCAGTTCGAGGAGGAGCTGCGCGCGGCGCTGCCCAAGGCGGTGGAGGCTGCACGGGCGGCTGTCGAGGACGGCACGGCAGCGATACCGAACAGAATCGCCGACTGCCGCTCCTACCCGCTCTACCGCTTCGTGCGCGAGGAGCTCGGAGCCGTGTACCTCACCGGCGAGAAGACGCGCTCTCCCGGGGAGGAGCTCAACAAGGTGCTTGTTGCCATCAACCAGGGCAAGCACATCGACCCGCTGCTCGAGTGCCTCAACGAGTGGAACGGCGAGCCACTGCCCATCTGCTGAACACAGAAACGGACCTGGAGTGTTCATGGTTCAATACTAGTTCGAAATCAGTTTCTTTTTCTTCTTCCTTCATTTTTGCGTGGGCAGCAAAGGCTAATAACTGTATATCATTCTTATGAATTAAATTATATATTTTTAAGAAACTTGTATTCCATTCTAGTTATTATTTTGCTTTGACAGCTAAAAGTCTACAACTTTCTAAGTGGAGTATACTTTGCAAGGCAACTTGGGAATGGGCTCAAATCCGCACTAAAACCACACCACCCCAAACGTATTTGTCATATTTAATTAATCTACCCCAGCCTACCCCTTCTTTTGCACAAGCTAAACCAGCCCAAACTGTTGCTTGCATCACACCGTACGAACCAAAACCATACACATCCAGCCCATTTAATTCATGGATCATTTGCCATCGTGGTGAGCTAGGGCTTGCTGGAGTTGCCTCCGGCGGCACTGGAGACGCTAGGCCCATGTAAAACTGTTCCAAACCCCACCAGCCCATCATTGGAAGAAGTCCAAACCAAACTAGCCCGTAAAATCTATAGCTCATTCAGCCCCAAACCTTGGAGGCCCAAACAACAAACTAAACCAGAAAATCCGGTTTTGGCCCAAATCGTTTCCAGGTTGATTTGCAAGCCAAGATGTATGGAGATTTGGGCATCTTGAATTTAGAAGTTTGGACTATTGTTTACTCAGTAAATGATTGTTCAAACTTTTGAATGAGTGGGTAAACGGCATGATGCGTTAAAAAATAAATATTTAAAAAACAAATGTTTGTCCCAAGTAAAACAGGTAGGTGAGATTCATAGATGTTAAAAATCTTTTATAAAAAAAGGGGGGCAGATTCAAAGTTGTAGTGGAAACGAAACCATATTTTTGGAAGAATCTTTGGACTGTACACAGGAAGGTTTGAAACTAAAATTTCCAGATCTTACAGAATAATGAGAAGAAAATATGTTGCCGTAGATGGCTAAGTTCAACCTCTTCTAAACATTTCGTTTAGATGGGCGATAGTTGGTGATAGGTTTAAAGATTGGCTCAGTCTTTGTATGGAGAAATAACGAGTATTTTCTTTGTTGTACAAAGGCAATGCCTAAACTGCATTGAGCTTGAGCTGTTGACAGCTGAAAGAATTGTTTTTTTAGATTTACACAGATGAAAAATTGTTGATGCAATTGTTAAGCATTATGACTACCATATAGCCTTTTGGCTTACATAATAGCTCTGGCCGTACTCCAAAATTGACACAGTCCAATATAGTTTTATAGTCCACCCGTGCTCCTAAACCCGTGCTAGTCCATCAACCCTTGACTATTTAAGAAAATACTTTTGTATTAATTGTGTGTTTTTAAGTATATTTTTTTACACAATAGACATAATAGATACTTAGTAGATTATATCTAAGGATTTGCTATATCCCAGTCGAACCCAGACGACGTACTGCACCATCGTCAGAACATCGCCGGACACGGGCTAGAACATCGCCGGACACAAGTCAGAACATTGAGCAACGTACGCGGAGAAAAAAGACGAGTGTCGGCGGAACATTGCCTAACACAGGGCAAAACATCCCCGCGAACAGGTCAGAACATCGCCTGGGTTTTTCCAAAAACCCAAACGACTAGGATTTAGGAAATGTGTATATCTAATTACCATAAACATATTTCTTTTCTTTCTTTTTTTTTTTGCAAGGGACTGACTTATATACTAGAAGATCCATATTCATATTTTGAATTTGCACAAATGGATCTTCCGAAGAGGGCAATCCCAAATTCAAGGTAGCCTGACCAACAGGCAATGGTCATGTACGTTGCAGTCTAACATCAAATGGAAGATCGTTTCTTCAGTGTTAGAAGAAAATAGAACACAAGTTTAATCTTCTAGTAGTGAGCTTTAGAAGATCCCTCACTATGCCAAAACATGACAAAGGAGACACCTTAGTGACTCGGAATTAAAAGTTTAAAATGTGTCACTGGATGTGAGAACAGTGGTGCGGGTAAACAAAAATCATCACTTGTTAGGTGTCGCTCACTATCAGTAAAAAAAATCACTAATAACAGTTATCGGTGACTCTTCTTAACTAGATGAGTATCAGATAAGTAGGTCCCTTGTCTATGACTCGTCCAGAGGAAGCCCATCGCTGCTATATGGGACTGACCTAAAAAAATTATCAACCTAGTAAAATTGAAGAGTTAGGTTCACTCTAACCATGGGCCCATCCCCCGACAGTCCCGCACCTCTCTCTCTCTCTCTCTCTCTCTAGTCTGTCCCCTCTTCGCCCATTTCGATCTCAAGCATGGAAGGGAAAATCCACCGTGGGTTGGCATTCCGATTCGGCCACCGATCCTCCCTCCTCTCTCTCTCTCTCTCTCTCTCTCTCTCTCTCTCTCTCTCTCTCTCTCTCTCTCTCTCTCTCTCTCTCTGCTGCCGCTTTCACCACCTCCCCTCTCCCTTTCTGCTGCCACCGCGCCTCCACCTCCCACAATCGCGAAGGCACCACAGAGGCCAGATCTGGCAAGGAGGTAGGCCTAGTCCATAGAGAGCATGCGTACAGAGGAGGCTCCTCCCCTTATCGAGGTTGGACCAGTGCTAGATGGCAAGGGGAAGCAGCCAAAGGCAATTTCGCCGCAACTTCGGCCGCTCCCGACTCACCAACCCTAAATCAGACGAGCAAGGCGGTCGTAGGATCGTCAATGACGTGTTTTGTCCGTAGGCGTCACTTGTCAAGATCTCTAGTGACGCATTTTGGCTGTACACATCGCTTTTCAAGGTCATCAGTGACGCATTTTGCCCGTATGCATCGCTTGACACATTTTCTCCATATGTGTCACTTGACACGTTTTTAGGCATCACTAATTTGTCCATATCATAGACGCAACAAAAGTGACGCGTCTTTTCAGCGTCACTAATGACCCCCTCGACGCGTCACTAATTAGCATTTCTGGCATTAAACTACAGGGAAGTGACTACAGATGGAGAAACCTTTTGATTTACTCCCTCATGAGGCATGGAAATTAAATACGTGAGGTGACTGCAGACAGAGAAGTGACTACACAAAAATACGATCGCTTCTTGATGCTCTACTTTCCTGGCGCGCGCGCGAACACCAGGCACTTGGTCCAGTCGTCGGTCGGTCTAGTACTGACTTCGACTCGTCCACACTTGGTCCAGTCGTCGGTCGGTCTAGTACTGACTGCACTCGTACTCGTCGCATGTTTCGTTCAGTCGTCCATATATGACAGTTTTAGTACCGTGTCGCAGGAGCTGTCACTTGGTTCTTTCATGAAGTAGTAGCAACCAGCATGTGTAGATCTATTACACTGACCAAACTACTACATAGTTCAGTGCTAACATCCTGAACCCTCACAGCGGGCAGGTATATGCATGTACTATCACCACAAACCACAACCTGACAGGCCAGGAACTGCATATATATATTCTTCCCCACTCCTCTCATTTTGGCTTTTGCAGACGTTATCACACAAAATGATCCGACAGTGGCCTGCGACGGATATACAGTAGTGGGCCTTGTTCCCCATGTGGCAATGTAAACCAGACCACAGAACCATGCGACCAATGCAATATGGTCCAAAGGCAGGAGTCGTGTTCTTCACATGCATGGACGCCGTAGCCCCGGCCATCACACTTGAGGCCACACGAGGAGGCCAGGTCTCCCTTTATGTCGTTGCTCGAGGGCTTGAGGCCATGAGAAGGCCTCTCGTATATGCATATACGACCTGGCTATATTTTTTTCGATAAAGGATATTCAATATTCGGCCTCTATATGCGGAAATGTACATGACTAATTGTTACAAAAGATATAAAAAAACAAAATAGCGAAAAACCATGGTCTTATACATGGACCATGACATTACAGCAAACGATAAAAGCTTCGACCCTCTATTTGATCAACGAGAGGGCGTCCTTGCCTTACTCTTGATGTCGCAGCTGACTCTCAAATGCCGCAGTGCAGGGCATGGCTAGGAGCAGGTGTGCTTGTGTTGATGCCTTCAAGAAGGTAAATGGCATCCGCAAACGGCATCATCAACGAAAAGGAAGAGGGAATTACAGCGACGCCTCCAAGGGGGAAGATGACGTTGATTGCGTCATCGCCGCCGGCCCAGCACAGCCAGGCAGGGTTTTCACCCGTATTCCAAGATCCTTCAAAACACATCCAAACCGAACCTACATACGACTAGATGCCGGAGATGATCGACAGGGTCTTCACCAGATGCAGCGAGGCAGCAGAAAAACAGGGGGCGACGGTGTCCTTTGATGTGGATGTCGGAGCCGATTTGCGGGCCGCCTGGGTGCAACGTGGTCTCGAGCCGAGTGCCTGGTGCAGGATTGATCCAGGCCATGACCTCGTGGGAAGGCGGGTTGGACGACTTGTTGAGATAGCCGGTGCCAACACCGCCATCCCCGTCCGGTGCCCGGGAGTCCAAATCGACCCCAGGCCGCCGCCGAGGAAAGTATCCCCGACCCAAGGCAACGCCCATTCGAGTCCGCATTGCCGGAGCACCACCTGCACCGAGAAGGGGTAGCACGGGGCAGCAGCCGGCGGATCCAGATTTGAAATACCCAGATCGGCCCGCCGTCGTCATACCCCTTCAGCAGTGCAGGTACACCGGCCGCCGTATGAATTTGCATTTGTCATCGGTGCAGATATACGCATGGTTACATGACAGTGAGCGAGGAATTAAGTACGGGACCAGCATGGCACCGCGGCCCTCATTCTTAATTTGCGTCCTGGCAAGTGATGATGGTATGATGAGAGTGTTGAGGCAAAATGAATGCAGCGTCGTCCATGTCAGGGCTTCCTTGCCACAGCAATACGTGAAAGTGCTGAGGTATGCAACGTGTATGCTAGGGTGTTGTGGACGCAGGCGTGTGGTTCCTATCTCTGGCGCCACTCCTGGTTGTTAACTGTTAAGTACCCAATGAACAGGTGTAGTCGTATTCAAAAGGGGAGGAAATCAGGAAATAAAGCTAGTGTATAGCCTACTAAATAGCGATGGTGATGTTTAGCAAGAAAAGAAAAAAAACGATGGTACATGATGACAGATGAGGCGAGAGGCATAGGTTCAACCATGTCACATGCCAATGCATGTTGGATTTCCTTATTAATCCTGAGCGAGAGGCCACATCTGAAGCTTCGCCGGCATTCGAGCATGGTTACACGTCATGTGCAGTGTCCTCATACATTTAATTTCTATAAGCCATCAATGGTAAGCTTCAACGTAAAATCACTAGGAAAGGTGGCCATCTTTACGGCAAGAACGAGTAATGGTTAAAGGAGCTCCCCATCCAAAAACAATACTAATATGTAATAAAAATATCCTCTTTTCACAGGAAGTGTGACGATCCAAAAACTACTCCAAACAAAACTTTGCTAAACTCCACTTTATTAAACCAAAGTTGAGCGTCTACCCTAACTCCTTGAGCAATGAACCTAGCTGCAAACGGGAGCAAACCTCCTTTATCACAAAATCATGGCTAGGTGCTCTATAGTTGTCCTGTTGGGTGCCGCTAAATTGGCCTAGCCCTATTCTCAAAGGTCACTATAGTGCTTCCACGCAATCTTCTCGGGTCTATGCTTAAGATCTAAACACAGGAACTCTAAGCGAAACCTTAACAATTCCACGGTGGTCAATATCTCTCCCACATTTTTTTCCACGGTGGTCAACCATCCTCAAATCCTAGCCATCAAGAACAAGAGCTCCCGCCACCCTCCCAACAACTTTCACAAAAGTTGGAGCAAGGCAAGGCCCATATATAGTGGACGCAAGACTGAGTAATCCGATAAGAGGCTTCTTCACCAAGGATGAGTGGCCAACTATGAAGGTGCCATCAAGTTGACCTATCCAAAGGAACCCTGTAAATTAGGAACTTAAGTGTTTTTTGAGGACTATCTATGATCTCTTCATGGACTATCCGTCAGTAAGAAATTAAACATGTTGAATGATCATCCTAATTTGAGTCCACGACGCCCCGACATATTGTCCATCAGGACACCGGTGTGATGCAAATGTTGTGTTGTCTTATACCAATCATCATCCTTGGTCTCACACTCTCACCTTTTAGCACAAGTGAACAGAACAAATTGCCAACAGTAGCCCTTTCTCACCCATCCCTCCACTCCTCTCCCACGTTCTCACTCTAGGCAAGAACAAGAACATGGAGGAAGGAGCAAGCATGAGCAAGGTCTCATGGTATGAAGAATTCATGAAGCCGAACTTGAGGTTGGTGACCCCAAAATCTAAATTTCTAATGGGTAAGTTCATCTTCAATCTCATCTCTCTGCCAATTCATGTTCCATGATGAAAACCTAGTGTAGCACACATAGTATACATGCTAAGTTGAAACTCTAGAGCTTATTAGTGTTTATCATTTGAATTTCATATTTATTTTATTCAATTCAAAAATGGTATAGATCCTAGGTCACCCTCTTGGTTATTACATTGCGGCAGTCAACATGTTGAATTATTATATTACAAAATTATATATGTAGTATCTTTGTTTTATAAAACAAAGAGTGCTTAAAATCAAGTTATGAATGTTGATATGGCAAAATTATTTAGTTCAAATGCATAAATTTATTTAAAATAATAGCTTATAAAATTTATTATCATGGACTATTGATATAAAATAATGTGAGTTGTTAGTGTTATTATCATGTTGTTTGTTAAGGAACATTTCCCCTTTGATAAGTTAATAAAATAAATATTTATCCAAACACATATCGTATGTGTGTTTACTTGGGGGAGCGACTAAACAAATATGTTCATGAGTAACGTAACTAGCGAACGATCCGACAAATAGTCTGGTTTCTACTTTAGGAAATAAAGAAATCCCACTACTTTCTCTATTTGGTAAAAAGAGTAATTAAGTATGGAAAGGTATTATTCCTATTTCTATTTTCATGTGGACTGTGTGTTATATTCTCTTTTTTTCTCTTTCACTTTTTCTTTTTACACGCTTTGATCTTACGCACAAAATTTTGATTTTAATTTTTGACAGTTGTAAATTAAAGGCTGAAACTTAAACAGTTGTACCTTAAAAAAGGCCAAAACTTAACAGCTATAAGTTAAAGGCCAAACTTAATAGATATAAATTAAAGATCAAACTTAACAGTTATAAGTTAAAACATTCTTTAGCCATAAAATTTACATTTATCTTTACGTTTTTAGAAGTTGTTTTTTTCTCTTTTAACAAACATAAAATCATTTGGGACATAGGAATATAGATAAAAAGGAGGAAGGAGCAAATAAAAGTAACTTTTACATCCTACAATATAGCATAGATACCATAATATAATCCAAACTTGTAAAGATCAATGGATACATAAATAACTTTTATAAAATTCAGCAACTATGATAATTTGAAGGATCTCTATAACCAAAACATTTGAACATACATTTGTCTGCAATTGGGAGATCTGCAAAATATGCATAACATCAGAATTTATAATGCAAAGTTAGAAATCAAACTAAGTTGTACATAACTTATATTTTTAAGTTAGTAGTCAACTTAGTCGACATAACTTAAAAATCTAACTTAGAACCCATAACTTACGTGATCTAAAACGTTACAAAGTTAGAAATCTAACTTATACATATAACTTACATGATCTCACATGTTGTAAAGTTAAAAATCTAACTTATACATCTAACTTATCACGTCAAAACACATGCAAAGTTAGAAAAGCTAACTTATACGCATAATTTTTACCATTAACTTAGATACGAGAACATAGAAAGAAAACTTATATAGATAATGAGTACATAGAAAAAAAAAAAAGTGAAAAAAAGTTTCTTCGAAACATATTCAAGTGGGATCTAGTTTTATTTGTCTAGTCGCGTAGAACACACCGGTGCAAACGAAATTGCGATTAGATACACAGTTTTGAAATTATAGTATTTTGAAATAAACGGAACACAACATTATGCTTACATAACTTAACTATAGTAGAAGTATGTAATTAAGAACTAACTATATAGAATAATAATTATAAGATATTATTTTTTTAAGATATTATTTTTTTGTGATAGCTTATATTAGTATTTATACATAGATTTGAGAGATATTTTTTTCCAAGGTGAAAAATTTAGGTAGAAACTAAAATGTGTTGCTTTAAGTTACCTTTTAGTGACATTTATGGGTAATTTGAATGCAAAATAGGGGTTATGTTACCTTATCTAATAATGGCAGATGTGGGTAATTTGTAAAAAAAGGTATTAGTATTATTTTAAGTTATCTTGCATAATGAACGGGTATGAATAATTTATATACAAAGTTAGGGAGTTATTTGAATTATATATTATGTAATGGTAGAGGTACGTAATTTAGATGCAAATTAGAATGTTGTTTTCAATCATATTTATTAAATAAAAATGTGGATAACTTTATATAGAAAACAAGGGGACAATTCTGAATTATCTTTTTAATGGCAGAGATTGTATAGTTTAGGTGCAAATTAAGATGTTAATTTATGTATTTTTTTTATAATGGCAGATGTCATAGTTTTTGAAAAATAGAATAGATCCAATTCCTACTATTGATGATGATAATTAGAATATATATCAAATTAAAGGTAAAAAAATTCTGACTATGTTCAATTTTTTTAGAATTGATTCATTTTCTAGAGTGTCCCGCTAATTAGTAAGAGTAACCAAATGTTATGTGTTTTTAATTATTGTGAGAATTTTTACAATTTATCTTCTAGTGAGAATTAACCTAATGACTTTGCTGGAGCCTCTATTTGTTAGTAATAAAATAAGCTGCACCAGTGCACATGAACTACATATGCAAAGCACCAGGACTCTGATTCACGTGCTAATGAATATACAAAGGGAAAGGGAAACATTGTTTTTTTTTATCACGAAAATCGAAAGGGAAACATTGTTTATGCGCCCAGCGTGCCACACGATGCCTACTTCCATCATGCCTATTTTCTTTTCTTAGTGCTCTTCCGTGCGCTACTTTTGAAAATCAGAACGGCAGTCCACGTGGAAGTGCATGGAGGGGTTAGGATCAAGAGATTTTTAACTTTTTAATCAGGCCTTGCTAGCTCGGCCGTAAGCTAGGCGTTTAGTGGAAAAGCTGGAGAGCTTGTGTGGACGGATATATTGAAAGCTAAATGCTACCCAAATGGATGAATGATAGTCTATTGGATACGATCTTTCCATTGGATCAATCGGTCACATGGAAGAGTGTCGCGCATGGGCTGTTTTTTTTCCTTAAAAAAAAGGTATTATCTGGAGAGTAGAATCGGGTGATCATATTTTCGAATTTGGCTTGATCTTTTTTTTTTTTGAACAAATTACATTGAATCATCAAGATGTTGCAGGATTACAATCGTCTGTCACCAGAGCAGCGATACAATTAAGGAGGTGTTCCGTGCCACTCACACGCCTTGTTGCTCCCTGAGATTTGTTTAGCTAGAGTACGGGCTACATATGACCTTTGAGCATACATCAAAGAAAAATCAGTAAAAGAGACACTAAGATCTCGGACTTCTCTGATGATTGGAGAAATGTATGATCGCTGAAGCTCCCCCACCTCCTAAGCTTCACTAGCTCCTGGCTGTTCATTTTAAACTGCACTTTACGCAGGCCGAAGGGCAAAGGGAGGTCGCGTTGCCTCAAATGGAGCGCAAATGACAGACATGGAGCAGGGTGCATGTACAGAAGGAAGAAGTATCGCACACAATTTAAGGCCTCTCTGGATATCGCCTCAAAAGAAAGAAGGCAAAATTTGCTCCAACATGTAGAAAGTGGTGCGTTTTTGCTGAGACACACAGAAAGTGGACGCGTTTGCTAGAACATACAATAGTTTGATGTAAATTTGCTAGAACAAACACACAATAGTTTGATGTAAATTGTGTGTTCGGACAAATTTACATCAAACTATTGTGTGTTCTAGTAAATGCGTCCACTTTCAGTGTGTCCGAGCAAAAGAGCACCACTTTCAGTGTGTTGTGGCAAATTTTCCCAAGAAAGAAATAGCAATAAACAGATCCATGAAAATATCGAGGGAGGGCTTCTTCAACCTTCATATAACTTCAGTTTTTTCTCAAGGTGCATCCAATGGCAAAATAAATCCTAGGAGGGGCAGTGGCGGGCGCAGGATTTGAGGGTTGGGTATTAAAAAAAAAAATTGACAACCAAATGGCTCATATTCGGCCTGTATAGTGCCATATATATTGTATATAGTTCATGAACAAAGCATATTCTTCATATTCAAGAATATAATGATAAATTAAAACTGTTTCACATAAAAAGGTGCAAATACTGTGACTGGAGGGACCGGAGCCTGCGTTGAGAGCGTGAGCAGGACATGAGTCACGAAGAATAGGTGCGAACGTGATTTTGGGCCGAGCCAGCCTTGTTGGCCATCAGTGGGAGGGGAAACTGGACGTTTTTTGGGTTTATTTGTCTCTACAGGTCTCAGATGACACTATTGTTTTATTTTCTCATATACAGACTTGTATAAACACTATATGTATAAATGTTTTTGACAAAATTTTTAGGTATTCAACTGAATATCCATGATGAACACATGTGTGCCCGCCACTGAGGGGGGGGTGGGCTGGCTCCATGGATCACAGCAGCCATGATGGCCTGTGAATTGAAAGTTAGGAACTCTAACTCCTACGATCCTACAGATCACATGAACTCACATCAAGAGCTCCTAGCAACCCAGAAAAGGTAGACTTTTCTTTGACATTAGAAAGTTCGAGGCAGCTATACTTCTTGGACAATGCTGGTATTTTTTTTCAAAGAGAAGAACACATTTTTCTTTTATAAAAGGGCCAGTCTGACAAGATGATGACTATCAGCAAAAGAGAACCGATATAAAAAAACAAAGGACATAAAACATTGCATCCACTGTAAGCGTGGACTACAAAACAGTCATCGTTCATACCGAACCACAGTGCAACCATCAAAGATCCAAAGTACTCCCTTGTCTCATAAAAAAAGTGTAATTATAGGTTTTAGATAAGTCAAATTTCTTCTGAATTTAATCGAGTTTATAGGAAAAGAACATCAAAATTTATGTCTCTAATTAGATTCAACATAAAAAAAATGGGAATTGCTAGATTTCAGATGCCTCAAATCTAGGATCCTATCAGGCGGCAGGTAACTAACCACTGGACCACGAAATAATGAACATCAAACACTGATCCTGAACTCCATTCGACGGCAACAAGCATCTCCTGAAGACACGACCGATTTCAGTCGACTGGAAAATAGGAAATGTGTGAAAATATAATCAATGTAATGATACTTAATTTCTATGATAATAATTTGCTACCTCTCAGTCGCCTGAGAAGGTTCAGGCGATCCATCGGAGTGTCTAGAGGACATGCTAGCTACTATCAACTGCCGTGTTAAGAGAATGCTAGTAGTACTAGTTATCACCGTTGCCTGAAAAGATGTTATATTTCAGGCATCTGGAATATAGCACATCCCTTAGTATTTTTTATAAGTTTGATCAAACTTAAAAATATTGAACTCTTTGAGAAATAGAAAGCGAGGAAGCTTTTGTGAAAATATAATCACGATGAACCTGTCGCATCCTCACCAACTCTTGGGTTTGATTCTTTGAGTCCTGGTGTGCACCAACCGCAGCCGATTGACCGAGTGAGTAACATCATTCGGCGCCAAAACAAGAACACAGTCGAAAGCAGGCACCCCCAGTCAGAGAGCGAGAAAGGCTTTTTTTTTCCTCTCTTTTGTGTAAAACAGTAGGTGAGAGCGAGAACGTTGAACCAAGGCAAAGCCATGCACGTGTGCCCCTGCGGTCGCGTCCTCACCAACTCTTGGGTCTTCACTCTTCAATCCTGATGCGCACCAACCACAGCTCTGCGACTGAGCTTCCTGTCCCAGCGATCAACACGAAATTTCCGACCCCTACTGGCTCCCAAGATTAGCACATGTTTGTTTCTGTTCTCTGCCTACTATTGCCATGTCACCACAGTCACCGCAGTCCACACCACCAGCTCCCTTCCCGGAAGCCTATTTAAACCTCGCCGCTCCCACTGGTTCTCACCAGGAAGAGCAGCACTACCAAATCCAGGAGCATTGGAGCAACACTAGCTCTCCTGTACTACAGCTTCCCAACAATCCATATCTCGCTTATTGGGGTTTCTTGGATCGATCCTCAGCTTGATCAGTGCTTAAGTTCTCTGTGCTTGCAATGGCGTGCGAGAACGGCCACGTTGCTGCTACCAACGGCGACTCCCTGTGCATGGCGACGCCCCGCGCCGACCCGCTTAACTGGGGTAAGGCAGCTGAGGAGCTGATGGGCAGCCACCTCGACGAGGTGAAGCGGATGGTGGCCGAGTACCGCCAGCCGTTGGTGACGATCGAGGGCGCCAGCCTCCGGATCGCGCAGGTGGCCGCCGTGGCCACCGGCGCCGGCGAGGCCCGCGTCGAGCTCGACGAGTCCGCCCGTGGCCGCGTCAAGGCCAGCAGCGACTGGGTCATGAACAGCATGATGAACGGCACCGACAGCTACGGCGTCACCACCGGCTTCGGCGCCACGTCCCACCGTAGGACCAAGGAGGGCGGCGCGCTGCAGAGGGAGCTCATCCGGTTCCTCAACGCTGGCGCGTTCGGCACCGGCACCGACGGCCACATCCTGCCGGCCGAGGCCACCAGGGCGGCCATGCTCGTCCGCATCAATACCCTCCTCCAGGGGTACTCCGGCATCCGCTTCGAGATCCTCGAGGCGATCGTCAAGCTGCTCAACGCCAACGTCACGCCATGCCTGCCGCTCCGCGGCACGGTCACCGCGTCCGGAGACCTCGTGCCCCTATCCTACATTGCCGGCCTCATCACAGGACGTGAGAACTCTGTTGCAGTCGCCCCAGACGGCACCAAGGTGAACGCTGCCGAGGCGTTCAAGATCGCCGGTATTGAGCACGGCTTCTTTGAGCTGCAGCCTAAGGAGGGTCTTGCCATGGTGAACGGCACGGCCGTGGGCTCTGGCCTTGCCTCCACAGTGCTCTTTGAGGCGAACATCCTCGCCATCCTGGCCGAGGTCCTGTCCGCCGTGTTCTGCGAGGTCATGAACGGCAAGCCAGAGTACACCGACCACCTGACCCACAAGCTCAAGCACCACCCGGGACAGATCGAGGCGGCTGCCATCATGGAGCACATCTTGGAGGGCAGCTCCTACATGAAGCTGGCCAAGAAGCTCGGCGAGCTGGACCCGTTGATGAAGCCCAAGCAGGACCGGTACGCGCTCCGCACGTCGCCGCAGTGGCTCGGCCCCCAGATTGAGGTCATCCGTGCCGCGACCAAGTCCATCGAGCGCGAGATCAACTCCGTCAACGACAACCCGCTCATCGACGTCGCCCGGAGCAAGGCTCTTCACGGTGGCAACTTCCAGGGCACGCCCATCGGGGTGTCCATGGATAACACCCGTCTCGCCATCGCAGCCATCGGCAAGCTCATGTTTGCGCAGTTCTCGGAGCTCGTCAACGACTACTACAACAACGGCTTGCCCTCCAACTTGTCTGGCGGGCGCAACCCCAGCTTGGACTACGGCTTCAAGGGTGCCGAGATCGCCATGGCGTCCTACTGCTCCGAGCTGCAGTTCCTGGGGAACCCGGTCACCAACCATGTCCAGAGCGCGGAGCAGCACAACCAGGACGTGAACTCGCTCGGACTCATCTCCTCCAGGAAGACCGCTGAGGCCATCGAGATCCTGAAGCTCATGTCCGCGACGTTCCTGATGGCCCTGTGCCAGGCCGTCGACCTCCGCCACATCGAGGAGAACGTCAAGAGCGCCGTCAAGAGCTGCGTGATGACGGTGGCGAAGAGGACTCTGAGCACCAACTCCACCGGTGGCCTCCACGTCGCGCGCTTCTGCGAGAAGGACCTGCTCCAGGAGATCGAGCGCGAGGCGGTGTTCGCGTATGCCGACGACCCCTGCAGTGCCAACTACCCGCTGATGAAGAAGCTTCGCAACGTGCTCGTGGAGCGCGCCCTCGCCAACGGCGCTGCGGAGTTCGACGCCGAGACATCTGTGTTCGCCAAGGTCGCCCAGTTCGAGGAGGAGCTGCGCGCGGCGCTGCCCAAGGCGGTGGAGGCTGCACGGGCGGCTGTCGAGGACGGCACGGCAGCGATACCGAACATAATCGCCGACTGCCGCTCCTACCCGCTCTACCGCTTCGTGCGCGAGGAGCTCGGAGCCGTGTACCTCACCGGCGAGAAGACGCGCTCTCCCGGGGAGGAGCTCAACAAGGTCCTCGTTGCCATCAACCAGGGCAAGCACATCGACCCGCTGCTCGAGTGCCTCAAGGAGTGGAACGGCGAGCCACTGCCCATCTGCTGAACACAGAAACGGATAGCGAGAAATAATTCTGGAGTGTTCGTTGTTCAATAGTTCGAAATCTTCTTCTTTTTTTCTTCCTTCATTTTTCCGTGGTAGCAAAGGCTAATGACTGTATATCATTCTTATGAATTAGTAAGTTAGCAAATTTGTATTATGTTCTTGTTATTACTAGATTTCATTGCTTAAAAGCATAATCAGAGAATTAGCAAAACTCGCCCATTGGAAATCCTCCAAATCTAAGTTAATGTATGAGTTTTTACTATGTGACTCGAAGCATTCTTTGTTGTTCTATCATAAATTAAAGAATTGAATTTGCTCTTACACGGTCTAAGCTATAACTAACCACCGGAGAAGCTCTAAGAGCATATACATTACTAGACATTGCAGTCTTAAAGACCGTCTCACGCAATACCATATAGGATTTTTTTTTTTAATGATGTGGAGAAGATAGAGGATGATAAAAGGAGGAAGCATTGTTTTGTGAAGAAACCAATCCTTGAGAAAAAAATTATGAATGTTAAGTAACTATTCACCGTTGTATAATTTAATTCACAAACTTTTATTTGTTGATAGCATATATTAAGGATAATTGAATTAGGCAAATAGTCGTTTTGATCCCTGAACTATTAGTTAAGCTTAGTGTCAAGCCTAAACTTTCAAAACAGTTATTTTAGTCAGTCCTCAAACTCTACTTTTAGGCTCAATTTCATCCCAAAACTATGAAGATGATCATTTCTTTTTTGACAGAATAGGATGAGAAATCCCCTACTTAGTTTTTTTTTGAAACTAGGGGATCCCCCATTTCCATTAAGTTTTAACGGAAATACAAGAAAGTTTCCAGGACAGTTAAGAGGAGCAAGAGAACAGTTTCAGAAAACGACCTAAACCCAAAAGCCGACCGGCAACACCTTGCCCGGCAAAATAGAAAGAACCTCTCGATAACTACTGACAGACGTCATTACAACTCATTTGAGTTTTCATCTCCATTAGATTGTTAGCTTGATCTACGCGTGAGCATCATTCGGTTGCTCAATCTGCTAGACTTCATCGCCGACCTCACCTTCAGCTTCAGCTTCTGGCGCCGCTTCAATCCTGAGAGCAGGTGGCGCCATTTGTCTTGTTGTCAACAACTGCACCGTTGTCTGATACATGGCTTCAACTCCGGCGACCATCGAGCTTTTGTCAGCCTCCTTGAGAAGACCTGCCCAATGTTTCATAAGAGCACAACTATGACTTACAATCGAAAGGGGATTATTGTAATTCTTCCCTTCAAAACAAATGTTATTTCACATTTTCCATATTGCCCAACACACAACTCATATCCCAATGGCATGGAACTGTTTTTGACCTTCTAACCATTTGTAACACCAAGCCCAACATTGGCTAAAGGAAGTGTGAATGTCTGAAGCATTTAAAGTAACAGCAATAGTACCCCATACACATCTTGTTATAGAACAAGTAAAGAAAAGATGATTAACAGACTCATCTTGATCACAGAAACAGCAGGTGGGGTCTCCCTGCCACTGTCTCTTGATAAGATTGTCTTTGGTCAGAATAGCATTATTACTAACTAGCCATAGAAAGATTTTAATTTTGGTAGGGATCCTTCCTTTCCAAATGTATTTGAAGGAAGGGCCATTTTCAAATTTAGTTAAAGCATTGTAGATCGACTTGACTGAGAATTTTCCACTTTTTTCAATTTTCCAAATCACCCTGTCTTGACCATCTTCTAACTGAGTATTCAAGATGGCATCCCTAAGTTTTTTCCATTGTGATTCTAGATCTGGAGACAGCCATCTGCAAAAGGTTATCTCTCTCATTTCTTACAATCTGAGACACACTAATATCCAGTTGTTCACATAATTTGAATAGATCAAGAAAGAGTGTAGCTAAAGGCTTCTCATATAGCCAGACATCATGCCAGACTCTTGTGTTTCTTCCATCCCTCACTATCATCTTTTTTCCCTGCATATAGATTTCTTTGATCTTGAACGGATCATACCAAACAGGTGAATCACCTTGTTTATGTTGGACAGTTGCTACAGAGTGCCTTCTCAAGTATTTATATGTCACAATATCTTGCCACAAACCAGTTTCATGTTCCAATTTCCACCACCATTTACTCAAAAGGATGATATTCATTAGATTAATATCTTTGATTCCAAGCCCTCCTTTCTTCTTGCTTTTACACACCTTGATCCATCTCACCAAATGATATTTTCTCTTAGTATGACCACCTTGCCAGAAGAATTTTCTCCTGGCCTTGTCCATGTTGTTAATGACTGTTTTTGGGAGCCTATACATAGACATATGGTAAATGGGAGTGTTATTTAGACTGGTTGTAATCAGAGTGGATCATCCTGCAATAGACATGGAAGAACCCTTCCAAATGTCTAACCTTGCCAATCTATCACATGCAATCTACTTGGGCTAACAGGAACTCCCAAGTATCTAATAGGAAAATGAGTGGTTTGACAGTTAAACAGCTCAGCATACCTCATAGCATCACCCCCCTCTTCATTAATCATCACAATCTCACTTTTATTAAAGTTTATTTTCAAACCTGAGATCATCTCATATAAGTCAAAATGAAGCCATCTCCAACAATTCCTCATATTTGACTTGCCAAATGAAAAAAGAGGAGGCCCACTAGGAGGTCCAGGCCTACTGCAGCGGATGTTTTCTGCAAATCGACAAGCAACAAGCAACACTTGCACATCAGCCAAACAACAGCTTCTGCCACCCATCAGTATTGTCTGCAGGTCACGGCAATCTACAAAGCATGTGATGGCTACCTGCACAAAATCTTCCATGTGCCATTCAAGGAACAGTACCCTGCACCAAATCGAAGCAAATCCTCTCTGTGTGTGTTTTGCTGAATAATTAACTCCACGCTATCATCAGGGACGGGTCCGGGAGCACAAGGCTGCCATCCAGGCAGCTCACGACCAGCGCCATGCTTGGCCTCGCGCCGAACGAGGCTTGCGGGCAGAGCTAACCCAGCTTGAGCTCCAGGCTCGCCTCGCCGGCGTCGTACTCCCCTTGGAGCCTCGCGTCCACGCATTCGCTAATCCTCCCCTTGGACCGGCGCCCGAGCACCCAGTCCACGAGCAGGACGCGGCAGCCGTCGCTGCGCGCGTCGTCCTCGATCGCGACGGCGGTGACGACGGGGTACGGCGGATTGCCTTGGCGACGACAGCCACAAGCGTGCAACAGCAGAAGGCGTTGATCAGGGCGTTGGCGATGGAAGTGATTGCGACGACGGAGACCGGGCTTGCGATCTGATCACGGGTACGTACCTGAATGTTGGACAGAAGGCGCTGGCCAGCGTAGATGATCCTGCTGGAGCTGCACGATCGATAGGAACAATGATCGGGAGTAGATCGGTGGTATGCAGCTGAGCGCAGATCGATCCGGAGTACATACCTAGCGCGGTGTCGATCTCCTCGGCGCCTCCGATCCTCCTCGGCGCCTCCGATCCTCCTCGGTGTCGATCGCACGGTGCCTCCGATCCTCCTCGGCGCGGCGTGATCGAGGGTTGGCGGCGGCGCGACGGACTGGGCCGTATATGTACGCGATAGGTGCGACGGAAAGGAGGAGACACCGCGGGAAACCGATTCGGAAACATCAAAAATACCGCGGGAAAAGGAGTCGAGCGCGGGGAGGGGGCGATGCGGAGGCGAGTTCGCGTGAGCAATGATGCGGGCGCGGGGCTGGAATTTGCCAAGTACAGATTTTTGCCAACTCGGTTTGAGGAACTGTTGGAGAACGATTTTAGCTTGTTTTGCCAAACTTTGAAGGATGCCAAGTGAGATTAGGAATTGTTGGAGATGCTCTTATGAGATAATATCAATATACTTATTCCTAAAAATGTGGAAAACATGCAACAATTGACAGGACACTATGAGATGGAGAGTGCGCAAACCTTGACCGTAAAGAGCTGAATCCAATTGTTTGAAAATGTCACTGGACTAAAAATGAAAGAACAATCTATAGCATATGGTCACCACCTTATCGGCCTAGCTTTCAGTCATAGTATAATATTTTTCTCTCACAATAAAACAGCATCAGTCGGCTTATCAGCCGCACTAAAATTTAACTCATTATATATGTGTTAGTTGTTCAATCGCACCAAATGATACATCTACAACACAATATCAATATATTATCCCTAAAAATGTGGAAAACATGAAATAATTGCAGGCTACCATAAGATGGAGAGTGAAAACCTTGACCATAAAGAGCTAGAACCAATTGTTTGCAACGATCACTGAAATGAAAAAGAAAGAACAATGGGACCGTGTATATATGGTCACCTTTTGTGTCTTCCCTTTCAAACAGTAGTTGTGATAGGATGATCTTCCATTGCCAGGATCGAAAACTACAACACTGTGTGATACAAGACAATATCAGTATACTTACCCTAAACGTGGAAAACATGCAACAATTGACAGGCCACCATAAGATGGAGAGTGAAAACCTTGACCTTAAAGAGCTAGAACCAATTGGTTGGAACGATCATTGAAATAAAAAAGAAAGAACAATCAGATCATGCATATATGGTCACCTTTTGTGTCTTCCCTTTCAAACAATAGCCGTGATAGTATGATCTTCCATTGTCAGGGTCGAAAACTACAACACTATGTGATACAAGACAATATCAGGATACTTACCCTAAAACGTGGAAAACATGCAACAATTGACAGGCCACCATAAGATGGAGAGTGAAAACCTTGACCATAAAGAGCTAGAACCATTTGTTTGGAACGATCACTGAAATGAAAAAGAAAGAACAATCGGATCATGCATATATGGTCACCTTTTGTGTCTTCCCTTTCAAATAATAGTCGTGATATACGATGATCTTCATTGCAAGGGTTGAACACTACAACACTATACAATGCAAGACAATATCAATATACTTACCCTGAAACATGGAAAACATGCAACAATTGACAGGACACCATAAGATGGAGAGTGAAAACCTTGACCGCAAAGAGCTAGAACCAAATGTTTGGAACGATCACTGAAATGAAAAAGAAAGAACAATCGGATCATGCATATATGGTCACCTTTTGTGTCTTCCCTTTCAAACAATAGTTGTATAGTGATACGATGATCTCCATTGCCATGATAAAAAAAAAAACTACGACGCTATGCGATACAAGACAATATCAATATACTTAGCCTAAAAACGTGGAAAACATGCAACAATTGTCAGACCACCATGAGATGGAGAGTGAAAACCTTGACCATAAAGAATCGAAGCCAAATGTTTGGAACAAATGAAAAAGAAAGAGCAATCAGATCATGCATATATATGGCTACCTTTCGTGTCTTCCTTTTCAAACAATAGTCATGATACAATGATCTCCATTGCCAAGGTCGAAAACTATATGATGTGTAGGACTGCATGATACCATCTACGATCTATGAGACAGCATCACTATACTTTTGCCCTAAAAACGTGGAAAACATGCAGCAATTGACAAGCCACTAAAGAGATGGAGAGTGTAAACCTTGACCGTAAAGAACTGGATCCAATTGTTTAGAAACATCACTGAAATGTAAAAGAAGAACAATCGGACCATGCATATGGTCACCTTTTTAATTATGTATTCCCTTTGAAACAATATTCGCTTGGCTGCTAAGTCGCCGCCCACTACGAAATGATCTGGCTGATGGCCGCCGATCTCTCTCTCTCTCTCTCTCCAGAGCTCGTTCCGTTACCAACCGTGTGATTGATAGTAGTGGTCTGCTAACCCCAAAAAAAAAAGAATGAAAAAAACTAGACCACCGCTTTGGAAAATCGAAAAGTGTAGCAGTTCGAGCACTACATATGGATGTTGGCCTGTTGCCTCGCAGCACCTGCTTTCTACCGGCCCAACAGTATAATACGCCATCTGTTGTCCAAAAGGTTGAAGCGTGGAATCTTCATGATACGCTTCTCTGAACTTCGGAACACCAATGAGTGTTCATCGCAACAGTTTTCAATGAAATGGTTCAGCACAACTTGGCTCCTGCAACCAAGCGCTTTCATGTGGCTAGGCTGCTGGTGAAATTAACAGCTTGCTGCGCCAGATCTGGAGCGCCTTTCTTTCCTTGGAAGTTCTGCTGCAGTGCTGCTGGTGGAGAATTGGATGGGACAACAACAACTTGACCTCCCGAGTTTTGAGTTCAGTCTCCAGCTTTTCTGCAAATGCATGGATGTTTGCTCTAATATGCCGGTTCTCGGCAGAGTCAAGACAGAAATTGCAACCAAAAGAAGCGCGCAGTTTCTGAACATTTGCGCGCAGTTTCTGAACATTTGGCCTCTACTTGATGCCCTACACTCAGGACGCAGCTGAGTGGGACTCGTTGTCAGTGCTCATGTACCGAAGTGGACTCGTCATTTCGTGCCATTTCCAACATGTCGCACGCTTGCGGCATCTCCAATCTCCAATTGGTTGCGTTGCGTGTGCAATGTCACGGCGACGGACGGACCGGCCGGACCAACTCGAGACCAACCGGACACATGACCGAGACCGCAAGACTTGGCAACTGCTCGCGTCCACACACAGACACGGGCTCCCCCACCAACCCCGTCGCACTCAGGTGGCCACCCACCACCCACCAGACGTCCCAGAGCACCTCACGGCTGGCGCAACGCAACGCAACCGCATGTGTCTCTGCATCTGGTGCGGCGCGCCCGTCGTCCTGCTGGCTGCAACCAGAAGGTAGCCCGACCCCGACGTGCCTGCCGGCCGGCGCCGGGTCAGTGTCCTGTTCCCAGCGGCCACCGCGGACGGCAGGCAGGCGGCCACGCCACGCGACGACCGGCTCCGCGCGGGCCGCGCTGGCCACTCGCGTGGCGCGCATCGGCAGATCGGCATGCAGACGGACGGGTTGGCCGGCCCATTCATCCAAGGGAGTCAGCTCGGCCCGCCACCAACCTACCCCTGATGGCCGATGCCGTGCCCAATGCCAGTCGCAGACCCCAACAACCTCCCTCCAACCCCTCGCTATTTAAGCCCCTCCTCCCCACACCGTTCCTCCTCAGGAAGAGCCTAGCTTTCCACAAAGCTTAAGCTCTTCTTCTACACCACTGCCACGCAATTAGCTCTTGTAATAATCCTCCAGTTGCAGTGTTGTAGCCACTACTACTCCTGTTTGTGTGTAGCTTTAATTTCATTCCCCCAGCTAGTTTCTACTTTTGTCCTTGTGACGTGTCGCAACAATGGAGTGTGAGACCGGCCTCGTGCGCTCCCTGAACGGCGACGGCCTGTGCATGTCTGCTCAGGCGTCCGCGCCGCGCGCCGCCTCCGACCCGCTGAACTGGGGCAAGGCGGCGGAGGACCTGTCGGGGAGCCACCTGGAGGAGGTGAAGCGGATGGTGGCGGAGTTCCGCGACCCCGTGGTGAAGATCCAGGGCGCGAGCCTGAGCATCGCGCAGGTGGCCGCCGTGGCCGCCTCCGGCGCCACCGGCGAGGCCCGCGTCGAGCTCGACGAGTCCGCGCGCGAGCGCGTCAAGGCCAGCAGCGACTGGGTCATGAGCAGCATGATGAACGGCACCGACAGCTACGGCGTCACCACCGGCTTCGGCGCCACCTCCCACCGCAGGACCAAGGAGGGCGGCGCGCTCCAGAGGGAGCTCATCAGGTGCGCTTGATTTCCTTTCTTTTTCCACAGCAGTTCAATTCTGAGCCTAGTTAGTAGTAGTATATGCAGTTTGTTGGAGTATTAGTTCCGCAGTTAGATTGGATGATCCCAGCAAACAGCTATCTGTATTCATGAGTTCCTGGCTGCACAGAAGCGTCGCGCGAGCTGCGCCAGCATGTGCTCCAGCTAGTAGTTTACTGCACGGGATCCCATCAGTTACCGAAGCAAGAAATATTCCTTTTCCCGCGGTGTTAGGTAGCACAACTAGTAGTAGGTCGTTGGTGGGTTGCCAATAAACATAAATAAAATTACCTCAATCTTTTTTATATGTCCATGGTTGGTTACATCATTTGTGTATGGTACAACCTTTACAAGTATAGTAGAACTCCACTATCAATCTTATACTATCATGTAGCACTATCCAAATTAAAACATTGTTGCTGCAAAAAAGGAGAAAAAAAAAAAAGGAAACCATCCAGGCTGTGGCACTTGATTTCACATGCGAAACCAAAACCAGTAGGATGCGGATGCACCGAACCTGCACCTGCCCTAGGCCTGTGGACACGCGACAGTAGGAGCAGGCGCCACGGATAATCCAGCCAACACGAACCGCGTTCAAGCACCGATCCACGGCTTACGCGTAGAACTACGCCCCAACTTGGGTGCCACTGCCACCGTTCGGCGGGCCACACCCTGTCCCACCGACCATACCAGCTCGGCAGGTGCGGAAGCGGAAACCCCGTGCTTTCCGGCCGGGGCGTCGCCGCGTCGGCGTCCGCGGCCACCAGCTCGCTCGCTCACCGCCAGCGCGGCCTACCAAGTTTGGCACCCCGGGGATTTGGGATCTCGATGGGAGATACCAATTTCCGTTACGTACTCCACTACTCCTGTAGCATAGTTTTTGCGGTTTTGACTTGGCTCGCCCCGACCGACGCCGGCCGACCGACGGAGGGAGCTTTTGTTCGGCGATCGATAGGCTGGCGCCATCGCCCTTCGCCTCGTGCTCGCGTCGCGGGCACGTCCCACGTGGAGATCCAAAGCCTTGGGCCCCAGTCCCCGCACTGCACATGGTGACGACGTGGGTGGGTAGCGAGTTCGCTGGATAGAGATGGCCGCCCCGCCGAACGGGGGTTGGTTCGCGACCGTCACGTCGCCGCTGAAAGTTAGGTGAGAGCCGCTGCCGATTGCGATTGCACTTTTGCTCGCCGCCACCCACTGCGCGTTGCGAGAGCTTACGTCGCACGACGGCACGGCACGAGTTGCTCGTGCACAGGCCGTAGCCGCGACCGACCGACAGTCATCGGAGTGGGCGCCTTGGAGCTGGATCGAACACGGTTTTACCAGGGCCAGGGCCCAGCTAGCAACATGAGTTGCACTTTTTTTTTTTATAGAAAATTTCTCTTCCCACCTTATCCTACCTTTTTTTAACTTATAAAAATCCATAAGCTTTATATCCAAAAAAAAGCCTTAAGCGTCCTGCGACATATTTGAGCAGTCAACTACTCGTAGCATGTGGAGTTATTCCATTCACAGTTTCAAAACTGACCAGCCCTCATTTTCTTCCCTCGTCACCCACCAAGCTGGCAAAATGAAGCAAAGAATATTTTACTTGTGCACCGACAGCTCTTAGTAGCTGTCCGTCTGTAGGGCTCCATTATTTCTTTTGTTGTTATACTCGGTCTACAAAAAAAACCGAGCGTCTGACCAGCTAGTACTGATCGTGATCAACATGACAATGCAGCCCCTTAACGCGGCAAGCATAAACTAAACATTACAAACATAAGCTAAACTCTTAAGTCGGCAGTCGGCAGATTCTTGTTTCATCCAACTATCCAAGTTAGTTAATGTCAAGTTTATCGAATACCCTGACCAAGTTTATTGTTCAATTATTATTCAGCAATAATATTTTTCCCACTCGATCCGGGCACCGAATTGACCTTTTACTTTGTCCCGTTCCACCTGACAGATTCCTCAATGCCGGCGCCTTCGGCACCGGCGCCGACGGCCACGTGCTGCCGGCGGAGGCGACCCGCGCGGCGATGCTGGTGCGCATCAACACGCTCCTGCAGGGCTACTCGGGCATCCGCTTCGAGATCCTCGAGGCCATCGCGAAGCTGCTCAACGCCAACGTCACGCCGTGCCTGCCGCTGCGGGGCACCATCACGGCGTCGGGCGACCTCGTGCCGCTCTCCTACATCGCCGGCCTCATCACGGGCCGCCAGAACTCCGTCGCGGTGGCGCCCGACGGCAGGAAGGTGGACGCCGCGGAGGCGTTCAAGATCGCGGGCATCGAGCACGGCTTCTTCGAGCTGCAGCCCAAGGAAGGGCTCGCCATGGTCAACGGCACGGCCGTGGGGTCTGGCCTCGCGTCCACCGTGCTCTTCGAGGCCAACGTGCTCGCCGTCATGGCCGAGGTCATCTCCGCGGTGTTCTGCGAGGTCATGACCGGCAAGCCCGAGTTCACCGACCACCTGACCCACAAGCTCAAGCACCACCCCGGACAGATCGAGGCTGCCGCAATCATGGAGCACGTCTTGGAAGGCAGCTCGTACATGAAGCTGGCCAAGAAGCTCGGCGAGCTCGACCCGCTAATGAAGCCGAAGCAGGACAGGTACGCGCTCCGCACGTCGCCGCAGTGGCTGGGCCCACAGATCGAGGTCATCCGCTTCGCCACCAAGTCCATTGAGCGCGAGATCAACTCCGTCAACGACAACCCGCTCATCGACGTGTCCCGTGGCAAGGCGCTCCACGGCGGCAACTTCCAGGGCACTCCCATTGGTGTGTCCATGGACAACACCCGTCTCGCGCTCGCCGCCATCGGCAAGCTCTTGTTCGCGCAGTTCTCGGAGCTGGTGAACGACTACTACAACAACGGCCTTCCGTCCAACCTGTCCGGTGGGCGCAACCCGAGCTTGGACTACGGCTTCAAGGGCGCCGAGATCGCCATGGCCTCCTACTGCTCTGAGCTCCAGTTCCTGGGCAACCCGGTGACGAACCACGTCCAGAGCGCGGAGCAGCACAACCAGGACGTCAACTCCCTGGGGCTCATCTCCTCCAGGAAGACCGCCGAGGCCGTGGACATCCTGAAGCTGATGACGTCCACGTTCCTGATCGCGCTGTGCCAGGCCATCGATCTGCGCCACATCGAGGAGAACGTCAAGGCCGCCGTGAAGAACTGCGTGACGCAGGTGGCCAAGAAGTCCCTGAGCCTGAACGCCCGGGGCGGGCTCCACAACGCGCGCTTCTGCGAGAAGGACCTGCAGACGGCGATCGACCGGGAGGCGGTGTTCGCGTACGCGGACGACCCGTGCAGCCCCAACTACCCGCTGATGCAGAAGCTGCGCGCGGTGCTGATCGAGCACGCGCTGGCCAACGGCGACGCCGAGCGCGTCGCGGAGACGTCCATCTTCGCCAAGGTGGCCGAGTTCGAGCAGCAGGTCCGCGCCGCGCTGCCCAAGGAGGTGGAGGCCGCGCGCGCCGCCGTGGAGAGCGGCAACCCGCTGGTGCCCAACAGGATCAAGGAGTGCCGGTCCTACCCGCTATACCGCTTCGTGCGCGAGGAGCTCGGAGCCGTGTACCTCACCGGCGAGAAGACGAGGTCGCCCGGCGAGGAGCTCAACAAGGTGCTCGTGGCCATCAACCAGCGCAAGCACATCGACCCGCTCCTCGAGTGCCTCAAGGAGTGGAACGGCGAGCCCCTGCCGCTCTGCTGAGCTGCATCTGCACTGCACAAGGAGCAGAGAAGACAACAAGGTACTATACAGAAGAAAAACCAAAGTACAGCGGCTCTAGACAGAGCGTTTCAAGATCATTGTGAAGTTTTTTACTATCAGACTAGCAGAAGATACTCTCTATATGTACCGTTGCCTTGTACTACTAGTAGCTAAAAGTTCATGTGGATGTTGTTGTGTTCCCGCAGCTGCGACGCCATGGCCTGCAATGTGCATGTTCTTGGCTGTTGCAGCTGCTGAAACTTTTGATGGTTTTAACTTGTAAGTTGGGGGATAAAGTAAATTATTTTGTTCTATATAATGGTACAGTGCATCAAATTCCTTGACAACAAGCCCAATTGTTCGTTCGTCATTCTCATGTCATGTACAGACTTGCTGATGATGGCTGTCTGTTTCTGAAACAAGGACAGCTCGATGAAGAGGAGTGCAAGAGACAGCCATGGCTCATGTCCATGTGTGGGAGTAGTTGGGCTGTGGTTCTCCTGCTCTTTTTTGCTGGTGGCCAACCACTGTTCGTTGAATCGATCAACTCCCAAGGATGATTGGATGTTTTCGTTATCCTTTACCTACCACGTCGGAAATATATGTTCTATAGTACCTGTCTTTGTCAAGATATTAGATTCCTGGCTTTGGCCTTGTTTAGTTCCCAATTCTAGGCACCAAATCGGCACTGTAGCAGTCACATCGCTAAAATGTTCCGTGCCGATTTTGCAATTTTTATTTATTTAAAAATTGTTTATCAAATTTTTGAATAATTAAATTCTGCATAATAAATTTGGGGGTGAAATTCTGGAACTAAACAAGGCCTTTGTCAAGATTCGGTAGCCGGAGAAACTCCACCACAAAGGCACAAGCAAATCTGCCTGTCTGCCACACACCAGTTTTGTTTTGTTTTTGCGAGGCTGAAGGTTGGTCCAACGACAACGTACCAATGAAACCTTAGTGACACCCGGTAGACGAAATCGAATGTATTCACAAGTGGGATTTGCTTGAACTCCTTGAGTGGTTCCTATAAATAATTTGGTTCTCATTTTTTAAGCAAGAACTCTGATATTTATTACCACAAATTCTAGACGTATCTGGTGGGTGGAGGGCCATAGCCTGAGTTTCGACTTGGAGCCAGTTACAAATTCAGAAGGAGAGGTGAGATTACATCCAAATAATTGAGCTTCAAAAACTAGACAATTATAGAGGAAAGGAATACAATATTGCATGTGCAGTGGTTTTGCATGAAGAAAATCAGCTGAATCCAAGTCTTCCAGCTGATTTTTTCAGCCAATTTGAACTAAAACCTGCCGGCATTCTTCCAGCCGAACAGGCCGGAAGGCGCCTTCTTTGGCATTTCATTGGGAAGCTTAGTGCACCGGAGATCTTCCAATGCCCGGATGTCTTCAATTCTCCACCCGATTCTAACCTAGAATTGGCGAGTGAAATCACAGCCCGAGATGATGTGATCAGCATCCTCATCATAAACGGTTCGTTTCTCGCTGGTCAGCTCTGTCCTACGTTTTTTTTTATAGATAATGGATAAGTATATCCGGCCTCTACATCTGAGGATGTACACAGTCAATTATTATAAGGTTTTCGAAGTAAACAAAGTGAGAAAGCCAAGGTCTTATAGAATAACCCGGACGCTAATTTAAACAATAAAAATGTTTCCATCCTTTATTGGATATCTCTAGAGCAATAACTTCTAACTTCTTGCTCATCGTGGAGAGTGCGTCCTTGGCTGTCCCATCACGCTGCAGCTGTGCCCACGAGCGCAATCAGTATGCTCCTCTGAAAATGACCTGCATAATAGAGTTATATTTCATTTGATTAAAGATAACATCATTACTAAGATCTCTAGATAGCCCAACACATTGCAGCCACCCCCACCCAAATCAATTTTCTAATCTTTTTATGTTGATTAGTAAGCCAACTCCCAAACATGTGGTTGATTGACCTAGGTGGGGTTAGCTTAGTAGCAAAGAAGATAATCCTCCAAATCATTTTGGCAAGGGGGCAATCCAGGGAATAAATGTTGAATATTTTCATTCCCATTGCAGCAGATACAATTCTCGACTCCCTTTCCAATTTTTCTTAGCAAGGTCGTTTTTAGTTAAAACGACACCCTTTTGTAAGAACCAAAGAAAGATTTTGATTTTTAGAGGTATTTTTAACTTTCAAATCATCCTATGACGAAATGGTGGGCGTGTATTTATCAAATAATGATACATGGAACGGGCTGAAAATAACCCAGATTTGGTTAAAGTCCAACGAAACTGTCCTACGTAATTCTTAAAAATATCATGTTTTTGTGTGTTGACATGTTAATGTCACTTACATGATAGGTCAACTACTAGCAATTTATTCAAAATTTGGAGTACTAAACTTCTTCGCATGGTATGTCCATTCGTCGCATCCCGAGCAGAAATAAACGCTCTGTCGGCTGCAGAAGATAAGAACGTGCTCACTAGTAATCGGCCGGGTTCTAGCTGAGACGTCAACGTGCCTTGTGTTACTGGATCTCAAGCTTTGCTGTACACACATCATCATTACAGCTCAATGCAGCGAACTTAGTGACGCCATCGCCTTTCATTTCCTAGTTCGTACACTAGTAGGCATTGTGACAATCACGTTCCAAAGACTTCTGCAAGGCGTCCGCCTCCAATAATTTTATGGGAAGCCCTTCCATAAGAGCATATGGGCGCCACGGATGATGAACAGTACGGGCTACTCCCTGCTCATTAGCAACAGACTGGCCATGACGGAAGTATGCTCATTTTGCTGAATGATTTCGCCGGACATGGCGTGATCTTGCCGCAAGCCGCCATTGAATCCCCAGTTGCACGTACGGGCATAAAGGAGTGAACAGTGGAGGTCCACATTCATGATCTAGAGTTTGATTTGGCTACCAGTTTTGAATTTCTTGTTCCCAAGTTAGGCTGCTACTGCGTGCTGCCAGCATGGTTTTGATAGATACTTCTCTTCTAGCAATAGATGGATTCTTGAATTCCTAGCATTGGATATTCAGTTGGACGATGACACGATATCAGAGACTAGCAGTAGTCGTGAACCATTTTGGTGTTACATTTTCTCTGAAGATGCGTGAGCCGAACCAAGACGCATGCTCACAGTTTGCCAACGTGCGCAGAATTGTTTTGTCTTCTTTCAGAGAGGATTGTTCTGACTATAAATCTACATTGGAAACGCGTTCATACGTTCTGCTGATATCTGGGATCGGAGAGGATAGGCCATAGGTGACTGCCCGAGACGAGACGGGCTTCAAATACGCCAACGCTATAGGGACATCGTACTTGGTTCCGGATGCAGTTCAAAAATCAAGGCGACCAAGGCTGCGCGCCATGCCACTTCGTGGAATTTGGTTCCCTTGGCAAGCTTCGTTGTCCTCGATCACCCAGCAGTTCCAAGCCAAATTGGCTCGGGAGCGTATGTATAGAAAAGTTCTACAATTATTTTAAAGTGACGAGTAATGATCATGCTGTCTAGGTGTTAGAAATTAGTTTTCACAACAGAGAAGATGCAGTGGTGGAAGCTTCACTGTGTGTTTAGGGGTGCAAAATGCACCTTAAAAAATGTCTAAATTGTTAGTTTGTTTAAAATTTCAACGGATATGCATCCCCTATATGACATGTTTATGCACCCACAAGACAAACACATACTAATTTGTCTTAGCTTCACCACTAACAAGATGTACACTAATACTCATGGGAATGAATACCCCATCCGTGAAGAATAGCCTCATAATTTGGATTGCTATTAAAATATATGGTTTCCCTATTTTAATAAGCATATAAACGATTGAAGTGATATACACACACATACTTGAAGTTAAATTTTATACGCGTATAAGCACACATATAGTGGGATTTTGTACCATGCTCATAAATTGTCGTGTAATATGTTCGTGATGCGAGAAAGATCACATCCCTGACTAGAGTTGGAGCCAAAGCAAAGTTCTACCACACGATCATGTGTTTTTGTCAAGTATGAATCATTGGGCTTGAAGGACGTAGAATCACAAGGACAATTAGCGAGTATACTATATTTTAAGTATATGACAATAAGAGATTGTTTGGTATGGCTCTGGCTTGAGGAACAGAGTTCCGGGGAGGAGGTGCATCAACCATTTTAGTAATAGAATCTGTTTTCTTGTAAATAATAGTGGAGTGGACTTCTATTCCTCCTTAAATGCTATGTATCGAAAGAGTAAGCCTTCATATGTTTGCAATTTTAGTAGATGATGAGGTCTAAAGCTGTTATACTTCCTCCATCTCACAAATAAACGCATGATTTATTTATTTTATTACTTTTATAAAAACAAATAGATAATATGAATGGGCAAACAAGAATTGTAGAAGTCAAACGTGTGCATTTATTTATGGGACGACAGTATATACATACATAAAAAACGAACACGAATGATTTATAAATTTTAAATAGACAGTCAAGGTTTGAATAATTCCACAACGATATGCATGCTCCTTACCTTTTGTGCACAACTATTCTAAAATTCATTGTAGTTAACTCTCCTTTTCCACCTCACTAGCTATCGTCAGTTTGCTTTCCATTTCTATCCATTGCTATCTTTCTTTTCTATTCCCGACTCTCTCTTTTTCCTTCTTATCTTTGTGTTCTTTATGTACTTTCTCTTATTACACCTATGTAGCATATTAGGTCATATATCTTTCTGATTTTTTCTTTATTTACTTTTCTCTAGGTTACTGTAATTTATTTGTATTATAATTATTAATTTAATTGCAATATTTATTTTTATCATTTCCTTGTTTTATCAACATTAATTTCATCATAAAATCATTTTATACTATACTAAATTATTCTATAACGCCACTCATGATTGTACTTATTCATTTTACACTCATTTGTTTAGAAGAGCAAGAACAGCTTGCTCGTGTTGGCGAGGCTGGCTTGGCCCGGCAAGGCAAGGCAACTCTTAAGGACATCGTACCGTTCCGTCCCCTACTCGTGCGTTCTCTCTCGGCCCCCTCTCGCTCTCCGACGACCGGTGGGCCGCCGCCGCTCGCCGCTCGCCGCTCGCCGCTCGCCGCCGCCCTAAGCCAGGCGCTGAGGCTTTACTTGGTCTCTTCGGCGGCGACGAGTACCCACCAGGTACTTTCACGGTTCCACCCCTTCTCTCCCCTCCCCTTCAAGCTGTGCGAAGCTGAGCACCGAAACCCTAACCTAAAGCTATTTATCTATTTGATTGACAAGCACCCTAATTCCAAGTGTTTGCAAAAATTATTGGTCGTATATATGTGTACACCCATGTCCCTTTACTGGATCCGCCTCTGCCTTTTTGTGCGGAGGGTTTACTTGTTATGTTACTGAGTTGCCATGCTCTTTTGCAAGGTTTTCATGGTGGCTTGACCTGTCCCGGCCTCAAAAATGTATATAAAGAAGGCAAGATGTTCCGCCCTCGGCTCAATTTGGTGGCATTTTTTTCATGAATCATGAAAGCTTGTTGACTTATTAGCCATCTGTCTGTACAGGTCATAATCGAAGGGTTTAAGAGTTACAGGGAGGAGATCTCAACAGAGCCCTTCAGTCCCAAAGTTAACGTAGTTGGTAAACCCCCCTCTGCTGTTCCCTCACTAACAAACTAATATACTACTGTAGTCATAGGGTGATTAGTTTCATGTGTTTTGCTTCCTATCGGATGCACAGACAACTTAATTTGCTATCATAAGTCACTCTTGCAGCAACACAACCTCTATCTATGTCTTGGTCTTCAATAGATAAATCCTTATATGATCAAGATTCGGTGCATCTTCAAGATTCAGTTTTCTTTCATTTACTAATTTGGGTTTTTTTTTTGTGGAAATTAGCATAGCCATGGCACATGTATGCATGCATTGTATCAGAAACCATGACCTTGAAACAGTTCTGGTTAAGTCCATGTAACTCTTCTGGGTGCTTGTTGTTCGTTTGCTCTTTTGCTCTATAGTGATCTTTTAATCTTTCTGCTGAACTCATTGCAAGTACTATAGTGCAACTAGAACTTTAATGCGTATTTTTTCTGCTCTTAAAGAACTGACATTTATTTAATTGTTTGCCACAGTTGGTGCAAATGGATCTGGCAAATCAAATTTCTTTCATGGTAATTTTGAACATGTGGCACTGCTATACTATCATCTTTGTGCTCTTATGTGAAAATATTGTCCTGATTTGTTTATTCTTAATGCTCCAGCTATACGATTTGTCCTGAGTGACATGTTTCAGAACCTGCGGAGTGAAGATAGGGGTGCCCTTCTCCATGTATGCTCCCACTTTGTTTAAGCAATCTAGATAGTTGGAATAGGTGGCTGGTGTTTGATAGCTTACTAATAACCATTGCCAGGAAGGTGCTGGACACTCAGTTGTATCTGCTTTTGTTGAGATAGTGTTTGACAATTCAGACAATCGTATTCCAGTAAGTTCTCTAATCTATTCAGATTTTAGTTTACTTATTCCAATCTATCTTCTAGAGTCCCAGATTGCATATTTTGTTGAAACATAGCAACACCTAGATCTCTCATGGTAGGCACTCATATAATTATCAGCTCTGTGTACATTGCTGTTTGGTTCATGTATGGAAGCTGATAGCATCGCTCCAGTTCTTAATATGTTTCAGCAACACCTGTTTGATGGACTGATGGTTGCCTTTTGCACTGGCACAATAATGTACAATTGTACATGCTCCCTGTTCTCTTGGCTGCGAATGAAAATACACTTTGCTGCAGGTTGATAAAGAAGAGGTACGCTTGCGCAGGACAGTTGCTTCAAAGAAGGATGAATACTACTTGGACGGGAAGCATGTCAGGCATGTTATCGTATGCCCTAAACCAGCTCAGCAATGTTATATCTTGTTGCTTGCTCAGGCCTACCTTTTATTCTTACTATGTCCAGTAAAACTGAAGTCATGAATCTGCTGGAGAGTGCCGGTTTCTCTCGTTCTAATCCATACTACGTTGTCCAGCAAGGAAAGGTAGCAACTATTCACCAGTCACCTGTTCATGTCTTGCATCTGTTCAGATATTACATCGATAATTTTTCATCTGTAGATTGCATCCCTTACCCTGATGAAAGATTCTGAACGACTGGATCTTCTCAAAGAGATTGGTGGTACACGTGTTTACGAGGATAGACGGAAGGAGAGCTTGAAAATAATGACTGAAACAGGTAGTTTGAAACTTTGAATCACCACATTCTTTGTATATATAGGGAAATTATTTTCTACTCCTAGGGAGTAGCTACTCCCATGTTTATATCTCAAGATTTAGGGTATGTATGACATGTTTGAGATGACTATTCCTCTCTTACGAGCAGCCAACAAAAGGAAGCAGATTGATCAAGTTGTCAAATACCTGGAGGAAAGACTCAGCGAGCTCGATGCAGAGAAAGAAGAACTAAAGAAGTACCAGCAGCTGGACAAACAGAAAAGATCACTTGAGTATACTATATTGGATCATGAACTTAATGATGCAAGGAATGAATTAGCTTCGGTAAGGCTCTACCATTTCTGTTATGCATGTTTGCATTTTTGGAAATTATTTTTTTCTGCCTCACAAGTTGAAACAACTTGACTCAAAAAGGAACGAAGGCCTTAGGATTGAGTTTGATGAACAAACCATTACATGACAATCCCTTGGGTTGTCTCATAACCTGATGAAAAGACCTTAGTTTACTAGAGAGCTTAGAAGCACTAGGTTTCGAAATGCTTGTTTCATCTTTTGTTTGTACTCACTCTTTTTGCAGTCAGCAGCCTACATTTCATTATGTCATACTTGTGTTTAATATCAGTCTTGCTGTCACAGGCGCATATGTAATTTTTTTTATTTGGGGTTGTGTTGTGTGTGTGGTCTTTGGGGTCTTCCCCCTTTTCTATCTTCTTAATATAATGAAGCGCAGTTCTCCTGCGCTTTCTTGAAAAAAAGTCTTGCTGATCTTAGTTGTTAGCGCATTTGCTGTGAATTTGTGTACTTCTCACATTTTCCACAAAATGTAGCAGTTGATTATGCTGCATTGCCAGTCTAATTGATTGCCCTTTCATCTGTTGTGTTAGCTGGGTTGTACTCTGGTGCTATGTATGCCAATCTAAAGAGTAAACTCTTTGTATTGTCTGTTCAAACAAGCCATTGTTGATGAGTCTATGCTTTAACTCCACCTCTGGTTTATATCAGTATATATTTAATCAATATCATCTGCTGATGTGCATAAGCATGTAGGATGCTTAGCCATGTTCCCTTGCTCTTGTTTTTCACAATCCCTTGACATGACATAATTTATGTCATTCCTGCTTCTGTAATCAGTATCAACTTCCACAGTTCCACAGTAAAAAAAGCAATTTTTCTAAATGTAACCATCATTTCGTTATCCTCATATATTCTGCAATGATTCTTATACTTTTGAATTCCTTGCTGCTATTAGATGGATGATAACCGAAGAAAAATTTCCGAAAGTATCTCTCTTGCGGACAATGAAGTGGTGGATGTCCGAGAGATGATCAAGAGTTTTGATAAAGAAATAAAAGTATCAACTAAAGGGATAAATGATACCAAGGCGCAAAAGGAAGGTGTTGAGAAGAGGCGTACTGAAGCTCTGAAGGTAGTTGCTCAGATTGAACTTGATTTGAGAGATATAAAAGACAGGATTGTGAATGAGAAGCGAGCAAAGGTATGCCATGTTTGAGCATGTAAATTTATGAGCTTGTTAATGTATTCTAGTTAATTATGTTTTGTTGCTGTGCTTAAAATAATGTTAGGATGAAGCAGCGAGGGATTTACAAAATGTGAGGAAAGAGAGTGAAAAGTCAAAGTCTGAACTGGCTGAAATTAGTAAGGTGCATCAGACCAAACTAAAGGAAGAGGAGGAGATATCAAAGAGGTAAAATGTGTTTTGGATAATTATATAGTTTATTTATGAACATTTTCTTTGACACTTCCATTTTGTGGGTACAGCATTATGTATCGTGAGAAACGGCTAAGTATATTGTACCAAAAGCAGGGGAGGGCGACCCAATTTGCAAACAAAGCTGCTAGAGATAAGTGGCTTCAAAAGGAAATTGAAGATCTCAAGCCTGTACTTTTATCAAATAGAAAGCAGGTAATAATCCAGTGACTGGTTTTTGCTGGTTGCTATCTCAATGTGGACCTTTTTTCGGTTGCACTTCTTTTATTAGCTTAAACTTGGTCATGCATTTGTCAGTTGTCACATGCATTAGTTTGATCCATTTCATCGTAAATTCTACTAATAGAACATTGTGGCATGAACCAAGAATCTTTTCTGGTTGTATCTTGAATTCATTCCATGAACAAATAATCGTAAATTCTACTAATAGAACATTGTTTGCTGACCTAGTTGAAATATCTATTACATTCTTGCAAATATGGCAGGAAGGTTTACTTCAAGAGGAAATTCAGAAGCTTAAAGATGAAATCAATGATTTAACTAACTACATTGAGTCTCGGAAAAACGAATCAAGTAAATTAGAGGAAGCACTTGCAAAAAGACATAATGACTACAACGATTTGAGGAAACAGAGAGATGTGCTTCAAGAAGAAAGGAAGTACGTAATTTCTTATGAACGGTCATGGCATTGCCATTGAATGGATGATGTGTTGCATTAAAGTTTGTATACTTAGTAGAAGGAAAGTTTTGCAGGTCATATTGGGCGGAGGAATCTGAGGTGAAAGCTGAACTTGATAGGCTAGACGCAGATCTTGTGAAGGCACAGAAAAGCTTGGACCATGCAACTCCTGGGGTATTAGATGCTACTTATTTTCCATGCTCTTTTGTTCACATTACTGATTGCTACCGAAATTTTTCTTTCTTGGGGTATTCAGAATGTGCATTGGCATCTCAAATACGCACCCATAAAATATTGCTGATTATATATGAAACATAAATAAAAATCTCTACGTACCCATTTGATTACGTGTCGTTTGTTTTCCCTTTTTCATATCGAGTTCTTTTAAAGCTTCTTGGCCAATATTTTATTGTTGCTTGGAGCGACTACAGTGGAGCTTTTATGACTTGTCTGTAATGTAATTACTTAGCAACTCTAGTTTGTGACAGTCACATGTTTGCTACGCAATAAAATATCCCCTCCCATAACGGTTCAGTGGCTCTTTCAAGTTTCAACCTCTTCTGGTTGTTGCAATGTTGTGGATATAATTAAATTTGCACCAAAAGTTGGGTACATGACTTCTCCTTATCTGTTGTTGTGCAATCAATTGACGTAGATGATGACGAATGTCTCAAATCTCTACCCTATAAAATCTCTGCGTTACAGAAGTTATATCTCTGCCCTGCACATTCATCTGCCTCCCTCCAATCTCACACTTTATCCCTACTCAGTTTGATATGAGTAGCATGCACTTATTCTATTTTGCCAGGACAGTGCTTGAAGCAATCTTTGCTGGGGCTAACTTTGTTTCCTTCCTTAGGATATTAGAAGAGGCCTGAATTCTGTGAGCAGAATCATCAAGGACCATAAGATTAATGGAGTTTTTGGTCCTGTATTAGAACTGGTTGACTGCGAAGAGAAGTTCTTTACAGCTGTTGAGGTCACTGCTGGAAATAGGTATCACATTATACTTCCTTTAGAAAGATATATACAATGGCTTCCTTTAGAAAGATATATACAATGGCTAATCTTATTTATTTACCTTTCTTCAAACTTTTTCTTAGTTCACTAATCCATTCTGTTCTTAAATGAATAGCTTGTTCCATGTGGTTGTCGAGAACGATGACATATCAACCAAGATCATTGAATTATTGACTCGAGTAAAAGGTGGAAGGGTGACATTTATACCACTGAACAGAGTGAAAGTTCCAGACCTCAGCTGTCCACAAAGTACTGATTTTGTTCCATTGTTGAAAAAATTGAAATATCGAGCTGACCATCGCCGTGCTTTCGAACAGGTATTACAAGGATGCATATTCTTCTCCCCTTCAATTGGTTATTTTGATTTGAGGCTAGCAGCTTCCTTCTGCCTTCTCGCTGTCATATAATCTGATTACATATTATCAAATGGGATAATTGAACCTAGTCATTCAATCTGTATTGTCTATGATACATACTGTAGGCATGGTATCACATTCTGTGGAGTAACAGGTACCTCATTGGGGAGTGTTAAGGTATTAGTCAAAGGGTATTAGTGGACATAGGAGAGAACCCTAGACAGTAGGAGATTACACTAATACCCTTTGACTAATACCTTAACAGGGAGGATATGCAGTAATGTCTATGGAGTCTCCAGTAATATATACTCAGCCTCTGTTGCCACATCTGAGTTCTGGTCTGTTTACATGAAGGTTGCAAACGAGATGACCAGATCCCAGCAAACGCCTTTAGTTTCGTTCTGGTGACCACTTGGTGCCGTTTCAGCCATAAGCCCATAACTAGCATGTCCTATGCCAGTCATTGCTGGTTGCTGCTCAGCCTTAGTTCTCCACATGCCTCTGCTTGAACTGCAAGCGGCATGGCAAACCATAGTTTATGATGTATCAGGCATTCAAAATGTTGAGAAGTTCATGTATGTACTTCCTGCATGTTCGAGAAAAAAAAGGTTCATGTATGCACTGTGTGTACTTTCAGGTGAAGATTTCTTAGAGTAATAAATGCATTCCTAATTTATTGAGTGTAAAACTTGCGGTTTTAGAATACAATGCTAATATTCTGCGTTTGTATTGGTTTGATATGGTGCATCCGATAGTAGTCAAATTTATTTGAACTTCGATAATCAACATATAAAGAATAAATTTATGGACAGTGCAATGTATCTTAGTAGATTCATCATGAGTAGTGATTTAGTAACATATAGTCTCTTGTGTTTTAGATTGCATAATTTTATAGTAAACCTGTGATTGTTCAATCTTGCAAACCTGCTTCCATATCCTAAACAACTTATACTATTTGTGATCAAAGGGAGTACTTGCCTCTATCTTTTCCATGGTTTGTTTATAGTTAGCTTTCCTTGTCCAATCACCTAAGGTAGTTTCTCAAATCAATTGCTCTGCTATACTATAAGAAAATTCTTTTTTTTTTGGTATAACTAACTTTATATTTCTGTTAGATTTTTGGCAGGACAGTCATATGCCGAGATCTAGAAACTGCGACAAAAGTTGCACGTAGCAATGGTCTAGATTGCATCACACTTGATGGTAGTCTTGGATTTTTCTACTTGTGTTGTCATTATTTCTTCAATTCTAAAATTGTCAATTGAATCTGTAGTTAACTGGTTATTGTATCAGGTGATCAAGTAGGGAAAAAAGGTGCTATGACAGGAGGTTTCTATGATTCTAGACGCTCAAAACTAAAGCTTGTGAAAATAGTAAGGGATAACCGTACAGCAATTGAGAAAAAGGCGGCTCATCTAGAGGCTGTTGGAAATAAGCTAAGAGATATCCTGTTTTGGTTAATTATACTCCACTCTTTCTGTTCACATGAAGCTGGTTCTGTTACATCCTGTAATTATTTCCTGCAGCTAAATATTGAATACTTATTTTGAAGCCAAAGCTAGAGGGTTCTAAAGCTGTAGATTCATTGGAATACAAATGCTAGAAACATTATGTAAAGAGGTGCAAAAATGATAGTAACAGAAAAAAACAAATACATTCATGCAAACTTCTCTGTGCAGAGTAGACTAAGAGATAAGAGAACATCTTGGCATATATATCTTAAATACGATATTCTTTGCTCGCGCTGTAGTTCATTTTGGTGGTAGAAAGCCTGCAAAATTGTGTGGTATTGGCTAGAACAAAATTTATGTTTCTATTGGTATTTTTCTCACTACCTTTTCTTTGAACTACATGTAGCATATTGAAACTCGTTCCCTCTATGTTTCTTCTATTTTTCTGGCTTTAAGTCCCAAGTAATTTGAAAACATAAAGCAACACAATAAGCTGTCTCGTTTTAACTAATTATTTGCATGAAAAATATTTCCTGATTAGTTATCTTGCTGTTCATTGTTTATTTGCCAGAGGCATATTGAATGTACTGGGTTTTACTTAACTTCCCATACATATAGATAAGAAAATTACAGATTTAGTTACCAAACAGCAACAAATGGATGCTGAACGTGATCATGCCAAGTCAGAGTTGGAACAGTTTAAGGCTGACATCGCCAGGTATATGAAGCAAAAGGCGTCTCTTGAGAAAGCCCTTGGCAAGAAGGTAATTTGTTTTTATTTTCTTCTTGAATTTTTCATGGAAGATTCTTGTGATTCCTGCGGCAACTATTTGTGTACTGTAGCTGAATGTTTTCAAACTTACAGGAAAAATCACTTGAGAACATCCGCAACCAAATTGAGCAAGTCCAGTCTAGCATTGCAATGAAGAATGATGAAATGGGCACAGAGCTTATTGATCAGCTAACTTCAGAAGAAAGAGATCTCCTTTCACGATTGAATCCTGAAATTACTGATTTGAAGGAGAGGTTTCTAATGTGTAAAAACAGTCGGATTGAGGTTATTCAAACAAATTCAGTAGCAGCTGTTGTTTTTTGCTCTCAAGAGCTTTATCTTCTCTAATGCAGTTCCAATTGTTATGTAGATTGAAACACGAAAGGAAGAATTAGAGACCAATTTATCAACGAATCTTATCAGGCGTCAGAAAGAGCTAGAAGTGATAATTTCATCTGCAGATTCTAGAACCTTGCCTCTGGAAGCTGAGGCAAAAGAGCAAGAACTGAAAAGTTCCAAGAGAAATCTTGATGAATTAACTTCGTTATTAAAGGGTAAGTTACACTGATTGACTTCTCGTTCCCTAAACCATATTAGATGACTTTAGCTTAACTCAAAACAATCCTTTGTACAGCTAATGTCGATGCCATAAATAACTTCGCTAGAAAGATTGATGATTTGAAAAGAAAAAGGGATGATCTGAAGGTAACTACTATTGCTACAGTTTCCTTTTTCGTTCTCATTCTTGTTGACTTGCTTTATCCACTTTATCTTTAAATGCAGACCCGTGAAGCAATTTTGGAGCAGACGGTACAAGATGGTGCCAAAGACTTGGAACAGTTGATGAACAGCAGGAGCACTTATCTAGCCAAGCAAGAAGAGTGCACGAAGAAGATCCGAGACTTGGGCTCGTTGCCTGCTGATGCTTTTGAAGCGTACTGCATTCCTGTCCTTGCATCATGCTTTTCTTGTTTACAGGCATTAGATTTATCTTTCTAGATTTTCGCTCAGTCCAAGTATATAGGGTATATTTTATTTTGGCACGGTCAAGAGTCATCTAAACTAGACTTGAAACATCAGTTTGTTATAATATATCATTCATATCTACAGAAACAAATTAGTGTGACACTTTTGAGATATGAGTGTAGGCGTATAATTTTCATAGATTAAGCACTTTTAGTTAGAATATCCATAGTTTACTTTTTTGAAAAACATGCACACTCAATACAACTGGACGGAGTAGGCATCTCTGAACTAAATTTTGTGTAGTCTGTCAACAACTTCTTTTTCTTCAACGAAGTCTGTCAGCAACTTCATTACCCTGTAGGGCTTTTTGGTTGCTAAAGTTGGAGTGCTCTGTTAGCTTATTTTATATTTGGCCAAAATATAGGTACAAAAGGAAAAACAAGAAACAGCTACATAAGATGCTCTATGACTGTAATGAGCAGTTGAAGCAGTTTAGTCATGTGAATCAAAAGGCTCTTGACCAATATGTGAACTTCACAGAACAACGCGAACAACTGCGGAGAAGACGAGAAGAACTTGATGCTGGTGATGTGGTGAGTTGACATTAGTATAAATGTTTTTATTTCAGTTAGCTCAATGTTCCTGTCTGAGTTCTGAACATCCTAAAAGCTAGAATCTGAAAGACTACTGATCTGTGTTGCAGAAAATTAAGGAACTCATATCGGTTTTAGACCAAAGGAAGGATGAGTCAATTGAGCGCACATTTAAAGGGGTTGCAAGGCACTTTCGTGAAGTGTTCTCTGAGCTGGTGCAAGGTGGTCATGGATATTTGGTTATGATGAAGAAAAAGGTAGCCTCATCTTTGCTTCTGCTTTTACTCACTGACTGACTGACCTTATTAGCCTTGTTATCCTGTTTTTACACTTTGATTGTGTTTTCATTTTGCCTGTCACCTATAGGCCATTGTTCTGACGTTCTTTTTATTGCAGCTGTTCCTTTAATGCAATGGCAATCACACATGTTTACTGTTTCTAATGATGTTTTTGAGCTATTAATGAATTGCCTGCACACATGCTGTTTCTAATGATGTTTTAGAGCTGAAATTTTCCCCTGCATCTGCATACATGCTGTTTTAAGAGTGAGTTTGTCAGTTTGCTCTGACTTTCTAATGTTTATATACTCCTTTCTGTTATTAGGATGGGGATGCAGTTGATGATGAGGATGAGGATGAGGATGGACCTCGTGACCCAGGCCCTGAAGGGAGAATAGAGAAGTATATTGGTGTGAAAGTCAAGGCAAGTCTTATTTGCATTGGATGTATATATGTATGGGCACATTTTGGTAGCAGTATCATAATTCAAGATGATGTTAAACAATTATGAAGTGTTTGTACTCATAATTGTTTGTACTCCTTTTGGATGATTCTGGTGCCTTTTCAGTTTATTTTTTCCCCTGATATTTATATTTAAGGGTGCTCATGATTCAGGTTTCCTTTACTGGCAAGGGAGAAACTCAGTCTATGAAACAATTGTCAGGCGGACAGAAGACAGTGGTCGCCTTAACACTGATTTTTGCTATCCAACGATGTGATCCAGCTCCATTTTATCTGTTCGATGAGATTGATGCTGCTCTGGATCCACAGTACCGTACAGCAGTTGGAAGTATCCTTTTTATTTCTTTCTTTCTTTGTAACATTTATTCATCCTCTTTATAGAACTGTGTTTCTGTGTTTCTGGCTCATGTTCTAGCGTCTATCTACGCGCATGATCAATGCCTCTTCTTTGTGTGTCCTTGAAGCAATACAAGCTCTTCTTCTGCTGCTTTCCTTAAGTTTAATTCCAGATATGATCCGCCGTCTGGCTGACATGGCTGACACACAGTTCATCGCGACCACATTCCGTCCGGAGATTGCCAAAGTGGCTGATAAGATATATGGTGTTCAACACAAGAACAGGGTGAGCTACATCCAGGTGGTGTCCAAGGAGCAGGCCCTGGACTTCATCGAGCATGACCAGACGCACAATGCTAGCTGACTTTGTTTTTCATTGACCGTATGTGCCTCTTTCTACTTAAGCATCCTCAAGCACTTAGTTGCCATGTTGGTTGGTGCTTACACTATTCCTCCTTTTCCTCTTGTGCAGTGCAAGCAGATGCTAACGCAGAAAGGATATAGTTCTGGTTCTGTGATGGATATTCTGGCCCATGGCTGTAGGGTAGTTGTGTATATGTATGGTGTAGCTAGCTACTAGCTATTGGACAGCTTGTTTAACTAGTTGGCGCTTAGATGCGCAATATGTGATTGTGAATGTAGCTACCACTTGGTTTGGTACCAACTTACTTACAATTCGCAAGTACTGATTAGACGTATGTTACATTACACGTTGTTCGAATGTTGTCCCATAATTGTTAGGGTCTGTTTGGCACGTCCAGCCAAGAATTACTTACAGTGAATGGTGGAAAAAACGACTTCCTCAGTCCCTAGTTCGTTTTGAGAAAAGATAAACCTGTGTAGTACCGGAGTGGCTGGAGCCGGCTGAAGCTTCTCACTGAACAAAGCCTTTATAAACCTGATTGTTTAAAGTCAACCGATTGTGATAGCACTGTCGATTCAAACAAACACATCAGCTACCGCGCTGGCACACTGAGCACGTCTAAGCGAGGCTCTTCTATGTGGCGAAGCGCGGGCTCCAACCAGGCAGCCCTTGGAGTGATGTGGCGCCGCCTCACCAGTCTCACCAGCAATGTTTGTTCCAACCACTGGTGGCAGTGTCCAACCAAACCTCTACCAACAAAGCATGCAACGAAGTCATAACTGACGGGCTCCTTTTTTGGCTTGCTAGGTAGCGTCATCGGACTTGCATAGTTGGATGCTTAGTTTCTTCATCCTAAAGTGTATAGATGTCCAAATCAGTACATCTGTTCATGATTGAGCAGTTCTCAGAGCAACTAATTGAGCACGTAACAGCAGAGAGGTGAGCGTACGTACGCACACTATGGATGAACAGAGACATGGAGAGGATGCTGAAAGGGGTAAGCGATTTATATGCAGAATTGCAGATGTACAGGGAAGTTAGTAAGAGACCACCTCCTCCATGATGCGTTCGTAATATCTTAGGAAGAGAGGCGAAATAGTGTGCGGACGGTAAGGTCCATGAGGACATGACCCGACAAAAGATTTGCTAATTGGGCTCAAATTTGGTTGGGCCAAATCTTAGCAGGGCCCTGGTGTCTGCTTTAATTAGTACGTAGAGCAAACTCAGACTGTTGGTAATTACAGTAATAATACTGATACAAATCAACTAGCTTATGCCCTCTATCACGTACTCCCTCTGTCTCACAAATAATATGTGTATTTAACTTTTACAATTTTTATTTAACTATTTGTCTTATTTTAATTTCTTATACAAATAATAAAATAAATAAATCACTATGAAAATATCTCTAACAAAATGAATAATATTTATTAAAGTTTTTGAGCAGTTAAACAGGAAATATAGAAGTAAAAAAATGAGCATTTATTTATAGGATCGAGGGAGTAGTTTAGCTCTATACGTACAATTTAGCCTGTACTCTCCTCACATGTTTTGCCCCCACGTCCTAAAAAAATCATCAATGGCTTTCTCTAAACAATACCAATGGTTTCGTCTGCATTTGTTTTCTTAACGTATTGCATTGAAATTATTTCTATTCTTTTACAATGTATATACTTTCCATTTTAAAAAAAATGCATGCTATATCTTAGCCGTCTGGGTTTTTGGGCAAAAACCTAGACGACGAGTTCAGCCCTTGGATGTGCATCCAACAGTTTTTGAGATGTGTTAGCACAAATGACAAGGACAAAAAAAAATAATTTTTTCCATAAAAGGACAAGGACAAAATAATTTTTTCTATAGAAAGACAAGGACAAAACCGTTGGATGCACATCCAAGGGATGAACTCGTCACCTGGGTTTTTCCCAAAACCCCAGGCGACCGGATATAGGAAATGTGTATTTATTATTAGTATTTATTATTAGTCGTGGTTTTGATAAAAAGGTTGAAAACCAAAACATTTTTTTCATTATTTAAAAAATTACATGGACACCTTTTAAGCCATTTTTGAAATCTTAAATGTATAAGGTTAATGAATCTACTTCAAAAGCATATAGCCGGATTAACATATGTTCCTGCCTAGGGTTAGTAGAGTTCTTGATACCCTACCTTTGACCTACCAAAGTGTAGATTGGACGAAAGACCCAACAGTCAGTGTAACTGAGAAATAGATAGAGAGCAATACAGAGTGAACCACAACAAGAAGCACGCAAGACACAAATATTTAGTCTGAGGTTTGGCCACACCCAAGATTGGACACTACCAAGACATGTCTAAGTCCTTGTTGTTATGGAGACGCAAAGGTTTTGAGTCTCTCCCAACTCCAACTCTCTTCTCAACCAACCATAGATATCGACCTTCTAGTTTTCACCAAATGAATCAAGGGTAATACAAACCTTTGGAGCTCACAACATGAGTTGGGAGCTTCACAGGCTTCTCACGGTATCAAGTGAAAAGTCATGTGAAACGTGGTTGTTAGATTTCAACAAATTTACACCAATGGCTATGTTGCCTTCAATCATCAAAAATTACATTTAGGGCCCATTTGAAATGTAGAAGTTTCACACGATGTGTACAGGAATTTCATTTTTCCATGAAAAAATGTCCTTGATTGTAAAGGGAGCTTTAGTATAGCTTGCAAGAGCCATATTTCCTACAATTACCTGCCTATCCCGCAAGGCTGACAGTGCAACCCAATCCAAACCCCTACCTAAATTTGAAAGTTCACTTTGTGCTTGTCTCACGAGTTTTCGGTCAAAACAGAGGTAAGAAATTTGAGAGGTTTTGCTTTCCAGAAAAGTGTTGTTTTTATCTTGGGAAAAAGCTGTCTCATTTCAAAATGGAATTGGGGGAAGTTGTAGTTGGTGAGAATATATCGAGCGTTGTAGAATGAACAAATAAAAGTGGGATATAATACGTTTCTCAGTGGCCGCTAACTACAAGTTTGACATAATACAGGCAACACTTTTAGCATAAACCTTGTGAAATATTTTAGATATGCTAACTAAAGTAGCAGATAAATTTTCATATGACATCAACACAACACTTTCCTGTGAGTACAAGTGCAATATATTATATATATACAGGAACAGGATGGACAAGAAGGGATATCATATATATTTCTTAAAATGCCCCATGCACGTTTTTAAAAATAAACACAGCAGAATAGTAGACCTCATGACTTACGTAAGATGCGGAAACCGGAGTACGTACCGATAGCTAAACAATGGAAACAAAATGTCATGTCTGAGTAGTAACGTGCTAAACAAGCCGCATTTGTACGCTGAGATCAAAACTGTCCCATGGTTTGCACCCCAGTTTTTTTCTAAACCCCTGCCGCCGTGACGCCGTGTGCCATAGAAATACCAAGAATAGTAGTACGTACTAGAAAGGAATACGTACCAATAGCTAAACAATGGAAACAAAATGTCATGTCTGAGTAGTAACGTGCTAAACAAGCCGCATTTGTACGCTGAGATCAAAACTGTCCCACGGTTTGCACCCCCAGTTTTTTCTAAGGTGAAGACTACTTTTCACCGTGCGCTGTTTTGTCTTGGCGCACGCATGCTCGTCTGCCGTCCCTTTTTTCATCAACGCGCCTCGTCGCTTCTGGAATTTCACCCAACGCTGACGCCGTGGTCCACTGTCATAGAGAGAGGGGGAGAGGCAACTGTTCAAATATTGGTACTCGCGCTTTCTCTCTCTTCCATTATTCATTCACCTCGTCTTCCTCCGACCCAACGCCTTCCTCGCCGACGGGCGATTCCACCGGCGATTCCCGGCGGCGGCGCCTTGTGTAGCGCGACGCGCGAGAACTGGATCCATGGCGAGCACGACGACGCTTCGGGGGTACGCTGGAACCGCCTCCTACGCTTTTGTTTTCCGATTTTGTATCCGCATCGAAGACGATTTCCGGGTGCTCGAAGCACAGAGGTCGCCGGATCCCACCTCCATTTTCCCGCTTACTCGCCCTCCTCCCTCGCAGGATCTGTTTATTCTCTGATTCTCGTCGTGTTTTGGATGGATTTTTTGTCATAGGGTAGTTGCTCGCGAGGATTCGACCTTCGGGGAGACCACCATGTAGTGGCGCTGCGCGGCTCAACCCTAGCGCGCGGGGTGCGCTCAAGGTGCTCTCGTCCCCACCACCGCGCGTTCTACTGCTCCAGCAGCGGCATCCTCTTCCGCGGCTGCTGTTTATGGGGCTTGTGGCTCTTCCTGGCACCGGTCGCCCACCTTGCCTCCCCTGCCCAACTTCAGGTTACCAAGTTTTCCCTCCCTCTTCCACCCATCTCCTCCCCTGATGTCCCTCCCCCATCTGTAGTTTTTTGTTTCAATGTGTATGAACTGTTTTGCCTTAGAATGTAGGTTGTTGGGATTAATTTCGTTTTTGTATGTTCATACAAGTGCTTTTTTAGTTTGATTCAGAATAACAGGGTGCCAAACTGTCAGTTGAATTAACAGTTCATACAATTGATTTTCTATTTGTTTGTGCTGACTGTAGTATGAATCCCATTTTGTTTGCCATCATTACTATACACAGGAATGTAGCTTCCTCATTCAGAGAGAAAAGCTTCCTATTGTGATAATATTCAGAGGAATGAAGCTCACTTGTTCAGAGAAAAGTAGCTTCCTATTTTTTCTGATAATATTCATGGTTATGTAGATTTTGAGAGAAAGTAGCATTTTAGTTTGGTAACAACGTTGAATCTACACTTTTTACTGAGAGTTGAGATATCTATTTTTATGTGTGCATCTATAACCATAAACCTCATTAATTTTGGCAGGTGAAACCGGGATTACCATACTTGGATATCATCCGACTTCTTCAGGATAATTCAACCCTATCGACCTGCAGCATTGTTTGTTGACCACAGATTTGAGGTTAGTTTTTCAAACATACCTGCACATTTCTACTGTTTGGTCGGATGCTCATGCCCATGCCCCATTGAACTGTAGCTTGCTGAACACAGGAACAAGACATTTCATAACTTTTTTTGTTATGTAGTTTCTTTATAGCATTTTCCATACAATAAATGCACTTGATGAAGTTTGTTTGAAATGTTCAAAACATTTGGATAATATAAATATGTTCCTGATTTTGAATTTATCATCCTCCACAGGTCTAAATATCAGTATGCTTGTTGTTAGGTTACTTCCTTTTGGCAATGTTGAACGCTACCTGATCCCTTATCCCCCTGAAAATGTTATCTTATATGTACTGTTATGCTATCTTATATGTACTGTTAACTATCACTTCATGCTATAGGAATGCTTTTTTTTGGGTGCGAACTTGTTATATAACTGAAATTATTGAACTGCTTTTTCCAAATTCATTGAATTGGCTTTCTAAAATTATTGATTATCTTTTCTGAAATTATTGAGTTACCTATACAATGGATTTTTTTAAACAGTCCATCCAACTTTTTGTTTTTTAGGTGATTCTTTTTTGTGTAAGGCAATGAATAGAGGGCAGCAACCCGTTGCTCCAGTAGCCCCTAAGGTATGTCCACTATTTTTGTTGTTTTTTTGTTCTGTTGTAACCAGAATGATGTTAATGGATGGAGTTTTCAACTAGGAAGAAATGATTCTAGTATTTTCCATACATGCTATTCATTTACTTTACATGGTTGAATGCTCTTCGCTATCATCTATGTTATCTGAGTTGCTGTGCTTTATGTTGTACAGCTACCATCTCTAGATTTGGTCTGAAATTTGATTTGGCAGATATATTGAAAAAAAAAGTTTACTAAATCAGTGAACTGCTTTTCTGAAGTTATTGTACTGGTTTTCTGAAATTACTGAATTGCTTTTCTGATTTTTTTCTGAATTGTCTATCCTATTCGATTTTGTGTTCTTGTCATTTCCACCGTCATCTTTGACCGAGCGAATCAATTCTTTTAGTTGCTTTTTTCCCATGCTCATGCTTAGATGCCTCTTGCTATTCCTGCGTTGATCCATGTGGTGCTCTCTGTAGGATTAGCAAATTGCATCACATCCACACTGTCACTTTTTTGTTAGGTAATCTGTTGCCTGAACTTGATCCGGTAGAAGGTAGTCATAATATCCACACGTGGTGCCTGGGGCTACGACCGATGACCAAAATGAGCACAAGTGTGTCAAACGCCTTGCTTCCGCACAAGCGTAGCTCAGCATGAGCAGGTATGCTACTCTCTTTCTCTGTCCCTTTTATAATGCTAAAAAAATCTGATAACTCGATACGTACATAGTAGAATGAGCGGTTTGATTTTGATTGGGAATGCTTTTGGATTAGCACAGATTTTGGAAATTCTAATGTGTAAAATTTGACTAGGGTTTCGTAAAGTTTGACTAGGGATTAGCCTGTCGGGCTAATTGAAAAGCACGAAAAACACTTAGATAGTCTACTAGTGCATTACTCAGTGTACTTGCTTTTTCATAATACATAAATTATCAATTTAGGAAGATATTATTGCCTATTGAATGATACTTAAACTGCCCCTATAATCCACTATTGCATTACCCAGTAGTAACATGTTCATCACCCATTGAGGATCTTAGTCGCCAGCTCTCAACATTGGCACTTTCATCCATGACATTTTTTTAGAGGTCCATGCCCCTACACTTGGGTAGCCCTCCGTTCATGCCCTCCAACTGCTGCCCTCCAACTGCTGTTGTTTTTGTTCTACTATGCCAACTAGGAGGAGCAAGCAGCTTGCTCTTCCACTGAGAAGCGTAGCAATAGCATGGTAGCTTTGTTTTTCCACTGTAAATATCCCCATGCACAGCAGCTACACTAGTGTTGAAAGCCACATCGGCAGTGCCTAGTACCAAAACTACAACTTTATTTTGTTCTGTTGCTCCCTCTTTGTTTTTTTGCCTTCTTGCTGGGCAGCAGCCCGCTATGCATGCAACGTTCCTTCCACTTCTTTATATGGACAACTAGTTGGCAATGTCTAGTGTTGAGAGCACAATGGATACTTTTAGTCGGTTACAGTTTAGGTGGAAGCCTCTAATTAACTTTGCTAGCTAGCAGCTGGCAGCCTCTATTATTCATGTACTCTAAATCTATATGTAAGCAATTATTTGTTTAGTATCAAGCAATTTTTCATGCTTTCAATAGCAAATTTGTTAATTTGTTAATGCAATTTTGCTGTTGTTTACCTAGTTGATTTAGACTTTGAGGACCTCTACCTCTCCTCTGGCATGGTGGCACCCCATCGGCAGTCCACCCTTGCACCTCTACAGGTCAGGCTCAGTCACGGAGCTCATCACGAGCACCAATAAGCAGGCTACTCTTATGTGTGTTACATGGTTTAGGGATGATTCATACATAGAACGGCCGTGCTGGCCCTGCCCACTAGTATGTTCACCTGGATGTGCCCCCGGCCCACTAGTATGCCCCTTTTTAGATTTATGGAACTGTGTTGCTTGGTTCAGGGATGAATTCATGGTTATCGCTTAAAATTGTGTGTCTGTCTAATCAAGTACAGCTTTTATTTGCCTACATCAGATTACTAAATTGCTAGGTTATAATAAATAAATTGCTTAGTTTGAACAGAAAATCAAATGAAAATATCACAATGAGTAATTAGTAATTCCACTCAGGTTACAGTTTGGTTTTCTTCTGAACTTTTAGTGACAAGTCTGACAACTAATCAAACACACCAAATGCACACCTTGCGCTCCTCTTAAAATCTTGTCACCTAGTGGCGGATCCTTTTTTGGGCGCTGCACCTTTACCAGCAGCAGTAGCAGCACCCAACTTTTTGTACTGAAATACTTTTTCTATTATATTGAACTGATTTTTTGAATTTCCTGAATTGACTTTCTCAAATTATTGAATTGCTTTTTTGAAATTTATTTAAGTTACATATATATTCATGTCAGATGAGCTGAACTTTGATCCAACTTGTGTTTTTTAGGTGTCTTTTTTGTGCTAGGCAATGCATAGAGGGCAGCAACCCGGTGCTTCTTTGTCTTTTTAAGCTAAACTACTTTTCTGATATTAATGAACTGCTTGTCTGAATTTGTTGAATTGGCTTTCTAACATTATTGAATTGTTTTTCTGAAAATTATTGATTTACCTCTATTTATATCAAATGATCTAAAACTTTTTTTGAGCCAACTTGTGTGTTTGTTTAGGTGTATATGTGTGCAGTGAGATGAAGTCTTTTTCTGGTCCTATTATGCAATTTTAGATCATCTTCTTGTCTGTTAAGCCTGGTGGGAAGCTAATGTCCCTAGTTGTTGAAGTGCAGTATGTCCAGCTCCCTTTTTGGCTGGTGTTATTGTGTTAGGATAGAGTGATAGATGTGCTTCCCATTTTTGAAGATTTCCCTTAGTTTTTGCATTGAGGACTATTCTTTTTTGTTACCTGGGATTCATGATGAATTAGTAGCTTATTATAGTGCCTTTCTAGTTTCTAGTAATGATGATATTATTGGAAATCCAGTATTGCCCTTCTAGTTCTGGGGATTCTAATTCCACGAGTAGATCAGTTTAATGCAATAGTAACAGAAATCTATTGGTAGTGTAATTGAAATTTGAGGCTTGTCTAGTTTTCCCCTCAGTTTTTTATCACTTTTATTTATGTGCTTTATCTTTGTTCTTTTGTCTACTATTTTTGCAGATGTGAAGGCATGAAGCATCAAAATGAACATGCCATGATATTTAGTAGGTACTATGTGCAGCAGTAGGCACCATGGTATCCATTATGCAAAAAAATAGAATTTGCTTCATCTAGTAACAAATCTGCTTCAACAGTTTTTGTAAAATTGTGGGTTCTATGGATGATAGTACTTGTAGATGAATTAGTACCGTACTTGTTATTTTTTTGTTCAAGCTGCCATGTCTTCCTTTTTTGAGATCGTCTGGCTACGCAAGGAAAAAAGCAAAAAAAAACATGCGTGGCGTTGGCTGGCTTTTGGGGCTGGGGTTCGTTGAAGCTTCCAGGTTGGCGGCGTGGTCCTTTGAAAAAATGCGCGCCTTTTTTAATTTTTTTTAATTCTAAGCATGCTGCGGTGTTCTCCCTTAAAATCCCGGAATGGAAAATCCAGGAAGGCAGAATTTTCTATTTTTAGGTGTGCGTGCGTCTTTGGAAGACTAACGCACCCCATGCATGCGTTAGTCGCTTCCTATGATAAATGTATATTGTATATGTTTCTTAATGCCTCTTTTTCGGTAGTTGCAGGTTTTTGAAAATAAAAACAAGTAAACCTCCTGGCTTATGTAACATACATAAAATTGAGTACCAATAGCTAACTAAGAAAGACGAATATCATGCCTTAACAACGGCGGTAATGTTAGTGGAAACAGTTACACATGTTAGCTTTTAATTGAAGGACGTCTAAAAGGAGCGGTAACAACTTTAATTTGCACTAGCCCGTATCGGATACTGTCGTTATCAATTACGGTTCGGTGGTGTAACCAAACATGAAGTAATGTAATGCTAATGGATAGCAATGGGAACTGACTGACTAGGGACTTAAAATGTGCTAAACCAAAACAACACTGCATCTTAGTAGTAGCGGGCTAATGGCTAAGCTAAACACAGAGTTGTCCCCCGGTTTGCACCCCAGGTTTTTTAACGCCTGCCGCCGTCCCATATTCCAAACAAAGAATAGAGAGGAAATGCTGAGTTGCTGACAGAAGATTTGCCTGGATAACATTGTCGCAGGTTAATTGTCAAAAACATTGTCGCAGGTCTGGGGTGACCGTGATCAACAAGGCCTAGAAAGGAATGCTGCGTCGCGTTCTCCCCACATGGGACGACCGGACGGCGCCCGTGCACGGCTATGTGACGACTGGACGGCGGCTGCACGGCTGGCTGGCTGGCTGACACGGTCAGCAGCACAGGAGCAGCGCGTGGAACTGCCACTGGATCGGTGGATGGTAAACAAAAATCCCAGTGCCGGTCGCCACATGTCGCGGTCAGGCTCTTGCGACTTGGAGGCTCGGCTCGGAGGAGGAGGCCAGACTTCCCAACTGACGAAACGGATTAGCGTATCACATATCCCACGGCGGATGGGGTTGCCAGCCCAGCTACACCTACAGGCGGAGCCTCTGCCGAGCCGCTCACAGAGACAGAACGGAACGGAACGGAACCGCGTGAAATTTTTTTCTTCTTGATTACGATGAATGGCAGACGCAATAATTGCCCCGGCCAACCACCGCGGATTTCCACCGGAGAGTAGCCCGGTTTTCGTTTTCAGGGTTGGTGGCATTTGTTTGTCCAGCCACCACCCGGAGCCGTACCTCTCTTGAAAGGCTTGAAGAAGCCCCCTCACTCCCTCAGCTAGCTCTTGTCAAGAGAGAGAGAGAGAGATCGGAGTGGGAGTAGGTAGAATTCAGGGAGGATAGAGCAAGGCAATTAAATAGAAATGGAAAACATATCAAATGGCCAATTAATATAATATCGAAACATTCCTTCCATTATCTAAAAAGATATAATATCCAAACAAAAAATATATCAGAAAGTCAAGACTGGAAAACGTACTAAAAGGGCAATTAACTAATATCGAAACAAAAATAAAAAATCAGAAAGTCTTTTTAGTCTGAGATTGGGATCTAATCCACCACCCCATGGTTCACCAACCATCCCACTTCAGAGCCGAGCAGCGACCTGCTGACGGGCTCACCCCAGTGCAGTGCAGTACCCCACTCACCTAAACCCGCGCCACCCGCCGTCGTGCCCGTCCCCGGCTCCGGCCCCCTATTTAAGCGCGGCCTCCCCCGCCGTTTCCCTCCAAGAAGAGCACGCCCACTCCCCCGGCTCTTCTTCTCCTCCTCAACCTCCGGCACCACCACCACGCTCCTCCCAACCCACACCACAGCGATAACAATGGCGGGCAACGGCGCGATCGTGGAGAGCGACCCGCTGAACTGGGGCGCGGCGGCGGCGGAGCTGTCGGGGAGCCACCTGGACGAGGTGAAGCGCATGGTGGCGCAGGCGCGGACGCCCGTGGTCAAGATCGAGGGCTCCACGCTCCGCGTCGGCCAGGTGGCCGCCGTCGCTTCGGCCAAGGACGCGTCGGGCGTCGCCGTCGAGCTCGACGAGACCGCGAAACCACGCGTCAAGGCCAGCAGCGAGTGGATCCTCGACTGCATCGCGCACGGCGGCGACATCTACGGCGTCACCACCGGCTTCGGCGGCACCTCCCACCGCCGCACCAAGGACGGGCCCGCGCTCCAGGTCGAGCTGCTCAGGTGAACTAGCTAACTAATCCATCGACCACCGTGTCTGGCTGGCATCATCATTGCTCCTCCCCGTATGGTTTATTTGTCGTATAATTAGCCATTAGATCATTATCAGATCTGTTGATTGTTGGTGATCTGGTCCCGGCTAAAGCCCCTTGCGTCGGAGCGGTCACTGCCACTAACGAGGACGGAGTAGTAGCGATTACGATGCACGAAGGGGCCCACATGGCAGTTAAATAAAGGGCGTAGTACGTACATGATTCTTTGCGTCACGGACTCACGGTGCATCTTTGCCGTGCTTTGCCTCGTGAGAATCACCAGGCTGATGGCAAATGGAAGGAAAAAACGGGAGCAGATCAGTGCACCCCTGCAATCATAAAAGTTTTCAATACGTAGGTACGAGAAACATGATATGGTACGCTCTTTGAAAAAAAAAAGATTTTCCATCGTTGAGACAAAAATATTCCACCTTCCCTTTCATACGGGACGTGGCACCGTATCACATTCCCGGAGACTGTGTGCACCCCTCACCCACCCACCCACCACAGAACAGTCTTCGCGTTTCAATTCTGAAGCAGACACTTGACTTCTGTACTAGAGTACTTAGCCGCCATAATAACTCAACAGTGGACCAGAATTCACATATATAGGTTTAACCAAGTTAGAGACGATCGTACCACAGCGGAAACCGGTGACCAAGGACCCAGATCCCAGAATTCCAGATCTGCATCTTTTTGCTAACTGTCGTCCCAGGCTCCCAGCGCAACGGTTGCGTGCCTTCCACTCAGCTACGAACTAGAGTCTAGAAGGAAGGATGGAGTTACGGGTCGCATGCACGCCGCTCACATGCGTTCCATTCATGCGCCGCCGGGCAGGGCTCTGCCGGATGGCATGACCCATGGCACGGTGCCTCAAAATCGGCTTCCAATCCTCCTAGCCTGCAGGCCGGCCGCCGGCGGCGTGCAACAAGTCAGCACAAGTCAGAAGAGATCCGGCCGAGGGTTTGTAGTCATGTCATGTGGGACGGGTCACGGGGAAAAGTCAGGAGATTGGGATAAGGTTTCGTAGTTTATTATAGAAATCTATTATGGAAGGATATAATGTGACATGAAAAGGGGACATGGCATTATGTAACGAAAAAAAATTAAAACTACTGTCAGAAATCTATTATGGATATAAAGATGTGAAAAAACATTATAGGTAAAATTTGACATGGCATTATGTAACGCAAAATTTTAAACTACTGTCAGTCCGTGTGCAGCCCTGACTGACTCTTTTGTTTTCAACGTTCACAAAACTTAGCAACTGTCAGGCAGCTGAAGCTTGTGCTGTCAGACTGTCAGCCGTGTTTCACTAACGAATTCTGTCGCCATCTATCTATCGGTGCTGTCCGTCTGAACGCCGGCTCCTCTTTACTGCAGGCATCTGAACGCCGGCATCTTCGGCACCGGCAGCGATGGGCACACGCTGCCGCCGGAGACGGTCCGGGCCGCGATGCTGGTGCGCATCAACACCCTGCTCCAGGGCTACTCGGGCATCCGCTACGAGATCCTGGAGGCCATCACGAAGCTGCTCAACACCGGGGTGAGCCCGTGCCTGCCGCTGCGGGGCACCATCACGGCGTCGGGCGACCTGGTCCCGCTCTCCTACATCGCGGGGCTCATCACGGGCCGCCCCAACGCGCAGGCCACCACGGTGGACGGCAGGAAGGTGGACGCCGCCGAGGCGTTCAAGGTCGCCGGCATCGAGGGCGGCTTCTTCAAGCTCAACCCCAAGGAGGGGCTCGCCATCGTGAACGGCACCTCCGTGGGCTCCGCGCTCGCGGCCACCGTGATGTACGACGCCAACGTGCTGGCCGTGCTGTCGGAGGTGCTGTCCGCCGTGTTCTGCGAGGTGATGAACGGCAAGCCCGAGTACACGGACCACCTGACCCACAAGCTCAAGCACCACCCGGGGTCCATCGAGGCCGCGGCAATCATGGAGCACATCCTGGACGGCAGCGCCTTCATGAAGCACGCCAAGAAGGTGAACGAGCTGGACCCGCTGCTCAAGCCCAAGCAGGACCGGTACGCGCTCCGCACGTCGCCGCAGTGGCTGGGCCCCCAGATCGAGGTCATCCGCGCCGCCACCAAGTCCATCGAGCGCGAGGTCAACTCGGTCAACGACAACCCGGTCATCGACGTCCACCGCGGCAAGGCGCTGCACGGCGGCAACTTCCAGGGCACGCCCATCGGCGTCTCCATGGACAACGCCCGCCTCGCCATCGCCAACATCGGCAAGCTCATGTTCGCGCAGTTCTCCGAGCTGGTGAACGAGTTCTACAACAACGGGCTCACCTCCAACCTGGCCGGCAGCCGCAACCCGAGCCTGGACTACGGGTTCAAGGGCACGGAGATCGCCATGGCCTCCTACTGCTCAGAGCTGCAGTACCTGGGCAACCCAATCACCAACCACGTCCAGAGCGCGGAGCAGCACAACCAGGACGTGAACTCGCTCGGACTCGTCTCCGCCAGGAAGACGGCCGAGGCCATCGACATCCTCAAGCTCATGTCGTCCACGTACATCGTGGCGCTGTGCCAGGCCATCGACCTGCGCCACCTGGAGGAGAACATCAAGACGTCGGTGAAGAACACGGTGACGCAGGTTGCCAAGAAGGTGCTGACCATGAACCCCTCCGGCGACCTCTCCAGCGCGCGCTTCAGCGAGAAGGAGCTCATCACCGCCATCGACCGGGAGGGCGTGTTCACGTACGCGGAGGACCCGGCCAGCGCCGCCCTGCCGCTGATGCAGAAGCTGCGCGCCGTGCTGGTGGACCACGCGCTCAGCAGCGGCGACGCGGAGCGGGAGCCCTCGGTGTTCACCAAGATCACCAAGTTCGAGGAGGAGCTCCGCGCGGTGCTGCCCCGGGAGGTGGAGGCCGCCCGCGTCGCCGTCGCCGAGGGCACCCCCGCCGTGGCGAACCGGATCGCCGACTCCCGGTCGTTCCCGCTGTACCGCTTCGTGCGCGAGGAGCTCGGCTGCGTGTTCCTCACCGGCGAGAAGCTCAAGTCCCCCGGCGAGGAGTGCACCAAGGTGTTCAACGGCATCAACCAGGGGAAGCTCGTCGACCCCATGCTCGAGTGCATCAAGGAGTGGGACGGCAAGCCGCTGCCCATCAACGTCGTCAACTAAAGACCCCAGGCGCCGCCGCCATTATCCGTGCATCCATCATCGGCCGGAGGAGGAGCAGGAGGAGAAGAGGAGGAAAATACAGGGAAAATAAAACGTGTACACGTGTACTATGTCCAGATCGTCGTGCCGTCGTCGTTCTTGGTTGTTGACTTTTGGTTGTAATTGATCGATCCGTATGCGTGCGTGTGTGTGTGGCGTTGTTCATTCTTCTTTGTGTACGTAGCTGCCCTGCCACCGCCTGCGAGCGATGTGCATGCCATGGCGGGCAGCGTTTTCTAAGATCCTATAAATGTTGTATTTTGGGGTGAACTACATCTTACGTACTCAATTCCTTCTTCTAAAGTATCCTAATAGAATGGTCTGCTCCTGTCTCATCTTGTGGATATTGCGATAATGCCACTTGTTGATCATTACTACCAGTCCTAGAGGAGCCCCATTTTGCTAATTCTGAGGAAGTAGGATGTCAGTTTTCCACACACACAAAAAGAAACACATTAAGACAAAAGGCTCTTGCTTAAGTAAATGATAGTATTGTTTGTTAAACTTGCTGTAGTGGCAAAAGGCCCTTGCTTAAATAAGCCGCGTATCATTGTTGTGCTGATGACCCATGAGTGATGATGGCTTACCTCATGGTGGGGGAGCACTACGCACGGCAGATTGGAGATTTGCTCTGCTCCTCGCCACGCCTGTCCTACCAACCGCCTGGGACAAAAGTGATTACGAAAGGATTGCAGTTGGCCAGCAGCACTACTCTACTAGGGCCACGTCCAAATCGCTCTTGGGTTGTGATCAAAGCCAGCCAGCAACTTGACCAGGAAAATGATGGTGTCCTCCCCCCCCCCTGTTCTTCGGATCAGTGCTACTGGATGCTGGTGCTGTGGAGTTGTCAGTGGGGCATACCAAAAAATGATGCGTGCGAAGTGAGGGACAACTGTGCTACTACTCGATCTCTCTGAGCATCGCCCGAAATTACATTTCAGTTAGGTTGCTGTTTTGTTTACATCCGAGATGTCTACTAGCGGCGTAGTACTGATATTGCAATCCGTTTATTTGGCGTCGCAGAATAGCTTTCTCAAGCATAAACTAGGCCAGATATGTCTGATATGGAGTGCAGCACTGTGCAGTGTGCTAAAGTACTAACACTAATCAACGGTCCCTGTCTGTGAAGTTGTTGCAGTGGGGGCTCCGCTCTCCGCTGCCGGAGCAAGTACCTTTCTGAAGCCAACAAAACTAAAGGCCACGAAATCAGCAGCAGATGAGAAGGCTACCTAACACAGACGTGAACCTTTCCTCTCACCTACCAATCACGAGCAAATCTGATGAGCATGGGAGTGAAAGTGAAACCGCCCGTGTCCGTTTGTCTTCTGCGTGCGTCGGTTGATCAGCTCGCGCAGGCCACGAACTGTCATTCTACTCTGCACGAAACACTGAAAGCAACACAACTGTAAACCACGGAGCCTACCTACCATTACCAACCCCAGGTGGATGTGGATTACTAGTACAAGAAGTGGTCGTCTGGTCAGTGAGCTAACTCCTCAGGCTGAATTGCATGCCAACAACAGCATCCTGCCTGACGGTCAATGTTACCGAACCAACTTGGCCCTTTCTTCTGACCAGGCTTTGAGTTGATGCAGACACTTCATTCCAGCTACAGTAAGCTTCAGTAACATATACAGTGATACTCTGAGTCTCTCTCTCGAACCTACCTACAAAACTGATCCGTTTGGATGCTTCAGCAAAGTAACACAAATAGTATAGTACTGTACTAGTACTACTTAATCATGTGCAAGAGACAAACACAAACTAATTGGCCTGTCAAAGTCTAGGAATGCGATTATTTCTGCCTATCCGGATTCAGACGTGAGAGAGTTGATCATTGATGGAAGGTGCAGAGAAACCGTACACTTCCGGGGGGAGCTCATGGTTTGATGCTTGGCGCGGTAAGGCGACACCCGGTTTGTGTTCTTGGAACTGAAGAACAAAAAGTGCAGGCTGAAGAGAAGCATGTGCATGTTCTTTTTCGACTTTTCTCTGAGACGAAGAGAAAAGCATGTGCAGTTGTTCCGTGCTTCCTTGTGCAAGGATTGTTTCTGATCAAGTGGCGCCAAAAACAATAATCACCGTTTGATTGAAGAGAATTTGAATAAACCTTTCTTTATGGAATAGACGGTTGGCAAAAGATTTATGGATTGTATACAACATGTATGAACGGGCACTTTTGTTTATGTTTTGACTAGCAAACTGCCAGTTCAGCAGTGTTTCTTGTGAGACGGCAGACAAGTGGTATAGCACTACCAACCTTGTGCGTATAATAACTTCCTCTCGTTTGTTTTCATTAAAGATTAAGTTTAGTGGCGCAAAAATTTATTCTTTTGGTAGGCACATAAAATAAATATTAATAGCCGATCCTCCTGCCTGTTTGGTATTTGCTTACAACAGTTATGTAATGTATCTGCAAACAAAGAGAATGCATGTACATGTACAAGAACCTTTCTATGTGTAGTGATATTTCCATGAGATCTGTACAGACTGTATTATGATATTTCCAGTTGAGTTTACTGCTTTCTAAAAAAATATATAAAAAGATTCCCAGTTTACCATTGAAACCTTGTTCAATTATTTGGAATGGTTTTTTTGAGGGGATCCAGAGCCCAAGGGTTCAATGCAAACTAGAATTAAACTTCCTAGAGAAACATCTCTTATCAAACAGATCATCATGAGTGTTGCAAAGCTTGAGGAAAAGTCGTAAAGAGTATCATGCATGTCAAGTGGCGGTTGTTACAACTCACTCAATATCATGCATATGTTCCTATGTTAGGTACACCATGCAGCGATATGCAACTAACCACCGATCGTGTGTTGGTAACATACATCATTATGCCTTAATCTCGCCGCAAGCTAAGGCAGGATGGTAATCCCCAATACAGTGGACGCCATTAACCAGAGAATGACAACTGAATTCATGCTTCCGGCTATGGTCAATTGGTCATGACAAAACCACATAGATACTGTAAAACCCATCTGTCTGTAAATCACAGTGCTAACAGCTGCTTGACTGATGAGCAGAGCCGATGAAGTCAGGCATGTGTTCCTTTCATCAACCAAACAAGAAAGTCTTCTATGTTATAATTATATATCTTATCTCTCTGCCTGGTAAGGCTGGTGAGAAGGGGATGATGTCTGGTTGACCTAAAGTTGGATCAGATTGCTATTGCTGAACTGTTGCTGAAAGTTGTTTCCAACTACTAGTCCCCTGCGACATCGTTCCAAGTCCAAACCATGATGTCCAGACGTGCGTACGTGTGTCCAATGATACCTTGCTTTCCCACCAAGAATTCAGATAAGGTCACAAGAACATTTCCACAGAAAGAGTTGACCCAATCTGCTTCGAACAAAGCCTATAAAAATTTCAGCTAACTTCAACCCTGTCGTTTAGAGTTTTGAGCAGGGCGGTTTGACCAAGAACGTACCCTTAATCTAGCCTTTTGAACCCTACTAGTACTAAACTATTCATAGGATGCTATTTGTTATCCGGTGTAAAATATACACATACATGGTCGGATCTCAATTTATTTCATTTTATCTCTTAGCTGCTATCTGTGTACTGGAATTGACAGCTATTGGTTGAACAAAAGGGGGAAAATAGGGGTAGCTGGATCGAGTACGGTTGGTGTAAAGAAATTGACAGCTATGCTATGATAAGTCGAGTAGCCGGTTTGCTTAAAAAAGTCTATAAGTAGCCTGCACATCGCTTTCTGATATAGCTGAGCTGAGCGCCCGTAAGACGACTCATGAAGGCCAGCACGGCAAGGCAATTGATGACGATGAAACAGACCGATCGAGGTACAGAATTCAGGCCGGGACCTCCTCTCCATCGACGGCTCGATCGGCCTCGAGACCTTGCAATTGCAATGGCTCTGACAGTGATCTGCAAACACAGACGGTGAGAAATGGTTGTAAGTAGAAAGTAATTGATGATCTGGGAAAAAAAAACGCATGCAGGAATTGGACTACATACAGAGGAGCTAGCTAGAGAGATACGTACTGGACTACGCTTTGCCGTCGGAAAGTTTCCACAGGCATTTGGAGGAACTCGAGAAATCGTGGCCCGGTCGTGATGGCACATAGCACTCAAAAAAAAAAAAAAGTTGCCAGGTCGTCTAGCCTAACCTAAGTCTAGCCTCCTGATTGTTGGGTTTAGTCCCACATCGGAATTCCACGTTGAGAGTTCCCAACATATAAGGTTTGGCAACCCTCACCTATCAGGCTAGTCTCTTGGGTTGAGTTAGGCATTTTCAGCCTGTTCGATATGTTGTGAGGTTTGCTCTGCTCGTTCCGTCTAGCACGTTTACTGGGAGCCCATTTATGCTAACCTAAGCCTAGCCTCCTGATTACGCATGGATCCGATCTGATCGGTCGTAAACATGCATCTGAGCTCGTCATCAGCGTTCAGAACCTAAAGGTGCTTTGAATTGTGAAGAAGTGTACGTCACATTGGACGCCGTATAGGCTGTAGGCATGATAACGTGTGTTTTCGCCCTGTGGAGCTTCTGCAGAGATGAAAACGGCCGGGACGGATATTACTGATATTGTATTTATTTTTTGTTCAGATTTGAATTTGAGTATGGATAGCATCAACCATGTCGGATAGAATACGATCATCGACATCATAAATATATGTTTTAAGTATTATCATGTGTTTTCGCCCTGTGGAGCCTCTGCAGAGATGAAAATGGCTGGGACAGATATTACTGATATTATATTTATTTTTTGTTCAGATTTGAGTTTGAGTATGGATAGCATCAACCATGTCGGATAGAATACGATCATTGACATCATAAATATATGTTTTAAGTATTCAGATATTGATACGGCATCAGATGTTGAATATCCGAACTCAGATATAAACGAATTAAAACCCCTTCAAGCGGGTTGGTTCTCGAATATGGTCGGGAAATATCCTACCATTTTCATCCATAGTCATAACTAGTTGGTTCCTACACAACATGGATACTTCGGGTCAAGGTCGTATCACGGATATGGATACGCCAGGGTCGTATCACACGCATATGAATACGCTAATGATACGCCGCTGCTACACAAGAGAATTGTGTATCATTGTATTAACTAGAAAATCTAGTAAGAGTTTTAAGTACAAAGGATCGGCCGTGGTCAGAGATTTTTATTTAACTTATTTAATCAGTTATGAATACGCTTATTTGTCAATTTATCATATTATATGGACTTATGATGTTCCTGAAACGTGAACTCGAGTATGGAGCATGGACTTGTTATTTGTGAGTTTGGTGTATCACTGTCATGTATGCACCATGCAGTTATGTATTGAAATTTAACATGTATTGTTGTTTGTTTTACTCAGACGTACCCGCGTACTAGTAGGCTGGTTCCTGCCGCTTGGCAGGGATGATAATGCAGTGTCCAGCGATCGACGGCCACTGAACCCAATCGCCATCGTCTGCCCTGCTGCGAAGTGGCGCATGGAAACATCGATCCACAGATTGATCCACGCGCGGGTCCGCATCATCATCAACTCTCGAAAGCTACCTTGAATTCCTGGGGTTAGTTGACGTCTGGGGAGGGGAGGAGACCCTGCTCAGCTCAGGCAACTACACCTCCTTCCTTACCTACCCACTGAGCCTGAGCTGCTGCACGTTGCGGACTTGCGGCAGTCGAGTGGAGCACTGGAGTGTGGAGTGGCTCGGGTAGTGGTGGTGGCGATGCATTGCAGCGCGCGGCCATTAATGGAGGCGCCGGGCCACTCGTAGGGCTGGCGTATGACGACCGGCGCGCCAGATCAACGTGGGCGTGCTGGAGCGCTTTGTCCTTGGGGAACCTTGGACGACGACGAGGTACTGACGGTACTGTATCAGTTACTCCTAGTGGTACGCCTGGTCGCCTTCCGCTCCTGTCGTGGACCGCGGTCAGGGATCGTGACAGACATTGGCAGCCGAGAACAGGCCTCCGCCCGTGGCCGTGGTCGTGCCCGGCAGCCGGCGCCGGCAGCAGCGGAATGCATGTGCGTGCGACCCATCGCAGACAGCCGCGCGCGCGGGCTGCAACTGCGGCTGCCAAAGCGTCGGTAGAATTTGCATATTCTATGCCGCCTGATGGGCCTTGGGCCGTTGGCCCGTTGCCTTCATTGGGCTTAACTTTAGCCCAAGAAGGAGAATGCTTGGACTTTCATCAGAGACTTTCAAGGTTTCCATTCGTCGCGCTAAGGTTGGGTCCTTGGGCCTTGGCCTTGGCAGAAAAGGAGACGGGTTTCACGACGTCTCCGGATCCCTGCATCCCCTGTGCCTGGGGTGCAGGGCCGTTTGTTCAGAGTTTGTACAGGACGTGAGTTCCTGGAATGAACTTCTCATGTGAAGCACAGGCAGTCTGGCACTGATCAGGCAATAACTAGTGACAAACAAAGCAGTGAACCAACGGCATCAGCCAAAGTAAACAAGGTTCAAAAGCAGAGTTAGATTTCTCAGTACAACTGAACTCCACAAGGCAGACACTAGTTCAGAATGCATGTTTTGAGTTTTAAGTTTAACCTAGAGATGTCAATCTGGTGAACAGAGCACAAAGCAAACAACGATCAGTTCGACCGCCCTCTGGTCAAGATCCTGGCGGAGACATTGACTTCTATGTCAGCTGAATTCAGGTTGCTCACACAAGGCAGACACTAGTTCAGAATGCATGTTTGAGTATTAGCCTAGAGATGTCAATCTGGTGAACAGGCACAAAGCGAACAACAATGAACAAATCAGTTCGACTGCCCTCTGGTCAAGGTCCTGGAGGAGACATGCTGACTTCTAAGTCAGCTGAAGTCAGGTTGCATGGACGATGTATGTGCTCATAAGAGCAGTCATAGCTGCAGGTACCTGTCGTATCTTGCAGCAGCAGTACGAGATGGTGGCATCTGGTTTACAAAGGCTTGGAGATCCGGCGGAAGCGGAAGTGCGTATGGAATTCCAGTGCCATTGACACCACTTGGAGCTTGCGTTTGGTATGGAATTCCAGTGCCAATGACACCACCTGGAGCTTGCGTTTGGTATGGAATTCCAGTGCCCATGACACCACTTGGAGCATGCGTTTGGTATGGAATTCCAGTGTTCATGACACCACTTGGAACATGCGTTAAGTTAGTGGTGGATCTGCCCAAAGTGTTAGCAACAGTCTGTGGGTTGGCCATAAAAGGCTGTCTCAGAAAGTTGTTTGCGGATGGCTGTACAGCAGGTTGTGGTGACTGGTACATGGTTGCTGATGCAGGAAACTGCAAACCATGTTGCCATGATGGTTGATTTGCCTCTGTCGTAGTTCTCCTGGGAGCACCTGATACAAAGTGACAACACATCAATAGGTATGAAGTTTTTCTTTATAACACAGCAGGACAGGTATGAATAAATTGATCTGTTATGCAAGCCAGCCAAAAATGACTGATGAGAACACAGCACTCTCTGGTTTCAATAACTGTGCTGCGTTCTTTTTTTCAGTTTCAAAAATTAAAAAAAAAACAACACAGCACTCTCTGGTTTCAATAACTGTGCTGCGTTCTTTTTTTCAGTTTCAAAAAAAAAAAAACACAGCACTCTCTGGTTTCAATAACTGTGCTGTGTTCTTTTTTTCAGTTTCGAAAACAAAAAAAAATAACACAGCACTGTTATTCAAACCAACCAAAAATGACTGATGAGAACATAGAACTTCCAGACTGGGACAAGGTACATGATATTATTATAAGCAAGTGAATCAGTGAAAAGGAGATGTGATTTGAGGATGATGGAGTCTAATTCATTATCAAAACTATTTCAATCAAGAGTGAAAACATTATGCAATACTAACTCCAAAGGAAGTTCTAACTACAAAGAAAATAGTCTATAAAAAAAGACCAGAATGCCAGCTACACCCTTTGGCTTGATGTGGGATTCCAGTGTTGCACATTGCTAGTGCCATGAAGGGGTGACTATAAAGTGAGACTTCTTTGCCGCATCAAGATGAAATGTCAAACAGTTTCTGGAAGAACCACATGTTTAAAGGAAAAGGTGCAAATTTTACTCACCTATTCTTTTGATTTGATAAAAAAATACTTGTATGGAGGGTCATAAGGGCGTATAGTGTCTAGAGTAGTTAGGCAACAAATTCAAGCAATTGGAGATGCTAATTTCACGAACTCTGCAACAAATTCAGCAGACTCAAACAACGGACCTAGGGATCCAGAACCAACGACCTAGAAAGAAACTCACGTAAGGCTGAGGCTCCTGCCAAACACCGTACATTACTCTCATTGGCAACACAGATTGAAGCATCACCTTTATGCTAGGCCGCACCTTCAAAAGCACAATCATTTCGGTAATTGCATAATTCCCAAGCAACTAAGATGTTCAGACTATTGAGGCCTTGCAAGAACCCCTTGGAACGCCTTTGATGGTGCCGCAGCACCAACCAGAGAAGTGAATATTGGATCCTTGAGGAAAAGCTAAAAATCTTCTCATGTGTCATTTTTTATACTAACATTATAACTTTATTAAATGGTGACCTATAATCATTAACAAACCAAAAACAAACAGCACAGCATCCTTATAATAAGTTAATATGCAGAAGCTCAAGTTACAGAGTAACAGTTTTTTCAAAGGCATACTACATGTTGTTTTAGTTTTTCCATAAAACATTTCCTAGAAATCTTCTGGAGATATTTTAGGCTAACCATGTATTGTGAACACGTGTGTTACTCTGCAAAAAGGTGTTTGATTCTCCAACTCCACCAAAACATGTTAGCAATGCTCAGCTTTGATTTTCCACCAAAATGCAGGGTTACCACCAAACCAATTGTATACCCCAGCAACATATGTGCTTCCTCTAATTTGCAAGCATTCATCATTATTGACTATCAATAAATCTTCACGAACAATACTTGATCTTATTCCACTATAAAATCAGGTGACTATAAGAATTGTATATGTTAATAAAAAGATGGGCTGATTAATCATATTTATATATGTTATTTGGGAGGATGGGGCAAACGACAAGCTTATGCCAATCTCTGAAGGATGGCACTTTGGCAGCTGATAAAGCCACAGTTCATATAAAATAGTAGTGTGCAAGATATTTTTATTACATTAAGAAAGAGCTATGATCACAAGTAATGTGTACCTCTCTGACTGCATGAAGCAACTCCAGTAGAGTCCTTGTGTAGAAGCTGGAATGTCTCCCCTAACATCTGTTGCTTACATATTTTATCCTCGAGTATTGCAATATCCTTCTTTCTCTGCAGTGTTTCCACCTCTAAATTATGGAACTTCTCGTCAAACTTCATTTTACATTCAGTCACCTCCTTTTCACACGCCAAGATAATTTCTTGCCTCTGACCAAATCAAGTAGAGATGTTGATTAGATAATAGCACCACAAGGCTTCCACTGTGTCATTTAGGATTTGAGTGCATAGGAAAATCAGACAACAGTAGAGGGGTTTAAGAAAGTAACCTTAGATATATGTTTCTTGGTCATCAGATCATGCAACAGAAGCAGCCGACTCATTTCAATTGCTAATGGATCTGATTGAGGGCCACTTTCAAGCATATATTGTCCAGAAGTGGATCCTGTTGTTGTCTGGTTGTTTGACTGCTGCTGAACATTTGATGAACTAGGGATGTCTAACCAAGCTTGTGCTGGAAAACTATTCCTGCCAACTGGTTGATCCTGATGGGAAACAGTTTGACAAGTCTGGGGACCACATTGTTGTCTTACATGTGGAGTTAATAAGGATGAATTAGAGGCAGTTTGCTGCTCTGTAACTTGGACAGGTGGAGAGGTGGCAATTTGCTGCTCGGTAACTCGAACAGGTGGAGAGGTTCGATTACTAGACATAAGCAATTGTCTACACCCATTAGTAACTGGATCTGACTGGATTTCATTTTCAAGCATATGCTCAACCACGGAGCTTGTCTGGTTGGCTGATTGCCGCTGAATATTTAATGTCCCATGGTTGTCTAATCCAGTGCTTATTGAACAAGTATTCACACCAGATTCTTGACACAGATGAGCAACGTTTTGACAAGTTACATCGTAAAGTTGCAGCTGTGTTGACGGTTGGACTAATGTTGCTGAAGTTCCAGTGATGTTACGTTGTTCAGTGACTTGGCCAAAGGAAGAGATCGCACCACTAGATACTTCCTTATTAGCTGCAACATCAGCCTGTTCCATTTGATTCACATTAGCTGAAGGCAATCTTTCAGCTTGAGGTTCCTCCTGTAAGGAAATTATGTCAAAGGATGTTAGATTATGATCTTCCATTGGTAGGTATTAAGCTGGAATAAGTTCAGTTCCAAGAATGACTGCCACAATCACAGGAAATAAATTTAATTAATTATTATACAGTATTGAAAAAATTGAGTATGAGCTAAATACCTCATCGTGCAATGCTGTTTCATGAATATTAGAGTCAGATTCATGTGCCAAATTTCTCTGGGACCCAGAACAAGTGTCTTCTAATGCATCATCCTCAGGATTTATGCACCTTTGCTTCTTTCTAACTGGAGGTTCATTTCCTAAATCAGCTGCCACTGCCTTAGAAAGTACCAATGTTTTATCAGTGACAAACCGAGAACAGGATCTCTCCACATTTCCCTCCTCATTTTGTGGTGATGAGGAGACAGCAACTTTCATCCCAACTTGTTCACTTAACTCAGTGGGTGCATTGTTCAAATGTGAAGACATACTATCTACTAAGCCTTCAGTTGCATCAACAGATAACCCATCCTCTGCACCTCCATTTGTCTCTATTGGTGATTGTAAGTTTTCTGTAATTGCCTCTGGCTGAAAAATAACACTATCCTTATCTGTAACAGTTTCTTCAACTTCTTTATTAGAAGCAATTGATTCAATTTCAGCAATTAGAGATTGCATGTCCAAAAATTTTAGCTCTTGTTCGCCTTCAGAATAAGCATGCACATGACACTCTGATTTCTCCATCTCGAATCCAGAACATGTCAAGGAAGTTCCATCAAACGTTTTCTTAAGGTAGCCAGCTGATGCCTCAAATATCCAGCGTTCTTTTATTCTTTTCTCTTTGTTCCTATCATTTATTAGTCTTCTCACAAATTTTATAAGCTGAGACCGCATATATTTACGGAAAACCTTAAGCAAAATGCTGGAAAATAGCTTTGGTAGCTTCATCCTGTGAAAGCTCGCTGTTGGTATGACACGCTCATAGTGAACTCTATAACAGCAAGCATGTTCTTTGAAGAATTTCACCTCCTCTTCCTTTATTAAAGTATTGAATTCCTTGCGGTCTTTACTCTGATGTAACAATTGGTTACCAATCCTTTCTGAACAAACTTTCTCGATCTTTTTCAGTACTTGGTGATAATCATGGTAACTAAAGCAGTTGCGCAGCCGACATTTCTGACGCCTTTCTTTTGATCTAACAGGGGAACATGGAGAATAACTCTGGCTGTGTTTCTCAGAATATATTCTATGACAAGTCGACTGAATCACATTAACATGTTGACTCTTCATTGAAGTGCCTCCTTGATGGGGACCTCTTTCAGGTGAAGTTGATTGCCATGCACGGACCCTCCCCTTGGTGGATGAACCCAACTTTTGAGCACTTGCAACCATACCCTTGTGGATAAGGTTTCTTAATCCAAATGGCTGATCCTTCCTAAACTCACCTTCTTCTAGTTCAGGGCTGTATGATGCTTTATCTTCTTCTTCTTCTTCTCTCCCGCCTATATCAAATTTCTCACATTCATATGATTTCTTGCAGGCTTCATTGTTACCCATATAATCTCAGCCAAACTAGAAGGTAGCAGAATAGGGAAGCTATGTTGTTGCCATGAACAAGATTTACCCGCCAGCCGCCAATTTGGTTCACTCTGTTTTGGTATGCACCTCACTTCAAAGTATAAGCACTGGTAAGCTGGCCAATATTTCTCCTAGAAAGAAAGAATTCAAAGAGCACAGATGTCAATGGTAGAAAGACATATTATAAACCAATCATTTAAAATATCATATTTATTTTTATTAGCTAAGAAAAAACTGCTAACCAACATTCTTTAACATGAGTGTAAAAGAATCCAATACACATAATTACAAAACTTCTATATTCAAGACAACAAAACAAGAACAAGCATTTAAGTCCCAAGCAAGTTGCAGTAGGCTTGAGCTCAAACCCACATGAGCCTCCCCAAAAGGTAAAAGAAAAAAATACTATATATATATGAGGGGGTCTAAAGTTATATTCATGCTTCAAGTACATGGATAGCTGATTTCCACGCACTCCTACCTAAGGATAGATCTATGGGTATATTCTATTGGAAATCACTCCTCTTGATAGTTTATCACAGACACACACTTGCTTTCTCACCAAAGACAAAAGCTAGTGTGTGTTTGTGATAAACACGTAAGAGAGAGGGAGTGATTTCCATCATTTTTTACTCTTTCAAGTCCCATTTTACTGCTACCTCCCATGTCCATTCAGCCAAATCCTCCCTATCAAATTATTAACGCGCCTTAGAATTCTGATATGCACCGGCCTCTAGAGGTCTTCATTGACAATGGGCATGACCAGACCAAACTGGTGTTGAACAAGCTTTTCTCAATTGGTGCTACCCCTAGCCTATGATACGTATTGTTATTTTGAACTTGGTCCTTTCAACTTCTATATGTTTATAAGACACTTAAAAAAATTCAAGGACATCAATTCCTCGATTGATTCCCATGAGAAAAGTATTATTAGTGTTTATACTAAACTAACAAAGTCAATTCCAATCCACATTCAAGGCAATGCAAATATAATATTGTCTAGTCAATTTCGATTGCTTTAAATGGATAAATGCCCTAGAGATGTCATGTCCAGGTGGTGTCATTATGGATCCACTGCTTCAGGTAAGGAAGAAAAATATTGTGTGCTGTTTCACGATTCCCTGTCTGAGGAGAGTAAATTCAGTGATACCCTTCTAACAAGGCCAAACAAAGTTGTAAAAACAAGAAGATGTACTTCAAAAACCAAAATCATAACTATGGCACCTTAATCAACAATTGTAATACTATCAGAATTTTTAGCAATAACATTTTACTAGAACCTCCCTCTGCCCTGAATAAATCAATTCCCAGAGTTGTCTTAAGTCAAACGTTTTAAGTTTGACCGAATTTATAGAAAAGAGCACTAAGATTTGTGGTACCAAATTAGTACCTTAGATACACCATAAACTATATTTTCATAATGTGATCATTTGGCATCACAGGTATTTATATTTTTTTCTATAAATTCGGTCAAACATAGAAAGGTTTGACTTAAGACAACTATGAAAATTTGTGTCAAAAAGAAAGACAACTCTGAAAATTGATTTATCACGAACAGAGGGTGTATCTAGGAGTTCATGAAAACAATATGAGATGCAGAAAGTGTGATACATGGAAACCGAAAGAAGCAGTAGCAAGAAGAAATGTATCTGGTTCTAAAGCATGCTCATAGTGTGTTTAATTGCCTATTGCCATGGAATTAACATTACATAACTAAAAATCATATATCTATGAAGTGTGGCATGAAATGGTTGATATCTACCATGTAATTTAGATATTTTATTAACATGAAGAGCATGCCAGCTTGGATGAATGAAAGAGGATTTAATGCACAGGAAAGGCATGGATGCACAAAAACAACATTTGCTCAAGGACCACATAAGAAAACACAAAACAGAAGCCATTTTTAGACTATAAAATGCGCCTGTTGACTGTAAGACCATTTTGAAACTTTGGAACATGAGGATACCAAGTACTACATCAAAGTCGATACAGGGAATCTAATCACCAGACAAAGTCAAGCATTTCATGTAAACTGGTGGTGTACAGGGTAAAAAATTGTTGAATAGCATTTAATCTGAGAAGAAAGTGAACGAGAGCGGCACTTCATGCCTTCTTATGCAGTTGGGCTATTCCGCAAAAAAAGTGAACTACAAACCTAATGGGTCCTGGTCAACAATTTTCACAGCATCTACTACATAAATACTTTAAATAGGACTAGTGCCAAGGTGGAGGGGAGTTGAAAGAAGAGATAGATTGGAGCAATGCATAAATCAAATCAAGAAGCAATGAAAATTTTGCATTGCGCTCTGTATGTAGAATAGTGTCAGTGGCATTAAGCAATTTCTTGTGTGAGAAGACAATTTATTGTCATGGTCCAGCTGTAGCAGTGGTGTTATAGTGTGGCGTGTACTGTCTACATGAGCAGATTATAGATGAGATAGTCCATCCGTCCACAATATAAGAGATTCTGGTGCTCAAATTTTGTCCAAAAATATAAGAATTGATAAGTAGCCAATCAAGAGTTGGACAGCACAGTTTGTCCTAAAAATCACACAAGTCCTTAGATTTATGGATTGAGGAAGTACTCCTGTCCTGTCCCTCTGTCAGAAAATATAAGGTGTAATCCATTTGCAAAAGTGAAAGAGTACTGCTACATATACAACCATTTGAATACAAGTCAAGGTCCAAGTTTTAAAATTACATGGATGGAAAGCTCATAAATGCATTGGATGGTCTAGATGCATTGCTGTACTTGAGTTGTACTCAAACAAAATTTCCGAACTAAAAGGTTGTATATTTTTGGCCATCCATCTGTTAAACTATAAGTATACTACTATTGTAAAAAGAACCACTACATATTCCAAAAATGTTTTCAAACTGCACTTGTTTGCTACCTATAAACGATGTATCTCATTACGTTGTGAGAAGATAATAATCAAAGACTAACTTTCAAGGCCAGGTCGAAGATAAATACCCCGGAGGGAGTGTATTTGGACAGCATCTTCCATTTGGAGTGCTTAAAAGCAAGGTCAGCCTTTGATAGATGATAGCTCACTACTTAAAAGCAATCCGACAAAAATTGAAACTCCCACTAAAATCAAGGCGCTCGCAATCACAACAACTGAATTGAAAATTGAAAGCACGGCCGAGTAAATTCTCCGGATTTCGAAGAGCGAGTATCTTTTCATTTATTACACCCAGCGAACTGCTGAACCTTATACCAAATAATAAAACCCACGCACGAAAACTCCCAAATGTCTGCACCTACCACATAAAACCCGCCCAAACCGCTTGCTAGGCAAAAACCCCACCGCTAAAACCATGGCCGCGGCACCGATGGCTCAAAATTTTACTACTCAAACCGCTAGTCCCGCTAAGCCGCTCCTCCACTACTAGAACACGAGAAGCAGCTTACGGGGAACATTATATTATAAAAAATAATAAAAAGAAATAACCGCATTCATACGGGGAAGACTAGACGCTCGCCAGCTCACCTACGAGTGGAGAGCGTCGCCGCACTACCCGGGTGACACGGAACCGCCGCCGCCGCCGCCGCCGAAGAGGGAGGAGCTCCCGTGGCGTGCGGCCGGAGAACGAGGGTTTTCGACGGAGACGACGCGGAGCGAGCGGCGGTTTTGCTTTTGCAGAAGGAATCGCAGGGGTGGTGGTGAGTAGGGGAGAGGTGCTGGGGGCGGCGGCGAGTTCGGAACCGGAAACGCGAGCGTCGTGTCGTGCGCGGCGCGGTTCGGAGCCAATCAGAGGAAATCGCCGCGAAGGCTCCGAAAGTACTGTGGGGGTTTTATGATTGGTCACATCAACGTGAAGTTCCCAAACTGCCCATCGAGGGTTTGGTTCACTGGCCGCTGGGCCATTGACCTTTTGGTCCTTAAATTTCGCGACGATTTATTGACTTAAGTCAGCTACCAGCTTGGACGCTTGTGGCGTGCACGCTGCGTGCCTACTGTCAGGTCACCATAGCAGGCCAAAAAAAATGTCCTTTTATTCAAGCACGACTTGACCCAGGACCCAGCCTGACGACCTGGCGACCATCGGGTTGAAAAAAGAATCGATAGAATAATATGAGGTCCTAATATGTTTGCCACGCACAACGCGCATGGTGCAGCTCGCGGGAGCGCCGACGCGGCGGCGCGTGGCCAAAGGAGGCGAGCGGCAGGTGTGCCACGCAGCTCACAGTCACGGAGACGTCGGAGAGGTGAAACCGGCGGCGGTGTAGTAAAGTGACGTCGATGGCAAGGTTGGCGTTCCTGGCACCTCGACGAAGCTCCCACAGACACGAGAGGAGACACGAGAAGAGAAAGAGCAGAGAGGGCGCTGTCGCTCCTGAGCTTGGCAGCGGCAACAATGGCGGCCGTCGACACTGAATGCGACTTTGCAGGCGCTTACCGGGATGTTTTCCGACGGGATCACGTCCGGCGTCTTGCTTATGACCGACGAGAGGTGAGGCCGAAGGCTATGGCCCATGAGCTCGGTAGGCTTCGTGGAGCTGGCGGAGGTAGCGAGGCGGCGTTAATGGCATGGCCTCGGGAAGCAGCACGGGACTAGGCACACTGGCGAGACCGCGGCGGGCACGCGTACCAGCTGCCGTGTGGCGCGAGGCAAACAGGCGACGGGACGCGAGCGAGACGTCACGGGTGTGCGCGACGTGCCGCAACCATGCCGCGTGGCCGAGCATGGCACGTCCGATTGGTTTTCTTGTGGGCACCGGAGCTGCCTGGCAATTTGCAAGCCGACGTTCCCAGGCAGGCTAACCAAGGAAAAAAAAAATCCGTAGCAGCTTGAGCACTGATCGAGTGATCAAAAATTTGACATGCTAAAAAAACGTGATCAAGAGCATTGAGGCCACAAACTGTTTTGTTGGGCCATCTGGGCTAGGATCATGTTTTAGCCAATTAGGCCCAAAGAATCAATATCCCGACTGTTCTCGCATGGCCCAACTTCTCGTGATTGGGCTGCAAAGCTGTGAGCCATTTGACAGCGGTGGCTCGCGTCCGAGTTTTTTTTTTCCTCGAAAACGCAAAAGACTTGCGCTTCTTTTTCATTAAATACAACGGAACCGGGGTGGAAACAGGATTTGAAACACGCTCTGCCACCTCCGGTAAAACAAAACAGAAAGAAAGAAAGGAAAAGGCCACCTCCGGCCCAACAACAACCTGCGGAGCGGAGCTCACGCGAACACACTACCCAAACAACCAAGCTTCCCGACAATGACGAAATGCAAGAAGCACCGAGGCGGCAGACTAGAAGGGAGCTCATGGCGGCCTCATCGGAGCCTTCAAGAAGGAAATGACGCCCTCAGGCGCCAACTCCAGAGGTGCCCCGCCAGAACTTTCGTTCCTGAGTCCGCCAGTCGCCGCAGACGAACGGAGGGCCGACGACGCCTTCAGAAAGGGAATGACGAGTACGCCACCGTCGCCGCTCCCGAGCTAGCCCGAGAAGATGGTTTTCACCATAGCCGTCGTCTGAGCGGTCAACCGCCCAAAGAGAAGCCGCGGAAGTAGTCGCTGGGTAGATGGGGCAGCCCGGCCAAGTCCCCACCGCCCGGTGGGGGGGACGGGCCCCGTAGAAGGAGTTGGCGCGCGCGCTGGCCCGCCCAGCCGCCCAACCCCTGTCAACGGCAGGCACCCCCCGTACCCGGCCGAAGTCCCCTGACCTCAAGGCCGGGCCGGAGAGGAGCGTCGGCGGTTTAGAGTTAATCACGGCGGGGCTGGGGTGGCGCGCGGCGATGCAGCCTGTCCACGAACCAGCAAGGAGAGGGGGAGAGCACGCGAAGCCCGACCAACGTCGCAGACCGCCCTGATACACCGGAGTTTGGAGTGGTGGCCTCCCCGCTGCACAACCCCGGCCGAGCCCACCCGAGGCCGGGGGTGCGGCGGGCGTAAGGTGTGTCGTAGCAGCCCTTGTAGATGGCCGTCTTGGTGCAGTCGTGGTCTTGACAGGCCGCGGCCGTGGCGCGCGGGGGACACGCTGGGTGGCCGGCCACCGCAGGCCATGGCTCCCAGGGTCTACCCCGCCACCCGCACGGCGCAGGTGGACCGCGTCGCAGGCAAACCCAGCCGCCGCCGATAGAGGGAGAAGTGGCGGGTCGCGCGAGGACCATCCCGCGCGCCAAGGACTGCCCCACTGCGCCGGAGTTGTGATTGGGGGCATCCCCGCCGCAACGACCCCAACCGAGGCCCCTGCCTCAAGGCCGGGGGTGCAGCGGGCGAGGGGCGCAGCAAGGTAGGTGGCGTCGGGAAGGCCCGGGCACTCACCGCCCCCTCCCCACCCTGAGGAGGGCAGAGGGGCCGCCGTAGCCGGGAACACACTGCGCCGCCCGGCGGGCAACGAAGGAAGGACGCAGGAGGTGCACGCCCTGGCCGAGGCGCCCCGCGCGTCAAGACCGGGACAACCGAGCGACGCCGACCGGCCGCACAGCAGCGGTGCGGGGCCAGACCGTCAGATGGCATCAGCAGGGTCCGTCCGTCAACCCACCCCCTGGTGGGGAGGACGGACACTGCCGCCTGCCGCCCGCCGGAGCTCCCCAGCCATGTAGTCGCAGGCCGGAGAACTCTGCCGCCACAGCACCGCCGAAGAAGAGGCCGGGGCCCACAATCCACCACGGAAGGAGGGGGTGGGGGGCCGCCCAGCCGCTGGCCGCCGCCGCGACACCCAAGAGAGCGCCGGCGCGGGAGGCCAGCCCCGACGGCGCGCCATGGCGGGGAGGGTGAGAGGAGCCGGGGGCCGAACCCTAGCTCCGCCCACCGCCGCCGCCTGGGGGTCATGCGCGGAGGGGACACCACGCGGACGCCGGGCGGCGCAGTGAAACTAGGGGGCAGATGGCCGTCCCACCGCCCACCCCGGCGAGGGGGCGAGCCGGACCCGCCGCCGCCGGCCGCCGCCCCTAGACGCCAACCGCCGTCGCTCCAGGGGGCCCGGGACCAGATCCGGCCGCGGGGATGGCGGATCCAGCCACGGAGGGGCCAGATCTGCACCCCGCCGGCCGGCGGTCACCGGCGCCGGAGAAGGTGGGAGGAGGGGGAGAAGAAGGGGCCGGGCACAGGAGCAGAAGGGTGCGGGGAGGAGCCTTTTTTAGCCCTCCCCGCGGGCCGCGGCGGCGAAGTGGAGTGGCGGCGGCGGCCGGCCGGCCGGGGAGGGCGGTGGGCGCGGGCGGGGGAGCCCTCGGGTCGCCTCCCGGGGGTGACGACGCGAGGGGAAGGGGGTTCAGACTTGCGTCCGAGTTTCGAAGGGGAGCAAAGGGCAGCGACGGTGTCCGTTGCGGCAGGGCGGCGATGGTGTCCGTTGCGGCTTAGCAGGTTCGGCGAGAGTCGAGAGGTGTGGCCGAAGGGCGAAGGCTGTGGCCTGTGGGCTGGGTTAATGGCATGGCCTGTGGAGACTCGAGATGGTAGCGAGGCGGCATTAATGGCATGGCCTTGGGAAGCAGCACGGGACAGGCACACTGGCGATACCGCGGCGGGCACGCGTACCAGCTGTTGGCGACCGCCCTGGGCGCGTGCAGGCGGACCGCGACCGAACCGGGGACAGCAGAAGGGTGCCGTGTGGAGCGAGGCAAACAGGCGACGCGAGCCAGACGCCCAGACGGCATGGCGGCGTGGCCGAGCATGGCACATCCGATCCGATTGGTTTTCTTGTGGGCACCGGAGCTGCCAGGGCAAGCCGACGTTCCCAGGCAGGCTAACCAAGGAAAAAATAATCCGTAGCATCTTGAGCGCTGATCAAGTGATCAAAATTAGACATGCTTAAAAAAAACGTAATCTAGAGCACTGATCCCAGGCAGGGCTCTACTGTTTTGTTGGCCCATCTGGGCTAGGATCATGTTTTAGCCAATTACTAGGCCCAAAGAATCAATATCCCGACTGTTCTCGCATGGCCCAACGTTTTGTGATTGGGCCGTAAAGCTTTGATCCTTTTTAGCCTTTTTCGCTGTAAAAAAGAAGCAGCGTGGGCGGCGGAGCGCAAGTGCGGCCTCGAGAACCGATTGATCTCAGATTCTCAGGTTCCGTCGACGCGGTTGTTGGGCGAAAAGGACCCACGCATCGTCCACCAACTCTGTGCTGTAAACCCAACCCAACCCACCCACCAACCCACCAACCAATAGAGGCGGTCGTCCCACATGTCATGGAATTCATGTAGCATAACCCTGCGTACGAGTAGCATAGGGCTCTACTGTCCCACACGCTCCCAACGTCCACCAACCCCCGCCGAAAACGAGGAGGGTGACAGGTGGGCCACCCGGGGTTTGGTCGAGCCCAACTTTTTTTTTTTTTTTTAGATTATGGTCGAGCCCAACTAAAACCCCCGACGCGGCGACCACTTCATCTCGCCCACCACACGAAACACAAGCCTCCAGTCAGATCTCAGTCGCCCGCGCCGCGCCGCCGCTTCGTTCGTCCGTGTGCAGGGGAGAAGCTTCAATGGCGGCGACCGAGGGCGTGCTCCTGGGGATGGGCAACCCCCTCCTCGACATCTCCGCTGTCGTCGACGACGCCTTCCTGGCCAAGTAAGCGCTCGTCCCGTCTCCCCCTGCCCTCACTCCTAGCCTCGTCCTAGTGGTCTGGTTGCTTTCGGTGGTTCTGCCTTCTGCGGCGTAGTATCGTCAGATCCGCGGCGGAAACGACGCCGTTCTGCCCGTAGCTTGACCTTAGATGCGTGCACGTGCAGCGAGCGGCAGACATCTGCGTGGGATCCCGGTCAGAGTACCGGGCACTCATCCGAAATTGTTTATAGTCGATGAGACATCGCAGCGATCCGCGGGCGTTTTCGCTTGCGATGCGATCCATTGCTGCATAGCTGACACTGCTTCCCGTCCAATTTACGCTTTGTCATTCTAGATCTCCAAATTTTGTGGGCTCCAATGCTATGATGCTTGATTATTATGGCTTGCCTAGTAGTTGGGTGTTGTAATTATGACGTGGTACTAACATACTTCTCTCGCCCTTGTTTTTTTAGGTATGACCTCAAGCTGAACAATGCCATCCTGGCTGAGGACAAGCACTTGCCTATGTAAGTATATGCATCACTGGTGCTTCTTTATGTGTCATTATTTTTTTGATGTATTTTTGTTGCTCAACTTTGAGTTGTTGTCTGTTACTCTGCTTAAAGTTTAAACAGCAAGCTGCTCCTTCAACTTTACTGAGAAGACATATTTGTGTCTTCTTGTATGCTGTTTATCTAATAATATGGTGTTTTTTTTGACAGGTATGATGAGTTGTCTAGCAAGAGCAATGTTGAATATATTGCTGGAGGTGATTTTTCTTATAACATGTATAGGTTGTATTGCTGTTCATAAGTTGTACGACTTGGTCACTCCTCTGATGGTTTGTATCTCCATTCTTTTTCATTCTTATTACAGGAGCCACCCAAAACTCCATCAGGGTTGCCCAAGTATGCTTTTAATCCTCGTTTGGAGACAAAAGTGTTTTTGGAGTATTATCGGATTAATACTACAGTTTTGCAATATACTTTGGTTTAAAAAGCTTCTGGATGTTTCGATACAAGCCTTGTAGTTTCTAAAACAATGCTTTTGTCAGGACCATAGTCTTTTTGGAGTTTTAGAAACTCCTCTCGTAGACCTCTTTTTTCTAAACCATGGTTTTGTATGTCTTTGGCTTATAAAACCACAGTTTCATTATGACACAGTTTTCTAGAACTACATCATCCAAACTGGCCTTTATAATCCACTAAAATTTGAACAACCAAAAAGTGTGGCTACATCTGTTTTGTTGATGGCATATCATTGTTTTCAGTGGATGCTTCAAACTCCTGGTGCAACAAGTTACATGGGATGCATCGGAAAGGACAAGTTTGGTGAGGAGATGAAGAAAAATGCTCAAGCTGCAGGAGTTACTGTTAGTTTTTAATCTTATCTTCTCCATGCTATTTTAGACAGTAATGTTCTGATTTATTGGTTAATTGACTAATGCGGCTTGATGCTGTCGCATACTCACTCAGGCTCATTACTATGAGGATGAGACTGCTCCTACTGGCACATGTGCTGTATGTGTCGTTGGTGGTGAAAGGTTTGTTGTCTAAATACCACTTTTGTTGCATGACATCTACTGTTGGTAGTGTTTTTGCATCGTGTTCACTGTTTAGGACTATTGCATGATTATGATAATGTATTTTCATGCCCTTCCATATGCTCTTTTATCCTCTGTAAGCTCAGTGCTCATATTGCTAAGGGTCGTCTTTGATTGCATCATCACTACCATGTGTAGTTTGAGGTTCACAACGCTGGCACAGTTTTTGAAGATCATGCTATTGGTTGATATTGGTTGATGTAAACATATTTGACTACTTCCTGTGTTGTTGTTCCCTGTTCATTCTATTGCTACTTACTGCATCAAAACTAAGATCAGGAATTGCACCTTCTTTCTTTCTTTCTTTTTTTTTTTTTGCCTTTTTGCTGTTCCTTACTATGACATACGCAAATGCATAAATTTTCAAGAAAGTGTAGGATTCTGTTCCATACTTTTTCCCAGAAGCATTTCCCAACACTATAATAATATTAAATGTTTGTAGTTGTTAGATCAAATTCTATCCTAGTATCATATGTTGTGTCAATGATTTTGAGCTTTTTTTCTTGTATATATCATTCTATTTCACGATATTTTTGATTGCCAGCAATTTATTCTACAATTAATCAGTTATTTCCTTCCGTAATCAGGTCATTGTGTGCAAATCTGTCGGCGGCAAACTGTTACAAATCTGAGCATCTAAAGAAACCAGAGAACTGGGCACTAGGTATAGTATAATATGTATATTTTAGCACTTGTTTTTTTGGTAAACGATTTCTTTAGTTTGTTGGGAGGACTTATGTATGTTTAGTTTGAAGTTCTAAAGTAGCTCAATAATGTGCGAAGTTTCTGAAGAACACACTACTTTAATGATCACAAAATATCAGTTGAGCAACAGTAAGCACATGTTTTGGAGTACTCTAGCAAATAACATAGCTAGTTTACTTTTATCTGTTTACTGTGTAGAAGATGTTAGATGGTTTGTACTCTATTTTTAAGTTGCACCACAGAAATGAATCGTTACATTTTTTGTTGGATGAAAATAATCTGCATGAACAGAGTTAATTTGTGGTTAGCAAAAATTTTAGCACTTAGTTGTTGTCCTTGACTGATTGATCACCTTTCTTTTGTCCCTATTTATATGTACTAGTTTTCTTAACCTGACAAATATAATATTCTTGATGACAGTTGAGAAGGCAAAATACATATACATTGCTGGATTTTTCCTTACGGTGTCTCCTGATTCTATCCAGCTAGTTGCTGAGCATGCTGCAGCAAATAACAAGGTAAATTCATATTAATATGAAAGTGCTCTTTGAAGTTGTTGTTTTAGTTTGATTGACCAATGCTATTTTTAGGTGTTCCTGATGAACCTCTCTGCTCCCTTCATCTGTGAGTTTTTCCGTGATGCCCAAGAGAAGGTTCTCCCGTAAGTCTTATAGTCTGTAACATGATGCTCAGTGCCTTGAACTTCATTCAAGGCTGCATATAGAAACTCACTGAAAAACCAGAAAGCAGTGCCTATCCTAGTCTAGACATTTTCCTATGTATTCAACATGCTAATCTTCCAGACTCAAAACTTCTGTAGTAAACTTGAAGTGCCTACTGATGTGCTTTGCTGTCCATGCATTTTATGGATTCTAAATCTATTTTTGAATATATGGTTGCGACTTGTTGCCAATATATAGGTATTGTGACTACATCTTCGGCAATGAAACTGAGGCAAAGATCTTCGCCAAAGTCCGAGGATGGGAGGTGATTACAGATTATTAAGTCTTCTATACTCCTGTAATATTTGCCTTTGATGATTGTGTTGCTGATTAATTACCTGTGATAAATTGTAGACTGAGAATATTGAGGAGATTGCTTTGAAGATCTCTCAACTTCCTTTGGCTTCAGGCAAGCAAAAGAGGATTGCTGTGATTACTCAAGGTGCTGATCCAGTGGTTGTTGCTGAGGACGGGAAGGTATATGCTTTTTATCAGTTTGATTTGATGCTAAACTTTTATAACATGACATATGTGCTATTTTAATTGTTAAGTGATTGCTTGACATATGCTGAGAAGCTAGTTTCAATCAAATATTTAGTTTTTTTGCACCTTTTTTTGTTAAGTATACATGCCTTTGCCCCTGATGGACATGCAACAAGACAGTATAAATTCCTTCTGTACATGGTTGCTTACAATCTTTTTCCACCCCTTTATATAACAAACCTCCTTGCACTTATGGTTCGGCTTGGTATCTTTGATGCCCTTTTGGAAACTAAGTTAATTTCATAGTGGTTGTTTGCTTCCCCAAAGATTTTTCATCTGTAGTGTTTTTCTTCTATCTATGAATGAAGAATTGATATCTGCCATCTTAAGTGTTTTTGTACAAGCTGTTAAGTATGATGTACTAACTATTATGTTGATAATAGGTGAAAACCTTCCCTGTGATCCTATTGCCCAAGGAGAAGCTTGTTGACACCAACGGCGCAGGTACATATTTCTTTTGTGTTAAGAGTTAATTTACGTTCTTGGTTCAAAAGAGTTTCTCTATTTTCAACTTTTTTTTTTCTCAAATGCTAGTTGCTTTGTTCTCTAAAAAAATATTCCAAACAATGTTTAACTATGGAGGTATTTTATGAAAACTGAATGTAGGCCGTAGGATATGTTTTTCCCCCATGCTTGGTCTGACTCAGTACGCTCTGGTAACCTGCAATAAATGGGGAAAATATGTACAACAGTACAAGCTTTCTACAACACTAGTACTGCAACCTAAAATTGAAAATGACCAGCAAATGGATTTGAACTAACACTAGTACTACAACACTAGTACTACAACACTAGTACTGCAACACTAGTACAGGCTTCTTGACATTTTATTTTATGTTCCTGATAATAAATCCTCATTGCTCTTAGGTGATGCTTTCGTTGGAGGCTTCCTCTCACAGTTGGTTCAGGGCAAGAGCATTGAAGACAGCGTGAAGGCTGGTTGCTATGCTGCGAATGTTATCATCCAACGCCCAGGCTGTACTTACCCGGAGAAGCCTGACTTCAACTAGTGCAAAAACTGAGGCACGTTATGAGAGGGATCGTTATAGGCACACTTATTCTTAACCACTGCGTGGTTCGGTGTGTACACACCCTGTATTCTTCTGAGGCTTTACTTCCGATCCGGCCAATATTTTTGCCGTGATATTTGTCCTGCAACTATGAACGTCGCCAATGACGCTGTATAAGGCATGGTTTGCCACCATAGTCTGTTGCTTCGCTTATGCTTCAAATTATCTTGATCGCATTTTGCTTTGTTTCTATCATCAGCGTTGGCCTAAGAACATCTTTGAGTTTCTAGCATGCTAGCACCAGACTTGCCAAGTCGAAGGCCCATCTTGGAAAACAACTGGCTGTTTCCCTCTGAATTGTTTGTGTTGTCATCGAGCAATCCAATTACCAAACTCAGTGTTTGCTTTTCATAAAATGAGAGTTCTGTGTGGTGACTGAATGTTATAGGCCTTGTGCTTATATAAAAAAAGAAGTACAATATTGGGCTTGTAGTTTGTTTGCAAGAATCTGACAGCTGTGCTCTGGGAGTAGGAGCTTTTATTTTATTCAAGCGCTACAAATAGCTGGTGGGTGGGAACTCTCGTAAACTGTAAGCAACTAGTGACTTGTGCACGCCCATGCGCGCGGGTTCACGCCATGGATACGGTGCTCGAACGAAGTAATAGTTTGACCACCGATATTTCATCAGGCATGTGCTAGATGGATGAACACAAATTATATATAAGAAACAAGGCAGATAGATGAAAGAGTGCTTGATGGATGAACACATTATATCAGATAGTTGAAAGAGTAGCTAATATTATAGAAGAACGGTCAGCATCATCCAACCGTTAACTCTAGGAGATGGCACAACATATATATAACAGATGGCCGCAACCATGGGAGGCAGCACAACATAGAGCAATGCACACCACTAAAGTCATAGCAGTAGATGATGAGCGCTAGCCCCTAAAAAAACTGTCGGCTGCTTGAGAGGCTTCTCTGGTTCCTAGCATCAATAAAGCTTCCAACCTCGATTTGATTCAGAGTTGCAGGCTGGGGAGCAATCTGTTTAGATCATTTAAGTGGAAGCCAATGCATGTCATGTAGGTCTAGGTAATGTGAAGATGGTCTTTGGATCTGTACCTCTGACAAAGGAAACTGTTCTGAGGAGCTGCTGTGTTCATGCACACTCAAGCTCCTGATTTGCTGCACAATAGATGGCAGAACGATTAGTCCATGGTATTTAGTTCCCGGAATGATTCATGGTCCACTCCAGTGGAAGAGACTCTTGTGTTCGCTCTATCCGCCATGCAGTGAGCATGCTGCTGTATTGGAACATGGTGATCCCAGAACCTAGTTTTCCAAATAGGAAAACATGTATCAGTAATAGGAAAAGTAGAGATTTTTCTAATCTATAAGGATATACTGCACAATTAAGGATTTCAGTTCTGCACATGATAACGCGCTATCAAAGCACATGAGTCATATATATTTGAAGTTTTGCCGACTATACCATACTAATATTTTGAAACACGCAACAATGCAAAGCAAGGGCACTGGACCTTTAATGTTTTTATAAAAGCTGCAACAAACAGTATGACAACATGTTTTGCCTTGAAACACAATGCAATGCAGAGAGGCACTGGATTTTTAATGTTTTTATAAAAGCTCCAACAAGCAGTATGACATGTTTTGCCTCTACCTCATTAGAGGCATTGCTGTGGCCTGATAGAATACATGAAAGCACACAAGCTATCAGTGTATCTACTATATCTTATAAAGGTAAATAGGATAGCTCCAATACTAATCGACTGATATCAGATGAGTACTTACAGGCTGGTAAAATAATGGAGCTATAGCCTACTGATTACTCAATACTCTCCGAATTCCAGTCATTTGTGCTTCATTTTATTATCCTTTCCTATCTATTCAGGGTATGAACAATCTAAGGGGTCATTACAACCAATTTGTACTACTGATATGTCAACATCAGAGAAAACAAAGCACACATTATCACAGGTAGCCTACTGATTACTCAATACTCTCCGAATTCCAGTCATTTGTGCTTCATTTTATTATCCTTTCCTATCTATTCAGGGTATGAACAATCTAAGGGGTCATTACAACCAATTTGTACTACTGATATGTCAACATCAAAGAAAACAAAGCACACATTATCAGCTTAGAGCATATGGCTTACAATTTTGAAAGGGTTGGAAGGGACCTTCAGGCTATCTGAGATCCTCTACCCACGACCACTGAGATCATCAAATAAACCATGCTTAAAGACAATTTATTGTTTCAGGTTAGCATAAATAAAAGCTCAGATAAGCGATAACCACAATTTTGCAAGGTGAAAAGCTAAAGTAGTAGAAAATTTAAGGGAAACTATAATGAAAATACAAAATCTGAACACATTCAGTAACCGTAGCCATCCATCTAAAATGTGCTCTAAGATCTGCTTTGCTCAAGCTTTGATCAATAAGGCGTACATTGGGCTGTAGCTATTAACACATCACTGGGAGACAAGCTATACAATCTGATTCAGTTATATGTAAAACTACAAATTTATGCCTGAATAAACCTAGAATGCAATTTTATAAACTTCATAGTAAAGCTCACATGGACATTGTTAGAGCCCATGTTTTATAAGCAAATAAAAAGATGTCATATATAATTTGCATGGGCCAGCAAGACAGGTATTTTGTAAAGAAGAAATTGCATCAAAGCAGAAAATGCTAGAGAGAATCAAATTGGTATCTAACATGATGACAGAGAAAGAATGTGTAAATAAGCAAGCATAGGCACCATAAAACTAACCGCTATGTCTGAAACAAGGCACTACATGTGTAGGTTTGGCATAATCATGACATATCCAAGCTTGACAGCACGTTGTTGCTAAACTGTTTGGCTATTTCAGTTTGGGAATAACTGTAGAACCAATGCTGTTGACACTGGATCATACTTGGTCTACACAGTTTCCTCGGGCAGAGGCTACTCCACACAAGTGAGCTTGTTTGCAGGAACAAGATTTTTGTCGTCCACAACACTGGAAAAATCAAAACAGAAAGAAACATAATTTTAGTCAGTCCAGCTACGATTTGGGCGAAGGTTCTGGCAGACCACAACATATTGTCTAATCTTAACTACAAACAATCAGTGGTTCAGTAATTCACTACATTCTCTTGACCACATCAAAAGATAAGCAAAAAAATCCATTCTACTTGCTACTGACATCTCATATAATCGCCAACATGCCAACTGAATATGTAAATGAAAAACACACAATAGCTGGACATCATATTCTCTAATTGTGAACTACAACAATCAGTGTTTCACTAACTCACTACTCTTTACCACATAAAAAAAATATTGTGGAATCGAGACAATTAACAAAAGTGAAATTGATTGAGGCTAACACAAACCAAAGTGCTTCTATCTGATGAAATTATTATGGGATCAGACAATTAAGAAAATAGTCCTGCCTCACAAATGCTTCTATCTGATCTGATGAAACTATTGTGGAATCAGACAATTAACAAAATAGTCCTGCCTCACAAATTTGTGGAATCAGACCAGCCAGCAGCTGGGCAGCACACAGACCAGGCCAAGATACTAAATGTCAACTGTCAACCCTAGAAAATCTCCATCCTCATCTGGAATGAGGGAAGAAGAAATAGAGCACACCATGGATTTACAGAAGAAGCGATCCATTCACAGATCTACGAATATGTTAAATTAATATGGACATGGGGATAAGGATTAAGGGGGGAATCATGTGTACCGTGAAAAATAAAAAGCAAAATTTGGGGAAAAAACACACCTGTCACAGATCGAAGGTACACATGTGTTCACGTTGCAAGAAAACGAACGGATCTGTTGATATGTGCATCAGCAAGTAACAGATGGAGAGATGGGGATGGGGACTAAGGGGAAGCACCTTCCTTTTCTTGGATGAATGAACGAATCCCTCAACCTGTAGTATAGATAATTAGAAGAATACTGCAATGGGACCAATAGAAAGGAGAGGAATGGTCTTGCTTCACCTGGGAGACGCCATGAAGTGAATGGAGTAGAGGGGACTACGGCAGAGCCACTCGAGGCCACAACCGTTGGGGTCAATGGTGCTGCGCCGGACCAGCATCTGTCGCGGATCGCCATTGTGCCACCCAAGCCCACCGTGGGGAGCCGGCCGTGGAGGATGGGGAGGGGATTGGACAAATCCACGGCGGCGCGGCGCTGTGCCCCAAGAGTGTCAACGCCAACTCGCCCTTGCCCAGACCACGCTCGTGGCCGCCCGCGCGAGGGTGGCGTCCCGCAGCGTCGCCGCTTGCCATAGCCGCCGAGCCGGGCGCACTCGCCCGCGCTGCGCCGCCGCCGCCGCGCCGGGGGGCGGCCTTGACAAGGCTCGGGTCTCCTCGCCAGGGACACTTGCGCCCGGTGCCACCCCTAGCGCCGCTGAGAGTGAGAGAGAGCGACGGGAGAGAGGGGAGGGAGAGGGAGGACTGGAAGAGGCGGCTGTGGCTGGGAGAGTGAGGGGCAGGGTTAGGGCTAGGGTTGGAGCTGATATATATATATGATGCAAAGAATGCAGCTGCACCGTTGGATCGAGAATCCGAGGGTAAAAAAAAATTTGAACGACGTGGACACCCTGGCTGCACGTTTTGGCCACAAGCAGTTTTGTCTTTAGATTCGCAACGGGCCCCACGGCTTAGCCGCTGCAATACGTCCTATGATGTATTCTACCAGAAGGGCAGCGACGGTGACGAGCTCGCCGCCGTTGCTGAGCTGCTTGACATGAGAGTAGGCGGTGCACTGGCAGCCCAGGTAGAAGAGCATGTCCACCCAACCTCTGAAGATCAGCTGGAGCACGTCGTCGCCGGTCAGCGAGCACGTGGATGACCGATCCTGGCTGATGAGTCTATCGCCCAGCCGAGCTGCCGTGATAACCATTGCCGAATCACTCCTGCCTCTTACTTTAGTAGTATCTGTAAATCCCAGGTAGTATGATCCAGGGTCGTTCAATGCGTTCCCGAGACGCCAGAGCGAGGCGGCGAGGTTGTCGGCTGATCTGTGATCAAGAGCAGGCAGGCGTGTCCAGTCGGCGAACGTTCTACTGGACTCGAGCAGCGCGTAGCACATCTGAACGTAGGCGCTGCGGGCGGCAGGGCGAGGCATCACGTCGGGGCGCGCGGCCAGGAGGTAGAGCATGTAGCCGGAGAGCGCCTGGACCGCGTCGGCACGGCCGCGCCACCGTGCCTGCTCGCCGTCGTCGTCGTCCTTGTGTTGATTCCTGTACCAGCAGAGGTAGATGTCGGTGGCGACGTGCCAGACGAGCAAGCTCTCCTCCACGCTCCAGCTCAGGGCCTTATGCAGTCCCCATCTCTCCATCGCCTGCCGACCCCATGGGTTGACGACGTCACGATCCGGGCTCGACAGTCACGCGCCCGCAGCAGCAGCTGCTTGACCATCTGCTCCTCCACGAGCGCCGGGACGGGGACGGACGACGAGCAGGCCCACACGCTCCACGCGTCCTCCATCCCCATCCATCTGGCAATCTTGCTGCTTCGTCTGGATGCCATGCTGCGAGCACACAAGCTAAGCAGGCCGAGCTGCCCCATGGAGCGCGACCAGCCGCCCCGTCGCCGGTCCGCGGCATGGACGAGCAGACGGAGAGACAACACTGCACGGGCAAGCAAATGGCAGTGATCGATTCCCCAGCGGTTGGAGAGGAGCGCGTAGGTCCAGCTGGAGAAGAGAAGCCTCACCACCGACACGGCCTCCAGGACCAAGGCCCCAACCAGCAGCGTATTTGTGACGCCCACATCTAACGAGCTGTAGCGCGAGCCCTGGTTACGAGCATGATGATCACGCAGCAACAGCAGCTGGAACAGCAGAAATGAGACGGCGATGGCCAGCAGCGAGGCGACGCGGACGCAGAGGCCGTACCAGGTGTGCAGCACCTCGGCCTTGGTGTAGAAGACGTCGTGCATCAGGGAGAGCTGCATCTCGGCCACCCTGTATGCATCCTCCCCAGTGAGGTCTGTGCGCAAGCCTTCGATGGGGAACGCGCCCTCGGCCAGCAAATCCTTCGGAAAGATCAGGAGCTTATGAGCGATCAAGAGGATGGCTTCCGAGTTCATGGCGCCGCCCGTGATCCTGGTGAACTCCACCCGCACCGACTGCTGAAACCGCAGCTCAGGCCTCTCGCCGCTGCGGTAGTTGGAGCTGCTGCCGGTGGGGCTGCTGCTGGCGCGCTTGAGGGCCCACACCCTCTCGCCGTACCGGACGAGGCCCACCACGAACAGGAGCACGGCGGCCCGCCGGAGCAGAGGCGTCGTGGTGCCGAAGAGGACGGAGGAGCTGTAGAGGACGTAGGCGGTGGCCGCCACCTGCACGGAGAGCGTCTGTAGCTGGCGCAGCCACAGCCGGTTGTCCTCCACCGCGTAGGCGGTGATGTTGTCCTGCCCGCCCAGGTGCAGCAGCAGGAACGGTGCCCAAAACACCACCAGCTCCTGCTCCGGCAGCCGCCGCCCGGCCAGGGACATGTGCCCGAGCACGTAGATCGCCGTCGTGTCGGCCAGCATGTACGCCGACCACGTGAAGAACCTCAGCACGCCGGAGTCCACGCGCCGCCGGAACTCCGCCAGGACCAGGAGCGTCACCTGGAGCGTGAAGCTGAGCAGCACCAGCGCCTGGATGCCCCACTCTGTCCATGCGTGCGTCACCACATCTGCTGCTGTCGCCATAGAGTGGTTTCTCCTTCTTCTTATGTAGCTTCTTTGGTCAATAAATTCTGAAATGGTTGGTTTGGAAGAAATACAAGCGTCTTCTTTTTTTTCTCGAATATGTAAAAGACTTACGCATCTTTATAATTAAGTAGAAGAGAGTGTTTTACAACGATACCGGGGTGGAAACAAGATTTTAAACACGCTCTACCACCTTCGGTAAGAACCAACAAACATAAGCCAACAGGAGAAAAGAAGAGGCCCCCCGCCACACCAACAACACAAAGGTTCAAGAGGGCAAGCAGGAGCAGGACTCAACGTCGGAGGAGCGTCGTGGGCGCATCAACGGAACCTTCAAGAAGGGGGTGACGCCTGCAGACGCCAATTCCGTTGGGACATGCACCCTAGGATCTTTCGTTCTCGTGTTTGCTCCGGCAGCGGGGCTCGAGGAACAGCGGAGATGACGCCTTCATGAAGGTGATGACGCTCCTCACCACCGTCGCCGGCCCTAGGCCCTCGGCCTGAGGACATGGTTTTCACCCGCGCTGCCCTGGGTTCCCGCTGCCGGCAGTGACGTCGCTGGATTTCTTCGTGGTGTCCGCCGCCAGTGCCTAACAATGGAGTGATTGTGGTGGGAGGGGGGGGGGGGGGGGGAAGCAAAGCGAATTGCCGGCGCATGGGTACTGCCAGGTTGGTCGTAGCTGTAGGGTCGAGATGGACTAGAGGGGGGGGTGAATAGTCCTTCCTAAAAACTTACGCATCGGCTAACCGAAACAAATGCGGAATTAAAACTATCGGTCTAGCCAAGACTAACCCCCACTAACTACAACTCAAGTAGCACCTTGTAAAAGATGCTAAACAAGAAGCAAGGTGCTAAACTAGCTAGTGCTCACTTAAACAATTCTAGCTTGCAAGGTCACACAAACCTAAGCAACTAGTATTTTGGGAAACCGGGGAGCACCTACACAATTCTAATGAGCAAAAGCACAAAGCCAAACCTAAGCTCACTAGATGCTCAAGGACAAGGCTACGCAAGCCAAACCCAAGAGCGCAATTCACTTAACTACACAAGCTAAGCACAACACTTACACTACTTCTAGCTACACAAGCAAGAAGATTCTCAACTAGCTACACAAGCCAAAGAGCACAAGAGCAACTACTCAAGCTAAGCAAGAATATAGCAATGTAAAACAAGCTTGAGCTAGAGGGGATGCAAACCACCGCGAAGAGTGGACACATGAAGTCACGGCGATGGCGAATCGCCGGGCGTAGAGACCAACCACCTGCAAACAAGCTCAAGGGAGGTCGAAGCCTCACACACAAGAACAAGGAGGTCGAAGCCTCGGTAATCACAAATCGACACACGATTTTTCCCCTGGTTCACTTGGTCGCCACCAAGCTACGTCCAGTTGTGGCGATGCACCGACTTGGTGATGAAATGGCCGCTCAATTTGGCTCACTGCCAAAAACCCTTCCGGGGAGCCCCAACTCCAGTCAACACAAGACCGGGATCTTCCAAGCCACGCTCAACTAGAGTAGCCAATTCGCGCACACGCGGCGAAGGCTCAAGAACCCCTCAAAAATCCTCCTCCGGAGCACCGCACAATCTCCACGGGTGCTTCAATGGAGTCTCTTGCTACCAAGCCGTCTAGGAGGTGGCGACCTTCAAGAGTAACAAGCACACCGGCTTACAACACGATCACCTAGTGCCACTCGATGCAAAACTCTCAATGCAACGCACTAGAATCGCTCACCCACTCGATCGGATGATCTCTATCAAGCACAAGTGAGTAGAAGGCTCTCCAAGCACTCTCCAAGGTGGACACCAAGTCCCCAAGGTGCTAAGCAACCTGCCATGGCCGAGCAAGGAAAGTATTTATAGGCCCAAGTGCCAAACTAGCTGTTGCCCACCACGAGCAGGCAAAACACTGCACCGGACGCGTCCGGCGCCCTCTGCCGCACGAGCCCAACGGTCGAATTCCCGCGTCCGCCGCTGAAGATTGCTGAGCGTCCGGCGCCGTCCCTCGGACGTGTCCGACGCCCGCGCTGCCTGGAAGCCTCTCTGTGCCGCGTCCGTTGGCCAGCTCCGCGTCTGGGGCGATGCGCCAGCCGCGTCCGGCGCCACGAACAAGCTAGCCCTGCCACGTGCCACGCACCAGCGCGCTGAACGCCGTACTGCCCCGAGGCAGCGTCCGCCGGACCATCGCCAGCCGCGTCCGTCGGCATTGAGCGGGCGAGGGCTGAGCAACGACCGAGCCCGCCGGACGCCGGCCCCCAGCGTCCGACGCTGGCCAAGGCGCGTCGGGCTCCCCGCTGGGAACCTTTCTGGACCGCGTTCGACGCGAAGCCAGCGTCCGACGCCCTGCGTCGGTCGCGTCCGACGCATGTAAATCCCCGATTTATAGCCCGTCGAAAATGCGATCTTCTCCACCATGCTATCCAACAAGTATACCAACTTGAGCTCCAAAGATAGCATGTTTTCACCAAGATTTTGCATCCGGCGCAATAGGACCCAAACCCATCTCAACCCTGCAAACACCACCACCTTTGCAAATGTGCCAACACCACCAAGTGTACATCACCATGTGCATGTGTGTTAGCATTTTCACAAACATTTTCAAAGGATTTTCTCTTGTTCTCACAACGCCACTCGATCCTAGCAAGTCGCAATGTTAGATCGCTCAAGTGGCACTAGATGACCGATATGCAAACAAGTTTGCCCCTCTTGATAGTACGACTATCAATTCTAAATCCGGTCATCAACTTCTCTACACTCCTCATGACCGGTGAAATGAAATGCCCTATAGCATACCTTTGCCTTGCGCATTTCCATTTCCACCGTCTTCCACCAACGTGCCAATGCAACACATGCACCGACACGACCTCAAGATGATATGATCCATTTCATATCATCATGCAACCTTTACGGTCCATCGATCTTGATCTCACTTGCTCTTCACCACCTCATGGTCCATCGGAGCCAAGTCTTGCTCGAGCTTCACCCTCACTAGGTCCATCGCTCCACTGCCTCAACTTGTCCTTCACACACCCTCCGGTCTCGAGCCAAGCCTTATCCTGATCTTCACCATTGGTCACATGACTCCATGTCATGTCACATATTCAATGAAGCTCCTTCATCTCATAATCACCTGTGGACTAAACCCCTGTGTATTTCTCATAAGTACATGTTAGTCCACCTAAGTTGTCACTCAATTATCAAAATCAAAGAAGGGACCTTTCAGTAGCCCACCGCTCACTGCCGGAGCGGGAGGGAGCTCAGTCGACTGCTGGTCACCACCGCAGCACTCACCCTGAGTGCTGGCGGGAGGGCGCCACCAGAACAACCAAGGCCCACCGCCCACTGCCCAGGGGGGGGGGGGGGGGCAAGGCACGCAAGTGGGAGCACTGGCCCCTATCAAGGGTGCGGGGAGCGAACCACCGTCGCAGAAACACGGGAGGGGAAGAAGGGGAGCAGTGCGCTCGAGGACCACCGTCGTGGCCTACTCAGGCACGCCGGAGTTCTGGGCGGGGGCCTCCCCGCCGCAACGACCCCGGCCGAAGCTCCCTGCCTGAAGGCAAGAGGTGCGACGGGCGCGGGGCGCACCGAAGCAGACTGCGGACGGAGCCTTCGAACGCGCGCTCCCTGCCTCCCTTGTTGAAGACGATCAGGGTGGGGCGTCCCGCAGCCCGCCCCAACGGGCGAGCCAGATCGTCACTGCTGGCCCCGAAGGAGGCTGCCGCCGGTGGGGAGGCCCCGCCTCTACCACCGTCGACCCGCCGCCATCGCACGAGCACGCAGCGCGCGCCCGTCGGCCCGCGCAGGGGAAGGGGGCCAGAACGGCCGCATGGCGTCGACCGGGTGCAGGCGGCGGCAACAGCGGTGAAGCAGGGCCCAAACCTGGGCATGGCGGCGCTGCTGGCGACCATCTCACCCCAGCCGAGGTCACCCCAACCTCGAGGCTGGGGGGTGGCCAGCCCCAGCGACCATGACGACGAGGAGATCGGGGAGGGGCGCCGTCGGCGGCCGGCCACCGACCAGCCCCCGCCTGCGCCGGCCACAACCCGCCCAAGGGGTGCCGGCTGCCCGCCACCGCCAGGAGACAGCGCGCGAGCGCACGCAGGGATGGCTGGCCGGCCCGTAGGGCGACACGCCGGCCCCGGCTGCCTCGACCCCAACCCCCAACCACGCGGGGAGGTGCCGGCGGCCGTCCCGCCGCCCACCCCGAGGGTGAGCCGGGCTGCCCGCCGCCGGCCGGCACCACCCGCCCTGGAGGTCCCGAGCGCCGAGGAATGCGGCGGAGCCCTCCCCGCGTCAACCCCGCCCGAGGAGCGAGCTCGGGGGAGCGGAGGGCGCGCCATGCTCGAGCCCCCAACGGCGGCGGCGGGAGGGGGCTAGGCGCGACCCGGCACCGAGGACCGTCCGGGCCCCGAACCGCGAGATCCGGCCGCCGGGGGGGGGGGAGGGGGCCAAATCCGGCCGCGCCGCCGGTGCCGGAGGGATGGGGGGGATAGAGAGGGGGACGGGAGGAGGACGGGAGGACGGGAGCGGCGGCCTGGTCGCCGCCGCCGCCGGTGAGGAGCGCGGCGGCGGCGGCCGACCGCGAGGGAGCGGCGGTGGCTAGCCCCCCCCGGGTCGCCCGCCGTGAGGGAGATGATGCGAGGGAGCGGGGCTGCAGTCCTCAAAAACTTCTTCTTTCGTTCAGAAGCGTCTTCTTCATTTTCAATTTCCTAGCTTCATTCTTTGCCCTACTTGTGTCAAGCCGTTGGTCTAGTTCCACAATGTGCCATAGGAATTTGTCATTTTCTAGCATATTCAATGTAGTATTGTTCTACTCAACTACATTTCCAAATTTCTAAAGCGGTCTAGTATTTCAAAAAAAAAAAACTCCTTGTTAGTGCAGTGTAGTTACTTTCGAATTGAATTTGTACCAAATGCATACAGTATTTGGGCAATAGTATTGTCGAATTAGGTAAGTAAAAGTAAATGCACTGAAAACAAGCAGAAAACTTTACTTATAACTGGATGATGTACAACCGGTGAAAAGAAACCGATCGATCAAGGTGATTGATATGATACGAGCACACACATATATAGTTGGACATCCTGCTTGGTGCAATACAGAACACAGGGTTAAAGGCCTGATTAGGATCGAATCGAACAAGATTGAGGCTCAAGTAATTGACCATCCGATACTTTATGGAAGCAAGCACGTAAAGGAAGTGGTAAAGAGATCTCCCTCTCTCTTTCTCTATCTTCCCCGGCCCGTGGAAAAAAAGTAAGTGTACATCAACTGAACATGGCTTTCTACTTTAAATCAACGGAATAAAGTGGATTTTTTTTTAGATAATGGATTTAAAATCCGGCCTCTACATCTGGGGACGTACACAGCCCAAAGTTACAAAAGCGAAAGAAAAATAAAAGAAAGAAAAGCTATAGTCTTATAGAATGACCAGGACAATATAGCAAAAATGCTTCGACCCTCTATTTGAAAGAGGGTGTCCTTGGCTTGCTCTTAATGCTGCAGCTGAGACCCAAGTGTCGTTGTGCAGGGCATGACTAGGAGTATGTGTGCTTGTGTCGATGCCTTCAAGAAGGTAAATGACATCTGCAGACGCCATCATCAACGAAAGGAAGAGTAAATTACAGCGACGCCTCCAAGTGGGAAGATGACGTCGTGCGTCATCGCCGTCGGCCCAGCACCGCTAGGCAGGGTTTTCACCCGTAATCCAAAGTCCTGCAAAAACACATCCAGCCAAACCTACATACAACAGATGTCGGAGAATCGGCAGGGTCTTCATCAGATGTCGCGAGGTAGCAAGAAGCGTGATGCGGGCGCGCGTCCGATGTGATGTCATAGACGAGCGCCGCGATGGTCGTACCCACGAATGGGTCGAGCCAGTACTCCCAGAGGTTCTCCCGAACGCAGTTGAAACGCCGAGAACGGCCGTGGCGTACACCGTGTACTCTAGGACGAAGGATGACACCCAAATCCGCTCAGCAGGGATCCGGCCGGCAGAGAGATCCCGGACGGGCACTTGGCCGGGACGGGAGGCCTAGGACGCGGCGGTGGTTGGAATGCCACCGCGACCCCAAGCCGAGGAGGCGGCACCGAGCTCGGGGCCATGCCAGGCCGACGAAGCCCTGCGCTGCCCCGCCCCTGAATCCACCACCCCAAGCCGGACCACCCAACCACGCTATAGATCCATGGAGGGGAAGGTCGGCTCCGACACGGAGGGGGAGGGGCGCCGCGCCGCCGTGGGATCGCGACGCGACCGCAGCTCCCGGAGCCACTCCGCCGCAGGATGAGCCGCGGCATGGTGAGGCCGGAGCGGGTCGCGAGGGGCAGGGTAGGGCCGCGCTGCCGCGGATCGGGGTTGGCCCGGCGGCCGCCGCAGTGGATCGGGGAGGTGCATCCAGCGCCGTCGCGGGTCACGGATCACGGCCTGGAGACACGCGATCTGCCACCGGAGCGGCGGAGAGGCCGGAGGTGAAGGAGAGGTGGGGGGGAGGAGGAGAGGTGGAGACGCCGCCTCACGAAAACTCGGCGAGGACGGCCCAGCCGTCGCCCTCGAGCCGTCCGCCGGGTTGTGCCGTCGTTGAGCTCCGGCGACGGCCGGGGAGGCGAGGGGAGGGGGCGGCGGCGAGTGGCGGCGCTCCACGGAATAAAGTGGATGGGCGCAAGATTTTTGTATATTAAAACAGGGAAGAAAAAAAGACAAGAATTTCCAAATGAGCCGAGCTAAGATTGTGCTTACAAACAGTATGGGAGGCCGATACACTTCGTACGAGGGATACATCCTGGAGACAATTTCAAAAGGAATTCTGAAGGCCACAGTAAGGCAGGCCAGCCCCTTCAGCTTCAGGACACGATCGCTGCGGGCTGTGGCTGGCAGGGGTAGGTCGCAACCTCCCAGGGGTCTTGCCATGTACTCGCTCCGTCCCAAAAGGAATAACGTTTTTGACTTCGAAAGATCATGTTTGACCGTTTGTCTTATTCAAAAAATTTATAAAAATATCATTTATTTTGTTATCATTTGTTTTATCATTAAAGATACTTTAATAATAACTTACCTAATTTATAATTTGCATAAATTTTTTGAATAAGACGAATGGTCAAACAAAATGTCTGAAAGTCTAAAACGTCATTCTTTTTGGGACGGAGTGAGTAGTTGTACAGCACACCTCAGTGTTTTATTTTTATAAATGAGAGTTCTGTGTGCCATTGAACATTGTTGGCCTTGTACTTAAAAAAACAGATATACATTATTGGGCTTGTAGTTTGTTTGCAAGATTTATATCGTGCAAGTGCAACAGGAAACTGTGTGCCATTGAGTAGCGAAGAATCACGAGCCATGCATAATTTCGGGGGCCTCCCGTAGCGTGGCAGAGTTCCGATCAAGGAGTGTCAGTCGTTGTATTGCTGAATAGAGCATCTCCAACAGTCTCCTAATACAACTCCCCCAATAAGTCAGTATGGGGGCAACCCAATACTGCACTTGATCGTGTGCTCAATTTGGCTGTCGTCCCTGGTTAATGTTAGTACTTAGGGGGTGTTTGGCACTGCTCCGCTCTTGCTTTTCTAGCTCTGCTCCATGAACTCCACAATAGAGCATCTCTATCGTGGAGTTTGTAGAGTAGATGGTAGTGTTTGGCACATAGCTCTGCTCCAGCTCCAGAAATAGGTTGTTTTTGTACACATGGTCCATCATGCCCCTGGGATTGACATTGCACTTGATATTTTACAAAATAAATAGAAAACAAATGATAGAACTACATAGTTTCAATTTTTGAAGAAATGTACCAGTCGACTTGTAGTATTCATTTTGCAAGAAATTAAAGCAACTAGTAATCTAAAAAAAAAGCACCTAGCATATAACTTAACACACTAGTACATCATATACGGCATCAGGCACCAAACTTGGCCAAAATCGATGGGAAGGGAATTGAAATCCGCAACAACGTGGGCACGAACAGCTCCACCGCAATGCATGACGGCTTGCACGTCGCAGCTAGCGCACTCAACGGTCTCTCGCTCCGAAATAGCCGAAGTGAGAAGTGACACAAGGTGCTTAATGAATGGCAAAGTGAGTAATTACCTTACAACTCCATGTGGAAGTATAAAACTTTAAAACGTGGAGTACCTCTTGAGGTGCTCCAGGAAAAACGTGGAGTTGGCCTCCAGCTCCACCTTTTTGGCAGAGCGGAGTTCCTGGAGCTGGGCGTGTTTGGCACTACGGAGCTGGAGCGGAGCTGAAAAAACGAGAGCGGAGCAGTCCCAAACACCCCCTTAGTACAGATTTCGTCTCCTAAAAAATGAAGAAGTACAAATCTCATGTAAAAAGGCATCAGCGCCCGTCCGTCGATAATCACAACTCACAAGGAACGACGATCGTGTTTGCAAAAGTGACAGCGACGTGGAACGAGCAATGCTTCACCAATGACACCCTGGGGAATGCTACTCTAACCAATTAACCTAACTTACTTTCCGTTACTGGGGAGTGAATTATTGCACGCCCACCGTCTCCGGCCGCTGCGCCGCGCGCCCACCGTCTCCGGCCGCCGCGCTGCCTCCTCGCGCACGCACGCCCGTGCCCTCGCTCGCCATCGCGCCGTGCTCGCGCCCCTGCGTGCCCGCGCACGCGACCCTGCTCGGGACGCTCACGTCGCACGTGCTCGCCACGGTCGCCGGGAAGGACTCCATCGACCTCGGCGTCAATCCTGCTTCCGTCCGCGGCGTCCTCTTGTTATCTCCTCTGTGATGTGAAGTGCTCGCCATCAGGCGTTTTCATTGATCAGCAGGCAACTCTGCGATGGTGAGCACCTTCACTGCACACCAAGTGTTTGGCTAAATGCTTCAGTCAACTGCAGTGAACCAACCATGGGATCCTCCTCGGATTTGGCTTCTCATTTGGACTTCAATCTTGGTCTGGAATTCCAAGATGAGGTTCGACGGCGCTACAAGTCTCCGGTACATCATCCTTATCCCACTCCCAATGGCTCGTTCTTCCTTCTGGTCACATTCCGTCGTTTCCTGTTCCGCCTGACTGAGGATACGGTTGCTCTGGCACTGCAATCCTGTTTGGGTGGCAAAGCTCTGGACTTTCATGTTCAATTCCTAAGCAACAATCATTTTCGGTTCTCGGTGTTCTCGAAAGATGTTGGCTTCTTTGTTTACAAACTCCGCAGAGTCATTACCAACATGTTTGATATCTATTTTCATCTTTGGAACAATGGCACACCCCACTGGGAACGTGAGAAGCATGCTTGGGAGATCGAGCAAGAAAGAGAATGGACAAAGGTCCTGTCGCGCAGTTCAAAAAAGGCTGCTGCTAAGGCTTCAAAATCCCAAAAGAAAGTTAGTTTTGCTAAACAGCTGGTCCAGCAGTCCTCTCCCAAATGCTCTCCTCCATGGCATCTCAAGTTTGGAGCCTTTACAGTTGAAGTTTCATGCAACGTCTCTGAACCTTCTGATCGTCTGGTTTTTGGGAATGCCAAGTTGAACTTTCACGCAAATCATGATCGTGTTCACCGGTATTCAGATCTTGAACAGCCACGGGACATGCAACCGCAGGGAGACATCACCTATTTTGAGCAGCCACAGGACATGCAACGGCAGGGGGACATCCTCGTTGCAGGCGATGCTGACCATTCAAAACTCAAGATCGTCTCTGGACCTTCTCAGCCTGGAATCAAGCACGATCGTGTTATTCGACCTGAGATGCAACAGTCCCGCAGCATGCAGTGGCCTGGAGAAAATCCCGGCACTAATGCTACAGCCTGGACGAAATCTTCGATCCATCTTTCAAATTCTAAACTTGTCACTAGGCCCCTTTGCTCCAGCTGTCTTAGTCCTGATCATCGCAGTGGCAAATGTCCTGGAAAAATTCAATGCTGGAAGTGTTCAAAATTTGGTCATGCATGGAAAGTATGCTCGTCACGTTCAATCCCTATTTTTATGTGGCAGCCAAAAATAGCTATGGATGGTGATCACACCTTGCCGCACAGCCGTATGACCCAAGCCAAACCCAATTTGCTGTGGACTCCAAAGATCCCTATATGCAAGGCAACTGATATCATTGATTCCCGCGTTCAGCAGCAAAATCAACAGCACCTGCAAGCAGATGACATCAATGGGGAAGCCATGTATGAGGCAGATGAGGGCTTTCTGAGAAGAGATGGCCCTGAATTATCACTAAATCATTTGTTTGATGGTGTTGTTGATGAAAGTAGCTCCTTGTCCAGTGATGCCATGTCTGCCCCGTTGGAAGATCGTGCTCGCTTTGCAGCTGCCCAACAATGTTATGCCAATGCTCTGATATTTAAGAAGAAGGATTTCCCAGATGATGTGTTTGTCCGAGGCTCAACTTCATCTGCACCCATTATCATTGATAGAAATGCAATGCAGCCTGCCCTCCTCCAACCAACCCCTGCTGCTATTACTTGATCTTCACGGAGCGGTTGCTCGCACCTCTGCTGATAGCAATGAAACCCAGTCTCCCGTTCAGAACAATTGTGATAGATCGACAAATTCTTCAGAATCAGCATGAAACCCCTGCAGTCACAGGGCTAGAGATTGTTCCATGGAAGCCATGCCCACATGCAATAGCTCTGGAATATTTCCCCATCATTATAGAAGCAATGCGCTGTACTGCAAATACTGCTGCTCCAAATCCCCAGTCCAACCAAAGCTCCGATGCAAACCAATCTGATGGGGAGAATCAGCCAGGTAATCATCAGAGTCTGCATACTGAATCTATAGCTACGACTGAAGAGAGCCAAGGTCTTTCTGGCCCAACAATGTTTGAATTTCAAACCAGTCAGATTGAGCCCAGCCCATCGCCTGCTCGAGGCCGAAAGAAGTCAGTTAGAGATTCAAATGTTGTATCTCTCCCACTGAGTATTGCTGATCCTTCAAGCCCACTAGTAGAAGCATCAGTACGGCGCAGCACTAGACTCAAGAGGACTGATGGTTTCCGTGCTTTGTCGAGATTAAACAAGGAACCAAGCAAGAAACGGAAAGTTTGTGTGATTGAGATCGATGAGAAGACAGGCAAGACAGGTCCGGTTTCATTGTCGTACTTCAAGGTGGGGATCAACTGTGGAGTCGCTCCTGGAGAGCTCTCCGAGGATGCGCTGCTGCAAGCGCCTTTTCCATCATCTTTTATCAATGAGTAATCGTAGCTGGAACATTTTATGTTGGAATATCCGGGGTGTTAATGCAGTTCAGAAATGCGATGCCATTAGGGAAAAAATTGAGGAGAGTGTTTGTTCTGTAGTATGTCTCCAGGAGACAAAACGAGAGCATTTTGATATGTCATATATTCGCAAGTTTGCACCAAGATGCTTTGACCACTTTGAATATGTTCCATCTGCTGGGGCCTCGGGAGGGCTACTAATCACGTGGAATAGTTCAGTTTTTGGGGGTATTGTTGTTGATAAACAGAGCTTTGGCATTACAGTACAGTTCACCTCAGCGCACAATGGAGATGTATGGTACTTAACAAACGTTTATGGTCCATGTGATGATCCTGCACGCACCGGCTTCATCAATTGGTTCAAAGCACATGAGATTCAGGATACAAGTAACTGGATATTCCTTGGTGATTTCAACTTCTACCGGTCTCTAAACAATCGCAACAGACCGGGAGGGAATTTAGCAGATACTCTGATCTTTAATGATGCCATTGGGCACCTAGGTCTCATAGAGTTACCACTGAAGGGCAGAGCATTTACGTGGAGCAACATGCAGTCAGATCCGTTGCTTGAACAACTTGACTGGTTTTTCACCTCGCCAAACTGGACCCTTGATTTTCCAAACACTGAAGTGCTACCTCTAGCAAAGATAACTTCGGATCATATACCGTGCAAAGTTGTGATCAGTACTCAGATTCCCAGAACAAACATATTTCGCTTTGAGAATTTTTGGGTCGAGCATGAAAATTTTCTGTCAACGGTGTTTGATAGTTGGAGGTCTACTGCTGAAAGTGCGCATTCTGCTAGAACTCTGTCATCTAAATTCAAGAAACTCAGAGTGGATCTCAGGAAGTGGAGTAGGAACTTGTCAAACTTGAAATTGCTCATTGAAAATTGCAATACAGTGATCGGTTACATTGATAGCCTTGAAGATGCTAGGCTGCTTTACAATCCTGAAGCAAATTTAAGAAGAATTGTCAAGAACCAACTACAGAAGCTGCTGCACTATAAAAACCTCTATTGGAAGAAAAGATACACGGTGAACCGAATCAGGCTTGGGGATGAGTGTACCAAATTTTTCCACAGTATGGCCACTATATCATATAGGAGGAATTCTATTACACAAATCCTAAACGAAGATGGACTATGGGTACAGGACCATGAAGGGAAGGCCGGGCTGCTATGGGCATCCTTCAAAAATCGCATGGGAGTCAGTACTGATCCTACCATGCTCTTTGACTTGCCCAGCCTCATTGAACCAGTGGAAGGACTGCAGGATCTTGCTCAGCCTTTTCAGCAGTCTGAAATTGACTTAATTGTGAAGAGAATGCCTAGCGACAAAGCACCGGGACCCGACGGTTTCAATGGCCTTTTCATGAAGCGATGTTGGCACATCATCAAAACAGATTTCTATAAGCTTTGTCAGGATTTTTACTTGGAGATAGCCAATATTGAGTGCATTAATAAATCCTTCATTACACTAGTGCCAAAAACGATAGCCCAGAAACAGATGGCGATTATAGGCCAATCTCACTCATGAATGTTAGTCTTAAGCTGATCACCAAAATCCTCGCTGACCGCCTTCAAGCGGTGATCATCCAACTCATACATCGCAATCGGTATGGCTTCATAAAGACTCGGACTATCCAGGACTGCTTGGCGTGGAGTTTTGAGTACATCCACCAATGTCACCAATCAAAAAGGCAGGCCATCATACTCAAACTAGATTTCGAGAAGGCTTTCGATACGGTTGAACATTCAGTAATCCTCTCAGTCATGAATCAATTGGGCTTCCCACCCAAATGGCTTCATTGGGTCCGCAGTATATTAAGTACAGGCAGCTCAGCAATCCTTTTGAATGGGGTCCCGGAAAATATTTCAAGTGTAGAAGGGAGTGCGCCAAGGGGATCCACTATCTCCTTTACTCTTTGTCCTCGCAGCGGAACTCTTGCAGATATTGGTGAACAAAGGTGCAAGTATGGGCCTGCTCAAGCCTCCAATCCCTCAGCCAACGGAGGACTTCCCGATTGTGCAGTACGCCGATGACACGCTCATGATAATGCAGGCTGACACTCGGCAACTCATATTCCTCAAGTCGTTACTAAACAGCTTTGCAGCTTCAACGGGCCTCAAAGTCAACTACAGTAAATCTCAAATGATCCCCATCAACGTATCAGAAGACAGGATGCAGTGTTTGGCCAGTACATTCGGATGCTCGGTGGGCTCTCTACCGTTCACGTACCTCGGACTGCCAATGGGCACTACTAAGCCACGCATGGAAGACCTCACTCCACTGATGGATAGAATAGAGGCGTCTCACAGGTTGCTCCACCTGGTTGTCCTACTCGGAAGACTACGGATGCTAAATTCTGCAATAACACCCATCGCTACCTATGCCCTTTGTACCATCAAGTTGCCTATTGGAGTTATTGAGAACATTGATCGAGCCGAAACGGTGTTTGTGGCGAGGTAACTCGAAGAAGAAGAGAGGAGGCAATCTGGTAGCATGGGAAGTGGTGCAAATGCCCAAAGACAAAGGAGGACTTGGAGTTATTAACCTAAGACTACAGAATGATGCGCTATTATTGAAACATTTGCATAAGTTTTACAACAAGTCAGAGGTGCCCTGGGTGCAATTGATCTGGTTTAGATACTACTCCACAAAAGTGCCACATGCTGCCCGCGAAGTTGGGTCCTTCTGGTGGAAGGACATGCTTAGATTGAATGGACTATATCGTACAATAGCCAGATGCTCAGTTGGGGACGGATCAACAGTATGTTTTTGGGAGGATGAATGGTCTGGCTGCATCCTTCAACATGTTTTTCCCAGATTGGCTTCGTACTCGAGAACTGATGGTATTTCTGTACTAGATGTGATGCAAACCGATGACCTTGATTCATTGTTTACTCTACCTCTGTCACACCAAGCGCATGAGGAACTAGAGCAAATGCAAGATCACATACAAAATGTGCCGTATGATGAAGAGGGGCGGGACGAGATGGAAACCGGTATGGAATGGAGATTACACTTCCAAAAAATTTTACTCTCATATTTTTCGGGACTTTGAGGCTCATCCCATCTTCAAAGAGATATGGCATTCTAGATGCATGCCCGAGAATCAAAATCTTTGCATGGCTAATCTTGGTGGATCGGCTGAACACAAAGACCATGCTAACCGGGAATATTCATGTGCACGATGATGATATATGTGTCATGTGTGGGACAAGGGAGGAGGAGACCATTGAACACCTTTTCTTCACATGCCCTTTTGCAATTCAGTGTTGGTCATCTATCGATATCACATGGAATCAGAATATAAACCTGCATGATCGGTTCATACAAGCCCGTCAAACTCATGGTCTACCTTTCTTCACTGAGGCTTCGCTTATTGCTGCATGGGAGATATGGAAAATGCGAAATGACAAGATTTTTGATCGGAGAAACCCGTGTCAAGCCAGATGGCTCTGTAATTTTAAAAACCAATGCTCTCTCCAGGCTCTTAGATTCAAGCCTGACCTTAGGTCAGCTTTTTGTTTTTGGTCAGATGCTTTTAGTTAATTACTCTATGTAAGTCCTCTCAACCTCTTTAAAATTTATAAAAGTTTTTTGACACTGTGGGGACCTCTCCCACAGTATTTGCCGTCAAAAAAACTTACTTTCCGTTGTACTACGCTGGGCGAACAGGCTGCTGAGATTTTGTTGGCCAGCAAAGCAATAGCCATGAAATCCATTTTTTTCTGAACAAAATTTGGCCGTCACATCGATCACACATCAAAAGGGTTTTGGAGTGAATAAGTTGCTGGTGCTCACTTTGTCTCGTCTCCTTGGCGCTCATGTTGTTATACGAAAGAAGTGCTTTGCAGAGGTGACAGACATGAGATGTGTGATCAGGAGAAGCACTGCGCCTGAATTCGATTTGCAACGAACGTGGCTGGCCGTGTAAAGAGCGAACCGTCGTTACCTGAGGTGCAGGCACCGAACTTCCTTTCTGTTCTGGTGTGACCTAGCTAGCATTATCATGTTCGCTGAGATTTCTACTTTACCACTAGTACAATTTGAGCGAGAATTGGTTACACATTGCATTCCACCACGGCAAGTCGGCAATGGCGAATTGAATCAAATGGACCATTGCTCCATCCCAAACTTGGGATTTTTTTTAAATTTAATCCTTTTTTAAACAAATAATCAAAAATATCCCCCGAAAAAATAATTCTATTTCGTATCCCTTTTGGTCGCGCCTAACCCGGCGCGACAAATACATTGTGTCGCGCCGGAAGGTCTGGCGCGACTGGCTTTCCACGTCAGCCCAGGGCGTTTGACCGCGCTCCCGTGGGCCAAGGCTGGGCCCCGCCAGTCGCGCCACATGCATCGGCGCGACTGGTGGGATCTAGGGTTTGTGCTGGGCCGGCCCATTTCCGTATGGACGTCGGCCCACCCCCTGTCGCGCCTGCGCACTTGGCGCGACAGTGGGAGTTAGGGCACGACCGACGCGCCCAACTCGTCATTTCCATCCTTTCCCTTCCCAGTCGCCAGACCCCGCCGCCGCCTCTCCGGTTCACCGCCGCCGGCACCGCCACAGTCCTCTTCCGCCGCCGCCGCCATTCACCTCCACGCCGCCGCACCCTCCGCCACCGCGCCTCCGTTCCGCGCCGCCCCAGTCGGGTCCGGGGAGACGGGTCCACGCCGCCCTAGGCGGCCCAAATCGCGGCCGCCGCCGCCGCCAATAGCCGCCGCCGCTGCCCCTCCTGCGCTCCCCGGTGGCCCCATCGGAGGCCGGCTCGGGCACGGCTGGTGGGCCGCGGCCAGGCTTGGAGGCAACCCGGCCTCCAGCCGCTCCGGGCAGGGGGTGGCCGCCGGCGACTGCCGGCCGCGTGCAGGCCCTTGCCGCCCTCCTAGGTCTCTTCCCCACCTTTCAGGACCCCTCCTGCTACGGTGAAGGTAGCATTTCCCTCTCCTGTCCCATGTCTAGTTTGTTTCTTTGTTTTGTTGTTAGTTAGGGTTTTAAATTTGGTGATTGATTGTGATTGGATCGTTTATTGACACAATCTGATGCGTAGAATCTGTTGAAGGTATAGTGTGTCTGTGGAATTGACCTCAGCATTGTATAGCATGTATGTACTTACTTGATGCATGGAGGAATTAGTTGTGCTGGTTTGGAGGAATATGATAGTGTCTTGTGGTACAGGAGGTGATGATGGGTTTGATTTGGTTAGGACATGTCATTTAGTTGAGTATGATTTGGGTAGTAGATTTAAATAAGTTGCATTTTGTTAGGAGATAGTGAAGTATGTTAGTATTTTTTTCATCCTTTTTGATATGTTATTATACATAATTATCTATGGTCCCCTATGGTTGTTGATGGTAGCATATATATTTTGTAGATGGAACGGTTAGTTTGTTGCTATTATGGTGGCAAAGTCAAAGAAAATGGGGAGTTTGAATGCATGAAAAAACATGTAGAGTTCTTTACTTGGGCCACCAACATTGGATGCATTGGTTAAGAGGTTTGGATGTCCAGTTAGTTTGCAAGGGAGATTTGATCGCGTGGCAAGGAACGACCACACTATGTGTTGATGCCACTCTCTTCTGAGGATGAATGGAAGGACTACGTGGATGTTGTGAAGAGTAGCAATGTTAGGTGCCTAGAAGTTGTTGTCTATAAGGGGTGTAGGGCTCCGGTTGATGCTTTGGATGAATGTGTTGATGTGGAGCCTGTTGAGAACCTTACCCAAGAGGTAGAGTTCGAACAAAGTCCAGTTAGAGAAGGTGACGGAGTTAGTGAAGACGGTGCAATCAGTGATGACTTCGACGAAGAAGGGTATTATGACGAGGATGCTATGTATGACACTATATCCGAGGGATCGGAGCATGAGGTTGAGGTGGTTGCCGGTGAAGTGGAAGGTGATGTCACGTCATACGATGGTATGTCGGATGATTTGTCTGATGATTTGTTGATGGGTGGCGACAATGGGTCGGACCATGCTAGTGAGGACGAAACCGAATGCCGTCAGGTAGGGTTTCATGAGTCCTTACGAGCCCCGGGGGACGGGTCATTGAGAATGGAGTTGAATGACGCGGAGAGAAGGATGTTGAGGGCCATCCATGTTTCGGTACCTTCGGTTCTGAATTACATGGACCTTAGTATGGTGGATGAGGCGGTTTGTGACACCGGGTTGTCGATCTTTGGAAGATGAGGTGCCCGAGACGAGGATATGGAGATCAAGAAGGGAATGGTGTTTGACACGCTCGAGCATGTCAAGTATTTTCTCGGGACTACGCCGTGAGGGTTCACGAGGCCTTACCGTGTGACTCACTGCGATAAGGCAAAGCGGTACACGGTCCCCGTGCAAGTCTCGTTGTGGTTGGGGAGTGTGGGTTCGAAGCCGAGGAACGAGAAATGGAGGATTCGCAATGTGGGGCCACCCCACGGTTGTCGGTCTTTGAAGGTAAAGAATGTGCATTCACAGAACACAGCTAGTTATCTCGGCCGTCGTATTGTTGCTGTGGTGAGGGCCGATAGCGACACATCTGTTTCGTCGCTCATTGAGACTATAAGGGGCTTCACTGGTTACAGAGTGAAGTACTCAAAGGCATGGCGTGCAAAGCAACACGCGATACAGTTGTTGTGGGGTGATTGGAAGGAGGCGTACAACCAAGTGCCTCGAATTCTAAGTGCCATGAAACACTTCAATCCTGGCCTTAGATGGCATTGCCATGTTGGAGGCATAGTGGATGACGTTGATGGTATTCTGAAGTCAATTCTGCAGAGGGTGTTCTGGTGTTTTCCGCAGTCAGTTGAGGCGTTCAAGCATTGCCGGCCCGTACTCCTTGTTGATGTCACATTTCTCACATGCAAGTACCGTGGGGTCCTGATGATTGCAGTTGGAGTTGACCCGGACAATCAGATTGTCCCATTAGCGTTTGGTTTGGCCGAGAGTGAGAATGATGATAATTGGTCTTGGTTTTTGAAGAAAGTGCGGCAGAATGTCGTCCGTACCTCTCGCAGAATTTGTATGATCTCTGACCGACATCACAGTTTGCTTAAAGCTGCGAGAGAGGAATTAGATGGACGGCCTCCACTTGAGCATCGGTGGTGCATGAGGCACTTTGCTGCCAACATATGGAGTCGGCAGAAGAAAAAGGAAGTTGTGCAGAAGTTGAAGTCTCTTTGTTGTTGTCGTACGAAGGAGAAGTTTGACAACAAACTTACTGAGTTGGATAAGCTCCTGGAGGACAGGGCTTATTATTGGTTAAAGGATCAGTTGCCGCAGAGAGAGAAGTGGGCTCTAGCATTCGATAAAGGTGGCCTTAGGTACGGCCTGATGACCACCAATTCTTCGGAGTCCTTCAACAAAGTGTTTAAAGGCATCCGTACAGTTTCTGTGTCTGGAATTGTGGAGTACTCGTTCAGGAAATGTAATGAGTACTTTGTCAATCGATGGAACAAAGCCAACCGGTGCAAAGAAACGTGGGGCAAAGCGGGTAGGAAGCATCTTGAGATCGCGGAGATGATATCTACCAACCAAGTTGGTGATGTGCATGGGCCATCAAGAATGGTATACAATATATACTCAGCTGGACGGACTACTCCTGGTGGCGAGAAGCACGGGGGTAGGAATTACAAGGTGGACCTTGAGAAGGTCGAATGCAGCTGTAACATTCCTCAGCTCTATCATGCCCCCTGCTCGCATGTCATCACCGCTTGCACATATAGGGGAATAGACCATGAAGATGAGAAGTTCATGTCTCCATTTTATCTCATGTCACACACTCTCCATTTTCAGTGTTTTCAAAATGTATTAAAAAAACAGCAAGAAATGTCGCGCCAAAGGTGGTGGCACGACTAGTCGCGCCAAACTCAAGCCGAGACCAGGGATGGACAGGGGAAAATGAAAGCAGGCTGTCGCGCCGAACCAGGCGGCGCGATTGGCTCTCGCGCCAAAGTTACCGGCGCGACAGGACCCCATCGAAAGCCCCCCTGGAAGAAAAATTCGCTGAAAATATTGAGTTTTAGCCAGTCGCGACACACCTGCTGGCGCGACTTGCTAAAACTCAATATTTTCAACGATTTTTTCCAGGGAGGGCCTTTAGACGGGGTCCTGTCGCGCCACAACTGCTGGCGCGACTGGCTAAAACTCAATATTTTCACCGAATTTTTCCAGGGAGGGCCTTTCGACGAGGCCCTGTCGCGCTGGTACCTTCGGCGCGACAGAGCTATATTTTTCTTTACCATTCTCTCCTTCAAGCTCTTCTTCGCCATTCCAACACAAATGCAAAGTGACAACCAAGACTAAATGAAAACATAAAATTGAGCATCTCCAAGGTCTTCTTCACCTTTAAATCTTACAACAAACAAGTGTTCTCAGATTAGTCTTACAACACCATTGATCATGAATTTAGTCTAACAAGCACAAACAACTAAGGGTACAATTGCCGGGTTCTGGCCTTGCAAAAGTGGACAAGCAACACCACAAAACATCAAACCACGACGCCTACTTTCCTTCCCCAGGCCACCCGGGCCAGTAGGGCAACTTCTCCCACACAGGTGGGCTCGGCGGGCTATGGTCCATACGGTCCCTCCACTCGTCGTAAGGCCCATCAAGGTCGGGGTCATACGGCTCGGGATCCTGAGGTTTGTCAGGGTCGGAGTTGCACTCATACTCGCCCTCCTCCTCCTCCTCCTCCTCCTCCTCCTCCATAGGAGCTGGGAGATGGCCGTCGTTTGGTGGTGAAGGAGGTACTACAAAAATATAGCAACTGTTATTTGAAATCAATGCAAGACGAACAAACAACTACAAAGAGAAGTTTTGACAATGCAAGTACTTACAGGCCATGCGATATAAATAATCTGGGATCTCCTTTATGGGCTTCCCATTCTTCTCACGCCATTTGTTCTCGCCCTCCATCTTCTTAATGTCTGCCTTTGCCTTCTGCCTTGCGGCATGCCTTGCATGGCTCTGCCTAAGCTCATCCCATGCATCGTAGCGTGCCTTGTTTTGGCGCCAAAAATGGATGATGTTCTCTTCCCTCAAAAGAGAAAAAGGCTTCCCTCTTCCACGCCAACTCGCCAATCTCCTCCTTCAAAATCCACTCATAGTCACCTAGAACATGGTTCCATGTATCGGGACCTGGGAGGTGAACACGGTACAACTGCCGGGTTCTGGCCTTAAAGCCATGCAATTTCTCCTCGAACTTCAGCATCTCCTCTGGTGTCCGTTTAATGGATTTATCTAACTTTAGGAACCTCTTTATCTCTTGACAATCTTTGAAAGCCTCCCACCTGCATGTCTTCCCCGCCTGAAAACATACAGAAGACAGTGAGCAAACAAAATAAGTTGGTTACATCATCAAAACTAATGCTTGTCCACTAACATGGAACTCATTCGGCCCTCCATAAGCATTGCCACAATAGAAGCCAAAACCTAGCTCTGAAGGAACCACTCCTTCATTAGCAACGATGCCACACTTGCACTTTTGGGGCGGCTTCGACAAGCATGGCCATGGAAGCTCGCCTAAGCGTAACTTTTAATGTCTTCTCCAGAAGGCCACGTGTCTTTCGGTCCGTAGATGAACTCATCAAAGTCACAATGGGGAAACCCACCCTACAAAAATGTCACATGTTCAAATGAAATTGCAAAAATGTAATAAACGAAGATGATATCGCAAAATATAATAGTACTCAAACGAATACTTACACGACCAATTTGATCACAACGGAAGAAGGGAACAAACCGATCCGGTTGGCTAGGTTCTTGGAGTCGCACAACCTCCCCACAGTGGCATCTAGGAGGATTTTTAACCCGCTCCGATGGAGCCAACATCTTCTCAACGTTGTTCATCTCATGAGCCTTGGGTGGAGCAACCCATGGAACATAGTCGGATGGGGGAACACTCTTCCATGGCTCGTATGGAAAGAACATGATACGGCGATCCCACTTGTCAGAACCATCGATCCAACGGTAGAAGTCGCATCCGGTGTCAGGGCCACGCCGATATAAATAGCAGAAAAAAGCACGACCGGAGGAGAGAAGGTGTCTTGACTGCTTCACCCATGCAGCAAACCGCAATAGCATTTTGGTGGCGGCTCATCCGGAGGGTGCAAATCGTGATCATCGTGATTGGGGGGATGGTACACAAAAGGAACATCCATGAAACCTAAAATAGAATCAAATAGATACTTTTCACATTATACCCTACATGACCAACCTAAAGAAATAGAATTACAACACATGAACACTAACATTCTACATCCATTTTCACCAAACCCTTGAACAAGCACACACAAAGATTACAACCACAAGTACACTTCTAATCAATTTTTCATTCATCATTCTCAAACCCTAAGACACTACAACACTAACCTTTGACATGGCTATACATGAAACCCTAGAAGACTTCCATCCATAACAAATACAACCACTACATCACGACAAAATGTATTCAAATGACATATGAGACAATTGCATAACTAACACTTTGCTTGAATCACTAAATCCCACCACATAGCAAAAACTAAGCAATGTACAAATAATGACCAAAAATCTTAAAACAAAACTGTAGATCGGGTAACCATACCTCAAACACTTGAAGATTAGCAAGAAATCCCCACACCAAACCTAGATGAAATGAAGGATTGGAATGAGGAGAAAAGGAAGAGAGAAAGAGGAGGGGAGAAGGGAGGCTCGGGATGCAGAAGCGGAAAGGGAGTGGGTGGAGAGGGAGAAAATGGAGTGAATGAGCCTGGAGGTTGCATTTATGTCGCCCAGTCATGCCAAACCGGGCGGCGCGACAAAGTGTCGGGCCCCTCAAATAACAGAATTGGGCCGGCCCATTAGGTAGCCGCTGTCGCGCCAAAAGTGTAGGCGCGACTGGCTGTCGCGCCGATTGTTGACGGTCATTAAGTATCAATTTCATACCGTCAACGCAGCAAGAGAAAGGACTAATACGAGTTCACCTGTTAGATATAGGGGTTACACCGACGTAATTCCACGAGTTTTGGTGATTGTCTATTTCTCGGGGGGTTATCGAAAGAGAACCAAAGGAGGCCCACATGTCATGATTACATAAAGATAAAGACCGAACGGGTGAAATTGTATACTCTAGAAGACTCCGGAAGGCGACCCCCGGAAGCCGGGCCCCACCGGCAGCCTCCGGGGTTGGCCGACTCCCCCTTGGGCGGCCGACTCCCCACCTCGGCCAATGAGGTGGAGTCTCGCGGATCCCGCCTCCACCGCCTTTGAGGATGAATAATTATCGTCCATTTAGGTCGGTTTGATCCAAGAGGGCCGTGGTTCATCCTAGGAGGCTATATATTCGAGCCCCCGGCCCCCGGGGAAACCCTAATTCATTCTCTCTTCATTCATCGAGAGGATTCGAGAGAAGCCGAGCCACCATCTCAATTAGAGCTCCATAGTTTAGTAGCATAGCTACATAGGAATAGATCTAGAGGGAATCAAGCCTAGCTTGGAGTCCGGATCTGTCGGAGTTCTTGGTAATTCCCCTCTACATTCTTCTAATATTCATCATTGTTCGTGATACTATGAATAGTACTTTATTCTATTCTATTATATCGAATTGACTTTGCTCTATTTGATTATGTTCTCAATTATATCGTTCTTAGTTTACTTTGATTATATGTTTAGCATAGTTGCACTAGAATTATGTTTATGCATAGGATCGTATAGCGCTTGCTCATTAGGCCAATGGGTGAGTGATAGATATTGTGTGGGCATGGTGCCTGGACCATATTTATCTGCGATTGCACCCTATATTCCGGATCGTGAGGTAGATCGCGGGAGTGACAGCCCCTGTTGAGTCCTTTGTAGCCCTTCTCCCGAGTATAGGTCTAGCGTAATACCCCTATTACATTGAAGTCTTTGCTATGTCTCTAGTCTTCTCTCGGTAATATCACTATGCATAGATGTAACCTTTTCCCGCCATGATTGCTAGATGTTCTTGCACTAATCATTGTATGCTTTGACTTTATAGTTAGAATAACATAGGATTATACCCTAGATCGTCCTAGTCCATGCTAGTGTTATAAGCTTAGAGTGCTAAGTTGAGATGGTCACATTACTATTATTTTATGTGGCTAAATGCTCTCATTTATCTTATGTCAATTATCATTCATTCCTATATTTTATGTGACACTTACCCCGTATGAGATGATCGATACTACAGGACAAGGTTAAGCTCTCCATTATCGCATGTGCATTGCTCATCACTCATTATCCAGTGCATTCCCTTCCCGGGTAAAATTATAAATAACGATACCTGGATTACTCCTGGTTAAAATGCTACAATGATATATTACGTGCTTGCGGAACCCTCCTTATTTCAGTTGCACTTAATAGACATCAACAAGCATTTTTGGCGCCGTTGCCGGGGAAGGTTGAAAGCCAATGGATAATGAGCAGCATTGTGAAAGCTCCGGTTTGGTTTTGGTAATTAATGACCCTCAAACGTTGCTAATGCTTTGCTCTAAGTGTGGTTGGACACATAGCAACGTGACGGTGGATGATGGAGCATGGTGATCACGGTGATGAACATGAAGGATGTAAAGTGATCGAGCTCCGACGGAGGCCCATGGAGATCAAGGCGAAGGTATACTTGATAGGGCTTTCCGGTTTAGTGGTCGAGACACTTAGCGAGTGTGACCACATTTAGGATCGATAACCGACTATCAAGAGGGGTTTCCTCGGTTCATTCACGGTCCTAAGTGCCTCTAGTTGTGACTTTGCATGATGCATGAGAGGTTAACTAGAGAGCTAACCCTTGCGCGTTATTTCATGAGTGAAATACTAACTCCAAGGCTTGAGATTGGATCATCACTTCGTGGAGTTAGTGCACAAGGCAAGGGATTTGATTTGGATCAATTTGGAGCAAGTTTGGCGCATGAAATGACGATCACAAGGCGCCGGACGTGGCGAAGGCGCCGGACTCGGAGGAGACGCGTCCGACGGCCTTGGGCTCGGGCTCGCGCGTGGCCTGGCTGGCTCTGCGAGCGGCGGACGCGGCTGAGGCGCGTCCGGCGGGTCCCCGGACGCGCACCAGAAACTTTCTGGTGCTGGGCGCGCTGGCGAGGACCCGGCCGGACGCACGACAGACGCGCGGCGGACGCGGTCGCCAGACTCGCCTCGGACGCGGGCGCCGGACTCGGCGAGGTTACTGTTGAGCGTCCGACGCGTGAAGGATTCGAACGGAGAAGTTCCAACGGTCGGGTGACGTGGCGCGCTGAAGAGCGCCGGACGCGTCCGGCGGGCAGCGGCGGACGCGTCCGGCGCGTTCGAGCTCCGGCCGAGGGGCAACGGCTACTTTCGTGGAGGGGTCTATAAATAGACCATTGGCCGGCTTGGGGAGTCTCTCTTCGCCATTTCTACTCACTTGAGCATACTTTGAGCAGGAGAGACACTCCCCCACTCATCTCTTTGATTCCTTTGCTAATCTTGAGAGAGATTTGAGTGAGAACAAGTGATTTGCATTGAGAGTTGCATCTAGAGGCACTTGTTCATCGAGTGAGCTGCGGATTCTTGTTACTCTTCGGTGATTCCCATCACCGTAGACGGTTTGGAGCGCGGGTGGTGGTTGAGCTCGACTTGGTGATTGTTCGAGGCCACACCGGGTTCTTGTGAGGGTTCTTGATCCTTCCCGCGGGAGTTCGCGAAAGGATACTCTAGTGGATTGCTCGTGGCTTGTGGATCCTTGTCTTGTGTGGAGATTGCAGCTCCCCATTGGGGTCTTTGGCACCGAGCCAATTGAGCGGGCAACTCACCAAGCAAGTGCATCGCCACAACGAGGACTAGCTTGCCGGGAAGCAAGTGAACCTCGGTAAAAATCATTGTGTTGATTTGTGATTGCCGAGGCTTCGACCTCCATTGTGATTGTGCTTGAGCATCTCTAGGTGATTGGCTTCTACACCGGTGATTGGCTATCTTCTACTCTTCGCGGCGGTATAACCTTCCATCCTCTCTTTACTTACCGCTTAGTAGAATTGCTCGTTGTGGTCGGTCGGGAACCACTCATTGTGTAGCTTAAATCCCGTGGGTAGAATTGCTTGGTTGGTTTCGGTGAACCGACATTGTGTAGCTTGATCACCGTTGTTGTGTGTGCATTTGAATTGAGTAGCCTTGCTTGCTAGGACGGCTTGCATAGAATAGTCGTAGCATTTGCATTGCACATTTGCCGCCTTGCTATCTAATTGGATTGTCTAGTATTCTTGCTAGAATTTTTTTTAGGCTATTCACCCCCCTCTAGCCATTGTGACCTTTCACATTGCACTAAATAATGAGATTGAGCACTGTCACCATTCTCTACTCATACAGCCTTACCCTTGTCTTTCATTTATCTTATATCTTATGCAGGGTAATGTATGAAAAAGACAATTCTTCCTGATAATTATATTGACAATCCAGAAGCTTTATTCGGGAAGGCCAGAAGCGAGTTGAAGAAGACCAATCAATCATCATCATCATCAACTCAACTTGGAAGTTTGTCGGAAGAAAGTCAACCTTTCGTTCGAGACTTGACACCAAGCATTTGAAGCCATGGCGAACAAGTCACTCCGCGAGTTCTCGCTCCCACTACGGACAACATTCGTACTTGGACCAGCTGCTAACATCGAAGGAGCTTTTGAGCTCAAGCCCGCGCCGATCAATATGGTGCAAGAAAGCCGGTTCGTGGGAAGGCCCATGAAGATGCTAGTGCTCATCTCCAACACTTTACGGAGATTTGTAGCACATTCACTATCAAGGATGTCCCCGAGAGATGCTATACTACTTCGCCTCTTCCCATTCTCACTCTTGGGGAGAGCGAAGCGTGGTTCTACGCCAATAAGGAGAAGAATACTACGTGGGCACTATGTTCCACCAATTTCTTGGCGAAGTTCTTCCCCATGGGCAAGACAAATGCTCTTCGTGGGAAGATATCAAGCTTTCAACAACATCATGATGAGACTGTCCCAGAAGCTTGGGAGCGCTTTCAAGATTACATCCTCGAGTGTCCTCATCATGGCATGGAGAATTGGCCGCTTATGCGGACATTCTACCATGGGCTCGGCAACGACAAAGACACGTGAGACGATGGATGCCGCGCTGGCGGAGGTGCATTCTTATCACTTACTATTCCTCAAGCCACAGCTCTTGTGGAGAAGATGGCGTCCAACCAAGGTTGGAGTGAAGAAAGAACTCAGACCCGCAAGAGAGGTGGAGGAATGCACCAACTGAAGGGACATGCTGTCTACCAAAATGGATCTGCTAATGAAGACGCTCGATGAGAGAGCCCCAGAGAAGAAAGAAGTCATGCATATACATGATACTCGCATGACATGTGAAGAGTGTGGAGAGACCGGGCACACAAAGTGCTAACCGCCCGTAGCCGAAGGAGGACGTGAACTACCTCAACAACAATAACAACAACAATTACTATCGTCCTCGCGAGAATCAAGGTTGGAATCGGCAGAGGCCTAACTACTCGGCAATTATTCGGCAATTATCAAGGTAATAGCTCCTCCTACAATAATTACAACCAAATAGCCTTTGAGAGAGTTAGTGCTTGAACCAAGGCAAGATGATGGACAATTTATCCAAGAAGCCGACATCAAATGACAAAGTCCTAGAGACACTCGCAAACAGAATGGATGGCTTTTCCAATGCCATCAAGAGTCACTTCACTTCAACAAAATACTTGAGTCACGGGTACAACGGCTTGTCAACCTTGCTCCCTCCGCCGGCCAAGGTAAACCGGCGGACAACCCGAAGAGCTCGAAACGCAAATCTTGTTGATATATTCAATGTAGAAGACAGCCGGAGTGATCCATCGAAGGGGTCATGGATTGACTCAACTCTGCCAATCAAGAAGGGCGATCCAGGGAGACCAGTCATTCCGATCTCCATTGGAAGTACCAACTTCAATGAAGCAATCTGCGATTTCGGTGCAAGCATCAACATCATGCCAAGAGTGATATATGAGAAGCTATTCAGATGTCCCCTAGCATACACAACCATGTGCTTGCAGCTTGCAGATCAATCACTCCGTGTTCCTTTGGGAATACTAGAAGATATATGCGTACGAGTGGGCAACTCGTATGTCCCTGTAGACTTCGTGGTAGTGGATACAGGCAGTGACGAAAGGTCCCCCATCATGCTGGGACGACCATTCTTGAACACTGCTGGAGCTATTATGTATGCAAACACCGCCAAGATCATCTTCAACATCAAGGGCAAGAGAGAGACCTTCTTCTTCAAGAACAGTCTTTGCTCCCAAAGCACACCCTCATCAAAACAATGAGAAGAAGAAGAATCCGGCTAAGAAGAGCAAGACCAAAGATAAGAAGACCAAGAAGACGGAGACAGTGAGGATGGTCACCGCAGTCCACAAGGAGCATGACCACTTTCTCGGTCCCTACGTCGATCAAGAAGGATGACCCGGTGTCCCAACCATTCAATGCTCCATCAACGAAGCTCTTTCAATAAAGCCGTCTGTGACACCGGATCGGGCATCAACATTATGGCCAAGGTAACCTATGAGTATCTATATGGCACTATGCCTTTGGAGCCCACCTATGCACAAACCTACGGATGGCGATCAAACATTCCGCTTCGTCGAAGGAGAAGTGAAGGATGTCCTCATCCGGATAGATGACCATTATGTCCCTACGAGACTTCCTAGTCATCGATATGGGAGATGACTACGATCCTCCAATCATCCTAGGAAGACCATTCCCGAATACCACCGAGCTATCATCTATATTGGGACGGGAGAGATCCATTTCCACTTTCCCACCGAGAAGGTACGCCGCTACTTCAACAATAATTATATAATCACCGAGGAGCCCAAGAAGAACAGCAAGGAGAAGGCAGCGTACCCATCGCGTAACGAGAAGAACATCACTACAGATAGATGGGCTAACTATGAGGGAGAAGTGTCTAGATATGAAGATCGATACCCAGAAGAGAAGAACATTGTAGAAGAAGAAGAGGTGCTACCAGCAGAAGAGAAACAAGTGATCCAAGAAGCTTCCTCCTCAAGGTCACCCTCTCCAACAAAGAAGGTATGGAAGGTAAAAGCAAAAGCAAAATCAAAATCAAGTCCTATACACGAGGCGACATCATCAGAGGCGCCAGCCAATGCGCCCCTTGAAAATTGAGCGAACATGACAAGTCCTGTTCGGAGGACTTAAAACCACCGAACGCCGCGCCAAGAGGTAACTTGGTATTTATCGGCATTACTTTTTCAGCATTGCATTTTTACCTTAGCATACTTATTTTCCTACTTGCACCTTAGTTGCATCTTTACCATCTCTCGCATTAGAAAAAGAAAACAAAGATGTTGTGCATCCGAGAAAAACTTTAAGCCCCATGTGGATAATCATTCACTATGGTGGCATAAAAATAATTTCTCAAAGATATTTATCTTTCCCCGTCCGCATTCCTTAAATAATAAAAAGATAAAAATATTTCTTGTGATCCCGTTAGAACAAGTCTAAGTTAGGAAGATCTAGACAATCAAGGCCCAGAGGTTTTATCACTAACGCTTAATCAGTTCCACAAGCTTTGTTGTCTATTTGAGCTTCACAGAACATCAAGGATCAAGAAGAGCTAATAGGCAAAAGGACATCCAGTCCCCTGTCGGAGTGCTGCCCGTGACACTTGAACGCTGTCTCCAACAGCAACTATCTACGACACTCCTGGAGGACTAGAACGTCTTCAGTGCCTGTCAGCAACATCAGCAGACTATGTCAACATCCAGCTTGGGGGAGAGCATCCCCCGTGTACCAAGCTAAGTGTTTCCAACTTATCTATTTATGCTTTGTTAGAGTGTGCTTTGTTAAAAACAACTAAAAAAGATAGATAACCATAGAAACCCAGAAAGATTTCCTTATTTATCCTTTTCTACTTTTGGAGAGCTCTTGCAATCTGTCTTTAAAAGTGATCCCTAGAATAAACTCTACATGGAGATGATGAATAGTTGCTCGCCGTAATTCCTTTCAAGTACCTAATTTTCAACCTTGCACTCTCTCGAGTTTTGGACACAACTCGTTTAGATTTGAGATTTGCTCTCTGAACCCGAAACTTGTGGGTAGCAAACACTTGATCTAAGTCTAGGTGGTTGACGGGTATGATATGGGAAAGTTTTGAGTCAGTCTTTCCATCTTGTTCCTAGAGATACTAGAGTTCGGAGAATTTATCTCGTGAAAATATTAAATTCCCGCATGATGAGTTCCTTTATGATGAGAGTTCAAATTCCTACCACAGCCATATATTCATGCTTACTAGATTAGGAAAACCCATTTCTTTATATAGATCATATTGTAGTCATTGAGGGTAGTCTTTATAGGCATTGAGTGTGGTTATGCTGTGGACCCATAAGGAATCAGTCATGCAGTTAAAGTCAACACTATGTGCTCTCCATCCATTGATCTATGCTACTTCTGTCCTCAGAAGCATGCACCCATTCTATAACTACTACATTCATTCTGTGCTACTTCTGTCCCTAGAAGTACCACCCACATATAGATCCATATCCACCACATATTGTGCTATCTCTACCCTGAAGATACGCACTTATGCTGCTCCTACCCTGGGAGTACGCATTTCTCCATTTATTGTGCTGTCTCTACCCTGGAGATACGCACTTATGCTGCTCCTACCCTGGGAGTACGCATCCATCCATCCATCCATCCACATATACATACATCATTCATTTCACTTCATCCAGAAAAGGTTCCACTCCTATCCTGGGAGTGAACATCTAGAAATAATTATCGCCATTCCATTGCCTACATCAAGCTCCAGTCATTATCATTTCAAGTTATACACTCCCCGTGCTAAAGTTTCATTTTCAGAGGTTCGTTTTCAGAGGATTGGTTGCTCTAAAAAAAAAGAGAAAAGGAAGAAAGAAAGAGTAGCCAAGTCCTTCCTTTCAAGAAGTTTCAAGGTTTCCAAATAAAGGGAGTTATGTTATCCCCAAGGAGCAAGTGTAGAAGTAGATGTTCACCAAAGTGATCACCCCCCATAATCATTTCCTTATCATCATCATTCCATCATCATCCTATCATCATCTCATCCATTCCATTTCCTCATTCACATGCACATATGACTTTATTATTATTTTAGTTTCTATTGGATCCATGTCTTAACCGTGCAATATATGCAAGTGAGTTTGAGTGTCTCCCCACCTATGAGCTCCACATAAGCCTATTAGAAAGTAGGGTGAGAGAGAGAAGGCACTTTTCACTATGCCTTAGTTCCACAAATACCACATATTCTGAGAGAAGGGAGAAGGCATACACTACTCATGCCTTGGAGAGGATCCAGAAATACCACAAATGAGAGACCTGAAAGGTTCATACAAGGAACTCTGAGTTTTATTTCAAAACTTTTCAAAAACTCCGGGATAATAGTTGATCAAAGAGCGAGAAACATGGCGCTTGACTTGACCGTTCTATCTTTCAACTACTCAAGATCCAAGTGACGGTTACAAGCCCCATGGTGAAAGGTAATATGAGTGAGTTTTTGAGTCAGAATAGTTCACTCTAATCCGGAGGAGAGTTCTTGTTTGAACGCATGTGTACTTGTGAGGAGTGAAAGCATTGTAGCAACTCCCGATCCATCATCGAGTCTATCTTTGCTCGGGGACGAGCAAAAGGTAAGCTTGGGGAGTTTGTTGACGGTCATTAAGTATCAATTTCATACCGTCAACGCAAGCAAGAGAAAGCACTAATACGAGTTCACCTGTTAGATATAGGGGTTACACCGACGTAATTCCACGAGTTTTGGTGATTGTCTATTTCTCAGCAGGGGTTATCGAAAGAGAACCAAAGGAGGCCCACATGTCATGATTACATAGAGATAAAGACCGAACGGGTGAAATTGTATACTCTAGAAGACTCCGAAAGGCGACCCCCGGAAGCCGGGCCCCACCGCAGCCTCCGGGGTCGGGCCGACTCCCCTTGGGCGGCCGACTCCCCACCTCGGCCAATGAGGTGGAGTCTCGCGGATCCCGCCTCCACCGCCTTTGAGGATGAATAATTATCGTCCATTTAGGTCGGTTTGATCCGAGGGCCGTGGTTCATCCTAGGGGGCTATATATTCGAGCCCCCGGCCCCGGGTGAAACCCTAATTCATTCTCTCTTCATTCATCGAGAGGATTCGGAGAAGCCGAGCCACCATTTCAATTAGAGCTCCATAGTTTAGTAGCATATCTACATAGGAATAGATCTAGAGGGAATCAAGCCTAGCTTGGAGTCCGGATCTATCGGAGTTCTTGGTAATTCCCCTCTACATTCTTGTAATATTTATCATTGTTCGTGATACTATGAATAGTACTTTATTCTATTCTATTATATCGAATTGACTTTGCTCTATTTGATTATGTTCTCAATTATATCATTCTTAGTTTACTTTGATTATATGTTTAGCATAGTTGGACTAGAATTATGTTTATGCATAGGATCGTATAGTGCTTGCTCATTAGGCCAATGGGTGAGTGATAGATATTGTGTGGGCATGGTGCCTGGACCGTATTTATCTGCGATTGCACCCTATATTTCGGATCGTGAGGTAGATCGCGGGAGTGACAGTCCTGTTGAGTCCTTTGTAGCCCTTCTCCCGAGTATAGGTCTAGCAGAACACCCCTATTACATTGAAGCAATTCATTGCTATGTCTCTAGTCTTCTCTGGTAATATCACTATGCATAGATGTAACCTTTTCCCGCCATGATTGCTAGATGTTCTTGCACTAATCATTGTATGCTTTGACTTTATAGTTAGAATAACATAGAATTATACCCTAGATCGTCCTAGTCCATGCTAGTGTTATAAGCTTAGAGTGCTAAGTTGAGATGGCTGTTACTTTATATTTTATGTGGCTAAATGCTCTCATTTATCTTATGTCAATTATCATTCATTCCTATATTTTATGTGACACTTACCCTGTATGAGATGATCGATACAGACAAGGTTAAGCTCTCCATTATCGCATGTGCATTGCCCATCACTCATTATCCAGTGCATTCCCTTCCCAGTGGTAAAATTATAAATAACGATACCTGGATTACTCCTGGTTAAAATGCTACGATGATATATTCTGTGCGCTTGCGGAACCCTCCTTATTTCAGTTGCACTTAATAGACATCAACACCGATGCATGTGGCGCGACTGGCGGGGCCCAGCCTTGGCCCACGGGAGCGCGGTCAAATGCCCTGGGCTGACGTGGAAAGCTAGTCGCGCCAGACCTTCCGGCGCGACACAGTGTATTTGTCGCGCCGGCAGGTTAGGCGCGACCAAAAGGGATACGAAGTGGAATTATTTTTTCAGGGGGATATTTTTGATTATTTGTTTAAAAAAGGATTAAATTTAAAAAAATCCCCCAAACTCGCCACACACGTGGTGATGGGTGGATAGAATGGAAGGACGGACAGACAAACAGCCTCAGGACGCCAGGCACCACACAACAGTCCACCATTGGAAGAGTTTATCGGTACTCGGGACGACGTCATCTGCTCAGCATTCTCGCTTCGTGTTTGTGTCTAAAGTTGGGCATGCAGCCCGGGCCCGTCGGCCCGGCCCGAGGCCCGTGATTTTGGCCAACGGGCCCGGGCTGGCCCGGCACGGAGGGCAGGCCGTGCCTGGGCTTCACCCCAGGCCCGCGGGTGGGCACGGCACGGCCCGCAAAAAGGGCAGGCCCGTTAGCGGCCCGATGATTAAATCCCAAGCAGCAATAGCAAATGCCCCAGTAGGCCGAGCAACCCAGCATGCAAACCCCAGTAGGCCGAGTAACCCATCAGCAGATCAGCCCAGCATGCCAATAGCTAAAGGGCAGCCCATCAGCGGATCAGCTCTCCCTTAACCCTACCCTCTCCTTCCCCCTCCCGACTCCGCCGCCGATTCCTTCTCCCCGCCTCCGCTCTCCTCCTCGCCACGCGACGCCGTCCTCTAGCTCCGAGGCCCCGAATTCCCCACGCGCGGCCGCATCCGCGACCGCCGGCGGCCCCTGCCCCACGCAACCCGCGCACGGCACATCCCGCGCTCGACCCCAGCCCCACGCAGCTCCCCGTGGCTCGCGCACAGCGCATCCGCCGGCGGCCGCCTCCCTACCCCTCCTCCGCGCCTCCTCCCTCGCCTCCCTTGTCACACCCGGCCCATTTGGTCCGTAATGGCCCATGTGTGTTAATGAGATGTTGTAGAGAGTTTAGTTCCACCTTGGTTGTTTAGGGTGGGATAGACCAACATATAAAACTTCTAGAGTCCAGTCCACCATCCCCGGGTTAATCCTTCTAAACTAAGCGAGGACGAAACCTTAAGTAGGATGGTGTGGCAGGTGTGTTTCGCTCAGCGTGCAGAGTGAATCTGAGCCGTTTGGACTCTAGAGTGTTACATCCCTGCTCAAGGTCGCTGTCGACCATGACGGATCCGGCCCCGAGCGCCGTCGGGAGTCGCCGTGGGGCGAGCTCGCAGCGCGCCGGCAGGCCGCCGCCTATGCCCCTCCCCCTCTTTGTCTATGTGTGTTGCCATTTCCCGCAAAAAAAAAGTGTGTGCTGCCATTTGGTGGGCCTTGGGCCGGCACGGCCTAACGGGCCGGCCCGACACGAAAATCGGCCCATAGGGCCGTGCCTGGGCTGAAGGGCTGAAGGCCAGGCCCGCGTGCCTGGTAGGCACGGCCGCAGGGCCCGCGTGCCTTGTCGGCCCGTTGCCTATCGGGCCGTGCCGCGCCGCGCCATCCCGGCCCGTTGCCCATCTTTATTTGTGTCTAGTGAAAACGACGCCAAGTCGCCAACATAGTATTACTTCACCAGCGACTACGGAGGCGCGACCACAAGGATCTGGGAAGATAGATGGCTACCAAACCATTTCAATAGAAAACCGATTACTACACCAGCTGCTGCACAGGTGGACATGGTCTCGGACTTAATGACGCCGAGTGGAAGCTGGAATGTGGAACTGATTCGCCAATTATTCTTTGATGTTGATGCCCATGCTATTCTCGCCCGCCCTGCAGAGGTTCGGTGACGATCGCTGGGCATGGGAGCTCGAAAGGCATGGTAACTATTCGGTGAAATCAGCTTATAGACGGTTGTTTCAAATTGAGGATCAGGAAAGAGTGCCAGACTTGGGGATGTCTACAGATCCAAGCTGGGCAAGAATCTGGAAGATGCATGTGCCTCCTAAAGTTCGAGTTTTCTGGTGGAGGGTGGTCAGTAATTCTCTACCGGCTAAAGAAGAGCTGCACAGGAGGCACATTGAGCCAATGCCAAACTGTGAAGTATGTGGGGAGGCTGCAGAGTCGGTGCGACATGTACTGATGGAGTGTACGACGGCGAAGGCATTCTGGAACCTCGCCAAAGTCTTGGTTGGGATTAAAATCCCCTCTCTACACCCACTTACGTGGGCAAGGGATCTGCTTGATCCGGGGGTAGTCCCAGCAAAGGAGGCGGCGATGATCATGTGTGGTATGTGGTCCTTATGGATGGCAAGGAACAACAGGCGGCATGGGCAAGATCAAGTCCCGATCAGGCTATCTGTTCAATGGGCGGCAGATACTGCGTATGACCTATGGCAGCTTGCACACCCGGAGAAGACAGGACAGCCTCGATCACCACCGGAACCCTGGGTTCCTCCGGAGGACGGCTGGATAAAGTGTAATGTTGATGCGGCATTCTACGAACGGGATCGATCAGCGTCTTCTGGCATAGTCTTACGAGACCATGATGGAAGAACATGTGGAGGTACATCCAAGTGGTATGAGTTATGCATGCATGCATTGGCCGCTGAAGCGAGGGCTTGCTGTGATGGGCTGATATACGCCAGAACGCGAGGAATCACAAAGGTCCTGCTGGAGACCGATTGCCAGGTCCTCGTCAATCTCTGGAGCAATAGAACAACTCAGAACTCGGAGATTTCTGCTATTCTTGATGAAATGGAGGAACTGAGCCGGAGTTTTGAGGGTTTTAGACTTTGCTTTGTTAGAAGGAATTGTAATAGGTTAGCACATGCTTGTACTAGATTGGTGTCTCGTAGTGATCGGGTGGTAGAGTGGCTGATATTACCAACTGAACTCTCCCTCGACTGATTAATGAAACTCCGGTTTCCCTAAAAAAAAAAAAAGACTACGGAGGCGCGAGGCCACACATTTGCTCTACAGTGTACGGAGTAGCGAGTAGTACTAGTGACTGAGCGAACCGACACGTGCACGGAACGCCTGTAGTCCGTACGAGTCACGTCCGTACAAGCTTCTTGCGGGCACGACGCGGCGCCGCGCGTGTGATGCTCCTCCCGCCGCAGCCCGCAGGCCACTAGCTAGTTACTGTATTCGATCGCCATCGCGAACTGACGAAGCAGTTTGAGTTTCACTTCCTCTCTTCAACTTCAACCAGCCAGCTGCTAGGTGTACTAACAATTTGGGTCTTCCTCTTGTTTCAAGTTATTTCACAGAATCACAGGTCATGCATGCGCCCATTCAGGACAGCGGATAGTGCTGGTCCACCTGGGCAGTGATGGCACCCTGCATACCGATGGCGACGCTGCTCCAGATTTGCTGCTCTAGAGAGACAACCATCCTGATCCTAATCCGATCCAGTGGCATGGCATGCATGGAGACCATAATGGCCTTTTTACATTACATTAAAAAAAAAAAGCACCGCTGGCCAAGGGAAGTGTAAACATGTCCTTGCTCCTACAGTTCCGCTTGGTATCTTTGATGCCCTTTTGGAAACTATGTTGATTGCACTGTTTGCTTCCCCAAGGATTTTGCATCTGTAGTTTTTTTTCTTTTATCTTTGAATGAAGAATTGATATATGCCATCTTAAGTGTTTTTGTGAGTATGATGTACTAACTATTATATGTTGATAATAGGTGAAAACGTTCCCTGTGATCCTATTGCCCAAGGAGAAGCTTGTTGACACCAACGGTCCAGGTACATATTTCTTTAGTGTTAAGAGTTAATTTACCTTCCTGGTTCAAAAGAGTCTATTCTCAACTTTTTTTCTCAAATGCTAGTTGCTTTGTTCTCTAAAAAATATTCCAAACAATGTTAACTATGAAAGCATTTTATGAAAACTGAATGTAGGTCATAGGATATGTTTTTCCACCATGCTTGCAGTCAACTCATCTCTCTTTTGTATTCTCTCTGACTAATTAATTTCAAATATCCCATAGCCCATATACTCAATTGTCATGGTGTGACTTAGTATGTTTTGATAGCCTGCAATAAATGGGGAAAATATGTGTGGCTAGTACTGCAACCTAAATTTGAAAATGACCAGCAAATGGATTTGAACTAAGGCTTCTCTATATTTTTTTCTGTTCCTGATAATCAATCCTCCTTGCTCTTAGGTGATGCTTTCGTTGGAGGCTTCCTCTCACAGTTAGTTCAGGGCAAGAGCATTGAAGATAGCGTGAAGGCTGGTTGCTACGCCGCGAAAGTTATCATCCAGCGCCCAGGCTGAGAAGCCTGACTTCAACTAGTGCTAAAACTGAGGCAGGTTATGAGAGGGACTGTTAAGCACACTTATTCTTAACCACTGCGTGGTTCAGTGTGTGCACACCCTGTATTCTTCTGAGGCTTTTCTTCCGATCTGTCATCTGGCCAATATTTTTGCCGTGATATTTGTCCTGCAACTATGAACGTCGCCTTTGACGCTGTATAAGGCACGGTTTGCCACCATAGTCTGTTGCTTCGCTGATGTTTGCAATGCTCTTCATGGCATTTTGTTTTGTTTCTATGAGGCTAGCAAGGTGGAACCAGCGTTGGCCTGAGTATAAGATCTTTGAGTTTCTAGAAGGCTACCACCAGACTTGCCTAAGCCGAAGGCCCCTCTTTGAAAACGACTTGGCTGTTGCTCTCTGAATTGTTTGCGTTGCAGTCATCGAGCAATGCCATTGTATTATTAGCCTTGTGTTTATAAGAAAAGATTAAAGAGATACATCATTGGGTTTGTAGTTTTGTTTGCAAGAATAGTGCAACAGGAAAGACTGAGACAACACAGGCACCCGTAGAGACGAAGAAGAGAAAAGGTAGATCAAGTAGTGGATGGTACTCTCCTATGATCCGGTCGTGCTGCATGCGTTGGCCACGGGAAGGAATTTCACCCCGGCCTTGAAATACGTCCTCTGATGTATTTTTTTTTTTTTTTTTTTGAGTTTCAGAGCTTTCATTAATTCATATCAAGATTACAATCCATGGTCGCTAGTTCCGAGAGCCATTCCGGGACCTCATCACGCCAAAACAAGGAGCGTTCAGTGGCTGACACCATACAAGCGCAGCAGTGAGCCACTGAATTAGTATCCCTACGCACCCATTCAACCTTAAACTCAATAAAACTACTACCTAGCTCTGAAATATCAAAACACAGTCCTTCTATAGAGGATCTCACACCCGATCGCACATCCAGCAGGGTCTTCAAGTTCTTGCAATCGACCTCTAGGATCACCCGATCATAGCCCATCTCTGCTGCGAGTTCTAGTCCTTCCTTCGTTAGAGTGCGCAGCGGAATCCGGCCCGGCTCGCGCGTCCACGAGCCGACGGCCCATCGGGCCCAGGTCCACCGGAGCGCACAACATATTCAGGCCTTAGGCCAAACTCAACCCAAAAGACTAGTCTGATAGGTGAGGACTGCCCCCGCCTTATATGTTGTGCTCCTCCATCATCAATTACCGATGTGGGACTAAACCCAATAATCTCCCTCGTCATACATTGGGCCCCACTCTTCACATCACACACTATCCCGTGTGATCTCTGGAAGACGTTATCCAGGCCCTGAGTCCAACGCTCATATCACACACACAACCCCGTGTATCCGTGTGACCTCCGAGAGGTTAACGGGCTCCCCCGTCACCGTTGGACCCTTGAGATTTTCCAGGTTTTCCATCCATGGGCTCCGATACCACTTGTTAGAGTGCGCAGCGGAATTCCGGCCCGGCTCGCGCATCCACGAGCCGACGGCCCATCGGGCCCAGGTCCACCGGAGCGCACAACATATTCAGGCCTTAGGTCTAACTCAACCCAAAAGACTAGTCTGATAGGTGAGGACTGCCCCCGCCTTATATGTTGTGCTCCTCCATCATCAATTACCAATGTGGGACTAAACCCAACAGAGAGCATCAGGAACTCCCTCCATCCACCTTGCGCCACCCGAGCAGACACGGCCCAAATGGTCGCGTATAACCACGCCTGCAGAGCCAGTGCAAGATCCGGCATCGAAGGCAGCATGATTATTTACCTTCACCCATCCCAGGCTCGGTTGACTCCAACGCTCCTTCGTTGCCGACTTGGTCGTCTGTGTGGACACCTTCAGGGAAGCTATGTCTTCGATCAGGGAGGAGATATACCTTGCTGTTGCTCCTGGATCCCATACCTTACGATCGTGCCGGCGTCGATTTCTCCCCGACCAGAGGGTCCATGCCCCACACACCAGCCATGACGTCGACGAGGGTGGGCAGATCTCCCCCTGGAAGACATCCGTCGCCCATGACTGTGGGTGCAGGGATGGCACCGACACACCATACATCTTTTTCACCTCACCCCAGAAACTCCTTGCTCCGGGACAAGCAAAGAACACATGGTGAAGTGTTTCATCAGGATCACCACACAATTCACAGAAACTTTCCTTTTCAATATGCCTCCTCTTAAGCTCGCTCTTGGGCGGTAGAGAATTATTCATCGCTCTCCACCAGAAGACCCGGACCTTGGGCGGAATATTAAGTTTCCACACCGCTTTCCAGTCTCGAGAATTCTCCGATGACCATTGCTCATTAGAGGAAGCTATGGCAGCCGCCATCTGCTCATCTTTTAAGAGTCTATACGCCGATCGAACCGTGTAGTAGACATTCTTTTCAGCAGACCAGGCCACTACGTCAGTTTGCAATCTGGTACTTGGCTTTATCTTCAAAACCTCGTCGGCCTCCAGGGCCATAAAGGAACTACGGACCAAAATCTCATTCCAGACTCGAGTCCCAGGGTAGAAAAGATCATGCACCCTGGTCGCAGTCGCCCCAGGCATACGGACCAAGGGTTTAAGTGGTCGCAAGCCCGGGATCCAGTTCTCATCCCACACATCAATTTCCCCGGGGCCAATTCTGTGAATCAGGCCCTTCTTCAGCACTTCTCTCCTGTGAAGGATTGATCTCCAAGTTGCTGAACATCGTCTTTTCCTGGTAGCCAAGAGGAAGTCAGTATTTGGGTAATACTTCCCTTTGATCACCTGTGCACATAACGAGTCCGGCCTCATTATAAGTCTCCATCCTTGTTTGCAAAGCAAAGCTTGATTGAAGAGCGCAAAGTCGCGGAATCCCATTCCACCATCTTCTTTGCCTCTAGTTAGCTTCTCCCATCTCAACCAGTGGAGTTTATGATTATCCAATGAACTTCCCCACCAATAATTTGACACCATCGATGTGAGTTTGCGGCACACCGTCGGTGACAACTTGAAGCATGACATAGGATATGTCGGCACTGATTGTACATTAGCTTTCAGCAGCGTCTCACGTGCTGCACAGCTTAAATCTTTTTCAGCCCAGCCACCAATGAATCCTCTCACTCTTGCTGGAACATAATTGAATGCATCGGCTGCCCCTCTCTCTGCTGCTGTAGGCAGTGGTACCTTTCTCCTAAAGCTTCGGTTTGAATGAGGACCGAGCATAGCTCGGTTGGTTAGCTCCCGGTGGCTTGGAGCAACCGGTCCTGGGTTCGATTCCTGGGAATCGGCCCAGGGGCCTCACCTCGGGGGATTTTCCTCCGTTTTTTTCTGCAGCCTCTCTCCGCTCAGTGCCACAATGGGATTGTGACGTGCCCGTCGTCTATGGAACCTTGGTGTCCCGGTGATCTCAAGAAGGATGCGGTCTTCCGATCTGTGTGTAGTTGTAAGTCTAGTTGTGCACGTGTGTGGTGTGGGTGTGTGTGTGGTGGTGTAGTGTGCGTTTGTGCATGTACCAGATACTACAGCTGTACCCAGATGAGAGGCTTCAAAAAAAAAAAGCTTCGGTTTGAATCTGCAAAATCAACATCACTTCATGTTTGCAAGCCTGGTCATAGTTTGGACTAAAAAATATCGCCGACTTGTTCCTGTTAACCAGCTGCCCAGAGCCTTTATTATAATCTTCAAGGATCCTTACTATCCTCTCAGCCCCCTTTTTTTTTTTTTTTTTTGCTTGAGTAAAGATCATACAATCATCTGCAAAAAGCAGATGGGAAATCCATGGTGCGTGCCTACTGACCCGGACTCCTCTTGAAACATACAGTGGACCAATCTTCTTCATCATGTTCGACGTCCTCTGATGTATTTCACCAGAAGGGCAGCGACGGTGACGAGCTCGCCGCCGTTGCTGAGCTGCTTGACATGAGAGTAGGCGTTGCACTGGCAGCTCAGGCAGAAGAGCATGTCCACCCACCCTCTGAAGATCAGCTGGAGCACGTCGTCGCCGGTCGACGGCGAGCACGCGAATGACTGATCCTGGCTGATGAGTCTATCGCCCAGCCGAGCTGCCGTGATAACCATTGCCGAATCACTCCTGCCTATTACTACATGGTCTACATCGAGGTTGTGGACTCGTCCAGGGGGACCGATGTAGAGTGATCCACGGTTGTTGAATGTACAGTTATTGAATGTGTTCCCGAGCCGCCAGAGCGAGGCGGCGAGGTTGTCGGCTGATCTGTGTCAAGAGCAGGCAGGCCTGTCCAGTTGGCGAACGTTGTTTCGGACTCGAGCAGCGCGTAGCACATCTGAACGTAGGCGCTGCGGGCGGCAGGGCGAGGCATCACGTCGGGGCGCACGGCCAGGAGGTAGAGCATGTAGCCGGAGAGCGCCTGGACTGCGTCGGCACGGCCGCACCACCGTGCCTGCTCGCCGTTGTCGTCCTTGTGTTGGTTCCTGTACCAGGAGAGGTAGATGTTGGTGGCGACGTGCCAGACGAGCAAGCTCTCCTCCACGCTCCAGCTCAGGGCCCTATGCAGTCCCCATCTCTCCATCGCCTGCCGGTCCCATGGGTTGACGACGTCACGATCCGAGCTCGACCAACTGTCACGCGCCAGCAGCAGCTGCTTCACCATCTGTTCCTCCACGAGCGCCGGGACGGGGACGGACGACGAGCAGGCCCACACGCTCCACGCGTCCTCCATTCCCATCCATCTGGCAATCTTGCTGCTTCGGCTGGATGCCATGGTGCGAGCACACAAGCTAAGCAGGCCAAGCTGCCCCATGGAGCGTGACCAGCCGCCCCGTCGCCGGTCCGCAGCATGGACAAGCCGACGGAGAGACGCCACTGCACGGACAAGCAAATGGCAGGCACAACGACCGATTCCCCGGCGGTTCAAGAGGAGCGTATAGGTCCAGCTGGAGAAGAGAAACCTCACCACCGACGTGGTCTCCAGAACCAAGGCCCCAACCAGCAGCGCATACGTGACACCCACATCTAACAAGCTGTAGCGCCAGCCCTGGTTACGAACATGGTGATCACGCAGCAACAGCAGCTGGAACAGCAGAAATGCGACGGCGATGGCCAGCAGAGAGGCGACGCGGACGCAGAGGCCGTACCAGGTGTGCAGCACCTCGGTCTTGGTGTAGAAGACGTCGTGCATCAGGGAGAGCTGCATCTCGGCCACCCTGTATGCATCCTCCCCAGTGAGGTCTGTGCGCAAGCCTTCGATGGGGAACGCGCCCTCGACCAGCAAATCCTTGGGAACGCTCAGCAGCTGGTGAGCCATCAAGAGGATGGTTTCCGAGTTCATGGCGCCGCCAGTGACCTTGGTGGACCCCGCCCGCACCGGATAGTCAAACGGCATGAACCGATGCCTCTCACCGCTGTGATAGTTGGAGCTGCTGCCGGTGGGGCTGCTGCTGGCGCGCTTGAGGGCCCACACCCTCTCGCCGTACCGGACGAGGCCCACCACGAACACGAGCACGGCGGCCGGCCGGAGCAGAGGCGTCGTGGTGCCGAGGAGGACGGAGGAGCTGTAGAGGACGTAGGCGGTCGCCGCCACCTGCACGCCGAGCGTCTGCAGGTGGCGCAACCAGAGCCGGTTGTCCTCCACCGCGTAGGCGGTGATGTTGTCCTGCCCGCCCAGGTGCAGCAGCAGGAACGGCGCCCAGAGCGCCACCAGCTCCTGATCCGGCGACCGCCGCGCGGCCACGGACATGTGCCCAAGCACGTAGATCGCCGTCGTGTCGGCCAGCATGTACGCCGACCACGTGAAGAACCTCAGCACGCCGGAGTCCACGAGCCGCCGGAACTCCGCCAGGACCAGGAGCGTCACCTGGAGCGTGAAGCTGAACAGCACCAGCGCCTGGATGCCCCACTCCGTCCATGCGTGCGTCACCACCTCTGCTGCTATCGCCATGGATTGGTTTCTTCTTCTTCTTATGTAGCTTTTGGTCAATAAATGCTGAAATGGACCCCGATTAATAACGTATGCCATTTTTTCAAAGTTGAGAGAATCGTTGCTTGGAAGAAATACAAGAAGCGTCTTCTTCATTTTCAATTTCCTAGCTTCATTCTTTGCCCTACGTGTGTCAAGCCATTGGTCGAGTTCGACAATGTGCCATAGGCATTTGTCATTTTCTAGCATGCATATTCAATGTAGTATTGTTCTAATCTCAAAAAAAAAAAAAATGTAGTATTGTTCTACTCAACTACATTTCCAAATTTCTAAAGCTCGGTCTAGTATTTACGTCAAAAAGAAAACTTGTAGTAGTAATGCAGTACTGTATAGTGCAGTGATAGATCCTGTTCAAATTGAATTCGTACCAAAAAGCATTTGGGCGATAGTAATGTCGGAAAAATTAGGTACAGAAGTAAACGTAAATGCACTGAAAACAAACAGAGAACTTACTTATATTTGAATGATGTACAACTGGTGAAAAGAAACCGATCGATTAAGGGGATTGATATGGTATGAGCACACATATATATAGTTGGAGATCCTGCTTGGTGCAATAAAGAACACACGGTTAAAGACCTGATTAGGATCGAATCGAACAAGATTAAGGCTCAAGTAATTGACCATCCGATACTTCATGGAAGCAAGCACGCAAAGGAAGTGGTAAAGAGATATCCCTCTCTCTTTCTCTATCTTCCCCGGCCCCTGAAAAAAAAAGGTAAGTGTACATCAACTGAACATGGCTTTCTACTTTAAATCAACGGAATAAAGTTGTTATGTGGGCAGATGGGATCTGGAGGAGAGGGCTGAGGGGAGCGGCGGCACAGGGCGTGCTACAGTACCCGCGGGTACTGTTCACGGGGCAGCTAGGGCTGCGAGGGCGAGAGAAATCCAGCCGCGGGCGTTCGCCGCCCGGCCGGGCAAGAGGGAAGGGTTTTCCTTCTTAATTCTTCCTTGATTCTATATTGATAGATCTCCTCTCATTATATAGAGAGGTCTTACTTGGCTCTTAACAAAGCGACTAATTAACCCTAATGGGCTAAGGCCCAATAAGCTCTTGACTCCTCTAACACTACACCCCACCTGGACATGCAGCTCGTCCTCGAGCTGCGACCTAACGACGACTCGACGAAGTCTAAACCTAATACCTAAAAATGAGCCTTTTACATCTCGGCTTATTTTATTATTCTGACTATTATTCTGACCCTGAATTGAATTGCGACTCTTTATTGTTGACTCCCGAAGATAATGCGGACACCCGCTGCGTGCTGGACTTGCATGTGTGCAGCCACCTGGATCCCATGGACGCCATCTGGACGAAAGGGGAGCAAATGGATGGCTACCTGAGATCGTTCGCAACAACAACCAGCGGAGGCGCGCTCGCGGTGGTCGGAGGTGGAGATTGCCGTCCACGAAAAAAGCAGCATGCCCACCGCCCGTGGGGGAAACAACATGCTGAAGATCGCTGATGCAGCGGACGAAATCGCGTAGTCGCCTCACCCGCCGGCGCGCAAGGAGGCCACGTGTCGATGCCTGCAGCCGCAGCACCGCCGAGGCCTGGCGCTCAAGCGTCGGCTGCGGCGCCGTCGTGGTGTCCGGGATCGCGCAAGGCGACGCACAACTTCGAGGAACTGCGGGGGTGCGGGGCTCAATCGCCCGGCAGATCACACCGCCCGCCTCGCCCGCCGTGCGGAAGGCCACGTGCGGCGGCCCTGCAGCCGCACCGCAGCCGACATCCGAATCTGCTGGACGGCGGTACCCCTATAGAAGATCCCATCGGTGAATGGGTGCTGGAGCGGCAGCGGCGGTGGTGGCGCCGGAACGGAGGAGCTTTGCGGAGCGGGCGTCATCGAACCAGAGAAGCTGGATACCAAATGTTATGTGGGCTGATGGGATCTGGAGGAGAGGGCTGAGGGGAGCGGCGGCATAGGGCGTGCTACAGTACCCGCGGGTACTGTTCACGGGGCAGCTAGGGCTGCGAGGGCGAGAGAAATCTAGCCGCGGGGCGTTCGCCCGCGGCTGGGCAAGAGGGAAGGGTTTTCCTTTTTAATTCTTGCTTGATTTTAGATTGATAGATCTCCTCTCATTATATAGAGAGGTCTTACTTGGCTCTTAAGCAAGCGACTAATTAACCCTAATGGGCTAAGGCCCAATAAGCTCTTGACTCCTCTAACAAAAGTTGTCAAAAAAAAATCAACGGAATAAAGAGAACGGGCGCAAGATTTTTCTCTATTAAAAAAGGGGAGAAAAAAGGACAAGAATTTCCAAATGAGTCGAGCTAAGATTGTGCTCACAAACAGTATGGGGAGGCCGATACACTTCGCACGAGGAATACATCCTGGAGACAAATGTCAGAAAAGAATTCTGAGGGCCACAGTAAGCCAGCCCCTTCAGCTTCAGGACACGACCGCTGCTGGGTGCGGTGGGGTAGGCCGCAACATCCCAGGGGTCTTGCCAAGTAGTTGGGCAGCACATCTCAGTGAGAGACCGGCTGTAACATCCTGATTGCCCCCCATATGTCAAAGCAGACTAAAAGTTTGTAGTTTGAAACTTACAAGTGAATCCATCTAGTTTGTAAACGATATATTTATATACTCCCTCCATTCCAAATTATAAGGCATTCCAAGAATCTTGGAGAGTCAAAACTTTACAAGTTTGACCAAACTTATATGAAAAATTAAGAATATTTATGATGTCAACTAAGTACCACTATTACTTATATTTCCATTGCATACCTAATTGATGTCACAAGTTATTATAGTTTATTCTATAATTTTGGTCAAACTTGAAAAACTTTGACTCTCTAAGATTCCTTATAATTTGGAATGGAGGGAGTAGGACATTGAGGGTAATTAAAATGGAAAAACCTGACTCGGCCCCCAAGTTTCCGGAAACTTGCACAAACTTCATCACGGGTATCGTTGGATTTTATTAGAGTTTTCCATTGCAAAATCCGGTTCGAATTGGCCCTTCAATTCATTTGAATCCCAATTTAAATCAAAAAATGTTTAAATCAATTGTTTCTTCGAATTTGGACTGCATCCCCTTCTGTTCCGTTGTGCGGCCCACCTTCCCTTCATCAGCTGGAGGGGCTCGTTGCTCCCAGGCCCATCTTTTGAAAACTACAACCACATTAATTATTGGGCTTTGTACTGTAGTTTGTTTGCAAGAATTGTCGTGCAAAAGGAAACACGTTAGCGCCAGTCTTTCTTTCTGTGTTCTTGTGTGACCTAGGAGTAGTAGCTAGCTAGCATTATTATGTTCGCTCAGATTCAATAGTGCGCGTCTACCCCGTGGCAGCTCGCTGTTGGGTAGCCGCTTTGTAAAACTCTTCCTTCCTTTAATGAAAAACGTGCTAAAGCACGGTTTCGAAAAAAAAAATTCCACGGCAATGGCGAATCGAATCAAGTGGTCCATTGGTACATCCCAAACTCGAGACACGCGCGGTTACGGTGGATGGAAGCAGGGACCGAGCCAGGAAATAGGTATGAGAAGGGGCAAGTACTCATTGATGGATTACAGAAGAGGCAATATTAAATTTTTCTTTCAAATACATGGTGAAAATTTGTGTACACAAGAGATTTCACTAACCCTCCCTCCCTCCGCCACTGGATGGAAGGACGGGCAGACAAACAATTTCAGGACACCACGCACCACACCGCACACTTTCTTGTTGTGCACCGCATACCAATCCGGCAAAATATTCAATGCAAACTACATATTCAGTGTAATCCATAAAATCCCATTAAAACCACATTTAGGAGTTTTCAAAAAATTGGAACTATGCACATCAATAGAAAATTTGAGATTCAAACTCGTTTTACAGAAATTAATATTAAAATAAAAATTTCATTTGCATATGCAATAAAGTATAGAATTCTTGAAATTTGTTCACTAGTGAATATGCAAGTGAAATTTGTTATTTTTATATGAATTTTAACAAACGAGTTTGAATCATAAATTTTGAAGCTGATGAAATATGAAAAGCGATACTTATCATATCAACATGAAGATGAAGATCTGGAGGAGATGATGGCTCAATGGTGGAAATAGATATATCGAGTAGTCATATGTAGATGATGGCAGTTGTTTGGTGTGCTCGTGAGGGAGTTTAAACTATCTGGAAGTTTAATTTTGATGCTCTTAGACTTGTAGGCTGGCCGCAAACCTTTGTTCGGGTGATGCGGCTGGTTTACCTTTCTGTTTCTCTGGTCTCGTCTTGTAAAAACTCCGCTACCATATATTTCCGTTACTAGTAATGGAAATAGGGTTCCCGTGTGGAAAAAAAATAGATGTATTATTAGTGTGTATGGTTTTGAAATTTTTGAAAACTCTTAAATATAATTTTTTAAGAATTTTCACGATTGCCACGAAGACTGGTTTACACTGAATACGGAGTATTTTCCTCACCGGTCCATGCATGCGCCATTGGAAGAGTTTATCGGGACTGTGGGGACGTCTGGTCCCTTGTGTTTGTGCGTAGCGAACCACACAACTGTTCTACAGGTAGTGAGCAGTGATTGAGGGAGCTGACACGTGCACGGAACGCCTGCAGTCCGTACATGTTACTTGCAGTTGCAGGCACGCCGCGTGTGTGATCGCCATACAAGTCACGTCCGTACATGCTAGATGAGCTCCTCCCGCCGCAGCCCGCATGCGGCCACTCCGCTTCGATCGCCATCGCGATTCACTCACGCAGTTTGAGTTTCACTTGCTCACTTCACGCAGCCAACTCGATCGGGTACGAGTACGTGTACTGAACAATTTGGCCCCTTGTTTTCAAGTTCACAGGTCACGAATGCATCCATGCTCAGGGCAGCGGATAGTGCTGGTCCACCTGGGCAGTGATGGACTGATGGCACCCTATGTACCGCGCACAACACCACCGACGGCGACGCTAATCCAGAGTCCAGGCTTGCTCCTCTGAGCCAGAGACAGAACCATCCTAATCCGATCCAGTGGCATGGAAACCGCAATGGCTTATACATTAAAAAAACCGCCATCGTTCGTGTTGGGGATGGATAAGCTGATAAGGAGCCACTCAAACGAAAGCCACGGAAGACAATCGACAACCTACCGGAAAGCGCCGAACAGAAAGCTACCGGCACGCACCGTACCGTACAGGTAGCTCGTCCGGCGCGCAGTCGACTCGACCCTGCCGTGCAGTGCACACAGATTCGATCGTATCCACCTCGCCACCTCGGTGATACTAACCGACAGCACCACGTGCCAGCCGCAAGCGCCAAGCGGTCGCCGGCCGGCCGGGTGGGTCGCGCAGGCGTGAACGTGGCGACGCATGCGGACGCAACGTGGCGTGTCCGGTGGAGTGTATAGCGCCTCTGCCGCGCGCATGCCAACCCTCCAAAACCAACACCAGGAATCTCTCGAAATCTAGAATTACCATAGCTCTCTTATCAGTTTATCAGATTATCAGAAACAGTGGTTACGTGCGTGATCGGAAGCACTACGTAGTATGTGTTCGTAGAGCAAACACCTTTCCTACCGTCTCCGTGCAGCGCAGTCTCGCACGTTACTTTCTGATACTAATGCTTTAGTTTAAAAAGGTCTCCGTCTGATAGCGTTGAGCTGAGAAGGAAACTCTGAATCCCAAAGGATCATTATGCCCTGAAGCCGGCTAGACACTCGTTCAAGTTTCATCATGTCGATCACAGGCTTCGCCGTGATCGACGAGGATGATCACCCCTCAATAATGCCCCCCACACAAGCACAACTGATGGATAGATGCTGCGCGCCTTCACCCGATTGATAGCGGTATAGCGTCTCTCGACACCTGACGTAGGCTAGCGAACAAATAAGTGCCGCTAGAGAATGTACTGTACTTAACAACATTTGGTGGAATTATTGGCTTTGCAGAAAGGGATTGGTAACCAAACACATGTTGTTTATGAAATTATTGGCTGGCCCGCAGAGATTGTTGTATCGGTCTAGTACACTGTGTGCTGTGGTAACATGCAGTCTGACCCTAAGCACGTGGGTTCGGCTGAAAACTCGTACTACTACTCTTGCCAGCACTGATCAAAGATTCAAAGCAACAGACAAGTCCGTCAATCTGGGCACATTTTAACCGAAAAAAACCGAACCGAATCGAACCGAACCAAACCGAAACCGAACCGTATTGTCGGTTTTTCGGTTCGGTGTCGGTTTGCGTTTCTGCGCTGTTCGGTGTTCGGCTTCGGCTTCGGTTTCACCCTCAAACCGAACCGAACACCCAAAACCGAAGTAAGCCAGAGAAACGCAGAAGGCCAGAAGCGCAGCCCACCACTCGACGGCCCAGTAACTCCCAGCCACTCGCTCAGTCATTCCCGACCCCGTGACCCATCCATCCATCCATCCCGAGTTGGCGAGTTCCCGACCCACCCGGCGACCCCGAACCCTAACGAGGAGGCGAGCAGGCGGCGGCGGCGGCGCGCCGGCGCAGAGCAGCCGTCCGGCCATCCCCAGCTGGCATGCACGCGGCGGCAGCAAGGGCGCACGGCGGGGGCAAGGCGTCAGGCTCGCAGCGGCGGTGCGAGCTCGAGGCGCAGGCTCGCCGCGGCGGCGGCGCCTCGAGCGCGACACGTGGTGGCGCGCAGCAAGTAGGCAAACGGCAAGCTGGTGCGCAACGCGTGCGCGGCGTGGCGGCGCCGGCGCAGGCTCTATGGATTTTTCTTCCCCGTTCTGTTGGTTTCTGCTTCGATCTTTTCTGTTCTGTGCGAAAGTTCGATTGATTCGGTGGAACCGAAAAACCGAACCGAGAAAGCCGAAACCGAACTTGTCGGTTTCTGTTTTTCTAGAACACCGATCGGTTGCTGTTCTCTGGAAACCGAATTTCTCTATCACCGAACAAACCGAACCGATTTGTCGGTTAAAACCGAATGGCCAGACTGACAAGTCCGGTCAGTATGATGCAAGATGCAATATTTTTTTTAAAAAAAAAGAAATCATCAGACAAGTGCATCTGAGATTCAAAGATTCCTGAACATCCCCTCGGTCAAAAAAAAATATTCCCTCCGTTCTAGAAAATATGCAATTCTAGCACAGTATCCTGTTTAATCCCACCAAGTTTGACCAATTATAGATAAAAAATTATAAATAATTAAAATATCAAATAAATGTCATAGATTATTTATGAAATATATTTTCAAAATAAAATAATTTAGAGCTATAAATACAAATATTATTTACTGAAACTTGGTCAAACGTGAGCTATTTTATCTGACACCCAACCATAGTTGCATGTTTTCTGGAATGGAAGGGGTACAATTCTCTTTTTCCAAGAAGTCAAATTATTTGAACTTTGACCAAAATTATATAAAAGACCATTACTATTTGTAATGCAAAATAAGTATCAATAGATTAGTGATGCAATATATTTTCATAATAAACTTTGATTGAGACAAAAATATTAATATTAACTACTCTAATCTTGGCTAAACTTTAGTCAAGCTGACCCAAATGATTTTTCTCGAAGCCTACGGATCGGCCTGCATCATTCATCATGTGTTCACTGTTCCCGGTTTGACCTAACGCTCCCCAAAACTGCTGCTCCATTTTATAATGGTTTCGACCGGTTTGATGAGGACGGGTGGACGGCGGTTGAGTGAGTGTTCTACATGTTCCATCAATCCAGCGAGGAACAAGTGTGTGTGTGTGTGTGTGTGTGTGTGTGTTTTTTTAACCCATCGCGGACGCAAGGGCAAAGCTGCACAGAGCGTGCCCATGTTTTACTCCGTACTGCACAGAGAGTATAGGCAAATGATAAGGCCAGGGGCGTATCAGGACGGGCGAGCTGCTTATAATAGCGCCAAAGCTAAACGGCGACGCGGACGAGAGGCGCCGTCGACGGAACCGAGCCCCGCCACGTCCCCGTTTTCGCGTGCCACCGACCCGACCCCCGGACGCGTCGCGCAACGCGATTCCTTCCTCCCAAAGCCCCGCGGCCTTGGGCTCGGGCGCTCGGCGTCGAATTTCCTTGCCAAACCGGGAAAACGAGCACCGGGAAAGCGACGTTCGGACGGGGGGCCGTGCGAGGCGGGCGGGCGACGCGACGGGACGAGACGAGACAGCTGTTCGCCGGATCTGAGGAAGCGAGGCAGCGTGTTGCGGTGTAGCCGGTCTACGCCGGACCGGACGGCACGAGTCCGCGCGCACGCAAAAACTTGATACGCGCACGCGCAGACGCGCTCGATCTCGTGCAAACGGAGGGGAAAAAATGTGAAATGTCAGTACAAATCTCGTACTACAGAAAACATCACCGCCCGTCCGTCGTTGATCTCAAGGAACGTCGATCGTGTTTGCCAAAGTGACAGTGACGTGGAACGAGCAATGCTTCACCGAGGACACCCTGGGGAATGCTACTTTAACCAATTGACCTAACTTACTTTCCGTTGTACTAGGCTGGATCGACGAACAGGCTGCTGAGATTTGTTGGCCAGCAAAGCAATAGCCGTGACAGCTTCTTTTTTTTGGCGCAAAATTAGCCGTCACATCGATGGCACATCAAAAGGATTTTGGGGGTGAGTAAGTTGCTCGTGCTCACTTTGTCAAGTCTGCTTGGCGATCGGGTTGTACGAAAGAAGGTTGCACGTTCAATAGGGAATGTCTGAATGAGAACTGATCAGGAAAAGCACTGCATGCGCCTGACCCAACGAACGTGGCTGGTCGTGTAAAGAGCGAACCGTCGTTACCTGAGGTGCAGGGACCGAACTCCCTTTCTGTTCTGGTGTGACCTACTAGCTAGCATTATCATGTTCGCTGAGATTTCTACGCACAACAGCAATTTGAGCGAGAAATAGTGTGGTTGCATTCCACCACGGCAATGGCGAATCGAATCAGTGGTCCATCGGTCCATCTCAAACCCACGACACGCGTGGTTATGGGAGGATGGAATGGAAGGACCGACAGACAAACAGGACACCAGGCACCACCCAACACTTGCTCGCGTTGGGCACCACACACGCACACCAATCCACCATTGGAAGAGTTTGTCGGGACTTGGGGACGTCTGCTTGTTGAGCATCTCCAACAGTTGGGCATTTGGGTTATGCATTTTAGAAATTCGCCAAAAACCTTAAAAATTACTCTCCAACAGTTGGCCATTTGACTTATGCATTTTGCTAAACTTGGCATTGGAGGGACCAAACTTGGCATTTTTGCATAGGCTCAATGGCTTGGGAATTTTGATATCCCGTGAATCCCGGAGTCCCTGTCCACGCGCGGTGCGGTAGTTTCCCGCGAGGACTCCTCCTCTCCGCGCGCGACTTCTTCCTTCCCACGTGCGCGCCTCCTTCTTTTCTTTCCCCCCGCGCCGCCTCCACCCTTCACGCGACGCCAGGCTACGAGATATCCATCGCCGCCTCCTCTCCTTCTTCCATATCACGCGACGCCAGACTAGATGGGGACGGCCTCGACCAGATCACGACGGCCAGCAGAGGCGACTTCGTGGACTAGATGGGGACGGCCTCGACCAGATCACGACGGCCCTCGTGGACTTGGCGGCGACGGAGCCAAAGCGGTCCCGCGCGAAGAGGAGAAGAATCGCGGAAGCGCGCGAAAAGAAAGAATATCCCGGACAAATCTTGGTGGGTTCACTATTTTGGAAAATGGCAAGTCAAAAATGTCCAACTGTTGGAGATGGCCTTTTTTTTTCCTTTGGCAAATGGATTTGAGACTTGGCAAACTCCAACAAATGGCAAAGGAAAAATGCCCAACTGTTGGAGATGTTCTTATCGCTAGTGTCTGTGTGTAGAGTAGCGCAGCACGCCAACACGGTAGTACGGACTACTTCACCGGCGGCGACTACGGAGGCGCGACGCCACACATTTGTTCTACTGAGCACCGTACTCCGTACGTGCCGTAAGAGTAATGACTGAGGGAACCGACACGTGCACGGAACGCCTGCGGTCCGTACAAATCACGTCCGGACCACCAGCTAATTGCAGGAACGCCGCGCGTGTGATACTCCTCCCAACGCCGCCCACAGACCACTAGTACGCCTTGCCCGTTGATATTCGATCGCCATCACGATTCACGAAACAATACGAGTTTCACTTGCTCACTTCAACCAGCCAACTACGTGTACTAACAATATACTATGGACCTTGCTTCTTGTCAAAAAAAAAAAAAAAGGATCTTGCTCTTGTTTCATATGCACACACACATCATGCGCCCATGCTAGGGACAGCGGATAGTGCTGGTCCACCTGGGCAGTGATGGCCCCTATGTACCGTACCGCCCCGCGCACAACACCGACGGCGACGCTGCTGTAGCCTTATTGCTGACAAGTGACAACCATCCTAATCCTATCCGGTGACACGGAACCGTAATGGTTTTTTTACAATACATAAAAAAAAACAGCATCGTTCGTGTTCAGGATGGATAAGCTGATAAGGAGCCACTGAAACGAAAGCCACTGAAGACGCTCGACAACCTACCGGAAAGCGCCGAACAGAAAGCGACGGGCACGCACGCACCGTACCGTACAGGTAGCTCGTCCGGCGCGCACTCGATCCTCGCCGTGCACGATCGGTATCCACCTCGCCACCTCGGCGATACTACCCGACAGCACCTCGTGCCGGCCGCAAGCGTTCGCCCGGCCCGCGGGGGACTGCACGTTGCGACGCGTGCGCACGCAACGTGGCGTGTCCGCTGGCGCGCTGGACCTCCCGTACGTTCCTGCTCGCTCTAGCGCCTCTGCCGCTCGCATATGCCTCCCCTCGAAACCCACACCAGGAATCTTTCGAAATCTGGAGTTACCATTAGAGCATGTACTATGATCGACGAGAAGCCGGCTGGGATCCGTGCTGGCAGGAGAGAGAGTACGCAGCGGACGACTCGCGAAACGCCGGCCTGAAGCGGACGTCTCGCCCCCATTCGCTGCTGTGCTGTCTAGCTTCGTACTGCATCCGCTGCTGCCGCATTAAATAACTCGCGAAACGCCGGCCAGCGGGCGTTTGTTATAGTACCTGCTCTTAGCTCCTCGCTCAGCTTATCAGAATTCAGAAACAGTAGTTACTGTACATGCGTGATCCTGAAGTCCTGGTCAGAAGCCGTTCGCAGTACACGTGTTCGTAGAGCAACACCTTTCCTCTCGTTCGCCGCGTCCAGTCTCGCACGTTGCTTTTCTGGTCTCCGTCTCACTCCACACGATAGCGTCCAGCTGAGAACGAAAATCCCAATCCCATGAGCTATGCCGTGAAGCGTAAAGCCAGGCGCTCATTCAAGTTTGGTCATGTCGACCAGAGGCTTCGCCGTGAAGCTGCCGCGCTTTTATTGGATCGATCGACAGATGAGGATGATGACCCCTCAATAATGCCCCCCAGGCCCCCACACAAGCGCAACTGGTGGTTAGATGCTGCCTTCACCCGATTGATAGTGGTACCACGTCTCTCGACACCCTGACAACGCCCTAGCGAACAGCAAGTGCTGCTGCTAGCGAATGTAACAACATTTGGTGGAATTATTGGTTTTGCAGAAAGGGATTGGTAGCCTAACACCTGTTGTTTATGAAATTATTGGCTGGCCCAGACTCTGAATGCGCAGAGATTGATGTAGTATCCGGCCGAGTACACCGTGCGTCGTGGTAACATGCAATCTGACGCTTAGCATGTGGTGGGTTGAGTTGAAGACTCGTACTACAATTCTCGCCAGCACTGATCAAAGCAACAAACAAGTCCGCTCTGCTCTAGTATGATAGCAAGATGCAATTATTAAAAAAAAGCGTCAGACGAGCGCATCTGAGATTCAAAGATTCCTGAACATCCCAAAAATAATAAATAGTACTTGAATTTTCTCGAAGCCAATAAAGTAATTAAGGTGGACTAGACTTAGTGGTCAAGGGTCACGCTGCTGCGGCTAACCGGCCTGCATCGTTCATCATGTTTCACTGTTCCCGGTTTGACCTGCTAACACTCCCCAAAACTGCTGCTCCGTTTTATAATTATGTACTATAAAATTGATTGAGGGCGGGTGGACGGCGGCAGGTTGGTTGAGTGCTCGACATGTTTGATCAATCCAAAACTTCTAGTGGAAGCGCCCATCGCGGACGAAAAACACAGGGTGTGCCCTATACGTAGACAAACAATAAGGCGACGGGCCTATCAGGACGGGCCCACTGCTTATACTAGCGCCAAACAAAAGCGAAAAGGCGACGCGGACGAAACAAAGACACGCCGTCGAAGGAACCGAGCCGCGCCACGTCCGTTTTGATGGATGGATCTGCCCGTCCGTTTTCGCGTGCCCCGACGGGTCGATGACGACCCCCGCGGACGCGTCGAAATTCCTTCCGAGCCCCGCGGCCCGCTCGGGCGCTCGGCGTCGATTTCCTTGGCCACCAAGCAAAAAGGACGAGCACGGGAAAGCGACGGAGGCCAGGGCCGTGCGAGGGGGGCGGCGACGGGACGGGACAGCTGTTCGCGGAAGCGAGGACGGCGAATATGCCGCCGGATATGCCAAGGCAGCGGGGGCAGGCTCCGTGTAGCCGGTCTTGTTCGTACGGCCGGACCGGATGGCCGCGCACGCAAAAACGTGATACGCGCACGCGCAGACGCGCTCGATGATCTCGTTGAAGCAAACGCAGAAAAAACAGGGGAAAAGGGCCGGGAAATTGCTTGCTTTTGCTTATGGGGTCTTTCAATCAGTCAGTCATGATAGTATCTTGGAAGTTGGGAGAAAGAGAATGAACTTGGACACTTTGGAAAATTGACAGTTTACAAAAACTGAGCCAGGGCGAGTAGTAGATAGGAAGTGGCTGGTTAAGAGATGGAACACCAGTCACGGCACAAAGCAAATGGCTGTACAGGCCTACCGGGTCACTACCCTGCTCGTACGTAAGAGCACAGCTCATACCGGGAGTGACGCGCTGTCCGCTTCTAGAAGATTTCTAATCGTACTGTACACCCTCAAGCCACAACAGAATATTGGTCCAGCTCGGAAGTGGAGCTGGGGTGTTCCCTGATGCACTGAAATGTTCTTCCACACCTTGTAACTATCAGAAACACATGAACTGAATAAAAAGATGCAAAGGAAGTACAAAGGCAGGATTTTATTCATTTATTCATTCAAAACTCCACTCCATTTGTACAAAGACGGTCAGTGTATGTACATCCAGCTACAAGCACGTCCAAAAAAAAGGGTGCTCTGCTAGTGCTAGGTGAAGAGCATCCCAAGAACCCGGGTGAGGAAAACCAGAAGCCTACAAGCTTCTTCTCTGCCGATCGATCTCCTCTGCTGCGACTACGCAGCGAGGACGACGCTACTCTGCCGCCGCCGGCAGCAGCTACATGCCGTACACTACCACGTACGTACAACCTCTCCGTACGCAAGAACATATACAGAACCTTGTACACAACGTCGGGATTCCTTGCCGTGTCTCTCCGGCAACGGCAATACTCGTCCGCCCGCCATGGCCTCGCCGTTGTCCTCAGGTTGGCCGCTCCAGTGCCCGGGCTCCGCCGCCGCTAACGATCCACGGGTGAGCTGCATTATCAAGAACGGCAGATTTGTTAGAAACCTGATGAATCAAACTAAAACAACGGAGGAGAAGAGAGGGTGGGGGGTGGGTGGGGGGGGGTGGGGAGACACGAAGACGAAGACTCACCGAGGACTTGCTCGGCAGTGAACCGCCTCCACTCGTCGCGGCAGATCATGCGGCGCATCAGGTCCTTGGCCGCGGGGGACACCCCGCCGAACAGCCTGGGCGGGAACCGCACGCTGCCCCGCAGCACGCTCGCCAGCACCTCCGCGGCGGTCTCGCCGCCGAACGGGAGCGCGCCGCCGGAGAGCAGCGCGTACATCACCACGCCGGCGCTCCACACGTCCGCCTTGGCGCCGTACTCGCCCCCCGCCACCACCTCGGGCGCCACGTAGTGGGGCGTCCCCACCAGGCCCTCCGCGCGGCCCAGCCCGCCGGTGCCCACCCACGCCGCCGAACCGAAGTCCGCCAGCCGCACGCGCGGCGCCGTCTCCGCCTCGGCCTCGCCGCCCTCCTTCCTCATCCTCCTCGTCCTCCTCGCCGTCGTCCTTGGTGGTGTCGATGAGGATGTTGTCGGGCTTGACGTCGCGGTGCGCGACCCCGCGGCGGTGGCAGAGCGCGAGCGCCTGGGCGACCTGCGCCACGACGGCGGCGGCCAGGGGCTCGGGAACGGGCGCGCCGCGGCGGAGCGCCACCCACTCGAGAAGGTCCGGCCCTCGCACAGGTCCATGACCGCGTGCGTCCAGGCCTCGTCCTCGTACACGGCGTGCGTCTGGACCACGCCGGGGTTGCCGGCGCCGGCGAGCTGCGCCAGCTTGGGCTCGAGCAACGCGAGCTCGCGGTCCAGGTCGTCGGCCAGGCGCGAGCGGTCCACGGACTTGACGGCGAAGGCCTCGCCGGTGGCGCGGGACGTGCAGCGGTGGACCACCCCGAAGCGGCCGCGACCGATCTCCGCGCCGATCTCGTAGTCCTTGTTCAGCTCCGCACTCATGCTTCAGTTAGTTTGTTGATGTTGTTTTGGGTTACCTCGACCGGAGGAGAGCCGGTGGCCTATTTAAAGACACCAGTGGGAGCTACGCCCTGGCGGAATATTCGGATCGTGCCCGGTCCCGGACCGGTTATGCTCTCGTGGTTAGTCTCTTGGTCCTAGTATTACGCATGACTTCAAAGTTCAAACAGGTGCTCGGAGCTCTGTTCATAAGAGCTCCTCTTCTTTCTCTGTTTATCTTGCTGTGACAGCATAGCCATAAGTTAAAACCGTTTAAAGCTATATGTCAAAGATGGTTTTAATTACCACCTCATTATGCTTGACATGTTAGAGGTATAATAGACCTGTTTGATATGCAGAATAAATTTAGTGAAGTAATCATATAGGTCTTGAATAGGGTGAGTAAAAATATACCACATATCTGCTGCAAAAAGTTCAAACAGGTTGCGTTAGCAGTGCTACTCTGTTCAAAGAGCTCCTCTTCCCCTTAATTTATGAAAATAATGGATAGGCACCCCCAAAAATTTATGAAAATAATGGATTTGAGTCACATATATAGACCGGTCGATATGCGAATAAATTTAAAAAAGTAATCATATAGGTCTTGAATAGGGTGAGTAAAAATATACTACATATCTGCTGCAAAAGAGATGAGATGAACTGTACAATTAACTAACCATAAATTTTGTAGAACATCAATTTTGCTAAAACATGGAAGAAGCTGGCAAAAAACAATAAATATATGAAGACATAAGGAAAGAATTGTTATCACATGATATACTATTGTTAGAATTAATATGTGATTATGTGAAGGCTTGTATTTTCATACAGAGGTTCCGTTTTGCTAGCATCCTTCAGACTTCGGCTCCGTCCTACTATATTATTAGAGCTCCATCCTATCTATATTCATTATGTAAAGAGAATAAAACAACGCTTGTTTAGGATTCACAAATCAAGGTTCATCTTAGCTCTACGTTGATTATGTAAAGAAAATAAAACAACTCTTATAAACAATAATGCTACTATGGTTGCTGGTGTAGAAGAAGCCGGGACCAAAATAAAGATATGGTTCTAGTACCCGGTCTCACAAAAGAAATATTGAAGAACAAGAGAAGAACATATTCTGAAATTACCATGCTATAATCGGGATTATGCTCAAGATCGTTTGCTTTGTGTAGCGTGCTCTTGGGGCAAAAGGTGGTTTAGTTCGGTTGGATTCCTTGCTCTGCAATTACTAGATTATTTTCTGTTGTGTTACTTATATTAACCTGAAAATAATAATTTCGCAAAGCGTGAGTTCTTGGCAGGGAATAAGGTTCAAGGACCAGAACATTTATATTAAGTGCAAGAAAAGCGAATAAATGCATGAATGAATAAATCAACAAGTACTCTGATCGCCAAGCGTCCCTCGTCACAAGCAGCAGTTGATTTGATATTTTGATTGTACGGCTGCTTTCACTAAGTACAGTATGCTCCACAAGCGGTGTTTTCTAATGTGTGGGCGACCACTAGCTACCACCAATTATGCACCCCAAGTTCTGGATAGCGCAAAAGCAACTGGGGGCTACTAAAATAAATGGTGCCGTCCGATTCACCAAAAGATGGTTCCGTCAAGTAAAACCAAACATCATTGCGCAGTGCTGCGTGGAAAATGCATTCACGTCCCGTCAGAAGCTCGCTCATCGATCCCCTCCTTTTTACTGCAGTTTTGTTTGTTCGGTAAAGCAACAATATATAAATGGCAACGTTATTACAGTCACCTTGCAGTATTGTCTAATGAAATACTATACCTTTACCAAACTTCTATTTTCCCTTTTTTCTGAAAAAAAAGGAGTAGCAACCCTTTTGGAGCGCTGAAATCCTGTGCGTTTATAAAATTTCCTTGTTCCAGTATTTTATACGGCTTTAGATATATACAGTAGATATATACCCTTTTGAAGATAGACTGCCTTCTGATTTTCTTGGATAAGAGCATATCCTAATGGATGGACCGGAGGAGCTCTGGAACTCTGGAAGGAGCTGTTAGATGTGGAGCTGGAAAGAACCTGATTTTAGGTAGCTAAGGACATCATTGTTGTCTGCTAACAAGAGCAAACTTGTTTATCAGCCACTTGTTGGTGTCTTGATCTGTAGCCCGTCTCAATCAGGGTGCTGTGCATGATGGGCGCATGGATGCCACCTTGACCAAGGCAGTTTTTCAATTCCTTATGGGGCCCACACTAACCCCCACCTCTATGGTACCGCCACCACCACTCTTCGGCCTGGTGATAGATAAGCAGCTGAGACACGCCAAACCGTAACGTCCCTTTAACGCCGGGGCGAGAACGTTTCGTCCGTGCCCGGAAGCTTTTCCGGACGGGGCAAAGTAACGGTCACCCGCACCCACCAATTGCCGGCCTGCGCGTCACTGTCCTCACGGTTCGAACCAATCGCGTGCAGGCAGCGCTTAGGCTAGTTTCAGTGGGGGGTTTTATGGGCGTTTCATATACATTTAATATACCGACACATCAGTATAGAAGTATGTTTTGCATGAAATAGAGAGGAAAGAGAGTAAAATCGTTTCACCATGGTGAAACGCGGTAGTGGTGTTTCCAATGCCTTGGTAACTGGGTGAAACGAGCACTGAGGCATTTCATGGCTATTTTTGGGTGAATTGAGCATATCTACGGTGGAGATAGGAGAAAAAAGAGACGCATAGACCCATGAAGGCTAAAAATAGTTCTATGAGTCTGTGCAATAAAATTTGTATTGAGGAGGTATCCATTTCACAATAAGTCTCATGTTTTTGAAAACCTTGAGATAAAACGTCGCATTGAAACTAGCCTTAGGTCGCTTGGCCGAAGAAATGACGAGCTCACCGTCTCATTCTTCCCTGGCTTTTCACGTCGAATCGGACGGTGACGTGACGGAAGGGGACGGGGAACCGGGCCATTTTGATATGTAGACGTGGCTATATAGGCCACACCGTACATGCGTGGATAATCCGGCTATCACGCCGTACCCGGTTTTCGTTTGTGGTTTTGGTTTTGTTGCCCGTACGGCGGGATATGGTTTTATTATTAAGCGAGTGGAGACACATCATTCTTATCAAAGAAACGATGTTGCATAAATAAAACACTGAAAGGTTGTGCTGCTAAGTATGTACTAATTTCATATCTCTCAACTGGACTTATAATCATGATATTTTTCATATAAATAAATATTTCTTTATAGTGGGTGATGCTTTGTGCCTTTCTTTTACTCGAATCAAGATTATTTAGAACTTGCAAGGATTAAAAAATGGTCTGCCTGAGCTGTCTCTGCTGCTGGAGTATTGTTCTTTTAGTTCTAGCCTGCAAGGTTTTTGCAAAACAAAGTGGTTCTGTTGTAAATTTCTCGACAATAATTTATAATAATAAATGAGAGTAGCCTCTGCTCATTTGAAAATGCACTTATCACTATCTAGAAGCCAAGCAATGTTACAAATACAACTGTCATCTTCTTGTTATGAACTGAATTTTATATTTATCGATGTAGCTTAATTTAGTTAAGCTATTGTTTGGTAATCGTAGCCGGTTATAAAATATATAGAACAAAGTTATTTATCTTCCACAACTGTCGTTTCCATGGTTTCATTATGAGGTTGTTTAAAAGCATAGTGGTTTCAGTTACAAGATTCCTAAGACATGACTCTTAGTAAATGAGAGTGCCTTTGGTTCTTCCGAAACATAGACAGATTGTTCTATGGCGGCTGAGCAAACTCTCATATATAGCTGGCTTCTTTTTGTTACAAGATTCCTATGATATATAAATGAGAGTAGCTTTGGTTCTTTCAAAAATAGACATATCATCATTTAGTGGAACCTGAGCAAAATGGCAGATATAGTTGTCGTCTTTTGTTACTCTATCTCTCTCTCTGTGTGTTATTTTTTGCATGTCACATTAGCTTTGTCCTAAATCAAATTAAACATAACTGTTTTTGACAATCCATTTTAAAAGATCCTTATAGTTTCACAACATATAAATTATAGATTTTGTAAGTATTCATCACAGCGAATCTAAAAATTAAAATTTTATATTATGAATATATTTTTTTAAATGATGGTCAAAGATACTTGGGCATGGGAGCTAGAAAGACATGGCATCTACTCTGTTCGATCGGCATATCGTTGCCTGCTCGACGAACAGCGACAGCAACAAGACCATGCAACTTCCTCAGGAGACAACACTTGGACGCGGATTTGGAAGATGTGTGTGCCGCCAAAGGTGCGCGTCTTCTGGTGGAGAGTGGTTAATGATTTCCTCCCGGCGAAGGACGTTCTGAATTGCAGACACATAGAACCCATTGCAAACTGTGATGTCTGTGGAGACGACAGAGAGTCAGTGAGACACGTCCTACTCGAGTGCACATTGGCAAGATTCTTCTGGAACCAGGCGAAGATTTTGTCTGGCGTAAAGATCCCAACTCTACACCCGCTTACCTGGGCGCGTGATTTGGTTGATCCCGACTGTGTCCCTCCGAAAGAAGCTGCTGTAATTTTGTGTGGAATGTGGGCGCTTTGGATGGCGTGAAATAGCAGGAAACATGGAGAGGAGCCACGACCAGTGAAAGTAGCTGTGCAATGGGCTATTGATACTGCTTTCGACCTTTGGCAAATGAGTCATCCAGAGCAACAAAAAGTTTTATCTAGGAACGTGAAGTCCTGGGAGCGACCAGCTACTGGATGGGTCAAATGTAATGTCGATGCAGCCTTCTATGATGGTAATGGGTCAGCAGCATCTGGGGCAATTCTCCGCGATGAAGTCGGAAGAACGTGTGGTGGCACTGCCCGGTAGTATGAATTCTGCTTGAATGCCGTGGCAGCCGAAGCTTTAGCATGCTGTGATGGCATGGTGCTAGCCAGGGACAGAGGTGTGCAACGTCTGATCATGGAAACCGATTGCCAGGTACTCACTGGGCTGTGGGAGAACAGAACTTTCCAGCAGTCCGAGATTTCAGCACTCCTTGCACGGATGGAAGATCTCAGTCGAAGCTTCGAAGAATTTAGCTTAAGATTCATTAGCAGAGATTGTAATAAGTTAGCGCACAGGGGCGGAGCTACAGTGATGATTGTGGGTGCAGCTGCACCCACAAAAATTCTTAAAAACATTGGGAAAACACAAAATTTCACCCTATTTACACCCACAATTCAAAAAACCTTGCACCCACAAGACCAAGGTGCACCCCCCTTGAATTTGCTCTAGCTCCGCCACTGTTAGCGCATGCTTGTGCCCGTTTGGTATCCCGTGATTCTCAGGTGGCGGAGTGGCCTATAACCCCACCTGGTCTCATGGATATCATTAACCGGGATTGTAATCTTATCTGTGATTAATGAAGCTCCGGTTTCCCCTCAAAAAAAAAATTAGCTTTGTCCTAAATCAAATTAAACATAACTGTTTTTGACAATCCATTTTAAAAGATCCTTATAGTTTCACAACATATAAATTATAGATTTTGTAAGTATTCATCACAGCGAATCTAAAAATTTAAATTTTATATTATGAATATATTTTTTTAAATGATGGTCAAAGATACAAATATTTGACTTAGGACAAACCTCATACGACATGTAAATAGAAACAGATGAGTATAAAGTTTTTATTATATTCGGAGCTTTCATTTAATTGAGGTTTTACAGTTTTGACGCTAAGAAATTCTATATCCATATTCTATAGATATAGCTTACATATAACTTCTTTGCGAACAATCACATACTTAGTAGTAGAAAGACGAAACAAAAGGACTATATATACTAACTTGATTTGTTTTTAATGGACAACATTTGATTTGAGTGTCCAAAATAATGTTTTAATTAGCAATTAGTTCAATATTAGGTGAGATACTCTCCAATAAAAACATCATTGTGCCTAATTAATGAGTAATATAACTGCGTTCACTATCAACTAAAGCCCCCTAATTAAAAAACAAACTGTAGTTCTCCACCTTCTAGATGACTCTGCCTTGATATCTGTACATGTCTGCGCTGATATCATCCATGATGCCCTCTACCTTGCAATGAGAAGTAACTAGACATTTCTGGTTAATGCTACGTGGGCAAGAAGAAATATGATGATTAAAGTTTTTTTCCCAGTTTCTTGATGCCTGAATGGCCGGTCAACTCACGTGCAATGCAGTGGTCAAGAAAGCTGAACACCCAACAAAGCACGGAGCAACCAAAAAGTCGGAGGAAAAAAACCGCCGTGAACCCCAAAAAAAGTTCTTCGCATGCGTACATTTGGGTATTGCTGAAGTCCATGGAGAATTCCACCGTCCCATTTCTCCGATCCGGTCAGTTGTACAGATTTGAAAGAATCGACGACCAGGTAAAGCTCGATAAGCGATAAAATAATCTTATTATATCTTTATACGAGACGTACGTACCATGTGCCGTGCCTGACGGCTTATATTGTTCCCAGAGTTTCAACGTATCACTACGACTCGCCCGCTCTAGATGACGTCATACCTGACGCAAACGCCAGTCGTGACGCTATCATGCACGCCGGCCGGCCGGTCCAGCCGCTAGCGGGTCCGTCCCTGTCGCGTGAGAAGAGAACGACGCACGACGATGCGTCGGTGCCATTGGCCAATGCCGATTGGGCTTGGGTGTTGGAGGCTTGAAGCTGTAGCTGTAGTAAACTTTAAGCTGTAGCGATTGACTTGGGGGAGCCAGCACTGCACGGAGAAAAAACAGAACCAGACGAGCCGGTTTCTGGGAGCCGGACGAACATCGAAGATGCCAATGATTATTGCGTTTTTTCTTCTTGATAAGAGACAAATGGATTCCCGGAATTTCAAATCACGCGCAAAACACACGGCACATGGCTGCTACGTTTTCAGACTTTGGGGCAGTTTGACTGAAGCATATCCCAAGGCATCTTCGAGTTCTGTGGTCATTGCTGCCCTGCTTGTCGTCCGTCCTCCCGTGATCGATGAATGCTCGCTCGCAGACTGCAGCCTGCAGCCTTTGACAAAGCACGCGTACGTAGCACTAGGGGAAGTACGTGCTAGAATTATGGATCATAGCATGCAGCAAAACAAGGAACAACGAACAAGTTGCCCGGAGCGTCTCGTGTGGCGACCGCCGTGCACCGTGCAGGGTTTGACACGGATGTATTTTTACTGTATCTTCATTATCATTTGCAGACTGTCACATTCAGGTCATAATTATACTAGCATACATGAGAGAATCTGATAAGCAAGATGCTAGTTGCTGCTAGGTCGCGAGATGGCGTCTCGTACATTCGTCTATGTCGAGTCAATAAGGCTGATGGAATAATGTAAGAAAATGTGTGCGTGTCAAATTCAATCCGTTGAAATCTAGCATCCTCAAGTTGATGAAATGATGGGCTTTTCTTTGGCTGAATATATAAAGTCCGAAGAGGCTGTCTTTGTCTAGAACGCGATCGCCACTGAACTGATGGTTAATTAAACGCCTGTCCCGTTTTCAGACTTGCAGAAGATCAGCGCGTACGCTCGGGGTGAAAAAGGTGCGTTGCCTGTCTTCGTATCACATAAGCAACTCTGCATGTTAACATTAGCATATGTGCCAACTTTGAATCGGTCTACTCTTTCATTTCGTAAAGATGGATTCGAAGAACCTTTGATCGGTACAACCTTGGCTGGCCGCACGTTAAGCGAGAATTCTTGGATCCACGCTTTGGCCTTGGCCGCACGCATGACGGCATCAGGCAGGCAGAAAGATGGCGCAGTGTGGCCAAATCTTCTCGTCCCGGATGCGGCATCTCGCTTTGGCCGCTGGAAGTCGTTTACTCCGTATGTCATTTCGACGAAATTACACAGCCGGGCGGGCAGTGGCGCTGCCAGTTCGCCACGTCCCCCGACCGGCCAAGATTTTCGGCGCGTGTTGACGGTTGACGTGTGACGCCCGGTCGCTTGCGCTCCGACCGGGCCGGACGCTGGCCGCACCTGCGAGCTGCGCCCTTCCAGGAAACGCCCGTCGGCCACAGCGGCATAAGCACATCCACGCTATCCACCGGGACGCCTGAACTAACGCGCTCGGATGTTTTGGGCGTGGCCGGTCCGCCGCAGCGCCGCTCCGCGCTCGATTTGAGAACCACATCGTGAGCACCTCGCATATTGAATTTGCAAGAGCAGTGCGAGGATTTAGCAGAAAATGAGACTGCAAGTGAAAACCTACAAGATTGGAGTGCTGGAGAGCCCACTGTCGACCTCGATGATGGAGCACGTCACGCTATGTATCGCTCGACACTCTCGAGCCACTCCATGCAATTCCCTCGCTTGAGCAACCGAACAGGCCAGCAGTCCAGCAGCCCAGCACTGCAGTAATGCAGGAGCAACCGAACAGGCCACCTACCATGCACGCCAGCAGGAGCAGGCGGGCCGCAAGCAGGTTGCAGGCCAGAGGGTAAGGCGCAATGCCGCAGTACGCAAGGCCGCGTGGGCTGGCCGGGTGGGTGCGAGTGGCCGACCCAGCCCAGCTGCCCAGGAGGCGCCGCCAGCCTAGAACGGAGACGCGGCGCGGACCATGTGGGGAGGTAGGGCCGGTGCTCGGGCCACGGAGGCAAATTCTAAAAGACCCTCCCTTTTCTTCATCTAAAAAGACCTTTCTCCTTTGCTTGCACGTGGCATACACCAATCTCAAAGCGAGCTGTGGCCCTTCCCATTTATTCCTAGCTACTGACGCCGTTAGCACAGCACAGGCAGGATGCGGCGGGCAGCTGGGCAGGATGCGGCGGGCAGCTGTCTTCCAGAGGAAGAAATCGATAGAACTAAATGTACCCTATTTATTTTTAATAAGAACTGATGTCGCTTCCGGTGGAATTAAGCTTCACAGCTACTTCTTTTTCTTTCTTTCTTTCTTTCCTTTTTTTTGAAGAAGATTCATAGTTTTTTTTTCATAATAGCTTCATAGCTACTTCAAGATAGACCGGAGAACCAAAATTAAAAAGAAAAGGAGGTGGAGGTCAGCAGCTTATCTGTCTTCATGCTCGCTGCTAAGCCTCGACAAATCCATGTTTGCCCCTAAGTATGACGTGGGTGAAATCTCAAGTTAATCATGAAGTGCCTACTTGTCGCTTCGAATTTGATAAATGAGATGACGACAACGCATGTAGTAGCATTCATACACTTTAGAACTCGATGTAAAATCTCAAGGAGTTTCCTTGTTCATTGATAACTGAAAATTTGGTGCGCTTCGTGGAATCGTACAGCCCATTACAAAACTCCATACTTTCATTGCTAGTCCAACTTTACTCATCCACAATCTCAAAAAAAAAAAAAAAAAAAAAGTCATCCACAGAGGAAGCGAAGCAAAAAAATCAGCAGTAAGAAAATGTATACATTTTTATAATCTTCATTCAATTCAAGTATTTCAAGGCTTTACAAACCTATAAATACAACAATTCTTCATTAATAACTCAAACAAGATCTGACATCCAATATTCCAGGATTCATTTTTCACACAACTTCAATGATAAAAAGAAATTCAATCCAACCACGGCCTTGTTCATTTACATGGCAATACACTGTTACCTATCCTTTTGCAAGTCTGTGGAGCACATGATGCACTGCGACGAAGGACACTGGACACAAGGACATCACAGATTTTGCTCACACAAACACATCAGCATTGTCACCTCTGGCTTCGTGCTCCCATTAGGACTGGCAATAGTTTTACAATGAGGAATCCATGATTTCTGAATTTCAGTTGTCCTAGATAAAACATATGTAGAAGTTAGAATCTTTGGGGCGGTGTTAGACCTGCAGGTTTTGCACAAAAGCAATGCATTGAATATGGAAATACAGTCTAAACTCCTATCAACTAAAACTTTCCAAATTTGGTTGCTATGGAGTGCTCTTCAATGAAGCAAAAATTACAAATGCAGAGCAAATATCCTCCAACTTCAGCTTATTTACTGCATAATATTATGGTCAAGCTCCTCTCTTCTACTTATATTCGAAGCCAGGATATAACCACCATGAAAAGTTTAAAAAATGAAGGGCTAAGAATAGATACCTGTTTGTTGCATTGGCTGGTTTACCGTATACAGACCATGGCTCTTACCTCTCAATGAATAGAATAAAATCAAAGAATTGAGTAAGCAGAACTGAAAGTCATATATAGCCTGCATGGAAAAAAAAACTAACTAGCAAAAATTCGAATTTGCAGTGCAAGAGCAAGACTACTAAACAAGGCATTTATTGGTGGCCTATGTTACAGTTCATGCACCCCGCCTTCTGTTTTAAAAAATTGGCATGCTCAATGTCCAGGGTACATAGCTTCTTCAAGACTCGCCGCACAATTTTCAACCATCTGCTCAATGCACTCCTTTGTTCCAGGTTGTGTATCTGATCCTATTAGAACCGAAACATTTGCACTATTGAGAAGTGAACATGTAAAGCACATAATAACTAGATCATAAAAATTAAAGCATGCTGTCAAAATCAACCCACTGAACCGAATTAGAGAGGGGACCCTGTAGTCTTTGCAACCCAAGTAGAGAAGTGTGTCAATAATAGCTAGTGTCAAGGTATTTATGAAAAGGAAGCTCAAGCCACAATTATTACTATCTTAACAATTCCAATACCATGTAAGCAAGCATAACAGTAGATAAAGTACACCTTGTTAATGTGTAGAACATACCTGGAATTTTATTGACCAAAACACAAGCCTTTTCTGCACACTTCAGATTCAGATGTGCACCTTAAGTTGCAATGTACTTGTTATCATCAGTAGTTCTAGATACAATATTGACTAATATGAGGCAATAGTGCAATCTTGGTTTCTTCTACTAATCAGATTCGAGGCATAGAGACTTACCAGAATCGAAGACCACATTGAAAAACTACCATCACCATTTCGAGTCGGATGATGAAGCTTCAGACTGCATTGGGATACTCTAATCACCGCCTATGCAAAAAGCGAGACAAAAAATGAAATAGAAATAATATGGCAACCTAAAACATTTAAATAAGGGTACCCTTTAAATAATTGCTGAGCTTTGGTTGCGCTTGAGTTAAATCTCGGCTCGAGTTTTTGCTTGAACAAGCTATCCTATGCAAGCTAAACAATAGAAAAAATAATTGCAAACTTGAACAAGAATATAGATCCTTAAATCTTTATCAAGATTTCTACAAGCGAACAACATATTAATTTGCAATGTGAGTAGATCAACAAAGAAGGAAGTTTACATTGATCTCGCTTCGCAGGGTTGGGGAAGAGGGATAACGAAGAGGAAGTCGCGCGCTTGGGGTTGGGGAAGACGAAGAACCGCCTGGGGTTCGGGTCGGCGATTTGGTGATGCCTCCGCCAAAGCTCGTGCTGCCTCCCGGTTGGGGTAGCTGACGAACCGGGTTGAGGGAGGACGAAGAACTGGAGTGCTGCTTGTGCTGCTGCCATCCTCGCTCGTAACCGCCGCCGCTTCTGCTTGGAGATCCGGGGACGCACCGCCGCTTGGACCTCCGGGGACTGCGCCGCGCGCCGCTTGGAGCTCCGGGCCACCGAGATGCGGACGCCGTCCCTCGTGGTCGGGAACGCAGCGGCGCGGGACTTCCTGGCTCCACGCGCCCGCTTTGCCGCGCCGCGCTTCCGCTTCCTGCGAGGTTCACATGCGCCGCCGGTTGGGGATGGCGAGAATGGATGAGGTCTCGGACGTAGTCGGGACTCGGGAGGAGAGATCTGCGTGGTCAAGGTGGTGCCGGCGCCAGACGCGTCAGGCAACAGGCGGTGTCGGTGGCTTCCCATGGAAGACGATGACTGTTGTTCGTGTAATTCGCGTAAAATAAAAGAGACACAGCAAAATAGAATGAACCATCGGTTGCCTTTCATTGATCATTGGTGTTACATATATAGAGAAGAGGAGGTTTTGGGAGGGAGCTTCACCACCAAGGAACTTTACCGTCAAGTCACCACAATGCCCACGTTATGTGGTTGTGAGAAGTTCCCGTGCATGCAACATGCAGGAGGGAACTCCTACTTGTGCGGTTGAGACTTCACTGAGAAGTAACTCATGAGGTGGTTTAGGATGAGATCACCCGGTACAAGATATTTGTAACACTCCCCCTTGATCGAATCCGTCCTTGAGATCAATGTATTGAATAATTTCTCCAAAAACCCTGTGGGAAAAATATAGAGAAATATGTGTGTATATGCCATTAAAACTCCTTAAAACCCAGTGGGAAAAATGAGGATAAAATGGTATGGCATATGTTGATTATTGTCTCATTGTAAACTTATATGGGGAAAAACCTTGTGAGGAAAACCCATGACTAAATTTAGAGAACAATAAATATGATCTGAGGATCATAGTTGTATTATGTCTTTGATATCTTCTCAAAAACCCATGTGGGGGAAAACAAAAGATATGACATAGGCTGTGTCTTTGATATCCCAAACAAAAAAACCCCTGTGGGGAAAACAAGAGATATGACATATGAACTTGTATTGGTATCGCCTCATTAAAAACCTTCTATGAGAAACCTATGCAAGGAAAAACTCATAGAGGAAAAGAGTACAATATGATGTTTTGAACAGGTTATAGTTTCAAGGAGAGTCTCCCCCTGAACCTTGCAACTCTCAAAGTTATACCATGCCAATCTCAACTACATTTTGTGAAATGTGGAAATTGGTTGGACTTTGTGAATTTATAAATCTTGTGAAGTCATCACTCGATTCATCTTGCAAGGTGTTTATCATCTCACTTTCGTGGGAATAAACCATTTGTAGAAGGCAATATAGTGATATTGCTCTTATGTAACCTGCTTACATCCAAGCAACACAAGTTGCATTATCTTTGAAGATAATGGCTAGTGATTCGATGGAATCAAATGTGACCATTCAATGAAGCCATACATGTTCATGTACTACTTTAGAATGAGAAGTGGAAGTAGCCATTAGAGTCAAGTTTTGATGACTCCCATGAGAACTTTACCACTATATAACATCAGTGTATGATCTGGCATTATGGGGATTAAATAACCAGTACCTTGGTACTCCACATGATCATATCTTAATTTACATAATGATAAATCAAGATCCTTTGTGCCGTATAGGTATCTCTGGATATCCTCTTTGACTCCCAACACATGATGTTATGGGAGTTGCGCTTCTTCAAGCTATAGCAAGTATCTGCAAGTGCAATATCAGGCCTGTTGCGATATGCATGATACATGAGCGCTTTGATGGCACTAAGGCTATCATCCTAAGAATGGATATTGATCCATGTTTAGGGATTGAATGACCATAATGTTGTACAATTTTCCAATATTATTTGGATATTGATAATACAATATCAATTGAATATTGGAAGACTGATGTGTGTGCTTAAGCTATGGACTTAAGCATAATTTGGTTTTACCCAAATCTTTCATCTCAAACTCTGTCTCATATGATGACTACCTGTTTTGATATGAGCCATAGGAGATGTATAAAATCCAATGGGATTTTACTATGGTCACACAAGTGAAATCATCAAGATGGGAGACATCTTTCTGTGGAAGGAACTCACCTAGTCAGTTGTACCACAATTAACTAGACTATTTTAAGTCATGAGTGACTTGATGTATGTTACGATTTATGCTTTGATTTAGAATACACAGTCCATTGGGACTTATAATCCAAATCTATCCAAATCAAGTTTGATCTGCCAATTATCAATATAGGAACATAATTTCCACACATACCAATGGGTATGTTATGCTAGGTCTTTGCGTGAAACCATGTGCTACAAGCTCTCACTATTTTACCATCTTATGGATTTGCGAATCCATAATGCTTCCATAAGGAAGGCATTGTGAGGAGGAGTCATTACTGAGGTAAGACTTCTCACTATTTGAGTGAAAGCGGTTCTCCTTAGTTGCCACCTTTGGTTGACCCAATATGAGTGTTGGAACACTCTGCCTAGGACTTGTGGTCTGGATCCAGATAAGGTGTATAGCAATTTTTGAGGAGTATGCCGGCATTTTGTAGTCTTTTGTATGATTGATTCAATGGAACCAATTTTAGCATGTGGAAATGTATACCCTTTAAACTCGATGTTATTTCCTATAATAACGAGTTAGGGAGTTCCAATGACCCAAATAAGCCTATAATTGTGCACAAGTTGTGCTGGGCTTTTGGATGTTAAACATCCATAGGCTTTGGATAGTAAATATCCATAGTGAATCAACTTGAGGTTGATATGCATGTACTGTCTTGGAGAATTCTCTCCCCCTGATCCGAGAATGCTTGCAAGAAGCTGTATCTCCATGTGGCCATACTTCTCCCCCTCTTATATATTAAGATTCGAGAGTTGAGTGGTTTTGTAAGGTACCTCCACTCTTTCCGGCACACCAAATGGGAATCGAATTTTATGACAAGTGAATGCATTTTGGCAGACTATTTGCAATGTGTTGCAAATATAAGATATTCTGAACTGTTGGTTCAGATTCGTTGGTACATGGATATGAGGATCGAATATCAGTAATGACATTCTATTTTGATTCCTGGCATTCTTTATGTGGTAAGTATCTCCCCCTAATGCCTGGAATCTTCCTCAAAGATTTATTCAGCATACGGGCATTGCATGAATCCCCATTTAGAGATCTATGGTTTTATTGAATGACGGATAATGATACCTTATGTTGATCTCCATAATGCCCATTGATGTATGTTGCGGTGGTGATATCGATACGTGCAAAACGTTATCGATTCGCAGATGGGAAATATTTTGGCATGGGGCCAAATTTCCACGTACTAACTGCAACGGGAGGAGCAGTATGATTGCAGTTTGAAGAATTTGGATTTATGATGCGTTGTGTAAATCCGCATGGAACCAACTAGGTGTTGGTAAATTCTATTTTTGGGTCATCTATCAACAAGCTTGCTTCTCTCGATGAGGGATTCACTTGAGCCATTATGTGTATGAACATAAGATACTTAATGTTATAGTCCCTAGAAACCAAACAATTCCATATAAATGGATTGGATCCTGCGTCCAGGATCGCTTGCTCTAAATTGAATAATTTGAGCAATTAGTTTGGTAAATTTGTGGTTCCTTATTAGTAAGGTACACACTTAAGACAACAATGTAGATGCATTAATGTGCATTACATAGTATCTTTATGGTCCATAAAATGGCAAATGGAGTCACATGTATGTTCTTGAATTTCTTCAAGAAATTTGGTGGCTCACATTGATGTTATGACCAATAGAATTGATAATAATTTTCTCATCATTCTAAATATAGAATAATCAAGGCAAATATGCCTAAATCTTGATGGAATCAAGAGAGAAAAATTATTTTGTACGAAACATGTATGGGATTGATGTATGTGTAATACACCCCAGACGATATGGAAGAAATTTGCACAATTATTTAGTTTTCATATATGTTGCACTAAGTTGAGTGAAGATTTTCATCATCGCTCCTTAGTATTGGGTTTTATGTGGAAACCATGCAACTAGATAATATGAAAACACCATGGACTATTTATAGAATCAGGATACATGAGGTATTCACGATTCATTGAATAGCATGGAGAGAGCGCAACTTCTCATAATTGTGTTAGCGGTACAATTGTCCACTAGGCAAGATTCCTTTCCATCTAGTTGAATCCCAAATTATTCTATATATAGAACAACATATACCATGTATTGGGTATATGATATTATTTTATAATGGACTACATACTACATGGGGTAGTATGATATTTTGGCTAATAATATTTCCAATGGAAATACAAAGACTTTTGCAAGGCTTTGCTTGTTGATAAAAAGAACTCGCTTGTCTCCAATGAGTTGGAGGTATATTGGAGCCAAATGTTGAATTTGGCATTTCTGTGTACATGGATGTACAATCACAAAAAAAAAATGTGAGATTTGTCACACTAATCACTTTTCTAGATGAAAAATGATATTGGAATGCGTGGAATCCATTATGTTATAAATTGCCATGGATCAAAGATTCTTGATAAATGAATGAGTAAACAATCATTTATAGTTGGACAATCTTACATCCTTTGTTGAAATCTCAATGAGGATTTTCAAAAGGTAGATGGATCTCACTCCTTGAATACACGGATTTATAGAAATCCCAGTGTTGGAGTTGCATGCAAATGAATGCATGTGTGGCAATATCCGGAATGGATTGAGCATTTTGTTGGGTTGAGCAATAATAGCAGAGATGCTATATGCCCCCAATGATATTATTGATATCATAATGCTCGTGGTAGGAAAATAAATTCCATCCAATGCGAGGTTGGTAATATTTCAAGTTGGAAATATTAGCCATGTCCCACATGAGTTTATCATGTATGAATTTACTTTGATAGTAAATTACATAACAATAGAGGCAAAATTTTGGGGTTAAGGTGATACTTGATTATAGATTCTCCATTCTATAAAGAACAGCGACAAAGTCGCGCTAATGTTTTGGGATCCATTCCCGTGGGAATAGATGATGTAAAATCTTGACCAAAACATAGACTCGTATATAATATAAAGGAGTCCCCAAAATAATGCACTATATATTGCTATTTATTTAAGTAAATGGTTACTTAAATAACTTCAGATTCAAGATGTGTCTTGAATTGGCATATGCAAATTATTGTGAAGTCAAGATGAGTCTCGAATCACATGTGGTGTTTACCTCATATAAGATAGGTGATAGAAAATCACTACTAACATCATTGTGTACAATATTTATTGCCAAAATATAGTCTCAATAATTACATATCAGCAAATTAACACACTAAAGGTGCAAACCATATTGGTGACCTTAGTAGGGGAGCATAATCTGCAAATATGAGTATGTGCCGTAGATGTCATCCCATTTCTTTGTGGTTATGCTAATAGTACGCGTTGATCACAATTTGAAGGTGGTCATATGACATCGACCTTATTGGGTGATTCAACTCGGAGGTAGTCACTATGTTTGCAAGAACATGGTGTAGACCTCAAATTATGGGACAATTGCTTTGAAAGTAACACTGAAATGGTGTAAACTTTGTGTAATTCATATTTAGATTGGAAAACACATGAGGATAGTCACTATGTGATGGACATAGTGTAGATCCTACAGTAGTATTGAGATACTAGTTTGTGTGTGCCCAATCTAAGATGATGACTTATGGCAATCACCTGTATGTGTAGACCTCTTTTGTAGTCATATTTAAAATTGGGTACGCACATTGAGGATGAAATCCCATGGTAGTACTGTGGTACTCCATGTGTGTATGGCCAATTTTATAATGAACAAAAGTTGTCACCGTGAAGGTGAAGGTCACTTGTTCTAAAATTAGATATTGGATGCGCACGTTGAGGATAATCGCTATGTATGGCATAGCGTAGATCCTACAGTAGTACTATGGTACTACCTTGTGGCTGGCCAATATGCTAAATTTGGAACATTGTACATAAATAGTGAGGTAATCACATAAAATAGTTGCATGAGTACATGTAATAGGGAATTGAAATGAACAAAACGAATTGAACATGTACTAAAATAAATAAATTAAGCATTTGAAACTTAGATATAAGTAAATGCGCTTAATTAAAGAAATGCAAAAGTAAATTGCATATAAATTAAATTGCAAGAACAATAAATTGCATAAAGTAAGGCAAGGTAAACTTGCGTATGTCATATGGGATTTTATCTCATTTTATGGAACGTAGGTAATCACAGGTGGGTGTAGATCTTTATAATTAGTTCACGTTGAGATATAGTCCTTGTATGTTTATAACTAAAATTGGGAGAGCACTTTGAGGAATAAATCCCACAGTAGTATAAAATACTACCTTGTGTTCACCAATTAATTTATAAATCAAGGTGACATCGAGTGAAAAAGAGCGTTCCAAATTGAGAGAGAGAAAAATCGACCATACTAATAGTTGCATAGACATCAAGGTAAACTTGAATATGTAATATGGTATTTTGTTTCTCATTTTGTGGAACATAGGTAGTCACCGTGAAGGTGTAGACCTTTATTTATTTCACGTCAAGATGTAGTCCTTGTATGTTTAAAATTAATTTGGGAGAGCACTTTGAGGAGTAAATCCCGCAGTAGTATGTGTACTACCTTGTGTTAGCCAAATTAATTATAAAGCAAGGTGGCATTGAGTGAAAAACGTTCGAAATAGGGAGAAAAATTGGACCATAAATAAATTGCATAGGTAAATAAATACAAAAATAAGTTGCATTGGAAGTAAATTGCATCAAAATAAACTTCCAGGATTGGAATGTATGAATTTACTGTGATAAACTCATATGAAGCAGTACATATTATGATACAATTTTTTGATGACTGATGGTCTCAAAAATATTATTTACATGAGGTAAATATAGTGTATCATAGTATATTTACATGAGGTAAATATAGTACGTTGTAGTTTTGTTAAAACCTGAGGGCTTAACATAAATCTGGAATTACAATCAATAATCCATTTGGAATAGACTGCAATTCACATAAAACTGAAAGGGGTTTGTGCAAAATGCACAACCTTATCCATCCAATCCCACGGGAGACGGATGGGTTTCCTGGAGGGAAAACCGTCGCTCGGCTTGAGGCCGATGCCGCCGCCTCCAGGCTCCAGCTGCCTGCGCGAGTCGCCGTCCGTCCGCATGCGTGCAAGCCGCGGACCAGCGGTGGATGCGCCGCATGGGGGCCAGCCGCTGTAGCTGCGCCGCGTGAGCCCCACGCGCACGGGGTGGGCTCTCCCGGGAGCCGGTCCACCTAGCGCGGTCGAAAGCCGTGTCGCGCGAGGGCGCGGAGCGCCGGGTCGTGGTCGGGCGGAGGCGCGAGGCCGTCGGAGGCCGCCGGTGCCCTCCCGTCGCGCTGGCCGTGGCCAGCCGCGGGCGCTATGGGCACGCGGAGGTTGGGCCACGCCTCATAGGGGCGCCGCCGTTGCATCTTCATCATGGCCGTCAAGCCGAATCACCATGGATCCAGCGAGGCATTGGTCAGGGCCGATGGCCACTGTTGCGGTGGTGCGGTGACCACTATGTCGGCCTCGGCGGTCGCAAGAGCGTTCACCGAGGAGAGATCACGGAGTAATCTCATACGAGGGAAGTAGGAGGAACAAATCAATCGACATTGTTACCTTGTTTCACTTTGTTCCGATCGATTCTCCAATCGATGTTCTAACCGACTGAACTATTCATCTTAAGGAAGAGGAATGAGTGGAGAGCGATGTGCTGATAACGTGTTGCGAGTAATTCGCGTAAAATAAAAGAGACACAGGAAAATAGAATGAACCATCGGTTGCCTTTCATTGATCATTGGTGTTACATATATAGAGAAGAGGAGGTTTCGGGAGGGAGCTTCACCACCAAGGAACTTCACCGTCAAGTCACCACAATGCCCACGTTATGTGATTGTGAGAAGTTCCCATGCATGCAACATGCAGGAGGGAACTCCTACTTGTGCGGTTGAGAGAAGTAACTCATGAGGTGGTTTAGAATGAGATCGCCCGATACAAGATATTTGTAACAGTCTCGATGCTAAACGGCGTCAAGTGAGGAAAGCCTGGCAGCTCGCTTTGAGATTGGTGTATGCCACGTGCAACCAAAGAAGGGAGGTCTTTTTAGATGAAGAAAAGGGAGGGTCTTTCAGAATTTGCCTCCGCTCGGGCCACGGCCGCTCGGTAGTGGGCGGCCGGACGGCGACACTGCAATATGCTCGGGGCCAATAACTGTCCCTGTCGTCTGTTCCAAAGTGCGGGATTCTCTGCGTCGCAACTGGGCTCGTGCTCCCTCTGGGCCTCCTCGTACAGGACTCCAACTGGACATGCTCTTTCTGGGCCTCTTCCGTACTGGACTCCAACTGGAGATGCACGTTTGATGGGCCAGGTGCACCTGCTAATCTTCTACAAACCGTGCTGGTCATTTTTTTCTTTAAAAGATTATAACTAGATTCGTAGGAAATTGAATTAGCAATATTGCGTATCTAAATAAAAATTTATTATAAAAATATATATTCAACATTTATCTAATTATACTAAGTGTGTACCATTAATATTAATATTTTTTGTATATATTTGGTAAGTTAAATAAGTTTGACTTTTTCAGAAGTACGTATGAAGAGGAGTATGCATTTATTATAAAGTATACTACCATGTTACTGGAGACCTACTAGTTTTTTAGTGGTGCTTCATACCTGAATGAAGGCAAGCACAATGGACTCGTCTGTCTCCATCACAAAGAACATAAGTATATACGCTCTGAAATAAAAGAAGCCGTGCACTAGGAAACGATGGAGCTTGTGGAAGATTGACAGCGCGATTTTTTTCTACTATCCATTTGCTTGCAAGTGGAGGTGGTGTCCATTTCCTAATCTTTTTTGTAAATTTGTACCCATCCATGCAAATAAGAATGCATGGAGAGAAGACTTTTTTCCTCCAAACTCTCTACCTTTTTGACAGCAAAGGTCACCGGAGATCCTAAATGTCGGAAAGTTGGATACATTTTGGTACTCACGCACCCGCTTTTCACTTGGAAACGCAAAAAATCAGCAACGTAATGGCATTATACACTTGACTCCAGTCTCTGTAGCGACAAATGACGACGAGATGACGAGCAATTGACACACATAGCACTAATAAAGGTTCTTATATACTACGTACATACGTAGGCATGATTTAGAAAAGAAAAAAAATCTAAAAGAAACTGAGAACGCATAATACTCCTTCAGGTTCCATAGTTCTTTGTCGTTTTGGACAATGGCAGAGTATCTTAAAAGTATCTTTGATACGATTCTAATTAAATTTATAATTATAATATATAAAAATATCAATATATTTGTTTTTGCTAAAATAATATATTTTTTGTGACTTTGCTAAATAATATTAAGGCTAATCTATTTGTAGTCTGATTGTCTTTAAACTGAATATTTTGAAGTTATTATCCAAATTTAGTTGACAACAAGAACTATGGCCCTAGCAATTCCCTAAATGACTAAATCCACCAACTCTCCTTGAACATAAAAGAAATCTTGACAACTTGAGTATTGCAGATGCAAAAAGAAACACTCATAGTGAGGTTTAGAATCTTAAACTACTATAAAGTTAAGGCACACTAATTTATTTCTCAAGCCTATCCTTGCGCCCTTGTCAAAAAAAAGCCTATCCTTGCGCCACATCATTCACTTACATATTTTATCCACCTCATCAGTCAACTAGCATTTGCAGTTATAAAATTATCTCCTCTTAACATGCAAGCTATACACATCATCCACTAACATGCACTAACCAAAATTTTGCCATGTCATCCACTAACATAACCTTATATTTGTTTATCCTTTTGTATGAATAATTTTATTTCAAATTATCAACAATTTCCGCAATAACCCATGGATATGCTTTCTTGATCCTTGAGACCCTTAAGGTTTATGTATTTACAATTCTCATTAAATAACTCATAATTTTATATCTCTTTCATTTATTAAATGGTCATCAAACTAATCTTAAATTCTTGCGGCAACGTGCGGGGAATTCACCTATCCATGGAATGAAAAATTATAGTGCAAACACAGTGGCCCAACAAAACATTGCAGAATGCTAAGTGTGAACGCACGTGCTCTTTGCACTACATAATTTCTTTTCGTTTACCTGTGGACTGTGATCCCATTTTCTGGGACTTCTTTTTGGGAAGGTTGATACATTCCTTGGATTTTCTTCCTGTAATGATCTGCACATGTGTGCTCGTGTTAATTTTCCCCCCTCTCTCTATGGAGTACGCTTTACGCGATTTATTCCCATTACCGGTCAATATGAAATGATGCAGGGCCATAGTTCACAGCAAGTTCATTCCACGCACGAGGCTGTTGCGACTTCGTCTGTCATTATAAATTGAACGTCTCCCGGCATGATTAGTGGCCCCGCGCTTATGAAAAATTACTCCTACTAATCACTCACCATACAGACACCGTACCCAAGGAAAGATCTTAGAAGGCGGCGACGAGCATTGTTGAAGACCTGAAGTACCACTAGTAGTCTAGTACGTAGAGTGTATATTTCGCTTGGGTTGTCTCTGTCTATGCATTAGTTTTTGTCCTTGTCTTTGTCTTCGTTATACGCTTGTACCACCACAAACACACAAAGTATACAGCTATCGGTGTTGATGTAATAAGGTCATTAACATTTTGCAACTTAACTACTTTTTAAAGGAGCAACTAAACTTTTTTTTTTTGACCGAAGCAACTAAACTATTTGATGTCCATAGCACAATAAACGTCAGGGCCACAGGCTATGGCCTCATTTTAAAATAGTCAGTACACATCCCCAATACTTTAACCAACCGTATCTACTCCGATCCTCTGTTTCTACTATATGACACTGTTGACTTTGCGTCTCAAACTTTGGCCGATATATATCTACTCAGTTATTTAGTTAAGTGAAAAGAGTACCGTGTGATCGGTAATAAAAGGTAGTATTTAAACATTTCTTGTATGCTTTTTTTTCGAAAAAATGAACAATCAAATTATAAAAATGTGAATGGTCTTATATATTGATAACCAGAATTATACCAACTCCATAAAGATTAATTACAAGTATCTACATTATCGGTGCTAGTCCATCTTGCCGTGTTGTCGAACGGGCTAGAGGCTTAGGAGATATAAGCATTAGTTATTGAGTAATACATCTTACTAATAAAAATAGCTATATTAAATTGCTTGTTTTCCTCTTTGTTCATTTTAAACATAATAGATATAATACATACTATGTTTTCTTAATCCAGTTGTAATAAACTTGTCAATTAATGTTCTATCATATATACCTTAGTTGTTTTTCCTTCATATTGTACATGTGTGTATTTTTACTATGCATCTGGTTGAAATCTTAGCTCACTACGTTGATTCTTGTTGCAACGCATATATTTTGATGTCCTCAATGTAAATTTTGATTTTTAATTTTAATATTATTTATTCTTACTTTTTTATCTCTTAGTAAACTTTAAGCTATATTGTATCTTTTATTAAATCTCATTTTGTATGTTTTAAAGTTTATGATTATAGGTCACATACTACACAAGTAATATGTATAGTCATTGAAAACCCTACACCATGCAACTTAAGATTAGTGGTAGAGTTTGAAGTGACGAAAGACTATAGGGTAGAAAGCCCATTAGAGGAATCTATATATGTGAAAGGATGAGTTTAGAGGCTAGATACAATTTGCCTTCACACACCCTAGTTGTCGCTGCATCATCTCCCTCTAGCACGTGTGATGGCACTCCAGCGCACGCAATATCCCCCCCCACATGTAGAGATGTTGCTGCTCCATTGATCGGCTGATGTGTGGCTAGTAATCTCAGACGTAAGTACATATCTAAGTTAGATATCTCTACATGGAGTTAGACATGTATGTTGTACCTAATTTTTCACTGTGCTACACATCTAGTGGCAAGAATCCATGGTCACCTACCCGCCTAACCCCGCATGCTATCTAAGTTGAATATAGTAGATTTATTTTGTGTTAGCGTAGCATATTTGTTGCTCTCTGAGGGTGAGGTTAGATATTATTCAGTAATTCACATCGGCAGCGCAAGGCCAACATAACCAGTAGACAAAAATATGTAGCCCTATGTTTTGGGATTTTTTGTTGTTTCACTTCAAAACGCCGACGAGGCGGCTAAAAGATCTTCTTCTTCTTCTTTTTTGAAAGTGGCGGCTAAAAGTTCTGAAACAACGCTTGTCTCATGTTAGGGAAAGTGGTGTGCATGCGAATAGCAAAATGTCGAAGTACAAGCTGCGTTTTTTTTACCGACCGGTTACCGGCCGGTTTGCCCGGTTACCGGACTTACCGGTCCGGTCCGGTAGCAAAATCGGCCGGTAAACCGGTCAAAACCGACACATGCATTAGCGAAAAAACCGATACCGGCCGGTTTTACCGTAAACTGGTCCGGTTTTTTTAAAAAAACCGACCGGCCGGTTCGCGGTAAAAAAAACACTGAGTACAAGTGCGGCCACATCTTCAGTTTCAACACTCGTACAGTATGAACATGTGCGACAGCAGACAGCGGTCACGCTCGCAGTCGCACATCCGTGTTTGAAGTCTCTGCACTGCATGCAAGTGGGAGCCGGGAGGTAGGACCGACGTAGCGTCGGCCAATACAAGGGCAGAAGGCGTCGTCGTGCCTAGTTGTAGGTTTGACTCGGTGGGCCCGCGCACGAGGGCCCGTTGACACTTTGACCGTTGAGCTGCTTGCAGTTGCAGTACCGTACAGACCAGTATCACTGTAGCAGCCGGCTTCTGCATGCAAAGAAACTTCTGTTCGATTGGTTCTTCCAGAGTTCAGAGCATATCTCGAAGTCCCAATACTTTCAGATTTGTCACGGTGAAATATGGCAGCTCAGTTTCCCTCGCCCGGCCTTTTGTGCCAGTTTTCATGTTTTGTTGAAACGAACGTATTGGATTGTGTGGCCGTAACACTGATAATGTAGTAGAGCTGTGGACGATACGGCAAGATATATCGTTTGAACTAATTTCATTTTCATTTGCGTTACGGTTATATAAACTAACTATACAGCACGTGTACGTAGTACTAGTCTTACATTCAGTAAACAACTGACCAAGTGAGATTTCAGTAGCCAAAGAGATGCTGCCAGGGGCTTGTTGTCGCAGCCCGCGACCCCCAGCGCTTGGCCAAATATTGACCCAGAAGAAACCATCAACGCCGCCGCGCGCTGCGGCGTCTGCGTGCTCCACAGTGACCAATCGCCACGAGAAGGAAGCTTCTCATTTGGCTTGTTGGCTTTGGCTCCGTGCATGCCCATCGCCGACTTCGTCTCCCCGGCCGACAGAGACGTCTTCCTTTGGATCGCTCTAGCAATCTAGCTTGTAGCCGTCGAGGTCGATGGAGGTGCATGCACTGCACGGTCGATCGCGACGTACGCGATGCATTGCTTACTTGTAAGCTCTGACTGAAACAGGACATCGAGGCTACCGCCCCGGATTGGATGCGGTCGGGTCGCAGGCGTCTAGCTCGTTCTCCCCCATCAATTATTTGGTGTCGTATTGCAGAGCGCGGCTGCTTTGTTTTTCAGTTTCGTGTTTTTTTTTGGGGCTTGGTAAGTTTTGGCTTCCACGCGCTTGTGATGTCTTAAAAACGCTGCTTCTCAATGAAATACGTGCTTTGCACGATCTAAAAAAAGAGCGCGGCTGCGCAAGAGCTCGCGCTGCGTCGTTCTTGACAGTGAGAGATACGCTGATGTGTTCTCGCGGCGCATCTAGCAGGAGGTTTCTTCGTATGCCTTGTTACAGAAACGTGTTCGTTTGATAGATTCCCACAAGGACAGAAGGGCTCAAGTGTTCTTGTAATAATGAAAAGGTTTGCACGATTCAATATTTGCCCTTTAAATCAGCCTGATGTATACTAATACATCCCTAAAGCTAATTGTTCCACTACTTGACAACATGCAATTCCAATTGGTGCTTTTGGATTCATACCATTAAAATATTTGAAGCTTGGAGAAATGTCTTTACTATTCATATATTTTAAAACATGATATTACAATTATCTGCCTCTCATAAGAACGTCATAGACTACATATGAAGATGACTTGGACCCAACTGCAGACGTATATGATGACATGTATTCTCGTATGGACTCGAGTGCCTCTCTACCTATCATTGACGCGTGGGCCCACATGCCATCTTCTTCTTCCTCCTCTTCACATCTTTCCTCAGCGGCAACCGCAGTCGATGGTGCACTGGCCATCATAGCTGTTGCCGCTCAAAACCGGTCCCCTGCACTGCTCATTGCCGATGAGCACTTCTTCAGCGACCTTGGCCTTCCCCATCTTCTTCCCTTAGCGGCCTCGCTAGCTCTCCGCGCGCACGCACGTGACTTCCCATGCTCGCCGATCGATGGCAACAACACTTCTTGCATGCAAACGAGACCGACACGAGGTTGCGGGCGGCTGCTTAGTCAAGTCAAATGGTAGGTGTCATCTTGTACGGCTGCAGCTGGGCCCAATCATTTCCATATGTATCCGGTGGAGGTTTTATGGGAGACAAAGAACTGTAATGATATACTTCAAAATAGATGAATAGTAATGATGTTTCTCTAGACTTAAAAGTTGCAATGGTATGAATAAAAAACCATTTCCTTTAAAAATCCTTAATAGGGCGGAGCTGTAGTGTAACTAGGTGGTGCATATGCACCCCCCACAACCCCCAATTTTTTTTTAAAAAAAATAACAAAATCTGGCCATATATTTTGCTAGCTTCTTGTTTTCTACATTAATCTTGCTGCTTTATTTTCCAAATCTCTCCTTCTTTAGGTCGCAGCAAGCTAACAACTCCGGCTGCAATCATTTCTTGTATAGATGGTAGCTGCCACACTATTTAATAAGGGCAAACGGAAAAAAATACCCCCATACCCCTAATTAATGACTTCTTGCTACTCTAGGAGTAAAATCAACTTAAATAGCTAAGCTATCCAACTAACACAAGCTATTAGAGAGAGAAAAAGGAGGAGACCATGAATGGTTTGGTGATTTTTCCCTTCGATGCAGGTGCATGGCTTCCTTTTGCCACTTTATATTTTTGCATGAATAACGTTGGCCTATTTTGGTAAGTAATTATTCTCATATTAATAGTAATTGTTATAGTTGTTCCAGTCGACTAACAGACGGTCAATTTACCTTAATATTGTGATTGCGTGACTAATTATTTTTCTTAGCTGTGACACGTGTATATATTGGGATGGGATGTGTCTTCAGTATACAGTTCATCTCATCCTTGTGCCATTATGTTGCGCCAGGAGAACAGGTCTCTAAATCCTATATGTGTGCTCGTGTCCTTGCACGGGGTAAGGGACATATCGGATTTTTGGGAAGCATCATGGCGACTTCGCGTTGGACGTCTTCTTCTCTTTATGCCGATCTCCATCGACAGTCTGCTTTGTCTTCCTTTACGCTACACCTAGCGTTAGCAACCCCATTCTAAGAATGTCTACTTTTGTTCTTTATCACGTTCCTTCTGTTAGGAGCACTATAGAGTTACATATAGGTCCTTGGCACAAGTAATTCATCACATTCCCACACATGAAAGTATGCAGCTTTTATACGCCTCTGAACTAGCCAAAGCGTCGGTTAATTTCTTAATTGTACCGGGCAGCAACTGGGCTCTTTAGCTTCTTTGTGGCGCAGCTGTTCGCCACTCTGAGTTAAAAACAAAATCTCACAAGGCCTGGTCACACGACTAGCCTTGCGCGGCACTTCATCGCCGGGGACACATCATCAGCTAGCAATACAACTTGTATTCTCCTCGTTCATACCGGTTAATTCGTCATAGCTAGCGTATGTATCGCGTTTCTTGATCGACGGAGTTACATAATTTAGCTGCGCTGTAATGTAACACTGACATCGTCTATGAAGACTATAACACAAGTCAATCCACGTCACAACTGCTGGTTGTATTCAATAGTGTACGTATCATACACCAAGTCGTGTAGCCTATATATGTGTAGTCTTTTAACCAATCAAACGTACTTGCCGAAACCACTGGGGTTCCTCATCATCCCCAGTTGAAGTTCAATGATGCAAGGTCCCCGACGCTCTCCTCGACGTACGGCGTGCCGTGACGGCGACGGGGCACAAGAACCGCGCGCCGATTCGTCCCCGGGGCGACTTCCCGGCGACCAAATCAGCCTGAAAAACGCCCACTTCATCGAACAGTTGAACTGATCCCGATGGTCCGACCCCGTCCAAACTAAGTTCCCAGTAGGCAATCGCAATTTAGCTGATGGGAAAAGTCGCTTACGCATCAAATCAATCATATTACTGGCACCAATTGTCAAACCAGGATAACGACGGGTCGGTGCACTGATTGATCGAGTTCTATGCATGATATCTTCATTCGTCTCTGAATATCCAACGGGAAAATACAAAAAGGTTGTATTGTATGACATCGTCGTCTTGTGAACTGGTGGTTTTCCCCAAATGAGAAAGGAGCGACCTTTTATTCTCCAGAAAACGTTGGAGCAAGCACTACGGAGGAGTACATACAGACTGTGTAAAAAGTTACGGCTGGTTCCAACTGCTCCACTAATCTGGATTGCGTTATTGTCAGCGATAGATCGAATTTGCCTTTACTTAGTCCTCCGGATAAACAACAACGTGATGAAACGGTCTAAAGTTCTTCTTGCTATCTGACAGTGTGAGCATAATCATAGAAATAACGGCCTGATATATCTTTAGCCCCCTATAGTCAAAAAATGAATCAATCAATTTTTTCAAGTGTTTTGAGGTACCATCAACATCTACCTGCTAGTTAATGTGTTCACCACTGAATTAGCTTAGAAATTAACTGACCAAGTGATTCCTCAGCACAGTGTTGGAGACTCTCCAGCGCTTTTTTAACTTATCAACTGAACCTTGCGATTTGAAGTAAAATTTCTTGTGTGATGTTTGCAACTTTCAACTCAGCAGAGTAGGAAAATGATCCACGCCAGCAAGGTAGTAAGCTTCACAGCAACGGCACCAAATGCACACCGTCCATTCCTAAACTCGTAGAAACTAAAAAGAACATAAACACCCGGTTCTTAATCTAGTCATCTAGTAGACCAGTAAACTCTAATCATCTGTGACAAAAATCACCATTAGATCTATTTTTCTCTAAAAAACTCACGAAGATGTCATTTGGAAGATAGTTTAAAGTAACCACCTAAATTTATATCTGTATTATCCAACCTATGGAAAATAACAATCTGAATTATCCATATAAGCTTTCCTAAAATAATTTAAACAATTCTCTAATACCTGCCGCTGGATATTTAATACCCGTATTATTCAAATCCACACCGTGTTAATTGGGGAGGGTATGGGTAGAAACAAAATACCGATTTTGATTTGGATGTGGGCAGGATAGTACCCACCTTATCCGTTAGCATCCATTTACCCGTTCATGTAATCCACCTTTAGGCACGCGCAACTCTCGCTTGGCCAACTCAAGCTCCCCTGCTGCTAATGCCTTGCTTCTCTTTCTTATCAATTGGGCATTCAAAACCCATCAGGGATTATCCACTTTATGACTTATTTGAATGTAGTCATATTCACCTTAATTCACATGTTTTGAAGTAGATTGAGGTAGAACTTAAACTATCTTTTCATGCTAATCCACTCCAACACACATGGATTGTTCATACCCATGCTTGCTAAATTCCCGCCATAAATGCTGGGCATTAGCGCTAATTCCCCATAAAATTCCAATACAAATGGATTATTTTTTATATAAATTTTAACCAAAAATAATAAAAATTATCAATTTATGATACTAAATAGTACATTTAGTTTTTGTCGCATAAATGCTGATATTTTCTTCTATGAAACTATTGAGTCAAATTTATGATAATTTGATTTCTGTTCAAACTACTAGCATAATAGTCAAGGCTAGTATATGACTATTATATGCATATGAACAAACGAGAGAAATATATTAACGATTAGGTGGCCCTAAATCTATCCGTGTGATGAATTTTTCTATCTTATAAACACAGAGTACGCGTGACATAGTCATAGTGAGAGCCAAAATTTTCGCATATGGAATATGGACATGTCATGTTCACGCACCTCACTGTTCCATCTCTCAGGCGTCACAACCAACCAATGGAGCCTTTTGTTATGATGAAATTCTTAAGATATGGTATCCTATCACAGGAAACACATGCTCACATCCGTTCCCACACACCATACTTTAAAGTTTAAGCACACACCATACCTTAAGCCGACACTGGACTGGAGGGTACTACTAGGTACAAAGTACAAACAACCGGACGAATATACAAGAAACGACAGCAGAAGCAACGCCGAATCACGTACGACGCGATCCAAGCAAACTGATAAAAAACGAACGAATTCATAGCGTAGCCTTTAAACTATTCGCATCCTGTGTTCCTTTTGTCACGCTCGAGCCGAAAACTTCCCCTTCTCGGAAGCTCCCTGTTTTGACCACGTTTGGTTTTGCCCTTTTCTATCATCCCCGAGAGCCGAGAGCGGGGCCCGTTCGTCGTCGTCGCGGCCCGGGGGCGTATAAATAGGCCAGCCCATCCCCTCCCAGTCCACACAGCAACAGCAACCAGACAGCCCGAGCTCACACAGCAGCAAGCTCGGTCTTCTCGCCGCGACCCGGCAAGCTCTCTCGACGACGCGAACGAACGGACGCTGATCGTCGCCGGCAGAGAGAGACGAGCGAGACATCATGGGGCGCGCTCCGTGCTGCGAGAAGATGGGGCTGAAAAGGGGTCCATGGACGCCCGAGGAGGACAGGGTGCTGGTGGCGCACATCGAGCGCCACGGCCACAGCAACTGGCGCGCGCTGCCCAAGCAGGCGGGCCTGCTCCGCTGCGGCAAGAGCTGCCGCCTCCGGTGGATCAACTACCTGCGCCCGGACATCAAGCGCGGCAACTTCAGCCGCGAGGAGGAGGACGCCATCATCCAGCTCCACCAAATGCTCGGCAACAGGTGCTTATCGTTCTATATACCATGATTAATTTATAAGTATTATCTGCCACGCCACGCATCATCATGAGAATTAAAGAACATGCGCACTAAACTGCTCATTTGTGTATGGTTTTCAGATGGTCGGCAATTGCTGCCAGGCTGCCGGGGAGGACGGACAACGAGATCAAGAACGTCTGGCACACTCACCTCAAGAAGCGCCTGGAGCCTACTAAGCCAGCCAGCAAGGCGCCCAAGCGCAAGCCCAAGAAGCAGCAGCAGCCGGAGGCCGTGACGCCCGAGGGGCCTATCGCCACCGTGCCCGTGTCGCCGGAGCAGTCACTGTCCACGTCGACCACCACTGACTACTCGGCGGCCTCGTCGATGGAGAACAACGCGGACAGCAGCTTCACCTCGTCGGAGGAGGAGGACTACTACCAGATTGACGACAGCTTCTGGTCCGAGACGCTGGCGATGACGGTGGACAGCTCCGACGACTCCGGGATGCAGGCAGACTACCAGGGCACCTTCGGCGCCTCGTCGTCGTCGGTGACATCGAGCAACGACGATGACATGGACTTCTGGCTCAAGCTGTTCATGCAGGCCAGCGACATGCAGAATTCGCCCCAGATTTAGAAACGAAAACGAACCTAGATGGTGGCTGGTGGTTACTCTCGATCGGTCGGCTGATGATAATCTTGGCCTCACACCATTCTTTCAATCTTTGTTCTGCTCCGTTTCGGTGGATGTACATCTGACTGAGATCTTGTGAAGCGGAAAACAATTATGCTTCATCATGGCGGTGTTCACTTGTGTCCCTTTTCTGCTGTCACCTGTGCAGCTGTGCTTTCGCCCCGCCCTTTATCCAGAGGGCCCCAGCTACATATGAACACAAGCCCATAACCATCCAGCTTCATCTCCCCCGGAACTCTCGTCCATTTTTGCTGTCGACTAGGGCATGTAGCAGCCGTCTCCGAGTCTCCAAGTAGCAGCCCGTCGCCTCGAGCATGGACAACATGCGGCCGGAGGCGACCCAGTGGCTGTGGTCTGTGCATCTCCTCAGCCGACGCCGGCATATATCCAGAGCAACTTGAGGAACTCTTCCAACGCTGTTTCTCTTCCTCTGACACTCATGGCCCACAGGTCAGGGTCTCATGTCATCAAAAGGTTTGTCTTAAAAACAATATTATAGCAATTAATAAATGATTCGCAAGGAAATAAAATGAGATGTTTAATGGTCCTGAATGCCTGCCATACTTCAATAAAACCTTGGTTGACGGAACCAGCGATTTGGATTAGGGGGATCAGAAAATGCGATCCTACTTTTTAGTATGATAAAATATACATAATTATACTTTTTAATAATATTTTTTTTAAAAAAACTACACTATTTATAAGCAAAATCATAAAATTTTAATAAATTAGTAAAAAATTGTCGTTTTTACGCTATAAATTCAAATATGTATATACTTATAAAAGAACTCAAATTGTATCGTAATCCCCTCGCTAATCCCCTCCCGCGGTAAACTCCGTTCGCTAATCACGCCCCCCCATCCCGCGCGCTTCGCCGCTCCAGAACCGCCTCCAGCCCTCCACGGCTCCACGCCCACGACGCGCTTCGTCCCGCCCCACCACGTGCTGCGCTCTTCACGAAACCGCCGCCGCCCGCGCTGCCCAGCTCCAGCTCGCCCTCGCCCTCGCCCTGTGCCGCACCGCCCAGCTGCAGCTTACGTCCCCCACGACCTCCACTCCCCACGCCTCCCCTTCGCCGCAAGCAGCAGCACGGACGGATCGGGGCCGGTTGCTGAGGCCTCGCTGCTTCGTCGCCTCGCCGTCACCGTCGTCGCCGCAACCGGCCGCGTCGGGTGAAGCCGCCGCGCCACTCGATCTCCCCCGAGCCGGCTGTTCCGCGCTTCCTCCGTGCCCCCAGCAGTACCCTGAATCCTTGCCTGTTGGTGTCCTCGCCGTTCGTCGCGTCGCCGGCGTCGTCACCGGCCGCTCCAGCTCCCCCGCACCGGGAGCTCCCCCGTGCCGGTCCGCGCTTCCTCCCGGCGTCGCCTCGCCGCCGTCATCCGGCGGCCTCCCACGTCTCTCGTGCGGGCAGAGGGAAGCAGGCGTCCCGGCGGAGGCGGAGGCAGAGGCCACTTTCCCGGCGGCTGAGGCGGCACAGCGTACCCATGGAGGCGAAGAAGCAGCGCGGTGCGGCGTCCCAGCGGAGGCTGAGCAGCGTCCCGGCGACGAGAAGGTGCCTCTTGTTCTTGACTTCTTGTTTCTTCCTTTTTCTTTCTTTGGATTGGATGCTGTGATTTTGTCAATCTTTGGGCCTTTATAATAAGCTCATTGATCATGCCATTTGCCTCCGATCAGTTCACCTCCATTCCCCTTTGTTTGAAACCTATTCATCCCTATGTTGTCATAGATCAACGATAACAGTGCAAAATCTTAAGTAGAGATGCCTAGGCTGAATCCAGAGTCTGTTCAGAGCTCCGAGATGCACAAGTAAATTCAGAGTCTCATTCAACTAGAAAGATATGCCTCATCGTATTCATAGTAGTACAGATTAACTACTATGAGGATATTGTTAACTCAATTAAAGTGTTTGCCTCCAATTTAACTGAATTGAATAGTTTGCCTCCAAATTTAACTGAACTGAAGAGTTTATGCCTTTCCTTGTATTTTGTGGGTTATTTCAACTTATAATTGCAATATAAGCTTCAATTTTCCTCAGTTGCAATTCCACTTGACCTGCTTCAGTGCACGAAAAAACAACCATTTTGAAACCATGATGATAAACTGAGCAAAAGGCAAAACAAAATCCTTCAGTTTGAAGAAACAAGCATTGATTGGTGTTTGCTGCCCTATTTTTCTGTGGAAGAAACAATCATTCAGATACTGCTGAAACCAGTATAAGAAACTGGACATGCTGATGAGACCGTAGCAAATTTTAGATGGCCAATTGTAGAGCACATCGGCTTGTATGATTCACCTTCCAGGAAGAAACTAGAATTACTGCTACAAGTCGTCAACCTGCTCTACTGGAATTCTTGACATATTTTTTAAGTTTTTAAGAACATAGCGACTGCATTACATTACCTTTTTCAGCAAGTTCTTTTGTATGATCTTCGTCAACCTGTTGTGCTTATAGCTTGTTCGACTGGTCGGCAGGTGTTATGGTGCTTTTTTCAGCCAATAATAGGATTGCTAGCCATCCTTTTTCTGCTGATGTCGACAACTATCTGATTTATGTATTCTTGTTGACTGAAAATATTTGCTTCTCCATCTAAGATATTATTAGCTGAGCTGTTGTGCTTACAGCTTGTTCGACTGGTCGGCAGGTGTTATGGTATGCAGATATGATCAGCAGCAAAGCAATATTCGTTTTACTTTTCGCCTCTATACAGCCATAACATAAAAAGTATTTTAATAGCTAGCAGCAGGAAGACCTGATGCCATGATGAAATCATTCTACAAAATATTAATGGTTCCAAAAAGATTATTGCATGCCTTTTTGGCAACAATCCTTAGGCTTTGAGAACATTTGAGAGAATAATTTGAGATTGTGACAATTTACTGCATTCCTGGTCTTATTTCTGTGCTTTGACGACGACTTAAATCGAGACAGGAGTTTGAGATTGTAGCAATTTACATCATTCCTTCTCTTAATCTTACTTTGTGCTTTGAGGGTCGCAGTTACATAATTTTGAGATTGTGGTGATTCTGATACTAAATAATTTTCTACCGTCTCTAGATTCTAGACCTAATACAAGCCGAAGACTCATCTCAGCACTAGCAAAGGTGATTGGTCTGTTTGCTTTGCTAAATTAGATCTCCTATATGGTTTGGCTTAACAGTTAAGTTTTCCAAATCAACCAAAAGCGAAGGCAAATAAACTCATGTACAGCCTACTTAGACTAATATGTTTATTAGTATAATCTCTAACTGTTTTCATTTTCAAAGGAAAAAAGAAGAAGTGATTTAGCTAGGAGGGTGAGATACTGCAGCAACTACTGAATCCAGTAAGGGTGAGTGTCTTTTCATTTCTGCAAGTTTTGATGGAATGTAGATAAAAGAAAAGTGCCTTCGTGATGCCATGGACTCCATTAGGGGACTTGACAAACACTACTAATGGAGGTAACTGTTGATATACATGTGTTTCTATTGATTTTTATTTATGATCCAGCTATTTCAGTAAAGCAAAGTGATATCTTGCTGGCACCAGTCCGGTGGTGGGCTGATCGTGAGGCCAACATGTTCTGCTGCCAAGCCAATGACCAAGTTCTGCAAAATGGAAGATAATTCAAAATTATCAACCTATATAACTTCAGTGCGTCATCCACAAATTATCAATCTAAAGCTTCACTTTTACTGTTAAGTAACTTGCTTGCTACTAGCTTACTGATGTACCTTCAATATGACTGTACGTGGCTACGTGCAGCTACAAATTTCAGTAACTTTGTGTGTTATCTCAGGTTCATTCTTGTTCGATCCTGCTGGACAAGAAGGCCTCAGCGGCCAGGGCCGGTAGACGGCTTCACCAGCCAGCAGCCAGCCCGCTGACAGATGCCCAGGTGAGCTATATGATGAGCTCACGATTGTTTTCTTTCTGGTAGAATTTAGCTAGGAATTGTATGTTGTTTGAGTTATATACTATGAATCTCTTCTTGTGTTGGTTCCTTCTATTGAGTTGTGGTTATCATTATCATTGTCGACTCATGGAGATATGCATCACATAGAAGACCGTGGTTATCATTATCATTGTCGACTCATGGAGATATGCATCACATAGAAGACCAACTCATGGCTGCAACGTCAGTTAGTTAGCCAAAAGCCCCATTCAGTAAAGGTCGCTTTGCTTATCTAAAGTTCAGTTAGAGGAACTTATCTAAAGTTCAGTTAGAGGAATAGGTTTTCCAGTCCTGGACTGAGTTGGAGTAAATGGTATCTAAAGTTGATTTGTCGTGTGAAATAGGATTCACTGATTCATCAAGTTTTTGCCCACTTTGCAAAGTCTCCACCGATTTAAAACCATCGAAACTTTCTGGACACCGAATCCTGTTGTTGTTGTTCCAGCACAGCTGACATAATTCATATGACTGAAGTTCACGTGTTCTCTCTTTCAGTACAGTACATTCTCAAGCCACTCCGTGTGTTTGGAGAATTCAATTTTGCATGTAATAAATTCTTTATAGGAAATGAGAGACAAGTAGCTATGACTTGTTGACATATTATTGATTGGATGTATAAATTATATATATAATTATAACATATTGATTATAATATTTCTAATATTATTTTCTCTCGTATTAATATTTGGCTTTACCGACGTTGCTTGCCGTCAAAAGAAAAAATATACACGAGTATGTAGACCAAGCAAATTCTCTCTGCTTGTTTGCTTATCTACTTATGCCAAGATACAAATCGAGGTCTGTACCCTCCATCTGTCGCAAGACCCCCTACTTGTGTGGTTGTATGACATGAAGATTTATGTAAATATAGATTGGAATCAACATTGTAAAACACGCTCGTATTTTTGTTATCATGATATTATGTGTTTCCGTTGCAACGCACGGGCACTTACCTAGTGTATATACTTATTATACAACCTACTGTGGCGCGGCCCCTGCTAGCACCCTAGTTCCGTCTCTAGTTGGTGTAACTCTATAATGTAAGAATATGTTTTTATCTCTTTCGTCACAATAAAGTAGAAGGCAGTAAAATACCATTTTTTGTTTCACTAACTCTAGCTCCTCAGTGAACTAGGCTAAAGAGCAAGAGCTGTGCTGAATGGAGTCTAAATGTTAAACATAGTTCATGTATTCAATCTTGTGGGAGCCCAGCTTGCACTATTGGATGCACAAACACAAAGCTTCCACTTTCTCATTTTCCTATGGAAGGAGGTGATCTTGAGCAAGAGATTTTTTGTACCCTCTCTCTTCTTCTTCTCTTTTTATTTCTTTTGTCAATGACTCTGTTTTCTTCCTTCCAAACTTACATATTTTGAAGTCTATATAGTCTGCAGTGACTATCTGAATTTGGCAACTATTCTAGTTTGGTTTAGTATTTTTTTTTGTTGCCCTTTTCCTTCTCGAACACGACTTCACGTGTCATTGTATTAAGAAGAAGGAGTCAAAAAAAGGGCTTACGCTAAGCACAAAGGAGCCACGAGTAATCCACGGATTATCGGCGGAATCCCGACAACACAAACACACACAGGCACAAACACACAACAAGAAAAAAAAAACAAGGGGGACCTCCACCAAACAACCCCGAGCAAGCAAACAGGAACGACAGCGAACACTTCGACGAGGCCGAAGATGGGTAGTAATGGTGCCCCAGTGAAGCCTTTAAGAAGGAATTTGACATCCGCAAACGCCAGCAACGCTGGAGTGCTGGCATATGCAACCTACGTTACACGAGTACGGGTACGGGCGTATCGGATACGCGGATACACACTTTTTTAAAAGAAAACCCACTAAAATGGTGTATCCGAGTATCCATATCCATGTATCCGACGAGTATCGGATACGGATACGTCACCCCTCTTGGAGATCCGTGTAACATAGTATGCAACAATATATGCTGAACAAATCCGTTACTTAATTGTACATTTGTATTGGTCTTTTTTCTTCAAATCATAAGAATATTATTCGATCCAAATAATAAATGTGAGTTTCCTTATAACTGTACTTTCAATTATATCACTAGAATTACATAAAAAAACATATTACTAGCAACCTACAAAACGATATATGCTCTAAGGCACGGCGGACTAGAATTCAGATGTGCATAACATAGAGTTGCTTCCACCATTTAGACTTGTTAATTAAGTGAAAAATGATAATAAGATCACGCTGGTTCAGTTTAATACTCGATTCAGGGTTCTTTATGTTTTAGGGAATTCAGGGTTGTTAGTTATACTCAGCTTGACGCGTGGCGTATGCACCGCCCGGCTGGGCCTCATCAGTAACCGTGTTGAGTGAGAGGGTGACAAACTGACAATCCCTGAGGGCCCGCGCGCAGGCTTGACGGCTGTGCCTCGGGTTCTTCGGCCCAGTACCCCACTACTGTCTTCGCACCCCGTGGAACTGGGCCTAACTAAGCCCTTTTCGTCGCAAAGCACAAGAGTGCCGTTTCCGTACTTTCAGCCCGCTCGCTCCCTGTGGCATGGCCGTAATAGGCTGCTAGCCCAAGGCCCAGTTTCTTTTTCCTCCCCTCCGAGCCTTTCCCCATCCCAAGGTCGAATCGGCAGAAAAAGGCTAGGCGGCTGGGCCATTCGTGTTCTTGGTCTTTGGCAAAGACTCTTTGCTGCTTTCGTCGTCGTCGTCGCCGGCGGCGGCGGCGGAGGTTGTTTTCTTCTTCAGCGACCTGGACGTGGAAGCTTTTGGTTTCCTGTTTGGCTGTTTCCATGTCCAAGGTTGCTGTAGCTCGAGACACTGACACTTCAGACGCCGGGGACGTCACGGCGTCTGACGGTGCACCGAGCGCCCACGTGTGCATTAAAGAAACCGTCACCGCCTGACAATCGGATCCACTATAATCCCGATGAATTCTGATGCCTTTCACACGGTTGTTGGTCTCGTGTTTTTCTTGAAAATGGCAAATGGCTGCTTTGTTGATCGATGGTAAAACTGGCTTTGTTAGTTTATGATGGCCATGGTTTCAGGATAAGTGCTCTGTTTTGTTTGCCTATGGAGTCCAGACGGTGTGACAAACTGACAATGACACTGGGTGACGTAACTGACGTGCCGGTGATGCTTCATTTTCTGCCCCTAGAAGCCTATTTTGACATGCCGGTAAAACGAGTCTAGAGCTGCACAACTTCTCGGGCGCCTGTATTTTACATGTCGAGTTCGCCGCTGGTTTGCACACGTACGAAGTACGATTCGGATTCGGTGAATTTCTTTATTACCAGAAGGGGGTCATAGTCAAAACGTTTTCGAAGAAGCAGCCAGGGGCGCAGGAGACCACCAGCCGGGGAATCAAAAAGTGGTGGATCAAAGTCTGCCAGCATCATGGATGTTCAGACAGTAATAACTGAGAGCTCCGTGCTTGTCCCTCCACCTACTCTGCAGTTGACTAGGCGCTAAATTTCAAAAAGAAGAATAAGTATCCCATTGTTTAGAATTTGGCAACCAAAGATCATAAACTTTATTAGGAATTTCGAAATCAGATTTGCTCAAGATTTTAATGGTCATGCAAGTCTTTCCGAACCACGGTTGATTCCAAAAACAAGTATTGCCAAAATAATCTGAATGGTATTACTTTTTCTAATTGTTTTTTGTATTTAGAATTACTGATTAAAAGGTGTATTTTGGTAAATGGGGCTTAGCATTCCAAAAATAATCATTAGGATTATATTTTGCTTTGATTATCTTCAAGGTAGTTGTATCAGGTTCATTTACAAAACGCCAAGCAGTGTTTATGAGCATACCTTTAATTCTTGGTTTGCAAATGGAGTCCCATGATTTGTAGTGTATTGGCTTTTTTGCTGGTCTTTGTGAGCACTTTGCCACCAAAATGTATGGATGATCGCTGTAATTTTTGCTAAAAAAATTCTTGTGGAAAAGTATGTTAGCCATATAGTACATAGGAATTGAAGCAAAAAGTGATTGAATAAGAGTTTGCCAACCAGCATGATTAAGAGTATTTGCTCTTGTGAAGGTAAGCTTTGATTTGTATTTTTGATAAATGAAATCATAGATTTTGTTGTTATCCTCATGAGTCATGAGCAATGGGTGACCCAAATGCATAGTGTTTAGTTTGAAAATCTTCCACACGAGAAAAAAAAAAGATTGTGTCGGGTACCTAGATTATGGGGCCTCTAAACCTTGGGGGTTAGAGATGAATAGAACTATCATTGTCTTCCCCTAATCTCTTACCTAAAGAAAACACACAACCGTACAGGGCAGGCCCACGAACGGGCTCGAGCCACACAACATGGCCCAAACAGCTGTCTCGAGGTGAACTTGTCCGACCCCACAAAAATGTTACGGAGAATCCCTCGAGCGAACGGCGCCTCGAGCGGACCGGCCACCCCTCGAAAAATCTCCCAGACGTTCGTGCAGGAGCATTTAATGCCTCCAACCACTTCCTGCCTAACTCCATGGCTACAGCAGACGATCCACGTGTGCAAGGTACCGATCCCATCGGCTTTACCGCCCATACCCCGCAATCCAAGATGCTCGATGGCACTATTATACCGTGTCTTGAGCACCGTGTCCCGTACAACACCCCTCGAGACACAATAGTCAACTCTCAAGTCCGCATTTCCCGTGGCTCGGTCCCATCACCAAGGACGTCTACTCCTCGAAGGCATCCCTCGAAGCGTCATTTATTGCTCGGGAAATGATGACCGATACGCGCAGCACGTCACGCATAGTCTCCTGTCTCCCCACCTCGACGACCATAAGCGAGTTTCGGGAGAAGGACGAGCAAGCCATCATTGCCCACGTTGGGCTGCCTTGGACCGGACCAAAGCAGGCCTCTATAGTCTTGACGATGCGATCCACGCCCATACCTCGACGTCATCACTACCTCTGCCCTACCTCTGTACACCCGAGCCTCCTTTGGCCTATAAAAAGGGTCGCCGGGGCTTAGTATAGGGCACGACACAACACATCGATTCACACACACTCGCTCTCACAAACGCTCAAGTCTCTACGACTCGCTTGTATCCACCCCTGTACAAGCACTTCGGTGCAAGATAATACAAGTTCATCTCCCCCGCTGGACGTAGGGCCTTCTTTGCCCGAACCAGGATAAATCTTTGTGTTCTTCTTGCATCACCATCCGGATAAGCGAACACGCGGCGTAAATTTACTAGTTGGTGTTAGACCCCCGGTTTTAGAACACCGACGGTTAGCGCGCCCGAGTAGGGGAAGCGCGTGTTACTAACGATTTCTCGCTTTTTCGGATGGAAGATTCCACTTCCTCGCTTCCGCGTGCCACAATCATCCGGTTCAGGTTTGGAGTTCGTGTCGCTCGGCTCGGGCCACCACGTGACTCGCTCTCGGTCGGTGACTCGAGTAGAGGCCGCAACACGCCCCACGATCGGGAGGGGCGCTGCGCCGACCACGCCACCACGGTCCTCCCGGGAAGAGGCATCACCGTTGCCACCATCGCCGCCAACCTGCACCCGGGCGGCGTCGTCCGCGTTTCCCCGTCCTCGGCATTGAACGCAGTCTCCCCCGCAAGGGACTTGCCCAGCTCACGCCGGGTCGGGAACGCGTCGGCGGCCTCGCCGGGACGCCGACTTCGCCTTGGCCATGCGCGCGCACGTCGAGGAGCCGGCGAGGCCCCCCCCCAATGCGCGCATCGCCATTGCCACCTAACCCGCCACCGAACGGGACCTACACGACCCGTCGACGCCTTCTGTCGGCCTCACCAACGCTGCCCGCGGCGCACTGCCTCGTGGCGATACACGCCACAATGGGCGCGCACGGGGACGGCTCGGAGGCTCTCCTGTGCGCCCGAGGCCCGAGGCACTACACCCACGGTGCCATGCGACGGCAGCTCGAGGAGAAGCCACGCTGGGAGCCGCGCACCTTCTACTCCCGTGTCTTCGACCTCGACCTCGACCACTATGACATATGGTGAAGCCGGGAACGCATGGGCTGGCGGACAGCAGAGACCTTATCCTCGCCAACACATAAAGCGTCAAAAGCAGCTACGTCGCTCTTATCTCTAGGCCTCGAGGCCTTGTACATTCTCGTATTTATGTACGCATATCGCACCATGAATGAATAAAAAGTCTGCGACCCTAGTACTTTATTTTCATTCGTAATTTGAGGTAGATTCGACTCGCCCTCGATGCCTCTCTTTCTTCTACACCTCGAAGTATGCTTCACGATCGAGTAGGAAACGCCTCGAGACCTTCGGGGGTCGAGGTACGCCAAGCCGGGAACTCTCCTACGCCCGGGCTAAGGTACTCCCACTTGCTCCCCGCCCTCGAGGGACTCGAGCACGCGTCCAAACTTACGTCAAAAAAGCGGAACACTCGGGCCGGTAGAAGCAAGAATGGCTCAGGAAATAAAAGTAACTAAAAAGCATCCATATGCACTTTAGTTCATCTTTGTTCCTGTTCGTAACTGTAAGGTTTGGCTCGCAGGCCGCCTCATCATCACCGAGCTCAAGCGGGAGAACGTCATCTTCGAACTTCGCGCCGGCCTCGCCCGAGCGCCTCACGCCGTCGCCTTCTTCTCTCGTCGTCCCGAGATCCCGCCATGGATCCTCCGTGACCCGTCCGACCGACAGCTTGATCCGCTCCTCCGCCGACGTCGGCATGGACTTATAGTCCACCGTACCAGTCCGCTCCAGCAGCCTCTGCTGCCGCAGCGTGGTGATGTCACTCCCCTGCTCCACCTCAATGCCGAGGCAGCAGGAGAGTGCGCCGAGATCGCTCGTCTCGAGGCGAGCTGCCGTCTCGCGCTTGGACGTGATGATGTTCACCGCCCGCGCTGCCGTGGCGTCGTACACCCCGACGATATCTGGTTCCTTCCCCCGACGTTGGGCGTACAAGGCGTGCTCCTCCAGCATCGCCTCCCGCCACTCGGTGTCGTGCTCCGCAACTACAATCGAGGCTAGCTCCTCCGTCGGAGTTCCTTGAGGCGGAGTCGTTCGCGACGGAAGAGTCTCCGTCGTTCGAGGCCCCCTCGACTTCGGTCGAGACCCCCTCGATCGAGTCTCTCGGCTCGCGGACTGAACTCCTCGCGATCGAGCCTCCCGGTAAGCGCGCTCGACGCCGAGTGCCCCGTGGACGGTGTCCATTCCATACTCAGCGTAGCAACGGGCGTCCTCCATTTATTTTGCTAGGCCCCATGCACCAAACGGCCATCTTTGTGCCATGGCTAATAATAGTCGATGCGTGCAAGAGGATTTTCAAAAACCATCGTTCACACATGCCACTAGAAAAACCTCCTCGCGTCTCCCTCCATTTGTTCAGTCGGGCCCCACATGCTAATAATAGCAAGCAAAGAAAACGGAGGCCAGCATGTCTCGTATACACACACATCGTATACAAAAACTATCGCTTCGAGCCTTCAAGCTGCCATGCACGAAGACGCGTTCGAAGCCTTTCACTTCGAGCCTTCAATCCACGTATGAAGATGCGCTCGAGGCCGCTGACCCTTATGTGGTCGAGGCCGCGAAAGCCTCCACGCTCGAGGTTTGAGTCCGTCCTCGAGACCACGTTCGAGGCCAAGCTCGAGGCCGCGTTCGAGGCCGTCCTCGAGGCCACGTTCGAGGCTGTGCTCAAGGCCGCTCACCCGCACACCTCCGAGGCTGCTTGCTGTGTCGAGGCTCGAACCCATCGCCTCGCCCGCACGCGGTCGAGGCCGCCGAGCCTCCGTGCTCGAGGCCGCCCGCCCTTCGCGAGATAGGTTCGAGGCTCCTCGTGCGGGTCGGGACCACCACGACCCGCGATCGAGGTGCCGAACGCGGCCCGACGAACGTCGAGACCGCTCCATCCTGCGCCCAAACCGAGCCCAACGCACCGGTCGGCGCCGGTTGCTCGGTTCCCACGCCGCGACTTCCCCGGTCCGTGGCCGAAATTCCGCGATCCTCGCTTCGCCTCCCGTTCCGGCTATGGCCTACCAGCCCTTTAGGGCCGCTTCGCCCTTCGCTCGAGGTCCCGCGATCCTCGAGCGCGGATTCGCGAGACTCGGTCGCGGTCTCCTATTTTGGGCGTCCCGCGAGACGAAGCTCGGTCAAGAGGAAATGGCTCCTCCACCTCGGCCGCCGCAGAAGTCCTGCCGCTTCCCCGCCTCTGGCCGATCCCGTGCCACCTCGTCGGAGGTGACTTCTGGACACCACCACCTGCTCCAGCACATCGACCGCGCCAAGACGGACCTGCGCGCACGGCTCGTTGAGATGGACAGCCTATTGCGCAGTCACTTACTCCGCCCATGTGTTCTCTGCTTCATCGTCGTCCAGCGCACAATACGCCCCCATCAACAACGCTTGCTCGTCGTCGCTGTCGTCCTGAGCCAGGAAAACGAGGCGCTCGAGCTTTGATCGATGGCCGTGAGAGAAAGGGCACTTGGGCTCTTGGCGGCGACGGCGGCAAAAGAAAGGGCGCGGTGAAGTGGGAGAAGAGCGGTGAACCCTACCCCCTCATGTTTTTAGGCATGGGGCCGAGCGGCGACGACGGATCCGACGGCGCGTGGCGAGTGAATCGGACACACGAGGCGACCGACGGATTCCCCAACAAAGAGGTAAAACCGCATTCAATGCGCTGCGACGGCCTCCTCAATTCCCGCTGCAGTACATGCGTCGCGAGCGAGCGCCGAACCGCCGCGGGCCTACCACTACCGCCCGCTCTAGTCTCCGCCTAAAAGGAGTGCCCCAATGGACGGTGCTCCTCGGTAAGCGAAACGCGTGACCCGTCGAAGACATTTCCTTCCGCTATAAGGAAACACGGGACAACGGTCCCACCGTACGCTTGAGGAGCAAAGGCCGACCCACGAACGGGTTCAAACAAACCGCCCTCGAGCACCCGAGTCAGGGGCAACCTAGTGGGAGCCAATACGAGGCCACGCTCGAGAACGAACTCGAGGCCCCCATGGACGTATCCAAGGCCGAATACGGTGTGACCAAGGGATCCCACGAAGGAGGTAGTCGAACCGCCGGCCTCTCGTCGTACGAGGCCGGTACCCGGTCGCTATGTATGGTGCTTCAATGAGAGTGCTTCCGAGCCTCGAAGTCGTCTCCCCTCGAAAGGGAACGAACTCTCACTTGGATTTCCCGTTACCAGCTCATCGAAGACGTCGAGGCTCGTCCGATCGCGGATAGCACGGCACTCTTCACCCCACGAGTCCGGGCGCAAGGGCTCGTGGGAAGAACGCCATGAAGTAGCAAAGCACCGACCGCGGGGCTCGGGGCTCGACTACACACGGCACCCTCGACGAAAGAGGGTCGAAAGCAATCGGGGCTCGACGGCTCGAGTTAACCCCTCGAAAGGGCACTACAACTCCAAGTTAAAGCCAATACCCCTCGACAAAATACAAATATAAGCCCCCGTAAGAGTCCTCCACTCCTCCGGGGCCTCGAGGCTACCCCGCGGGGACGCCGCGCGCCCCGCAGAAAAGGAACAAACTCCTACACCTCGAAACCAGCTCACCCATCTAGGTACTTTAACTCCACTTCATGATCCCTTGCATGAATCCTCACATTCAAACAAGGGCTCGGGGGCTCTTGTCGGGTACCTAGATTATGGGGCCTCTAAACCTTGGGGGTTAGAGATGAATAGAACTATCATTGTCTTCCCCCTAATCTCTTACCTAAAGAAAACACACAACCGTACGGGCGGGCCCACGAACGGGCTCGAGCCACACAACATGGCCCAAACAAACATCTCGAGGTGAACTTGTCCGACCCCACAAAAATGTTACGGAGAATCCCTCGAGCGAACGGCGCCTCGAGCGGACCGGCCACCCCTCGAAAAATCTCCCAGACGTCCGTACAGGAGCATTTAATGCCTCCAACCACTTCCTGCCTAACTCCATGGCTACAGACAGGTACGGTGTGCAAGGTACCGATCCCATCGCCTTTACCGCCCATACCCCCGCAATCCAAGATGCTCGGTGGCACTATTATACCGTGCCGAGCACCGTGTCCTGTACGTACAACACCCTCGAGACACAATAGTCAACTCTCAAGTCCGCATTTCCCGTGGCTCGGTCCCATCACCAAGGACGTCTACTCCTCGAAGGCATCCCTCGGCGGTCATTTATTGCTCGGGAAATGATGACTCGATACGGCGCACGTCACGCATAGTCTCCCCGTCTCCCCCACCTCGACGACCATAAGCGAGTTTCGGGAGAAGGGACGAGCAAGCCATCATTGCCCACGTTGCTACGGCCTTGGACCGGACCAAAGCAGCCTCTATAGTCTTGACGATGCGATCCACGCCCATACCTCGACGTCATCACTACCTCTCGCCCTACCTACTGTGTACACCCGAGCCTCCCTTTGGCCTATAAAAAGGGTCGCCGGGGCTTAGTATAGGGCACGACACAACACATCGATTCACACACACTCGCTCTCACAAACGCTCAAGTCTCTACGACTCGCTTGTATCCACCCCTGTACAAGCACTTCGGTGCAAGATAATACAAGTTCATCTCCCCCGCTGGACGTAGGGCCTTCTTTGTCCGAACCAGGATAAATCCTTGTGTTCTTCTTGCATCACCATCCGGATAAGCGAACACGCGGCGTAAATTTACTAGTTGGTGTTAGACCCCCCCGGTTTCGAAACACCGACAGAGTGGATTTGAGACTTAGTATATATGTTTACCTTTTTGCTAAAAGAGATTGAAGATTTGGACCATCTTGTATAAGGGCGGTCCATATCTAAAGAGACGCCCGTAGCAAAAAGGTATGCTGAGAGTGGACAACCTTGCCTGATCCCTCTAAAAGGTTGAAGCAACCAAAGGATTCTCCAATAATGTTAACAAAGAAAGTTGTGGTGAAAATGCAATCGTGCACTAGTTTTATGAAATGTCCATTAAACCCTTTGCGTTGTAAAGCCGCCATCACAAAAGACCATTCTACCCTATCAAAAACTTTAGCCAAATCAAGTTTTAACATAAAGGCAAATTGCTTCAAAGCCTTCAAGTTAAAAGAGTGCACAACATCCTGATCGATCAAAATGTTATCCGTGATTTTCAACCATGAATGAAAGAAAAGTTATACTTAAGAGTCAACAAAGTATAGACACACACTCAAATTTATTCCCTCTAAACTGAAATATTGTCTTGTGGGTGGATGACAGGGTGGGATGGTATCCAACGAGCATCCTTACATTACACGATAAGTTGAAGGAGAAACCAACTAAGGTGAAGGCGATGGTACTACTATTGCTTTCGTCTTAGAATGTTTCAGAAATACATAGTACCTCCATTATTCTGTTCATAAGTCGCACATGATGCTTAGAGTAGGAATGAGTATCGCTGTCGATTAAATAAGCACTCGTGTACTCTGCTACTCTGTATCTTGAGCCTGAAGATCAACGTGCATCACCTACCGCAACGCCACGTCAGAAGAAGAGGCGTCTACTTTGAAATTTGCCACATACCTGTCGGTATCGTGTAGTGAAGTCAATTCGTCTGCGTGCGAGTGAAAACACCTGCGATTGGATCCCTTCAAATCAAACGACAGCTTGTGGCCAGATTAAAGCCCTGTCGATTAGTTCAGGGAGCAACCTAGTCACCCTATGTTAACAGCGTTCCTACCGGCCACGCCGCCATGCCCCCTAATTACGCCGCCGTCGCTAGAGGCCAGGAGAGCCCAAGAACCATGCTGATCCTTGCGCTGCTCGCCGCGTCGGTCCTTTCGGCTCTGCCGGCGGCAGCGGCGGCGACGGCGATGCAGCCGAGCGCGACGTGCCTGCGGCGGTGTGGCGACATCGACATCCCGTACCCGTTCGGCGTCGGCCCCGGGTGCCACCTCGAGACGGGGGACTGGACGTTCATCCTCACCTGCAACCGCACGGCCGACGAGCGGTTCCGGCTGTACAACTACATGATCGAGGTGATGGACATGTCGGTGCGCCTGGGGCAGCTCCGGATCTACAACATCATCAACCCGTGGTGCTACAACTCCTCGACGCGGGCGATGAACGAGCAGCACAACTGGTGGTACAACATGTCCATCACCAACTTCCGCATCAACGACGCGCAGAACCGGTTCACGGTGATCGGCTGCAACTCGCTGGCCTACATCCGGTCGCTCAACGACAGCAGCGACACGTACATGACCGGGTGCATGGCCATGTGCCCCGGCGCGAACCGCCTGGCGAACGGCTCCTGCGCCGGCGTCGGGTGCTGCCAGACCGCCATCCCCAGCGACCTCAACGCGTACTGGGTGTCGTACGAGGACAAGTTCAACACCTCCGGGATCGCCGACTTCAGCCCCTGCAGCTACGCCGTGCTCCTGGAGGCCGCCGCCTTCGACTTCCGCACCGAGTACGTCACCACCGACGCGTTCGTGAAGGACAACGGCGGCCAGGTGCCGCTCGTGCTCGACTGGGCCATCGGGAACAAGACCTGCGAGGAGGCCAAGCGGAACGTGTCGGCGTACGCCTGCGTCAGTGGCAACAGCGAGTGCGTCGACTCCAAGTACGGCAAGGGCCGGGGCTACCTCTGCAACTGCTCCGCTGGATACGACGGCAACCCCTACCTGCTCAACGGCTGCCAAGGTGCTCTTGACCTCTTCATCCTGCCTTGTCTTCGTCGCTGGTGCATCGGCGGCCAAGTTGACGATTTGATTTGCTTTTGCAGATATTAACGAGTGCGAAGATGCAAGGTACCCGTGCTCTGTTCCTGGTACCTGCGTCAACACGATTGGGTCATTCTACTGCGCATGCCCTGACAAGACGACGGGCAACGCCTACAATGGAACGTGCCAGGACAAGAAAACCCAAATCGGGTGGCAGATCGCCATTGGTAGGCACACAACACACGTCTCCATTTTCTTGTTCCTTGCGATTGCGAACGCTAATAAACTTGAATAGATAGATGATCCAACCACCGCAGACAATGTGACGGCCTAGTCTCATCTCTTTGTGAAGGTGTTACCAGTGGCGTCGTCGCACTGATCGTCACGGCGACCTGCCTGTACATGATCCACGAGAAGAGGCGGCTCGCCAAGATCAAAAGCGAGTACTTCAAGCAGCACGGCGGCCTGCTGCTGTTCGAGGAGATGAAGTCGAGGCAGGGCCTCTCCTTCACGCTCTTCACCCACGAGGAGCTGGAGGCGGCGACCAACAAGTTCGACGAGCGCAACGTGATCGGCAAGGGCGGCAACGGCACCGTGTACCGCGGCACCACCAAGGACGGCACCACCGTGGCGATCAAGAAGTGCCGGCTGGCCAACGAGCGGCAGAAGAAGGAGTTCGGCAAGGAGATGCTCATCCTGTCGCAGATCAACCACCGGAACATCGTCAAGCTCTACGGCTGCTGCCTCGAGGTGGAGGTCCCGATGCTGGTGTACAAGTACATCCCCAACGGCACCCTGTACCGGCTCATCCACGGCGGCCGTGACCGTGACCGCGGCGCGCCGCGCATCCCGTTGGCGCTCCGCCTCAGGATCGCCCACCAGGCCGCCGAGGCGCTCGCGTACCTGCACTCCTGGGCGTCCCCTCCCATCATCCATGGCGACGTGAAGACGTCCAACATACTCCTCGGCGAGGACTACACCGCCATGGTCTCCGACTTCGGGGCCTCGGCGATGGCGCCGACGGACGAGGCCCAGCTCGTGACGCTCGTGCAGGGGACCTGCGGGTACCTGGACCCCGAGTACATGAGGACGTGCAAGCTCACGGACAAGAGCGACGTGTACAGCTTCGGCGTCGTCCTGCTTGAGCTCCTGACGTGCCGGAAGGCGCTCAACCTGGAGGAGCTCGAGGAGGAGAAGTACCTCTCGTCGCAGTTCCTCCTGGTTCTCGGCGAGGACCGCCTCGAGGAGATACTGGACGAGCAGGTGAAGAGCGAGCAGAGCTTCGAGCTGCTCGAGCAGGTCGCGGAGCTGGCGAAGCAATGTCTGGAGATGACCGGCGACAAGAGGCCGTCGATGAGACAGGTTGCGGAAGAGCTAGACAGGCTGAGCAGGGTGTCCCAGCATCCCTGGGGTCGGCAGAACTCCGAGGAGATTCTTGCACTGCTTGGTGGATCGCCGAGCACGGCATCAGAAGTAGAACTTAGTACCAGTCGGAATATCAGTTTTACTGATACAGCGTACATTGGAATTAGGTCTCCACGTTAGGGCCCGTTTAAAGGCAGGTATCTGCCTGATTCACTAACCTCTTAATACCACTTCTACAACAGTCAGCAGAGTTCATTATGAAAAATCACTTTGATCAACTGAATCATTTTTCTTACAGAATCATTTCCTAGTTCAACAGAAAATCAGGGAAAAGAGAGAAGATCTACAAAGTAACCTTTAGTGGTTGTGATGACGATCCAGTATTTTTAACCCCATTTGAACCCTCCTTGTTTGTCACATTGTGAGCCCTGTTTAGATCTCTACAGATACTATTTATTTACTAATAGATAATAGACTAACTAATTGATAGCAACTATCTCACTATCTATACCAAAACAGAATTAAAATAATTACACAAATATAAATGATGAGGTTAGAAATATGATGATGTTTTCCTACGGTATCACAGTTCTCGTTGGAGCACCTGCATTGAGGGGTGTAGCTCCCCTTCATACGCATAAAGACCAAATGCTTCCTATGAGTTGATTATTCATTCATCACTTTGGCACGATGAATCACACACAACAATTTGCACCATGACTTGGGCCTATCACAATCGTCTCTAAGAGATTACTTTCTTATCACCACTGCCATTTAGGTGATGTCGTTCACCAAGTAGCAAGCACGGACTCCCACTTGACCTAACCAAGCTTAATGAGAAGAGTGAATATATATAGATGCTACTCCCTAAGCACTAATGGAGTCTATAATTTTGAATTAGCAAATCCAAATCACACCAATTGCCCTATAGGCTAAACCTCTGTGGAACTTTAAAATGCCAATAAAGCACTAATGTCCGGTCAACTTTGAATTTACATTTTAGGATTCAAAATCTTTTAAACTAGTTCAATAAAGGTCCATACAAGTTTGTTAGATCAAATCACCCTACATTGTGTGTACATTGTGGCTGTTGAGGTGGATAGGGGGTCACATGCAGGTGAAGCACTTATGGTCGACTTTTATTCGCGAACCCACATGCTTCTTCCTCCCTTTTCATTCTCCCATGTCTCCATCTCTCTATCTCATATCGAGCCGACGGAGGGGTGCGTAAGGCGTCGATAGTAAATCACGACTAGCTTGATTTATTCGGTCTTCATTGTAGCGCAATGGTGAAGGTTGCCCTTTTTTCTACTAGGAGGCTAAGGCTTTCTAAATTCTATGGCTTCCAAGCCAACAAGATGTGTGTGGAATGGAAGACCTTGATGCATACTCCGATAAGCCATAATAAGGATTCAAACATGAGTTCTGTCCAGCTCAGGGGACACAATATCACGCCGTGTAATATCAATTACCCAAAATGAATAGGTATAGACCTTTAATGTATAACATAAAAGAGTTTTGTAATCAGAAAAGCATATTCAAAGGGAGGGATCATTTGCACGGAGAAGGAAGACACCCTATGCTGGATTATCTCTTCCATGATGTGAGGATTTGATCTTGTTTTTTTATTTTCTATAGATTAATTAATTATGTAAGGAAACTAAACAAATCAATGGTCTAGATTTATTTAAGATATTACCTTCTAGTAAGTAAAAAGAGTAGCGGAGTATTGTCCATTATGTACAAAAATTTGATTATAAGTTCAGAGTTAATTTAAAGGGTAAAATGCACGGTTAGTCCATCAATTTGTGCGCCTGAGTCAACTAGACTATGAAGTTTGTGGTCAAATAAATAATGAATTATTTAGCCTGAATGAATCAACAAAGTCAACACCAACGAGTTTGTTTCATTTGCTCCTTTTTGTCTTTTCAACTTGATCTGGCCTAAATCCTCATAAATGTTTCACAAAAAAGGAAATCTCAATGGATGGCTTTTGGATCATCCGTGTTCACTTCAGAGCAATAGGTTCTTTCAGGTTACTTTGGATACACTCATTTTCCATGGAGGATTGAACAGGAAATTAGGATTTTTTTTTTGAGGGAAAGGAAATTAGGAAATGATAGATCCAAACTAGCACTACGGGAGATGTCTTTCTCCAAATAGCATGGGCTGAAATCTCATAGTCCTGCATGGGCCATGCATGGCAGATCATTGGGCCAAAATTAATTGGAATCCATTTATGTCTACTGAATTCCATCAATGCGTAATAATAACGTCAGCAATGGTTTGCATAATAATTTTGTTAGCCAAATGAACTTGGTTTACCACAAGGGTCATTTTTTCATTTTTTTTTTCTTGCCTCTACACGCTTCATTTCATCTTCCTAAGACTTGGCTTCAACTTTTTCAAAAAAAAAAAAAAAAAAAAAAAAAAAAACGTCTTACTCTTTTTTTTTTCACATTCTCCTTCTTATGTTTAGGGCTGCTAGCTACACCTTAAACTCAGCATGCTTGTTTTCGAAGGCGATCGATACACCACACAAGACTTCTGTATGAAGCTTTGCAACAATGCATCCCCGGCCGCCTCGTTCCTTTCGCTTGGATTGAAGCAAGAACATGCCAATCTGATCATGCTCTTTTCTTTCCAATCTGACGATTCCGGACTCCAATCCGTAGCGGATGAAGCAAGCAACGACGAAGCACCGTCCTTGCTCCATCTCTCTCTATCGCCAATGTTGATAGCTGCACGCCACTGCATGCCGGTCGCCGTTCGCCATCTCCCGCTCCAATCATCCATCCATTGCTGTCAAAAGAAGAAAATCATCCGTCCATTTCCTCAAGCCCAGTCCAATCAGGCCGCGACAGGCGTTGCCGACAGTACCCGCACCGTGACCGCGGAGAGCCCCGCCGGCCCGGTCCCGTCCACGCGACCAGGCCCCAAAGGCCCCCAGGCGGTACCGCCGCCGCTGCTATAGTCACCGCTGGGGGCCTGCATGCTCCTGCGATGCGAACCAACCTGAAAGCGCATGGGCCGGGGCCCGGTGGGTAGGGCAAGTGCACCTGGTCCCAAGGGGGCTGCGTCTCGCCGTCCCGTCTCGTTGACGCCCAGATCTGGTGGTGGTGGTAGCGCGGCGCCCAGTCGCAGGAGCAGCCAGAGCTACGGCCCACGGATAAGCAAGGCCTCCATCCGGTCCCGTCTTGCTTTGGATAAGCCTGACGTTATCTATACTTGGGAATTATTTGGGTCATCTGACTTGACTCCAATTCTCGATTCATCGCGCTGCTTAACGCTACGCAACGTATTTTCAGGGGAGCAAACGTTCCCTGGTGGTCCATGTTGATGGGGGAGATCGTTCCCTGGTGGTCCATGTTGATGGGGAGATTCTTGCTGGATTCACGGTGTACGAAGTATAACACTTTTAGTCTGCCTTGTCATGTCAATGTCAAGTCCGGAATGTCGGTTTCTTTCGAGTCCGTGTCTCCGTTAACAGTTGGTGGACAGTGGACTATTAGCAAGAAGCTATCCCGATCAGAACCAGACGTAAACGTAACAAGACCAGGTGCGGCGCGGGCTGCTTGAAGCCATGGGACCATTCTATGGAAAAATTGCTTCAAGGGTGGAATGAAAGCTAGTACTAGCTTCGAATTAACCCTCACATTCCAAATTTTGTGCTGCGAAGTACTTTCGCTCTCTCATTAAAAGTATCGTTTTTGACTTTTGTTTCTTATTTAACCGTTTGTCTTATTCAAATTTTTATGTAAATATTATATATTTTATTATGAGTTATTTTATCACAGTAATACTTTAATAATAATGTATTTATTTTATTATTTGTATACAAAATTTTAATAAGGAGATCAGTAAAAAAGGAAGTGTAAAAATAAAAAAAATCACTTTTAATAGGACTGAGGGAGTATAGCTGACTTTAGTTTATGTTTTGTTTTTTCAAAAAAAAGAAAATCAAATAGCATCCTTATAAGAGAGTGACATAACCCACTCTTGAGACAACAAAAAATAGATGACACTTTCTAGATGCAATGACAAACTACACCAACTCATACGCCAAATTTCTCTACTCATCTTGACCGTCTCTAGCCTTCTCAACGACATCAGGCGCTTCCCCGATGACTTGCCAGTACACACAGAGCGATCACGGTCTTTGGCTTGGATCTTGGATAGCACTAACTGACAGTTAGACCCAAGTATCATAGGGGTATCAGGCCACCTAAACGCCAGTGGACATCTTCCAAGCACGCTCCAGAGCGATCACAGTCTTTGGCTTGGATCTTGGTTACCACTAACAATCAAACTCAAGGATCATCGGGGTATCAGACCACCTAAATGCCAAGTGGATGCCCTACAAGCATACTCTCCGGCTTCATCTTCTTCTGCATCTTTGCAATTGATATATATTATACGCCAAGCGGTTAGTTTTAGAGAGCTCTCCCAATCTCTAATCATATTTGTTTCACTTGAATACCCTTCCTATTGTCATCCAATCTCGAATGAACTCTCAAATGCATATTTTTTTTAGATAAAGGATATTTGAGTCCATAAACTTACTATGTCACAAGAGACACAAATTTCTGAAGTGAAATGCAGCCGATACACTTTAATCTTTAAATGAACTCTGAAAAATAGAGGAATAAGTATCTCCCATATTTTTTTGTGGATGCGGCATGTGCCTGAAGTATATCTCTCCCATTCGAAGGTTCAAAACTATTGAATTGACATGGCACCACCGCAGCTCCGTAAATGGAATGTGATGGCAAATAATGCGTGGTTATTAGCATAATTACCCTGTGGTGCTTCGAGAGGGATCACATTGTTCAGGAGTCCCTATCTACTACCACTTTCTTATCTCGTTGTTTGCCTCGATTGGCAGATCAATCTATCTATCATCAGGCATCTCCATTCGCTTCATCAGGATTGATGCACAGCTCAAACAGAAGCAACCCCACGAAGTGTTCGTCGGTATATATGGCGTCCACCAGTGCAGGTGCTCGCCGGAAACGGCACAGGCGAGGACCAGAGCGCGCCCTAAATTCCACAAAAAGGCCATAAATCCCACAGCTGCATCAACAAAAGAATCAGCTGCAAACTGCGACATCGTCTCCGCTCCACAGCATTTGCCACACGGAGACATAAACAAACAGAGAGTCAGAGACTCGATCTTTTTAAAATCTGTACGGATCCCTGTGCGTGGGCTAGGCATACATCATCGTCCCCAGGCTCTGCGTCTGCTTGCAGCATACAGTACCTGCCATTCGTGCATGTGCACACAGAGTCTCGTGATAGTAGACTCCTAGTGGCAGACGATATTATTCCTTGTTTAGATTGAGGTTGAAAAGTGAAAAGTTAGAATTCTAACTCCTGTAGCACTTTCATTTGTATTTGACAAATATTATCTAATTATGGACTAACTAGACTCAAAAGATTCGTCTCGTGATTTAAAACCAAACTGTGTAATTAGTTAAATTTTTTACCTACATTTACTGCTCCATGCATGAGTCCAAAAATTGATGTGATGGTGATGTGATGGAGAGAGAGTGAAAAAACTTGCAATCTAAACAAGGCCTTTCTCGATCGTAATCTCAGGTCGTCAGGATTGAATCGTGAGCTCGAGACTATTGTCGGATGAGGCCTTGTTTAGATTCCAAATTTGGTGGCCAAAATCTGCATAGTAAGTGTCCAGTCACACTGTAGCAATTTTATTTTTATTTGGTAATAATTGTCCAAACATTGATTAATTAGGCTTAAAATGTTCGTCTCATAAAGTACAATAAAACTGTGCAATTAGTTTTTTATTTTATCTATATTTATTACTCCATATATGTGCCAACATTTTGATATGACGGAGAATAGGAATTCTGCATAGTGAATTTAGTAGCCAAAATTTGGAATCTAAACAAGACGTCAGAGAGCTCGGAGCTAGCTCAGCAGCAGGAGCAAAGATCTGCTGCATGCATGCTGTCCTCGATAAAGGACTGGGTCAATGTCCGTACGTCGCCATATTTTAAGGCTTTTCCCACTAGCACCAGTTCTGAGTTCCAAGAAGCTCGATCGCCGACAGATGTTAAGCACTTACAGGACACAGGAGTATAATCTGCTGCGATTGGCTCGGTCTTTGTAAATGTACACACAAGAATAATCCCAAATTCCAAGCCTCACATGCAGGGCATGCATGGCATTGCGTGCTTCGGACCAGCCTTCATCTCTTCGTCCTGACAGTTATTCTCGAATCTTTGTTGCCTCAAGAAAACTTAGTTATGAGCGTGGATTTGTTTTAGGCCTCATCTTTTTTTTTTTTTTTTTTTTTTTTTTTTTTTTTTTTTTTTTTTTTTTTTAGGGGGGGGGGGGGGGGGGGGGGATTTTTAGGCCACATCGATAGGGTGTGTTTGGTTCATTTTCTAGATCAACTTGACTAGTAAAAGTAAGCCAAGACATTTTTAGCCAAGCTCCAGGAAGCCAATATAACCTTGTTTTGGTTGGTCTATAATCTGTACCCTGGCTGAGGTAAAATTTGTGTTTGGTTGCGTGTCTTAGGATCTCCATGTGTACTAGTGTAGCCAAGTTGTGGGGTGTTTGGTTCGTTGTGCACGCTTGGATTCCATGATCGTGGCCTTCATTCGGTGTACATACCCGTCCCATTCTCCTTCGTTTATATAAACGGGCCGATCCCTCCCATCCGTCTTCACCTCACTCGCTCACCTCTCCTGAACCCATCAGCTTCTCTCGCCTGATTGCCTTACCAGCAACGGGAACGACGGTCGCCGTTGGTACATGGACTCCGGGAAGGAGGGGATAGGAGAAGCGGCGCACATGCAAGAGCGAAGGAACGGCAGAGCGAGTGAGCGACATCGAGGCGACTAAACAGTGCCGGGTGAAACCCTAGCCAGGCGGTGAGGCTTAGGTTTTATACCCTGCACAAGTCGAGCCATGGGGGCCCACCAGCAAGCCTGCGGAGATCGCCCAAGCTAGGCTCCGTGAGAACGGCCGCCACGACCGTTCGAGGCTGGCCAGGCAAGGGCTGTACAGGTGGCCAGCCACTGCCAGGGTCCAGAGGCCTTAGGAGGCAACCAAACATAGTTTTTTTTGCCCAATGGAGCCTGGCCAACCCTGGTTGGTGCCCCCATAGTGTCCCCCTAAAGTAGTTCTCTAGAAGAGCTGAAGTACTCGAGAGCTATTTTTTCTATGGCTCCATCTTGTAATCTCTAAACACACGCCTCATTTGGAGAGATTTTTCCTAACTCTGACTTTGGCAATGTAGGGTACAGTAGTGAAGCCAAAAGAACTCTCAAATGTGCAACTCCTATAGCTCCTCTATTTCATAGTTCGTTTTAGGCAAAGACCTATTTTTCTCTATGTGTGCTACAACAATCTAAAAGTGAATTAGAATGCCCTAGGAGCTGAAGCAGGAGCTCACGAAATAAGTCCCACCGAACATGACTTTAAAGTATTTAGTATATCTCTTTGGCTCCTACACGAAGCTATTGATGGAGCCATGCCAAACAAAGCCCTTATAATCACTGGCGGAGCCAAGGGGGGGCTGGCAGGGGCCATGCCCCCCTAACATCACACCATTTTTTATGCAATAAATATATAATTTAATAATCTATACTTTAGATATATAATAAATGCCATTGTCATGTATTTTTTGATGAATTATTGACAATAAAATCAGACAAATTCACATTTTATCTCTAGGACATAACTAAAATTTAGATTTCTCCTACAGATGTGTCTTCTCCTACTATTTTAGCATTCAAAATTTGGTATAAACTTTCCCTACCAAATGTCTCGTAGCGAGGATTAGTGTCCTTTATGAATAATTCCTAGTTTTGTTGTCGACAGAGAGAGTCGTCTATCACAGGAAAACAACGCGTGCATGGTTAAATCGTCAAATACTAGATACATTCAGAAAAGAGCCTAGCCCTTGTGCAAAATGCAAGCAAACAAAAGCTTGTGATGGGAAGCTAAAAGTTGCTTGAGCAATGTCTAACTTTTCTCTTCTTATATGGTCGAACTCTTCCACCGGCCCCCCTTGTGCGTAATTTCTGGCTCCGCCGCTACTTATAATGTGCTATGTACATATATGGTGTGTTTTCCCATAAAAAGTACAACATTTAAAATTCACCCAATAGTAAACTCATATTTGTAAATTTAATTTGGGGAGATTGCCCTATATAAAATAATAAAATAAACAGCCAGCTAGGCCCCAACTGCACAATTGGGGTCAGAGTGAACGGAATTGCTACAAATGAACTTAGAGAATCTTTTCTTAGTGGTGCCATGAACAGGGGTGCGTAGATAATTTGTTCCAATATCTCCATAAATTTAGTCAAGAGGCACATGGGTTGGCCCAATGATAGTAGCCACGCTCTCGGCAACAATAATGATGTTTGTCTTGCGTGCTCAGGTAAGCAAACTCCGACATGAAACTGTTCTCTTCACATATTGCTTTCCCATTTTTAACATTCTCCCTCCGCCTCAAAATAAGGCTTCCCCTTTGAAACCTAGGATTTTTTATGTTCTTGGTTTTTTTTTAAAGAATTGAACTATTTTTTTTGTTTTTTTTGAAATTGATATGCAATTCCTATGTTCTAAAGATTCCTTTTTAAAAATAAATCCTATACAATTTCTATAAACTTTTAACACCTTGACCATTGTTGACACCAGATGTGGCAAACGGGATTACCACAAGCGGACGGGTAGTCAATGTAGCACTTCACCGGGAGTATTTGGGGTAATTCTAGTATTTGGGGTTCTAACTTAGTTATCCTAAGGATACGTGAGAGCTAACTCTATCTTTCTGCTGCGGCGATGGGCGAGACAGGTTGCTAAATAACACCCCCTGAAGCGGCCACCAGTGCAGGCCTACAATCTAACCTAACAACACACTCAGGAGATCTCCAAGGTCCCAACGGAAGGCTGTCACACTTCACTCTGGGCGTTCCTGGGTGCAGTCAGACGTTCACACCGGCAGATCTAGTCTAGACACCGCGCCTACACTATCTCTACTACTATAAACACGGCCAGGGTTTAGAGCACTTCACTCTAGAGCCTAACATACGCTCGCTCAGGAGAGAGCAATGTGCCAGCAGAAAGGATGTATACTTACGATAAACTAAGACAGGAAGTAAATACTGAAAGTACTCAGATGAAAACAACTAGAAAGTAAACTTACTAGAAGACAAGCATCCGCCGAGGCGCTCCCGGAAGAAGACTCCCGACAGTAGGGACTCCTCCGCTGGAACTCCTCACTCTCTTCCCTCTATTCTCACACTATAGCTAAAAGAAGCTCTTCCTATGATGCATGGTGCACTTTGGACTAAGCTCTAGGGGGTTATTTATAGGGGAGATGGAGTAGCCCCTACTCAAGTGCCACGTCAGCGATCCGCGTGACACCTCTTCTCCACCCTTGGATCAAACCGACTTGGAATGGACGTCTGGCAGCAGAGGACACGTGGAGGTCATGCAGGATGTCGGTGGGGCTGACATGTGGCATCTTCTAGAAGGTCCAGGAGGTCGGTGGAGCTGGTCTGACAGGTGGGTCCCACCAAACCTTGGTCGGCCGACCAGGGTCTGGTCAGGTGGGCCCACCAGCCTTGTTCCACCGATGTTCCTACGTGTCCTGAAGTGTGTTGCTTGCTCATTTGAAGTTTGGTCAAATTTGCTGCATTCGCTCTTGTTCAGGCTTGATTAGTACCTGTTTGTACTTGCATCCAAATAGTGACATGTACATGTGGAACCAAGTGAAATGCACCTATATCACTACTTGTTTGCTGGGTGTAGCTCTAGAATGTGACTAATGTTGACGGCTTTCATGGGATGAAAACAGGGTCTAGATGCCGTCAACAAGATCTCCTACACTTAAGTCTTTGCTTGTCCTCAAGCAAAGTTTAGAGAGAAAGGTATACTATGACATTGTTAAGACCTCAGCAAATACTAAGTTTACTCAGGCAGAGATCATTCATGTGGGTTATGTGGTACTGTCTAACATAAATCCTTCAGTTGTTGAAACAAATGGAATAGTTCTCAAGGCACAATTCTCTACTTATTTCATATCCTTAGTACTTAGAGTTTTTATAGATTTTTGAAAAAGAAAGCACATGTGTCATTCCTACTCCTCAAAAGATATATCTAGTCACTCAAGTGGTGTATGAATCCTCACCAAGGCACATCATGTACTTGCCTTTAAAAACATCCTATCTCTAATACGGCTTTATATGGAGCTTGAATAGGTATGTCAAGGAATAGCATACTTGCAGTGCATATGTTGTCTTAGTTAAGAAAGCAAAGTCTTGGACCACAGCAGAGACTCATCATACCCCCAGATCAAGATGTAAAGTGAAGTGGAAGAATGTAATGGATGATGGAAAGGAATCGGATGTATGGTGGATGAGGTTGCTCCTTCTTTTGATGCTATCTCTCTTTCTACTTCTATTAAGACAAGGCTAGCTCTTTCTTATCAATCTCTCTCTCTTTTTTTTTTGCTCTATCTCAATAGATGCCTAGCCTTTTTGGGATGTGTCTCACCTAACAAATGATAACTTGAGAGAGAGTTTCTGATTTTGGAGCAGGGAGCAACCCGTATGATGGAGATGGTGAAAGTGCGTGCTTCCAGTGTAGAAGTAGCACAAGAATGGTGGTATGGATGATGATGCGTGCTCCCAGTGTAGGAGTAGCATAATGATGAATGGTGAGATGTGTACTCCCAGGGTAGGAGTAGCATAATTGATGGTAGTAAGATGTGTACTCCCAGGGTAGGAGCAGCATGGTTGCGTACTTCCGGATTAGAAGCAGCATATTTGGTGATCTGTGGATCTTGATCTTAGGGCCACGACAAACCCCTAACACAGGTTCTACAAGTCTTAACCAGACTCACTGCAAGCAAGTAGCTTATGTAGAAGGCTTTTGGAATTTTAATGTATATGGCCGTGGTGGGCATTTCAACACTATTGAGGAGTAGTGACACTATGGTTTTATGACATTTTTTCAAAGTTAAACCTCTAAGTACTTTAGATAGAAAGGTATGAAGCATGAGCCAAGAATTATATCACATTTATCAACAACCTAGTCAATTATGATGATCCTATCAAGAATTTTTGACCCACAAGCATGATCATGTGCAAGAGTAAAGATTAGCAAAGCTTCTATCTCTAAATGTCATAGATTAAAGCAATTGTTAAGTTCTAGATGCAAGTCTTCATTTTATTTTACATTTTTTTTATTTAAAGCTAATAAGTAAAAGAATAAGGAAAAACTTGAAAAGAAAGAGAAAAGAGTAGGAGGGACATACCCAGACAAATAAGTGTTTTTCGCGTAGAGGCTGGTGGGCCAGGGGCCAACAGGTCAGGTCGGCCGACCTGAACCTGGGCTCCGTGGCCTAGGTTCCGACTCCACTCGATCTGCTGATTGGTGCGGTGTACTTGGTTTGCCGAATTGACACAAGGTCCAGGTCGGCCGATCGGTGGATCAGGTCGCCCTTCGTCGTGCCAACTTGCAGAACCATCCGCACCTCGAATCCGTGCTTGTTTCACAATTTTTTCGTGTTTCTGGGGACTCGGTAGACTCCCCCACACTTGGCCTTTGTGCACTATGAAAATGACACAGCGAAACGAAGTGAAAAGTACATACCCTGCTGGTGGCAAAGTGCACCAACAGGGTTAGACAATCTTTTTATTTCCTTTCAAATCTTCCTTTGTATTATAAAATCAAATTTCTAGGCACTATTACAAATTGCAAGGAATTTAAAATTCGAAAAGGGAAATCAACTAAGGAAATTTAAAAACAAAAGTGCCTAGTCTTCTAAAAACTATTTTATTCTAAGGAGAGGGGATCTCTAGTAGATCCTCCCTACCGATTGCCCTTGCAATCCTCTTGACCTTCGCATTGTTGCTAATGCGTAGGTCACGGAATGCATCCAACATATCCATGTGGGCAATCCTAAGTTCTGCCACGGTCTCCATGAGGGTTTCGTTCTTCTCCCTCAGATTCGCCGTGACACGGAGAAGTTTCTCCACGTCGCTCCTTTCTTCCTCCCCTTCAAACTGCCCAGGTGGGCCTCTGATGGGAGGTGGAGACATGTGCCTATGAACGGAGGCGCTGGTGGAGTCGTTCGACTCCCTCAGTGCCATGCGCTCGTCGGAGTCCAACGGTGGGATGAGGGTCTTCCACATCCCCGGTCCCGCTCCCTTGATCCGGCGGAAGTGAGGCGTGTGGGACGGCTCGAAGCTCGAGCTGCCCCCGGTGTTGGCAGAGACAACGATCGGGGCTTCACGAGCCCCTATGGGTGACTTGTCCTTCAACGCCAATTGACCCGTGGTGGGTCGCCTTGGCGTGGTGGATCTCGCGGGGGATTTCCCGAGAGTCCTCTTGGGCGTCAGCGAGCGCGACGAGGGTCCCGACTGGGCGGGACGCTGGGGAGTGGTCGGGCGACCACGCCTCGGGTTGGCCGACCCAAAATGTTGGTCGGCCGACCAGGGGTTTTTCCCCAGCAGCCCTCCAATGGGTGGCACCATGGCCAGAGGCTCGGCCTCGATCACGTGCACTGCCATGGCACGTTCCATTTCGGCAGTGAGTGATCGCGGCGGCATGGGAGAGTCCGGGCGAGGGACGATTTGGTGGTTTCTCGTGGGTGGTGCCATGACAAGGTGGAGAGTGATCAAGGATGGCTCAAATGGGCAATAGAGGTGATGAATTCGGCTAGAATGCTGTGGGAAGAGAGGAGAGTCCTAGGGGCTTTTAAAGGCAAGGTTGAGGAGGAGGTTTCGGTGATTTTTGAAAGAATTCTAAAGGGAGCGTCCTGGGGGACGTCTCTCCACCGTTCCTGCTCCTTCGCCGAGTTCGAATCATCGAAAAGCCCGGTCGGCCGACCGGCGAAGTTTCGCCGTTCAAGTTCAAATTTGAACTACGGGCTCCCCTAGCCGTTCCAAACACTTCTGCGAATTCAAATCGCGAAAATGCTGGTCGGTCGATCGGACCCTGGTTGGGCCTAGTCGACCAGGCTGAGGTCCTGTTTCGGCTGCACCACCCTGGGTCCGAGTGGGTGCCAAACTCAGGTCGGTCGACCTACACACGGCTCCTAGGGACTAGCTCCCAAGTGCTCAAGTGTTCCTAGAAATTCCTATGCTACCCTTATTCCTAATCAAGCAAATTGGCATGCTGTTTCAAATGTGTAAAGTATTAAAGCTAGCATGTCAATGAAGTAAACATGTAGATTTTAGTGATTAGGATAAAAATCTATCATGTCTAATTCTTCTTGTACGGAATCATGTTCATAAAAGAGTTTAAGGCGATGTCCATTTACCTTGAAGACGTTGCCGTCGTCGTCCTGCAGCGTCACAGCTCCTTGCGTCGCGGCATCGACCACCAGGTACGGGCCTTCCCATTTGCTTCTTAACTTTCCATGGCCAAAAAGCTTGACCCTGGAATTGAACATGAGTACCTTGTTCCCCGGATGGAACTCTTTTTGATTGATTCGCTTATCATGCCATCTTTTGGTTTTCTCCTTGTAAATTCTGGCATTGTGATAAGCTCGTTCTCTCCATTCCTCCAACTCTGAGATCTGGATCTTCCGATGTTTGCCGGCTGAGGGTAGGTCCATATTCCACCTCTTTATGGCCCAATGTGCCCTATGCTCCAGCTCGACGGGCAAGTGGCATGTCTTTCCGTATACAAGCTGGTATGGGGTCATACCAATAGGGGTCTTGTATGCGGTCCGGTATGCCCAGAGTGCATCAGAAAGTCTGTACTTCCATGCCGATCCCTTCTCATTGACAGTCTTCTGCAGAATATTCTTGATTTGCTTGTTCGACGTTTCTGCTTGTCCGCTTGTCTGGGGATGGTACGGTGTACCCACATTGTGCCGAATCCCCATTCCTTTCAGAAACTCATGGAATCTCTTGTCAATGAAGTGGCTTCCTCCGTCACTGATGACTAACCTTGGGGTGCCGAATCTTGGGAGGATGATGTCATGAAACATCGCCTTGGCGTGCTTTGAGTCTGCTGACTTACACGGCAGTGCTTCGACCCACTTGGATACATAGTCCACTGCCACCAGTATGTATTCATATCCTTGTGATGGTGGGAATGGACCCATGTAATCTATCCCCCAGACATCAAAGAGCTCCACTTGAAGGTTGTTTGTGAGGGGCATGGCGTCACGGGTATTGATATTCCCGTGTCGTTGGCACCTCTCACACCTTTTGATGAAGTCCTTGGTGTCCCAGTACATGGTAGGCCAGTAGAAACCACTTTGCCAGATCTTGGCATGGGTTCTGAATGCACCATAGTGGCCTCCATATTCAGCCCCATGACATTTACTGATAATCTGGATGCCTTCTTCTTTTGGAACACACCATCTCAGCACCCCATCTTGGCAGACCCTATAGAGGTAAGGGTCATCCCATAGATGTGCCTTGCTCTCCTTGATCACCTTCTTCTTGTCTTCCCCCGGTGGTACATAGCCAGAGACCATGTAGTTGACCATATTTGCGTACCAAGGGTGAGCAGCTGACACCTTGAGAAGTGTGTCGTCCCTAAGATAATCGTTGATAGGCAAACTCTGTTTGTCTTCAACCTGCATCCTAGAAAGGTGGTCTGCGACCGAGTTTTCTACTCCCTTTTTATCTTTTATTTCTAAGTCAAATTCTTGGAGTAGCAAGATCCACCTTATTAGTCTTGGTTTAGCGTCTTTCTTAGTGAATAAATATTTTAGAGCAGTGTGATCGGTGTAAATGATCACTTTTGCTCCTACCGAGATAAGACCTAAACTTGTCTATAGCAAACACTACGGCTAACGGCTCTTTTTCGTGGTGGCATAGTATAGGCGAGCTCCGAGTTAGTGTTTTACTTGGCATAACGAGATAGCATGATGCTTTTTTCTCTAGTCTGTCCTAAGACGGCTCCTACAACATAATCACTAGCATCACACATTATCTCAAAGGGAAGCGACCAATGCTGGGTTGTATGATTGGCGCGAGAGACAAGTGCTTTCTTAAGGTAGTAAAATGCATCTAAGCACTCATCATTAAAAATAAAGGGTGCGTCTTTAGCTAGCGAGTTTGTTAAAGGCCTAGCGATTTGCGAAAAATCTTGTATAAACCTTCTATAAAAACCAGCGTGACCAAGGAAACTGCGCACTCCTCTAATGTTCGTGGGAGGTGGGAGCCGTTCTATGACCTCTATCTTAGCTCTATCTACCTCTATTCCACGCTCGGACACTCTATGTCCTAACACTATCCCTTCCCTAACCATGAAGTGACATTTTTCTCAGTTTAGGATCAAGTGTTTTTCTTCGCATCTTTGTAAGACGTGTTCCAGGTTTTCAACACATCCGTCAAAGGTCTTGCCATAGATGGAGAAGTCGTCCATGAAGACTTCCATGATTTCTTCAATCATGTCTGAGAAAATGGACATCATGCACCTTTGGAAGGAAGCGGGAGCATTGCATAGGCCAAAAGACATGTGCCTATATGCATATGTCCCGTAAGGGCATGTAAATGTCGTCTTACTTTGGTCATTGGGATGGATTGGGATTTGATGATAACCTGAATACCCGTCAAGGAAACAAAAGAAAGAGTGTTTCGCCAACCGTTCCAGCATCTCATCGATGAATGGTCACGGAAAGTGATCTTTCTTTGTAGCCTTGTTGAGTTTTCGGTAATCTATGCACATCCTCCATCCCGTGACGGTTCGTTGTGGGATAAGTTCGTTATTGTCATTTTTAACGACCGTCATTCCTCCTTTCTTAGGTACTACTTGTACGGGGCTAACCCACTCACTGTTTGGAACAGGGTAGATTATGCCCGCGTGCAAGAGCTTCAAGACCTCCTTCTTTACTACTTCTCTCATCGCATTATTCAGCCTCCTCTGAGGCTCTCTCGAGGGTACAGCTTCGGGTTCTATTGGGATGTGATGTGTGCAAAGAGCGGGGCTAATCCCCTTAAGGTCTTGGAGGGAGTATCCTAAGACAGAACTATACTTCTCTAGAACGGCGATAAGTCTAGTGGTCTCTTCTTCTGAAAGTTGATAACTAATAATGACAGGTTTGTCTCTATCGCCGTTAAGGAAGACATACTTAAGCCCAGAAGGAAGTGGCTTAAGTTCTATGGAGGGTTTAGGTTGTGGTTCGGATTCATCTAGCTCTAAGGGCTCGTCTAGGTCGGGGTTTGTTTCTGGCTCTTCGATGTAATCCTCAGCCTCCTCTTCTAAATCAGGCATTGATGCCTCTACATGGGCTGCCACTATTACCTCCTCTATTGGGTCAATTTCGGGATGTGGTTCTGATTTGCTATTGACTGAACCGACAAAGGGAACCAAAAGGTTTGTGCTTTTCCCGAGTTGACCCTTAACATGCCCGCTCGAAAGCCATTCGAAATCGAGGAGCGGGTACCCAATTAACAAGCCAATGTCCTCTACATCAAAGATGTAGAAATTTAGGAGGACATTCACTTTGTTAATGGTGACTGGTATTTTTCGTGCAAGACCGCAACTCTTGACTAGTTCCCCAGACGGTATCTTGAGGAATTTGTCATTAGGAGTTAACGGTTCCTCACTGAGGAGTGTTAGTGCTAGGTTTTAGACATTACATTTGCTCCTACGGCTGGGTCGTAAAGAGATTCGATAGAGATCCTACCTATGGTACAGGGAATGGTTGCAAAACAGGATAGAAGTCTGATGATATCAGATGACACCTCTGATTCTTTCAGCCATTCGCTGCTCATGACAGACATGAGCTCTTGGGCAGTTGCCTTAAGGTAACAGGCCTCTAAACGTGAAGATATGTGCCTATCTGGGTCTCTATTGGGTTTCTTTTGCATGAGTTGTTTCGAGACATTGCCAAAATCGGCAAAAAGGTTTGTCTCGATGTTCAAGGGGTATTCCAAGGGGTGAATTACTTCTTCCCCTGGAGGTGTTTGTGGTTCAGGCTCGTCAGCTTGGGTTGTGGTATTGGCTGTCGAGGTTTCGTCCCTAGGGGTTTGGTCTTCCTCAGGGGCTTCACTATGATCATCGGTGTAGGGGTGTTGTCTAGTATGGTTGCTAGGACTACCTTACCCTCACTAATAGGTAAATGAAGGAATGCTCCCTTCGAGGCTAGATCAAGGAATTGTGCGGAACTTTGCCTATGGCCGAGATAAAAGTGTTGCATTAGTGTTGGCTCGGGTATGGCTAAGTCTGGACCAGAGGACGTTAAGTCCATGATTCATGTCCATGCCGCACCTAGAGATTCCTTCTCTTCTTGTTTGAAGTTTAGGACATCTCTGCGGAGACGGGCTACACGGGAGATAGGGAAATAGGTAAGGCAAAATTTGGCTTGCAGCTTCTCCCACTCTCCGTCTACACTACCTACGTAACGAGAGTACCAGCGTCTAGCTTTTTTCGTTAAAGAGAACGGAAAGAGCTTCCACGTAAGGGTAACTCGTCTCATCCCTTGGATGTGAATGCACGAGCAAAGTTGCTCGAAATCACATAAGTGGGTGTATGGGTTTTCATCTCCTTCTCCCGAAAAGGGATTCTCCTGAACCATCGCTATGAGACTCGGACGAAGTTCATAGCGGGCGGCTAAAATAGCCTGAGAAGAACTAGGCGGCTCCAACTCAGCGCCCGTTGGAGCTGCATAATCAAAAAGGGTTGTTTGATCCAGTGGATAGGTAAAACAGATTCTAATCTAACAAGGATAATTTGACGACTATGGCTCTAGATGTGGCAAACGAGATTACCGCAAGTGGACGGGTAGTCAATGTAGCACTTCACCGGGAGTATTCCAGGTATCGTATTTTCCACAGGGAACGAGAAGTGGACTAACTAGGCCAAGATTTGCCATCAGGCAATGATCAAAGGGCTTAAGATGGGACAGAGAGGTAATTCTAGTATTTGGGGTTCTAACTTAGTTATCCTAAGGATACGTGAGAGCTAACTCTATCTTTCTGCTGCGGCCGATGGGCAAGACAGGTTGCTAAATAACACCCCCTAAAGCGGACACCAGTGCAGGCCTACAATCTAACCTAACAACACACTCGGGAGAACTCCAAGGTCCCAACGGAAGGCCGTTGTCACACTTCACTCGGGCGTTCCGGGTGCGGCCCGGACGTTCACACCGGCAGATCTAGTCTAGACACCGCGCCTACACTATCTCTACTACTCTAAACACGGCCAGGGTTTAGAGCACTTCACTCAAGAGCCTAACATACGCTCGCTCAGGAGAGAGCAATGTGCCAGCAGAAAGGATGTATACTTACGATAAACTAAGACAGGAAGTAAATACTGAAAGTACTTAGATGAAAACAACTAGAAAGTAAACTTACTAGAAGACAAGCATCCGCTGAGGCGCTCCTGGAAGAAGACTCCCGACAGGCCGGGACTCCTCCGCTGTTACTCCTCACTCTCTTCCCTCTATTCTCACACTATAGCTAATAGAAGCTCTTCCTATGATACATGGTGCACTTTGGACTAAGCTCTAGGGGGTATTTATAGGGGAGATGGAGTAGCCCCTACTCAAGTGCCACGTCAGCAATCCGCGTGACACCTCTTCTCCACCCTTGGATCAAACCGACTTAGAATGGACGTCTGGCAGCAGAGGACACGTGGAGGTCATGCAGGAAGTCGGTGGGAGGCAACCGACCTTCAATGGGCCCACTTGTCATGGTCGGCCGACCTGGGGTTTTCCCTGGGGCTGACACGTGGCATCTTCTAGAAGGTCCAAGAGGTCGGTGGAGCTGGTTTGACAGGTGGGTCCCACCAAACCTTGGTCGGCCGACCAGGGTCTGGTTAGGTTGGCCCACCAGCCTTGTTCCACCGATGTTCCTACGTGTCCTGAAGTGTGTTGCTTGCTCATTTGAAGTTTGGTCAAATTTGCTCCATTCGCGCTTGTTCAGGCTTGATTAGTACCTGTTTGTACCTGCATCCAAATAGTGACATGTACATGTGGAACCAAGTGAAATGCACCTATATCACTACTTGTTTGCTGGGTGTAGCTCTAGAATGTGACTAATGTTGACGGCTTTCATGGGATGAAAACAGGGTCTAGATGCCGTCAACAACCATTGTATGCAAGGAACCATTACTCTTTATATTACATAATAAGTATCACTAAATTAACTATATAATATATTTTCATAATAAACTTATTTAGAGATACGAGATATCGCTAATATTTTCTATACATCTAAATGCTACCTACTTCCTACAATCCACGGCGTCGAAGTCGCTGTTGTAGACCATGGGCGATGAGCTCGGCCAAGTTAGTGTGGCATCGCCAGCCATAAAATCGCTAGCCTAATCCCTCATACCTCAGCGTCGTAGGTCATAGCACCGAGAAAAAAGGTCCAAAGATGTGTGTTTTTTACATCCAAGTGTATAAGTGCCAATTTTTTATTAAAAAGACCAAATTGTAAAAGAATTTGACATAATCACAATGGCAGGCGTGGGCGATGCTCTTAGGGTATGGTTGGAATTTTTTATGGGTTCCCTCACCTCGCCTAGCCTCTAGTGGCGCTGGCCCCAAGATGCTTGGCACCTCGGAGAGCCGATTTGGCTCTCATTGCTACAAGGAAAATCTTCTACGCAAAAATTGAGATAGCTAAAGCAAAGGAGCCAAACAACTTGCATTGCCCGTTCTATTTATTTTGTTGGGCTAGGCAAAATAGTTTTCATCAAAAGTTCCACGGGCATGAGTTGTGGCTCGATATTTTTTCTTTTGTGAAAATGGGCATCACTCCCGTGTGAGCAACTAACAATGAAATGCAAAGAGCAACAATACTAATTACTCACTATCAGTTCAAAATCCAGTAGTGAAGGCTAGTTCCAAACTAGTAGTGATTGCTCTTGAGTAGTGCACCAATTTACTCCATTAGCTCTTATTAGCGTATATAGTTAGTCTGTCATTATAAGATGGCCTAATTTAGCCATCTCATCCAAAAACGCCTTTACATATCTCTTAGCAAGTTTCTAGACCTTTCCTACATTATCTGGTGGTGCTATATATTAATTACTTTATGAACCATATATATGCTTGCATGAGAAAAATTATATGACCAATGCCTCCAAAATAAATGCACATATCATCTTCTGGAGTTAACTAATTTCATAAGATTCACCAATATTTATATACCAATTCCAAATAGTTCAGCTCACAGAATGATGTTGATATGCTTTAGCCATCGTGAATTTTCTAGAGTTCCAGATATAGCTACAGATCTTGCTAGAGTTGTGCTAGTTGATCAAATAATGCTTGTTGTGAGAGAGGTAGGCGCAATAGCTCGAGGAGATTCTCACTGGTTTTCCCATCAGCTAGAAGTGTTGATTTTGACTTCACAAAGGAGAAAAGTTTTGGGTAATTAAGCAAGTTTTGGGACTTGTTTGTTGTTCCACATATATATGAGATAGTACAATTTTGCATTGTTGATGTTGACCATTGCTAACCCTTTAAATTTATCAAGAAGCTTTAACATATCTCTCCACCAAACGGATCCTTTTCTTTACTTGTGTTGGTAGGTTTCTTCATTCATAGTAGCTTTCCCAGACATGAGAGGCTTGATGTCTTCTTTGTTGAAAAAATTCATTAAGTGTTTAGAAGCAGTGCCTCATTCTGAATTATGCGGTTTATAACACCCAATCCCCATTATTCTTTTAATTTGCAGACACATCTTCATGCTGCTTTTGGTCTTTGGTTTGCACTTAGATCAGCAACATTTGCTGAACTTGTGTATTGGAGCAATTACAATGTTGTGAATGGCAAAAGTACTCATACAGAAAGTGGGGAAGGAAGAGAAAACTGAATTAGTTAGCTCAAGTCTTCCTACTTGATTAAGAGAATATGAAGTGGCAGACAAACTTTTCTTTCACATCTACTCACCAATGGTGAGAAGTGAATAACCTTTGGCACGCTCAGGTCCTACACATTTATATAGTCATAAATGTTGCGTAACTCAGGTTGTACGAACGCTTGAGAGAGTGTGGAGAAGATATTTTCTTGGACCACTTGGTTATGTGTTGATGGGTAATGCACTTAGAGAAATGAGAAACTACACCGGCTGCGGATAGCGACATGATGCGCGGGAGAGGAATCCATTAGCAGAAACATGAAGCTTAATTATTGGTAACTTGGCCAGTGGTCACGCAATTTACGTATTCATGCATGTCTAGGTATGCGTTGATAATTAAGCTTTGATGTTTTTTTTTTGTGATTTGATTTGCCTAGCACGCATGATATCCCACCCGACCACTGTTAGTTTCTCTTTTCTTGATCTCACACCGGCCCCAAATAAAGACATGACCAGGTAAAAGTTTTCTAGTAGTAATTAATTATGGAAGAGATTTGATCCAAATCGAAAGCCTTAATTTGGCAGTAAAACTGAGCTTATCTGTTTTGTTCAAATAAACAAAATTCACCGTCAGATTGCTGCTCGTGGATGCATAATAAGTACGGAGGAAAAAGTAATTGTTAGATTAACCGATCAGGTCGTGGTGGTCCAAATCGGCCCCGTGCTTAACCGAAAATTAACATGAAATTAAAATAACAGGAGTGCCCGACCGATTATGGAAATAATGACAATCGGGACAGAGAGGAGAAAAGGGCAAGAATCATATCATCTGATGACTGTTGTTTCAGTCTGATTTTGTGCGGAGCGTTCTTTTGGACATGCATTATTGCAGTACTGGCATACTATATATATAGTAGCATGTTTGGACATATCTTGCACAAACTTTATAGTCGAGCAAGGAAAAAGGAAGTAGCATCAAATATCTTTCATAGAATCTTTTGGTACGACTGCTCACAGTGAAGAGTACATGAGTGGATACCCCATATGTTTGTACTACTGCATATACAGGATGCATGTGACAAAAGATAGAAAAAACACGAGAGGATGGAATAAAATGGGGAATTCATCTATCTATAATAAAAAATGAACAAAAAAAAAAGGATATGTAAGCTTTATGAGCAAACATTCAGAGATACTACTGTATTGCAGTCCAGTACCAATTATAAGTACAGAACATAGACTGATCAAGACAGACAGACCCGGCTGGTCGGTGCTCTTTTTACCACGCACAGTACCCGCCAGAGACGCAGAGAGTCCCGGCCCGGCTCTGAAAAACGGAATCTGCACTGTGACATGAAAACCTCAGTACGTAGATACAGTATATTATTGCCAGCCTTTTACAAATGGAGAACTCTCATTAGTTGACGATAGAGTTACGACAAAACTTTTGAAGTGAGAAGTTCAAGTAGTTTTGTACTACTATATGCACATATGGTCCTGCTTTTAGGCCACAGATAGTACGTGTTGCTCGAGTCTTTTGTTGTGTGTTGTTTCATCGTTTTTCTCAGATCGATCCCATTTCGACATGAAATGTCAAATATGCACCGATGCTCCAGACATTGGATCCTAACTATAGTGCAGTATTACGTGAAGAAACATCATGCATTATTATTGCAGGTGCAATCTGCAATTTTGCAGATGCATGCATATGTTGCTAGCCAGTACTGGTTGCTGCTACTCCCCAACAAGCAATAATAGTGACACCACCACTCCCTGACCCCGGCCGGCCTGTGTCCCACATGCTGATTGAAAAGAAAAAACATACTAAACTCAAAGGTGAAATTAAATATAATTCATCAGAAAACGAAAGGACGACTTTTCAAAGAAATTAGCAACTACTCAAAATCCACTGATCCACCCAATCGTTGTACCCTAAACTCTCACGAGGCACCCAATGGTTGTACCCTAAACTCTCACGAGGTGTCGTCCTCTGTGTCAGCCAATGGCAGGGTTTATTTATTTGCAACCACGAAAGCATCATAGTACTAAGAATAGAAATTCCAGGTATCCCTTTTATTGCTAAAATAGGTGTGGTAGGCCATGGCTATATTTGGACCCTAGAGCATATATATAAGACACTAGATCAATGGTCAAATCAACATGCCATAATAGAGGAACCAAATAGTACAAAATAGTAACACCTTTTTGTGGCTTTATGTTTGTAAATAGTAACACCTTTTTGTGGCTTTATGTTTATAATATCTCGTAAAAGATAAAATATGTCTATATCAAAACCGCGAGTTGTTCAAAATTGTTTTGACTCAACTTTGTAAGATACAAACCATGCTCTAGGTGCTAGAAATTTATAAATCATAATTAGTATATTGTTGTTCACTTTATAAATGTCTTTATTTATAGGAAGGCGATGCTAGATTTAACGTATTCTCAATCCAAGTACACACGAAGTATCATATCTTTTATTCTCTAGTGGACAATTCTTTTTTATTTTGTCCATTGCAGAGTTAGCCTTACCAAATTGCCTGCAAATCTTATATATGTCCCTTGCTTCTTTCTTGCCATTCATTTGCAACATAAAAAAAACACTCCTAATGAAATACAACAGTACTATTTATTATTGATTTATAGGTTTTCATTGTTCATAGAATCTGAAAACCATGGTTATTACGATGTAAAACGAATAAACATTGAATATTCATTGAGAAGCCAATACGCAATCCACGTGGGCTAGGGGATGGCACGACTAGAATGTGAGTATGTGCCATTTTGCTCCCAAAGTACATAATGAAATAGATTGCATGTATTTAAGCTTGGCAAAGGTGCCAAGGTATGCATTATAATGTAGTACAACCATTATAGTAGGAATTTTAGATATCATGCTAGTGTACCCCATCCATGCATCAATAAGCATTGTCATTTTCTAAATACAAGGGAGACATGTTTGGACTTTAGAAAACCACCATTGTATTTGAATTTAACACATGCATCTAGCTATATATGTAAAATTATTGCAAATGGCTTTGATGAGCGGTACTACAACTACAAATGGGCGGCAGGCAGAGAGGAATCTAAGCGAGCGTCAAGAGATCATCAGGGACATTTCTTTGAGCGAAATGATGGCTTTGTAGCTGGATCCCTCCCGGCCCGGCCGTCGGTTTCATTCCGGAGGCTGGACGGAGGAGCAGATTTCATACCTGGGTACGCTCCCGGCGGGCAGAGTTTTCTATTTGTCGTTTCACAAGGAGCCGCATTCATTCATTGCGGCCTCCGACGGGCTGCCCCCGCCGGTGGGCCCGTGCCGTCACCGTTCGTACGGACACGTGCGGCCCCCACCTCTTTACGTACGGGTCGTCCATTGGATGCTGGACGCCATAGACATGTCCTGTGCGCCCATCATGGAGCCAAGGGCAAGGGCGCCGGCGGCGTCCCCCCTGCCTTTGGCTGGACTCTTCTCCGGCGGGACGCGTGCCGTCCACCGCGCATCGGACGACGGCGGCCCGTTGGGTTTGGGTGGGGGCGCAGCGGCAAGAACACCGTTTGTCCTATACAAACGGAGGCCAGGACTACGGGGCCTGATGCGTAGCTGCCGCCATTGTTGCTGCCTCTCGCTTTCACTTTCATCCCATCCCCAAACCACCGCGACCACTCAATTATACAGAAAAAATAGTATTTTTACCTTTATTTATAGTCATGTCGCCTCTCACCCAGTGTCCTTGTCATCACTTTCACCTAAAAGCCCTAACAGTGCCGCCTCTGCGGCGCGACTTTTTTCCTCTACGGCTGTTTGCTATTCCTATTTCCTACCCTCTGTTCCATCTCGCAGTTGCCCCGCAGATCCCTTTTTAGGCCAAACAATCCAGCCACCACCACCCTGCACATCCCCACTCCTAATAAACCTAAAAATAGTAATAACCGGCGGCCTGCAACTGCGATTCCCCACACTTTCTCCCCTGATCGACGAAGCTCCTCGTCCTCAGATCAATGGACTTATGAGACGACGAGCAACGCCAGTCAGCAACCACTACTAACCACTCCTGGTGAGCTGAGCAACAAGCAAGGGTATGCACCTGAAACTCTCATGTTACTCTCAAGTCAAAGCTAGCTCATTTTTATCTTTTTCCTCACCTCTACTCCTTTTTTTTTTGTGAAAGAAACTGATCTCTTCTCTTTGCGGAATCTCGAGCCAACTTCAGCTCCCGTTGGAAGCTTCTCCATCCTCCACTCCCACGACACGCGCGGCCTCCGCCTCGGCCGCCGCCGCCGAGATCAGCCGCCATCGCCAACAAAGGTATGCTTGCTTCTTGGAAGTGCGCCAGTAATGACTTCATGTTGCCTCTCCATGAAAATACTGCAGTAGAATCCACTCCCCACATATATATAATTAGACTGAGCTCATATCATACACCAGCTTGCTCTGAAAAATAATGTTTCCTGTAAGTATCCTTTTCTTTTTATGCATAAATACGAAAGATGCATCGCTTTCACACGCGCATGGAAGGGATCGAGCTCGAGCAGGGCAGCCAGATATATGTATAGATCCAAAAAAGGCGCATGTAATCACCCGGCCGGCTACATCATGCATATCAATCGTTCATGTGTCTGTATCTGATTCGTGGATGCCAGCAGATTAATCGATGGACCTGTCCTCGAACCCCGAGAGCCCGGGAGGCGGTGGTGGCGGCAGCGGCGGAGGCGGCAGCGGCAGAGGCGGAGGCGGGGCCGGTGGATCGAGCAGCGGGGGGCCGTCTTCGTCGTCGTCGCCGGGCGGCGGCGGCACGCCCCAGACGCCGAGCCGGTACGAGGCGCAGAAGCGGCGGGACTGGAACACGTTCGGGCAGTACCTGCGGAACCACCGGCCGCCGCTGAGCCTGGCGCAGTGCAGCGGCGCGCACGTGCTGGAGTTCCTGCGGTACCTGGACCAGTTCGGCAAGACCAAGGTCCACACGGCGGCGTGCCCCTTCTTCGGCCACCCGAACCCGCCGGCGCCGTGCCCCTGCCCGCTGCGCCAGGCGTGGGGCAGCCTCGACGCGCTGGTGGGCCGCCTCCGCGCCGCCTTCGAGGAGAACGGGGGCCGCCCGGAGTCCAACCCCTTCGCGGCGCGCGCCGTCCGCCTCTACCTCCGCGAGGTCCGCGAGCACCAGGCCCGCGCGCGCGGCGTCAGCTACGAGAAGAAGAAGCGCAAGAAGCCGCAGCCGCCTTATCACGCGAGCGGCAGCGGCGGCGGAGGCCAAGGCCCTCACCACCACCCGCCGCCTCCACCGGCCCCGCCGTCCGCCGGCGCGGCTTGCTGAGGAACGAACAGTGCTACGATCGACGTACGCACCCATTTGGTACGCCGGCCGGACTGAGCATATTTTATGTAGGTTTCGATCGATTTGCTGGTACATGCATGCATGGTTTATTTGCTACTCCTACCATTTTGCTCATGGTGCTTCTTCGTCTTCGGTTAGACTCTGCCGATCGTGTGCCGTGCTACATTGTTATTTTGCTTCTGCTCTCTCTACTGCTACGTGCCTACTACGACTATAGCTTGAGTTATTAAGGCCTTGTTTAGATTCCAGATTTCACTCTCAAATTTCACTATGCAGAATTCCTATTCCCCGTCATATCAAAATGTCAGCACATATATGGAGTACTAAATATAGATGAAATAAAAAACTAATTGTACAGTTCTGTTGTACTTTGCGAGATGAACATTTTAAACTTAATTAATCAATTTTTGGACAATTATTACCAAATAAAAACAAAATTGCTACAGTGTGACGAGATCTTTACTATGCAAACTTTGGCCACCAACTTTGTGATCTAAACAAGGCCTAAGCTACCGCTTATTTTTTGTGTCAAGCAATTCATATGCTGACCGAAGGAAATCTTATCATTGATCAGTGAATTGAAGCATATATATGCTTTCCTTAAAACTTTTCATTCAGTACTGCTCATTGTAGATGAACAAAGATCGACTTGATACTTGGGTGTGTATCGGTTCATTATACATACGTACGTGTGTCCTTAATTCAGTGTACAGAGAGAGGACTGGGATGGCCATCTCTCTCTCTCTCTGTCCATGCAGTTCTTCGCGTATGCCAAGTCCCATCGAAGACGTACAAATTTGACGGGCTTCCTTTCTACTTTCTGATTCATGTCCCGCTTCCTTTTTCTGGTGCGCTTGCGCTCGACTCGATCGGCGCAGGCCGCGCTAGCCAGCAGCGAACTGCTCCGCACTGCACCAGTGAGCAGTGTGACAACGGGCATGATGGCCGGACCGATCGATCGAGCCGGATCGTCGCTTGTACTGGCGCTCGGCGCGCGCACTGTTGCAATGCCATCCGTCGCCCATTGGCTCAGTGCATATCTTGTCTCTGACGGTTGAACAGGATGCCACTGTTGTTCTTCTCTAGCGCGCTCGTGCCACTGGTCGGGCTGCCGGCGGCTTGGCCAGCTTCTTGGCCGGCCGGGTTCGCCACCTCCTGCTGCAGTGACGCCCATAGGAGGTCAAATGGATGAATAGTAGTACTAACATGTAGTGGTAGTCTGTAGCACAAAGAATTCGTGTACAAGGGTATGCGGCCAAATAAGGAGATGTTCATTGATTCACTGTAGTTAGCAGCTGCATAATCTACTACAGCTCACTTGTCTGCATGCTTGCACTGATTGCATTGCTATTGGATTAGTTAGTACTGGCATTTTGACACCAGATTTCATTGCTTACCTGGTCTCTGATTCCTGATTTCATGCATGCAACAAACTAGTGCTGCTACATACTATCTGCTTGCAGCTCTATCTATATTAACATGATAGAATTAAAGCTCTCTTATTTGCAATATCCCCGAGCAGTCAATTGGTGATCTGATAATAATGGGATTTTATATATGACCAAAACTGGATTAGTAAAATGTTGGGTTAGAAACAGCTCTTGATCTCTGAACTTATGTTACTAATAACTTGTCATAAGGCAAAGTAACCTACACTATATATATTTTTTGGCTTTCCACGTTCAGAACCATCCATTTAAGTTTGCACATATAGATTGAACATTGTTAGTTTGTTTCATCTCTTACTCTTCATTTTATGTGTTCATGTGTGCTGGTACTAGCCAGTTAAAAAGATTATTTAGTTACTTAAATGTATTTGCCTTGTTTGATATGATTTTACGGTTCTCTAGTTTCCTCAATATTTTGTAGGATCAATACTAAGCCATACTAGACATAAGATTTGTAGGATTAGGTACTAAGTACATATATTTATAGCATACTTCCACTTACATACTTTAATTACAACTTTATAAAAAAATAGAATTTTGACTCATACTAACACAAGTCAACGTATCGTGCGTGTTCATAGTTAAGTTGGGTAACAACCACTAGAGAACAATATCGTGTTGTTTTCAATAACATAGTCCGTCCTTTCTAATTTATAGGTCCTTTTTAATTTATTGGTTGTTTTAATTATTATCTTTCAAACAATTCTAACTCGCCAAGTTCATAGGAGGCTAGGTCAACTTCTAGCATATCAAAGTACTTTTGTTGAATCCAAGCTCAAATATGCATCGATAACACAATTGTTTGGATTTGTAAATTTTAGCATATTTGTATACTATATACTTGGTTAATGTTAGAGAAGTTTGACATATACTAAAACTAAAATAACTTTCAATTTGGAATGAAGGAGTAAACTGAAAAGCATGAAGAGCAGGTACTTTCTTGAAAATGGCGTATTTGTCTTACTGAAATCATATAGCACCAATGAAATAAAAAAATATATTGAACAAAGTAGAGTGTATTTCAAATAGTTTGTAAACTATTATACAATCACCTTCCATTTAGCTTTCTACACCTAAAAACAAAATCAATGCTTCATTGCTTGGGCTACAATCAGAAATGCAGTTGAACTAGTACTTATTATGATATAATAGTATTCAAATTGGATAGAGATGTTATCTATCAAATGTGACTTTTCTTTGACTAAGAAAAAACTTAAGCAATGCATGATTCTTGTAGTCATGGATAGAGATATTGTCTATGAAATGTGACTATCTATTTTTTTTTGCGAGTAAATGTGACTATCTATCAAATCCAATATTTAGATTGTTAGAAGTGAGTTTTTCCTATAAAAAGGATGTGTGCAACTTTATAAGGTTATGATATGGTTGTATTATATATTGTCTTCTTCTCCTTATTAATCCATGCTATGTGCTGATTTTGATTGACAAACTTTAGCTTCTTATATATACAAATTTAGTTTCAAAAGTAATATTTTAGTGTCTACTTTGTTAAGCTATTGTTAGTAACTAATCTGCAATAGAAAAAACTCAAAAGTTCAAACTTGTGTCCCAAAAATAAGATATGATTGTTTACATATGTGATAATTCAAAGATGATGAGTTTGATGTTCATACCAACACCATTTGTAGTTGTACATATACAATTATATGTTTTTTACGAGTATATATAATTATAGTTTCAACTAGGAATGTCATTTTTTTGTATCCACTTGTATTTCTATAATGTTTGTACTAATTCATTTATAATAAAGTGAATGCATATATATGATACATGTGTTACTACCATAATGTTATAGTAAATAACTTTGGAATTACAATAATCTTGTAATAGTACGTCGGATCCGCTTTGCTCAAAGTTATCTATGGCCGGTCATTGAGTATGTATACCATACACACGTACACACATGCTACTAATTCACATGCTAATTATTTGTTTCCTTTTTATCAAAGTAAAAGTAATAGTTATCCTTAAGTATTTGTTTTGAACATTGTTTTTATTTTCACAAATATAGCCGATGTGAATTCAATTTGCATATGTATCTACTAGAAAAGAAATTAGTTAATTTGGTGATAGAAATTATAATACTAGGTAAATACCCCGCGCGTTGCTGCGAAATTTTTTAAAATGATATCTTGTGTGAATGACACAAATATGTATAAATTTGATGAGAATTGAAGTATTATGATAGAATTGTATGTTGCGTGCTTGTAGTAGTGGAATGAGAAAGGATCAAACATAAATCACTAAAAAAAAGTGGATGAAGGAATGAAGAGGATATTTATTAGCATGCTTGAGTTAATGGTAGTGGACTTGTGGGTGGATGATGACGTGGCTGTGGGCCTCTAGAATGACGTGGCTTTACCACATTCTAGAGAAATAGGTAGTGGGCATTAGCTTTATAGGAGTTTAAACAACGGATCCTATGCAAACTAGGCATCCCGTGCAAACTTGTAAACTAACGATCTGGACCGCAAGATGTTGATCCAAGGGGGCGCATGAGAGAGGTGGAAGGAGGGATTTGTAAAAGTGTGATTAAGAGCGGGCGGTTAAGTGCAAAATTACCCAATCTCTCTGCGCCTCTTGGATCAACATCCTACGGTTCAGATCATTAGTTTACAAGTTTGCACGGGATGCCTAGTTTGCATAGGATTCGTTGCCAGTTTAAAATATCCAATTCAGATAGGAAGAAACCACTCTTTCTGTCCCATATCAAATTACGGTGCCATTTTAATTTGTTATAAGCCAAACTAAAGAGTATCAACATTTGGGCTATATAAAGGATCAATTATGAGACAAACAAAATGAGACGCTGATTGTTCATTTTATATAGCACATCGGGGGGCTATATCCGGACTCCAGCCCCCACTACGGCCATGATTTCCATGGAGCCCGGGCTAAGCCCCCCTACCACCATGAGTTGGAGGAAGAAGAAAAGGAGGGGCTAGAGGAAGTAGAAGAGGAAGCCAGCCCCCCATAATCCAATCCTCAGCTTCGTCGTTGTGTGTGTTCATAGGGGTAAATATGCATATACATGTACAAGTGTTTCCATCTATAATGTAATTTGCAAGACCGCGAATTTCATCATACTATAAAAATGATTTTAGAAGATAGCCTATTTATTTATAAAAGTGGGCCGAAAGTACATGTCTCCAACAATTTTTAAAGGCGGTCGGTACATTACGGAGGCAACCCAACAATAATTGTCTTTGAAAAATCAATTACATAGAGGCATGCCTCTTTAACAGGGACACCTATGAAAATCAAGGTCACTTTCAAAGATGATGTCTTTGGAAATCCCAAGGCCCATATAAATTCCCTCATCAATTGGTAGTAGCGCGAAATTGCGGCCAATATTCCGATAGGTAATAACAAGTCGACTTGTAGAGATCTCGATGTTTATGATGCAAGGCTTCTAATCAAGAATGATCTAGTCCCCCGCAACTACTACACGGCTTCTCCAATATTTGTGAACCTCGCCATGACGCTTACAAGCAAGAAAGTATTCACTATCAAATATTGCTAATTTGATTAATAATAAGATGATAACTTGAGATTTCACAAACTAAACAACAATGAATATGTTCAAAAATAGATTATTATATAAAAATACAAATATAAAATTGAATGCAACAAAGTATATAAGAGAATGAGCGTCAGCGACCAAGGAGAAGAAGGTGGACAAGGGGAAGGACATTGTAGGGCACCCTCGGGGCATGTTGCTGCACTTCATGGAGTACTCCAACTCCAACATGGGTCAAGGTCCTAAGGGTGATTACTAATTACAAAACCTATGGCTTGACTGAAGGGAATGCAGTGCCCGATAAAAAACAACATAAACATGTATTAAAATTTTGGAGGCCTTGCCGATGTGATATTGAAGTGGGACCATATTTGTTCGAAGATCTCACGGCCTAATTAAATCAGACTTTACAAGAAAAAATTATGGCCGAGTGTTTAGTTTCAATGGGCTTGCACTCTAAGATCGAGGTCATGGAAGATGTCTCCCAAAGTGCACAGCATACTCAAATTGTTTCTTAAATTTAGAATGCATGACAAACATTAGGTAGCTACACATTCTCAATTATATCATTGTGCAAACCTAGGAACGAAATGACATATGTTTAACTTGTCCCTTAATGAGACACGTGCCAAGCACGATTTCGAAGACATATGTTTAACTCGAATGTCATATCCAAAGGTTTCATGTCCTCATGAGCTAATGTGTACATCCATTTAGGGAAACAATTCATCTTAATCTCCCTTCGTGGTTTATCAACTAGTAGATCTTTAGCGTCAAGTATAAGCCGAGAAGACCACTATGTATATCTTGTGAGCCAAACTATACCAGCGAAACGACAATATTAAAAAATGAATGCCTTGAAATTCTATATATGTAGTACAATAAATAAATTCTTTGCTTAAAACTATAGTTAATATATTCTTTGCTTAAAACATGTTCTTGTATAGATATTGAATTTTTAGTAGAGCCTTCAGATTCTATGTAGTACAATAAATAAATACTTATCCTATACAATCAGTGATAACGACACTTAAAAAAAACAATGCCGCAAGCAGCCCACAGAGATTGGACATGCCCACGTTTCGAGTAGGATCACTGGATCAGGGATCAAGATGCAACTGGACCAGGTGGCAAGGCGTGTTTAAAATTTTGTATTCACCCCAAAACAATTGTAAAACTCTTTTCTATTTTTTTTTTTTTAGAATTGGGGCATCCCCATTTCCATTTCTCGATGAAAAACGGAAATACAGCAATAATAAAATGTTTCAGGAGAAGCAAAGACTACCAAGGAGGAGGTGAAGAAGGACCTAATTAAGAAGAACGCTTAACCATCCAGCGAACGAGGACTCTTTCTATTTAAATACAATGATGTATAAGTCTTTTACGTATTTGAGAAAAAATGCAAAGGCCACTGTGCCGGCCACTTCTCGGCGCTCACTGAGCACGTTTTGACCGTCTGCGTGCTTGACCCCGGGCGAGCCTGTGCCGGCGGCAGGAACGCGTGGGTCGCCGTCCTTCATGTCGAGCCTCGGAGGCGAGGAGTGAGCGCGTTCCCGAGGCCCCACGTGCAGCCAGCAGCGGGGTCAGGCTCCTCGTACGGTACGGACCACGACCACGCTGCCATGTAGCAGATGGGCCGATGGCCGACGCCGGCGTGCGTGAGACTTTTGTCTGCCGCGACGAGCGGACGAGAGGCCGCGCGGCACCGGCATGTGCACGTGTGACGCCGCCCCAGGGCCAAACTGTGAACTGGTCCGCTCTTTTCGGCCTTTTTGCGATGCATTCAGTATTGCTCATCATGGCAATGGTCGTGCTACTTCATTCGAGTGAGCCTGAACTCTGGAGTGCCGTACGTAGCAGGCTCTATGTAGTGCCGTACGTAGCAGGCTCTATGTGCGTGCATCAGCACTGCGCACCTGGTGCGCGACTGTGAGCTGCACGTACAGTAGGGTGAGAGGCCCATGAAATCCTGGACTATCGGGGCTGACACATGCCGTATTTTCTGAAATTTTTATGGGCTTTCTTCTCTGTCTTGCAGCCTGTATGCATGTAGTCAAAATAGAGTACAGGCATATGCTCAAAAAGAGGCAAACTTTAGCATCCTATTGTCAAATCATAGACCAATTAAGACTAATTAGACTTTTAAAAATCATCTCGTAAAACTGTATGCAATTAGTTATTTTTAGTCCATATTTAATAATTTATACATATGTGTCTACATATTCGATGTGATAGGGTGTAAAGTTTTAAGATGAAAATTAAATAAGGCCAAGAAAAGCTAGCGGACACAAACCCAGCGAGTATGGAAAAAAAATTATCCACTGGTATGTTAATGGGTTTAAATCTCTAACCATCGAAGACAATATTGGATTTCACCACGAGGATAAGGCCAGTCTCAATGGACATTTCAGTAGAGTGTCATGCACATTTAATAGCGTGACACATCAGCAAACAAACAAGTTTTGTATGAAATGGAGAGGAGAGAGAAGAAAAGAGTCATATGCACTGTTTCCCAGACTTCGGTAACCGAGTGAAACTCTATTGAGGACGAGATCGTTTCACCTCCAGATCGCATGCGGACGCTCTGCCCACACAGCTTGCAGCAAATAAATGCTTTGCTTAATATTGGAAACAACAAAGTGAAACACGAGGTTGTTTCATAGATGGTTTCATTTCACTATTGATGACGTGTTAGTTTGTGAAACCGTGCAGTGACACAGGCACTGCCCTGGTATACGACTACGGGGACATACTATTATGGGTATGTTAAATTCTTTTACACGTGCGCAAGTATGAGTGGTTTAGCACGTAGAATTTCGTCTAACGGGTACAATATGGGATTGCACTACCTTTTTTCTATCAAGGAGTTCATTAAGTGGGGGCATGAGTACAATTTAAAGCCAGCAGGTCCAAAACATAAGCTGGGGCAAAAGACCACCACCCGGCACGTGTTTAGCCCATGACCAATTTAGCTAATACATGTGCTATCTTATTACAAGAATAAGGAACAAAGTAAAATTTGAACTCAAGAAAACTAGTACTCAGCTCCGGTGCCTCCTATAGTATTGTCACAATGCCTGATCTTTGGTTTGCTCCGGCCTGCCAAAGCCGCACCACCTGTTGGAATCAGTTTCAAGCCACACTCTTTGGAATGGGATTGCACTAACTAAAGATAATTTTTATAAAAAAAATATAGATATTGTCGAGATCTACAAATTTCTAATTTTGATTTTTTTTTCCATTTGAGTCCTTTAAGGTGCTCAAAATAATAAATTGTATATTAAGGCATAAGGGTATTTTTGACTTTTTGCAACTTGGGTCCGTTAGAGCCAAATTTGATGAAAGTGGCATAAAAGTCAAAAAAAAAAGTTTCAAAGAGTGGCACCTGTGAATTACCATCTTTTTTAATGGCACATAGCACTGAATGCTCAAATATTTCAGTCGATCTTAAACTTTTGTGGTGTGATACTGTTGTAAATAACTTGTTGGGCCTTTATTTCAACCTTCCAATTGGCCAACCATGAAGTTGTTTCATTCCCCAAAACGATTGATGCAAGCGCATGCATATTTATCATTGAGGGCACATGCCCCCACTCCGCTCAAGAAAAAAAACAAGTGGTATTTTGCATACACAAAATCAATTGGCTTAGGAACCAAGAAAAAAAATGGTATTTTGCAATTGCTATATTAATTATCCACCCCTAAAATTAGTTAATGCTAGTAATTTGCTTAAGAGCAAAGAGAAAACGTGAAGTACCCTGAACTACCATAAAAGAGTTATTGTCTGATTTGGTCCAACTAGTGTGAGATATATAGTTGTCATCTAGAGTTAAAACTAACTACTCCCCCATCCCTAAATAACTGTTATTGTCCCTTCCCGAAAAAATACTGGTAATTATATATTTAAATATATAAATATTTATGCTAAGTAATTAGTATCATCGAAAAGATCTTTACGTTTAGTTTTTTAACAAATTTATTTGAAAATAAAAATGTTACACATATTTTCTAATTAAGTCAAACTTGTGGCATAAAAATCCACGACGACACTTATTTAGGGACGGAGGGAGTATTTGCTATTCTATTATCTAAACCAATTTAGGTTCAAAAGAGATTTGATAGCTACTATCTATTGGAACCAAACAGAGCCTTAAAAATATAGAAAACAAAAGGATTTTCCAAATAATTTACATTTGTTTTTTCACATTCACAATGAACCTTGTCAAGTTCACAGTCACAACATTTCAAAACCCCTTGCCAAACCCCATGTGTAATAAGCAATTAATAAATTTAATTGATCCTGTATAATACTACTAGCAATGTACGTATTTCCCTCCCTACAAGAGGACGGTGACCGGGCGATGTTGCACAATCAGCTAGCTCCACACTTGAGGAAACTCCGTGTCTCCACCAAAGCTGTCCATGTCGTAATAGCCGCCCGCCAGGTCAAAGTAGCCAAACCCGTACTCACCACCGCCGCCGTCGGCGACTCCTCTCGTCACGCCAAACCCTGGCAACGCGGCGCCCGCGTCGTCTCGCGTGATGAAGCCGTGGTGGTGGTCGTCGACGATGGCGGTGCTGCCGTAACACGACTGTGGAAGCATGGTCGCCGCCGCTTCCTGCTGTTGCGGCGCAAATGCGAGGCCGTAGTAGCCTTCTGATGACGCCGCGGAATAATGGTCCGATGGCTCCGGCATGGCGTGCGACGTGCCGGCAAAGGCGGGCGAGGAGGAGGAATCGCCGTCTTGGCCGTCGCCTTTGGTCTTCTGGAACACCCTGCACAGCACCCAATCCTCCTGCACGCGCGCACCAGCATCAGTTGCCATTGACCATTCAGACTTGAGAGAATTGAGAAATATGCTGGCACTTTATAATTAGCCGATATAAAACTTTATTATCAGTGCTAACTGCACTGCTAACATGCAACGTGCTGCTATAGTGCTCCTAGCTAGTTACGCGATCAAGGTGAAGCCATCCGCCAATTATTGTACACGTCCGTAGCTAGGGACCGCTAGTGCTATGCGACTGCCACGAGGGAGAAATGTACTACTCTCTGCCCTGCACTTGTATGCACCAATTATTGTGCAGCGCCGGCGCAGGGGAGCAGGGGGTCAAATATGGCTGGTCCACTCTCTGCCCTGCCCTGCCCTGCCCTGCACTCCTCGTACAGTCGTACGTAGTACAACGTGTCTGCGCTGCCCTGTGCATGACATGACCAAATTTATCTGCACGTTAGTACTACTCGTACGTCCTTGCGCTGCTGCTTTGCACTCGCACAACTGATGCTTTGCACTCGCACAACTGCAGGCGATGCTTTGCACTCGCACAATTGCAGGCGCGCACAGGATCGCCCGTGCCTGATGTTCCTGGGCCACCTTCTCCTTGTGGAGGACCAGGCATACGGAGTTTTACTATGCACTGCATGCTGGTTGCTCGTCGTCGTCGACCGAGCTCGGCTGTTACTGATAGGGTTTTTTTTTTAGGATATAATAGCTGTTACTGTTAGGTTGGGAGACAGAAGGAAACGACAACTGCACCCAAGACCCACCACGGCCCGCTTGAATTCACAATCGGCGCTGTTGAGAGAGTTGGGATCATCCATGCTGTGTTACTGGATATATAGGCCGAATTCTCTCGGCCCATCAAGATAAAATAAGTGGGTCGGGAACATCGCAGTCCCAGGGCGTTTTTATAATTAAAGATGGAGACAAGAGACGACGTTTCTTCACGTGTTGGTGTTTTGCATGCTAATTTAGTCGACGACGCACGCAATTCACGAATGATTGTGAATTGCATAAGCTTGTGTTACTTCCATGTGTACTTGCGGCACCTAATGTGAGGTCCATGTACTGGCTAGTTCCAGTACGTTCACCGGCCACCCGTGGTTCACGGGGCCGATCTGCTTGCTTGCTCAGCTAATCAATTAATTGTTCAGTGCAACAAGCTTTTCTTTCTTTCGATAGATACTCCATACTAGACGGGACAACAAAAAAATTCTAGAAACTTTTTTAGAGTGGAATTCTTGTAGAAACCAGTCCATAGAGCAATTATATTGACTAATTAGCCCCCATAAAATTTTTTGATTAGTACGCTAGCTGCTGGACTACTGGGACCTGTGTTAGTTACGTGTAGCAATGTGTGTTACGTAATGCACAGGACGTATACGTACCCTTGGTGGCGAATGCGGGGTGTCGAGGCGGAACTCGTGCATGACCCAGGCGGACTTGACGCCGTTGGGTGCCCTGCCCCGGTAGAAGACGAGCGTCTTGCGCATGCCGACGACGGCGCCGCCGCGGCTGCTGCTGCGCACCTGGCGGTCCTTGCCCGTGGCCTTCCAGTAGCCCGTCTTGGTGGCGCGGTTGGTGCGCGACCCCGTCGCGTACTTGCGGTCCCGGAAGCTGAAGAAGTACCACTCGCTGGCCGTCAGCTTCGCCACCTCTGCATTCGTATCGGCGCACGCAGACGTCAGATTCACTTGATCTATATAGCAGCAAATTCTTGAAGGGATCGGATCGAGGCATCGAGCTAATTAACACTAGCTACTGACCTGGGAGCTCCCAGGGCTCGCGCGCGTGCAGGTCGACCTCGACGAGCGTCCCCTGCGCGATGCGCTCGTTGGCCACCTTCTTGCGGAGGTAGTGGCACACCAGCTCCTCGTCGCTGGGGTAGAACCTGAACCCCGGTGGCAACGTCGACTCGATCTCCCTCAATGCCATGGATCGGTTGATCGATTGATCGGTTGATCCCTACTAGCTGCTGGAAGCCTGGAAGAACGATCGATCGACTTAATACTCTGCTCGATCGAAGAGACTACGCGTTCGTTCACTACCAAGCTGGTGCGTACTGTGACCGGAGCTGGTTCCGAGAAACCCCGTTATATAGAGGAGCTGGTTCCGGTCTCTATCTGCTGAGGCAACAACTGAAACGAACCGATCTAGCTACCTGCTGCTAGCCCCTAGCTAGGCACAGGTGGAAAGATTCCAACCAGCATATATCCTGTCATGCCGCCCGTGCTCCGCAAGAGGGGTTCCCATCGGATCCGATCCACCTGCTACGCCAGATCATCATGAGATTGCTCGCTCGCCCAATTGTCGTGAAATCGATGTACACCTACTACTAGTACTCTGTAAAAGTCCTGGGTACGCACGTCGTTTTTTCAGCTCTGCTATCCGGCCGGCCGGCCGGCCGTGGCGTGCGGTCGTTTTACGTGCGTGCTGCCGGGGGGAGACAAAGCAGGGCTAGCTGCAAATTGATGGCGCGGGAACAGGGGATTGATCGCTATCTATCAGCTTGATTAATTGGTCGTCGTCAATTTGCTGTGGCTAGGGCAGAGAGGGACGACGGGCGTAACGGGATTGTTCAAGCTTCAGGCGTCAACGTCATATATGCTGGAATTTATTATAGTATAGTACTGTGCATGTGACGGTCCGGGGAAAACGAAGCATAATAAGCGCCGTCAGCTCATTGGATGCGTGTGATGCTACGCCTAGCTTAGCTAGCTAGCTAGCCTAGCTTGTGTATAATATGTGGTTATGAAAGGGTTTAGGTACCGTGCACTCATCTGTATACATACCCTCACTGAAGAGGATTCAAGGTAAACAGTGCAATTTTCATCATATATAACTATATTGCATTCCATCAATTTTCGTTTGAACGAATAAAACATAAGCAGTCACAAATAGACATAAGTAGAGCTAAAGCAGTTTGGCCTAGATAACACATAACATCCCTTTCAATTTTGTTTGCAAACTATTGCTAAGCAAACCATGGTTACGTTGGAAGACAAGAAAAGTTAGGCACCACGAGCATCATCATGTCATTACAATTTACAAGGCATCAGGGCTTCATATCTCCTCATTCTCCTCAATCTTTGGCGCCAGGTAAAATCGAATGTGACCCATCTCAGCGACCTTGTACTCAACCACCGCTGGTAGCTCCGACGACAGGCTGATAGTCACTTGTTCAGACAGCGAAGATGCCTTGGTGAAGGAGTTCATGTACCTCAGGGAAAAGGTCAGGGAAACCGGCTCTTGCATCTCTATAATGAAATCATCCTCTTCTGGCTTGTCAATACTTTGGTCCTGCTTGCAGACAATGTTTATGCTTGCACGCCCAATTTCTCCAGATGTGGAGAACTTCACACCCTCCTCATTCACCGAGATAGCAACAGTGTCCCCGATCCTGCTCAGGTACTTGCAGATCCTCGTGAACTCAGCCGACGGCATGCGAACGATGGCCTGGTACTCGGAATCCGGGATTCCGAGGTGTTCGCTGTCGATGTCCATGAGCTTCAACTCAGAATACGTATCTTGCTTGGGCGTCTCGAACAAGAAGGTGACGGTGTCGGAGCCGTCGTCGGCCTTGATGGTGATGATGTCGTCGTTGCCAGCGCCGTGGAGCACCGTGGCCATGTTGTTGAGGTTCATGCCCATGGAGAGGCTGCGGTCGCAGCGGTAGTGCTCGAAGCCGTCGGCGCGGAGGAGCAGCGCGACGAGCGCGACGTGGCTCGAGTCCATGGCCTGCAGCGACAACCCGGTCCCAGAGCAGTCGAAGTTGGCGTCGGTCACCAGCTCGCGGATCGCCTCCACGACCTTCTTCAGGAGGCTCCCCTGCACAAGCCGCAGCTCCAACATCGTGCTCTCCTCGTCAGCGGCCCGGCGGCTGAGGGGTTGGAGGGGAGATCGGTGAAACCTGTTGAAACTCAAATTGGACCAAATGTCAATTTTAATCGGACCTGCTGGGTGCTGGCCAATTCACTACCGGAACGGCCCTTTTTGCCGATGGCCGGCCGCCATCGGCAAAAGCACTTTTCCCATCGGCAAAAGGTTTGCCGATGGCAAAGGTCAGTGGCCATCGGCAAACCTCCATCGGCAAAAAATTCATCGGCAAAGCCGGGTTTGCCGATGGCCACTGACATTGCCATCGGAAAGCTTTTGCCGATGGCCACGCGTGCCATCGGAAAAGCCGCCACGTCGCCCGACGCGCCGTCGGGCCGACGGTGGCTTTGCCGATGGCGACGTGGCCCGGCCATCGGCAAAGATTTTTTTTTTTTTTTTGAAATTTTTTTGCCGATGGCCAAGGCCGTCGGCATTAAGTTTGCCGATGGTCGAGGCCATCGGCAAAAAAATTTCAAAAAAAAAAAAAAAAAATGGGTTTGCCGATGGCCATGGCCATCGGCAAAGTTATGGCAAGTTTGCCGATGGCCCCGGCCATCGGCAAACCTGGGATTAGCTGAATCATAACCCCAAACCTGGAAAAAAAAAAAAATTTTTTTAATTTTTTTTTCTGTTTTCTTTCCATTTACATTACAATTTAGCACATGCATCACATATATATCAATTAACCCACATATATAGCATATAATCCACATATATAGCAACGAAATACGGTTTTAAGCATCGATACATGTCCATCGGAATCCAAACATATCCGGGCCACAAGCAAAAGAGTCATACATGTCACAAGTCATCCATACATATCTCACAAGCTACAAGACTAAACCTAGCTAGTGGCGCCATCCCCTTGGGTCCCGGAGCCCCAAGAAGATCCTCCCACGCAGCCAACTCGGCTGCCCCGGGCCGCGGCGTCGCCGGTGGCCGACGTGCTTTGCGGAGGGAGCACGGCAGGGACGGAGTGCCCGGGTGCGGAGGGAAGGCGGCGAGGCCCGGAGTGCGGGTGCTTTGCGGCCACGAGTACCCCTGCGGCGGTGGAGGACCCCGAGCGTCTGCGTGGGGAAGCCCCCGGTACGGTGGCGTGGGGAAGCTCTGGTACTGTGGAGAAGTTCCTGGTGGGCTTGGAGTCGGGTTCGAACCCGCCGACGGTGCCTGCACAAAGAACAAGTGATGTAATTAGTACAACTCCCCTGCAAAATTTCGGCAGCACCTCCCCTGCACGGGAGGTTCCAAAACCTGCAAAAATATGGCACGAAGGCCAAACATGGGCACGAAGGCCAAACATGGGCACGAAGGCCAAACATAGCACGAAGGCCAAACATGGGCACGAAGGCCAACGACGCGACAAGCTAAAGCGAGAGGCAATGTACTCACCCGACCAAGTCCGGGGAAGAGGCGGTGCACCGGGCGGTGGAACTACCGGTGGTGGAGCGTAGATCGAGGCGGAGGCTCCTCCATTCCCGGATCCGGGCCGCGAAGTGCACCGCCCAACCGACGCCGGTAGTGCGCCGTCGGTGACGCCACCGCTCCCCGAACCCGCGCCGACATCCTCGCCTCAATCCTCGCCTCAATGGCCGAATCGACCCTTTAGCAGATGGGCCAAATGCTTGCTCTAGGAATTCATTGGTCCCCTTTATCCATTCCTCTGTCTTGTCTTTGAACCCCGTGTACATCCACTCACGGTCAGCCATCCTCTGTCATGCGCCAACGTAATCGAGTAACTTGAAACAAGAGCTGCATCTACAAGGCGTTCCTACCATCTAATAGGTGAAGGATAGGTCCTAATCCCACCCGAGGATGCGTAGATGAGGTTAGCTTCCATGTTCCGCTTCCGTCCGAGATGGAATTTCTGCAGCACCTCCCCGCTGTTCTCCCGATACACGTCCCGACTGGGAGAGTGTGTATCCGGAGAACAACGGGGAGGGCTGCCGAAACTCCGACTCGGACGGGGGGGCGGAACATGGAAGCTAACCCATCTACGCATCCTCGGGCTGTCCAAAAACGTGGACAATCCGAAAGAGAAACCGTCGCGAGATATGCACCGATCCGCATACCAACGACCGCGAATCTCTTTCGGACGGGAGACGCCTAACTCGGTTACGCAATGTACTTACAACAACTATAAGACACGAGAGGTGGTTTATACCTAGGGTGGCGGCGCGGGCGGGTAGCGGGCCGGAGGAGAGTCCACGCGGTGCGGAAGGCCCGCAACGCCCAAGAAGAAGATCGCCGTCACCGAGTAGCTCCCACAGCTCCTCCTCCTACAAAAAGAGGAAAAAGATTAGAAGCCACTAAAAATTTCGGCACCTCCCCCCGCACGGGGAGGTTCCAAAACCCGCAAAAAACATGGCACGAAGGCCAACAAGCACCACGGCACGAAGGCCGATAAGCATAGCGGCACGAAGGCCGATAACCACAGCGGCACGAAGGCCGATAAGCATAAGCGGCACGAAGGCCGACAAGAAGAGAAGGATTCATATACCTTGCTCTCGTAGCCGAATCGACGACGGTGGAGGTGGAGGTGTCGGCGGGACGTACACGATCAAGCTCCCCTACGACACGTCCTGCTCTGCAAAACAATAAAGACATCAATATTAGTGGACGAAAGGCGTTGACGACGTGGACGGAAGGTTTCGTCAACACTAAGAGCTACTACTACCAAACATTACTAACTAACACTACTAACTACTACTACTAACCACTACTAACTATCACTACTAACTACTACAACTAACCACTACTAACAATACTAATTACTAGTACTAACCACTACTAACTACCACTAACTACTACTACTACTAACTACAAGAGTTTAGCATATACACACAGTGATAGGACTAGCACCGTGTTCTTGGACCAATGGGAAAGGCAAGTTAATGTAAAACCTAAGCTAGAAATGATACCTCGATTCAACAATAGTAGCAATGTCTCATCAATTCATAAGCGGGGGGAGCGCGAACCTTTCTTGGCGCCGAGGTCGGCGTTGGTGAAGGTGGTGGCCTCCCCTTTGTGGGTGAAATCCTGGAGCTCCTTGAAGTTGAGCCACGGCTTGACCCAGACCTTGGCCTCGTAGAGCTTCTTGTTCCCCGCCTCGACGGCCTCGAGCGTGAGGTGGTGCAGCGTGCCGGCCACCACCTGCTCCTTGGCCTCCACCACGCGCACGAACTCCAGCAGCGCGTTCTGCAACCACGCAGCACATAGATTACATCAACAAAACCCCCCAAATCCGCACGGGAACCAAGCAAATCGCGGAGCGCCCGGAGGGGGCGAGAGGAACCCGGGAGGCGAGGGGGAGGGCCACCGACCTGGCGCTTGTTGTGCTCGTCGACGGCGAAGCGGCCGAGCCCGTCGGACTCGGCGCTGTTGGACAAAACGAGTGGCCCCGGTGGCGGCGGCGGCGGCGGAATGGGAGGCGGGGCGGAGCCGGGCGGGGCGCGGCGCGAGCGCGGCGCGTTTGGGGAGATGGGGCGGGGCTTCGCCGCGAAGATGGCGGCGCAAATGGCGGTGGCGGCGGGCGCTCGGGCAGGGCGGGCAAGATCCGGCCGCCGGTCGCCGGCAAGGGCGCTCGGGCAAGGGCGGGCAAGATCCGGCCGCCGGTCGCCTTCTCGCGGAGAAAGGGCGGCGGCGGTGGGCGTCGGCGGCGAGGGCGGCGGCGGTCGTGAGAGAGAGGGCGTCGGTGTGAGAGAGAGATAGGGTTCGGGGAGATGGGCCGGGCTTATTCGATTTTTTTTTTTTTTTTTTTTTAAAAACAGACTTTGCCGATGGCCACCGGGCCCGGCCATCGGCAAAGCACGCCAACGTGGCGGCGGACGGCGGGCCCGCGCACGGCTTTGCCGATGGCCACTGGACCCGGCCATCGGCAAAGCCTTTTTTGCCGACGGCCAAACCAGTCGGCAAAGTTTATATTTTTTTTTTTGATTTTTGCTTCGAATTTTTTTCTGGTAACTTCCTACCTCAAATACAACCCACCTCAAAATCTTGGGACATTTTTGAACTTTTTAGCTATATTTCGTGAATTATTTCTGTTACTTTGTATTTTCCCACCGACTTCAAATTTGAACTGCAGGTACTTGAAATAATGAGAATTTTTGATCCGAAAGATGATATTCATGATTCGCCGAGTATGTTGAGGCCGCATCCAGCACTCGCATGAAATTACGACCATTTTGTTGTCGTAACGTGGGGAGTCACGTGCACGGAAAGTGTTTTTAAATTATATAAAATCCAAACGAAGTCCGAAATTGACGAAACTTGACGAGTTGTCTCGCCATCGCATGTGGAGTCTCTGATAAAAATTTCAAAAATTTTCGAGCAAGTTGTAACGTCGGATGACCAAAACCTAGACATCTCCACATGTCATCACTTGTGATCACATGTGGAGTTGTCTGGATTTTGGCGATCCGACGTCACAACTTGCTCGAAAATTTTTCAAATTTTTACCACAAACTCCACATGCCATGGCCACACAACTCGTCAAGTTTCGTCAATTTCCGACTTCGTTTCGATTTTATATAATTTAAAAACACTTTCTGTGCACGTCACTCCCCACGCTACGACGGCAAAATGGTCGTAATTTCATGCGAGGTGCTGGATACGGCCTCAACATACTCGGCGAATCATGAATATCATCTTTCGGATCAAAAATTCTATTATTTCATGTACCTGCAGTTCAAAACTGGAGTTGCTTTTAAAATTGCAAACAAAGAGAAATAATTCACAAAATATAGCAAAAAACTCAAAATGGTCCCAATTTTTGCGTGGGGGTTGTATTTGAGGTAGGAAGGCACCAGAAAAAACTGGAACCAAAAATCAAAAAACAAATACAGATTTTGCCGACGGCACAGGAAGGCCGTCGGCAAAAAGAGTTTGCCGATGGCCGGCCATCGGCAAAGCGCGTGGCCCGGCGGCCGCCGAGGCTGCCACGTGGCCGTGGTTTGCCGATGGCCGTGGCCATCGGCAAACTTGGCTGTTTGCCGATGGCCGGACGGCCCGGCCATCGGCAAACGGCACGGCGTCGGCCGGCCCGACCGGCGTCGTCGCCGGGCCAATTTCGCCGATGGCCGGGCTTTGCCGATGGGCCGGCCATCGGCAAAAACGGGCGTTTGCCGATGGCGGAGTTTGCCGATGGCCTGCCACCGGCAAATTACAGTTTGCCCATGACCGTAGTTTGCCGATGGCTGGGCCGTCGGCAAATTGATTTTTGCCGATGGCCGAACTTTACCATCGGCAAACTTGGTTGTTTGCCGATGGCTGACCACTTTGTCATCGGCAAAGCTGGCCGCCATCGGCAAACAAGCCGATTCCGGTAGTGATTATTTGGTTATAAGAGATCTTGTAACCGCTCGAGCCAGGAGCATGTCCGGTATGCACCAATGAGTCCAAGTGCTGCACGTTCTTCATGTTGGCATATATGAGGATCATACGTGGACAAGTCCAGAAGCACTACTACTGCCACCTGAAGTCCAGAAGCTAGTACTACTACAGAAAAAGGAAAATAGGAAAGGAAACCATGGTCGTTCTTTGCTTAGGAAAAAGAATCCTTATGTTGCAGATCGGATAATGAAGGAAGGATCTGCAAGTGCAAGACGTATAGTTGCTGGAGTTAACGGGAAAAGAAGTAAAAAAAGAAGCTAGCAGAAGAAATTCGGACGATCAACGTGGCCGGCAGCAAGTTATTGTTTGGGATTCTCACGTGCTGTGTATGGCATTATTGTTTGGATAAAGCGTTCCTTTCCTCGATGTACACAGAGAACGATTTCTGCGACACCGCTGCTCTTCGCATGATGGCGTGCGGGACGGCCTGTTTGCTCGACACAGTGGCCTGAAACAAACGTGCCGGTCATCAGCGACGCTGCCTGTTCAACGATTTCATCACTTCATGGCCGTCGATCGTAGATGCATGAACGACGTAACGCGGCACGGTGGCCTCCCATCTCGCCAACATATTCAACAGCTTCCTTGTCATGCTCGACCTACGGTCTGCTACTACAGCCTGCGAGGCCGCGAGCCATGATCTGCGCTGCTGCGCATCAGAGTGCCGTCGGCGGCCTGGTCGTCCCTGTCTCCCTGAATGCCGTGGCTTGCGTCCTGTTTGGCTCCTCGGCGCTGTTTCTGGGTCTTCATACATCATGCATGGATTTTGTTGAAAGTTCAACACGAACGGCCTGAATTAATTAGCAGCAGCAGTAGGTGATGTCGCTTCTCATGTTATGCTGCCACACTGACACTGGTGTAACAACGGAACAGTGCACTGCTTGATCATCAGGAGAATAATGCATGATTAAAGTATAAGAATAATAACCTGACCAAACAGGGAACTAAATTTGTACTACTAGCAGCTCACTGTCACTGAAAAAGGCCTAGCTAGCTACAAGCACCGACTGTGCAAAAGCACCATGCTGCCTACTGCTGCGTAGGCGTGGGCTACCAATCGAGTTGTGACAGATGGACATGGATTTGTTGTTTTCGAAAACCTGACATGAATGGATTTGTTATTGTGGCAACAAGCTAGTGAGTCGTTACGTCGGCTCTTGTAATCATGACGATGAAACCCAATTGAATCTCTCACGACTGATTAACCGCGCCCTGTTATATCATCGATTCCTTATCGAGGAAGTTCGTTCTTCTCCACGTCGTACGTGTCCATGGCCATGCGTGCACATCCGATCCTTTCTCGCAGCGGGATAGATAGATCAAAGATGTGCGCGCGTGACCCAGCCGGGCCCGGTGGAGCTAGCTAGGTGTCACCGGTGCCAATATGCCATCATCAGCCAGGTGATGGAGCAACGCTTGCACGATTGCTGTTGTGTGGCCAAGGAGCTAGCTTGCGAGGTGCCACCACGCGTACGTACGTCGTGTCGCGATAGATTAGGATTAGGACCGACACAGCGGTTACTATGCCCAGGTCTCTCATCAAGTGCAAGTAGATGAGCACGACAAGCTAGCGCGCGGAGGAAATGTTACTGCTAGCTAGCAAGAATCCGAGCCAGCTTTGCGCGACAAAGTAGGCGATCTTGTGACAGGGCAACACGGATTCGCGCTAGTCGCTTCTAGCTAGCGTCGTGCCAACAAACAAGATCCACGCACTTCGATCTTCAATTTGTAAATAGATCTATAAATGTACGAGCATTGTTTATATACCATATCCTCGCAGGAGGAAACAACTGTTAGTTCATAGGATCACTAGCAGTGACATCTAGAGGGGATAAACCTTGGGAATCGAGTAATGAGAGAGAGGGAGGAAGAGTGGAGAAGAGCGTCACCAGAGGGCTTGACAGGGGCGGTGGAAGATGATCCGGCGGCGGCGCTGCTGGAGTCGGCCATCGCGTCGAGGCAGAGGGGAAGGGCGACGTCGGGGAAGAAGATGTACGGCGCAGTGCAGTGGCGGCGGCGCGGAGGTGCTTCCCGTCACTGGCTGCGCCCCTCCCAGATCGGATTAGGGTTTGTAGGTGGGTGTGGCGGCTCGCGGTGAACCTCGTACTGAGAGCCGCCGGCGCCCACCTCTTTATATAGCGCAGGGTGTGACGGGGGCCCTCCAGCCAATAGATGGGCCGGGCGCCCCCGATCGAGCGCAAGGGTCAAGGGCCCGAGTTGGGCCGTTGGGCCCAACTCGGGATTGAGATCATCCTAACATTCTCCCCCTTGATCTTATCTTTAACTTTATCTTTAACTTTACTCTTTTCACTTTAACCTTTTCATTTTACTTATTCCATCTCAGATTTGTGCATAGAACATGTTTCATCGTCACGGTCTATTGCCGTTGGATTTCACAAATACAATACACATCTCTGGTTTGAAATAAATAAATACTTTATCTTTGGGCCCTTATTATTATCCAGGAATCATAGGCTTCTCCTTAAACCCATGCCGGCTACGTGTTCAATGAACACTTTGGGTGGTAAGCCTTTTGTAAGCGGATCCGCGAGCATCTTTTCAGTGCTTATGTGCTCAAGATTTATAACACGATCCTGGATTTTCTCTTTCACAATATAGTACTTTATGTCAATATGTTTGGCAGCACCACTTGACCTATTGTTGTGAGCATACTCTATAGCTGGATTATTATCACAGTATAGCGTCATTGGTCCATTGATGTCATCGACCACTTTCAGACCGGGTATGAATTTCTTTAGCCAATTCACCTGCCCTGATGCCTCATAGCATGCTACAAACTCGGCATACATGGTGGAGTTTGTAGTAACTGTTTGTTTTGAGCTTTTCCATGATATAGCTCCTTCAAATAGAGTGAACACATATCCGATGTGGACTTTCTATCATCTCCCGCATAATCGAATCCGAGTATCCTAAGATCTTTAGGGAGTCGATCTTCTGTACGTTAGCATCGGGTTTTTTGTACCTTGTAAATATCGCAAAACTTTCTTTACCAATTTCCGGTGTTCAAGACTGGATTACTTTGGAATCTGCCAAGCAACCCGGTTACATAAGCCAAGTCGTATGCGTGTGCATACTTGAGCATACCGTAAGTGTCCAACAACCTGAAGCATATGGCACACTTTTCATTTGGTTGAGCTCATACTCATTCTTGGGACACCGAAAATCCTCATACTTATCGCCCTTGACTATAGGTGCGGGTGAAGGACTACATTTATGCATCCGGAATTTCTCCAAGACCCTTTCAATGTATGCCTTTTGAGACAGTCCTAATACCCCCTTTCTTCTATCTCGGTGAATTTCTATGCCCAAAACATAAGAAGCTTCACCAAGATCTTTCATCTCAAACTTTGAGGACAAAAATCTTTTTGTTTCTGTAGTAGACTCATAACATTACTTGCAAGTAAAATATCGTCTACGTACGACTAGGAAAATGTATTTCCCATTCTTAAACTTTGTATAGACACAATTGTCCTCGACATTTGCTTTAAACCCAAAATTCTTTATAGTTTTATCAAACTTCAAGTTCCACTTGCCTTGAAGCTTGCTTTAATCCATAAATCGATTTCTTTAGGCGACATCCCATCTTTTCTTTGCCTTCCACGACAAAACCTTTCGGTTGTGCCATGTAGACATTTTCCTCCAAATCCCCATTTAGGAATGCTTTGTCTTCACATCCATCGATGCAACTCTAAGTCATAGTGTGCCACCAATGCCATTATTATTCTCGAGAGAATCTTTGCATGAGACTCGGAGAAAAGGTCTCGGTGTAGTCAATTCCCTCCCTTTGTGTGAAACCTTTAGCCACAAGTCGCGCTTTAAATCTCTCTATGTTCCCTTGGGAGTCATATTTTATTTTGTAGACCCATTTACAACCTAATGTTTTGGCTCCTTTGGGAATTTCTTCCAAGTCCCAAACATCGTTGGCACTCATCGATCTCATTTCATCTTCCATGGCTTCAAACCACTTGGATGAATGATCTCTTCTCATGGCTTGTTCAAATGAGGTGGGATCACCCTCCATTTGATACTCTTCAAGATATTATTTAACTCATATATATCACCGGAGATAGCTGGCCTTCTTTCTCTTTGAGACCTTCTAGGGGCCTCTACATTTGGCACATCTACTATTGGAGGCCGAGGTTGCTCCCCCTCATTTGTGGCAACATTTTCGTAGGTTCCCGATGAACAGGTTCCTCGGTTCCTCATTTTCCTCTCGTTGTTACCACGGGAGGAACAACGACAGTTCTTGCTCCACGTGTCTTGCACTATTGGTGCGGAACAATAGGTAGCTCGAAAAATGGCTCCCGAATCACGGATTGGGTGCACACACCCGCTTCTCTTCAAGATCAATTTTTCGAGCAGCCATACTCCCCTCATCATTTCATCCTCTAGAAAAATAGCGTGTCTCGTTTCCACAAACTTTGTGAGTCTATCGGGACGAGAAACGATAACCTTTTGACCTTTCGGATAGCCAATGAAATGGCAACTCACCGTTTTGGGATCAAGTTTCCCAATATTTGGGTTAAAGACTTTAGCCTCAAGCAGGACACCCCCACACACGCAAGTGATCTAGTGAAGGTACCCTTCCCGTCCATAATTCATACGGTGTTTTGGGCATCGATTTACTTGGCACTCTATTGAGAATATGAATGGAGGTTTTTAATGCCTCTATCCATAAACTCAATGGTAAATCGAGTAACTCATCATACTCGCACCATATCCATCGTGGTACGATTACGCCTTTCGGCTACTCGATTTTGCTTGAGGTTCACCCGGCATGGAATACTGGGCAACTATACCATTTTCCTGTAGGAACCTTGCGAAAGGTCCAGGAACTTGACCATATGGGGTATGCCGACCATAGTACTCCCCCACGGTCGGATCGACTAGCTTAATCTTTAAACTATGCTGATTTTCCACTTCAGCCTTAAATATTTTAAATTTATCCAATGCTTTATCTCTTCCTTTAATTGGATAAATATAGCCAAACCGGGAGTAATCGTCTCTGTGAATGTAATGAATGAATCATAGCCATCCACACTCTTTACGGGAAAAGGACCACAAATGTCGGTGTGAATGATCTCTAATATTCCCGTGCTTCGTTTGGCATTCTTTTTAATTTGCTTTACATATTTTCCTTTTATGCAATCGATGCATTGCTCTAATTCAGCGAACTCCAAAGGAGGAAGAATTTCATTCTTTACTAGTCTTTCTATTCTCCCCTCGAAATATGGCCTAAATGACAGGTGCCATAATTTCGCCGTTGCGTTTGTAGTTCGCTTTCTTTTTCTTTTCTCATTTGTAGACGAGGAAACGCTATCATTCACATTACATATGGAATTCACACTTTCACATAGCGATAACATATATAATTCGTCTTGTCGGAAGGCAAGACCAACACAAATATCATTAAACCAAATGACACATTTGCCATGTCCAAAATTACAAAAAAACCTGAATCATCCAACTTTATTACACTTATCAAATTGCGCGTAGTGTAGGAACATAAAAAACATCTCTCAAAGTAAGACTATAGCCATTAGGTAAATCTAATGCTACATCTCCAATTGCCTCCACTCGTACTGTACGCCATTCGCAACGCTAATGGCCTCTTCTCTTTTTAGCGTAGTTCTCGTCGAAGTGAATCCACAGAAAGAATTTGCAACATGAATGGTTGCACCGAGTCAATAAACCATGTTGACTTTGAAAACTTTGCATACGTAGAGATTCATTTACAAATGAAATAATATTCTCACCCTTTTTCTTCATAAGATCCCTTAGCCATCCAGGGCGAGCCGGTCTTCTTGTGCCCCTCCTTACCACAAAGTGCCGGCCAAGACAAGTTTTCACCGCCTGTGGGTTGCCCTGTTCTTGAAGCTGTGGTTTCTTTTGCATAGGACCTTTCTTTGCTGGGGAGCCAGAATTGAAGGGCCTTTTGCCCTTCCTTTTGACCATGTTGGCTTGGCCACCTTGTTGGCCATTGATCCTGAGCTCCTCATCAACATACTGAGCAATGAGCTTGTCTAAGTCCCATTTCTCAGGCTGCATGTTGTAGTTGATGACAAGGTTGTCATACTCTTTAGGCAAGGAAGCAAAAACAAAATGGATAAGGAGTTGTGGTTGTATCTCCAATTCCATTGTTTTCAGCTTATTTGCCAAGTGACTCATTTTCAGAATATGGTCACGTATGCTACCTCCTTTGAACCTTTTATTTGTCAATTGCTTGAACAAATGGGTAGCATACACTTTGGAGGAACCAAGTGAACCGGTTCTTGATCCTCTCAAAGTAAGCAACAAGGTGTCACACTTTTCAATTGAGCCCGACAGGCGGGCTCAATTGTATTCTCAATGACAAGACAAATATTTCTTGTTGTCACCGACCCATCGAGCATGCTTTATGTCATAGGCCATCCCGATGGGGCCATAATCTTTCTTTTTTTGTCCCATGCTTCATCACTTTCATCGGCCTCCCGCACCGGTTCCACAGCACCGTGGGACACGGTTCGAGAGCACCCAAATAACCTCGGCTATAGTGAAAGTGAAGTCAATCTTCCTCTTCCACTCAATGTAGTTGTCTCCCTTCAGTGGTGGAATCTCTCTCAAGGCAGACATCAGGGAGGAACTACCTGAAATTGCAATTCATATGAGGTGAGAATATAAAAATAAATTTACTTTGCAATAATTCTAAATCACCGTTGGGCAGAAATAGAATTAATGTAGGCAACAACTATTAATCAAAATCATAATATTGCTATTAATCAACGTTGGTCAGAATCATAACAACATTATAATAACTGTAAAATTATCCATTTTCAAATATTAAACTCTCCCGTTGGTTCGAATTTAACAATGAAAACGATAATAACTTTAAATACGCGAATGAAACTTTAACTTTGCATAATCAATTTTCCAGAAACATAAAGGCACTTTACTAATCTCTGAACAAAATTATCGTTGGATAAATAATTGTACCGAAATTAGCATCAAAATCTTTTCAAATTGAACAAAAAATGCTCAAACTTGTTTCTGGAAAAAGAGAAACCTCAAAACTTGCATAAACACTATGCAGTCAGCCATTCAGCCCGAATCGGCCCAACACAGCCTCAGCTCGTGGCCATTCGGCCCATTTTGGCGCGCGCGCGGCCCACCGGCCAGCGCGGCCCGCCTCTCGCGCGCGCCCTCTCCGCGGCCCAAATAAGCGCCCGGCGCGGCACGCTAGCGCAGCGGCCCGCTTAGCGCTCTGCCTCTTTTTTTTTTGTTTCCTGTGTTGCGGCCCAAAACCATAAAATGGCCGGCCCAGCTGGCCATTACGGCCCAGCCCCGCGCAGCGGGAGCGGTGCCCCGCGCCCCAGGCCTTAACGAAGGCCTGGGCCGGAATTTCGCTCACCCGCCAGGGCCCAAAGGGGGGCTATTGGGCTTCAGCCGATCTCCACCGTCCGTCCCGATCCGACGGTGGAGCGGCGTTTTCGGCGCAACAAAAACCCCCACAGCCTGCCTTCCCCAGAAACCCTAAATCATTTCACTTTCTCCTCCCTTCCTTCACAGCCGCAGCCGCCGAGCGAGCGGGAGCGCCGCGCCAGTGGCCGCCCATGGCTGCCGCCGTCGGGGCGAGGAGCTTGCTCCACCGGAGATGAGCGCCGCCGGGCAAAAGCCGGTCGGCTCCCTGTAACAACTCCAGTTTTTTTTAGGCTTAACAAATCTTGCATCTCATGAGCATAATCATCTCATAAGCATCATATGTGCATTTTGTGGTAGCAATTGGTTGAGTGCTTGTATTAAAATGCAAATGGGGTTTTCAAAGTTGTTGCTAGAAGTTATATTTGGGTTGCTTTTCTCAAAATGGAGCTTTAACAAAGTTTATGCAGAAAATTATTTCGAGAAAACTTTGTTTTTACACCGAGTCATGAAAATGCTTTTTAGCCCTTCAAAATGGCCAAAAACAGTGTCTAAATACTATTTAATAATATTTTTATAATTCAAATTTGAGCCAAATTCACATTTTGAAATCTAGGCCGAATTAGCAAAAACTTCCAACATGAAAAGTATTCTACTCATCAAATGGAGAAACTTTCATGTTTTGAGTTTTTCCAAATTCGCATTATTTTTGGAGTTATTCGCGGTCAAACATTTCAAGTCGAGACAAAAGGTGTGGGACCCACCTGTCATCATCTTCTCCTCCTCCTCTTTTCTCCCTTTCCTCTCGCTTCCCGCGCGAGAACACCCCGAGCGCCGCTGCGCCTGCACTGCTGCCGCTACCACCGCCGCTCGCGCTCGCCCTGCCTCGCCTGCCTCGCCTCGCCGCCACACACCCGCACGCGAGCCGGCCAAGCGCTACGGACGCGGCCTCGCACTCGACGCGCACGCCGCGCCGCCATCATGGCGCGTGCCGCGCCACGGCGCCCGCCCGACTGCCGCTCGACTCACTTAAAATGGACGCGCCGGCCTCCTCTACCTATCCCTCCTTGTCATTTCTCTCTCTCCCTTCTCCTCTGCACTGAAGCGGAGCCGAGACCGAGCCCGCCATTAGCGGCCCTTGGCCGAGCTCGCGCCGCCGCTCATTTTCTTCCCCTGACCTCCTCGACCCCAACCCAAGCCACCACCAGCTTCGCCTCGTCATCCTCCACGCGGTGCGCGCGCTCACCTCGAGTCGGCGCGCGCCGGCCGCGGGCGCCGGGGCAAGCCGCCGCCGGCCGCTCCGCCACGTGGCCGGTGGGCCACGGCCGCCGCGGGCCCACTAAGCCCACCGGCCGGGTGCGCGGGGTCCGCGCGGAGCTCCGCCGCCCTCCTCCTCCTCGGGCGAGCCCTCCCCGGCCGGACCGGCGAGCACCGCCGCGTCCTCCGCTCTCCATCCCGCCGAGGACCAAGCGTTTAGAATTTAGAGAAGGCGTGAGGGCTTAGGTGCTAAAGTACCGCACTCGAGGTCTTTCATTTCTTGGCTCGCATAAATACCGGGAAAGTCGGGGACTTTTTCGCAAAAATACACGCCACCCGTGTCAATGACGTGTGGGTTCTCGGTGACGTCATCGGCGACGTCCATCGCGACGTCGCATAGCCGGGCCTGGGTGCATGACACGCGGACCCCGATGACGTCATCATGACGTCATTGATGACGTCAGCTGGTCACGGGTCTGTGTACAGTAGCCGGGTGTACCTAGCGGTAGAGCGCCTCTGGGTACTGTTTCGGGTGCGTATAGCAATTCAGACCGGTTTTTAAAAAGAAAAATAATCTCTGCAGATTTTGATTAAATGCTAGTAAAATTCATATCTGGAGTTTTAGGGCTCCGATTTGAGTGAAACCAATTTTGTTGGCTTCCTTGTGATGAGTAGTATCTGTTAAAAATATAATATGGCCTGTTTGAGATACTTTTATATTGAGCTTAGAATTAATTATTGAATTGCTTGTTAAATTAGAAAATGCTTAATAAATAGAATATTGCTCAGAAAAATATGGTTCTGGTTTTGTTGGTCTTTTTGTGTGATTCTTTACCCATGGTAAATATATCATGTGCATGTTGTATGTAAAATTATGAAGTTGTAGTTCAAGTGGGATTCTAGGGCTATTCATGGAAAAATTCATAAAGTCTTTTTGTTGAACTAGTTTTGGGTTGATAATTTTTGTAGGCTCCTTATATGACATGAGGTAGCCCTTGATGTAGTGGAACCTGAGTTTTGGTATACTTTATAGTACAAAGTATTTTTAGGTTCCCCGTTATGTGCTGCCTTGTCATTTTTGTGTAGGATAGCATACTGCTCAAAATGAGGTGAGATTTTGAGGGTAGGCTAGATTTGTTATGTTTTATGGACTGTAATTTTTGTAGGATTTTAGGAGTAGCCAATCATGGTGCTCCTGTTCAACTCTTGGATGTTCAACTTAGGGGTTAAGTCCATTGATGCTAGGCTAATCTAATTGTAAGTTGGGTTTCTGGTTGACTTGTCTAAAGATGATAGTTAGTGTGTTAGCTTGACCATCTACTGTTAAAGTTTCATGGTCATTGCATGAATGGTTTAGGAGTTATGGGTGTGACAAGATGGTCACCAGGGCTGTTTTAGTAGCTGTTTTGCCAGAATCAATCCTGATGCTCTGTGCTTTAGGTATAGTTAGCCTAGGAATCAGTTTGTGATGTCTTCAGATGTTTGATGAAGAATTTCATAAGCCTTCCAGAATGTCTTCATTCATATTCATAGGGTCTATGGTTATTTATTTACGATTTATTTATTGATCTGTTAGTTATATGGTTAGGATGATTATGTGTGAGTGTAGTCTCCTTGGCTTTACTGACTTGTCTGCTGATGATAGTAGAAAGGGATGTCGTACTAGGATTACATTGTTGTAGTAGAAAACGTAGTAGATGACAGGTGCTTATGGTACACGTTCTTGGATGATGTTGACTACCTTGTAGAAAGAATAAGCAAAGCACGCATTCGCATGATCATACCATGTGTATTCTTAGTATTCATACATGCACCCGCATCATACAGGATCGCTAGGAGAACCGAACGTGACGTGGGACGAGGACCCAAAGGAGGAGTCACCAAGGGGAACCACGGCACGTGAGGTGATCGAGAACCAGGAACCAGACGTGGAGTGATCAAGTGCTGGGAGCTTCAACATTGATCGTATTAGGAAGGCAAGCCCCGGAGCATTTCTCCTACGGTTTGTAAAATGGTTTACTTTGCGTCCTTTATTGTTTATGATGCATTAAGTTTATAGGCGTTACTTGGAACCGTTACTGCATTATGAGTACCTTGATCCACCCGAATACCTTTACCCTTTTAAGTTCGGGATCGTGCATATGCTTAGCACCGCTTAATTAGATCGGTAGAAGACGGATGATTGACCCTCATCCGCGAGGTAGGTGGTTACTACCCTATGGTTGAGGAAAAGGAGGTTGGTTTAGAGAACATAACCATGTGGCCTTGTTAAATCACGACTAGTCGGAGTTTGTGGTGTGTTAGACCACGGAAACTCCGGCGATGTCACTTAAGGGACTATGGCTTTGTACGTCCTCGGATCATGTTGAACAATGCCTCACGATAGCCGGAAGGATGCGATCATCCGACCGCGAAGCCTTGAGGATGTTTGGGCCGGAATTTCAGCGAGTTGAGTGTATTGCCCACAGCGCGGTATTAAAGCCGGTGGCCGGTCGCGCCGGAGAGACCTGGTAGCCGGGCATGCCCCGGGGTAATCGTATTTCTTTGAAATCCGCGATTCCACCCGAATAGACCAAGGTGATCTAATCGACTCCGACGGGAGACGTGTGGTTTGTGTGAGGAATACCCGCCACTGGTTTGCAATCGATTATAATCGCCATCGTTCCTGGACAAGAACACTTGACCGAGCAAAGGCGGCACCGTCGCAAATCATTGTGAAAAATAGGATGGTTATGGTTCTATGTTGTTGATGCCGGTATGCTCAACTTTGAAGGATAGGATAGCATTGTCTGCTCATACCCGGAGTTGGAGTAGTACGGGTGCTAATCTAGTGATGTCGGGATCCAACCTAAAAGATGATAAGCTAGAGAGTCCTTTATCACTAAATGATTATTTAATAAGCTCATCTTTTATCGCAAGTTTAAATGAGTCGGCTACCCCACTTATAAAGCCTTGCATACTCCTTGGTGTCACTTTATTTTTGGTTTATGACGGGTAAGTCTAGCCGAGTACCTTCTTGTACTCGGGGTTTTATTCCCACTTGTTGCGGATCATAAGACCTTTGCTGTGGCAACAAGATGGATCTGTATCCCACTACGGGAGGATTAGACCTTGGGCAAGGTCATCTCTTATATCTCATACCTCTATGCTTTTGCCGGATTTGAAGATGGACCAGGCACTATTTTTAACTAAGTGTGCGTTTGTAAAACAACTCTTTATTTTTGCTTCCGCAGTTTGGTTTTGAACTTGGTATTGTAATAACTATTTCATAAACTCCGATGTAATTAATTACTTGCGAACTTATGTTTTACTATGAATGGTTTTATGTTGAACTTAATTCGGTCTGGGCTGTATTGTGGAAACTTTGAAATCCTTCGTGGTTTCACGGACTACCGGGTTGATATAAGCGTCATGTGCTAATTAAGTTGCTTAGACGACATCATTAGTACGTTATGTTTATATCAATTGGTCGGTTCTGTTACACTCCCCGCCTCCTCCTTCTTCTATTCTCCTTTCTTCCTCCCCTTCCCTACCTCTGTGCCGCACCAGAGCAACAAGCACAGAGCGCCGCCCTGCCATGGCGGATTGAGGAAGAGGTGGCCGGCGCCGTCGCGGAGCCTCTCGCCGGTGCGCGCGCTCGCTTCAAGCGGAGCGCGCCGCCGTCGAGCAGCTTCCGGGCGACGCCTTCTGCCCCCGACCCCGAGGCCCAGCACCCCGCGGTGGCGAGGACACGACGTCCGCCGAGCTCGGTTGGCTTGATCCGCGCGACGGAGAGTCGGCGGTGTTCGTCCCTTTTCTCTTTTGGGTTTGCAGTTTCTTTTCCCCGTCCCCGATCCAAGTTCTAGGGTTAGGGTTAGGGTTTCTGTACCAATTCGAAATCGGTGTCCTTTTCCTTTCTGGATCCGAAGGGATCAACAATTTTGCACCCCAAACTCTAGATCCACATACTAGTTAGGCGTCTGATACCATTGTTAGTTCATAGGATCACTAGCAGTGACATCTAGAGGGGATAAACCTTGGGAATCGGGTAATGAGAGAGAGAGGGAGGAAGAGTGGAGAAGAGCGTCACCAGAGGGCTTGACAGGGGCGGTGGAAGATAATCCGGCGGCGGCGCTGCTGGAGTCGGCCATCGCGTCGAGGCAGAGGGGAAGGGCGACGTCGGGGAAGAAGATGTACGGCGCAGTGCAGTGGCGGCGGCGCGGAGGTGCTTCCCGTCACTGGCGGCGCCCCTCCCAGATCGGATTAGGGTTTGTAGGTGGGTGTGGCGGCTCGCGGTGAACCTCGTACTGAGAGCCGCCGGCGCCCACCTCTTTATATAGCGCAGTGTGACAGGGGCCCTCCAGCCAATAGATGGGCTGGGCGCCCCCGATCAGGGCGCAAGGGTCAAAGGGGCCCGAGTTGGGCCGTCGGGATTGAGATCATCCTAACAACAACGTTGGTGTATACTCAAGTGCCAATGTCTGAATTAATATTTTGTCTCAATTATATTGTTATTAGTATATCCGTAGTGGACACAGTATATTTATTTGTCGATCACCCGATCTCATGTCCTCCCCTTGGGACGAAACTCTGCATGCCTTTGTGTTTTAGACAGGCAAGTACTTCCCTGTGACCAAGTTGTTGAATCAATGCACATTACCCATGATGTGCGTACTGCGTAGATATCGATCGAGGGTGTGGAGGATTGTATTCACGGGACGAAGGATCTTATGTGTGGTGCCCCCAGCCCCACTGTGTGGCGTCTGGGAATTATGGCTATATCTTCCAACAACTTGATCCTAGCTAGAGAAGCAATAATCTTTAATCAATTTGTTGAAAGTACTACGGCGTCCAGATGCAAAGCATATATAGGTGCAAGTGATCAACTACGATCGAGCAGTTATTCTGTGACACACCGTACCACTACTTCCCCTCTGTCTTGGCATACATATATGTGGCGCCAAAAGGGCCCATGGCCACTTGGGACCTGGATGAAAGCGGATGTTTGGCCCATTGCAAATGAGCTAGTGCATACGCGTATGCTTTGGATCGGTGATCAGTAGATATCGCATTCGAGTTCGCGTGTGGCGCAATATATTGCAGTCGTAACAGCGTGGTTAGCAATTCAATCAAAAAAAAATTGCAGTCGTAACGACATTTTCCAGATGCAAAGCATATACACATTTGCCAGACGCAGCATACACATGCAACGAACATGATTTTATACAAACAGTGGTCAGTGGACGTCATCAGCAGCAGCCTGCGGCCAATTATTAGTCACAGGGGCCGGGATTGTGCGCAGGGAAGCCTCCAAAACCGGGGCACAATTAACTTACAAGATTCCCACTTGTCAAATTGACAACATGCTGTGATCTGCGCACAGGCGGCGGCTGCTACTATGCAATGCAACTATGCATAACCTTGGATTGCATCGCGATTGTTCATCCGTGACCATTTGGAAGCCTGGATTTGCACGGATCTTGCGATCAAATGGTCACGCTGAACGCGCGGCGAACGGCTCCGCGTCGGGCCACATCGATCTGCGTTGGCAGTTTTTTTTTTTTTTTTTGAGATTAATCTGCGTTGGCAGTTGGCACAGCCATTTTTCCGCACAGAAGCGGCCCGCGACACTGCGCGGTTTCTCTCCGGCCCAACTGGTGCGCAACTCGCTTCTGCTGCTGCTTCTTTTTGAGGAACATTAACTCACTTCTGCTTCTGCCCACAGCCGCAACAATGGGTCAGCCGGTCAGCCCAGATGCCCCGGTCCCCGGCCCACGAATTTCCTCAGCCTTCTTCTCCAAAGCCAGCCAGACGCTTCCAGAGCTATATATGGCCACCGTGCCGTGCCGTGCCGGCACGCGGCACGGCCGTGCCGTGCCGTGCAGGCACTGGCCGTGCCGCGGCGTGCCGCCGTGCCGGCCGTGCCGTGCCGCGGCGTGCCATGGGCCGGCCCCTCGGCCCATGACACGGCACATGGGCCGGTTGGCCGTGCCGTGCCGTCCACGGGCCACGGCCATTGTCGCCGTGCCGTGCGGCCCATGACACGGCCCAGGAAAACACTTCACCAGATCAGTTTTTTTACAGAAATTTTCACAAGTGTGTGAAGACAGCAAATCAAGAACATTCTGAAGCCTTTGAGCTTAGCTCTAGGATCCAGAATGAATGCATAAGAATATAACACTGGAATAGGCTCCCAATACTTAAGCAACTTATGTTTCATTGGGATTGCAATAGTCCTGAAATTCTGATCTTTTTCAGCATTATGCAAGTGCTCAACAAAGTCAAGGATATGATGCATCATAAGAGGAGCAGTAGGATAGTAAACCCCAGACAGTGTACAAGTTGCCTCATAAAACATTTCAAGGAATTTCATGATTTGCTCAAAGAAGATACCGGTGTTGTGCAAATAACAAAAGCTGAACCATAATTTGACTCTATCCATACGAAAAAACTTCTTTGTATGGCAGCAAATGTTTAAGCATCAAATAGGTGGAATTCCACCTAACATCCATATCAAGACCAAACTTTCTAGGTCTAATACCTCTAGCAAGGCAAAAATTCTTGAACAATGCAATTACGCCATTAGAGGAGTTCGAAAAGTTAATTGCACCCCCGAATGCATCAAGGTACCGAGTGAACCTCTTTAAGCCGAGACTTAACAATCGATTGATTATATGGCATGCACAACATGCACAAGCAAGTACTCAACTTTGAGAGGATCATCTAGAGTAGGAGCAGGATAAGACCCCGTGTAACCAAAAAAGACTGGTTTCAACACATCAAAAGTCTTAGAATTAGCGATGCATTATCTAGAGACACTGCAAAGACCTTATCAATCAAACCAAACTCCTCAACAACAGATGCTATTTTGTCAGCAATGTTCTCACCAGTATGTTTAGCTTCAAGCATCCTAAAACCAATAACCTTTTTATGCAACTGCCAGTCAGCCCCAACATAATGAGCCACAACAGAAATGTAATCCTCCTTAGCATTACCAGACCAGATATCAGAAGTAAGAGAAACAGATGAACAAGCAGGCAGCACAGCATTCATGATCAAAGCACGCTGCTTAGCAAACAACTTATGCATGTCTCTAGTGGTGGACTGCCTGGAAACCTTGCTGAATCTAGGATTATGAGCATTCTTAATGTAATCTTCCCAGGCCTGTGTCTCACCAACTCCTAGGGGAAGATCTAGCCTAGCAATCAACCGCCACAGTTGAAAGCTCCGGTTTGGTTTTGGTAATTGATGACACTCAAATGTTGCTAATGCTTTGCTCTAAGTGTGATTAGACACATAGCAATGTGACGATGGATGATGGAGCATGGCGATCACGGTGATGAACTTGATGGATGTGAAGTGCTCGAGCTCCAACGAAGGCCCATGGAGATCAAGGCGAAGGTATACTTGATAGGGCTTTCCGGTTTGGTGGTCAAGACACTTAGTGAGTGTGACCACATTTAGGATCGATAACCGACTATCAAGAGGGGTTTCCTCGGTTTTATTCGCGGTCCTAAGTGTCTCTAGTTGTGACTTTGCATGATGCATGAGAGACTAACTAGAGGGCTAACTCTTGCCGACGTGGTCGTGCTTGTACTACTAACTCCGGTGCTTGAGACGAGGTCTACACTTGATGGAGTTGGTACTCAAGGCAAGAGATTGGACTTGAAGCGAAGACGGCGCAAGATTCTACGGAGAATTCTTCATCAGAAGGCGTCGGACGCGGGCCGGACGCAGCCGACGCGTCCGGCGCGTGTTGAGCCGACTGGGCGGCTCGCGCTCGGCGAGCGCCGGACGCGGGCGGACAGCGGGCGGGCCGGACGCGTCCGGCGCGTGTTGGCCTCGCTCGGCGTGCGCGGCCGGCGCGCGGAGCGCCGGACGCGGCCGTGGCGCGTCCGGCGGGTCGCCAGACGCCGACCCGAAACTTCGGGTTTCGGCTCGCACGCGGCGGACGGACGGACGCGTCCGGCGTGACGCGTCGGACGCGAGCGGCGGACGCGCAACGTCGCACATTTGAAGGCAACGGTCGACTCGGGCGGCGCGCGAAGAGCGCCGGACGCGTCCGGCGTCGGCGGGGGGCGGCGGCGGACGCGTCCGGCGCATGTATTCGGCGGCCGTTTGGCGAAAACACCGCGCCGGACGCGTCGATGCCTCCGGTCATACGCGTCCTGCGCGTGATATTTGACACTCCCGAGGACCAACGGCTCTATTTCGACTTGGGGTCTATAAATAAGAGGTTGGCCGGCCATGGGAGCACTCTCTTGCCTATTCTAACACTCTTGAGCATACTTTGAGCTAGAGACACTCCTCCCCACTCATCTCTTTGGTTCCCTTGCCATTCTTGAGAGAGATTTGAGTGAGAACAAGTGATTTGCATTGAGAGTTGCATCTAGAGGCACTTGTTCATCGAGTGAGCTGCGGATTCTTGTTTCTCTTCGGTGATTCCCGTCACCGTAGACGGTTTGGAGCAGCGGGTGGTGGTTGAGCTCGACTTGGTGATTGTTCGAGGCCACACCGGGTTCTTGTGAGGGGTTCTTGATCCTTCCCCACGGGAGTTCGCGAAAGGATACTCTAGTGGATTGCTCGTGGCTTGTGGATCCTTGTCTTATGTGGAGATTGCGGCTCCCCATTGGGGTCTTTGGCACCGAGCCAATTGAGCGGGCAACTCACCAAGCAAGTGCATCGCCACAACGAGGAATAGCTTGCCGGGAAGCAAGTGAACCTCGGTAAAAAATCATTGTGTTGATTTGTGATTGCCGAGGCTTCGACCTCCTTGCGCTTGTGCTTGAGCTTCCTAGGTGATTGGCAACTACACCGGTGATTGGCCATCTTCTACTCTTCGCGGCGGTATAAACTTCCATCACCTCTTTACTTTCCGCAAAGTAGAATTGCTTGTTGTGGTCGGTCGGGAACCACTCTTTGAGTAGTTTAAATCCCGTGGGTAGAACTACTTGTTGTGGTCGGTCGGGAACCACTCATTGTGTAGAGTAAATCCCGTGGGTAGAATTGCTTGGTTGGTTTCGGTGAACCGACATTGTGTAGCTTGATCACCGTTGTTGTGTGTGCAATTGGTTTAAGTAGCCTTGCTTGGTAGGACGGCTTGCATAGAGTAGTCGAAGCATTAGCTTTGCACATTTGCCGCCTTGCTATCTAATTGGGTTGTCTAGTATTCTTGCTAGAAATTTTATTACGCTATTCACCCCCTCTAGCCATTGTGACCTTTCACGTGGTATCGAGCCGGGCACCGTTTGTTTGAGTTGGATTAACATCCTACGGTGAAGCAATGGCATTGGTTATGCATATCAACAACACCAAAAAGGCACCATCGTTTTGTGGCGATGACTATGCCAAGTGGAAGCTTAAGATGAAGAGTCATCTCAAGTCCATCAACCTTGAGGTGTGGAAAGTGGTGGAAACCAAGTTTGAGCTTGTTGAGGGTGCGGTGCCAACACCGGCCGAAGAGAAGAAGCAACAAGCCAATGATGTTGCCGTGAGTGCTTTCCATGAGGCACTTGATGATAAAGCTTTTGAGCTCATCAAGAACCTTGAGGTGGCTCATGACATTTGGAAGAAGCTAGAAGAAGCCTATGAGGGCACCGAAAGTGTCAAGACCGCAAGAGCCTACATGTTGCAAGAGAAGTTTGCAAGCTTCTCAATGAAGGAGGATGAGAGTGTACCGGAGATGTTCCATAGGCTCCAAGTCATTGTCAATGAGCTCAAGGGACTTGGGGAAGAAATCAAGGACTCTCAATTCTCCACCAAGTTCATGAGGTGTCTCCCCAAGAGATTTGACATGTTGAAGACCGTCATGGTGAAGACAACCATGAAGGAGAAGCCAACTCCCAACCAAGTCCTTCAAGAGATCATGGCCGATGATGAGTTTAGAGAAGATCATGAGAAGGAAGAGTTGGTGAAGAAGAAGAAGAAAGAAAATGAGAAGAAGGGTGATGACAAGAAGAGTGTGGCATTCAAGGCCGCATCATCCAAGAGCAAGGGCAAGAAGAAGAAAGAAGAGTCTTCAAGTGAAGAAGAACCATGCTCAAGCTCAAGTGGACAAGAAGATGAAGTGAGTGAACAAATGGCACTCCTTGTGAAGAGAATGGGGAAGCTCATGAAGAAGGGGTACCGGTCCAAGGGCAAGAGAAGCTCATTTAAGTCTAGTAACCGTCCCATGAAGTGCTTCCGGTGCAATGGCAAGGATCATCTCATTGCCGAGTGTCCCTATGCAAGTGATGATGAAGATGCCATGAGAAAGGAGAGGAAGAAGCAAGAGAAGAAGAAGGAGGAGAAAGACTCCTCTCACAAGAAGAAGAAGGGCGAATCTCATGTGGCAACTTGGGAGAGTGATTCATCTTCCTCAAGTGATGATGATGATGATTCCAAGAAGAAGAAGAAGAAGGGGCACGCAAGCATTGCCATCCAAGAGAAGCTTTCTCTATTTGGTGCTCCATCATCTTGCTTCATGGCCAAGGCCACTAAGGTAAAACCTCCACCCGATAGTGATGATGAGAGTGATGATGATGATGAGACCACAAAAGAAGAACTCTTTGTCATGCTTGAGGATTGCAAGGGTGCTTTCAATGACTCTAGGAAGGAATGTAGGGGCTTGCGCAAGGATAAACAAAACCTTGAGCAAGAACTTAAGGAGTTGAGGGCTTCTTATGAGAGTCTAAAGGTAGACCATGAGAAGCTAGAGATTGCTCACTCCAAGCTTGAAAAAGCTCACTCCTCTCTAGTTGAGAAGCAAGAGAAAGTGCAATCACAAGTGGTGAACATAGAAAAGAAAAATGTGTCCACATCATGTGATTCACTTGATGACTCATTTGTTGTTGCATCACTTGGCCCTTCATGCTCGTATGCCTCTACTTCATCTAGTAGTGTTGGTCATGCATGTGATTCTACACTAGTAGTTGAGAATGAGTCTCTTAAGAAGGAAGTCAAGGAGCTCAATCACACCTTGGCTAAGGCTTATGGTGGTGAGGACCGCTTGCTTATGTGCTTGGGTAGCCAAAGAGCTTCTCTCTACAAAGAGGGATTGGGCTATACCCCCAAGAAAGGCAAGGCCGCTTTTGCTCCTCACAAGACTTGTTTTGTGAAGAACAATGGTAGCTATTGCAAGAGTTGCAAGCAAGTTGGTCACTTAGAGCATGCATGCAAGAACAAGAACACTAGTGCTTCCTCTTACAAGTTAAATGCTTCTTATATGCTTGTGAAGAGTGAGTGTGGTGTGAGTGCTAGATTCATTGGTACACCATGGATGAGCTCAAAGAAGAAAGCTATTTGGGTGCCAAAGACTCTAGTGACTAACCTTCAAGGACCCAAGCAAAAGTGGGTATCTAAAGCTTGATGTCTTCTTGTAGGTCAATTACAAAGCCGGAGGGAGGCATTGGGTGCTTGATAGTGGTGCATCAAATCATATGACCGGTGAAGATAGTATGTTCAAATCACTTGACAAGAATGATAATGGTGGATTCAACTCCATCACTTTTGGTGACAATAGCAAGGGTGATGTCATGGGGCTAGGAAAGGTTGCAATTTCCAATGACAAGGTTCTCTCCAATGTGTTGCTAGTTGATACTTTGAACTTCAATCTTTTGTCGGTGGCACAATTGTGTGATCTTGGCTACAAGTGCATATTTGATGACAAGCAAGTCGAGGTGGTGAGCAAGGATCAAGCAAATATCATCTTCAAGGGGTTTAGGCATGGAAGCTTGTACTTGGTTGATTTCAATGCTAGTGAAGCTCAACTTTCATCATGTTTGATTGGCAAGTCAAGCAAGGGATGGCTATGGCATAGGCGCCTTGGACATGTTGGCATGAAGCAATTGAACAAGTTAGTGAAGCATGATCTAGTGAGAGGCTTGAATGATGTCACATTTGAGAAGGATAGACCTTGCAGTGCATGTCAAGCCGGCAAGCAACATGGGAACTCACATCCCAAGAAGAATGAGATGTCAACTTCAAGAGCATTTGAGTTGTTGCATATGGACTTGTTTGGCCCAACCCACTACACATCAATTGGGGGCAACAAGTATGGATTTGTGATTGTGGATGATTACACAAGATACACATGGGTGTTCTTTCTCTATGACAAGAGTGAAGTCTATGATCTATTCAAGTCATTTGTCAAGAGGGTGCAAAATGAGTTTGAAACTACCATCAAGAAGATTAGAAGTGACAATGGGAGTGAATTCAAGAACACAAGAGTTGAAGAGTTGTGTGATGAGCTTGGAATTGTGCATCAATTCTCACCAACCTACACTCCCCAATCCAATGGTGTAGTTGAGAGGAAGAATAGGACCTTGATTGAGATGGCAAGAACCATGCTACTTGAGTACAATGTGAGTGAGAAGTTTTGGAGTGATGCTATCAACACGGCTTGCTATTATAGCAACCGCCTCTATTGCCATGGGAAGTTAGAGAAGACTCCATATGAAATCTTGAATGGGAGGAAGCCCAACATTGCTTACTTCGGGGTCTTTGGTTGCAAGTGCTACATACTCAAGAAGGGGCAAAGACTTGGCAAGTTTGACAAGAGATGTGATGAGGGATTTCTTCTTGGCTACTCTACTTCTAGCAAGGCTTATAGAGTGTGGAACTTGGCTAGTGGGCTAGTTGAAGAGGTTCATGATGTTGAATTTGATGAAACCCAAGGTTCTTAAGTTGGAGATCAAAATCAAGAAGATGTGGGTGAAGATCAATTGAACAATGCAATGAGGCACATGGACATTGGTGAAATTAGGCCGAGGCAAGTGGATGATGGTGATGAGGCGCAAGTGTCAACTCAAGTTGTGATAGAAGATTCCAATGAGGCAAGCACAAGTGGTACTCAACATGAAGATCAAGATCAAAGCCAAGCAAGCAATGCAAATGAGCTAATTCTTCAACCTTCAAACATTGCAAGAGATCATCCTCTAGATCATATCATTGGTGACATTCAAAGAGGTGTACAAACAAGATCAAGATTGGCTAGCATATGTGAGCACTACTCCTTTGTGTCATTCATTGAGCCAACTAAGATTGATGAGGCATTAAAGGATCCGGATTGGATAAATGCCATGCATGAGGAATTAAACAACTTCACTAGGAATGAAGTTTGGGAGCTTGTCGAGAGGCCAAAGAAGCACAATGTGATTGGAACCAAGTGGGTCTTCAAGAACAAGCAAGATCAAGATGGCTTAGTGGTGAGGAACAAAGCAAGACTAGTGGCTCAAGGTTACACACAAGTTGAGGGTCTTGACTTTGGAGAAACATATGCACCGGTGGCAAGATTGGAGGCAATTAGAATCTTATTAGCCTATGCTTGTGCTCACAACATCAAGCTCTATCAAATGGATGTGAAGAGTGCATTTCTCAATGGGTTCATCAATGAGGAAGTGTATGTTGCACAACCTCCCGGTTTTGAAGATGACAAGAAGCCCAACCATGTCTACAAGCTCAAGAAGGCATTGTATGGCTTGAAGCAAGCTCCAAGGGCATGGTATGAAAGATTGAGGGACTTTCTCATATCCAAAGGCTTCAAGATGGGAAAAGTTGACACCACTCTCTTCACCAAGAAGATAGAAGATGACTTGTTTGTGTTGCAAATCTATGTGGATGATATCATCTTTGGATCAACAAATCAATTCTTTTGTGAAGAATTTGCTAAGATGATGTCTAGTGAATTTGAAATGTCAATGCTTGGAGAGTTGAGCTACTTCCTTGATCTTCAAATCAAGCAAATGAAGAATGGCACCTTTGTAAGTCAAGGCAAGTACATCAAGGACATGATCAAGAAGTTTGGATTGCAAGATGGGGAACCAATGGTGGCTTGGACATTGATGATAGTGGCAAGATGATTGAGCAAAAGCTATATAGATCAATGATTGGAAGCTTGCTATATGTGACCGCTTCAAGGCCGGATGTCATGTTTAGTGTGTGCATGTGTGCAAGATTTCAAGCTTCTCCAAGAGAGAGTCACTTGACGGCAACCAAGAGGGTGTTGAGATACTTGAAGGGTACTCAAGATGTTGGTCTTTGGTATCCCAAGGGGTCAAGCTTTGAGTTGATTGGATACTCCGACTCCGACTATGCCGGTTGCAAGATTGATAGGAAGAGCACAAGTGGAACATGCCAAGTGCTAGGAAGATCTCTTGTATCATGGTCTTCAAAGAAGCAAAATAGTGTGGCACTTTCCACCGCCGAAGCCGAGTACATTAGTGCGGGGAATTGTTGTGCACAATTGCTATGGATGAAAGCCACCTTGAAGGACTATGGGATCACGTTCAAGCATGTGCCTTTGTTTTGTGACAATGAAAGTGCAATCAAGATGACAAACAATCCGGTTCAACATTCTAGAACCAAGCACATTGATGTGAGGCACCATTTCATTAGAGATCATCAACAAAAGGGAGATGTGAGCATTGAAAGCATTGGCACCGAAGATCAACTAGCCGACATATTCACCAAGCCTCTTGATGAGAAAAGATTTTGCAAGTTGAGGAATGAGTTGAACATACTTAGCTTCTCCAACATGGATTGATGCACCCCATTTATGACATGCCTCTCCTCCAACATAGCAAGGTAAAGTTGGTTGTTGCATCTCATGCATCCTTTGCTAAATTGTGTAGACATGTATACATGTGCATCTTGCTAGGCTCATTCATTGCAAATCAAATGAATTTGAAGGACATATGGCACCACTATTGTTTCTATGCTTAATTTGATCTAGTGGTGGCATATGACTTGTTTGTGAGCTTGTGAACCTAGTGTTGAATCTTTAGCACTTGCTCATGATGTGTATCTCAACATGGTCAAGATAACCCTTATTCTTATAAGGTGTGAAGAAGCTTGCCCTTGGTTCAAACCTAGATACATTTTCTAGGCATGTGGTTTAGATTTGGCCATAGTTGTTTGACTTGTCTCTCTCATCTTATGCACCCTTGTTGGTGATTGTTGACAAAGGGGGAGAAATAAGTCACAAAGAGCAATGGAAGGGGATCAATTTTTATGATATGACCCAACCATGAGCACACAAATAGGGGGAGCAAGTTCATAGACTATTTGTTGCATTTGTATGTGCATACATAATGTTATGGAGCATTGCAAGCTAAATTCAATATTCATGCTTGTTTGGTGTATTGCTAGTATAGAACTTGATTGATGAAATGAAGTACTAGCATGCATAGGTGGTTTCTAGACATAGAGGTTCTCTTGTTCAAAGTACCTTGCTCTTAATGTGATCTCATGAGGTATTTTGAGTTTTGATGGATGTCTAGATTCCCATGGTGCTAAGGAAGGTTTATTATCGCACTCCGATTGGTATCACGCTTCAAAGGTCAATTCTATAAACCTTAGTACCATTTTGGTTGTGGTAACCCTCTCACAAGTTTTATCTATGCATGTGTGTTTGAAAATCGACCAAACATTTGATGCACACATGTAGGGGGAGCTACCACTACCAAAACCGAAATTGAAATGCTTGTCCAATCCAAGATTTATGATCAAAATGTCTTGGGCAAGCAATTCAATTTCATATTGAATTCAATTTCCATATCTTTGTGAGTTTGTCGAGGGGTTGTCATCAATTACCAAAAAGGGGGAGATTGAAAGCTCCGGTTTGGTTTTGGTAATTGATGACACTCAAACGTTGCTAATGCTTTGCTCTAAGTGTGATTAGACACATAGCAATGTGACGATGGATGATGGAGCATGGCGATCACGGTGATGAACTTGATGGATGTGAAGTGCTCGAGCTCCAACGAAGGCCCATGGAGATCAAGGCGAAGGTATACTTGATAGGGCTTTCCGGTTTGGTGGTCAAGACACTTAGTGAGTGTGACCACATTTAGGATCGATAACCGACTATCAAGAGGGGTTTCCTCGGTTTCATTCGCGGTCCTAAGTGCCTCTAGTTGCGACTTTGCATGATGCATGAGAGACTAACTAGAGGGCTAACTTTTGCCGACGTGGTCGTGCTTGTACTACTAACTCCGGTGCTTGAGACGAGGTCTACACTTGATGGAGTTGGTACTCAAGGCAAGAGATTGGACTTGAAGCGAAGACGGCGCAAGATTCTACGGAGAATTCTTCATCGAAGGCGTCGGACGCGGGCCGGACGCCTTGACGACGCGTCCGGCGCGTGTTGAGCGACCGGGCGGCTCGGGCTCGTGCGCGCGGACGCGCGCGGCGGGCGGGCGGACGCGTCCGGCGCGTGTTGGCTGGCTCAGGCATGCTGGTCGGGCCCTGTGAGCGCGGACGCGGCCGTGGCGCGTCCGACGGGTCGCCAGACGCCGACCAGAAACTTCTGGGTTTCTGGCTCGCACGCGCTGGGACGGCGGACGCGTCCGGCGTGACGCGTCGGACGCAGGCGGCGGACGCGCAACGTCAGCACATTTGAAGGCAACGGTCGACTCCGGGCGGCGCGCTGAAGAGCGCCGGACGCGTCCGGCGGGCAGCGGCGGACGCGTCCGGCGCATGTATTTCGGGCGGCCGTTTGGCGAAAACACCGCGCCGGACGCGTCTGATGCCTCCGGTCATACGCGTCCTGCGCGTGATATTTGACACTCCCGAGGACCAACGGCTCTATTTCGACTTGGGGTCTATAAATAAGAGGTTGGCCGGCCATGGGAGCACTCTCTTGCCTATTCTAACACTCTTGAGCATACTTTGAGCTAGAGACACTCCTCCCCACTCATCTCTTTGGTTCCCTTGCCATTCTTGAGAGAGATTTGAGTGAGAACAAGTGATTTGCATTGAGAGTTGCATCTAGAGGCACTTGTTCATCGAGTGAGCTGCGGATTCTTGTTTCTCTTCGGTGATTCCCGTCCACCGTAGACGGTTTGGAGCGGCGGGTGGTGGTTGAGCTCGACTTGGTGATTGTTCGAGGCCACACCGGGTTCTTGTGAGGGGTTCTTGATCCTTCCCCACGGAGTTCGCGAAAGGATACTCTAGTGGCTTGCTCGTGGCTTGTGGATCCTTGTCTTATGTGGAGATTGCGGCTCCCCATTGGGGTCTTTGGCACCGAGCCAATTGAGCGGGCAAATCACCAAGCAAGTGCATCGCCACAACGAGGAATAGCTTGCCGGGAAGCAAGTGAACCTCGGTAAAAAATCATTGTGTTGATTTGTGATTGCCGAGGCTTCGACCTCCTTGCGCTTGTGCTTGAGCTTCCTAGGTGATTGGCAACTACACCGGTGATTGGCCATCTTTTACTCTTCGCGGCGGTATAAACTTCCATCACCTCTTTACTTTCCGCAAAGTAGAATTGCTTGTTGTGGTCGGTCGGGAACCACTCTTTGAGTAGTTTAAATCCCGTGGGTAGAACTACTTGTTGTGGTCGGTCGGGAACCACTCATTGTGTAGAGTAAATCCGTGGGTAGAATTGCTTGGTTGGTTTCGGTGAACCGACATTGTGTAGCTTGATCACCGTTGTTGTGTGTGCAATTGGTTTAAGTAGCCTTGCTTGGTAGGACGGCTTGCATAGAGTAGTCGAAGCATTAGCTTTGCACATTTGCCGCCTTGCTATCTAATTGGGTTGTCTAGTATTCTTGCTAGAAATTTTATTAGGCTATTCACCCCCCCTCTAGCCATTGTGACCTTTCAACAGTTCACTACGAGCACGAGTAGAATCATAAACCCAGTTATGCAACCCATCAGCATTCATAGACAGCCTAGACTGGACCAAATGATCATTAGCCCGCTTTTCCCTACACACTTGCCATATGCCCGTTCAAGGACCCGGTGCCAATAGATGCTCTAGCGAGAAAACTTCTTACCACGAAAACGTTTGCATATAGCATGTGTTCTAACCCCGACTCATCAAGGATCGGCACGAAATCCTCCCAACAAGCGACCGAGCTTACCGGATACTCCATGTGAGTTCGGGGACTGGGGCCCCAGGAGCCGCCGCCGGCTTCGACATCGATGGGCTGCGGCCGGGAGCCGTCGCCGCGGCATCGACATCGATCGCAGCGCGGCGGCTCCTTCGACGACGTTCTCCGTCCCCACCTCCTCCACGGGCACGGGGTCCTCGGGGTGGGGAGGTTGGTTCCGGTCCCCAGCCGCATCTCCAACATCGTCCCTCAACGGTGGGCAGGGGCACCTCGACGGTGGACAGGGGCGCTTCGTTCTCATCGCGCCTCCGGAGGAGGACGACGAAGCGTCGGGCACCAACCTGCGAAGAACACAACAAGATGAAGAAGAAGAAGAAGAGCAGTGAGATGAGATCATTAGATCAAGATGAAGAAGAAGAAGAGCCTGCGCAGAGAAGAGAAGAAGAAGCTAGGGAGGGACCTAGGGTTAGGGTTTGGAGACTCACCTACGCCACCGGAGCCCAAGGTCTTGGGAGAGGAGGCCGAGGGGATCCAAGCATCCAAGCAAGAGAGAACGATTACGACGAGATTAGACCGAGGCGAGTGGCGGCGGGAAGAAAAACTCACATGTTCCACCGGAGGAGCGAGGAGGAGGAGGAGGGAAGGCCGGAAAGGAGGTAGGAGGAGGAGAAGGAGTGGCCGGCGAGGTGTCGAGGCCACCGTAGCAGGACCGGCGAGCTCAAGGCGAGCGGCGGCGGCGGATCTGGAGGTGGAGGATCTGGATCGGAGACGGAGGCGAGAGAGGCGAGATCGGGGAGCGCTAACGGGGGGTGAATGAATTAGGGTTAGGGTGGGCGACGCGCTCGCGGCCGGTCGCGGCTTATATATGGCCGCGGGCGTGGGCCGGCCGGGCCAAATTTGCGCCGTCTTGGGGGCCGTGCCGCGGCCTTCGGCCGTGCCGTGCCGTGCTAGCCCATGGGCCGGTTGCCGCCCATGCACCGCACGGGTGCGTGCCGTGCCGGCACGGGCACGCCGCCGGCCGTGCCGTGCCGTGCATGGGCCGTGCCGTGCCGCCGTGCTGCGTGCCGTGCCGGCGGCCCATGGGCTGGCTGAAAATCTATATCCAGAGCATTCCACACCCTTCGGTCTCTCACCTAGATCACACAACACAAACCTCTCCCCACCGCAAGTCCGCAACCTCACGTCGCACGGCCGACCCGACGAAGACCTCGACCTCACGCCGCCGTCCAGCCCCGCCGCCACCGCCGGTCCACTGCTCCGGCGATCCGGTCTCTCCAGAGTCCACCAGACGCGTCTCCGTCCCCTCTCCCTCGGCCGACGACCCCGACGCCGCCGCAACATGTCGACGCAGTCCATTTCGCCGGCAACCGCTTCCGCGCAGTTCACCTACCCCGCTGCGGCGGCGGCGGCCCCGTCCTACTTCCCCGTGCCCTAAATAAAAAATGGCACATGTTTCGTGTAGGTCAAAGTGCTTTATGTTTGACTAGTTTTGTGAAAGTATTAGCGAAATTTGTATCTCTAAATAAATTTATTATAAAATATATTTAATAATTAATCTAATTATATTAATTATGTATTGTTAATATCAATAGTATTTTTATTTGTTTAGATAAAGTTAAAATATTTGAATTTTTAAGAAATGAGAGTGACAATCTTTTTAGACATAGGGAGTAGGATTGGAAGAGAATTGAAGAGATAATCTAAAAACAATTAAATAGCCAAAAACAAGTACCCTTTGTGCATATAGGTTGGTGCTAATGAACTCAGTTTTCTTGAATTTGTCTACGTTCATGTCTATTTTCCATTGTCCATGAAAAATATTTGAGAAGGTTGACATCTTAGATCAAGTTTTTTTTTTCTTACACAATGGTCAATATAAAAATATATCCCTTCTGTTTTAAATTAGAAATCACTTTGACCTTTTCTGGTACATAGGTTTTGCTATGTATCTAGACATTATTATCTAGATACATAGGAAAATGGATGTAAAAAAATTAAAATGACTTATAATTAGAAACACAAGGGTATATATTAGTGCAGCGGGATACATCGCCAACCGAAAGAGCAAAGAGAGGCACATAATTCAAGACTTAGAGATGTCCCTCCGTGACTTTGACAAAGTTTATGAAAAACCAACATCTCTAATATAAAATACTCCTTCCATTCCAAATTATAAGGCATTCTAAGAATCTTGGAGAGTCAAAGTTTTTCAAGTTTGACCAAATTTATACGAAAAAAATAATAATATTTATTATGGCAACTAAGTACCATTAGATTCTCCATTACTTATATTTTCATTGCATATCTAATTGATGTCACAAGTTATTATAGTTTTTTCTATAACTTTGGTCAAACTTTAAAAACTTTGACTCTCCAAGATTGTTGAAATGCCTTATAATTTGGAATGGAGGAAGTAGTTTAGTTAACTTATCAGTGAAACATATTTTAAAACCAGCATCTCAAAGTTAGCTTTTATGTGGAATTCAAAGCAATTTTTGGGAGTATAACATCAATTCTTCCTCGCTAAACAAATCGTGGGCCTACTTATGAAATGAATCAAGCTTCATCTTTTAAAATCAGTTATTACACTTTAAAATGTATCTCAAGGTTTAAGCTTTTATGCGGAAATCAAAGCAGATTTTAGAGAGTATAAGACCAATTCTCCTCACTAAACAAATCGTGGGTCTACTGACGAAGTGAATCCAGCTTCATCTCTTGAGAAGTTAAGATCAATTATTACAAATTAAAAGGAAAAGGCTATAAGTGTCCAACTCATAACTTAGTTCTAAAAAAGTGCTTGCTCATCCAAAGGAGATAGAAATTCATTACGGCTATATCTAGTGACTAGTGCTCAACAAACTTGGACGATGTGTTCCTTGCTGTTGTCACCTTGCTGCAACTATGCCAATAGGCTATCTCTAGTGCTCAACAAACTTGAAAGATGTGTTCCTTGCTGTTGTCACCTTGCCGCAAACTATGCCCATTGGCATAACTAATGTATTCCTCTAAAGAATACCTGCAAAAATGTTTTGGATTAGCACTTGTCAAAAAGACTTCATTTCTTGTAAGCCATATTGTCCAACCAAATGACTGCCCCTCCTATCAACACTAAAGACTTATTTGGACTTCCAGCATGTTTGTAGCAAACATTAAAAGGCTGTTAACATCTATACAAGGTTCCAATCCTAAAACAAAGTGTTGTACAAAAGAAATTTAGCATAAATACAATAATGAAGAGGTGCTGGATAGATTTGTTCATACAACAGAAAGCACACAGTTTGTTTTCGTTCCAAATTTTTTGTTTGCTAAATTATCTTTTGTAAGAGTAATCCCTTTTTTTAGTACCACAGAAAATTGTAATTGTACTTCAACCGCTAAATTTCCTGTGAAAATAAAACCATGTGTTGATAATGCATCTATACATTGAATATATCATCCATTTCCACATGTAACTGAATGTTCGTTATTCCAGACACTAGATGGGTGCCACTCTGTCAACTTGTTTCCTACTAAAGCCCTTTTAAACTAGACATTCAGAGGTACAACGACAAGAGTTGTGGCTACAATAGCATGATTCCACTAATAATTGGTCCCAATCAGGTTTAGATATTGTGCCTTAAAAGGATGTCTTCCCAATCAGATATCTTCCTATAGAACCTGATTTTTTAGCCATCTCCCAATTTAAATTTGCCTAGTTTTATGAATTGGTCCTAGTTTTAAATGTTTGTTACGTAACTGGATTTTTGTTGCATATTGGATAGCACTTTGTAAACAACCCAGACTTATTCCTGCTACAGTGCGACCAACTTGGCCACACCATGAATTCCTCAATGCAGCCCAGAACTGAGAATTATCATCAGCAAGCACCAACACAGTTGGCAACTTTAGATCAATGGTTTTTCATCCTCACCAACATTATTGATATATCAAAATCATCTTCAATACCTCAGAAATCACATATTACTTTGTCTAACCAAAAGGACAGGAACACAGCTTCTAAGAGGCACCTTTCTAAATTGATAGAATGGTATTGGTGTATATCAGATATGATACTAGGGCTACACATTTCTGCATATGTTTAGAGCATGCATCTACACTCCATATATAGTGTGATTTTGTTTCGATGAAGGCAATATGCTGGCATACAAACAAAACATAGCATGGTTTATACTAAGGCAAAAAATAAGGTGAAACAGAAATATTGATTCCCAGTCACAGGAAGAAACACTATACTAAATCTCACTACTACCATTGACACTCAGACAATTGAGTGAAATGCACCCAGGGTACGTACAGTCAGATGGTGCTAGACCTCATGGTCTTATTAGCCTGGCAAAGTGGCAGGTCAGTTTTTTTAATGGGCTAAAATTCACAAGCAAGCACTAGTTTTACTCACAACACAATTAGGCATCTCAAAGCTTTCAAAGTACAATATGGATTTACATTAAAAAAAATCTTAATGAAACAAGAACAACAAATGGGGTATGCCAGGAGTAGCACAAATTAAAAAATATATACATTTGTGCTAAACACAAGTACAATGAGGGAAAAGGCCTAACAAAAAACCCAAAGTAGGGAAGCTTCAAACAGGGAGTTGCTTATCCAAATCTCTCTGCAGCATCAACTGATTACTGGAGTACTTTATTATGCATGCAGATCATGTATTCATGACTAAGTGAAAACGGAGGAAAAACACCACAAACTTGACACAATGGTTGCAGATCATACTCATTGTATTTTTGTTACTTATTGGATACTTTGCATCCTACCAAGACTTTGCACAACAAAGAAATACAAAATCGAAATTGTGTGCTTACACAGAGAGGAAGATTATTGAAATCTCTATGCAGCATCACTATTACTAGAGATACTTGCTAATTATTACAAATAAAAGACACGAGGTTAAAAAGGCATGACATAACCAAAATAAAGAGTGCATTCATGGCTCATGTGAAAAGGGGAAAAAAAAATACCAGACTAGAGGAATAGTTTGAGGTTATTACTATCTGCAGTGTTGTTGTACTGTTATTACTAGACAGTTCAGAATCATCTCAGCAGTTCAGAATCCTAATGACATGAACTAGCTTGACTGAGGTTAATACCTTTGTTTCCAAATGTGGCTCAGAATTATCATCACGAACCAATGCCACAGTTGACAAGCCATCGAACAATGGTTTTTCATCCACGGCACCAGCATTACCTTCCATGGAGAAGAAGTCATGGTGCACAAGACTTTCTTTGAACCTGTGCCTGCTAAGCCTCAGAGAATTGCTCCATTCATATCGGGCCAGCAAGCTGCCATTAGCACCAGAAATGTGATGCAGATGTTGCCACACGATGCCTTGAGATGCCCATCTTTTAGAAAGAATGAGCAGATCTCCTTCTGGGTCCAGCAGCGGTAGCAGAGAATGATGCGACACCCACAATTTGATCTGGTGGTTCTTCGACCAGGACCAGCTCTCATGATCCTGTAGCACCCAAATATCAGCCGTGACACCACGGTAGTGGTACAATGCAAGGGCGCCACTGTTCATCTGAAACAGCTCAAGATCCTCAAAGGACCCCTCCAGGGCCACGGGCAACAGCAGTTGCTGGAACGACTCGGCCATGGTGTCGAACGCGATCATGTTGTTGACCTTGCCGTTGCCGCCGGGCAGTATTACCGGCTGCCAGTACACCCTGCCGTCCGCCACGACGTGCGCGCGAAAGTACGCCATCATCCGCATCGCCATCGCCAGATCCCCGGACGCCCACGGCCCGGGAGGCTCTCCGACGCACCTGAGGTCGCGGGACCCGACGGTGTGCACGTGGTACACGGCGTGGCCATCTCCCTGGGCTCTGTCGAAGCAGCACAGCACCCGGTACGACCCGGACGGACGGTGATGGTAGAGCGCGGCGACGCCGGTGGCGCCGCGGAGCAGCGTGAGGGGCGCGCGCTGGCGGGTGGCCGGGTTGCAGATCTGGAAGCAGCCGTTGGCGAGGAGGAGGAGGAGGCCGTCGCAGGAAGCGAGGATGGTGAGGTCACCCTCGGCGCCGCCCGTCGTCCGCGCAACGAGGCGCCGCTCGCCGGTGCGGTGGTCCAGGATGTCGATCCTCCTCTCCTCGGTGGTGGTCCTGTTCTCTTCGGTGACGAGCGGGAGCGAAGGCTGGCGGCGGTGGTGGGCGAGGAGGAATTTGGCGTCGGTGGTGAGGCGGCGGCGCCAGGAGCGGCAGACGGCGCGGCACCGGAGGACGGACTTGGCCGGCAAGCGCACCAGGATCTCGCAGAAGACGAGATCCTCGGGGAGCCGGGGGCCGCCGCCGGCCGCTTCTGCCATGAGATGGGAACTGGGACGAGGAGCTCGTGGGCAGGCGGCAGTGGGCTCGCTGCCTGGAGCGTGAGCGGTTTGCCTGGAGGCTGGAGCCTTGATGGCTGGATTTGCACACGCTGAACGCGCTGCGAACGGCACTGCCGTACTGCGCTCGGGTCACATCCATCTGCCTTGGCACGGCCATTTCCGCACAGAAACGGCCCGCGACACTGCGCGGCTTCTCGCAGGCCCAACTCTTCCGCTTCGGCCCACAGCCGCAACAATGGGTCAGCCCAGATGCCCGGTCTCCGCCCAGCCTTCTTCTCCCAGAGCACGACGCGCCTGCCAGACGCTTCCAGAGCATTCCACACCATTCGGTTTCCACGGATCACCAGTTCACCACCACTCATCACACAGCACAGACCTTTCCCGACCGCAAGTCCGCAACCTCACACCCCCACACGGCCGAACCGGCGAACACCTCAACGACCTCACGCCACCGTCCAGCCCCGCCGCCACCGCAGTCCACTGCTCCGGCGATCCGGTCTCTCCAGAGTCCACCAGACGCGTCTCCGCCCCCTCTCCCTCGGCCGTGACGACCCCGACGCGGCAACATGTCGACGCAGTCCATTTCGCCGGCCTCTGCGTCCGCGCAGTTCAGCTACCCCGCGGCAGCGGCGGCCGCGGCGCCGTCCTACTTCCCCGTGCCCTTCCACCTGCAGAACGCGCAGTACGCCGCGTGGCCAGCGGCGGGGGCCGCGGCGCCGGTGCCCGCGTACAACGCCGTCTACCCCATGCCCCAAATCCAGCAGGTATATAGCCATATGCGCGAGCTGCACCTTCCGATTATAGTTTCGAGGGCTATGTTTTTGGTAATTTATTTGGGTATATGCGGAAGTAAAGGTGATTGTGGATGGATTTGCCGATGGGGGCAATCTAGCTAGACGCGTTCTCTCTCCGCGGGTTGGGGAGAGGAACGTACTCTCCGGAGTTCTGTATTTTTCTTGATGTGGCCATTCTATTAATACTCCTATGCTCATATTTTCTGCTTGGTTAGACACCTAGTACATAGTAAAATCATGTGATTAGTGATGGTTATGCCACTATGGGCGTGTTTGGCATGGCTCCAGAGTCGAACTCCACCCTGGAGTCAAAGTGGAGCTAGCCAAACACCTTAACTCTAGAAAATGTTGGAGCAGCCCAACTCCATGGAGTTATTGGAGCCCCAGTACAAATATATGTAGGCACTTTATTTATATTAATATTATTATCCTACGTTTCATAGCGAATAATTCTGACAAAGATCCATCCTAATTCAGACATCTCTCTAGTTCATTGTAGATTTTCAGAGGAAACTATTTATTGTCTTGCAAGATCTTTATGCAAAATGTCCGGTCGAAACTGAACAATTGATTCGTGATGCAATTCTTAAAATCTTAACAATGCATTCCCTGTTTTATGAAGCTCCTAAGGCATGAGGTCTTTATAAAACTATTTGTGCCATATGACTTAGGTACACAACAAGCAATTTGTGTGGGTTTCAAGAACCATTCACACCACATCCATATGAAATGAGGGTGGCAGTTCGGGTTTCACATACTTACTCCCAGAGAAATAGCTGTTGTCCTGTGATAACACTGACAAGCTAAAGTGCAAGCTTGTTCAGTAGAAATGCATTATACCATTGCTTCATAAGACCTTACGTCTAAAAGTATCCTTTTTATGGTTTATGCTGAAATTTTTTAGTGATTTGCCTATTTTTGTGTCTTCTAGGCCCAACAGTTGTTCCAAAAGGACTCAAAGATAATTACTCCTGAAGCTCTAGCTACTGTTAAGGCAGCTATAGCAAATAGTGAGAAAGATAAGAAGGTTGAAGCAACAAAAAGGGAGTGCCTCGAAAGGCAGCTGGACAAAGTTGGGAGGACCCTACCTTGGCTGATTGGCCTGAAAGTAAGATATCTAATTCTCAATTGTCTTTTTTTCACAATGTTCATCAAATGCTCCAATTTCGTGGTTCTGGAAACCTTAACCTGGCTATGTGGTGGTTTTTTAGCTCTTATTGTCCATTATCTTGCAGACAACAGCCATGAGATAATGTCAGTCTCACAGGCAAGATCTAATGCTCTATCTATTATGCTTTGATCTGAAACAAATTGCTCTTTTCCTTTCTCTAAAGGTGCTCAAGGATGTGATGTGTAGCCCAGCAGATTGCCACATGGGATTTAGGTGGGCTTGCGATGATTACTAAGCATTTCAGATTACCTAATTCCTGCTTACCTGATTTGTCACATGTAATTCAATATTGTTTCATGTGCCTTTACGACTCTCAGACATGCTTATGCTGTTATATGAAATACCATATTCTTCTAGTGATGTTTGATGCGAACATATGTGTAGGGTTTCAATGTCCTCGTGCATTAACAAGAACACACCCCAACTGCTATGTTCCCTCCATTACTTCGTTTGCCATAGTGGCCAGTGAAGAGTCGCAAGACTAGTGGCATGCTTGTTATGTCAATTGTTGGTTTGTTGGCTGTAGGAACTTTGTCTTGGCTGCTTTCTTCATTGCTCCTTCCCTTTACATGGTTGTTTTAAGTTTGAATGATGTCCATCCTCCTACCAATATTTATGTAATGTCCACAATTTCTAAGATGTGCCATAGATGTCTTTCTCATGAAATAAAAATCAGTATTGTTAAATTTGTACCATTTCGGTCAATGCAGCTCTTTAAGTATTTACTGTAATAGTTAAATATTATTCTATAATTGCTTTGCTAGCACCCACCTGCCCTGTGGCCACAATTTCAAGTTTTGAGTTGCGCTACTTAAGTCGTTTGTGCATGGATAATGTGATTCTACCTTATAGTCTTGCTGATGACAATTCAGTTAGTTTCTATAGGGATACTTCAAGTACCCTCATTGACAATTGTTTGATCTCATCTACAGATGATTTTCGTTTGTTCTGTGGTGATCTTGGAAATGAAGTGAATGATGATGTTCTTGCAAAGGCATTCTCAAAATATCCATCCTTCAATATGGCCAGGGTGAGTTTGACCTTTTCCATACAGTTACATTGTTCTTATTTTCTACTCTTCCCAAAAGTTTCAATATTCTACTTTTTATTAAGCGAATGTTGATCTCTTCTGTACCAGGTTATACGGGACAAGTGGACTGGTAAAACTAAAGGATATGGTTTTGTTAGTTTTGCTAATGCATCTGATCTTGCTTCTGCCTTGAAGGAGATGAATGGTATGAATACTTACTCCTTTGATGCATCCTTTGGCCACCAGAGAGGTACTGCAACTTACAGAACTAAGAATCATGCAGGTAAGTATGTCGGAAACCGGCCAATCAAATTACGGAAGAGCACATGGAAGAACAGGATAGACTTCAAGCTTTGGAGAAGGGAAAGGTTAGTTCTCAATCATACCATGTGTTCCTTTTATTGAGTGCTCAGCTTGCTCATGTGCATTTTACTAATTTTTTGCAGACTCAACCACAGAAGAAAATCAAACTGCAGAAAAGAAGTGTTCTTCACAAGTGAAACTGAAAAATTCTGCCTTGTTCATCGTCTGTCAGTATCACATTTGGGAATGTTGCCTGAAGCTTTAACAGTTTTACTTAACTGATGTACAAGTATGACCAATAGTCACAAAGTTCCTGGTGATATTGTGTACAATCACAGACGATGCTATGTTGGTGATTGAACGGGTGTAGCCGGATAGTTGGATCCAATAACCTGCACCTGTAGTGCAACGGTCCATTCTTATTATGGGAAATGTAGTTGTAAATACTCCAGTGACCAGTGTTATTGTGGTGAATTGTTCTGTGATATTTGTTCAGAAATTCAGTATAACCTTCAAGGGGTGTGGGCCTGATTGAATCGTAGTGCCAATCGTAGCAAGCTAAGTGACCAGTGCTCGTGTTCTGTGATTTTTTCTTCAGAAATCCACTGGTGCTTACATTCTGTGATTTTGCACATGCATGTGGTTATTACAGGATCCACTAGTGCTAATGGCTAATTGTTACTGGATATGCTAGTTTGCATGTTGATTGTGAGGACTCTAGCTAATAGTCAGCAGCTCCCCATGCTGAATTTAGTCAATAGATGATCATGTTATTTAAATTGTCATTACTGACTCAACTTTTCTCTTGAGTTCCTCTCTTAGCGGTAAATATACTTGTCTGTATTTGATTTGTGGACGCTCTCGTTCAACTGTATTGAAAGTGGACAGCCGGCTGCACTACCAAAAAAAAAAAAAAGGCGTAGCCTACAAGTTCCTACGGCAACAGAACACCAAACAATGAATGTTCCCGGCTGCATACTGGGTTACTAGCATACAAGAGAATTACAGCATAAGAGTTTCACAACATCATATCCAGATTTCCTGTAACAAGGGGCATGTAATTCTACATTCAGATCCATACCTAGTTTGACAGTCTGTCAAACCTAGGAGGTTGTTTTTGCGCGGCTTACGCATGTAATTCTCTTTCTCCTTATTAATATAAGCCGGACTTGATCCGGATCTTTTCCAAAGAAAACAACATCATATCCAGATTTCCTGTAACAAGGGGCCGAATTTGGAAACTATTGTTGAGTACTGTCAATTCTGTATGTAAGTAGCCATGGTCAACCATGCTGACAAATCATTACCATTTCGTATAGTTTTTCAAGGGGAATATGGCTACGGAAAACAGGTATATCTCCTCGGAAGCACTTGAGTTTCATAAGATATGCTTATTTTGTTTTAATCAGCATGTAGGATGATCTATGAAGCCTTCATATCATCAAGACCGACGCTCGCCTGCAAGATTAGCAGCAGCTATTTTACAGGAGACCGAAGTAGCAAAACAACTAAATCATAAATTGGGAGAGATCATACCAGAAAGTTGTGATTCTCTTTGAGGAAAGGAGAGAAGGTTGTGCAAAACTTCTCAATATCTGCATTGATGTCACCAGTTCCACTAATGACCTCCATAAATTTGTCTCTATTAGGAGCAAGCTTCATGGCCACCTGTGATCACCCATATAAGTAAATCAACAAAATGAAAGCACAAATAAAAGAGATATGCTGACTAAAAGTATGCAAACTAATAGAGACAAATAGAGACAAAGTAATGTGCTCAATGTGCTCATCTTTTAATAATTGTTGCTTCGTTCCTGTATGGAAATAGTCATTTTCTTAAAAGATGAGCACGTTGACCTATTTCCATACAGGAACGGAGCAACAATTATTAAAAGATCAGGATTTCATTAGACATTTGCATTGGCAAAGACCAAATTAAGCAAATGACTCTGTTGTTTATCGTCTGTAGCTGAAAATTGTCAAAACACCAGTTTTAACTTTTTAGTTCCTCTTCTAGTCTTATTTTATTTTTTTCCTTCCCAAGAAATAAAAAGGATGCCGCTCAGTCTAAAGAAAAAAAGGATGCTGCTCGGCTGCATGAGAGAGAGAGAGAGAGAGAGGGAGAGAGAGAGAGAGAGAGAGAGAGAAGACTAGATTGAGAATTGGTGACACAAAATTAGATGTGACAAGAAAATATTCATGAAAAGAACTCTTCAGATATAAAAACAAGTCAAAGCTGTTCTTCAATCTATCATGCGCAGATGCCTTGCTATTCAGGTTGGCAAGTGAAAACTAGACCTCACATTCCAGAATTCATATGTTGATGATTAATTTTTGAAAACAGATTGCTGAAAGACTTGCTTGGCTGTCCTTGTATTTACCTCAATGCACGTATGTTAGAGTGGATAGTGTTGAAATTACTTATTTTTCAACTCCAATCCACCTCAATACATGTGGATTGAGGTGAATACGAGTACAGCCAAACAAGACCTTTATGTGGATAGAATTCCATCACTTGGATCATTATAGAGTGAAAGATTCTACCGTAAAACTAGAACTGGCAAGCCAGCCATGAAATTTCTTCAGAGTCTTGGTGTATGAATCAGTGCAAGCTTGACTCATGGTCCAGTCTGGATGCTCAAGCAGGTTACGAAACAATTCAACAAGGAAATCCATGGCCCTGACATGTGTAATTTTGAGTAAACAAAAGTCACATGCTTGACATGCTGATCAAGTTGCAATGAGAAGTGATAAAACAAAAAGAAGCTAAGTACCTAGTGAGCCACGAAGCCCATTTGTGCAGCTTGAGGAACCTTTGCGGTCTTGTTTTGAACTTCTTCCTGAACCATGCTGTACAAGTGTTCATACTTTGATGGTTCTGTAGAATGCTTGTTTTCCAGTCTCTGACAGAAAAGGATCAAGTCAAGTGAAATTAAAAAAAAAATGGATCTCCGAGGGCTCCACAAACGAACTAAGCAAGAGGCGCATCAGTCTAAAGTAGCTATCGATATGAATTATCACAATATAGATAACTAAAAGACAGCATTAAATCCACTGCCATATATTTACCAGCATAAGAGAATGGAAGATAACCTTTGAATCATACTAGTATAATAGAAATTATGCAGAAAAGATTTGCTTACTGTGATATTGCCACCGATATCACTCTTTACAATTGCCATAGCAGCTCCAAATTTATCTGGTTCATAAAAGCAGAGGCCAAAGTGACAATTATTGAAAAATTGTTTATTGTTTAAGCAGCACAAGTGTAGCTCAACATAAAGGAACACAGAACCACAGTTTTAAGACTCAATGATTTGCTCTTCTGCGGTTTAAAACAACACCGAAGCTTGATTTAAGGATCAACACAAGTATCACACAGATGTTTGCACAAATCAATCATGGTGATTTCACAGACAGTGTCTACAAAAACTTGTGTGTCTCCAATGTGGCATAACCATCAATGATAATTTGTCTTAGCTATAAGAAAACTTGTTTAAACAATCAATCTATCATGTGTCTTGTGAGAATAACTCAAGCCCTTCTGTTGCTCCCGCACCACCACTGAACTTCTGAACTAAGCATGGCACCAAATCTGATTTAAGTAATTAAGCTACTGCTACTTAAATTTCAAACCTCATGCAGATGAGTTACCGAGGACAGGCAAGATTTGCTTGCAGACATCAAGGAAGGGCTTGGTGAGAATGACTCCGTTCTCTCCCTTGACATGCTTCATCCCTTCCAAAGAGGGGGTGAACACCGTCTCTGCCATCTCTCAACCTGCAAGAATCAGCAAGTATATATCAACCCATCATCACAGCAAAGAGAATACGCTCACGGAGAGCTAAGGAATTGGCAACATCCCACACATGATACACGTCTAAATCTCAATCACCCACGTTCTGCCCCGACATACACCAGATCAAACTAAACATACTACTTCTGATCTGCCATTAAATGTAAGTATACCACGAAATCCGTGGATCAGACCTCCACAGACTGTTACCAGCGTGCCCGGATTTTGAACTCTACTAAGCCCACAGGATATGTACGCGCTAAGCTCGCGTCATGATCTGAAGCCATACATAGAGTCAAGAGTGATTGCAGACTAACCGTTCACGGATCTCGCAATGGAATTCCCCTTCTTGCAACACGGCTTCCCCTGTCGGCGAGGAGACTGCAGGAGGATGGAGGGAGGACTGATTCGGAGGACACGAATATATCCCCTTCCTCCACTGGCGGCGAGAGAGAATACCAACGCCATACTGTCTTTTTTTTTTACGACGGAATCTTCTCTGTTAAAAACTTAAAATCTCTGTGCTCCCGATCATACGGAATCTCTCTACGCCCCGATCCGTGTGGCCCTCAAAACGAGGCGAAGACAAAAGCGAACACATAGGCGGCAACGGATCCTATGCAAACTAGATATCCCGTGTAAACTTGTAAACTAACGATCTGGACCGCAGGATGTTGATCCAAGGGGCGCATGAGAGAGGTGAAAGGAGGGATTTGTAAAAGTGTGATTAAGAGCGGGTGGTTAATTGCAAAATTACCCAATCTCTCCGCGCCCCTTGGATTAACATCCTGCGATCCAGATTGTTTTAATTTACAAGTTTGCATGAAATGCATAGTTTGCATAGGATCCGTTGCTTACGTAGGCGGGCCAAATTTGTATGGCCCTTTGGAGATGACATCTACAACCTCTGTTCCAATTACAATTTATAAGACGTTTGATTTTTTTATACCAATTTTAACTGTTCATTTATTCAAAAATTTGTTTAAAATATTACTTCTTTTGATATGGCTTCTTTTGTTAATAAAATTTCATCAATAATGACTTAAAATTTGATTGTTTTTGTACAACTTTTTTGAATAAGACAAATAGTCAAACATAGGGTTAAAATGAAATATGTTAAGTACATAATACTGTCCAAGAGTCCATTTAGATATCCATTCCATAAAATTCCTTCTTTATATCCCAGCACTCTCTGACATACTAACTAAATTTGATTCCCCATATTCTATTTTATTGATATTAATCCATGCATTTATATATTTCTTGTCGATTTTTTAGATTTAAATTGATACCTACAAATGATTTTAAAAGAAAGTCAACTTTGAGAATTTTAATTTTAATTTCTTAAGAGAATAGTTAAATCTAGTTAAAATGGTTTACCTTTTTTTATTTACTATACCAACAATAGAATAGGCACTATTTTAAAAGCTTATCATAATCACCTTTTGAATTTACTAAATAATATGAAAAAGAATGGATTTTTTACACAAGATAAGGTAAAGCGACACTTGCCGTGTTGTAACTATTGTCGACCTCGGGTAGAGCCCTAGAGGAGGACGGTGAGGCGTTACAGGTGGGGTAGTATGGCAGCGGTACAAGGATAACCAGATGTTAGACGATGTTCCTAGAGTGTAATTTTTGCCCATGTTGTTGAGATGTTGTATTGCATATATATAAGCAGAGTTTGGTATGTTCTTGCTAGATGTTCTTGCTAGATGTGTATCTTTTTTGGATATCTCAACAAAAATTATTTTTATCTGAATGTTTTGTTTTGATTGAGATGTGTTTTTAATAATGCTGAAACAAGTGATTTAATCATCATGCAAGAATGGTTCTCTTAATATTTTACAAGATAATTAAAAATAAAAATGTTGCAACAACTGTGCTTCTATGTTGTAGCTGCCCACATATATACAGATACATACAATATTGACCACAAGGGGAAAGAATATGGAATGCAACATTTAACATTCGCCAATATTGTGACGAAACTACTACAGCAACTGTGTTTCTTGATGGGCCCACCTAGAAACCAGTTCTCGGTAGAGAGAGCAGAGCACCACTTCTCCCGTCCCGATCCCCAAACCTCTTTCACTATCCGGTGAGCCGCCGCCGCCGGCGTCGGCTCGGCTCCGGCTGTTTACGGGTGCGGCGGCGGGCGGCAGCGGCGTCTGCCTACGCGGGAGACGCGGCGGCGGCCGGGCGGGCTTCAGCCGTGGGCCTCGCGCCCGCGCCTGGGCGGGCTCGCCGTGGCAGCAACGCGCCAGGGCATCGGCCTTTGCGGGAGACGCGGCGGCGGCCGGTCGGGCTTCGGCCGTGGGCCTAGCGCCCGCACCTGGGCGGCCTCGCCACGGCAGCAACGCGCCAGGGCGTCGTCTTTCGCGGGAGAGGCGGCAGCGGCCGGCCGGGCTTCGGCCGAGGGCGTCACGCCCGCGCCAGGCGGCGGGCCGAGCGGGCCTACAGTCTGTCTTACAGAATGCTAGGTAAAAACAATGGATCTTTCGTTTGAGGGAATTTACTCAAAGAGTAAATTAAATTGATCCAATTTTTATTGTTGATTGTTAGTTTCTTATAATAATTGATTATAGTTGCATTGGGCAAGGATATGATGGCGGAGTAGTTTAGTGAGAAAGATGTGCTGAAGAATAGTTCTGAGAGCCGGGTTGAGGAAAAAGGACTACAGATTGAGCTTAATATGGATGACCTTTTGGTTAACAAATCTTCTTTATTTGTTATTTTTCTACCCACAAAGTTGTTTTAGATGCTGCTCAAGCATTTTGAATTGATATTGTTTTTTTGTGACCCTTGTTACATCAGTTACATCATTTGGTTTACTGTTAGCAAGGTTTGTAGCCTCCAATTATTTCCTGGGTCCGCCACTGGTGGAGATCTACCTGGAGTTGAACCTATGCCTTTTCTCCTTGGTGAAGAAGCCCAAGCTTTATAGCTTCATTTAGATGGTTTCATTGCTGAGAGTTAATTTGTGCTGGTCCTTCCTTTATTTGCTATGAATGAGCTATCAAACAAAATGTAATGTTGTAGCAGTTTATTTTTTTAAAAACAAACAAACAAAGAATTTGTTAATAAGTCAACTTAAACCCAATGCCTCAATTTACTGGATGTACTTTATCCATGCCTGGTAATATGCGACTGCTTCTGAGTGTGGTGCCTTTGATACTTTGACTATGAAATTTCCTTCTCTGTTGAAAAATTGGAGTTAATAAGTGTCTGTTTTTTAGCAGTGGAGAATTGATGCTAGAGAAATGCAAGTTTGACAGAAGACCTCTTCAGGACTAGCAGTTCTTGGCAGTTCTCAGCTCCTGTTTCTTCTGGGGAAGAAAGCACAACAATTTATTATGAAGAGCAGTGATGGAAACCGAATCAGGTTGCAACCAATGTGGAGAAAAGTTGCCTATGGGGAAGGCAGTCAGGATATGACGATAACTACACCGATGAGTCCTTCCTCGAGGAAATGGTTATGAATGCCAATGTCGTCAAGAGGGACCTTCTGAAAGTGATGATCGACTCTGTCTCCATATCACAGTATCTCTGCATCGTCGCTCTTGTGGTTTCTACATGGATCCTAACGCTGAACTTGGACATTGATGAATCTACTCTTCTCAAACTAGATGTTGGTCTTCTCCTTGTTGGGTTCTCGGTCCTCTTGCTCACAACTTGTCCATTCTCACTGAAGCTTCTGACAAAGTATGTCCTCAATATATCATTCTTCATAAGTGGTCTTTATGTTCTTGCACCAATCTATCATACCCTCACCAGGTCCATCAGTTCAGATTCAATATGGGCCCTTGCTGTATCTCTTCTGCTGGTTCATCTTTTCTTGCATGATTATTCTGGTTCAACGATAAGGCCTCCAGGTGCATTGAACAATCCAAAGTTAACTAGCAACATCTCCTTGAATGCATCAATAGTAGCCTCTGTCCTTGTGGCTTCGCGGCTTCCATCAAGGCTGCACGTCTTTGCAATCATGTTGTTCTCCTTGCAAGTCTTCCTCTTTGCACCCCTCATTACTTTCTGTGTGAAGAAATACCACTTTAGGCTTCATCTGCTATTCTCCTTTGCGCTGATGGCTGTGGCCCTGAGTGTCACATACCAGTTGCATCGAATGTTCTTCACTGTGTTATTGGCACTTCTTGTTTTTGTCTCAATCGTTTGCCCTTACTGGCTTATAAGGATTCAGGAATACAAGTTTGAGATCAATGGCCCCTGGGATGAAGCAAAACTCTGCTTTGATATAACTGAATAGCAGTGTAAAGTTTTCTAAAGGGATGATTTGTATTGAAGATTGATTTGGTGGTATACGGGCATATATGGTTTGCTGCTAGCCTTCTTAGGTCTTTTCATGTAAATGTGTATACTCTTTAATGGATTTATTGTGTTACTGAGACTAATTCTTGGCATGCTTTGACATGCCTAATGATCACTAATTCTGGTGTCACTGACAGTTTGGGATGTTGAAACGCTACTTTGTAAGCCAGATCTCCATTCTGTCTTTTGCTGACTGACATATTTGTGAGGCGAGAAGCTATTACATTTGTTAACTCTGACTCCGGTTTTGTTTTCCTTGTTTGTGTATGTGAACATGGTGATCTTAAATCACGAATTATCTTATGATAACTTTTTTGTCACGACCAAGAAATTATTGCTGAACCCAATGTGGCACAATGATCCTTGGACAGTGAACAACTTAAATGTATGGTGTGAATGGGTTGAATCTGCAGCTCACTGAAGAACATGCGTTTGTGAGTTGCGATACTGGTAAGTGCATTATATGGTGAATGCGGACAAATCCAGGTTAGTGTGGTGTGTGATCACTGATCAGACAGAGTCACAGAGGTAGAAAGACACGATGGAGGCGAGCACGGCAAGAAGATTTTTTTTTCTTTTTCTTTTTTTAACCACGGCAAGAAGAATTCTGGAAATGAACAAAAGGTACTGCGGAATGGGTATGAACCAGACTGAATCCCCCCTATGGTAATCTGTCCTCGCTACTAGCTATTCTCCTATGGTAATCTGTCCTCGCTACTAGCTATTCTCCTGTCCGCTACTCTGCTATTCTCTGTTGAGTCTACTTCTCCTGTCCGCTACTCTGCTATTCTCTGTTGAGTCTACTTCTTCCTCTGTTTTCACTTTCTACTGTAGAGTGTCCCTGACAATCGGTATTCAGGAGCTGGGGGACTTGTGTTGGGTCGATGAGGACTCTTCTGATGACTCTGAATCGCCCCAGGAGGATTCTGCGGATCCTCACTTGTGCCTGGCTATCTCAGATTCAGCGCTCAAGGGCACTTCTTCTGGGCGTCCTATTCAGTTCGAGGGTATGTTGCAGGATCAGGAGGTTTTGATTTTGGTTGATTCAGGGAGTTCGCACAGCTTCTTCAGTCTGTCTTTAGCTCCGTCCTCATTCAGCCCCTCAGTCCTGTTCAAGGTGGCAGATGGCGGTTCTGTCTGTTGTGACACTGATATTCTGAACTGAATGGTTGCTGGTCTATCATATTCTGAATGTTGAGCAACAGATTCAACAGATGCTACACTCGGGTATCATTCAGTCCAGTGTTAGCCCTTTTTCTTCCTCAGTGTTACTGGTGAAGAAAGATGGAACTTACCGGTTCTCTGTCGATTACACTGGATGAGCCAGTTTCTGAATGTGCTGCTCTGTCAATCGTTACTGATAAGATTGCTGGCTGCTGTGGTTCGTTGCATGTCAGGAGTCTGTGTAACCGTGTGATTCCTGTGTAGCCGTGTGAATTTTGGTCTGGATAATTTTGTGTAGAACGATCTTTCTTCTGTAATTCTAGCATCAGTTTAGCTAACAAGATTGCCTAGTGAACTGAAAGCAATCCGCCTGTGCTCTTACAGTCTTACGGCTGCATCCAAATTAGCCCACAGAAAAAACAGTTATGAAACAAATACTGCAATGCTCAGTATTTTCTCTATTCATTGTTACTACATCATCATCAATACATAATAACACACAAAACAAAAAACATCAGAGACAGGTTCAACATAACTGCCGAGCACACCAATCCACTTTTTATGTTCTACTACAATCTACAGCTTGCCAATCTTTCCAAAAAAAAAAGAAAAATGCAATCCACAGCTGTCGCGCTCCTGCTTCTGCTCGCCGCGCAGTACCTACGCGTGGTCCGGCAGCGCCGCCCTCTCCATCTCCAGCAGCTGCCGGCGAAGGTTGGCCCTGTAGAGCAGACCGCGCATGTCGACAGGAGCCTTGGGCGCGGCACGCTGCTGGGCGTCTTGGACCTTCTTCGCTTTGATGCTCTGCTGCACCACTCTCGTGCCTGCATCACCGCTGCTGCCTGAGCTCGGCTTGCTGCCGGTTTCGATGATGAAGGACAGGCCGCCAGAGATGTCGGCGTACTCCTCTTCCTCCTTATTGCCTTTGCTCTCCTCGCCGACCTTGTCGTCCTTGCTCTCCTCGGCGACCTTGTCGTCCTTGCTTTCCACGATGTGCCCCGGCAGCAACCCAGACAGCGAGGACAGGCGACCGGCAAGATTCCTCTCTTCAGGCGACATCCGCGGTGGCGCCGGTTTATGCTTCGCTTCTGCTCACTACTGGAAACCGGAACGCTTCTTTGCCGCTGCGAAGGCAACCTGCATTCCACGTGGCAGGCGGCAAAGGGAAGGCGGCAAAGGCTAGGGCGGCAAAGACCTTCTTTGCCGACTGCCAGGTGGTAGCAGGCGGCAAAGGTCTTTGCCGACTGCCTAGTTGGCAGGCGGCAAAGGGAACGCGCACGACCGTCAACTGACGTCAGGCGTTACCTTTGCCGACTGCCTAGTTGGCAGGCGGCAAAGGCCTTTGCCGCCTGTCGCCACCTGGCAGTCGGCAAAGTTTTTTTTTTTGCCTCCCTGACAGCTCAAATCCGGCTGAAAAAGGGCAGTCGGCGAAGGCCTTTGCCGACTGCCCTGGCAGTCGGCAAAGCTGGAAAACCAGGTTCTTTTTTGATGTTTTTGCTGCATTGCCTCACATATCGGACCGACCAAAGCACATATATGAATATACAACAGAAATGCACATAGATATCGCACAAATCCACATTTATATCACAGAAATCCACATATGTATCACAAATCCACACATAATCCTTAACCACGTCCATCATCCATCTAGTCCTCACACGAATCCAAGATCCAACAACAAAATAGCAAAGTGGCATCCATGAACCAACATCCAACATAACATGAAGTCACGGAGCCACTCACTCGCCCAGCGACCAGCCGTCTCCACCCGAGCTGTGGTGGTGTGAGGAGCTCCCTGTCGTCCACGGAGACCACCCGCTCGGTCCAGCCTGTGTCGCGCCATACCCCCATGCGTCGAGCTGTGGTGAAACGCCTGGACTCGGACTTGGGTGGTGTGGAGAATTTCCATCTGCCGGAGTCGGGTTCGAACCCGCCGACTGCAGCTGCACAGAGAAGCGATCTCATTAGTACCTAAGAGATGGCCGCACAAGCGAAAACAATGGACGGGCCGCTAGAAACTCACCGGAGTCCGTACAGGGTACACAGGAGGGAGTGCAAGGAGAACAACCGGCGGCGGTTGAGTGAGCCTGACTTGCGCGCGGCGGGGTCGTAGTTCGGGATGTCCGGCTCGGAAGTAGCTGGAAAACGACGAGGTGAACTCCGACCATTGCTGCTTGGGGCCGCTCGCCGCAAAGCCGCAATCGCATGCCGATGGGCCTCTTGTTGGGCCGCTACCGTCGGGCCGATGGGCCTTAGCATGGCCGCCTCTCTCTCCTGTGCGGCCGCCTTGTCGGCCTCATGTTGTCTCTGCATCTCTTCCAGCTGGGCCTGCAACATTACACAAGCGATGCTTAGACAATGCATATAAGGCAACATATGTGAAATCAATGAACGACGAATAGTTATCTGAAATGACGCCATCATTTGTGTGGAGCTTGGCCGCCGAGGTTGTATGGGGACGTCGGAGGAGGTACCGGTAGGGGTGGCCTTACGCACCTCACGAAGGAAGGGGACGCTGGCCGGGTCGATGACGCTGTGGGCAATGAAGTAGCGGCCATGCTGCTTCCCTCCTCCCGTCCTCATCAGCACGTCCGTATCAAGGGGCGCAGTCGAAGGGTCGTAGGTGTCACCATGGCGCGCGCGAACCGCCTGGGTGTACTGGACCACCTTTTCGGCGATGTTCGGGTTCGTGATCGCGTCGGTCCCACGCGCCGGGTCGTAGACGTTCTCCGGATCTGTCGCCCTGCCCTGGTGAGCCAGCCAGAAGCCCGTGAACTCGTTGATGACCTGGCCATCATGCGAATCGCTCTGTGAGGAAAACACAAGGACGATTACACGTAATGAGAATGAATGACTCGGTAAATGAATAAACAAACAAATTAGTGCGAATGGTACCCATGCGTCCATGAACCCTCCGAGGCTGTGGCTCCCCTGGTGGTGTGACGGCCCCGCCTTCGACTTGGCATATGCGGATTTCTTCCCGCACTCCTCGTACGCTTCGGCGTTCTCCACCCGGCCACAATCGCCTCCCGCCAGCGGTCACGTGCGATTTGCACCAATCGAGGAAACCGCATTACAACGTGCATTTAGGTAAGTAACAAGATGAATCAAAATGGAATCGAAATTATTGTTTCCTACTTACGAGCGTGTAGTGCTCATAGGGCATGTCGGTTTCGGCGATCGCATCATCTCGTCTCGCGTCCATCTTGTCAAGCTTCTCCTTGCGGACTTCGGCATAGTAGTCGATCATGCACTGGATGTGCGCCTCGTAAAACATGTTCTTCAAAGACGGTGGCGCGAGACCTTGTCCTCGTGGACCGACGCCTCCGCCTCGTGCCCCGGCTCGCACGTGAACCATTCCTGCAATAATCAGATATCACCTATCAGTTCATTATTTCAAGGACATTTGTTGAATGCGTAGCATTGGCAAAGCGGAGCGATGAAGACTCACCCAGAACCCCCTCTTGATCTTGTCGGCCAGGGTGACACTAACTCCTCCATCAAGCTCCTCCACCATCTTGGAGTAGTCCGGCCAGTGCTGGGGCACCTTTTGCACACCGTCTACCCAGATAAGGCCAGGGAAGTTCTTCTTAATGATGAGGCCCTGCATGCTATTAGGATGGCGTCCCGGCATGCCTTTATCCACACGCTTCCAACCGCCGCACAAGCCAATAAGAAGAAATGTTAGTCCGGAGTTCAATTTTCAACATGGAATATGAAAAAGAAACCGAAAACATGAATGGTTACTTACCTATCTCCCTCGGGTCGAAGCACCGGACGGAAGGCTAACGTGGGCTTGTCGCGCGAGGCGCGTGATCCCGCGCTTGTAGGGCTTCCTCGGCTCGCCGTCCTCCCCGCCCCGTCCTCCCCGCCCCGTCCTCCCCGCCCAGGTCCTCATCGCCAACCTCCTCGTCAAACAGGCGTCTGGTAGTGGGAGGTCTACCCCCTGCCCGTATCTGGCCCAACGTCATGTGCTCGTCGACCTCCTCCTCCTCGGCCTCCAAGGTGTTCGGGTCCACAAACGACGACCCGTACAGCGAGGCGACGTCTCTCATCGCTCTCTTCGACCGGTTCCTCGCTCCCGCCCGCATTTTGTCCTACACCCGCAATGACAAACATTAAACCAATTAGCATAAATAATCGATAAGTAATTGTGAAGAGATGCAAAATGAATGAAACATAATTGCAAAGTAATAATAATAAGAATAATATAGTATTACATGAACTAGAAACCGAAGTAGTCATCGTAACTATCACCAACTATCACCATTGTCAGCATCACTGCTGTCGTCATCACTATCAATATTGTCGAAACCTTGTTCGTCTCTCACTGCTGTCTCCTCACCACCTCCATCATCGTCAACACCTTGTTCGCGAAGAGCCCTCCATCGCTCAAGCATCATTAGGTCTTTAGCATCTTGCACCACTTCTCCCTCGTCGTCGTCCTCATCGATGTTGTTGTCTTTGTCCATGCCCATCAGCGAAAGAATGTCTATCTCCAAACGCCCTTCTAGCCCCTCAGGTTGATAGAACTCTCCGCTATCTTCCTTTGGGTCGAAGTTGTAGTCATCATCGTTTGGGACGGCACTTTGCCGCGTGGCGATACCAATTGCGCAATGTACCAACCCGCAAGCCTCTTGTCTTTTTGGCACGCCCATGGGAGATAATAAACTTGTGTGGCCTGCTGAGCCATAATATAGACATCTTCTCCTCTATAGACGGAATCCTGTCGAATTTCGACTTGTCCAATGTCAACGGCTTTTCTCGTGACATGAGGATCGAACCAGTGGCATTTGAACACCACAGGCTTCAGAGCTTTGGGGCCCGGGAAGTCGAGCTGGTATATTTCTTCGACTATGCCATAGTAGTCGAGCTTATCGTTGCCGGGCGTTCGGACTCCTGTGCACGTGGTCTTTCGGCCGGGCCTACGCTCCTCGTAGCTTCTTGTGCGAAAGCGATAGCAGTACTGAAGCCATTAGCAACTTGTTTCAATTCAGCACTCATTTGCCCATCCGTGCGTGCCTGCAAGGTGAGGCCACGTAGATAGTTACATTAATAGCTCCTAGGAGCAACTCAAAGATGGAGCGAGGTAAGTTGGATGTTACCTTTGTACTCATCCACCCAATAAAATCGGGCCTGGCGGTTTTAAGGAAAGCTTCTTCTTCTTCTTCTTGGGTAGGAGGCGTATTCCTTTTCCAGAATTGGCGAATGAACTCCCTGAAAAACAAGACATGAAGGGAGTCGGACCGATAGGTGGAGGATATTGACAACGTATGTAACAAGTTCTTTGAGAACTTACACTCGATAAGGAACCACTTCGTCAAGGTTCATGTAAATGTAGAGCATGATGGCACGAAACTCAAAATGTTGCAATGTCTTGGGGTTACCTGCGCTGCCCCTTCCGAGTTGCCCTTTGAAAAGGTTCAGGGTCGATAAGTTCTCGTCCTCGTTGTAACGAGGGAGTGGATCCATGTAGTGAAGGTTCTCGGTATAGTACGCCTTTGTGAAGTTCGAGACCTCCTCCACTCTTGCTGCCTCCGCCACGGAAGCCTCAATTTTGGCTTTATTTCTACACTTTTTCCGAAGAATCTTTAGACACCTCTCGATTGGATAGCACCAACGGGCTGCACAGACCCCCGGCCGTGCCTCACGCGGTAGCCGCAGGATCGAGATGCTTTTGCATCGGCAAGAAGAAGCCGGGTGGAAAGATCATCTCCAACTTGCAGATCAACAGAGGTGCAATTTTCTCCATGTCACGAATCACTTCAAGAGATAACTCCCTGGCACAAAGCTGGAGGAAGAAAAAGCTCAACTCTGCCAGAACGCGCCACACCAGCTCGGGGAGGTATCCACGTATCATCGCAGGAAGGAGTCTCCCAATCCATGTGTGGAAGTCATGACTCTTCATCCCTAATTTTTTGCCGGTCTTAAGGTTCACTCCCCTGTTAAGATTCGCCGCATACCCATCAGGGAACAATATCGTCTCCATCCACTGCATCACTTCCTTCTTGTCAGGCCTTTTCAGGATGTAATCTGCCGGGCCCCTTCTCCAAGTCTTGCCTGGAGCGGGGGCTTCATCACTAGCTTTGGTCTGTCACAGATTGCCTCGACGTCCAGTCTAGCCTTAACATTGTCCTTTGAGTTCTGTTTTATGTCCATGAGTGTTCCCCAAAGTGCCTCGGTGATGTTCTTTTCTATGTGCATCACATCGATGTTGTGTGGAAGAAGTAGGTCCTTGTAGTAGGGGAGCCTAGTCAAGCCCGATATATGGGTCCACATGTGTTGCTGACCATATCCAATGAAACCTTTCTTGTCTTTGTCCATTTTGAGAGCCTGTAACTCGGCGAGGACCTGTTCACTGCTCATAATCTGAGGAATATGGTTGGTGACTTCAAGGCCTTTTGAAGTGTTTGGTGTCAAGTCTCAATGCATGGTCCTCTGGCAGGAATTGGCGATGTTTGTCAAACGAAGAGTACTTGCCACCCTTTTTCAGCCAGGTGAACAACACAGAATCCTTGCATACTAGGCAAGGGAACTTCCCGTGAACACACCACTCGGAGAATGTGTTTGTGCGCTAGGAAGTCATGCATTGAATAGAGATACCACATATGCATTGTGAAGTTCTTCTTTGTAGCTCGGTCGTACGTCCATACCCCCTTTTCCCAAGCAAGCTCCAATTCATCCCACGTGGCTGCATGAACACAACCATATTGTTGCCCGGGTGTCCGGGTATTATCGGCGACAATAGCACGTTCTTGGGTTCAAACATGATGTTTGGGGGAGATTGAGGGGGATCATGAACATGGGCCAACAAGTGTACGGGGCCGCATGTGTTCCATAAGGGTTGAACCCATCTATTGCTATCGCTACACGTACATTCCGAGCTTCCTTAGCTTTCTCGGATACCGGTCATCGGTATCGCCATGCCTCGGCATCCGCCGGGTGTGCCATCTTGTCACCGTATCTTTTGCCAAACTTGTGCCATGTCATCTCGCTTTGCCAACTCCTCTATCATGAACATCCGTTGGAGCCTCGGCATGAGTGGGAGGTACAAGACGACCATCTCGGGGATCTTAGACTATTCCTTCTTGCCATCACCCTTGTCCACCTCCACATACCTAGAGGCTTTGCACTTTGTACAAAGGCGTTGTCGCCTCTAGTTCTTCTCCCCTAAATAGGATGCACCCGTTACGACAAGCATGGATCGACTCATACGGCATCTTAAGTGCACGCAGGAGCTTCATCGACTCGTACGTGCTCTTCGGCAGCGGCGTGTGGTCATCCGAAGCAATGAGCCCACCACTACCAACAAGAGATTGAAGCCGTCTCGGCTCGGGCTCAACTCATGACTTCAACCCTAGAAGACATCCAATGGCATCCAACTCGGGACTTTGTTGTCTTCTCATGAAGGGGCTTTTGTGCCGAAGACATCATTTCATAGAACGCCTTTGCGGTCTCCTCCGGGATCCTCCTCCACCAAACCTTCATTGCCACGGCCCTCATTAAAGTCTACCACCATGTCGGCCACCCCGGCATCTCCATCAAACTCCTCGAGTGAAAGGCCCTTGTTTGGTTTTGATAATTGAGTGACAACTTTAGGTGGACTAACATGTGTGATGGTTGAGATACACGGGAGTTAGTTCACGGGTACATGTGTGTGAGCAACATATGCCATGGTGGAGATGGCTTGGAGATGTTGTGAGGCTCAACACATGAGTTGATGGAGGAGCTCATTGCAAATGAGACATGACATGGAGTCATGTGACCAAGAGGTGAAGATCAAGATGAGGCTTGGCTTGATGGACCGGTTGCAAGTGTGAAGGGCAAATTAAGGCTGCGAAGCGAAGGACCATGCGATGGTGAAGCTTGGGCAAGACTTGGCGCCGATGGACCGACGCAACGGTGAAGAGCAAGTGAGGTCAAGATCGATGGACCGATGATATGAGGTGGATCATATCATTTGGTGATCGTGTCGGTGCATGTTGTTGCATTGGCACAATGGAGGAAGACGGTGGAGATGGAAATGCGCAAGGCAAAGGTATAACCTAGGGCATTTCATTTCACCGGTCTAAGGTTGAGTAGAGAAGTGCTTGACCGGATTTAGGATAGATGGCCGTACTATCAAGAGGGGTAATCTTGTTTGCATATCGGTCATCTAGTGCCACTTGAGCGATCTAACATTGCGGTGTGCTAGGATCGAGTGGCGTTGTGAGATGAAGAGAAAAGTCCTTTGAAAATGATTGTGAAAATGCTAACACACAAGCATAAGAGGTTGTACACTTGGTGGTGTTGGCACATTTACAAAGGTGGCGTTGTTCGCGCTTTGGTTTGTAGGGTTGAGTTGGACTTGGGTCCCTCTCTCCCTCGGCGCTTTCGGGAAAATTGGATGCATATTTTCTATTGCGCCGGATGCAAATTGTTGTTGAGAACATGCTATCCATGGTGATCAAGTTGGTATACTTGTTGGATAGCATGCTGGAGAAGTTTGCGTCGCGACGGGTTGAAAACGTGGGTTTCAACAGCGCCGGACGCGGCCTTGGCTGGGCGCCGGACGCTCGTGCGAGCGCTGGACGCAGTCCAGCAGGGCCAGTAGTGTGGAGGACCGCCGGATGCGGTCGGTGTGCTGCGCCGGACGCTGAACCTTGGCGTCCAGCGGGTTCGGGCGCTGGCGCGGGTCGGCTCGGTCAACGTCGCCGGACGCGTCTGGTTGAAGGGCGTCGGACGCGCGCTGGAAGGACTCTGGAGTCCGGCGTGGCAGTGGAGCTTGGCGCGCTGGTGGTTGTGATCAACGGCGCCGGACGCTTGCTGGACGCGTCCGACGGGCGTCGAACGCGGTCCAATAAGGTTCGCTGCGTGGGGGTGCGCAGGACGCTGGCGCCGGACGCGCGTGGTGGAGCGCCGGACGCGTTCTGAGCGCGATCGTGAGGTAGCCGTTGGTGATCAACGGTCGACTTCGAACGGTCGGCACACGTGGCATGACGAGGAGCGCCGGACGCGGGCCGGGAGCGTCCGGGCGGTGGAGGCGGACGCGTCCCGGCGCTCACGACTTTGGCCGGCTCGTGGAGCAACAGCTAGTTTGGCCCTTGGGGCTATAAATAGATGTCTTGGCCGGCCAGGGCCGCTTGCCGAGCACGCCCGGCTATGTTGCCTTGTGTGGTGGTGCTTGGAAGCCCTCTAACTCACATATGCTTGGTAGTGACCATCCGATAGTGTGAGAAGAGTGATTCTAGTGCGAGTGCTTTGTGAGATTGCATTTGTGGCACTAGGTGGTTGTGTTGCAAGCCAGAGAGCTTGTTACTCTTGGAGGATTGCCACCTCCTAGACGGCTTGGTGGCAAGAGGCTCCGTGGTAGCACGCGTGGAGGTACGGTGCTCCGGAGAAGAGATTGTGAGAGGTTCGGTGCTCACCTCGCGGGGATCGCGAAGAGTAGCCCTATTGGATTGCGCGTGTCATTGAGTTACCACCCTTGCATGTGTGGGTTTGCTCGGTGCCTTGAGGGGCTCACTTGAGAGTGGTGTCTTGCGGTGCCTTGCGGGGCGTGCCTTGAGGGGCAAGTGACTTGAGGGTCACACCGGGGAACCATCTAGGTGAAAAGACCGGAGGAACCACCGAAGGTGTTGGTCGACACAACAGGACATAGCTTGGGGGCAACCAAGTGAACTCCGGTGAAAAATCGCCGAGTCATCTTGTGTCCACACTTCGCGGTGGTTTGCAATCTCTTTCACAAGCTTTGTATTTACATTCCTTACATTCTTGTATAGCTTGTGTAGTTGCTCTTGTGGTTAGTTAGCTTGAGTAGCTTGTTATTCACCTTCTTGCTTGTGTAGCTAGAAGTAGAGTAAGTTGCCTTGCTTAGCTTGTGTAGTTAAGTAAGTTTGAGCTCTTGGGTTTGGCTTGTGTAGCTTTGTCCTTGAGCATCAAGTGAGCTTAGGTTTGGCTTTGTGCTTTTGCTCATTAGAATTGTGTAGGTGCACACCCGGTTGCTAAAGTACTAGTTACTTAGGTTTGTGTGACCTTGCAAGCTAGATTTGTTTAGTGTGCATTAGCTAGTTTGTCACCTTGTTTACTTGTCTAGAATCCTTTTACAAGGTGCTTCTAGAGTCATAGATAGAGGGGTGAAGTCTTGGCTAGGCCGATAGATTTAATTCCGCACTTATATCGGTTAGCCGGTTCGATTAGTTTTAAAAAGGACTATTCACCCCCCTCTAGTCCGCCATCTCGACCTTACATCGAGGCGTGCTCTAACCTCCTCCTCTCTAATGGTCGCTTTCGGTTCACCATGGAAGATCCACCTCTCGTAGTTTGCCACATATCCATGCTTCAGAAGATCTTTGTAGACCTCCTTGAATACTTTTCTTTTTTGGTTCTTGCAGTCATTGCATGGACACCGCGCCTGATCAGACCCTTTAGCAGTCGGGCCAAATGCTTTATTCAGAAATTCATTGGTACTGTGAACCCATTCAGACTCCGCCTTTTTGGTCCAAATTTTGTACATCCACTCACGGCCAGCCATCTTCTGTCATTCGCCAAAATAAGGGGTAATGAAACCAGCATTTGCATGTACAAGGCGTTCCTACCATCTAATAGGTGAAGGATAGGTCCTAATCCCACCCGAGGATGCGTAGATGAGGTTAGCTTCCATGCTCGCTCCCGCCCGAGACAATTTTGGCAGCACCACCCCGCTGTTCTCCCGATACACGTCCCGGTTTGGGGAGAGTGTGTATCCGGAGAACAACGGGGAGGTGCTGCCGAAACTCCGGCTCGGACGGGAGCGGAACATGGAAGCTAACCCATCTACGCATCCGCGAGCTGTCCAAGAAATGTGGACAATCTGAAAGAGATACCGTCGCAGATATGCACTGATCAACATACCAACGACCGCGTATCCCTTTCGGACGGGAGACGCCTAACTCGGTTACGTCATCTACGACCAACAACTATAAGGAAGAGAGGTGAATATTTATACCTAGGGTGGCGGTAGAGACAGGCAGTGGCGAGGTGGGGCTGTGGTGAGGCGACGCGGCGCCAACGAAGACGATCGGCGTCGCCCAGCTACTCCAGGAACACTGCAAAAGAATGAAAAAACAACATCAGTACAAAATTTCGGCAGAACCTCCCCTGCACGGCTCGATGGCCGACAACACATATACGGCACGAAGGCCACACATCCACATACTCGGCACGAAGGCCGTAAACAACACATACAGGGCACGAAAGCCACACATGCACAATCTAGGCACGACGGCCGTCAACAACACATACGGCACGAAGGCCAGCAACCTGGACCTTTACCTTCTTCTCCAGCGACGGACGAGGTGCACGGCGTGGACGAACATCGTCAATGAACGGCGTCGACGATCATCCCTTCTACTTCCACCTCCTTCTCTTCTCCTTCCCCTTCCTCCTCCTTCTCTTCTCTTCTCTTCTTCCTCCTCCTTCTTCTCTTCTTCTTCTTCCCCTTCCTCCTCCTCCTTCTTCTCTTCTTCTTCCTCCTTCCTCTTCTCTTCTTCTTCTTCCTCCTTCTTCTCTTCTTCTTCCCCTTCCTCCTCCTTCTTCTTCTTCTCTTCTTCTTCCTCCTTCTTCTTCTCTTCTTCTTCCCCTTCCTCCTTCTTCTTCTTCTCTTCTACCTCCTCCTTCTCTCCTCGGTCGGCACGGCCCCTGCTTCTCCTCCTCCGCGCCTCGCGCCGGCCCCAGCTCGCCGCGCGGCCCCGCTCCTCGCTGCGGCGGCGGAGGCGGCAGCAGCGGCGGCGGGCGGGGAGGAGGGCGTCGCGGCGGTGGGGCTCGGGCGGGACCAGGGAACGGCGGCGGCGCAGCAAGAGAGCGTCGGAGGCGGCGGAGCTGGGCCGGGGAGCGGCGGCGGATCGGGCCGGGGCGGGACCGGGCGGCGAGCGGGGCCGGGGGGCGGAGACGGCGGAGCGGGGCCGGAGAGAGGCGGCTGCGCGGGCGCCGCTCGTCTGCGGTGGGGGTGGCGACGTCGGCGATGGTTGGCGGCGTGTGGGCGTTGGGGAGGAAGGCACGCGATAGGGTTTGGGCGCGTGGAGGAAATGGGCCGGTGAGCCGGCCCAAAAAACTGCCGGACAACTTTGCCGACTGCCTTAGCGCCGGCAAAGGATCGGGGCAAGGTGGGCCAAAGTGGGCCACCACCGTAGTCTCTTTGCCGACGCCTACACCGGCAGTCGGCAAAGGCCACCTCTGCCAACTGCTTGTTCTGGCAGTCGGTAAAGGACCCCTTTGCCGACTGCCATATCAGGCAGTCGGCAAATAATTTTCTTAATTCTTTAGAATTTTGGCTCTAAATTTTTTGTTTGGCCTAAATAAATAATTTGCAATCACATGTCACAATTTGGGGTTTTTTTACAATATTTTGCTATATTCCGTTGATTTCTTTTGTTTTCTTGCATTTTCCCGGCATAATTCAAGTTTGAACTGCAGGTGCATGAAATATCGGAACGTAGCCATTCAAAAAATGATATTCATGTTGGAGAGTGTATTTTGAGGCCGTGTGCAGAAGGACACCCAAAAGTTTGAAGTCCTTGTCCACGGAAGGACTTTCCCCGACGTGTTAGAGGTGTTTTTTAATTATACAAAATCCAAATAAAGTCAGAAAATCACGAAACTCGTCAAGGTGTCATGTTATCGCATGTGGATGCTATGATAAAAATTTGGAAAAGTTATGTGGAGAGGTCTGGGTTTTGAACATCCGTCATCGCAACTTGCTCCAAACTTTTTCAAATTTTAATCATAGCCTGCACATGCGATAACACGACACCTCGGCAAGTTTCATAGCCTGCACATGGCGCTGGCAGGCCACCTAACCCACGCTGTTAGGTTTGCCGCTGCAGTCTGGGCAAGCGGCAAAGACTTCCTTTGCCGACGCGGACTTTGCCGCCCGCCGGCACCCGGGGGGGCGATCGGCAAAGGATGCCCTTGCCGACCGCCTAGTCGGCAAAGGGCATCCTTTGCCGACTGCCTAGATTTGCCGACTGCCAAGGCAAAGGGAGGCGGTAAATCGTGTCTTTGCCAACTGCCCTGGCCTTGGCAGGCGGCAAAGTTCTTGGGCAGTCGGCAAAGTCCCGGTTTCCCGTAGTGGCTTCGCTCCACCGAGCCGAGATCTTCCTCTTTTTCACCGAAGGCGGATTGACTACATCATCCAAGGTTGGCTTCGCTAGCTGTTTCGAGGCCAAGAACCGCTCCTGTCTGCCGCCAGTTGGTGCGGCGCCCTTGCACGCACCACGCTGGGATATAAGCTCTCCTTTCTTCAGGAGACCGCGCAAGGCACCGAGCTCGGACGCCAGGCGCTTCTGCAGTAGCTCCTGGGCTGACATCTCGCCGGCGGAGGTCACGACGATCTTGCGGTTCATCTTGGTGAGGCAAGCGGGCAAGTCTCGTGCGGGCGCGCGCACGCGGACGCTTCTTCCGGCGTCGAAGCGAAAGCGCGGCGTGACGAGGGACGCCGCCACCGGCGAAGGGGGCGAACGGCGGCGGCAAGGGCGGCCATGATCCATCGTCGCAATGCAAGCAAACGAGCTGCGGCGCTACCTAGCCGGTGGCGAATCTTTGCCGCCGCCGCCGAAGGGATGCCGAGGAAGAGAAAGCGGTGGATGGATGGAGATGGAGATGGAGATGGAGATGGAGATGAGATCGAGAAGGATAGAGGGTACTTATGGCCCGACAATTCGAGTCGGGCTAGGATCACCGGAGAATTAGCAAAAACCGAGGCGGCTTGGAGTCGAGTCGGAGACGGAGACGAAAAACGAAGCTTCGATGGACAAGCCCGCATCCGGCGTATTATTTCTCTCCCGCCACCCGAGTCGGACTCGTTGGATCGCCGGAGGGGAATTAAGAAAATTATTAAGGCCTCGTTCGGTTGGCCCCGATTGGGAACGAGATCCTCTCCGGTTGTACGGACGAACCGGACTCTACGGTTGGCCATCTCGTGCCGTTGGTATCTCATCCAACCGTCGGTCCACGGAAGCAGCTTAACAGCCTCCAATCGGCCCACATGAGCCCATCGTGTGACTCCCTCTTCCCGGCCGCAACTACGGACTCCGTCGCCGCCGCCGGATAGCGCCGTACGAGTCTCTTCCGGAGTACGCGCGGCGCGCCCTTCCCAACAGTCGTCGATGCGACTGTTGGAGTACATCGCCGGCACGCCCCTCCGCTCACCGGCGCTCACCTTGCCCGCCCCGGCCATCTCCGTCAAGCCGTCCTCTCCAAAGAACGGTGTTCCTCTCCGGCGACGGCGTTCCTCCATGTGGCGACAGGCGTTCCTCTCCGGCGCTCCATTCTTCGCCACCGGTTCGCCATGGCTTCATGGCCGCAGCCCCCGCCGACCTATGGTCGCCATCGTGGACCGCAAAAGAGTACCGATGTGTGTGTGTGTTTGCCATCGGTCCTCGAAGGAGACCGTAAAATGTGCTTCAAGGTGTTCTGTTCGTAAATTAATTTTTCGTAGAAGGAATTAATGGCCATGTAATGTTCGAAATCCCTTCCCCAGGCAAACATGGCATATGTACTGCCGTGCCATCATCGACGCTCACTTGTATGGTTTCTTGCTTCTTTGTAGTCTCGTATGGAAGATACACCGATTCTTCATCATCTTGTTCAGCTAGATGCTTGACAAAGATTCAACATAATGTGAAAAGTGCATAAACCATGCGATGCTTCCCTAGCTAAAGTACACCGTACGCAAAGAAGAGATGATATGAACGTAGAGATTTCGGCACTTGCTAACCGATTCGAGCACTAGCACGAACAGAAAATGGAGAGCCGAGAGCACGCACCAGCAAGAGCAGCAGCCAATCGCCGCGCGACGCCCCTTCGGCCCTTCGCTCGCGCCAAAAACGTGGTCCGGCGGCAATAGTCGCGCCAAAAACATTGGGAACCGGCCGGATGACCAAAAGACGTGCAAGATGGGCTCATGTGGGCCGGGAAAATGCCTGTTTGACTAGCTTATCTCGGAGTGACGGTTGGCCGAGATATTAACGGCGGGGATAGCAACCGGAGAGTCCAGTTCGTCAAGCCATTAACCGGAGAGGATCTCGTTCCCCGGATTGTAACCAGGCCTCCGTAAGTCATCCGGATGGAGAAAATCCAGGTCCTTGTTGAAACGTGCGTCTATTATGCCTACGTTATGATTTTTCTCTCATCAATTCTTGGTGGAACCTCCTCACCCAATATAAGCACGAAATAAAGGGGTATAGACTATTTATGAACCACTTCTTAAGTTTTTGATCCCGAAAATGCACTTTAAAAGTTGGTGGCCCAATCCGACACAGAGGCACAAGTTATTGACTTGCTTCCGGTTGCTAGATTACTCCTATATGGTTTCCTTTGTTTTAAAATGCTATTTTCTAAACTTTAATGTGTGCTTGAAACCGGTTGCTAGACGACATGATGTGTGTGCATTTTGCAAGTTGTCGGGTTGATACAATGTCATCCTTGCAAGCATGTGGCGAGAACCGGATAATACCGATAATACATTATTCATATTCATAATATCTATGCAAATCGAAATAAATGTTGTAAATAAATATTACTATATAGTGCTCATATGTTCTCGAATATAAATTTTTAAATGGATGTTCTCGAATATATAATTATTAAATGGAGTACACAAAATGAATCAATATTAATCAAAGGCGTCGCGTCCAAGCGGTGTGATTTCTAGGCGCCGTCACGTCCCGACACCGAGGCGGTGTCGCGATGGGCAACATTGGAACAGATGAAAATCTCCAAATTTAGCTAAAATAATACAATAGCTGTTAGCTAGTCTCTTGGATTAGCCTACATTTTAGATGATTTTCTATTTTTATAACGACAAAAATCTCTAAATTTAACTAAAAGATACAATAATTGTTGGAGCTGCTCTTAGCGAACTGTTATTGTATTCAGCAAGGATGGCGAAGTGCTCTAGAATACAGTTTCACTTTGTACAAAAAGAATCAATAAACTTTCAGTTTTTTTACTGATTTGTACAGCAAATTAAGTAAAAGAAAAAAACTAAAAAGCCGGAAATACAAACATCTCGATCAAACATAGTCTTTGCAGTATTTTAAAAAACACACACGTACACTTTACTAGTGTAATTCACTATGTAAAAAACGGCTATCCCAGACGTGCGTTCGTGCCTTGTACAGACGGGCGACGCAACGTCTGTACTAAGCCGTCTGTGTTAGTCATCTATTACAGACGTGCTTTTGCCCGTCTGTAATAGGTAACTAACACCGACGGGTGTTCCTTACACGCGTCTGTGATAGTATTTTGAACACGCGTCTGTGATAGCGTATCCAAACCGTGCCGATAATCACCTGTATAACGTAGATTAGAGTTCCATTACTCAATATAATCCTAACAGTCTTGATAATCACCGTTTAACACGATTAGAGTTCGCTTACTCAAAGTGTGCTCAATAAACAAACAAGACACATATAATCCTTACGAGTTCAACACACACACCGTTCAACACAAAACAGTTCAATAAACGAAACTTAAGACCCAACCAAATTGGCATCCCACACACTAGCTATCTAGTTTTAAACACAACAACACAGTCTATCAATTAAGGTTTACGAAGCGCCAAATTGAAACTCCCCGAGACATCATCAAATGCATGCATATATATGGCCGGTGTCAAGCGCGGCTCATGGCATGCTCTTCCAATGGCATCTTTATTCTTCATCCATATGTTGTTTGTTGTTGCGGCGACCTTGGTCATGAAACTTGCCTTTTGGGTCGATGATATACCTCACAATGAACTTGGCAACCCTCTCGCAATTTTGGCAAATAGGATCACCGGAATCGAGGTCAAGTCAAGGTCCCGAAAAACACAAAGATGATCCAAAGATATAAAGCTCTAGTGTTACCTAATTTATCTGTATGCACCATTCTTTGCCGGCCTATGCGGATATGTGAAGCTTTGTATGCATCGGAACTTTGTTTAATACACATATGGAATGGACTATTTCCGTCCGCTTGTATGTATAATGCAGTTTTTGTTTTGTCCATTGCAAAATGTGATATTGATGAAGCCATGCATCGTGCCAAAGAAGGGAATGGAAGTCCCTACAATGAAACGTTCCTACGCCTTTTACAAGCGCTATTCTAGAAAGGTTGGTGTTCAGGGTGTCTTCTATAGTACACAGGGCTGATTAACAAAGTTACTACTTCTATAAATATGAATCTACCATCGGCAATTGTGATGGTATGTAAAAAAAGATACTGGTACACGTCTCCCCCCCCATGGCAAAGTTCCTACGACCTGTTTAGGGTGCTTCTATAGGTTCGATTCCTTCCCCCCATGCCAAATTTCTTATGGATTCCTCTACCTACCATAAGTAAAGTTCAATTCTCTTCTACCAACACGTACGTTCAGTGACTCTCCCTCTACCTATATGGATTCGATTATTTATGCACAAACCCGCCAATAGCAAACCAAAAAAGTGGTGTTGGACATTGCATTGCAACTCTACTAGTAATAAAAGTCCATAAGTTTTGAATTTTTGCAATTATCAGTGACCAAATGTCAAATTCGGTAATTTGCCATTCGCCGTTGTTGTCTTCGTGCAAGAAAACCCTTATCCGTATAGTAAACAAATTTCTTGCAGCTTGTTTTGTGCCAAAGTTGTGTATGCAAGTATGCGGAATATATCTTATGCAGCAAATAACAATGGGTTGTGCATGTAAACAAGCACTTATTTATGCTTTCTATTGAACACGACATGGTTGTGTGTGCTTTGTTCAACCAAATCATCATGCGGTTATTCAAAGAGCGTGTGGGCATTAGTTGTTTGTGCATGCATATATATATACATATAGTAGGTATTTATGTGTTTGGTCCAAAGAGCAAATAGGTCAGCCGTATATAGTGTTACCTAACTTATCTGTATATGCACCATAAATTCTTTACTGGCATATGCATATATGTGAAGCTTTGTACGCATCAAGAAATTTGTTTAATACACATATGGAATGGACTATTTCCTGTCATCTTGTATGTATAATGCAGTTTGTTTTTGCCCATTGCAAATGGTGATATTGATGAAGCCATCGTGCCAAAGAAGGGAATGCAAATTCCCCACAATGAATCGTGCCTACGCCTTTTACAAGGGCTATGCTAGAAAGATTGTTGTTCGGGTGTCTTACGTACCTGGCTGATTAACAAAGTTACTACTTCTATAAATATGAATCTACCATCGGCAATTGTGATGGTATGTAAAAAAAGATACTTGGTACACGTCTTATTAACCAATGACTACATACTACTATATAAAGTTGATGTTTAGGGTGCTTCAATGTAGGTTTGATACCTTTCCCCCGTGGCAAAGTTCCTACGACTGAGCCAAATTTCTTATGGATACAAGTACCTCTAACTACCATAAGCAAACTTCGATTCTCTTCTACAAACACGATTCGGTGACTCTCCCTCTACCTATATGGATTCACTTATTCATGCACACACTTATTCATGCACATCCCGCCAATAGCAAAAGGGCTTTTGCCATTGCATTGCAACTAAAAAAGCCCACATGTTTTGATTTTCTACAATTAATGTGTGACCAAATGTCAAATTCCGATAATTTGCCATTCGCCGCTATTGTCTTTGTGCAAGAAAACCCTTATCTCGTATAGTAAACAAATTTCTTGCAGCTTGTTTTGTGCCAATATCGCGTATGCAAGTATGCTGAATATATTTTATGCAGGAAATAACAACAGATTGTGCTTTGTTCAACCAAATCATCATGCGGTTATTCAAAGAGCGCGTGGGCATTAGTTGTTTATGCATGCATATAGTAGGTATTTATGAATTTGCTCTAGTGTTACCTAATTTATCTGTATGCACCATTCTTTGCTGGCCTATGCAGATATGTGAAGCTTTGTATGCATCAGGAACTTTGTTTAATACACATATGGAATGGACTATTTCCTGTCCGCTTGTATGTATAATGCAGTTTTTGTTTTGTCCATTGCAGCCGGCTGATATTGATGAAGCCATGCATCGTGCCAAAGAAGGGAATGGAAGTCCCTACAATGAAACGTTCCTACGCCTTTTACAAGCGCTATTCTAGAAAGGTTGGTGTTCAGGGTGTCTTCTATAGTACACGGGCTGATTAACAAAGTTACTACTTCTATAAATATGAATCTACCATCGGCAATTGTGATGGTATGTAAAAAAAGATACTTGGTACATGTCTTATTAACCAATGACTACATACTACTATATACGTTGATGTTTAGGGTGCTTCTATACACGAATATAATTATTATAGGTTCGATTCCTCCACCCCACACCCCCCCCATGGCAAAGTTCCTACGACTGTTTAGGGTGCTTCTATAGGTTCGATTCCTTCCCCCATGCCAAATTTCTTATGGATTCCTCTACCTACCATAAGTAAAGTTCAATTCTCTTCTACCAACACGTACGTTCGGTGACTCTCCCTCTACCTATATGGATTCGATTATTTATGCACAAAATTTCCCCGCCAATAGCAAACCAAAAAAGTGGTGTTGGACATTGCATTGCAACTCTACTAGTAATAAAAGTCCACAAGTTTTGAATTTTTGCAATTATCGTGACCAAATGTCAAATTCTGTAATTTGCCATTCGCCATTGTTGTCTTCGTGCAAGAAAACCCTTATCCGTATAGTAAACAAATTTCTTGCAGCTTGTTTTGTGCCAAAGTTGTGTATGCAAGTATGCGGAATATATCTTATGCAGCAAATAACAATGGGTTGTGCATGTAAACAAAGACTTATTTATGCTTTCTATTGAACACGACATGGTTGTGTGTGCTTTGTTCAACCAAATCATCATGCGGTTATTCAAAGAGCGTGTGGGCATTAGTTGTTTGTGCATGCATATATATATACATATAGTAGGTATTTATGTGTTTGGTCCAAAGAGCAAATAGGTGGCGATAGTATAGTGTTACCTAACTTATCTGTATATGCACCATAAATTCTTTACTGGCATATGCATATATGTGAAGCTTTGTACGCATCAAGAAATTTGTTTAATACACATATGGAATGGACTATTTCCTGTCATCTTGTATGTATAATGCAATTTGTTTTTGTCCATTGCAGCCGGCTGATATTGATGAAGCCATCGTGCCAAAGAAGGGAATGCAAATTCCCCACAATGAATCGTGCCTACGCCTTTTACAAGGGCTATGCTAGAATGGTTGGTGTTCAGGGTGTCTTCTATAGTACACAGGGCTGATTAACAAGTTACTACTTCTATAAGTATGAATCTACCATCGGCCAAGGATCCAAATAAGCCACAAGACAAGGAAGCCGAACCTTGGGGTTTTCAGCATTGGTGAAGTATATATTATTCAAGTACAAACAACAACTCCTAAGCAAATAAATCTGCCGTACCTGAGACTGATGTGCATCTAAATTTTCCGTCGTCAACATATGAATCATGTGGTGGGCCGCAAAGAATCCGCATCTCATGTCCAAGTTTTGCTGCAAGCACTGCGATCATATGATCAAACATGGTCAATAATATGATTAAAACACTGATTCACAACTACAAGTTAATTAAGCACTCTTAACTGGAATTTTCATGGCATGTGTCAACTTGAATTTTGTCTTCCCTTTCTTCACCTTGGACTGGTAATTTAACCAGGCCCTACACACCCAGCAATTGTTATAAACATTTGTTCGAGTCAAGAACATATTTAACAAAGAGAGAAGGTTGGAAAATACTAACTCATCTATCACGTAAATCAGGTCGCCAAGTCTGTCTTCACGCCTCTATTGGAGTCAATGTACAACACCTTGTTCCATTCGGGAACGATGACGATAGCAATCCAAAGGCCGACCGAGTTATATGCAAATATCACATATTTTTCCTTGCCCAATGCCATTAGGCGCTTTTCCGATACGCCACGCCGTAAGCTCTATCCCTTGTCGGGTGCACTTAGACATTGCATCTCGGATCAAGAAAGAGAACTGGCTTCGAATTCTTCATAGATACTTGAGCGAGGTACCTAGGAATAAAGAAGAATGTAGAAAAATCAATTTAGCCAGCAATGTACATATTTTCAAGAGTATCCCCACCTAAAAATGGAAGTCTAAAAGAGAAGAAATTGCACATACAGCGTTATTACGCGAAGAGTTGCCATATCCAATGCATCTTGTGTGAGGAGGTCATACACGTCTGAATATCCCATGACAACAATATCAATCTCACGGAAGAAATATTCAGGAGGCACCCTACAAGATATACCAGTGTTTTCATTCACTGCAACTGCATCCATGTAGTAGTTATGAAGAGCTAGACAACCAGGTCCGAGCTTCTCAAGTTGTTCATCTTCAAGCATTCGCGCCCATAATTGAATTTTGGGTTGCCATTTATCCATAGATCGGACATTTGATAGGGTCCGCCTCCTCCTTTTGCCGCCGCTTGAGACCCGACGCTTGCCTTGTTTGGTCTTACCGTTGGGGGTCCCGCCTTCTCGCTGTCGCCGCTTGACACCAACCGGCTCGCCTCGTTTGGTGTTACTCTTGGGGGCGTCCGCCTGCTGCTGCTGCTTCTTGAAACCCACCTCCTGCTGCTGCTGCTGCTGCTTGAAACCCGCCTGCTGGCCTTGTTTATGTGTGGACATACTAGTTTGTTTCTTGCCTGTCTGCTCCTTTTAAGATTCAGCTGGACCACGTGTACACTCCACTTTCTCATCTTGTAAGGATGCAAAAAGACTGCGTACAAGATCACTCCACTTGGTTTGGACTGAAGATGCTGATGATCTTTTACTACTGTTATTTTGTTTCTTGCCTTCTGCATGCCCCTCATCAGCATGATTTCCTACTATAAGGGGACTATTCAGTTGCACTTGCTCATCATATAGTGAAGCTGAAACACTGCTAGCAAGGTTCTTCGATTGATTTTGGCCGACCTACCCCTTTTACGTACCTCCTCTTCGGATATCACAATTTCGGACTTCCTCCACTGGACACTACGAACAAAGCCTCCCCAAGAGTGGTTATGTCATCACTTGGGGAGGGTTCAACTCAAAGCTTTCATATCGCTCGCTTACATGATCTACTTGTACAACAAAGAAATCCATCCCGTACAGAACTGAATTTAACTCGCTTTGTTGTGGGAATACTTCACCGCTTGCTACATCCACTCGATAACCTCGAGGGTAGCTTACAAGTGTACAATATGTAGGAACTGTGAGAAGGTCCACAGATTTGGATATGCATCATCTCCGTCCAACCGTACATTGTTGCGTATCGCATTCGAGGGTGAGGCACGGGCTGCCGTGCTTAGCACTTAAAGAGGGAAGGATTTGGGAGGGCCGGACCACTCCACTTTGACATAGCGCGCCGATGACATCTTTAAATAAGTCATTACGAAGTTTATCCAAATCCGCATCATCTAAACGCTTCCTCTTTCTATACATCTCGAGCAATTCGGCCAATATTTCCAACCACAATAACTAGACACACCACGCATGCGCCCCGTCCGTTCCGGGGCCCAACACCCGGGTGAGCACATCTTTATCCCCGATCCAAGTGTCTCAGAGCCCCGAAGAATCAATTTCAGCTTGTTTCTCTACAATTTGCTCGTAGACCCTTTTAGCGACTCGACACCCATTCAATCTTAGCGTAACCTTCGAAATAGACAACCTACCATGTCCACGCAGATAATCCCTACAGCGACCGCGGGATATTTGAGCCAAGGATTCTTGATGCCATCGCGGGCTAATTTCCTATCCTCTTTCTCCCACTTTACAACTGCCCCATCATACCCCGCTGTCCCCAGGCAGTGGTTATGCTTGAGCTTCTCCCGAATCTCCTTGAATTTCGCACTTGTTTCCTTTGCTTCTTCACTATCTTTCAATCTCACAAATTCCTCCCAAACTTCAGGCGGAATGTTTGGGTACTTCTCCCTGGGATTCAAACCTTTCCTGACAAAGTTACATACTAGTTCACTTTTGTAGGTTCTATAACTATGGTATATCATCCGAATCAACCGAAGTATCCCTGCATCCCTCACTGATGATTCAAATTGCAATGAAGGCAAGACATAGTCCTTAATTATCCCTTTCCAAATCGTTTACATCTAGATTGTTTAATGAAGGTAAGAGCAAGGACAATCTTTCTCTAACAATCAGACTAGCAAGCTTCCTCATTCTTCTTGTGGCCTTTTCATCAGTGGGCAGCCCATTCTCCTTGAGCTCCTTTACAACTATCAGATCCTCTGGCCACTTTGCGACTTTCCTCTTTCTCCGGCGGTGACCTGGTGGTACAGCCTGCACCTCTATCTCTTGCACCTCTTCAGTATTTGAATCATCATCACTCTCTCCCACATCTAATGCATTCGATTTACTTCTTTGTTGGCGATGATGATTCACACTTTGACACTTTCCCCTTTCTCCGGCCATTCAATCCCGCATCCGATGCATTGTGATTAACTTCTTTGTTGGCGATGATGATGGCAGCTTTGAGGCTTTCCTCTTTCTCCGGCCATTCACTCCCGCATCTCGATGCATTGTGATTAACTTCTTTGTTGGCAGATGATGATGGCAGCTTTGAGACTTCCCTCTTTCTCCGGCCATTCACTCCCGCATCTGATGCATTGTGATTAACTTCTTTGTTGGCAGATGATGATGGCAGCTTTGAGACTTCCCTCTTTCTCCGGCCGCGACCTGCTGCTACAGATACCTGCACCTCTCTCTTTTGCACTAGCACCTCTTCAGGAACTGCATTATCATCACCCTCTCCCGCATCTGATGCATTGTGATTAGCTTCTTCGTCGGTGGATGATAATCCAAAGTCGTAATCATAAGACGCCTACAAAACAAGTTTTAGTAAGGTTGTTAGCTAGGGAACATGATACAAAGCAATGCCATGTAACAAAGTATGTAGCTATTCACATATATCACAAATCTAAAGCTTACCATTCAAAAAGGGATCGGTGTGTAGGCCGCCGCCGCCAAAAACACAACAACCAAATAACCTTTGTTCGTTGATGTAGATTCCTGCAAATAGCAAGCAAAACGAGTAACTAAGTTGTAGAAACAAAGGGTACTACTTGGTAAAACAATATAACTTATCCAAATTTGTGTCCACAGACAGTGCATACAAACTAGAACATAATTTGTCCTAGGCTAACCAATAGAAGCGAGATATGCTACACAACATAACAAAAAATGTATATGGTCTCGCTTAAAGTTAATACTTAGTAGCTCATCCGTTGCCACACCGTAATTAATTCAAATTGATTTGCCGCTACATAAGATGCGTGTTGACGGTCGTTAAGTGCCAATTTTTACCGTCAACTAAACATGAGAAAGGACTAAAATATGTTCACCAACTAGATATAGGGGTTACACTAATAGAATTCCACGAGTTTTGGTGAATGTCTCGTTTCACAGGGTGTCACTGAAAATACCCAAGGAAGGCCCACATGTCGGGTTTACATAGAGATAATCGGGAACCGGTGAAAATTCTGTAACTGGAAGGTTCGAGAAGGCTCGGACCAAAACGGGAGCCCGAACGGGCTAGGTGGGAGTCGGCCGACTCCCCTTGAGTCGGCCGACCGCGATCGCCAATCGGGACCGCCTCGCGGATCCCCGTTCCACCGCCTTTGAGGATGAATAATAATCGTCCGTTTAGGTCGGTTTGATCCGAGGGCCGCGGTGCATCCTAGGGGGCTATATAAGCGGGGGCCCCCGGCCCCCGGGAGGAGGCATCCCTAAAACCCTAATTCATTATCTCCCGCGGAATCGAGTTGTAGAGGCGTCCCTTGAATGGATGACTTCTCTTCTCTAGAGAATTAGAGCTAGACATTCCAATGTAGTAGATTAGATCTAGATAAGAGTTAGGAGAGCGGAGCTGCGCTCGGTTCGAGAAGTCTTCGAGATTTGGTATGTCTTTGTATCTACTCTTTGTAAGACTTATGCTTTAATATATTTATCTTCTCTATTTACTTTTATGCCTATCTTGTGATTGTTAGTATAGTTGTTATGCCTTAGTATGGGATCTTCGCTCGCATCGAGTGCTCTAGTTATCTATAGTAATTAGAGTAGTAATTGATAGTGTAGACATGGTGTCTAGACTAGAGGTTACTCGAGATTGCACCCAATCCCATGGATTGTTGTGGTAGCCCTAGGATCGTGACAGTCCTGACGGTCGTCGTATTCCACCTCGTTCGGGTTGGTGTTTGTAGGACCGTAGTCGGAGCTTCCTAGCCCCCTTCTCATCCATGTCCGTGGCTAGTGTTCTGATGTCCCGAAGTGCTATTGTATGATTGCTATATCTATCCATCCCCTGTTATTATAGAACCAAAGTAATAGAGAAGTATATAGGAACCTTGATCTCTCCCGTTGTCCTCTCACTCTAGCTAGCTACTCATTTATCATAGAATTCTCATGTGTGCTTTATTATTTATATTACCTTACATATATATATCATTTACCCCCGCTTTAGTCTAGTTGGTTTACTAAGTTAGTAGATACATGATGGTGAGTTATCGATTCTTTAACCCTTGCTTCCCCGTGGTAAAATATAAATAACGATACCCGGATACTCCCGGTAAAATGCTACAATGGTAAGTTCGTCAGCGCTTGCGGAATCCTTCATATTTTAGTTGCACTTAATTTATACCAACAATGCGACATAATCAAGTATGATAACATCGCACTATGTACAAGCTTACGAGAGGGGGAGGGGGGTATGAAACTTTGTGTACACTGTTACCAAAACTTGAAGACTGTTCAACAAATACTATTATGAGGCAAAAAGTTTCATTTCATTCAAGAATGAACATTCCTTCAATCGCATGTCAACCATGAAATGGAATGAGCCGATGACCAACCTATGAAACAACAAATTTGAAACTAAGCATTCGAAGTTGTTTCATCCATCAACACAAAACACTCTAGAGATGCATTCAAAGAGACGAAAACAAAACTAAACAATAAAGCGTACTCAAACAATGCACAGAAAATAAGGAACTTACATGACCAAAACAACAGAAGAATGCACCATACAAAACTAAAAACAGATCCAAAGATGCGGACTGTTAATTGATTAAAAGAACATGGGAGTAACAGAAGCATATGGATAAGAGGCACAGATCAGAAAGTGAATCATGCTGTCAAAATTCAATTCTTTTTCCCAAACTGAGTAATTATCTATGAATATGAAAGATTAACTAATGGTGTTTAGTAAACTCCTCTTCATTATCTTTCATAACAAATGTGTTTATCAACGATTTCTCACATTAACAACTCGACATTGGTACTAGAGTTCAATATTTGAGGAATGTTTTCTCCTTATCTATGTTCCTTTAATAAGTATCTAGTATTAAGATGAATAGAAAAATTTCAACGCCGCCTTTATCAGATAGATGGGGAAGAAAGCATGTTCTCTTTGTGAAATAGAAATGTGTTAAAGCGTATGAGCACAAACAATCTAACTCTATTTATTTAATCATTTTGGTTTCTAAATTGCATTTATAATCTTTAATGTTCAGCCACTTGAATTAATTTCCTGGGCAGGGCACAAATATTTTCTCCAATGCATAACTATCCTTTCATCCATGTACATTTAATCATTTGTTTTCCCTCCTTCCGGAGCTGCTGCATATTATGGATCTCAAGATTCATTAAAGGTTAAACAAGACATTTGCAGATTCATTAAAGGTTAAACAAGACATTTGTAGTCACGGGGCCTCAATTTTTATGACAATATCTCGTGAGATATGCTTAGTTTCGTAAAATATTGTTCACACCATATACATTATATCAAACACCGAAACTACACTACGCTATACACTATCTCTAAAGACAACACACACAACTAAAAGAATCAAAACTCACTTAAAAACAAAAGATATATTTAAAAACGAAAGAAGTCGGGTACCCGGTGTTGACCTTGAGTTAGTGGCGGCTCCAAAGGCGTTGTTTCCTAGCAGCAAGAACCCGAATAGCGGCCAGCTAGGAGCAATGGCGGAGTCCCAGCGGCGACGAGGACGAGGCCGGAGGGGCGGAGGGCGCAGGAGGGGACGCCGGGCCTCCAACGGCAGGTCGCCTCCTCGCCAGATCTGACCACCTCGTCGGGCGCCGTCGGAGGCTGGAGGATAGATGGCGGCGGAGACGGAGGTTGGCGTTTGGTGGCGCGCGGATGCAGCCGACGCGTATGTGCAACGTAGATGCGGATGCGGAGGCGCCCTAACGCCGCCGGCGTGGGGAATGGACGCCGAGCGGATGCGGGACTAGAATGCGCTACCTTTTTTTTTTGAGCGCATTAGAATGCGCTACCTGAAGCATCTACATTCGGCCCTTGGGCTGGGCCGTACGTGTCTTTTTTTTTACAACAGGCCGTACGTGTCTTGGAGTCCGGCCGGCCACACGCATGCCACTCCTGGCGCCAAAGCAAGCGCGGGAAAAAGAAGCGGGAGCTTAAAAAAAAGGAGAAGAAGAAGAAGCGGGAGCTGGCACCGCAGGGGAAAGCGGGATGAGCTGGAAGCGTGGGACCCACGTATAATCTATAATTAGCAACTAACTAAAAGTTATAACTAACAAATAAAAAATCAAATTAAATTATAATTGCATCATTAAATTCATTACAATAAATCTTCAAAACAAGATCACGCACGCCAAATTCAACCCTACACATAAATAGTGTCTGGAGTGAATTTCTACAAATACCATTAGTTAATTAAGAAATTAGTATTTCAGTTGACCCCTTTTCATCGGGCACTTGGAATAAAGCAAGTAATTCCTCGAAGTGTTTTCCACCAAGTCTCTTCCCACACCGGACCGTGTAGTATAGCTCCATTGGTGAGCTCTCTAGTGTGTAAGCCACTGGTTACGGTTTGACTTACGTGTCTTTGCCACCGGGAATATAGTTGGTGCTACTTCTTCTCAATTGCCTCACACGTGTCACAATAGTGAGAATGACGTGCTCATCGTGTTCAAAACCATCGAAGACTTCGGATACCCATATGTTAGACGTGCAATTAAGCCTCTATGTATATGTGTTAGTCTGTTAGATATAGGGTGGCGTGTGTTAGTGCATGAGTTCAGATACTACAACTTGTATCGAAACAAATTGAGTCTCAAAAAAATATCTTCCCCGTGAATGGAGAAAAGGCCACGACCACACCCCTACCCCTACCCCGGGCCGGCCGCCACCCACACCGATCCCGTTAGCCTCGCAGCGGAGGAAGGAGGCGGAGGACGAATCTCACCGAGGTCGCATGCGCACGCCAAAGAAGATGGGAGTGATATGGGAGGATGGAGAGAAGGCCGGGTGTAACCATACCTCGTCTGGAGCAGCCTGCGCCAAGCCCCCTTTCTTCTTAGTGTCGTTATCTACGTGCTATCGCAGCGGGTTTGCATACCGTGATGCCAATGGACCTCGACTACGACCCACCAAAATTTGATGTTGCAAGCTAAAATATGCTTCAAACTGATCTCATTGCGTGATGGGTACCAAGGACGGAGGTACTACAGATGCATTAATGAGTGGGTGAGTTTTTCTATAGTTGCTTTCAGGTAATTGAACTGATGAAATTGACGCGATGGTGAGCTGGTGACATGTATTTGACCTATTTCTGAACTGATTTTATCGACTTGTCGAGATTGTAAGTATTCTAAACGTAGAGTTTAATAATTTAAAAATTCAAGCCAACTCCATACAAAGTATTTTGTGGGCTTGAAACATGAGTTTTGCACCATTTATCCATAGTATGATGGGTCTTGGGTTAGGATAGATATAAATGCTTCAAAACTCAACTATGTAGTGAAAACCCCTTGCATATGTGCATAAAAATTTTAGGTTCAATTTATTCACATATGCATAATTTTGAAATTTTTGGCAAAGTTTTCCCTACATAGTGGTATCTGAGGTGTACAAGACAAATATAATATACGCTTTGTCATCATCAACAATATATCCATCCTATTAGAATACTAAAAACCGCTAGAACATGTATCTCGTAGAAATATTAGAGCATACCGTATATCAAATATAAGACAAATGCTCATCACATCAAACAACATACTAGTAGTTCTAGCAACAACATAGTTCTAGCAATTTCCACACAACAAGATACTTAGTGAATGATAAAAGACTATGTCCATGCAACATGCAACATACATAGGCAAAGTGTCCAATACAAGTGCAATAATACACATAAATGTCCATAAGCCAAAGTCCATCGAAATTCAATTTGTCAAACCACCGTAAAGCAAGACACTTGTGATTTTCAATTCTCGCTTTTGTCAATCTTTCTCCCCTTTGTCATCACATTGACCGAAAAGGATGCTCTAGTCATCATTGGCGTAAGGAGCAAAGGCGGAGGAGGAGGCGGTGGAGGTGGATAGTAACCCGGTTGAGGGGAGCCATATGGTGGAGGGTAACCATGCGGAGGCCCCTATAGAGCATATGGAAATGGAATCTGAGGCATATGAGGTGGTGGCACGGGTCTAGGATAGACACCATAGAAGGGATCAGTGAACTGACTAAAACCTTGCTCGTATGTTGCTTGCCTTTGTGATACTTGCTCGACATGGGTGGATAGGTGACTAAGCGGAGCCGATGGAATCTATCTCATTTTGCATTCTCTCGCTGCCCCCGATGCATAGTTTGAAAGTTGGTCATAAATGGATCATGGATACTTGATCGAATATATTCACTAAACCGCTGAAAACCAAGTGCCGGCAAAGGCGGGGTGCGTCGCTAGCCTTCTTCGACCGCAGAGGTGATTGTGTCCGCATTGCGCCCCTCGAGCATCCTTTTTTGACTGCAAATTCCATTTTTTCTGTTTTGAGCAATTTTAGAACCCCCATCTCGCCCGTGTGCGTGTTTCAATTTTTTGTGAGAGGCCAAGTAACTTTTTTATAAGCACACTTGTATAAATTGCTTAGATTTTGTTGCCTGGTATTTTGCAATCTGAGTGGTAATTATTGAGTAGTTTTGAGTAAGCATTTTTTTTTAATTTTGTGCATGCTACTGAAATGATATTTAGGTGATGCTGATAAAATAATTGAAGAAACCATGAGAAAAATGCTTGTGGAAACCTCTTTTTGTGTTGTGTTAAATGCTCAACTTGGTGTGGGAGTCCAATTAAGTTTCGACCAATAGAAGCTATAGGGTTTTCTAGTTATAAGCTAGTATGCATACATTGTTTTTGCTGCCGAGAATGGCTGCATACATTGTGTACTTGATTACAGCAACGTGCATTAATTGTTCTACCGTAGAAGTCTCCCAACTTTTCATTTAATTGATTTTTGGTTTGAACGCTTGTCCCCTTTTTTTTCACGCTCCACGCAGTTACAGTGCCGGGAATGCACCAACAACGGTCATTTTGGAAATGTTTACCAACGGGATCGCCCCCGGACGAAAAGGATTGTCAAGCGTGGGAAACAACCAAGACCCGTGAATCTCGATGACTCGATTTCATGACCCCTCGTAAACGCATCGCGCCGAGCCCGCCCGACGCATTACACGTTCCTCGCCCGTGGCGGCAGGAACAAAGAACGGGTACCGATGGTGTACCTAATCCTAAGCGTACGGTCACATTCACGGTTTGCCCCCCCCCCCCCCACACACACACATGCTATTTCACAGTTTGCTCCACTCTCATTTTCCCATGTAATTTGTAATCTGATGAAACTGTGCCCCGTGTGTGTGCAGGAGGACGTGGTGCCAAAGGATAGGAAGCACAAGGCAAACGCCGCGGTAGGTTCACTTTTGGGATGACTCTTTTTTTTTCATGCAGCTATTTTCCAAGATGTAAGAATTATTCACCTACCGGCCACAATCATTTTTCTTTGACACTTTTTTGGTTTGCATTTTTGTGTTTTTTTTTGTTTCTATATCTTTTCAGTCTCAATCAGACGCTGGTGGACCATCATTGAAGTCATGAAGAACCCATGATGAAGCTGGATGCAAACCCAGTACCGGTGTAAGTATACAACGCCCTTGTCGATGCCACTATTCCATGAGTTCAAAATGTGGTGTATGCACGTTAACTAGCCTCTGTATGCATTGTTTTATGCACTGTTCCAGAAATAGTATTTTTTAAATTATCCACACTTCTTTTATATGCACTGTTTTGTACACCCTGCATGCATTATTAACACAATTTTTCTGCCACGTCCAAAGGTACTATTTTTCGTAAAAAATGCATATGATCCCGAATAAAAACAAGATATCGTTTTTCGGTTTTCAAGTGTATTAGCTTTTTTTGTATGCGCCGCTATATAGTTTTATTTTTAAGGTTTCCATTCATACAATAGTATCACCCCCCACCCCCCACCCCCACCCCCGGTGACACACATGGTTAAACCTTTTTTATTGTGTGCAGCCTATCCAAGGGTCATTCACTTGTTCTCCGAAAACATTGAAAGAATTGTCAATATGCTAACACCCGAGCAAAAGCATGAATTTATTCACAATACTCGGGTTTCAAAGCCTCTTGGATATCCAGCTCACAAGAGATGTGTTCCCACCGGCCTTTCTCTCTTGGATATATACCAACACGGACCCAGAGACGATGATCTTCAAGATTGGACCTGGGAAGGAGATCCCATTATCAGAGCATGTTGTGCAGAAGGTGATAAAACTCGCTTGCCGTGGGGATGGCCAACTAAGGGATAGGAAGTGGGCGGAAAAAGTTTTAGAAGCCAAGAACTTGCATGATTCCCTTGGTATACCAGATGCTCCACAAATAGATGTCAACAAGTGTATGGAACATATAAAATCCAAAGGAACTGACGAGCTAACTAAGAGGTGCTTCTTTTTGTTGCTTTTCAACCGGTTCCTGTTTGTGTCAGGTACGAATCACCCCCCCTCTGGCACAACAAGTTTTTCATACATTGTTGATGCACATCTGCATACATAGTCTGATCAATTTTCGTATACATGTGCATGCACATCCGCAACTACGTGTATTCTTTTTTATGCAATGAAATAGCATGTTCAGATACACTGTTTATGCCTATCTGTATACATTGCCAAAAAAAACAGATCTGATCCCTTGTTACACATTGATTTCACATCATTTAGTTGTGCCATTCTCAACAGGTAGCTATCACATTGCCAACCATGACATAGAGCGTACAAGAAACCTGACGTCACTAAATGATATCAACTGGTGCCATGAAATATACATTGATCTCCGGAAGGCAATTCAACAGTTCCATCTGAAGATCCGCACCAAGCAACGAGCATACACCATAGGCAGGTGTAGCATAATACCGGCGGTAAAATCCTTAAACCTTTTGTTGAGCAAAAATCATGTTATTGTTTCATAGACGGGGCCTGCATGCAATTTTTGCTAGATATTTTATGCATTTTGATCACAGACAGTTTTCTTACACAGCACCATGTAGCCTGTGAGCAGTGCTCAATACAAATTCTATCAGGGGTGAAATTATGTTTGTCATTTATACATGTCATGCTCAGTTTGTCACGTGGACACTAATTGTGGTACAATCTCTTAATGTTATGCAGTTATACTACCTAGACTGGCTCAACCATAGGCTGTCACCTGTGGACAGGTTTGTGACACAGCGAATAAGTTTGTTTACAGATCACATGGTCCATGAGATGATTGAAGATGACATTATCAGGGAAGGGCACAGTATTAAAGGCTATGGAGCATTGGATGTACGTGGCCACACCCCACTTGTCTTTAATATTATGTTGTGCTTCGTTCGTCTGGTTTTGGCTCTCGCCCGGCTTTGTTCTTTTTCATACGCTTATGGTTGAGCCCCCTTTTTTTGCGCTTTAAGCTGCCTCACACATGTGCTACGGCATGGCCGGCAATGTTGGAGGTGCATATATTCCTAGCCTCTCTAATAAGCCGGCAGGAAGCTATCGAGTTAAGGGCGGGTAGGACACGCCGCGAATTTGAGGCTGCAGTGGCAACATATGACCAGGAAATCCAAAATGAGTTGCACCGCATCAACAACTCCTTCAAAACAATCGCAGAGAAACAGAAGTTATGCGCAATTGGTTTGAAGCCATGATTGATGAGTTGAATGGCCGCAATGGTGGAGAAAATGATGATGATTCCCCGATGACTCGATGGGGATGAAGATGAGAACAATGAAGGTGATCTTTTTGTCCCCGTCACTTGTGCATCTTTCAATCCATACATTTGTGTTAACCCAATGGAAATTTTCTGCATTTATGTGATGAGTTGTATGCGTACATATTGAAACTTGTATGCACCTTTGAAGGTTTTTAGTCGGCCTGCATTCTTTTGCCGTCTCTTTACGAGGTCTTATACAATCATGTAATAACTCGCACTCCCTCCGTCTCGGATTTAATTGGACGTTTGGCGTTCAAAATTTTTCTCACAAATAACCGGTCACCATGCATCCGAAGCTCTCGACGCATGCACAGGTCGACAAAAGGAACAGAACACCAATGCTTCTTGTCCACTCATTCGTCGATTTGTAAATAAAAAAAGAGCACCAACGCTTCCGGTCCACTCGTTTTGGACTCTCGATGGTTCTCGGCATCTCACGGAGCAGCGGAAAGCGGCGGCGGAAAAACGAGAGGCACGAACGAGCGACGAGAAGGGCATTTTCATCATTTCCCATACACCTTGGTTTGCGTGCATGAACCGAAACGTCCAAATAAATGCGAGACGGAGGGAGTAACTAATTTGATCACATCTAGATGATAACCAGTGTCAAAACGAACACAACCAAAATCCAGACTCGCCGGATTCAACTGATGATACCCATGGAGAACATGGCGAGGACCAACAGGAGCACACACAAGGTGATATTTTTGCCTCTCGCGGTATTAATGCATCTGTTTCATCCGGGCTACATACTGTGCATTACAATGATTCCAACTCACTATACCTCATTTGATTACATTGCGGACGATATTTCTCATGGTCCCCAACCCAACCCAAACCCGGACAAGCACCATTCGGCGAGATGAGGCACATCGAGAACCTGATACGGGCCATGATGACAACAACCCGGGTTATACAGTTTTTGGACCCCATTCGATTTTTATGCATCAAATGTGCAGGATTTTATGCACAATAATACTCAATATGATGCATGATTTTGATAGATTTCCTATTTTTTCAATGGTCTAGGGCTCTCCCGATAATAAGGCTCATATCCACTCATGCAATTCACTACAATAATATTTAGCTACCTTAACCTTGCAGATCTTAATGTCTGAACACCAAAGACGCCCAAACCCAAAGCACGCACAATCGACGGGAGAGGTACATGAAGAATAGGCCACTGGGACTTCAAAAGATCCAGCCGACATTACTAGCCAACAAAAAGAAGCTACCAATAATGGTAAAAATAGTTGCATCTTTCTCTTTATTTTTGCTGATTTTATGCGTTGTAGTAGATGTATTCGTGCATTAGTAAAATGGTTCTTTCATGTTATTTCCACATACTCGCTTGATCGTCCACAAGACGTCAAATTATCGTGGGTCACATTTGCACGAAGATTATTTGTCCCGAAATTATTTTATATGCATTTTATAGCGAATTTTTTGAGTTACTTTTCGTTCCATGCAGGTTCCCATGGAGCATCAATGGGTGAAGAGGATGGACAGGAGACTTTCATGTCCACCTATAATTCCGAGTTGGAAGGTACTTATGCAAGCGGTGGTAATTTATTGCAAAAACCCATCCCTTTGTTATGTTTGCAAAATAGCTTGTACACTGGTTTATTATTCACACACCACCATACTTTTTGTTCTGATACATACTTCTCTGACGATGGATAGGTTTCCATAAGGGGGATGATGAACAAGGAGAACTATATAGTGATTCAAATGCAAGCAAAGATGTCGACGACAATGATGATACGGGTAAATAGCCCTATATGCATGTTGTTGTGCTTGGGGCTTAACACGCATTGATTCCAATGTTTTATATTCATCTCTGGGTTAGAACTGTATGCATCTTGTGTACTGTCTTACATGCTTTTTTTTTTTGCACAGGGTTATATGCGTTCAATGTTGTCCATGCATACTGTCATGTGTTACATGCATCTTCTGCTCATGTTTATTCCCCTTCCCCTTCACCATGTTTTTTTGTTTTTTACAGGCTTACAACAAAGCAGGGGACCTGTATGCGACAACTCTTTTGTTTGCACCATGGGATCTACCGCTGGAGAAGGGACCCAAAGTAATGGTATGTTCAAACCTAAATGCTCGTTTCTAGAATCAAGGAAGTTACATGCTATTCATGCACATAGTGTTAGTACAAAGAGAGGTATGGATTCATTTTGCGCGTGCTAAACGAAGTACCGAACAAGAAACATGGTTTTTTGCCGGATGTGCACATGGATCCGAAAATCCCGTGCCAACACCATCACGAAGGATCTAAATGAAAACGAGAGACAAGCGTCTACTAACCAAGGTAAATTATCCACCGTCCATGTAACGTAAACGGGCGATATTAGTATTTATGCATCATATGACCTGATTTTATGCCATCTCGAAAAGATCTTTCTTTAATTCGTAATCATTTTTATTTTTTATGCATTATTTATCCAGGAGACAACCAAATTGATGAGCATATTAACAAAATAATTGAATCTCGAGGAAGAAAGGATACTACACAATGCAAGCCCTCCGCATCAACCACCCTCTACACCGAACAAAGAAGCTTATGAGTCACGTAAGGACGGAGACAAATGACAAGCTTGGCTTCTCCTTTTTCCAAATGCTATTAGACCCTTATTACTAGATTGCTCCCATCCTTTTTTTTATATGATTTGCAATTTGTAAGGTACTCGCTAGGCCGAACCGGTTGCTTGCCGACCGGTTCGTTAGAATTGTAAGGTCCTGGATACGTTTTGGCTTGCACATTCCTGCTTAGTGTAAGGAAGCGACCCTTTACTTATGCATCTCACGATCTGCGGTGATACACATTTTTAGTCTAGTTCGATTTTATGCATCAACGTACCAGATTTTATGCATAAACAAATGTAATATTATTCTTGTGTGGCCGATTTTGTTTCATTTTTGGATTTGCATAGTTTTTTCCTTGTCAATAAGGTTCTTATATCTACACATCTAATTCACTATATTTCGTTGCTTTTGCATTGCGGTTTCTAACCCTCATGGTCTCCAACCGAGCCCAAATCCGCATGACCCCATTCAACGGATAAGGCCGGTGGAGGACGTGGCCCTTGTGATTTGAACGACACCGACATTGATAAGGTCCAACGAAAGGAGGCCATCAATACTGGTACTTGTTTTTATGTATACTCTTTTCATTGAATCGATTGGCTTTTCATTTCATACATGGTACACCTTTTTTGTTGGCAAATACTCAACTATTTTTATTATTGATATTTGTACTATTTTATATGCATATAGAATGCCGACTTTTGTGCATGCGAGTTACATTGCGCAATTGGTTGAAAGTGGTTTTTCAAATTCCATCTTGATCCTATTGAGCCGTCTTACATTGCGGCACCGCAATCCCCGTCAACCCTCATCAAGCGCCATTCCAAGGCGGGAATTGACCCCGAGGACCATGGAGAAGGGACACAAGATGACCCCGGTATAGTGGCACTAAATCATTTATGGCTCCTTTGTCTATCACTTTATCTACCAACCAATGCTCCCCATATTTCGGTGATTTTTGCTGGATGCTTTGTATTATTAAACTTCTTGTTATCGTTGTGTACTTAGTTTTAACATTTGCACACATCACTAGATCAAAACCAGGGACAACACACAGAGGGATTAACTGTTGGATACATGGGTCTGCGTGAAGGGGATTCTGGCACTAATAATGGTACATATTTTTTTTTGAATATGGTACATTTTTTGTTTGGCACTCCATTGCATGCACACTACGGTCGATGTATGCAACATGCATGCGGATGTTCACGCGTTTTGTGAGACACGCATTAACTTTGTGTCCATGATTTTATACACAATGCCCGCGGCGAGGATCAATGGATACGGGCGAGGAAGACGAGGAGACTTACACCGGTATTTTACACAGCTTTTTCTTTCGGTTTTGAATGCAGCTTGTACGGACGTCTAGATGCGCCTATGTATATAAGACTTGGATTTACATTTTCTGATTTTTTTCTTTTCATGCTTGCTACAACTAGGGCAAAGTATTAGCAAGGGTGACTCTAGTCGGAAAAGGTGATACACAGTCAAGGTGAACGAAAATACACAAAAACAGGAGGATTGCCGAGAGTCAAGACTCGGGCTCTCGGCGTAGGGTTTGCCGAGAGTTTCTAGTCACTCGGCAACGAGTATCGCCGTCACGGTGGGAGGGACGGTATCGCCGTCACGGTGGGAGGGACGGCGGCACCTCTTTTTGCCGAGGGTTAGGCGTCGCTCTCGGCAAAAAACGTAATATTTTTTTATTTCTTATTTGTTTGCCGAGGGTTAGCCAGCTCTCGGCAACCGTACATTATGTTTTTTTATTTCATATTTGTGTGCCGAGGGTTACTGGTCAGCTCTCGGCAAAAAAAACCGTTATATTTTTTTTATTTCTTCCTTGCGCCGGACGCGTCCGGGGTGCGTCCGAAGGACCGCCGGACGCCGACCAGAAACCCCAGAAAATCGACTGCACGGGTCAATTTCGCCAGACGCGCTGCAGACTCGGTCGCCGGACGCGGTTCTTCATAAGGCGCCGGACGCGGTTCTTCATAAGGCGCCGGACGCGTCTGCCGGGTCTTGAAGGTGCGTCCGGCGCATATATATAGCAATGCAGATTACAACCGATTCACATCAACAAGCACCATATAACCACAAGCACATCACATTATTCAACATATATAGATCACATAGTTCACATCACATTATTCAACGGCCATCACATAGTTCACAAGAAGTACATCATGAAAGAAAAGGTCCAAGTGTAGCACCATCATAAACTAACCACAACGTCGTACATGCCAAACTAATCACCGCGTCGATTTGAGCTCGAAGGCCCCGGTGTGCCGACCGCCATTGGCGCTGCACAAAACAAAGAAGATGTGTTACACAAGGTAAATAGATAACCAACAAGTACTAGTAGCAATATATGTGTTGTGTATGTGCTTTGCTGCCCATATTCTCAATTTGATTGCTGAGAGGTTATAAGGATTTCAATTGCAAAAATCGTGATAGTGTTGCCTCTTGTACAATCACACCAAAAGGGTTTGCTGAAATTTGAAGAGATTGCTAAGCATGTCTAGGTTAAAACCAAACATAAATTGCTACTTGATTGTAAAACTAGGTGGAATTCTACCTACAAGGTACTTAGTATTGCTATATGCCTCAAGCGAAGGAGTTGTTGATTCTATGTTATCATCCTCTTCCACTTGATATTCCTTCATCAAGTCATATAGAGAGCTTTTCACCTCACTAACTTTCGGCAAACACTCCAAATATAACTGACAACTAAAGGAAAGGAACCCAACAAAGAAATCAGTCTTGAACCTAGGATCAAGAATTGTTGCAAAGCTCATTTGTCCTTGAATCTCATTCCAATACTTGTCAAAATTTGCTATCATTTCATATGACATTTGCTCTATAATAGGATTGGAAGGAATTTCAAATCAACAGCCCTTGAAGGCAATCCTATGATAGAGCAAATGTCATCTCAAATGATAGCAAAATTTAATAAGTATTGGAAGGAGATTCAAGGGCCAATGGGCTTGGCAACAATTCTTGATCCTAGTTCAAGACTGATTTCTTGGTTGGGTTCCTTGAGACCCTTACTTGTCGGTCACATTTGGAGTGTTTAGAGAAAGTTAGTGAGGAGAAAACATTTCTATATATGACTTGATGAAGGCATATGAAGTGGAAGAGGATGATAACATAGAATCAACAACTCCTATATACAATCACCCATTGCCGCCAGAACCATCACCACAACCACTAGGTTCATTTCATGAGGTCTTACTAGGTTTCACATTTAGAGAAACTACAACATTCATCATACTCACCGTAGTAGCGTCGCGAGGTGGAGGTAGAGACGGCCGCCGACCGAGCAGAATGGTGGGACCTCTCGCCCTCGGACCGATGGTTCTTGAACCAGGAGAGCACCTGTGCAAGCTGCTGTCGGTCTACCTCCGCCTTTGCCTCCGAAGCCAGCCACTTATCCCGATCCGCCTCCAAAGCCGCCAGCCTCTGCCGCTCGGCCTCCCGCTCGGCCTTCTCGGCCTCCCGCTCGGCCTTCTCGGCCTCCCGCTCGGCCTGCATCGCCGCCATCTTTGCCTGCAACATTTGATGCCAATGTGTCAAGATTGTGGACCTAAGGTGTGTACAAGTCATAGAACGAGGAATGGAAGAGGAGCGCTTACTTGGATTGTTGCCACCACGGTCGGCGCCGCAGGTATGGCCGGGCTTGAGCTCGTGCTAGCCGCCCGGATCTGGTTCGGGACGCGGAACCGAACCGGTCTCAATGACACCGTCCCCAATCACGAACCGCCCATGCTTCTTGCCTTGCCCTGCCCTCATCACAGCCTCTGGATTAAGCCGCTCCTCGGTCGTCGGATCGTACTGCTCCCCATGGAGTGACCTTGCTATCGCTGTGTACGCACAGATGCGAGGGTGGGTGCTGGCGTTGGTGAAGGACTCGGCAGGGGTCTCCAGGGTCCAGTCGATGTCCGACGATGCCTTACCAATGTGGGACAAGGCAAATGCCTTGAGGTGACCACAAGGGCGGCCATCATGTGTCGCCGATCGCGAGAAAGACAACAACATTGTTAGAGTTCTTGCGGGGAATGAGCGTTAGGTTAGAGAAATGGTTTCGCCTTACCCGGCATCCGCGTACTCGGAGAGGTTGCGGCTGCCTTGGTGGTGTGGTGTCCCTTGCATCTCGCAAACGACGCTCGCGGGCTTCATCGTGGCCCTTCTTCCAGTCCACACCGAGCCACCGGGCCACATGCCTCGCCCAGCATCCGAATGTGAATTGCACCATGGTGGAAGCGCCTACAAGCCATCAAACATATGATATAACAAAAGATGAAATTAAGGAAACATAATCTAAGAAGAAACCAATTGTATTGTTTTGTATTTACCTCCATGTACTGCTCTTCCGTCAGCATGACCTGCCTTGCATCCTCTTTTTTGAGTTTTATCTTTAGCTTCTTGTGGTAGTACCAAATGTGGGCCTGGTGACGTGCGTCGCTGATGAAGTCTGTGACACGCTTCTGACATGAATTGAACGCCACCCGGTACGCTATCGCCTCCTTTCCCTCCTCGATTCTATAGAAATCCTGCATAAAGGCACGATATGCCAATTAATTAATAGAAAAATGACCAATGGATACGATGTACCGAGGAATATAGTGCGAGAAAGACTTACCTCCAGCTCCCCGATCACCCGCTCTCTGCCTTGTTTCTATATTTGATGTTATTACGATCCATGGCATCGGGGCCGGTGTGTAGTGGCCGAACTCGGTGGCCGGCTCCAATCGGCCATCACCCAAGTCCACCATGCCGGGGTAGTGCAGCTTGCACGAGCTCCTAGGATGCCATTCACTTTGCGTGCCTTGCCACCGGATCCACAAGTTTCCGCCTTCCTGCACAAGTGATTACAAATTTTTTTAGTTTCTATTTTGATTTTCAACATTTCAAATGAAGATTGCCCAACATGTGAACTTGTTTACCTATCCCCATGTGGTGTGATCACAGGGCGGTTTGGTATTGGTATTGGTCGAGGTGGGAGCTTCGTGGGACCACGCAAGAATGGGGTCGGCACAGCAGAGGAAGTGGATCCCACCGTAGTCGCCCCGTCCCCTGTAGTCGCCTCGTCCCCTGAAGTTGCCTCGTCCCCTGTAGTCACTGGAGGCTCCTCCACGGGCGTCTGGGGAGTGAGCCGCGTGTTGCCTGGACGCTTGCCCCTGCTTTGCTCCTCAGGCGTGTTCCGGTTGGCGTAAAGAGACTGGATGGCCCTCTTGGGTGGCATTTCCTGCATTAAAAAAGAACAAACCAGTTAGCATATATAAACAAGACATACTTAGTAAGAGATGATGCAAAACGAAAGAAAATATAATTACAAAAACAAAAAAATAGTACATGTATTAGAAACAATCTCCACGGTCGGGATGAGCTGGGTTGTAGGTATCATCATCGCTATCAACCAAGTCCAAAGTTTCATCCACCTCAGCATCTGCAATTTGAACGCCTTGGAGTAAGCGATCAAGGAACACTATGTCCTTTGGATCTTCCACCTCATCTCCAGAGTCCTCGTCAACAACCCTTTCCACGTCTCCATCCATTTCAGAAACCCAAGATAAGTCTATATCAATGTTCCCCTGTAGCTGCTCTTCGTGGTGATGGAACTCTTCGTCTTGTGGTTCTGGGTTCAATTCGTAATCTACATCGTTTGGGAGAACAACTCTACCGTGCGGCGATACTGTGTGAACAACGTACCAACCCTTAAGGGTTTCCTTGGTTTGGCAAGCATATGGGCAATAATAGACTTGCCTGGCAAGTTGAGCCACAAGCCAAACATCGTCACCTTCCAGGACGGAATCTAGTCGAATCTCGACATGCCCAATATGAGGGTACTGTCTCGAGACCTCAGGATCAAACCACTGGCATTTGAATAAAACAACTTTTAAAGATTTGGAACCAGGAAACTCAAGTTCGTATATTTCTTCAAGTACCCCATAATAGGTCTTGTCATCATCGCCGGGTGTCATAACACCGGTATTTGTGGTACTTCGATGTGGTCGTTTCTGCTCGTAGCTTACTGTGTGAAAGCGATACCCATTCACGTCATAAACGGTACATGTGTTGACCCTAGAGTTAAAGCCATCGGCAACCTGCCGCAATTCAGCACTTATAGACTCATCCCTTTGGCACTACAAAGTCAGGATAGAGCGTTATGTTATACACTCATCCCTTTGGCACTGGAACTTGAAATCATGAAAGCGGGGGGTTGGATGCAACTAAGTTGGACGGTACCTTTTTCTGGAACCAAGAAATGAAATCCCGCTCCTTAAGAATGGTATCAACTTCATGAGGGCGAGGTCGCCTTGATTGACGCCAATATAGCTTAACAAATTCCCTGTGTCAATAAGAAACAACAGGGGTTGGATGCCGAATAGTGACGGTGTATGTAAAAAGTTCGTTGAGAACTTACTTGATATATGGTACCACTTCTTCAAGGTTGCCCAACAAATATAACATGATACTGCGCCACTCTTTATTGTCCAAGGTCCTTGGTGTCAATGCACTTGCTCTTCCGAGTGACCCTCCTTTGAAAAGGCTAAGGGTCGATTCATTTTCTTCCTCATTGTAACGAGACCGTGGATTATGCACGCTATGAAAGTCGTTGCACTTATAGTATGTTGTTGTGAAGTTTGTCACCTCCTCGTTAATGAACGCCTCGAGATGGAAGCCTCAATTCGGCTTTATTGCCACATTTCTTGCGAAGTGACTTGAGACATCTCTCGATTGGATAGCACCGGCGGGCATAGACAGCCCCCCATTCGTGCCTCGTACGGGAGATGCACAATCAAATGTTGCATCGACGGAAGAAGCCGGGTGGAAATATCTTCTCCAACTTACGAGACCAACTCGGGGCTCTTTTTTCCAAATCGGACACCACTTTTATAGATAACTCTTTGGCACAAAGTTGACGGAAGAAATAGCTCAACTCGCCAAAGACGACCCGGATATGCTCGGGGACAAAGCCTCGAACCATCGACGGAAGAAGCCGCTCAATCCATATGTGGAAGTCGTGACTCTTCATCCCTATGACTCGACCGGTAGATGGGTTGGCCCCCTCTTTCGCATTCGCATACCCATCGAAACATTAAGTCCTTGATCCATTGGGCTGCAACCTTCCTGTTCTTCTTTTCCAAGACATATTCGGCCCTAGGCCTTTTCCATGTCTTGCCGTGTCCCGGAGCCTTCATCTCTAGGTGTGGTCTATCGCATAGCGTTGCCGTCCACTCTAGCCTTAGGGTTGTCCTTTGTCTTCTCGGTGTCCATGAGTGTTGCCCGAGAGCTTCAAATACATTCTTCTCGGTGTGCATTATATCAATGTGATGTGGCGGTGCCAGTGCTTAAAATAGGGGAGTCTCTCCAAGCCCGACTTATGAGTCCACATATGTTCAATACCATATCCCACGAAACCAACTCCATTTTCATTGGTGACGAGACCATCTATCGAGCAAGAACCTCGGCGCCGCCATCTTCTCGGGGTCGAGGGTCTCGTCACTACGACACCTTTTGTAAAATTCTTAACGTCTTGTCCGAATTCATGGTCAAGAGGGAGGAATTGTCGATGTAAGTCGAACGAGGAAAACTTACCACCCCTCTTCAACCTAATGAACGCAAAGCCGACTTACAAATCGGGCATGGGAACTTCCCCTGGACACACCAAATTACGAATACCCCATACCCCGTAAAGTCATGCATTGAGTATTGGTACCAAACATGCATTGTGAAGTTCCTCTTTGTAGCCCGATCATATGTCAGTACCCCGTCATCCCATGCGCTGATCAACTCATCGATCAAAGGCTCCATGAACACACCCATATGTTTCCCCGGATGTCCAGGAATTATTAGCGACAAAAATATGTTCGACGTTGAAGAAGGGCGCCCCGGGCGGGAGATTTAGGGGGACAACGAAGATTGGCCAACAAGTGTATGGGGCCACACTCATTCCAAAAGGATTGAAGCCATCTCGTTGCAAACGCAACACGCACATTACGAGCCTCTTGAGCTTTGGCACGATAAACATCGTCAAATTTTTTCCATGCTTCACCATCTGATGGATGTATCATCTTGTCAGGATTGTATCGGATGCCATTTTTGTGCCATGTCATCTGTTTCGCGAACTCCTCGGTCATGAACATCCGTTGGATTCTCGGTATGAACGGAAGGTACCGTAGGACTCTCATGGGGATCTCAAGCTGGCGCTTCTGGCCATCTTTAGATTCTACCTCCACATACCTAGAGGCCTTACACTTTGGACAATATTTCGCTTTCTCGTGTTCTTTCCTAAAGAGGACACACCCGTTCTCACAAGCATGTATCTGCTCATACGGCATCTTAAGCGCTTTGAGGAGTTTCCCTGACTCATACATGTTTGTCGGCAGCTCGTGCTTTTTCGGAAGCAGGGTCCCAATAACTGCCAACATAGCATCGAAGCCCCCGACTCATATTATGCTCAGACTTCAACGACACTAATCGCCCAATGGCATCCAATTGAGAAGTATCTGTCATCTCATGAAGGGGCTTCTTTGCTGATTCCATCATGAGATAGAATGCCCTTGCGGTTTCCTCCGGCTCCTGCTCCTGCGTCTCGTCATCCTCCTCCTCCGTTATGTCCATATCATCTGTGGCAAACAGTGTTTGATGTAAGTCATCCATCATGTCTCCCCACCATCACTATCAAACTCCTCCAAGCGTACCCCACCATCACTATCAAACTCCTCCAAGCGTTGTCTCACTACCTCATGTCTAATACGATGGCCTTCACCATGGCACACCCATCGGGTATAGTCTGGTGTAAACCCGACTTGCAAAGATGTTCCTCTATCACCTTCCTCGTCTTCCCCGAACCGGTTTGCACAAACGCCGCAGGGACACCACACCTCTTTCGTTGCTTGAGCACCCACACCAAATGCTTTATTCAAGAATATCTCGGTCTTATGTAACCATTCACCAGTGATTTGAGTCTCGACTACGACGGCCCGTGTACATCAATCCATCCTCTAGCATATACATAAGATAATATAACCATTGCCTTTCCTACTATCTAATAGGTGAGGATAGGTCCTAATCCCACCCGCGGATCACCCGTTCCGAGGAGAACATGGAAACTAACCCATCTACGCATCCGCGGCCGTCCAAAAACGTGGACAATCCGAAATAGATACGGCCATAGGTATGCAAAGACCCACATTGTTTGCACAAACGCTGCGGGACACCACACCTCTTTCGTTGCTTGAGCACCCACACCAAATGCTTTATTCAAGAATATCTCGGTCTTATGTAACCATTCACCGTGATTTGAGTCGACTACGACGGCCCGTGTACATCCACTCACGGTTATCCATCCTCTAGCATATACATAAGAGAGTAATATAACCATCAATGACATAGGCATGCCTTTCCTACTATCTAATAGGTGAGGATAGGTCCTAATCCCACCCGCGGATGTACCCCCGACCGTATCTGCTTTCGGACGGAGACGCCTAACCGGGCTACACCGATCTACGTACGACAATGGTAAGAAAGAGAGCTTAATTATACCTAGGGTGGCGGTGGAGACAGACTAGCGGAAAAGGTGACGCTATGCAAGCGGGACCGCAATGCCGATGAAGACAATCGGGGTCGCCTAGGTGCTCGATTCCCCCGATAGGTCCCGCTATGCAAGACAAGAAACATGCATCACTATAAGTGACTCGGCTCGACTGCAAGAATGGAATAGACGAGAATATATAACAATAAGCATTTAATTTTAACTAGAGACGAGCAACCCTAATAAGAAGCATATAGCAATTGGGTAAGACATGTATGGCATTTTAGGGTTTTATACCTATGTCATTGCGATTTCTGTGAAAAAGGTAATAAGCTTGACAGAGTAGGGCACCCTCTAGGCCAAGGAAATCACCGCACAAATTAAAGATTTGGTAGAAAGTTGATCGGGGCATTGACGTAAAGATGGCTCGGCATTTTGTCGAACACTTGGTGTGCGAGAGGGAGTGCTCACCACCGGAGAAAGGAGCTGGCCGGCAAACACGACGGCGAGGTCGTCCACGTCGAGGAAGAAAAGTCTCCGGTGGCGAGAGCTCACGGGCGGCGGGCCGAGGCGAGCTTTGTGCGGCGGCGCAGCGGGCGGGCGCCAGGGCACGGCCGGCCGGCCGTGGAGCGGGTGGCGCGGCGCGCAAAGGCGGAGGAGGAGCGGTGGCACGGCGGCGCGAGCACGAGGGAGTGAGCGCGGAGATGTAGGCGGCGCGAGAGAGGCGGCGCGGGGCTAGGGCTCGGCGGCGCCTCGAGGGTGTGCCTGCTCCGGAGGTGCGGCGGCGGCGGCGGGCGGGGCGAGTGGTGGCCGGCGGCGGTGACGGTGAGCGAGTTGGCGGGCCGTGCGTCGCGCGCACTCGATCCGTTTAATTTTGAGCTGAGCGAGTGTGACGGAACGGATCGATACGGTGTGATTTTGAAGGAGGGGAGGTGTCGGCCCCACATGTCATTGAGTGGCTCGATCTCTTTTTTTTTAGCTTCCTCCCCACTCCACCGCGCGTGCAGTGTACGCCTCCCCCTCGCCCGTACGACGTGCGACTCCGGCCGGAAAGTCGCAACTCATTGCGCCGCCGCCGCCGCCGCTGCCTTTGCCCGGCCGGCCCAAATCTCGCCACCAGTGCCTCTTCCCCACCGGCGCTAGGAGCTCTGTCCCGTCCCCATCTCCGTCCCCCGCCGGCGCTAGGAGTCCCGTCCCCATCTCCGTCCCCCGCCGGCGCTAGGAGCTCCGTCCCGTCCTCCGCCCCTAGGTCCGCGGCCCCGCCTCACGCTAGCTCACCGGATCCATCACCCTTAGCTCGCCGTCGTTGCCTACCCCAAGTCGTCATGCGCGGGTCCTCCGGCCATAGCAGCGCGGGAGCTGGGTTACCGTGAGCCTCGCCGCCGGGCCGCGGGGCCGACGGGGCTCCCGCTTGTGCCTTGCCCGGAATGCGGCTCGAGGTGTTGGAGCTCGTTTCGGTCGAGGATCTAAGGTCCCCGGGCGGTTTTCTTCAAATGCGTCCACCATGAAAGAGAGGTGAGTGCATAGTGGCATATTGTGTTGTATGGTTGCGGGTGTGTTGTATTGTTCATCTCGCTTGATGTGGTGAACATTGCGGGTGCCGGATCTTGCCCGTGGATATTGTTTGAAGGCAAGTATCGACGCTTCCTCGCTGCCGGGGGCCGATTGGAGGCAACGAGAGGGAGGCAACGAGAGGGGAGGCCATGAACCGCTTGTTGTTCATCATGATGAAGAGGGTGGATTGCAGGGAGAAGAGCTTGATGTGGAGGCAGTGAAGAGTGGGATTGCTGGTTTGGATGCAAAGTTGAAGAAGCTTGTCAACATAGGACAAATTGGAGCTGTGTGCTGTGTTGTTATTGCAGTGTTTGTGATTGTGGGTGTCATCAGCATGTTGCTGAAGTAGGGTTAGGAATTGTAATGCAAATTTGAACTAGAATGGCTGTTGTTTGTTGTCATCAGCATGAATGAAATGGAATGGCTTTTGTTGGATGCATTTTTAATAGCAAATCTGCAATGACTTGTGAGAGCAAATGTGTCATGCAAAATTGTTGTGCAAATCTGGAATGGATTAAATGAATTTTTACAGCAACATATAGTCACTGAAATAGCATCCATAGCATCAATTGACCAAGAGAAATTCACAGGAAATAGCATCCATTAGAGTACTCCATCCATTACATCTTTGGTGACATTTAGTCACTGAAATAGCATCCATAACAGCCTGACCTAGTGACATTTAGTCAGTCACATAGCATCCATTACATCTCAGTTTGGGTGCACTACATCATACTAAATGCATAGAGTAATGCATATGACCTATACCTATATGATCACTGCACAAAAGAAGGCAAACTGAAGCTGCTGAACAAAAGGCAGCTGTGTTTGCTGGACAAAAGAAGGCCAACTATCTGTCATGTACAAAAGAGCACCATAATCCTTCCTACTGTCCACCTGCTTTGTTGGACCTAGATTTCTTCCCACCTTTCTTGGCGCTTGCTTTCACGCTTTCTTGCCAGCTTTGGTAGCTGTTGTCACTTGAAGCTGCCTTGGTGGTGGAGGGACATGGGAGAGGATGTAGGCTGAATCTTGTACTGGTTGACTGCTTGGAGGCTGTCTCATAGTCTGTGAGGCCTAAACATGGTTCAAACAGAAATTTGTAAGCAAGATGTTATGGTCCAAACATATAAATGATCACAAGGAGGAAGTTGTGGTACCTCATCCTGAAGTTGTGACAGCATAGGGTTGTCTACTTGGGACATGGTTGCTTCTGTTTCAACTTCTGCAGTAAAGATATCCTGATATTCTTCTTGATGCCTTTGATCTTCTTCATGCATTCCTTCCTCAGCAGCTGACCTCTTTCTTTTCTGGACTGGTGGTTCTCCTGCTTGCTTTGATGGACATGTTACTAGGCACAACCATCTCAGGCAACAACCACAGAACAGTCAGCTTGTCAATTGGATACCCTAACTCCAAACTGATCTCTTGAATTGACCGAAAATGCCAGTACTGCACTGAGCAATTGTCAAACCAATCCACCTTTCCACCCAGATAAACCTGATCCTTAACTGAGCCACAGAAAAATCCCCCATGATGAACTTCTACAGAGAACTCCTCCTCATCGGCCCTAATCATGAAACAAAACCCTAAATTTCGAGACAAATGTTCCACATGAAACCTATATCTACATCAAACTGACCCATTTGGAATGACATCAAGAGAGGGGCGATTAGAGTTGGCGGCACTCACCGTAAGCGGCGCTACGGCTCCTTCCAGTCGACGGAGGCCGGCCATGGTGCCGCGCCGCCGCCGTATCCGCGCGCCGCGCCTCACCGCATCGGATGCGGCGGGGCTAAACCACCGGCGGAGCTCACCCTCTCAATGCGCCGGGCGACAGACGAGCACGCAAGGATCGCCGGCGATAGTGGCGCGAGGGACGGAGATGTCTTCTAGGCGAAGGGATTGAGAATGAGTAGCAGAGAGAGAGGGGGAGAAATGCGGGGGGCTGTTCTGCAAAACTGCATACGGGTCTGGCGTCGACTTGTCCACGCTGGCCTGTCCACGTCGGCTCCAGGAGCCCTGCGTTTGGGCCGGAGTACCGTTGCGTTTCAAAAGAGTAGATCGAGTACCTACATGTTACGTTTTTTTTGTTTGAGTACCTAGGTGTTACAAGCATATAAGTTTAAGTACCGCGGGTGCAATTTACTCTTTCGAAAATTATGTGTAGCCTATGGCAAACTAATTGAAAAATTGAGGGTTTGAGAGTGAGGATATCATATTGACTCCAAACTGTGTTTAGTTGACTCTTAAAAAGTTTGGAAATCAATTGGGAGCAGGTGCCGCGAAGAAAGGTTTCATTTCTGCTCTTTATAGAGCGCCGGACGCACCTTCAAGACCCGGCAGACGCGTCCGGCGCCTTATGAAGAACCGGCGCAGAAGAAGCCAGCTGATCAAGACTGGCCGAACGCTCAACAGTGTCTCGTCCGCGTCCGGCGACCGAGTCTGCAGCGCGTCTGGCGAAATTGACCCGTGCAGTCGATTTTCTGGGGTTTCTGGTCGGCGTCCGGCGGTCCTTCGGACGCACCCCGGACGCGTCCGGCGCAAGGAAGACAGGCGCAAGGCTTTTATTCTGACATGTGGGGCCACTCTATTCCTCCTCCTCACTACCAATCAGCCCGTGGCCCATTCCTTCTTCTCTTCGCCCGAACGCCGCGCCGCCGCCCCGTACCCTAACCATCGCGTTGCGCCGCCCGACATCGCGCCGCCCTGCTCCTCCATCTTCTCGCGCGCGCCCGCAAGCCTCCAGCCGCCGTCGTGTGCCATTCCGGCCACCGCGCCCGCGCTCCGCGCCAGCGCCGCCCCGGCACTGTCGCCTCGCCGAGGGAACCGCCATGGCCGCCGCCGCCGCCTAAAGCTTCATCTTCACCGGCGATTCCTCACCTGCTCCGTCCGAGGCGTCCTTCCTCTGTTTCTTCTTCGTGATTTGCGCGCCCATTGGCGTCCATCCGGCCCAGAGGAAGCTCCACCTTGGTGAGCTTTACACCCGCACTCAAGGTGTTCGACAGATTGCCTAAACCAATCTTTTTCACTGTTTTGATCTCGTTTTCGATCAATCTCTCCATGCAGTGATCAAACATCTTCACCTTGACAATTCTTGACTTCAAGGGTGCCCCACATTGTCGTTTTCTCACCTTTTCACAGGAGCTCCGAATTGTCCTAGGTACCATGTCATGTTCTATCTATTCTTACCTAGTGCTATGCTCCAATAGGTCGCTCACCTCTAGAAATTTGCTTATGGTTATAAATCATATCTATTCAATTCTTTGCAAATGAGCCGATCATTTGATTGCATTGACAACTGATAGTGGGGCAGTGGCAGTTGAACTCTAGGCCAAGCCTATGAGTATGGTTTGAGGCCAAGCCTCACAAGTCGCAGTTCATCTTCTTGCAGCTTATTGCTTGATCAGCAGCAGTGTCAGTCATGCCCAGGTGCAAGGGCACAGGCAGGGGTTCAGGGGGAGATGATGATCCTAGTAGAAGACCAAATCTTCCTAAGATGGTTGAGAAAGCGAAGGGCAAGAAAGTCTTGGCCATCAGAAAGAGGAAGAGGCAGCCACCAGATGCTCAGGCAGCAGCAGAGCGTGCTGAGAGGAGAGCTCGCAGAGGAGCAGGCATAGTGATCCAAGAGCCTGGATCAGCAGTAGCACAGGAGGCCGAGGCAGAGGCCCCAGAGGCAGAGGAGGCCACACTTGAGCAGCAGGAGCTTTCTCCTCGACGACGGTCTTCCCGTGTCAGGACACTCCAGCAGCAGGCAGCTCAGCAGTCACAGGAGTCAGGTCCTTCTTCTACTCCACAGAGGCAGCCCAGCAGGGGCCCTACAGGACCTAGACTGAGTACGAGGACCTTCGAAGGCTAGTGCAAAGAAGATACAAAGCTATCGAGACAGTGGACATCAACACCTTGGTTTCCACCATCCGAGAGAGAGCCGGTGCACCCTACTATACAGCTTTGCACAAGTCTCTCGGTTGAGGCATACAGCGAAGTCCAAGATCACCAAGCGAGAGGACAAGTGATAGCCGAGACTTTCTCACATGTGATGGGTCAGGCCTTCAGGGAGTACTTGGGTGCTCAGCCAGGGATGATTGACTTGATTGGAAGGACTGGCAAATATATTCCAGAATGGGTATTGGAATTCTATGCTACTCTATGGATTGCTCCAAATCACTCACTGATTTCATATACTATCCATGGTCACAGACAGGACTTGACCAGTGAGGAAGCTAGGAACTTCTTGGGGATTTCAGAGCAGCCCATCAAGCTGCATCAGCTGTGCTTTCCAGGGATTGAGCCACCCCGCCGTGCACAGGGAGGAGTAGTGCCACCTCCTGAGATCATGAGAGAGGTCTTTGGACCTAACTTTGGTGCAGGGTCGAGCAGGACACCACAGGATGAGCAACGCCTTGCTCGAGTACTTGATCAGGTTCAGAGGTACACCATACTTGCCAGACCCGGTTTCAGAAATGGATTCACTAGGCTCCAGCAGTGGGTAGTATCTCATCTTGTGAGGAAGATACCATTTGATATCTGGGATTTGATACTATGTGATATGGAAGATGTCATCTATGGAAGTTTCACCAAACATCGCCTAATGCATTATGCTCATTGGATTACTTGGCTTATCTACGAAATGGTGACTTTCCCTCTCGCTTTCGGAAAGAATATGAAGATCCTACCATGTATGAGATGTTTGGCTCCTATGATGGTTCTCGGATTGTCGAGTCACTGCGATATTCCTCCGTCATTCCTCGACATGGAGATCCGATTCATGAGACAGGAGCCGAGCGGGATGCTAGAGTTGAGCAAATGGGTTGGCGGTGATGAAGAAGCGAGAACTTGCGTAAGCCGAGGCGGCGAGCTATGAGATCACTACCTCGACTCGAGGATGATGAGGAGTACTACATTCCAGTTCGTCCTCCACCTCGTGAGCATGATACGAGGCGGGAGCTCGGGAGCAGCTATCGAGCGTATGGCTCGTGTACTTGACGATTGGCTACAAACCGGGAGCGTGCCGAGGAGCGGCATGAGATTGCTATGGCCGAGATACGGGCTCGTCGGGATTCACAAAGCATCGCCTACGCAACAGAAGACACGCGAGACCATGACTTTGATTGCATCTCTATTTCAGCAGACAGTGCCACAATTCCTCCCGGTGTCCTTCCCTCGCTCCGAGTCGGCCCGGATTGACTTTGGGAGCGAGGACCCTCTCGGTGCCGATCCACGAGTATAGGCTTACCGGCTTCGGCATAGCACCTTCTTCTCCCGCAGTTCGGGTGTCACGCTCGCACCCGCTTGTTCACTCCCGAGACTCGGGCGGAGCTCGTCATCGAGCTTCATACAGTGTGCTCACAGGAGAAGCTACACCTGAGTACATGACACAGCCCATCCAGCGGACCCGCAGCCTCGGGAGCGCGAGATTCAGCCCGTGATACCTCCGGACGAACCGGCACTTCGTGCACCGTTCCGTCCTCGGTGGCTTCTACAGATCCACTTCCAGCACGTACGCACTACCTCATGTGGCTCCTTCACTTGTTGCACCATTAGAGCCACGAGTCGAGCGAGACAGCTCCGATCCACGATCACGGTGTCGGTTGAGCGGACCCGGACCGCTTCACCGCCGGCGTCACGGCCCGGAGGTCGGCGGGCTCTGTCACTCGGTCCCCAGCCCGAGCTCGATGACGCCCGAGATGATACTACAGCGTTCGTCATTGCTCCATATGCTCGTGAGACCGGCTCGTCTGCTCCTTCCACCCCTCAGCCTTAGGTTTTGGTCCTTGATGCCAAAGGGGGAGAGTTAGGAGTATGTAGACTTAGGGGGAGCTTTTGCTCGGGTTTTGGTTCTTTTGTTTGATACATTTGCATGCATCATGTCTACTTTCTCATTGTATGATACTTGTGTGAGGTACCTTCGGTGTCGGTGGCATATGATCTTCGTTTCGGTATCACCTTCTATGTCACTTAGCTTTTCGCTCATATGTGCTTGGCTTCCGCGTTTTACTCGATTCCATATGAGCTATGTGTTTTGTATTGTGCTAACTCATTTTTGCGCATTATATGAGCACAAATATTTTGGCTTGGTGTCACATGAGCTATTCTAACCTTTGTTCTTATTGTCAAAGGCTCATGTGAACCAAGCATGCTTGAAAACCTCAACTAAAATCTTCATACTCCGAGAGGTTGTCATCAATCACCAAAAAGGGGGAGATTGAAAGCATCTAGGCCCCTTGATGTGGGTTTCGATGATTGATGACAATATAGATTACTATGACTAGCGTGTGTTTTGCGAAAACAAAGGGGAGTTAGGTCATGGTAATGGAATCTCAGGCAATTGGTTGTCATGCCCTCTTATCGATGGAAATCGTTTCGGTTTTCAAAGGATGGACGACAAGGTTAGAGACGGTTAGTTCCGATTGTCGATGGTGTTGAGAGACATCAGATTAGTCATTAGGACTTTGTTTTTCTCTTTTGGCCGTATTATTAAGGGGCAGTGCAAATGGGTAGCTTGACCTAGTTGAGTCTTGGGTTTAGGTGTGGTGCACACTGGTGAAATCTTAGCACTAGGCAGTTACTAGAAAGCCCTAAGATCAGTTGAAGTCGTCGTCGTTTTCTAAGTTCGCTAAACTGCTGAAAACAGGACTTCATAAGGCGAACGCGCCAGACGCGCGCATGCCGGCGCTCATTGAAGCTAGCGTGGCATGCCCTGAGGGGCGGACTCGGTGACCTGGCATCCGAACGCGTCCGCGCTCATTGAAGCTAGCGTGGCATGCCCTGAGGGGCGGACTCGGTGACCTGGCGTCCGGCGAGCGCCGGACGCGGAACAAAGAGTTTTTGGGATTGGGCCGAGCAGATCAGTCGCGCGCCGGACGCAAGCGCCGGACGCGTCCGGAGCTCGCACTGTAGCCCAACGGGTAGTCAGCCGTTGAATCTCATCAAGCGCCGGACGCGTCCGCGGTGGCGCCCGGACGCGCCGTCGGCGCTCACAACTGAGCCGACTCGAAGTAACGGTTGGATTTCTCGGCTTTGGCTATAAATACAACCTTACCTTCTACATTTCGGCCCTCTTGCTCATGAAATGCAACATATTGGCCGACAACCAAGTTCCAACTCTAATAAGATCCAAATTAACCCAAGTTGGACTTTCTATGAGATCCTCACTATTGATACCTCAATTTTTCAAATAATTTTGCTATAAGCTTAACATAACTTTTTTTTAGAAAAAAATAGGCGATAACACTAGAAGGAACAACGTGTGGCCATGAGCTTGAGTTTCTAAACCATTAGAAGCGTCAAAAGCTTTCTCAAATCATGAACGAACACAGAGCAACCATTCATGACATGTTCTTATATTGCCATACAAGCCACATATATATCACCACAAGCACATTTACCACAAACATTCATGACAAATACATCTCAAGTTCAAGTAAGTCTCAAGTTCAAATATAACTCAAGTTCAAATACATCAGAAGATCAAATAAATCCCAAGTTCACAACCATAGCAGTTCACAACCAAAGTTCATCGCAGCGAATTACAACAAATGTTCATGACAAAGTACACATAGGATGGTCATGTAGTTGTGCCATCACGCATAGCTTCTCTTGAGGTGCTTGCTTCATCCCATGCCTTGGATTAGTACTTGTAAAGGAGTTGTGTTAGGATAGAGATGGCTGGACAAGTTCTATTTTATTTTAATTGGACAATGTTATACATAAGGATTGAAGTTCACCTGAATCTATTCTTCGGGATCTGACTTAGTGTCCTTTTTTTGTGGTGTGGCAAAGCATCGGCGGTGGCGATTGATTTCAAAGAAATGCGGCGGCGATTGATTTCAGCGGGTAATCTAGCGAGGGCGGCCCTAAACTCCTCATCACCATACGATCAAGGTTGGGATAATGGGGACGAGGATAGCGGGCCCGAATATCATCAGGTATGGGACAGCTTGGTACGTAGCCTGGACGTGCGTAGTTAGCAACAAAATTGTAATAAGTTACATGTTTTTCATAAGTTACTATTGGTCCCAGCGAAGAACTTCCGAATATTGCGACCGGGCCGTGAGGCGTCTATTTAAATCCTTGTCAACGGGGACCAGGTTGGGTCCCATGGTTCGTCCGAGTACTTGACGCCTGCAACAAGAGTGAGCGGATAATGTAACATTAATGGAGCACGGCATTAGGTAATTCAATATTTGGATTGTGAGGTATCTCAAGTATGTAGCTAGGGGCAATATATAGTATGGTTTGTACCATACCTAACTCACCTTCTCTCGGATGATCATAAAACCCAGGATGTTCTGCACGAGGTCCAATCTGTCCACCTCCACGAGGTCCAATCTGTCCACCTCCACGAGGTTCAATCACCCACCTCCATGAGATTCAAGTTGTCCACCTCTAAAATGATTATTCTTTCCACCCGGTCCATGTACAAAGTCACTAGATTGAGGGACACCCTGTTCAACTAGAATTCCATGTACGAGTCACAAGAGCCATGAGAGCTACCCCCACCGAGATCATTCTCGGATTGTGGATACATATTGCATTGGACTTGGGCTGCAATAAGAGTGACAATTGTTAGAGCGAACAATGTAATAGTAATGGAGCAAGGTTCTGTTGTAACTGCAATTACCGTTCGTGTTTCCCTGTTTATTAGTTGCACTTTGGCTTTGCGGATGAACATCTAGCCAAACTTGCCAAAAGTACAAAATCACATGATCTCCTTCTTTGCGTGTGAAACCTACTTGAACTTGAGGAGGAAAATTTGCTTGCGGTGCAAAAGTGGGCAAGGTAATACCGTAATTGGGACCAAAGTGTACCTCTTCATCATCAAATCGGCACCTATTCGACATGATTTGTCTTACCATCCTCATTGTTTGAAGATGTGGTGGTAGTCCTCTAATCTCAACCTTAAGATTTTCATGGCGATGTCTTTGCGGTGACCGATTGCGTTTAGCTTTACCTTTAGATGATATTGGAGCGAGAAGGTGGGCTGGGAATAAGGATGAAAAATGTCGAAAACAGTCAAAACGACATTACGATGTAGAAAACAAAAGTTGTTGGTTCAGAATTTGCCGACATTTTAGCAATTAAGGAGTACAAAAAATTGTTGAACATGATTGCCAAACCTATTGAATCGACAAATGGTTCAAAATATTTATGTACCAGTTTCATCCTTACCCGAGATTGTACACCATTCTCTCTCGCCTGTGGAAGGGAGTCCATAGACTGGTCCCAATGTGATTGCCACCTATGAACATTTTGTTACGCACCATTGCAATGGCTTCATTGTTTGTGCTTTGGCCCGCACCAGAAATCACCACGGAAGCCGGCAATGTTATCAAGGGGAACTTGAATTTGCAAAGTGTCATATATCACACGCTGTATGTGGTTGCGACGAAGTCGGTATTCCATATCGGGGTGGGGCGCGAAAACTACTATGAGCCCTTCACCGTCAACATTATGCATTTTGATGTCATCCTCGCTGAAAATTATGAGGTTCTCACGTATTGATGCGCCATTGTTCACTCCCGCAAAATCAGCAACAAAAGACTTTTAATTAAAAAATTCAGCAAAGACCCCTCGTACACCGTTAGGTTACCAAAACTTGCAAGAAAAGAATGGCACGATGCATGGCCAACAATCACGTAAACATGTATACATATCATCTCCATTCCAAATTCACACATGATTCAGTTAGCATGTTCTTATTTACTATAAGTACTCCATTCCAAATTCCAAATCGAAGCTCCAAAATGATGGTTCGATCTTGACCTACCCGCATCACTTCTACCGTAATTGCATCAATATCATCGGTCAAGCATCATCAAAAATAAGTGGTACCGGTGGAAGGGAAAAATAAATAACAATTGTGTTTCACAGATCTATACCATGTTGGCGCACCCATTTTTTTCCCTTGCATATCTCAACCGGTATAAGTATATTAGTTTGCTTTGCTTAGTGGGGAGCCGATTTCATTTTGGTGATAGCCTTTGTAAATTATGTGGACAGCGGGAATGTAAGGGGAGGAAAAAGAGTAAGAAGGTGTCGACCCAGCCCACATATTCCATCTCTCTAGATGCACACCACTCAAAACTTCTCCTTCTTGCCCCTTGTATTCCCTTTCCTCGCTAAGTAGGGGTCTACTATTTTTTCAATGAATGCAAGGATTCATTGTAAATTTCTTATGGAGAAAAATGGATAAGAAAAATGGAATTTTTAATGTGAGATGAAGCTCTTGACTTTATTGCATGTCTAACATGATTATTGTCCTTTTCGGTCATGATTCAAAACTCGAACATGAACCCGAGATGTATGTCCTACGCAAAAGTGTCATTAAATTCGATAAATCTAGCTTCTTTCATATGGTAGGGACTAGGAAACATCAATTACCCGACACATTCTTAATGCTATTTCCTTGTGCACTGTACGACATTCAGTTGTGGGTGGCAACTTCACATAAACTATTTTTTTAAAGAGAAATGGATAGGAGAAGTGATAGGGCCGGTTAGGCTCGTAGATTTCCTTTTGGGGCATGGTACATTTAAGTTTCGTTTGACAATGAGGCGACCTAATTTGTGCATCTATATTTTCATTCAACCTATTAGCTTTTATAAAAAAATCAATCACACATAACAATCAATCAATCATCTACCTGGTTGGTACATTTCTATTATCGCATCATTAATAAGCACTTATATCCCGTTGTTGTACATTATCACCACTCACTACCACCGCAGTGTCTCTCAGTAGAAGAGGTTGCATAGCATTATCATGTTGTTTAATATACGTCTAACCGTCTAACGTTTTTTTTAAGTATATATAGGTTTGTATGGTCCAATGCCTTTAAAAGATTTCTTGGTGACTTCTTGGTTTATTTGCATGTTAGGCTTGGCCAAACTTTTTCAAAACAAGATCGAGAGGGTGGATAGCACCGCAACCAGATCGAGAGCCATAAAATATGAATCTAATAGCCTTTATTCCATTCGAAACAAGATATCGGTAAACTAATTAGACAAGACCAAGCAACCGGGGTAGTTCTATGTGAATTATCATGGGCACCAAGATTTGTTCGGTTGGATAATTTGCACCACGCACACAAATGCGAAAGACATCCGACGAAACCACACGCGCACAAACAAACGAACGAGAGAGGGGAGCAAGTGAGAGGGCCTTACGAGTAGCAAGTCCCGCACACGGAAGCCGAGCCGTGGCCTCCGCTTCCTTCGCGGGCGGAGATCGGGAACCCTAGGTGACGAGGTCAGGTGAGATGAGCCTGAGCGCGAGCTAAGTGGAGAACACGGCCCGAGGCCGAGAGCGAGAGACAGAGAGGGAGGGAAGTGGTACCTCAACGGCGTGGCGGGGGAACGGCGGCGGGGCGCGGCGCGGGGAGGGTGGCGATAGGGTTTAGGGTTTGGCAATGGGGGGCCGGCGGCGGCGGGGAGAGGGTGGGGAGCCGGCGGCGGATAGGGTTTAGGGTTTGGCGGCGGGGAGGGGGGCTGCGGCGGCGGGGAGAGGGTGGGGAGGCGGCGGCGGCGGCGGGCGGGATAATATGTTGACTAGCTTGGCGTTGGCGTTCGGTTCGATCGGTTTGGAATGACGCCCGTCGCCCGTCGGCAAACCAAAAACTGCCGTCACGTGCCGCCGATGGCCCACGTTTTTATTTGCCGAGGTGGCCCGTCGGCAAACCAAAAACTTTGCCGACGGCCTAACTTTGCCGACAATCGCCCCTCGGCGAAAGATTATATGCCGAGGGTTTTTATTTGCCGACAGTGGCGCTCGGCAAAAACGCCTTTGCCGAGAGCCCGACAATGAGCCCTCGGCACACATTCGCGCCCTCGGCAAGCCTCCCGTTTCCGGTAGTGATAAAAGTGTATACAAAAGTAAACTAAGTCCATGCTAAATCACCTTGTTCTAAAAATTCAAAACTTCTCGAATTGTTCAAAAAATCTCACATGAGCATTATTTTGTGTGTACTTTACTCGTTTAGAATTTTACACCATAAAGCAAAGTAAGGTAAACATTTTTTCCATGGGCTCGCATTACTTGAGGAGGCCCCATACACATATAAATAAACAAGTTACCATTGTTCTCACGGAATTGTTCAAAAACTCACATGAGCATTATTTTGTGTGTTTGCTCTTTTTTCCATGGGCGCATACTCCTTAGAATCTCTTAGGTATGGTGTTTGCTCACTCTCTAGAATCACGGGGATGATGGAAGTATTGAAAGGAGGGATTTCGGTGGATTGATTGAACTCTTCCTCATTCACTTGATTTTGAACTCCGACAACCCGCTTTTTCCCGGGGAGAACCACTTGGCGTCTCTTGTTGGTAGTGTCACGCACATAAAAGACTTGGGAAACTTCACTTGCTAGTACAAATGGTTCTTCCTTAAACCCAACCTTTTCAAGTTCAACGGTTGTGAAGCCATACGTGTCTTTCTCGACCCCATTTCTATGAACCCATCGACAACGAAAAACAGCCACTTCGAATCCGCCAGATATGGCGGTTCCATATCTCTTCAATCTGGCCATAGTACACCGCTTTACGCATATTGGTGTCAAATGCATCTACACGAATAGCACTATTCTCGGTACTTGCTTTTCTTGTCTCGATTAATGGTGTAAAAGGTGTAGCCATTCATGTCATAGCCTTCATAACTTGTGATCGTGGAGAAAGGGCCTTGTGACAAATTGCCGAACCCTCGTGTTTGGGCAAGAGCTTGAGCTACTTAGCCGGTCTTTAAACCAATTGACAAAGTCACTCATATGTACCTTCGCAATCCAATCTTCATTCCGATGCGGATGTTTTTGCCTCAACAACTTCTTATGCTCTTCAATGTAAGGTCCCACATTTTTTGTGTGTTGTAACACTAGAAAGTGGGCTTTGTCAAGTTCATCTCGATCTGGAGTAATTTTCTTCTCCCCAATACACCCTCTCCCCGTTAGCCTCCCCTCATGGCGAGACTTGGAGATGCCGATTGGATTAGTGGGGTCAGTGTAATTGAGGCACCAGTCGACCACCTCCTCAGTAGCATAGCATTGCGCCATGCTTCCCTCAGGATGAACCCGACTCTTGGAATACCTATTCAGAGTACTCATAAATCTCTCATACGGATACATGTGGTGGAGGAACATCGGTCCAAGATGCTTGATTTCCTTAACTAAATGTATGATGAGATGCACGGATATGTCAAAGAAAGTCGGCGGAAAATAAGCCTCAAGGAGACACATCACCACATGCATGTTCTTTTCAAGACCATCCAGTAACTTTTTATCAAGGACCTTCTGAGAGATTGCGTTGAAGAAGAAGCAGAGGCTCATGATCGCCTTTTGGGGTTTTTCTGGCATTATGTTCCGGATACCTACAGCAAGCATTGTTGTGAGCTTGACATCACAATCATGAGCCTTCATGGGAAGCATTCTGTTTTCTCTTGGATGCACAAGCTTCCGATGTTGGCCGCGTACCCGGAGGGAACTTTGACACTACGAAAGAAGTCACACAATTCCTCGCCTCTCATCCCGGGTTAGGTTTATGGCGGATAAATAAGGTCCCCGAGCACTTTGCTATAATTAGGACGAGCTCGGGCCTTATGTCCAATTCCCGTAGGTCGGCTCTTGCTTTTTCATGGTCCTTGGTTTTATCTTTATTCATGAGTGTCCCAAGCAAACTCCCACACACATTCTTTTTCACATGCATGAGATCGATGCTATGGCGGACGTGTAAGTCTCTCCAGTAAGGCAGCTCCCATAGGATTGACTTTTTCTTCCACCATTTCATAGGGGCCTTAGCTTTTGCATTGCGCTTTCTCTTTCCAAGGACAGGCTTCTTAGTTAGGTCAACTATAGGTGTGGTATCCTTTACCACCTGGTCATACACGTATCCCCCCCTGAAATCCTTTGGTGCAGATCTTGTTTCCTTTGTGCCATCAAACTGTTTTTTCATATTCCGGTATGAATGAGACTTAGGAAGGAACCGTCGGTGCCTTACATAAACCCTCTTGCTTGAGTTATTCAGCCAAACACTCTCTGTGTCATCTAAGCAATGAAAGCAGTCTTTTGCTCCTTTTTTTGCCCAGACACGCTACGATGTCCTGGAATATCAGTGATAGTGGTGAAGAGCATGGCACGTAAGTTGAAAAATTCTTTCCTGAACCCATCGTACACCCTGACACCCTTCTCTTTCCGAGTTCCTTCAAATCCTCAATAAGGGGCCTCGTATACACGTCGATGTTAATACCTGGTTGAAGGGGACCGAGATCAAAACGACATCATCATGTACCTCCTCTTGTTACACAACCATGGGGGAAGGTTGTAGATAGTTAAGAGCACAAAGCCACACACTATGTGAACTACTCATATTACCAAATGGGTTCATGCCATCTCGTGCTTAGTGCTATACGAAGATTCCTTGGCTCACTAGAGAATGGTTTATTGTTCAAATCAAAGAACCGCCACCGTTTACCATCTCCGGCTGGGTGTCGTATATAACCATCAACTTTCCTCCCGTCCAAGTGCCGAGTCAGCAATTCTGTCCCTTGGAGGTTGCAAAGAGACGTTTGAGGCGAGGAATTATAGGGAAATACCAAATAACCTTCCTAGGAACTTTACGACTTGTCCGCTTGCCGTCATCACCCACCTCCATTGTTTCCTTGTAACGAGGGGTTCGACACTTAGGGCACTCATTGACCTCTTTGCACCGTTCACCACGGAACGTAAGCGGTCTTTCTCGCAAGCATCAATTTTCTCAAACTTCAATCCCATTGGAGAAATAATCTTCTTGGCCTCATATGTAGTCCTGGGCATTTGATTCCCCTCGTGATACATATCATGGAACACATCTAGTATTTCTTTGAAGCACTTGTCGGTCATGTGATTTGCCGCCTTCACTTGGAGAAGCTTTAGTGTGCCCGACAACCTCGTATACCTCTCATCGCAACCTGGAAGGAGTGGTTTCTTCATATCTTCCAACATCTTTTTCAGCTTCTTGACCTCTTCAACACTGTACTCATCGAAGCCGAAGGCATCACGCACCATCTCATCTAGATTTTCAACCGTAGGGACAGGGCTTGCAAGAATCTCTGCTACCTCATCATCACTTAGTTCCTCATCGTCATCATTCTGATGAAGTCCTTCCTCACCATCATGCCGCGCAGCATGTGCACGATCTCGGACATTGACACCTTCTTCTCCATGTTTGTTCCAACATATGTAGTCATCCATGAATCCACGACATATTAGATGGGCTTGGACCGTCGACGGTTTTGGGAATAGCAGTTGATTCTTACGAGATAAGGCATGGACACCACATAGCCGACTTCTTACCATTCAACATATCTGTCTCTGCAGCAGTTAGGAAAGTTTCAAGCCCAGTTAAATAGTCATCAGAAATACGGTTCACATCATACATCCACTGTCTTCGATCCTCCATAGTCTACAAAAGAAAATAGAAAATAGAAGAATAAGTCAATCATATCAAGAAATTGTCACTGTACAATTAGAATTTTGGCACAATATTTATCAGCATGTTCCATCATAATATAGTTTGACACTAGGACTGCAAGTTATATTAATTAGCTGCAAAATTTGATGCTAAGCTCACCTCACAGCCACACCGGGCTGGGCGGCGAAGGCTGTCTTGGCTGGATAAGATGGCGATCGCGATGCACTACGAGGGACGAGAAGCTAGATCGATTAAGCACGAGGGCACACCCCTGCTGCAGAGACCCGGATAGAATTAAGGACACGAGGATTCCATCCGACGGTTGACGAATTTGATAATGCTCACACAAAATTTAATTACAATGCTATTATTAGGAAATTTGGTCACTACGATGAGCCGAGCCGAGCACACGCCGCCAAAGGGACCGAGGAGCGACGATGGTCGTCGTCGGTGGACGGAGCCGAGAAGAAGTGGATTTGGAAAGTCGGTGCATCGGGGGCGGTGCTCGCAGGTGGTGCCACGCAGACACGGTCACGGCCCGACGCCGCAAGGCCACGGCGTGCTCCCGGTCGTGGCGAGCAGGATGGGGAAGCAGATCGAGGCGAGGCCGAGAGAATCCGGAAGAGCCGTCCACCACGTACGGCCGGCCGGCCGCCTCCCTGAGCGGATGATGACGTGAGCTCTCTGCGCCACGAGCGGCCCCACAGCTGCAGCCTGCCTCCCCGCGCGCGCCCCAAGCACCGCCGGACGAGCCGCGAGCGCCGGAGACGAGCGCCGCCCGCCACTGGTGCGCCGGATCGATCTGGAGCTGCGGCCCTGCCTCGATTTGGAGCTGCCTAGTTCTGGAGCAGAGAGCATGCGGCCGTCATCAATGAATTGAATTCATTGCTTCTCTGCAGAGCATGCTGTCGTTTGAATTGAATGCTTCTCCAACCGCCAGAAGGAACACAGACCATCATACGTTCAATAAGCCATCCGATGACCATCCGACGCCTCTAGCGACCTATTCGTACTTCCTACGCAAATTCCTATTTAAGGCTACTAGCAAGGAATTTCCGAAGAAAATTCCTATCGAGGCCGTCATCTGTCCTATTTAAGGCTACCAGCAAGGAATTTCCAAAGAAAATTCCTATCGAGGCTCTCTGTCCTATTTAAGTCTACTACCACGGAATTTCCAATGAAAATTCCTATCGAGGCTCTCTGTCCTATTTAAGGCTACTAGCACGGAATTGCCAAAGAAAATTCCTATCGAGGCCGTCTTCTGTCCTATTTAAGGCTACTAGCACGCGATGTGTACAACGCGGCGGTTCCGGACCCACCCCTTTTGCAAACCTTTTTCTAACCGTCGCAGACATATGCATCATAGGTGGAGCCTGTATACGTTGTTATGTAGCAGTGCTGGATTTTTATATGCACAGTTGCTACTTTTGGATTATCGGGAAAAACCAGGGTGCCATTTGAAACGTGACGTACGGTTCTAGGCGGATTATCCACATCTGTCCACCCCGGTCCAAATCAGTAGTTCCATTTTCTTCCCACTCATTCTCTCTCATCTCTCTCTCCCTCGCCGCCACTCCAGAGCAGTGGTTTTCTTGCGCCATCGCCGGCGACCAGCCCCCACCACCGCGCCGCCATGGAGGTTCGATTCGGGATGCTGGCCGCCTGTTTCTTCCAATCCATTCACATCGTCTGCAATCATGCTGGATACCAAATCGTCCGTGAACATTTTATGCGGGGAGTCAGAAACCTATCTTCAGGGCCATCACGGTGTTGAAGACAGTCCAGTGCAGCACAATATTAACACTGTCAGGGATTGCAAAACATGCAATTCAAAACGGTAGGCTATTACCAAACACGTTTGCACTCGTAATACAGCAAAAGGATGTTTGTTCATATTGGAGAAATGTAGTGTGCATTTTTTATAAAACTAGCCTGGGCACATGGTATAATCTATACAAGCTTCAAAACTGGGTAGTAATAGTGCATACAATACCATGTCATATTGCATACAGAGTGCGGCAATATTGATGAGATCATTTATTAATTATCTGAAACAGTTTGTATTGATGAGATCATTTAATAATTATCTGAAACAGTTTAGTGTGGAACTATGGATTGCTCTATTGTCCAGATTCAGAATATATTGGGGCAAGGCAACCTCAAGAGGCGAGCAAAACTAGCATGCTGCATTGATCTTACCTTGGAACTCCTACGAACTTTAAATTACGAGCATTTCCAAGAGTTTGCTATTTTTTTCCTTGGAGAATCTTGTGATTTGCCAACTCCGAAAATAATATGGAGCATTGTGAGGTTTGTATGCATCTCTTTGTGTTCCTTTTATAACCCTCGCTAGTGAGGTTTGTATGCATAATTGACTAAATTTGTGTGCATCAAGTCTGGCATCATGAGGTTGACATAATGAGGTTTGTATGCATATTTTTCCCTTGCAGGAAGCAAGGTTTTTATGCATTTTGGCTCGGCTCCAACCTCCACGCCAAGACAACAACGCCACTTCGCCGGAGTTCCTCTGCCCGACCTTTGTGCCACTATTTTTCTAGTCTGACAGGAAGATTTTTATGCACGTTTATAGGCATGTTCTATGCGTGTTTAAATGTGAAATCGTGATTGGATATGTTGTTTGCATGTCTATATGCACGCTAAAAAAAGCTTATTTATCTAAAAATGAAAAAATGGCCTCTCTTCTACAATGTCCTCTATCTGATGTAGCTGGTGGTGGAGACGAGCACGCCGCCGTCGCCTTGTGCTCCGTCCCGTTTGGCCCCGCTCCCACCGGCAGTCGATGTAGCCGGTACTGGAGACGAGCACACCACCACAGCCACCTTCACTACGCGAACCCTATAACATAGAACCACCCCGATTAATGTGGTGAAAATCACAGAGGAGGAGTGGAATGCGGAGGATGCAGATCCAGGGAGGCGGAGGGGAGGGGGGAGGAGAGGAGGACACGAGATCTAGAGGACGAACTTACAAAGACGACGACTGGGACTCGGGGCTGAACGGGTGCCGGGCGCGTGCAGTCGATGTAGCCGGGTCGGGTCGCAGGACGCGTGTGGGATATTCCGGCTAGGGTTACGCATATTAATGATACTACTAACAAGTTATTTAAAGCACATTACTAGCTATGGCATAGGATTTATATAGGTTGTCACTTTAGATTATAACTAAAAATGTTTGACAAGTCTATATTAATTTATGAGATAACTGATTTCACATATAATTCCATGATAGAAAAATTCAATGACAAGTGAGAAGCATTGGGAGATCACTCGTGGCTATATCTTCGTGGCTCTTTAAGATTGTTTATCGAGTAAAAAATTTGTTCATTATAATACATAAGTATAAAGTAATTTTACGAGTTTAGCAATGATACGACGACCCTATCCAAGATCTTCCATCAAGTCCTATCATTTATGTTAACCAACATGGTTCATGTCTCAAATTATTGCGTATATGATATAATAGTTATTACGAACTTACTCTACAACCTAAAATCATTATTGTACAAACTATAAAAAATAGAGTTAACAAAATATATAGTTAGTACAGGAATTTTAACTTAAGGAGAAAAAGAATTTGTAACACTCAGTAAGAAAAAATATTTGAATCAAAATTGACTCGTGACTTCGTAGGATATATGATGCATCAAGAGCCATCATAATCTGTGGTAAGAACTAATTGCATATTTGAAATATACAAAAGTGCCATGCAAAGAGAAAGTGGAAATATTGAAAAATGCATATATTTGTTTCTCAAAAAATATTGATTAACTTTATTATAAATGGATAGAGACTACATGTGTCTATTTTATCTATTATGTCATGAAATGAAACAAAGACAAAAATACATAATAAATATAAGTGATTCTTTATTAACCATATGTATTAAACAATAACTAATATTTATATAACTTAAAGTTCTAGCCCATGTGATCAATGGACTAGTTCCTTTGAATGACCTGTATGCATAACCTTTCATGATTCATGTACTTGTAATCATTTTATTCAAAACATTTTATTCATTGCAAATGGTGCTAAAAACTTCGTGGAACCATCCAAAAAATTATTACATCTCCTCAACAAGTAAAAAAAATTGCCATCAAACATACATGTCCGAAAAATATTACATGCCCTCAAACATACACATCTGAAAAATATTGCATGACCTCAAACATACACATTTCTCAAGGTACCCATCAGCCCAAGCTCAATGGAGTCACGAAATGCATTCATAGGGGCAGGAACATATGGTGGCTGGCCCTTTCGATGACATTTCTAAGAGATGAATGCACATAGTTGAATATCTCCTTTTCTAACATGTGGTTTTTTTGCTCCGTTTTGAAAGTCCTTAAGATGATGCTTCCTTCGCTTGTGACGGGTTGAATAGCTAGCATCCGGGATGTACTTCTTCCATAGATGAAGTACCTGTAAGTCGGAGTGTTTCAATTAGAAAACAGTTCAATTAGAAAACCGTAATGAACTACCAGCTAGGTGTGTACAATAGGTGGATGAGGAAAGACATTGTTGTATTATGTCATCGATCCAATTAAAAGAATTCCTAGAGCCTCAATAGAGGTAGACTTGGTTGTAGATTTAAGGCCATATTTTTTTTGTCAATAAATCATGCAGAACATAGTTGGGTTCATTCTAAACATGTTGAACACTATTGGCTTCCTCTGTACCCATTCCAACCTAGTCAAGGGTGGTTTCCAACTATACTCAGCCCTACCTATAGCAGTACTACTCCAGATGTGTAGCATACTCATACATACCGTAGCTGAATCCAACTGCATTATTCTCTACGATCACGTTGAAAACCTCATCCCACTCCCCTTCAGAATCCTTAGCAGTTTTTTTATTCTTCTTCTGCTTAATAAAAAAAGTCAGTACCTCATGAACTGCGTGCGAGGCTACGATCCACAAAGATCATACCTTCATCATCGATTTTCCTCGGCGTGGGGCAAAGTGCTTAATGATGGCCATCCTTCCGACTGGGTCGGACCTCAGGAAGAACTTGGTCGCATGTTCGGAATGGAGCGTCTCCAGCACACCAAGCCACAGATCTGGGGTGTTCTCATCTGCACCACACTCTCTAGCCAACTTCTGCACTTGGATAACCTGCATGTCTAGTTCTTTCTGCTTTTCCTGTTGTGCTTTCTGCCTAGTGTCCCATGTGATCCGCAAATTCTCCACAAGTTCGCTCATGTAACTGACCATTGCCGACGTAACTTCTTCTGGGCTCTCCTTGACATCTCGTTTGGGCTGGATCCATTGCTGTGTGCGCTGCCCCCGACATTGCTCCCAACGCTGAGTGGGGTTACTTCTTCGTTGGGTCTATCATCTCCTCCAATATACATGCGGATCATTTCTTGCCTCTTCTGCAAATTGCGCCAAGGAATAAAGATTATAAGCAATATATAACAGATTGGAAGCAATCAGGGGAATCATATCGATTTCTCGGCGATGAAGAAGGCCTGGAACATGTGATCAATCTACCTAGTCATTCTCTGTAGTAACTTGTTGCCATTATGTAATTGAACTTTGAGTTCCTGGTGAGAGAGAGAGCCTCTTTGGGGGTGGAGGGGGACAAGCTTATGAGCTTTGATTCTGTATGAACTTAACTGTTGGTCTTTGGTAATAAAGGCCGGGGGAACCCTTGAATTCGAAAAAAATCAGGGGAATCATACCTGGCGGAGGCATGTAACGCAGCAGGTACAGGTTGTGCGGAGGCATGCAAGGCAGCAGGTACAGGTTGCCACAGTGCAGATGCACTTCTCCACCGGCGCCGCCGCTGTCTTCTCCTTCCTCACCTCAAGCTTCTCCGCCGCGGCCCCCGTCATGAAGGGGGGTGCCGAGCGCATCCCGTCCTTCCTCGTCAACCCCGGCGGGGACGACGCCGGCGGGGCGGCCGCATCGATGGCCTCATGCTTCGCCTCCATTGACCGGGGGGCGGCCGAGGATGAGGCATGCGCAGCGCGTGGGGCGTTCACCAAACTCATCATCTCGGACAGCGGTGGCTGCTGCGGGGACGGCGGCAGCTGATGCCGGTGCGGGGACGGCGGCGGCGGACCAGGTGGGGATATATTCAGAGGCTCACGCTAGGGAGTGGCCGGGTTGTGAGGGCGGTTGCGGACGTCTGTGGAATTTACACGCGGGCGGGAGACCGAGGCGGTTGGCAATTCAGGGAATTTCCTGATCGTTACAGTGGGGTGAGCAGGGGCACGAATATTGGGGAACGTGGTACTCAAACTGGTAATCATTATATAGACGTACGGTGTAGATTCAAAAAAAAAAAAAACTACGGTTCACGGGAGAGAGGGTGCGGCCGTGCGGGTGTCAATTCATAATTTTGTGTATATTTTTTTGACCTAAGTAATTTTGTGTATATTGGTGTAAGCTAGAAGAGAAACCATAATAATTGTTTTTTCCTTTACACGACAACCAACGTGACTCACTCGTTAACACATTTTTTAAATAATTAGAAAGGACCTACGGTACTGTGTTGGGCTTCTACCAGTGTATAACATCTACCAACGTCGTAGGTATGTCGGGCAAACCTAATCACGAAAAGCTCCACAAAGGCACCGTCGCGCCGCCACCAGCGATTCGTGCTCCCACCGGCGAGGTCGCCGGTCCCTTCCGCCTCTGGCGGTCCTCGGAGCCTCGAATGCGTGTGGAACCACGTGGCCTTGACCGACAGTGTAGATTAGGTCACTTTTCTAGGGTTAGGGTTTCCGGCTGCATGAGCTTGGTGGAGGTCACAACACAGCCAAGGTGGAGGTCCCGGTCTTCGTCCACCTCACCGTCGCCTGCTCCGATGACGATGGGAGGATTATGAGGTGATATAGGAGTCTGCGGCGGATGTTGTTTCGTCATAGTGGTGGGCGGTGGTGCTTGTGCCACGTTTTAGGTCAAGGCTATGGTGGCGGTTGAGGGCGTGGCGGCAGATGGTGTGCGGTGGATGGAGCTCAATCTGCTGGTGGCACGGGTCGGGATTGAGCGAGCCACCGCGACATTGGATGCCATTGTCTGCGCCGCTATCGTCATTCCAACCTAGATTGTGATCCTCATGGATGGGCGCTCTAATACTTCGCCTCCATGATATTGAGCGTTTGCTGCAGTCCACCTCAATGTCAGTAGTTTCCTCCGGCTTCGATGATTTAGGTTTGGCGGCGTCGGCTGGTGTCGGCAGCGGATGCGGTCAGCTTCCTTTCTCAAAAAAGATAAGGACTGGCTTGTAATTTCTTTATTTGTCGGGGTCCTCATAGAATATAGGTTGGGTAGCTTTCCTATGTATCCTTATACAGTGTACTTGTATTTGAAAGTGTTTATTTCCATCAATTAATACATGTATACATATTATCAAAAGAAAAGAAAAGACCTTCAGTCCAATCTCAAATATCAAGACATCGAAAATGACAACTAGCAAGTAATTATAAGTAGGGCACCAATCCATGCACATATTAGACTTGAAAACTATATTAGAAAAGGCATTCATGTTAGACCAGCTCAACAAAGAATGTCTAGGCTCTAGCAGTGGCAAGATATAGGCAAGGAAAAGAATGGGTGCATGTTCAGTTGAAGCTCTTAGAGCAACTCCAACGGTAGCCCCAAAAACAGGGATCCTACATTTTATTTGGGGGCTTTCTCCTATTTTTGGGTGCCCAAAATTTTACATCAACTCCCGGAAGAAACACCTAAATTTCAACCCCCAAAATCATTCCAACAGACACTGTCAAACAGGGCCCGCGTGTCATTCACTCTTTCCTATCTTCCTCCTACTAGGCAAGATCCCGTCGGTCCCATGAGGGGATCCAGCCGCAGCGCGCGAGCAGGCCGCCTTGGTCACGGCTAGAGACGGGTGGGCGACCCGCCGGAGCAGAGGCAGGCTCGCTCTTGCGCAGTGGAGTCGGGCGTGTGAAAGCTCCAGTTTGGTTTTGCTAATTAATGACATTGAACGTTGCTAATGCTTTGCTCTAAGTGTGGTTAGACACATAGAAACGTGACGGTGGATGATGGAGCATGGTGATCACGGTGATGAACATGGTGGACATGTGAGGTGATCAAGCTCCGGTGATGGATGGAAACGCCCGTGGAGATCAAGGCAAAGGTATACTTGATAGGGCTTTCCGGTTTAGTGATCAAGACACTATAGAGAGTGTGATCACATTTAGGATCGATAACCGACTATCAAGAGGGGTTTCCTCAGTTCATTCGCAGTCCTAAGTGCCTCTAGTTGTGACTTTGCATGATGCATGAGAGGCTAACCAGAGTGCTAACACTTGTCGACGTGATCATGAGATGATACGCTAACTCCGGTGCTTGAGATGTGATCTACAATGCGGGAGTTGGCACCCAAGACAAGTGGTTTGGACCTTGGATCGAAGACGGCATGACAACGGCGACTTTGTGCCATAGGGGAGCTCTCTGGAAGTGCCGGACGCAGCTGGCCTGAGCGCCGGACTGGCGAGAGTGGCGGACGCGGCGGCCGGACACGCAGCTAGGCGGGCCGGACGCATCCGGCGCATGGTAGGGCGGCGCTGGTGCCCTGCCGGGCACTTCAAGGTATCGGACGCAGAGGAGGCACGTCCGGTGAGCGCCGGACTCGGTCCAGAAACTTCTAGAGTTGAGCTCCTCGCGGGCGCCGGAGCGCCGGACGCGTCCGTCGGGGAGCGCCGGATGCAGGCAGCGGACGCGTGACGTCATCAACATTCGAAGACCAACGGTCGACTTGGCTGCGCTGGAGGAGGCACGTTGGTTTCGCCTGCCGGGGGGGCAACGGCTCTATTTGTGCCTTGGGCTATAAATAGAGCATTGGTCGGTTTGGGGAGTCTCTCTTGCCTATTTTCACATACCTGAGCATTCTTTGAGCTTGAGACTCCCTCTCCCACTCATCTCTTTGATTCTTGAGCATCTCTTGTGAGATTTGAGTGAGGATTCAAGTGCGTTGCATTGAGAGTTGCATCTAGAGGCACTTGTTCATCGAGTGAGTTGCGGATTCTTGTTACTCTTCGGTGATTCCCGTCACCGTAGACGGTTTGGAGCAGCGGGTGGTGGTTGAGCTCGACTTGGTGATTGTTCGAGGCCACACCGGGTTCTTGTGAGGGGTTCTTGATCCTTCCCCGCTGGACTTCGCGAAAGGATACTCTAGTGGATTGCTCGTGGCTTGTGGATCCTTGTCTTGTGTAGAGATTGCGGCTCCCCATTGGGGTCTTTGGCACCGAGCCAATTGAGCGGGCAACTCACCAAGCAAGTGCATCGCCACAACGAGGACTAGCTTGCCGGGAAGGAAGTGAACCTCGGTAAAAAATCATTGTGTTGATTTGAGATTGCCGAGGCTTCGACCTCCTTTGTCATTGTGCTTGAGCATCTCTAGGTGATTGGTTTCTACGCCGGTGATTGGCCATCTTCATCTCTACGCGGCGGTATAAACCTTCATCCTCTCTTTACATTCCCGCAAAGTAGAATTGCTTGTGAGGTTGGCCGCGTACCTCTACTTGTGTAGACTAAAACCGCGTGGATTAGAATTGCTTGTTGTGGTCGGTCGGGAACCACTCTTTGTGTAATCTAAATCCCGTGGGTAGAATTGCTTGTTCGGTTTCGGTGAACCGACGTTGTGTAGCTTGATCATCGTGGTTGATTGTGCAATTGGTTTGAGTAGCCTTGCATTGTTTAGGACGGCTTGCATAGAGTAGTCGAAGCTTTAGCTTTGCACATTTGCCGCCTTGCTAGCTAATTGGTTGTCTAGTGTTCTTGCTAGAAATTTTATTAGGCTATTCACCCCCCTCTAGCCATTGTGACCTTTCAGCGTGTTCATAGGGGGACAGAAGGGTTCCCTACGAAGAAGACATACAGGACAGTAGGCCTGGACAAACGGCCCACGAGAAAAAGCACGAAAGTTCAATTACCATATCCTAGCCGGATTGTAATAGGAAAGAGTACAAAACTCCTAGTTTAGGACTCGTTCCTAGAACCCGACTAGGAATCAAAGAACCTGCAGCCAACCCTGAGCTATAAAGGGTAGCTGAGGGTACCCCTGGTCAACACGATTGACAAAATACTCATCGATACAACGCAACAAGGCTCACGCCGACTGGACAAAAAGGCTACTACCTAACCTCGAGTCAAGGGCCTGAACCGATATAAAATCGCCCGTCCCATTTGTCTCATTGCCAAAACCGCCCGGTTTGATTCGTCGCAGCCGATCAACTATCCCGGGTACCCTCGTGGCAGGCCATCGGTGATAAATCATCGACATTGCGGCTCGACGGAGCACAGGCTAGCTCGCGCTCGCACGGTGGATGGGAGGGTGGGGAGGGCTCGCAGGAGGCCCTCCAGATCTCGTCGGCTCGCCGTTCACGCGTTCGAAGAAGATGGCCGCCATGTGATTTATTCAGCTTGCACGCTTCTCCGGCCAGGCACCCTCTTCCCTCACAGGGCTCATCCTCCATCTCCGCAGTTGAGAGCCGTCGTCGCCACGCTAGCCGCACCCATGCCATTCCCCGTGCTACGCGCCGCCCCGGCACGGCCCGCACAACCGCTTGCTTGTCGTGCTCCTTCTCCTTCGACGTCGGTCGTCGATAGCTATGAAGGTGGGTTCCCGCTCGCATTGGAGCCAGCAGAGGTAGACGCTGGAGAGGAGGGCAGAGAAGGCCTCGTGCGAGCATGGCTCGTCGGCGAACAAGGTATCCTTTTGGGTCAGGAGTGGTGGATTCTCTTTTGGCGAAGTGGTTGGTGGGCAAGGTTGAGGTTAACTGTTTGTGGCCGGTTAGGTTCTGGTGCTGGTGGTGATTTATGAGATGTTTTTTCCTGAATAATGGTTGGGTTAGGTGTCGATTTTGCTGCGTCCTGAGAAGATGGATGGTTCTGAAATGGTGGAGAGGACCCTAACTCATCACCAAGTCTGTAAGTTCGGATTGATGGAATAGGATTGTCCAACTTGATGTCCCGTCGAGGCCATAAGATGAAGTGGTTGATAGCTTGTCCAAGTTTCTGGATACCTTCTTTAGTGGGGATGTCTAGCCGCCGTCCCCATGTCCTTCCACAACCGTGAACACTCCAACCTTAGCGTAGTCATTGGGAATTGGATCGCCATACAACATGCGGCCAGGGATCGCCATACCTGTGGCAACTTTTAACATACGGACATTGGTGATACCGTATGATATAACAAGGGAGCAAGCTGATGGTCCAATGATGTCATCAATTGCATGATACTCCTTGTTTGCTGCAGATCTGATACTGCTTGGAACTAATGGACCAAGGGTATCCATGGTAATCGTCTGCATCTCTTGCGGTTGTGTCATCATCTCGTGGTCGCTGACCGTACAGGCACCTGTTGATTTGACATAAACATAGACAACTGTTGCCTTAAATCAGGATCAGGATTCGCCATGATTTCAACCAACATTTGTGAAATTTCTTTCTTAGCCTCCTCTCTACCACAATCTCTCAAAGCTTCCTTGTAACGGTCGTGTTTTCTATACATGTAAGCATGATCGAAATCCTTCCTTCCAGCCCAACCTCGACGACAAGCCTCGCACACGACCGGGATGCTCTGGGTTTCCCGAGCACCAACACTAAGGGCATCCCTCTCCCTTGATGGCTTGAATGATCCTTCCTTCGCTTAGCCGCCACGCCAAAATTTTCTTGGCGCTTCATCGGTCTTTGGATCTCGCCATGTGAAACAACCAGGCTCAATTTCTTTTGGATCTCGAGCAAGAAGCCATCGTCTGCCCCTTGGCTCAACGTTATCAAACCTCGGCGGTAACCCTTTCTCCAGCCTTAAAGCTTCTTCTGCATCCCATTTAGCAATCTTACAGTTGTAACCACCCGTACCAAGGCGGTGGCTGTATATGTTCTTCTTAGCAATACAACTATTGGCTTCACTCTTAGCTAAGAAGTCATCAACTGTCCTCTGCTCAACAAAGGTCTTCCACTGAGTTGCAGAAATATTTTTGTACTTCTTCGGTAGGTCCAATCCTTTCCTCACATACTTGGTAGTTAGTTCAGACCGAAAGCCACTGAAGCAAATTCCAAATTGCCTAAGTGCATACTGCTTTGCAATAGCTCATGACTGCTTTCTAAAAATAAACCTTGTTTTCAGCTTTTTCCATAAATCTTTCCTTGTTTCCAATGGCACCAAATTCCAGCGAGAGATTGTAATGTCTAGCTTCTCTCTTACAAGGAAACCAATGGCATTCCGAAACTTAGCTTGCACCTCAATAGGTTCTAGAGGCTCTCCTTTAGGGCCAACTTCTGTTACAGAATATGGATCAGTTGGCCACCGGTTCCCGCCTCGTTCTCCTCGCTTCCGCTTCCTCTGAACTCCTGTTGTGGTCTCATTCTCTTGTGGCGCAGAAAGCAATACATCTCCCTCCAATTGGTCCCGCGGTTGAGAAGTTACCTAGGAAGAACAACCAATCATGTCATACATGGAGGAATTTAGATATAGTTCACAACCGCCCTATTTCTCGCTATACCTCATCATGTGGAGTGTAAGTAGGATCTTTGGTTTCTTCACGAATAGCCGCTCTATCCACGCCGGGCGTGGATCGGGTGGTGTATCCCATGACGATGATCCACTCATGGTGTCATGCGATGACCCTAAGTGTTGGGCATCCTCTTGGTCTCCATTGTTTGGAGAACTCATTGAGCTAATTTTGATGTGATGAGAACATGTATTAGCGACAATAAATGCAACACATATATATAGGCATGTATTAACTCATATAGTACTTAAGAGACCAAAAAAAAGATCAACATAGTACTACAGTGACTTATTTTGGCCATATAAACTATACAAGTTGAATAGAATAAATCAAATGCACACATCAAAATCAACAACATTTTCACTAGCAATCTATATAGGAAAAATGCCGTAGATATAAATTGTACATACTTTTGAAGGTCTTCATGAATGGTGTGTGTGTGTGTGTGTTTGTGGGGGGGGGGGGGGGGGGGGTCCTCATTCTTTTAAAAAAAAAGGTACTGAACTGCTTCTCAATATAACACACAAGAAGATTATTAACTTAATAGTAGTCTACCAAATTTCACTTGGCCAATCAGTGGATTATCCAATTGAGCAAAACGTGACACTAGCTCTACATCTTGTAAAGGCTTCTTCCTATGTTTCTCTATAGGATCCCGCAGTAGACTACTCTCCAACCTAGCCAAGGAAGTATTATTGCAACCTTGATTAAAAAAGGAAATTGCTATGCTTGGCAATACTCTTGCTCATGGTGTCTGCAAGATTGAAAATTTTGAGATAAAGAACTTGGAAAACAAGGTATGTAATCGTTGGTACTGCATCAAAAGATATGAAAACCAGACCCCTATCAGCTAGAGAGTTTGTCAAAACAGAAAAAACATTCATAGCTAGAGGGTTTGTCAAAACAGAAAAACCATTCACAGAGAAAAACAAAAAACAGAAACAAAAAGTAATGGTGGCTGCAAGAGATGGAGCTCACCGGGATAGATCTGCTGCAGCCGAAGTGGATGGGAGAGGGGGAGACGCGCGCGCGACCCTTCTTGCTGCTGAAGTGGATGGGGGAGGGAGCCGCGCCGGCCAGGGGCGCCGCCGCCCCGACAGCCAGGAAACGGCTTCAGGGCCGCGACGACTTCGGAGGGCCGCCCGGGGAACTGAGACCGCAGGGAGCCCGCGCGGCGAGTTTGGGGAGGGAGGGAAGAAGGAGCTGGGAGGGAGAGGACACCGCCGGGATCCGTACGCGGCGGCGTACGACCTAATAAGTAATGACGAATTTTTAACCGGGTGGGCCCGGCTCCCCAGCGGCGTGTCGGTAGTACCGAAACTAGCTGGTGCTACCGTCGCTGCGCGCGCGTCGATGGTACCGACGGAGATCGGTACTACCAGCGTGGGGCGACGTGCCACAGTGGCGGGCCTAGCTTTGTGCAAGGGTATTCAGTTGAATACCCAAAATTTCTAGAAAAAGCTTTTATACATATAGTGTACATATGTATATGCACTGAAAATGGAAGAATAATCATGAGTAAATGAATAGACTCTGAAGAATTTAGCCCAAAAACATTACTATACATTATGAAATTATATCTATGTAGTGTACATGCCAAATATTAAGCGTTTTGAAAAAAAAAACTATACCCTTATACATTTTGAATACCCAGCATTAAAATCCTGCGCCCGCCAAACACCAGTCCTACCCGTAACAAGCGGTACTACCGCAGCGCGGGGCGACGCGCCAAACCCCGGTCACCCTGTCGGTTCCTGTGCTTGTTCATCTGTTCTTGCGCGTTCTTGCATTCCAGGCTAGCCAGTTCGATCAATTTGGCGCTGTGATTGTGATCCTTTGCTTACACTCGGGGTATCATAACCATAACAAACACTGTAATTCATCTAATAATCATTATCATCATCCCTGTATATATAACGAGTCTACATGTAAAAACAATCGAAGGTTTCATCCTGAAAGATGTCAATTTTGGCTGAGCTCAGTGGTGTTTTTTGCTTGCTGCAGACATTTTTGTGGGCAACCGGCGTAAAAAAAGCATACAGATTTGCCAGAAAAGGAGTAAAAAACTCAACGAAACATGCATGAAAACTCCTTGTAATCTGCTTTGAAATTAACTATTGGTAGAGCACCGTATACACGTCAATGTTATGATGTGTAAAACCTTACTACGACTTGTATACACTGGCCTAGTAGTTGTGCACCCCCCTTCCCCACCCCCCCACCCCCCCACAGTGGTTGCTGGGGTGTGCATATAGTATACAACCATTTACGATGATGTGCAAAACTATGCACATATTCAAATAGTTCACAAATAAGAAACCATGCATATAAAGATGTTCAAAAGCAGTCATGCCAGATACACCACAGTTACACAAATGGTTCACAAATTCAAATAGTTCACAATCCTTAGTACACTAAGCTAAACTGCATGGATGGCCACCAGCCTTGCCTCTTTCTTAAGCAGTCATGCCAAATACACCACAGTTACACAAATGGTTCACAAATTCAAATAGTTCACAATCCTTAGTACACTAAACTAAACTGCATGGATGGCCACCAGCCTTGCCTCTTTCTTAATCATGATTGCCATAACTCCGAATGAATTCCAGCCTTGCGTCAGTACCTTCGGTTTGCAGGAATGACTTCATAGCGTCTACACTTGAGAGGATGTCAACAAAACAAGCCCACATCTCATCCGAGTTGTCCTCAGTCACCCCACACTCCTGGCCAGCCTGCAACACTAGCTGAACCAAAGCATTTTCCTCATCCTCTCGCGAGGCATACGCGTGCTCCACCGCTAATGTGCTGTTGCGAATAGTTTCGTTGATGGCGTCCAAGTTTTGGCTCATGGACTGATGTGCTTTGATGAGTTCGCCTCTTGATGAGGCTTCCTCCGGGCTCCGCCAACTTCGTGAGCTGGACCGCTTGCTTTCGCAAGGCTCGGCTTCCCAAGGCTCGCGAGGTGGACTGTTGGTGAGTTTCCTCCCGTTCAGCTCTGCATTTTCCCAATACCCAAGGTCCAAAGGGAGGGATCTTTGTGCAGAACAAGATTTCCGAACATCTGTTCCAATAGAGACATGTATTTAGGCACCTTGTCTTTTAGCTTCATACATTCCTTATTGCCCTGCAAAACGCAAAAGCAATAGCAGATTAGAAGCAATAACACATCAGAAGCAGTAACATATCATAAGTAGATAGGCCATGTCGTACCCTTGTGTTTTTGTTCCACCACTCATCACGGGCAGCAACACTCATCTGCTGTAAGCGTAAGTTTTCATAGCGGAGTTCAACTACGAATCCCAAAAGATCAGTCAAGTCCTGCAGCCTTTTTTGGAACTGTTTTTTGGAATGTTTCAATCCTATCTCATCATGGAACCTCCGTGCGAGCTCATCCCAACCCACATTGTTCAACAAGCCATCAACAGAGTAGGTTGTGTCCTTCGTTAAAGCGGTGTACAGCTCACAAAGTTTTTGCGTATTTTCTTCAAGATGCCATTTTGTCCCGTCCGATTTCTGAAATCATGCATAACCTCAAAGTCTTAGTAAAATAGGCAATGCAAACATTGTAGTAAAGAAGCCATGCATGAACACTTGGTGAAATCAAATATTGTAATAAACAAGCCAGTACCCACAAGCAAATGCCCCCGCCTCAACACCCAACCCCCCAATGGCAAACAAAGCTTAATGAGGATTAATGTATATATTTGATGACTTGCAAGTCTAGCTAAACAAAGAGCAAGATATTCACATGCAAATTGTGCATGTAATGATAGGCGACTGGACTATATACTTATTTGATTGCTTTTCCAAATTAAAGTCTAAAATGTAATACATGGTCTCATTCTCACATTCAATCAATTATTGTTTGGTGCTAATATTTAACATACGTAGACAACACTTCATTCCCCGTGGGCCTCCATACTACATCAAATATTTTCAGTTTCTACATGCTTGCTAAACATAGTGAATTTGACCACCGGTATTTGATAAATAAAGGTTTTATCGCCCAAACAAAGGGGTGTGTGTGATCAAGAGCATTGTAACGACCTTCTCGAGGTATGCTTAATCAACATCTCCATTCAAACAACTGAAATATAGATTGTTGAGACATGCAAGGCTATTTTCTTTAGTCGGCTGTTGTACCCCAAAAAAAAGCTCCTTCTATTGTAATTTTTTTTCCACACGATACTAAGATATGACTTCGTTTGCCATCGTACGATCTCGCAAGGCAAATTGTTAGGTGCTGTTTATGCCTTACTAATACCATTTTCCCATGCATAATCTTAGTACAACTAATTCAGTTCATTTTTGCTGTTGTGTCCAGACTTATATATGTGTATGCCTGCAGATACCACAAAGGAGTCCTGCTACATATGCTTCTGCCAAGGGACTTCTCATATGCTTCCAAACATAGCATGTTTAGCATATTTTATATTTTTTTATTGTCTTTCCTATTACACTCGCAGAGTGTACCTCTCTAGCTATTCCCTCCCTAATTAGAAGTAGTTTAGAACTGCTGCCCCCCAGTAGTAATAAATTGCTTAAACTCCTATTTATTATTGTCCAACTAATTAAGCTTTTCTCCATGCAACTCTATTAATCCCAGTACCATTGTTACATTGGTATTGAATTCGGTATAAATGTACACAAGACAACTTCATTACCTGGTGACGACGAGATGATCGGCTGCTGCTCGACACACCGCGGTGGCTAGCAGCAGTAAGGTGAGGAGCAGGATCGTCCCGGGAGCGGCGCCGGGGGTTGGCCGGTGCGTGCCTTCCGGAAGGCACGCCGACGAGAGGCACCCGAGATCTAGCTGCCGACGCCGTACCATTCTTTGGTGCCGGCGGCGGAACGTTGAGGTCAAGCCGCATCTGGATGGCTCGCTCCGGTGCAGCCGAGTGGCCGGGCGCGCGCGCGTACCCGGGAACGCCGGCGGCGCCATGGTGGTCTCGGCTGGATGCGGACGGCGCCGGCGCTACCGGTGAAGCGGTACATGGCTTGGGATAGGTTACTAATATTGTAGTAGGTCTTCTTGCCGCCGCCGGAGAGACGGGATGCCGAAGACAAAGGCGCCGTGGCCGGCGGAGAGACGCGCCAAGCTGCCGCCTCCGATGGCGCCGGCCGGAGACGGCGGGCGCGCCCGCTGCGGATCCAGCGAGAGACGACCGCGCCGGAGCCGGACCCCGCGTCGCCGCGGCCGTCGTACCCGGCGAAGCCTAAGCCGGACGCGTCATAGCCGTACCCCGCGGCGCCGTGGCCGTACCCGGCGAAGCCTGAGCCGCCGGACGCGTGGCCGTACCCCGCGACGCCGCCGCGGCCGTTGCAGGAGCCGCCGCGTCGTCCGCTGCCGGCGCCGCCGCGTTGTCCGCTGCCGGCGCCGCCTCGTCCGTCCATCGCCGGCCGTGCGTGGTGTGGAGCCTGGGAGAAGGAGTCAGCTGGTCGGGTTTTTTTTTTTGGAATTGAGGAGTCTGGTGGTTTTGGGTTTAGGGTGTGAACGGGGGAGGGAGAGTCTGCCTGCGACTGCCTCGAGAGCGCGCGAGGGCGGTTTGCGGCAGGGGGGGACAAGAGAAGGGGGAGACGTGGGAGTTCAAACAGCAGAGCGTGTGGGGCCAACGCAACAGTGACTCGGGCGCTGCTTTCTTAGCGCAGTCAACATGTCAACGCGAATTCGCAGTGGGAGGTATTCAAACGCGTCCACGTAGAGTCAATTTCTCCCCATCCCCGTCCAAAACAGGCCTTCTTTAGTTCCCAAATGGGGTGCACCAATTTTGCACAGTAGCCGTCTCATCACACTGTATCATTTTTCTTTTTATTTGATAATAATTATTTAAACATTGATTAAGTAGGTTTAATATGTTTGTCTTGCAAAGTACAATAAAACCGTATAATTAGTTTTTGATTTTATCTACATTTAATACTTTATGCGGGTGCCGACATTTCGATGTGATGGAGAATCATCTTTTTCACAAGGAATTTAGGGTAAAAATTGGGAGTAAACAAAGCCACAGTCCGAGAGGAGAGACCTCAAGAAGACTGGCCGAGAGAGAGAAAAGCAAAGAGTGTGTGGGGGAGCAACACATTAATTAATGCATAGCAACCTTGGTGGTGCTTAATTTAACACTATTATTTTTTTCTCCTCCATAGCAACATTAATTAATGCATAGCAACTCTGGTACTGGTGCTTAGCTTTGACACAGTGCTTGTTTGTTATTTTTTCTCCTCCAATGTGTACACTATGCAAGCACCGGTTAAATGCGACCCGCAATAAATAAACTATTATTCTTTTGCATCTTCCCATCTCTTCCCCGTCACTTTTTTCTCTTCTCTTCTCCTAGCACCGGATGCTCAAATAGACAACACGGGCTTGCTTGGTGCTTGCTTAGCAATGTACATGTGTTTCTTGTTCCTCACTCTTGCTGCTAGCACCTTCTTAGCGAGCACAAAATGCAAGTGTTGGCCCCTGCTACTATTGCATTAGATGCTGTCTAGGTTGTCGTTTATCCAACCGGTAGTCGGCTAAACCATAAAACTTGCTCTCACGGGGACTTCTGCCCCACCCTGTCCCCGTTCGGGGATTAAATCCCCACGGGGGTCCCCATCCCAAGCTTACGGGTGGCGAAGCGGAGTATGAAGGTGAATCCATTGTGGGTGCTGGTCGCCGAACTACCGAGCGCCACGCTCCACTCCAGTATACGTTGTAGCGCCACTATAGCGCTAGCGCCAGCGGTCGTCGGTCGAAGGAACCATGCGATGTGAGGCGGTGACCTACAAGCCACGACCGCGGGAGTTGGGCCGCGATCGCAAGTGGCGACTGTCGGGCGAAGAGCGTGCGTGGTGCGGAACTAAGGATGGCAGCGGGTCGGGTTCGGGGCAGGTACCCGCGGGTTTCGGGTCTGGCGGGTTCGGGTTTGGGGCTAGTTTCTCACCCACGGTTTTCGGGTTCGGGTACCCGAAGATATCCAATGGATATCCGAAATATGTATATATATGTGAAAATGTGTGCATATATATGTGAATATGTGTGTATATAATTATATATATGTGAATATGTGTATATATTTCTGCGGGTTTCGGGTATTTATTCGGGTTTCGGGTATCCGTTCGGGTTTTGGGTACCCGCGGGTTTGGGTTTGGTTATGAAATTCCACCCGAATCGGTTTTGGGTTCGGGTTCGGGTTTTGACTTCGGGTTTTGGGTTTGGGTGCACGTAGACTCCACCCGATCCGAACCCGACCCGTTGCCATCCTCATGCGGAACTGTGGACGTGCGGTGCAGGCGTTTGCAGACACGCGGTTGTGCCGTTGTGGCGGTCGGCGGGTGGAAAAGGAAAGTGAGGAAAATAGAGTGAGGGTTTACGGATATGCTTGCCTTATATATGTGCACAAGTATGGGCCTTGAGTGTTGTGGGCTACTTCGCTTTTATTGTTCTCGTGTCTCCACGCGGAATAGTAACGGGGGAATGCATACGAGACCCACCCCCATGAAACCCGACGGGGATAGAATTTACCCCATTTAGCTCCTCGTGGGGAGTGATTTGCCCCCAAAACCAACACCTAATGGGCTTCCCCATGGGGAATCGGAAATCGGTACCCCCATTGACATTTGGAGCGGCCAGCATGTGCCCATCGTCACATTAAACCTTTATGCTCTCCATTCGTTCATCTCCTCGTGTTGATATTCTCTCCATGTGCCTATACGCCTTCTCCTTCTTTTATTTCTACATCTAGTTTCCATTTTTCTTTTCTTTTTTTGCATGGAGTCCGGTGGCCGCTTCGGTGATGGTTTGGGCAACGAGGGGGCTCCCTCCTCCGACCGGCGACGTACACACCCGCCTTGACCGTCCACGGGTGGATATCACGCACACCACGACCCGTGCGCCCGCCGGCTCCGATGATGGTGACAACACGCCTTCCTCCTCCGGCTGGCACGGGCTAGCCCGTCTGCGCGCAGCCCAAGATGCTGAGTGGGGTAGAGAGCGCCCGTCTACGCACGGCACTGGAATCTGAGCAAGCTCCGCACAAGTGTCGTGGTGGAAATGGATGTTGTTCGTGGCTAGCTCACGGCGTCGAACACCGCATTGTGTGGCGGGTAGTTGACCTTAATTTTCATCTTCTTTTCCTCGCCCGTGTAGCGTGTTTTTGTTGATGTTGTTCATTTGAATTCGTTCGCAGTGCTGATCGCGGTGGTCCTGGTGCTCCGAGCCGCTGCAGATTTTGTTGCCGAATCCCTACGAATCCGAGGTACGTGGTCGTCGGCCGGAGGAACGTATGCTTGACGTCCCGTGCGCGTCTGCGGTGGTGGAGCGTGGCATTCGCCGCGGCGCTATCGTTGCTCTAACCATATGGCCCCGAGAGGGCTTTCTCTTCCGATGGGCAAGAGTTTCCTCAACACGGGCCTACCTTGCGGACAACTTCACCGAGGCGGCAGATGTTGTTGTGGACGAGAGGTGCATGTTGATGGAATTATCAATGAACCCTAGATTGTACCAGATAGCGCCCCCCCAAAAAAAAAAAAAGGTAATATATAGATCTATCTCTCTAATGTAATCGCCACTTTATATGTATTGTATTAAGTTAAGAACTTCATTTTCTAAGATATTATATATATATATATATTTCATTGTGCATTAGCGAACCAATAAAGCCAACCAGCCCAAGCGATTAATTAGGAACTTGGTTTTGGTTATGAAATTGCACCCGATCGGTTTCGGGTTTTGATTTCGAGTTTCGGGTTTGGGTCCGGAAGACTTACCCGATCCGAACCCGACCCGGTTGCCATCCTTAAGTCCCTTTTCTCCTTCATTTTTCTTCCTCAAGGGATTTTTGTTCCCCCTTTCGTAGGGAAATAATAGCAGTCAACACATGAGAGTATTTTTTTTTTTGAGTCACCAACGCAGCGAGGAAGTAGAGACCTGGCTCGGAGCAACATGCTGACGCGAACTGTGCAATGTGGCTGTCACGAGTCCACCGTTTCAGACCTGGCTAGCGCTCAGAGCAACATATGGACACCAAGTGTGCAAAAGGTGGCTCGCATAGACACATGGCATACTGGCATCATGCCCATGTTGACTGCCGAGTCCACCGTTCCACACCACGGACTTGCATCACACTGTATTGTCCTTTTTTTTTAGAATCAGGGACTTTTTCATTCATTGGAGCGAAACATTTACAATCTTCAGTCACCAATACATGGTCGGAGCTACATTCCGCTCCTTAACCTGACCTCAGCCGAGACTTAGCTTTTTGCTAACAAAAGAAACCTGGCCGAACCCCACCACCACCCTGCGCATTCAAGTCGCCGAACCCCACCACCACCCTGCACATTCAAGTCCAGGGACTGAGTTTCAAAAAAAAAAAAGGTCCAGGGACTGCAAGTCCACATTCAAGTACAGAGACTCGAGTGCCTGCAGGCTTTCTCAGAATCTCAGTACCTGTCCATCCGCATTGAAGTACAATCTCTCAAGACTCGTCCATCCGCACACTCTCTCTCAAAGACTGTCCATCCGCATTGAAGTACGTAGACTCGAGTACTGCCGCAGCACAATTGAAGTGCCATACGCAGCACACGCTACGTCGTCCGTCGCGTGCCGGCATCGCCCAGGTCAACTATTAACAGTGTTGCCTGGGATTCCCTTCGTTTTGCAAGCCTGGTTAGCAGAGGTGAAGGAGGGAAGGGGAAGGCGATGGGCCCCGCAAGCCTGTCCGTGCTTGCTGCAAGGACCAATATCCAGTATATCCATGTGTGGAGGAACTACGTGTAATTGTAATCATCAGGACTAACAATAGGGCAAGCACAACTGTATGTATACTATGTGTTATAAACTGACTCACCTAGCTTGTAAGGCTTATTAAGCATTCTTCCTGTTGTCTTTGCTGACCCTGAATATATTTGATTCTCAAATAAATGGTAGAAAGGAAGCGCCACCGTGCGCCCAGAATAGAACATTAAGAATTTAAGGTAAATCTGATTGTTGACACCAGTATATGGGTTTAAGTGCTTTAGTCATAATTCATAAACCAAGGAAAGGAAAAACTATGCAGCAAAAGACTTACCGTTGAATTGAAAAGCTATCTGTATTTGTACAAATTGTGTTGGAGTAGCAGGGGAAGAATACTTCACTAAGATCTATGTTCCTATAGATCATGAAAGGAGTAAGTGAAAAGCATGATACATTGAGGTTTATGTTAGAGAACTAGAACCATAGAATTGGAACTTATCTAAAAATTATGGAACTTCTAAAAGTGTATGGTGCAGCCTTTGCATGCTAAAAAACAGCGATACATAAAACAAAGAATCTATGAACCAAATAGCATGGTATGCATCTTTTTGACAAAGGTTTTATTTTAAAGCACCATCAAAAGCATACTTTGCTCCAGCCATTGATGTGTATGATTGAGCTATCGTTTTCGTTCACAAGAGTTTTTAAAACATATTACACCAACAAAAAAAATGTATAAGTCCGATCGGGCTATGCCTCGAATTTCATGGTCTAGATCGACATAAATTGAACCCTAGGGGAGGTCATGTACTTAGAAAGTTTCTATAGATATATCACATGCATCAGTATGATTAGTTCATTGCTAGCAATTTTTCTAAATAAGGACTATTTTTTTGCACTACGAATGGAAGAGTTTTCAAGGCACCAAGGCAGTAGCTCAGCATGCCAGGCTATCCTAATATTTAAAAATTAGGCAATGACAAAGGAACAACAGATGCAAGGGAAAAATGGTACCAATGCCTCCAGCTCAGTAGTAATCTAACTTTTTCCTTGTAGCCTGCAAATTCCATACCTTCAGTTCAATAGAGCAAGAAAATCGATGTACAATCACGCCAACTCTAACACACTTTGCTCATTTGCTGGTTCTCCTGAAAACGAATGGCACAAGATAACACTTATGAGAAGCAATGATCAAAATTTACTCAATATGAACTATACAAGCGCAAAGATCGGCAAAGCTTGGCATAAATCTATAAAGCCGAATCATGAGTATGGCCTCTTGTTATGTTCACATGTTTTGGCTACCAATGAACTGAATCCATAACTGTTTGGAGGTGGCCATCGGGACATGATGTCTCGGGTCTTTACCCTGATCCCTCAACTCTTCATAGAAAAATGAATTGCATTTGGAATTCAAATAAAACAATAACTATTAACAATAGGATGGAAACATTTCTGTTGTGGCATTATAGGTTTCTGATAAAAAGAAGCTCACACAGGTTTAGCGTTTTTTGAAGCCTATCATCACCTTTTTTTTGAAAAAGGTCTATTTGCAGTAGGTGACAGTAGAGAACTGACCTATGAATCATCACAAAGCAGTGGAAGGACCACCACCTGCAGAAGTCACTGCCTGCAATAGGTGAAGACTGAATTAGTTATATTAAATTTGCTAGCATGAGATGAAAAGCAATCACAGGAACTCAGGAAGCATACTATTTCTAATCACAACCTAAGCGTACCTAAGATAACATACTCAAACAAAATTTACTGAAGAGGAAGTTCTAAAGATATATCAACACTCCATTAATGAAGACGATATCCATCTTCTCCAGAATTTGAAATTTGAATTATAACTCATTTTGCCCGATTGGATTCTTAAAACACTAGTCAAGATACACATAAAAATGTATTTTGCACCAACATTACATACTCCAAACAACGTATAGAAGTGTGCTCTGACAATGCATACAGACTTATTTGGAATTTGAGGTTCGAATAGAGACCTATGCATCTAAGCGTAGAAGAGTTCTGACAATGCATATAAGTGTGTCTGAGCAATGTATACAAACTTCTTTTAGATTTGAAATTTGAATTCAATTCGGATAGAAACCTATGCAACTAAGCGTTATCACAGTTTTCACCATGCATCTAAACCCATGTAGTCTGCTCGGCCACCCTCGACGTAGTAGCCATCCTTTTGATTGCCATCATTCAAGCATTCTTCATTTCTTGCAATACGAACCTACAACAAATTCAGATATGCATAAAACCTCGTTACTCACTTATAGTTGGCGTAAAAAGTTTGAATCCTATGGCCGACATGTGGTCTAATAATGTATAGAAAAGTTCTCTGATAATGCATACAAATCTGTTCCGACAATGTATAAAATGCATGAATAACTAACAATGTTCAAGATTCGTTTACTTGAACCTACAGAATTCATTTGCTAGAGCATAAATATGTGCATCTAAACAATGAACAGCAGTGCATATATATATAATCTAACATCAAAGTTGATATAAAGCATGTTTTAGCGAGCATAGAAACCTTACATTAACAAAAAGAAAGGCATCGGAACAACAACATAGCATATAAACATTTTCAATGTACATTTTCAATCTCTCCGTTTCACCATGCATATAAACATTTTTTATCTTAATTTCACCATGCATATAAACAAGCATCAAACAATTTCACCATGCATACGAACATGAACTGACGCTGCATAGAAAATCACCCCAAAACATTTTTACCCTAGTTTCATCATACATATAAACATGCATTAAACCATTTTCTATCTCAGTTTTACCGTGCATATAAACATGCATACAAAAGATGTATTTTTGAAATAGCGGTTTCAACATGCATACAAACCTATGCTTGTAACATCTCGCGAAAACCGCGCTTCCAATTTGCACACAACCCACAATTCCAACATGCATACAAACCCACCTGTTCCACACCGTCCATCATGGGGGCCACACCCACCCTCATTGCTGCGGCAAAGTGCATGCCCGCAAGCCACATCTAACTAATTGAATCAAATCAACCAAGACACCAGGTTTGTATGCACAATTTTACAGAAAAAATAGCACAGCCAGGAGGGGTTTGTATGCATAGTTCCATAGACAACTAGGAGTTTGTATGCACAGTTTCATAGACAACCACGGAGCTAGAAAAGTAGCATGGAAACCTTGCCAAATCCACTGAAAGTGCATACACAGGGCGCTAGAAGATGTAAACGAACCTGAGGCACAGAAGGTAAACTCCCATGGCATGACCCCCAAGAACCCATAGCGAGACGACAAACACCATGGTGCTTGGTACCGAGATCCTCCCCCGGGAGGGCCATACACACGTGGCGGCCCGCCACCATGCATGCAAAACATATGGCTCAGATTAAAATTATGCATAAAAAAGCTTTGAAATTTGAATCCAACTTCACATAAACCTAGACGATTGAAATCCTCATAAATCAGTGCACACCAAGACCATGATGACACATCTCCTACAGCCCAAAATTAGAATATTTTTTACAAATTCATTGCAGACATGCGAGAGAGGCATAAAAGTTTAATTCTACAAAAGCGCAGCATCAGCAAAGCTTGGCATAAATCTATAAAGCCGAATCATGGGTATGGCCTCGTTATGTTCACATGTTTTGGCTACCAATGAACCGAATCCATAACTGTTTGGAGGTGGCAATCGGGACATGATGTCTCCGGTCTTTACCCCGATCCCTCAACTCTTCATAGAAAAATGAATTGCATTTGGAATTCAAATAAAACAATAACTATTAACAATAGGATGGAAACATTTCGTTGTGGCATTATAGGTTTCGATAAAAAGAAGCTCACACAAAGTTTAGCGTTTTTGAAGCCTATCATCACCTTTTTTTTTTTGAAAAAGGTCTATTTGCGATAGGTGACGATCTTTAACCGACCTATGAATCATCACAAAGCAGTGGAAGGACCACCACCTGCAGAAGTCACTGCCTGCAATAGGTGAAGACTGAATTAGTTATATTAAATTTGCTAGCATGAGATGAAAAGCAATCACAGGAACTCAGGAAGCATACTATTTCTAATCACAACCTAATCACAATTCACAACCTAAGCGTACCTAAGCATACTATTAAACATATGGCTCAGATTAAAATTATGCATAAAAAAGCTTTGAAATTTGAATCCAACTTCACATAAACCTAGATGATTGAAATCCTCATAAATCAGTGCACACCAAGACCATGATGACACATCTCCTACAAATTTCCAAAATTAGAATATGTTTTACAAATTCATTGCGTACATGCGAGAGAGGCATAAAAGTTTAAATTAAAACGCATAGCTCAAACATCTAAGCAATTATAGTCCTCTGCAAAAATTGTGCATACAAACCATTCTCATTCAAATATAGATGCTTGAGCTGATCAAACTGTGCATATAAACCATTCTCATTCAAATATAGATGCAATCAACAGCTGATCAAACTGTGCATGTAAGCAATCAACATCTTTGCATATAAACTTCTAAAAAATATGTGCAGACCTGCAATCAAACTGGCAGTGGTGGGGAAGAGGCGCCCGGATGCTGACCGTACCCCGCTGCTGCACGAAGGGAGAAACACATATTTATAGAAGGCATAAAAAAATTTCAATTAAAACCAGATATAGGATTCAATTCACATACATGGCCGCCTCATCCACAGAAACAACGATACAACGTCAGCAGCCAACAATATGTATAAAAATTAACACAAAAGGAGCATACAAACATCCATATGCATGATCTTCAAATCTGCTAGCTGCCATGAATTTTCTATGGCTTTTTTTAGAAAACAGGCTGTCGCCCCGCTTTATTTGAAAGCGATCAGGTTTACTGGGGGTTTCCAGTTTTACAGATAGAGCACCAGCTCAACGGCACAGCTGTGAACGACTCCCTCCCAAAAGTTCAAGCAAAAGATCAAACTCCTCAACAGTTTTAGCACTACTTATTACAACTCCAAGGGGTAATCTCTCTACAACTAGGAACATTCCAGAAAGAGCAACGATCAACTTCAAAGCTTTTCATCGCATTCTTCTCTTCTTCCACCACCCCCACCACCCACCCCCACACCCCCCACCCCCCCCCCAAGAAAGCATTCTATGGCTTCGGCCGAGAGACGAGAGACCGCAGGCTTCCTACCCGCTGCTCGCTCACATTGCCATTGGCAGCAAACTAGGTGCCTACCCAACGCCATTTGCAAAGCAAGGTTCGTAGCCGCGATGCATAAAAATGTGAAACGAACGCATACAAACCTTGGGGAAACTAGGTGCCTACCCAACGCCATTTGCAAAGCAAGGTTCGTAGGCGAGATGCATAAAATGTGAAACGAACGCATACAAACCTTGGGGTGGTGCACAGGGGGAGCCGGGATGCCGGAGGGGTTGCCGCCGGCCGTGGAGCACGAAGCCGAGAGCCCCCTGCTCCTCTGCGCGCCTGAGACACCGTGCAACGGGGAGCGCGGGGGTTCGATGCCTACCGGCACGCGCGCCCACGGCCGGCCGGCCGCGCGTCTCCGGTGAGGGAGGGTGGGTCGAGGAGGGCGGGACCGCCGCCGGCCGGATCCGGGAGGCGGGGCCTCGCGCGCCGCCGGTCATGGAAAGGCGTGGCGAGCGGTCGGCCGTCGTCGGGCCCTCGGCCTTGCGGCCGTCAAGCGCGTGGACCCGGGACGAGGCGGCGCGAGCGCGGCCACGCGCGTCCGGCCCGTGGCCCCGCGGCCGGACCGGCGAAGGGAGAGGGCGGGACGGCGCCGCCGCCGCTCGGAGAGGGCGCGGAGGCGAGCGCGCCGCCGCCACTCGCGGAGGGCTCTGAGGCGCGGCGCTGCTGTCGCTCGCGGAGGATGCGGAGGCACCGCCGCTCCAGCCTCCAGGCACGAGGAAGTTGCCGACAGGAGAGGAGATGCGCGCGGGCCGCCGTCGCGAGGTGGGAGTCGGCCACCGGGAGGGAGGTGTCCGCGGGGAGGAGAAGCCTGCCGCCTTGGCCGCGCCGTGGTAGGTGCTTGGGGAGGGGCGCCGCCGTCGGAGCTTGGGGAGGGGCGTCACCGTGCAGGGGAGGTGGAGAAGCGCCGCCGCTTGGACGGAGCAGCGCCGACAGCCGGAGAAGGAGCGGAAGCCGCCGCCTGGCCGATCTGGATGGGGACGGGATGGTCGGGCAGGATTTTTTTTTAAAACCTGTGGGTGGGAATTAGGGTTTGCCGGTGGTCTAGGGCTGGTGGGGAGCTGGTTCGGTGCAGCCAGATCAGCCAGGTCTGGAAGTCAGTAGGTCAGCTGCTGGTCGTTGTGTGAGGTGTTTGTCGGTGTCTTCTCGCAGGGGGTTCTTCAGAATTTTTTTCAATTTTGACCCTTTTTTAATAATACTTATTAAAATTACCGTAAAATATTTATTTTTTTAAAAACTAACCCTTTTGGTGGCGCCTCCATGCGAGGCGCCACAATTCAATACTGTGGCGCCTTGCATGGCGCCACAGGGTGGGCCCGGATCGGAGCCGGTCTGGAATCTCGGCTAACGTGGCAGGCACTGTGGCGCCCCCAACGAAGGCACCACAGTGTTGCGCACACATGCAAGGCGCCACACTGTGGCGCCTCTCTGAAGGCGCCTCTTTGAAGGCGCCACAGTGCTTCCTACGCGCGTGTCCTCTGCAGACCCCGGGTGCACTGCAACGTGCAATACAGCATCGACACGGACGCATGTGTGTGTCTCCAGAGTCCTCTCGCTCGTTGCACTGTATCACTGTCCCACCCGCGGTCCCACGAGAGAATGCACAGCGTTGCTGTTCCTTGTTTAATGCGGTCTGGTGTGGGCCAGGCTGGAGTTGACTGCCAGGAGACCTCATCATCGGCTGCCAGGAGACCTCATCAGTGCATCCGCATCATGCTTACCTTAGCGCTTAATAATATACTACTCGTTCCATCACAAAGAGGGCAAATATTCCTTTGACACCATGCACACACATGGTGCTCTTTTTTTGCTGTTGTTGTTATGGTTGGAAGAAATGCACTTTATTTTCTTTATTTATTTACATGCTTTATATGCGTGTGGGCTCTGTCAGTGAGTGTAACCAATTACGAAGTAGTAGGAGTACGTTACCATGTGGTTACATACGGGGAAAAAATTATCCAAAGTGTCCATAGTATTCTACTCGGCATTACCTTCTTTTGACGGACGTACTCGGTTGTAAGAACGCTCATGAGTTCATCTCGTCATAGCAAGAAACAAAGCTACGTACGCTAGTCCGTATACATATACGGTACGGTTCACGAGAAATACTGCACCGGGATTACTACGAGTAGGCTACAGTAGACTAGATGAGACAGAGAGCAAGCAACATGTGGAGACAAGTCTCGCCGCGGTGAGGGCGAAGGAGAGAGAAGTTGTGGGACAAGTCTCGCTGCAGGTGAGGGCGAGGAGAGAAGTTGCGGGATGAGCTCATGCCCAAAGAAAGCACTGTGGCGCCTTCACTTAAGACGCCACAATGTGGCGCCTTGCATGTGTGCGTCACACTGTGGCGCCTTCATTGGAGGCTCCACGGTGCACCCACGTCGCCGAAATTCCGACCGGCTCCGATGTCGGCCCACCCCGTGGCGCCCATGCAAGGCGCCACGGTGTGAATTGTGGCGCCTCGCGTGGAGGCGCCACCAAAAGGGTTAGTTTTAAAAAAATAAAAATTTTGCGGTCATTTTGATAAATATTATTAAAAAAGGGTTAAAATTGAAAAAAAAATCGTTCTTCATTGATGAGTTTTTCTCTGTTGTTTTCTTCTGCGTCGGTGTGAGAATCCTTTGTGCTCTTCATTGTGCCAGCAACGCCCATGATATCAACGGCGGCGTCTACTTCGTCTCTCCTGACAAGGCTGTATTTTGGAGGAGGCTTGGTGGATCTACCGGTGGGACATCCACCGGAATTTTGTCCCTCCAAGGTGCTTCTCGTGACAGAAACTTCCTTGTGAGGTTAGTTATCCACCATCCCATGTGTATGGTTTGGAGTTCATCGACCGCCCTTGCGGGTTTGCTATTCGTTGATCGGGATTGGCTGGTGAAGCAACTGGTGTTTGTTCCCGACGACAACGAGGAGATGGCTTGTGGCCATTTGCCGGTGCGTTCAATGGATCAACAGCATGCCTTTGGTGTGCTACTGATGGGCGTTTTAAAACTTGAAGGCTCTTCGTCGATTTGGGAGTCGACTATGCGCTTCATCCTGGATCTCCCTCATTGCGGGAGGTGGAGGAGCACCGGGCTGCAGCAACGACGGTCGGCGACGGCGAAAGGCGCTGAGTACTCTTGTAGAGGACTTGTTTGTAATCCTTTGTTTGTTCAGGGGTGCCCAGTTAAGGGGTTGGTTGTAAAAGTTCTTTATCAATAAATCCAACCCTTTTCTCAAAAAAAAAAGATCAGCCAGGTCTGGTCAGGGCTTCCCCTAGCTTATTGGGAGCCCATGGCTCCCTATAGTAATTCTAATATACTAATATTAATAGAATCGTATAATATAATGCATTTATTATATTAGTATAATGCCCGTGCGTTGCCACGGTTTCATTGAAGGAACACACTTAAAACAACCAGACGACAAGTTTTTTCTTAATTTAGTTTGTCTCACCGTTTTCTTAGGTCAGCCGAGCTCATCATTAAGTTTATGATATATCAAGTAATTTCTATAGTTTCCGAGATAGACCTTAGCTCCCGGCGTCTCCATCGCAAGCTAGTGGACGAGATAGAAGAAGCAAGAGAGGCGAAGATACCAATGAAGTTGATTCTTACAAAAAAACATATGTTCCTACACCCCGGCGGGTAGAAGTGACAATTTTCATTAATTCGACTTAGCAATCGGGAGCATTGTGTTTACTTTCAAATCCAGAAAATAAATGGACCGTACATGTGTACCATACTCCATCCCTAAACAAAATACAATTACAATAAACGAAAAGATGCCACCCGAAGGCCATTGAGAATGCTCTAACTTTATACAACCAAGAAGTGAACGCGGGCCAAAACCCGGACATCATCGAGAGCCTTCACTGTCCATGGGCTTATATCGCTGCTCCTTCTTTGTTGCAATGGCAAAGAAAGTGAAAAAAGGGGAGCGAGATATGTTTCCACTTATATTAATTATTAAGAGTCTTGCACATTAAACGGGTAGCAAACAAAATACATCCACATTTAGAGGATTTCATGTTCTTTATCTATGACAAAATACCTTTTTTTAGATAAAGATATGGCAAAATACCTCGGGTTATGAGAGAACATGTTGTCATTGTCCTCAAGGCTAACATATCTCGCAAGCGAGACAAGAAAAGGCTTCGTCAATTGAAAGAATCATCGGTTCTAAGCACTTCTCTACCATAAGATGAGTATATGACGGGATGGCGTGGCACTATATTTTTTGTGCTCGTCCACTTTTTCCCCGTTTAGTTGACAAGATTTATAGGATCTATAAATTTGCATGAAAAATGCAGCCACATGGCAATATGAGATTGTGACACTAACCTTGAAATATGTGTGCCGATAGATGACACCAAACCATTTGTTAAGAAAGGTAGCACTAAACTAAAAGGATCTAAAACAGTAGCACCGACTTGCTGAACATAATAGAGCTACAAATATGCATCTTCACCGCCAATATAAAGAAGCCCTCAAACTGGGACAGATTCGCAAACATTCGAAATATTATCACACATAAAGATGCAGCTCACATTCCCAGAATTTTTGCCTACCATATTCAAAATCGACATAAGCCCCGTATATATAACTAACATAAGCCCCGTATATATTACTAACAAAAATGGTTAGACAACAGTATAAACATGATAATATATGCAAGAACTATGATACTTGTGGCCCTAAGGGGTTAGTTAATGACTTAATGTGGCCCTCGGTAAGTTATGAGGCTCACAACAAATGGAACCATTTGACAAAGGGCTAATTCTGGCAGCCCCTAATAGATAGTGCCATTAGCCACTACCCAACCATCCGATAATGCTTGATGCATCATCAATATACTTCAGAAATTGCCACACAACTACCCAAGTTCGGCCTTACTCGATTGACATAGGAAGAACAACACGTGCAAGGTAGTAGGCTAGCAAGGACTGACCTGTAACATCTCCTCGGCTCCTTGCAAGCGGAGAAGGCAGCAAGGCAGCGGCAACAGCATCGATGGCCGAACCCCCTCCTTCAGGCGGTTGAAACCACTTTCCATGCCGCTCTCAGCCGCCTCACAAAATGGCAAGGTGCTCACCACCACCGGGGAAAGCCATTTCTGATTTTTTTTGCACCCAAAAATCCAATCCAAAACCATCATCAATGATGCAAATAAATAGCTAATTATATGCCGCTATCTTAGTTTCCTTTTAAAAATGAAAGGTCCATTTTGTTATCTATCCATGGGTTGGAGTATTGTATGGGCCAGTGCCTACTTACATGTTGTCATGATCTAAAAACAATGACCTCCAAGTTCCATGTCAAAGTCCACTGAAGCAAAAGCCTTATGTTTCTGCAAAAAGGAAAAAGTTTGTCTTCAATAAGATGAGTGTAGGGTCGAGATGGACTAGAGGGGGGTGAATAGTCCTTCCTAAAAACTTACGCACCGGCTAACCGAAACAAATGCGGAATTAAAACTATCGGTCTAGCCAAGACTAACCCCCACTAACTACAACTCTAGTAGCACCTTGTAAAAATCCTAAACAAGAAGCAAGGTGCTAAACTAGCTAGTGCTCACCTAAACAATTCTAGCTTGCAAGGTCACACAAACCTAAGCAACTAGTACTTTAGTGAACCGGGGAGCACCTACACAATTCTAATGAGCAAAAGCACTATGCCAAACCTAAGCTCACTAGATGCTCAAGGACAAGGCTACACAAGCCGAACCCAAGAGCGCAATTCACTTAACTACACAAGCTAAGCAAGACACTAAAACTACTTCTAGCTACACAAGCAAGAAGGTGCTCAACTAGCTACACAAGCAAACGAGCACAAGAGCCACTACTCAAGCTAAGCAAGAATGTAATAAATGTAAATGCAAGCTTGAGCTAGAGGGGATGCAAACCACCGCGAAGAGTGGACACACGAAGTCGTGGCGGTGGTGAATCACCGGGCGTAGAAACCGACCACCTGTAAACAAGCTCAAGGGAGGTCGAAGCCTCACACACAAGAACAAGGAGGTCGAAGCCTCGGCAAACACAAATCGACACACGATTTTTCCCCTGGTTTACTTGGTCGCCACCAAGCTACGTCCAGTTGTGGCGATACACCGACTTGGTGATGAGATGGCTGCTCAAGTTGTCTCACTGCCAACAACCCCTCCGGGGAGCCCCAACTCCAATCAACACAAGAACGGGATCCTCCAAGCCACGCTCAACTAGAGTAGCCAATTCGCTCCGCGGGGAAGGCTCAAGAACCCCTCACAAATCCTCCTTCGAGCACCGCACAATCTCCACGCGGTGCTTCAACGAAGTCTCTTGCCACCAAGCCGTCTAGGAGGTGACGACCTCCAAGAGTAACAAGCACACCGGCTTGCAACACGATCGCCTAGTGCCACACGATGCAATCTCTCAAAGCAACGCACTAGAATCGATCTCTAACTCAAGTGGATGAACACTCTCAAGCATAGATGAGTTAGAGGGCTCCCAAGCACTACTACACAAGCCACCAAGGCCCTAGTGTGCTCAGCCCCGGCCAAGGCCGGCCAAGGCATGTATTTATAGCCCCCATGGGCTAACTAGCCGTTAGGTGCTCGGGTGCCTGCGCAACACGCGCTTTGGACGCGCCACCGGGAACCGCGGACGCGTCCCGGCGCTCCTCTGCCCGTCGTCCGCGAGCCGACCGTTGGAGAACTTGCATTTGAAGTCTTCAAACCGCCGGACGCCGCACGTGTAAGGGCCGAGTCCGACGCCAGCGTCCGCCACGAGTCCGGCGACCCGACCGCGCGAGAGTGAGCCCGGCCAGAAACTTTCTGGTCGGTGTCCGGGGACCGCCGGACGCGCCACCGCCGCGTCCGGCGCTCACCGTGCCCCGCCAGCACGCCCACGCCGACTCCAGCACGCGCCGGACGCGTCCGGCCCGCCTGGCCGCGCGTCCGGCCGCCGCGTCCGGCGCCCGAGAAAACAAGGTTTTCCGGCCCGCCGCGAACGCCAACTTCTCCAACAATTTGCATCCGGCGCAATAGAAAATACGCCTCAATTTTCCCGAAAGCGCCGAATCCCGCCCAAATCCAACTCTACCCTACAAACCAAAGCGCGATCAACACCACCTTTGTAAATGTGCCAACACCACCAAGTGTACATCACCATGTGCATGTGTGTTAGCATTTTCACAATCATTTTCAAAGGATTTTCACTTGCTCTCACAACGCCACTCGATCCTAGCATGTCGCAATGTTAGATCGCTCAAGTGGCACTAAATGACCGGGATGCAAACAAGTTTGCCCCTCTTGATAGTACGGCTATCAAACCTAAATTCGGTCATCAACTTCTCTACACTCCTTATGACCGGTGAAATGAAATGCCCTATAACATACCTTTGCCTTGAGCATTTCCACTTCCACCGTCTTCCACCAAAGTGCCAATGCAACACATGCACCGACACGATGTCAAGTTGATATGATCCACTTCATATCATCATGCAACCTTCACGGTCCATCGATCTTGATCTCACTTGCTCTTCACCGCCTCATGGTCCATCGGAGCCAAGTCATGCCCGAGCTTCACCCTCACTAGGTCCATCGCTCCACTGCCTCGACTTGTCCTTCACACATCCTCCGATCTCGAGCCAAGCCTCATCTCGACCTTCACCATCGGTCACATGACTCCATGTCATGTCACATATTCAATGAAGCTCCTTCATCTCACAATCACCTGTGGACTAAATCCCTGTGTATTCTCATGATCACACAATTAGTCCACCTAAGTTGTCACTCAATTATCAAAACCAAACAAGGGACCTTTCAATCTCCCCCTTTTTGGTAATTGATGACAACTCTACAAAGATATGGAAATAAAGTTCATAAAGGACTTTATGTCACTTATCCAACATTTAAGCACAATGTTATGATTTGGATAAGTGCCACAAAGTCAACTTAGTAGTAATAGCTCCCTACATGTGTGCTCAAATGGTTTGGTTTCAAGCTTGCACACATGCATAGATATGGAAATTCTTGGGAGAGTAATCACTACTAAGTGATGCTAAGGTATATAGGATAAACCTTTGAAGCGTGATACCAATCGGAGTTGCACATTGAAGTTCATCCTTAGCATCATCATGGTTAGCTAGAAATCACTTGAAACAACACTAGAAACCCCGTGAGATCAACATTAGAAGTAAGGTTCTAATACCACGTGAAAGGAACACAAGTGTCTAGCTAAACCATCCTATGCATGCTAGTTATCAAATTATCAATCAAGGCTATGACTAGCATACACCACACAAGCATTGCATATTGAATTTAAGAACAATGCAAATGCAAGCAAGCACATGAATATGCACATATCAAATGCAATCAATCAAGTTCATGAGCTTGCTCCCCCTACTTGTGTGCTTCTCTTGTCCAAGAACTTTGATCCTCTTCAATGTTGCTCTTCTCGGTCTATGTCCATCTTCTTCTCCCCTTTGTATGCATCTTGCATATCTTTGTACCATTCTCTCCCCTTTGTCATCAAAGACCATAAAGGGTCCAAGACCACTTGTATGATTCTTCATGTAAGACAAACTTCTTGATGCAAAGGATTTGAGCTCGGGGTTGATGGTTGATTCTTGAATCTTCCTTTTGATGAACACACCATATGTTGGAATGATGCGACCGTGCAAGCACATAACATCCGGTCATGGATTAGTCATGGACTAATGCGACGTGCCAAATTAGTGTCCAATTACGGGGATAGGGTTCAATGAAAGACTTGGAAGGAGGGGATTTTGCAAATCTCGGCCAAATTTGAACCTTCCCCAAATTCTAGAAACCCTAATTTGCTCAATCAAAACTTTTCCCCAAATTTGGAATACTAAATCCCAAACCGAATCATGAATCGGCGGATTAGTACCTTCTTGGCATCGGTAGTGTCGCGCCACCGCTGCATTGCGTCCCGCACGCCGTCGGCGTGCTCCCGGGCGTGCTCCTGCACGCCGCCGCCGCTTCCGCCTTAGCCGTCGTCATGATGAAGGCTCGCCACGCCTTCGTGGATCCGCTCCGCCACGCGATGGGACGCCGCATGAGGAAGTTGCTGTTGCCCGCGGCCCCGCCATGGCCGGCGGCTATGCTCTCCCCGCTGCCTGCTGCCGGATCTGCCCATGGGTCGCACTCCGCCGGCGCGCCCGTGCCGGAGCCCATCGCAGCCGCCGTCGTGGACCGGGTCGCCCGGGCGCTCGCGCACGCACACCACCGCCGCCGATGGCGGAGAGGCCGAGGCCGAGGAGCCCGAGACGGGCGGCGGCGCGGGTGCGGCTCGCGGACTTAGGGTCGGCGGCGTTGGGTACTGTCGGCGGGGAAGAAGAGGTCGTGGGAGGCCGCGAGGCGGCGCCGCGACTCGTAGGGGTGGTAGTCCATGCGGAGCGCGGAGAGCGGGATGACCTCGGACACGGGAGACGGTGGAGCGACTTGGACGCGTCGAGGAGGTCGGAGGCGGAAGGGGACCGCGACTTGGGGCGGTCGTCGGAGATGACGCAGACGGAGGCGCCGTCGTGCCCGACGACGGGATCAGGCAGTGGGAAGGCGCGGTTCTGCATGGGACGGGGGCTATCCGGAGTGGGAGTTTTTTCTCTATACGGGGGGTGGGGAATTACGGGAGGGAAGTTTTTTTTTTTCCGGGAGATGGGGGGAGGGGGTTACTGAGGACGACGGGAGTCATTACGGAGAGGTGAAGCGATTAGGGGCGCAGTGATAACATTTGGCTCTTTTTAGTAGTACTAGGGGAGATGCACGTGCGACACGCACGTGTCTATAAAAAATTATTTATCATTTCTAATTATAATATATTAATTAAAAATAGATAAATTTATAGGGCCAATTATTATACTACGTAATTGTAGTCTCATACCACAAATTTATGTTCCAAATGCATAGTCTATAAAAAAATCTTTCGTAATGAAGAAAATAACCAAATATTAAATCCAAGTATTATAATTACAAAATAATAGTCTCGTACAAAAAAATTATTTTCCAAATGCATAGACCATAACCATAAAGCTGGATTTTTTCCAATGCCATGGAAGCAAGTTCAAACTCATATCGGCATTGGCCTAGTCAAAAAATTTTTAAAAATAACACCATCACTTTTAATGTCATAAGGAACGAAAATGAAATGAGCTTCCAAATTCATATTCGCTGCATCCTTTGTAGTATGCCGCAAGTCCGTGTTCGATGATCTAACGTTTAGTGACATTAATAAATGAATGTCATAAAAATGTCTTAATGATAGTAGAATGGTATACTGTGACAATATATGTCATGTCATAAGGACCAATTTGCTAATGTCACAAATCTATGACAAGGATTTTGTGTCACACATTATTTTATTGAATCTTTTGAATATTGTTATCTTAGGTACCATATGAGTCCAAACAAGTCCCACTACCACTATTACAAAAAAATAATCATCATAACTTTAGTACCAATATAATGTAAATCCAAATATAAATTGATTAATGTTGTATAAATTTGAAGAAGTTCACTTGAATCTTAGGTTCTTCCATGCATGCGATTTAAGAAGAAAAAAGGAAAATAAAACAAAAGCACAAAAAACACATCACCTAAGACTGAGTTTGGTATAAGAGGCAATTATTCCAGTTTGTGAAGCAAAATTTACCTTCTAATCCTGAATTTTCTATAACAAGTATAGGATCATGCTGGGGTGCCCATTTTCTGGATAGGCTTTCTTCTTCTTACGCCTGGTCCACATCACCTCCACTATTTGAATGATCATCCACAGCAGGACACGCTCAAGATGTATTGCGGGTGTCTTCAACAGAGGGCTCCTTCTTGACAATTATTTCTGATTCCTTGATCACCACAGGGGAAGGAAGAACAAGTTGCTCACAAGCTGAATTTTCTTGTTCCAGAACACGGCTTCATGAGATTGTGAACTTTTCACATCATTGGCACAAGGGACCTCAATCTCGAGTCGATGTCATCGCAGCGAGGCACCGTCTCGCTCATTAAACCCGTAGTCGGTTTGGTGGTATATATAATTTTTTATATGCTATATAAAAAGTCAAAATTTCCAAAAGAAAAAACAACGAGATAGGCAAATAGATTACGCAAACATATGTGTAGCAACTTCAATGAGAAAGTACCAACGATTGTGACTATTGTATAGATATCCAAAGATGTAAAACATCTCCATTAATTGAGAAGTGGGAGCACATTAGTCTCTCGGACAAGCTAGAACACCCCACTGGAATGACAATATGCAATAAAGCATTTGGAACTCTATATGTGTTATATATGACATGCTAAATGAAAACTTTTTTACGGATAAAATTCTACATAGTGGAATCTATTAGTTATAGTAATATTTATCATTGTATTATCAAGATTGTTAACCGAAAGTTGTATATCGTTGGACCAATCATTTACCTTTCAAGTTACGGAAGCAGCAACCTCGACGTACCACCAAGTTTCTCGTCGTTGACCGAAAAATTACTAACTTAAGTTGGTGTTGAATAACACACAAAAGTGATGATCAAGGCCCGGACACATTTGTTTGTTCCTGTATAGAAATGACAGTGGCAAGACAGCACACAGACCTTGGCACTTCACTGGAAGTACCCCATGTCACACCTCAAGATGATTTCATAATATCTAAGACACTAATATTACATCAAAACTCAAGGGTTTGGAGAATCAGTTAAAAAATCAAGTATCCAGAGCCGACCAGGAAGCGATGCGCTTGTGGACAAACCATCAAGAAGATCCGCAACTTGAGGTGCAACAGGGACACGTTTAGTCTCTGCAGATTGGTGTCAAATAAATAAGCACAGATGACAAAACCTCAAAACACAAACTATACCTGTAATTAGTAGGCTGTGCGTACGTTTTGTTTTTTGTTGAAGCACGTATGCCAATGGCCCATTACAAAGTATGTTTTGTAGCAAATTCGCTGCAGAAGAAATAATCCGTGATCTTTGATGCACAACCTCTCGATGCCTTGTCTGACCAACAATCAAAGGCTAATGATAAAAGAGAAACAGGTGTTATGTATCTGAACCTATTGAAGATTAGAGAGCCGTCAAACCATGGCTTAAGGAGGGAGCACCCACATCCCGCGTGTGGACTCCTTGCACCTCGGGTAACTGGCAGCCCCAGTTCGGGTCGTGGAATCCTTCGCAGCGGGCAGCAACGCAGTCGTGGATCCGGTCGCCTCTCACACGTGAGGCGTGGAAGCCGAGGAAAGGAAGGCGACAACGTCATTCCATCGTCGAGGGGCGATAGAGGAGTAGCGACGGCGTTGGATCCGAGGTCATTCCGTCGAGGAAGAGGGGTAGCGGCAGCCGCACCGCCGAGTTCGAAGGCGGCGTTAGGGTGGCCGTGTACGCCACGGCGGTGGGATCCGCCGGTGTTTGGCGGCCCGGCCTTGCGGTTGTGGAGGCGGAGGGTTTCTCGCGCGAGGGGACGGGGATAGCGGGTCGCCAAGCACGACGCCTCGCATGTGGATCGTGGGCGGCCGACGCCCATACAAGGCTCACGGCGGAGAACGAAGGAAGCGGAACACGGTGTCACATAAGGACGTCCACCACGGTAACCGTTGGATGCAACGTGCGGACAAATCCAACGGATAAGATCTAGGTGGGTGATCTTCAATTCCTTCGCTCTTTTATAGTATAGATAAGATTAAGGCCCCGGGCTTCGAATAGCAACCGCAGATGGTCCAACCAAACCAACCAGCCGGACCCAATTACCGCGTCCCTCCCACCCGCCCGCGCAAAGTACACGCCGCGGGCCCGGCCCGCTTTTTCCCCGCGCTGCCGGAACCGGGAGGGGAACCGCCGGGCTCCCACGTGATGTGGTGGGGGGCGCGCCGACGGGTCGTCGTGCCGCTTCGTTTTTTATGAAATCCCACCGACAACCGTGTGTTTTTATGCAAACTAACATAGATCTGCATTTCATTCTTTGCTAGGTTTTTGCGCGTCTTTGCACCGGCCATGGGGGGATTTGACAAACGCCGTTCTTTTCATTTTGTCGCATCCACCTTGGTCGGTGGTCGACGTTTCTTCTTCCTCTCTCCAAAAACCCCACTCTCTCCACTCTCTCTAGAAACCGCCACGCACGGATCCTCCCGAATTCCCTTCCACGGCGGCGGTTTGGTGGCCATGGCCCGGCGATGACGACGCCGACCGCGGCGGAACGAAGGGGCGCGGGTCCGGAGTAGACGCTGGCATTCCCGCCCGCG